>OU342744.1:413519657-414787067 GCA_910589775.1 Avena eriantha | reverse complement strand
TGGTTTATTGCATTGGAGGGGTAGAATTTGGAATTGACTTTGAATTTCCAAATTCAATTCAACTTTGAATTTAGAAATTTAGGAATAATAATACTATAGCTAAGTAAAAAGAAATGATTATAGTAATGATATAAAAGAATTATTTATTAATAAGTAGACATGAGGTAGTTCATTGTTCTTTTACAATAAAAGAATAAAAGTAAATTACAATTAAGTAATTAAACTAATAATAGAAAAGGAAACAAACAAGAGAATTCTTTATTACAAGAATAAAGAAAATTACAAAAGGATAAAAGAAAGTCTTAAACTATTTCTGTAAGCTAAGTCTTGATCCATCCTTTAATTTTCTTTGAATGATCTTGGTTCCTGCAAAATAAACAAACAATAGATATAATAAAAAGGGTTAGTGTTAGTAATTTTTGCTCTCAGTAGCAGCAGTGTATTGCACTGCTTTAACACATCATTGAGCATTTTAAAATAAAGGAAAGTTTCACCAAAAGAGTATATGTTCTTATCAGTATATTTGCCACAGTTCAACATCATTGACAATCAGGGGAAGTTTCACCATTTAGAGATCCAACTGTCAAGAAAGAGGGAATACTAAAAACCAGGAAATCACTTGTCACTTGAACTCATCCATAACAGATATTTTTGCATCCACTGAAACCTGAACATGTAGGTCCCATAGATAAGCAGCTCACACAACACATGCAAATCATTGTGTTGTCAACATCACATCCCATACATGGACTTCATAAGGAAGAGCATAGCCGTAGCAAAGTAGCTTAAGCCACCACTTCCATCTTATTTTCATCAAAACTTCTCTTGCTCATACCATCAGATCTTCCTGGTGAGCAAAACCACCAAGAATATTTCTGGTTGTTCTCAGGTTATCCACACCAAATAATTTAGCCAACCAAAGAAGACCATGGTTACTTAGTGGAGCCAAGAAGGAGGCTAGTAGCTCAAGGAGGAGCTAATCAACAACACTAGGAGGTGGAGGAAGCATCAGATCAATCCAAGCCAGGATAAGACGGACAAACCAGGAAAGGTAGATCACCACAAGAACAACCACTTGAGCTAAAACAACTACAACAAGTTGGTCCTTAGAGATCTTGCATAGCATCTGTTCTTGAATAATTATAGGCTATGGGGAAGAGAAAAAAGCTCGCAGCTAAAGCATAAAAGTGCTATGCTAAGATCATCCTCGAGCTAGTAAAGGCCAACAAAGTAGCTGTTCTCATCTTAGATGGATTTGGCCTCAGCCTTTGCATCAGAGGCCAAGCTAAGAAATCCAGCAGTTAACATTCGAAATGTTTACCACTGTGCACACTCCTAGGGGAAGCACCACAGTGGCAAACCTAACAGTTCTAGCCAACCAAACTGAGTAACTAATCATATAAATGATCTATGCTACCGTGCATCCTCCAAGGAGGTACCATAGTAGCCAGACCACCTGCAGAAGCCACAAGTAGTGCATACAAGAGACAACCAACATATCCAAGAATCAACTTTGCAAAAACTTAAAGAAATTAAATCATTTTCCTAAATCCCTAAGGGGCAGGAATCATAGTAGTAAGGGCTCTCTATCAAATAGATAGACTAATTTTCTGTCAAGAAGCATAGTGATTGAATTCACAGATACTGTTCGAATCCAAGAAGGCCACCACACCAACATCGTTCTAATTCATCTGTTAATAAGTAGAGGTTATATGTACATCATTTTCCTAGACAGTTGTCTATGAATCATTTAGTTGCAAGCATCACCATTTGACTTATATCCCAAAATTATCACTTAAACAATATTTATCAATATCAACCACAATTGGCCAATCACATTACAGAAGCCATAAGGCATTTCTCTTAGCAGCAAACCATTCCACCATTGAATGCTTCTGTGCACACTCATTAGCAAAGGCACCACAGTGATACTCAAGGCAAAAGAAGCCACTAAAGCAACAAATTAAGCGAAGCAAATCATTTTCTTAGCCTGCAAAAGATTAGGAATCATCTTAATACAAGTCACTATCTTATTGGCAACAAGGAAGAATATCTACAAGCTTTGCTTGAAGTAGATACCTGCATAGCAGAACTATTCTCTAGTAATGCATTAGAATGGTGTGCATCAATACATATCAAGCAAGCTGTGATTGCAAGTCATTATCACATCAATTTAATACCACCAAAATGAGCCATATCAGTTCATCATTATGGCTAACACATTTAATCCGAACAAATCACTTCCCTAAGTGTCATATTAGGAATCATTCTTGCATATCTTTGATATCTGTCAAAATGACAGAACATATACAAGAAGCACCCAATCCAAAGCTAGGAATCATGTAAAATTTTGCTGCCATATTGACAAATTATGCATAGCAACCAGTTTTAATCTCAAGAGCTACCCAAGTAAACTTATATCATTTTTCTTCAACTAATAGGAACATGAACAAACCAACTACTAGTGTCAATTAGCTCCAGTAACACAAGGAAATCAACTTCACACCTTGGTTTATTGACTAATTACAATAACAGAACCTTGCCAACAATATACTAAACCAAAGGTTCAGAATTTTAGGAATATAATCCACAGTAGTAAACACATCATAGTTTACCCCTGTAACACAAATAAACTTAGTGGATAAACTAGGACAGAAACCACATATACAAGGTTAGGCACGCGCCATAGTACTACTGCTAGGGTAGTGCGGGGTAGAACCCTAAATAAGACTCCTACTAAGGGAGAGAGAGAGAGATGGAGACAGGGAGAGAAAAAAGAGAGGAAGGAGAGACGTACCCGTAGTCCTAGCTTAGAGATTGGAGAGGAAGCAAACCGATGGTGAAGATCGGCGTGGCGGCACGAGGAGCACCGGTGGCGCTCAACCCACGCCAAGCCATGCCAATAAGACCAAGGGAAGTAGGCGGCAACCAACGACCACCACCCCATCACACCGTTAACATACCGAGAAAGCTCTATAGGGTCACCGGAGCACGACGAAGCCGCAACGTCTAAAACCCTAGCGGCATTGCAAGGAAGGGGGTGACCACCGAAAGGCTCGATCCCCAAATCAAGATGGACCATAAGAAGTAGCAGAGAATGGCACATCTTAAGCCATATGCGACGACAACTGCAACCACTTGGACTCACCGGAATCGAAGCCGGAGGCGAGCAGGAGGACAGCGACGACTGAAATTGCCAAAGAGAGAGAGTGAGAGGGCCTTAAGAGGAGAAGGAGAGGATCGGGTCGGGGTCAACCGACCGACTGGACCAGACTAGGTGGTCTAACCCAACCCATTGGGCTGGACTAACCAGTGGGCCCAGGTATGAGTATATGAAGGAAATGAATAAAAAGGGGTAAAATGGAAATTACTAAAATACCCTCTAAACATTTCAAGCCCTAGAAAAATCATAAAAATACCTATAATATGTCATAGTGCTCACAAAAATAATATCTAACTAGAAAATATAATAATGCTGATTTGAGTTAAATAAAATGCAAATAAATATTAACGCCATTAAATCTCTAAATGAATTTAGTAAATCAAAGAAAGGTTCTAAAATGGTTAAAAATCACTTCTGGGTACTAAATGAAATATATTGTCTTATAAAAATATTAATTCAGCATTTACAAGTTATCCTAGGATTTATAGAAAATAATGTGTGTTTAATTCTATAAAAAGTATTTTCTTAAAATATGTTTCTTTTATTTTTATAAACCAAAAAAGCTTCCTTATAACTTCATTTAAGTTATTTAGAATTTATTACTTTGGAAAAAGATTAATCTTTTCTCCAAAATTGTTTATCACTTAATAAATTAGGGAGAACACCAAATAAAGATTAAGTCTAAATATTACACTTAAAACCATAAATATAACTTTTAATAAAATTTAAAGGTAAATCGTTAACTATATAACAAATTTACCTATTTCCCATAAACAAATCTTATAATATAATCTATGAATATTAAACATGCTAGATCTAAATCCTTAAGGCTAAATTTCATATTTATAAGATTTTATCTTTGATTATGTTTAGAAAAACCTTAAAACTTGATGATTCCTTAGACAATATGTATTAAAACCATTATTACTCTTTTATAGTTAACTTTGGTCTAATACACTATAAACTAAGAATAATAATCTAAGTTCATTTGAACCTTATCAAAGACCATAATTTTAGCCCTATTAATCTTCAGAATTGATTGGCTTAACGTAAATAATATTTTCGTCAACTATTATTCTTTTTGCCACTTCAAAAGAAACACTATGCGATTTCTTTTAAATCATAACAACTTTAAACACGAGCCTTGTAATAACTACAAGATTCCACTCAACCTAAATCTTTTATTAACATTATACTCCACCATTTATGTCTTGTATGTTAGTCTTAAAGTCTTGCAACTGCACCCCTTTGTGAAGTAAATATAAAGATGAATCAAATCTTAAACAAATAACCTAATTGCAACTTACTTGTAATGTTAGGGGTACTTTAGGTGTTTAAAACACATTCATCTCATTACTTATCCATATCAGCATATTGCTTCTTTAAACATTGTCCTTTCCGGGCAATGATGGTATTTTGTATTTAAACATTGTCCTTTCCGGGCAATGATGGTATTTTGTAGAACCCGAGGTCCAGGGTCAAGTCGAAACACTCGACTACAATTCTTCGCTATATCAAGGCAAGTTCACACTTGCTCATGTCCTTTGATTATTTTCTATCAAGTATTTGCAAACTGTTGTGTCATCACCGGCATTTCAAAAAGGTCAGAAAACACTATTTTTGATAATAATGTAAACTATTGGTTACCGATCCAGGGTGATCAGCTAATATATTAAGCCTCGCAATTGGAATGCCATTATCTAGGAATATATCATCTAGGACTTAACAACCAATATCGCCAGTGATTCTTGCACCATAAATTATGCGTTAACCATAAGATCTATAATGGCTCTAGGGAAGTCAGCTGGATCTTCTCCCTCTCATATGTCAACAGACGACTGGGCCGTGGCTGTAATTCTCGGAGAGGATTGACAGCAGGGTGGGATCCCTCCACATCCCACAACATCTGGTGTCTACGAGGGTTGTGTGTTTCATGCCGTAATTGGAAACAAGATTTATCTTGGGTCTGGCGTGTAATCTAGCTGGCATATGGGGTTCAAGGAGAGGGACATTGATCGGCTTGGATCAATTTCTAGGCCCCACATTAATGAATTGTGGACGGTAAAGTACGCCTAGTTGTGCAACAAGGATTTGGTATCTTATGGGTAAAGCAACACACCTCTGTAGAGTGTATAAAAGTGTGACATGTTACTCCCTGTTCCGGGAAAGGATCTATGAACGTTGCAAGAAAGGAACTCCACAAAGTTCTAATCAACCTGTGAAGGCTGACAGACATAGTTTTTCAGAACAAAAACAACCTTTGAAGAAATGTTTACGAAAACCTACATAACCTATGACCTTTGGTCTATGGTTGTAGCTAGTGCATCAAACACTCCTTTTTAGTGAACTTGCTGAGTACGCTCATACTCAATCATATCTTCTTAACCCTTGCTAGATTCTAAAGACACTGATGACCAAGAAGATGAAACACTTTATTTAGGTGAAGACCAAACAGAATTCTGTTATGAGGAGCCAGAGTTATCCGGAAGCGTCGAAGGAAACAACTACGAAAACATCTATGGAATGGAGGACAAAGAGTCTGAAGAATAGATACGTCAGAAATAGTTAATTAGGTCTAATAGTATAGGTCTCTAGCCTCTAGCTAGTAATCTCGTATTATAGTAAAATTTTGTTTGCTTCTTTGTCTTGTTCTCAAGTTATTATAGTTTCGCTTTGAGTCATCGAGATTCCTCTATGGACCTAGGAGGAACTCAAAGTCATCATGTAATTTCTGGTTGTAATAATAATGTATGTTTGTGGACCCGCTTTGTTTCTGTTGTACCACTCTGAGGGATGTAATATTTGCGGAATGGTGTTTCGTGAGTGTTATGTCAACAACTATAGTGTAATACATCATAAAGTGGTATGCTGGGTCACCGCAGCTGGTATCAGAGCAAAATCGTTGACCTTAGGTTGAAAACCTATTAAATGGGTAGAACCTGTGGGAAGTATAATAGCAACGATAAAGAGTTCTCTAGAAATCTGATGAGTATTCAACTGAGAATTACATTGTCATGTTTCTAGTGTGATAATTCTTTATTATGCTGCATTTTAGGAAATAATAATGAGTTACAACTCAGTAGGACTAGTTATAACTACTTACCCACAATAAGTATGGCATCTCGGTATAAATGTCGGAATGCTCAAGTGCTGAATAGGACTTTAGATGACTATGGAGGTGAATGAATGCATCTTTTGTGACAAATTCTGCCTAGTTTGGTTTGCGAATCTTGACTTCTCGTCAAGATTTACAATCACTATGATGGACATGTGTTAGACAAGTACAATGTTGTGCTTATGGTACCCAAAAAGTTGGGGATAAGTGGAGAAATGCCATCTGAGGAGGCAAGGTGTATGGAGGCGGCGTATCAAATTACAATAACAGAAGCAATAACCATGATCTGAAAGTAGAAAGTCAAGGGGATGGAAGGTAGTACTCATACCATTATACCTCATGAATTCGCTAAGTTCAGAGTCCGAGTTAGATAATTCCGTTCTTATGCAGACTAAATCTACTTTAGTTGCCAAACACATCGATCATTATAGGTCATTACTCAATACCTATCATAATACCCATCAAGTTCTAATCCAGGAGTTGGATACTCTCCCCGAGGATTTTACTGATCCTGTAAGTGAAACTAAATGCATACAGGAATTAGATAAAGAAGTTACACATCCTAAACCAGCCATTTCAGGAAAAGTATTTTGTGGAGTCTGAGTTGAAATATCCACAGACCAAAACCTATGCCTATTTTTAGCACGAACCTCAGAAACCTGAAGATATAGGAGCCAAATATGGAGTAGAATTTTACACTGGAACGAGGGAGGATCCAATACCCCGTGATTCTGGTATGGAAGTAGAAACCAGTTACACTAGAATGAGACATGATTTGTGTTTCTGGTAAATGGTGGGACGGTAAGCTAGAAGAGCAAGAAGCAACCAGTAGTGGTGCAGTCTTCAATGGATTCTGAATACATTGCTGCAGCTGATGTGGCAAATGAAGTTGTTTGGCTAAGGAATTTCATCATCGAACTAGGAGTAATTCCAAGTGTGCAAGACCCCGTGACGATCTATTGCAACAACGCGGGTGCTATTGCAAACGCAAAGGAACTAAGGACTCATTCCATGGCCCAACACATCAAGTTACGGTTTCACGTCATCCGGTAGAATGTTGACGAGGGTGAAATCAAGATTTGCAAAGTACACACGGATCGGAATGTGGCAGATACTCTGACTAAAGCTCTCCTACAAGCCAAGCACAAACAACACCGAGATGCTATCGGTGTTAGGTTCCTGCCTATTCTGAACTAGATTAATTTGTACTCTAGTGCAACTAGGAGACTGAAGGAGATATGCCCTAGAGACAAATAATAAAGTGTACTATTTGATATATATCTTATATGTTCATAATACGTTTCATACTGTGCTATAACTGTATTAATACGAAATGTTAATACATGTGTGGTATGGATACCTTCGATCCGGATTACGGATGTAGTGTAGCTTCCTTTTCCCTAGTAGACCTAGGTTATCGAATCCTCGGGAAGCGAATGCGTAGTGAAGTTACTTTAATAGACCTTCAGGAGTTTTAGAATTCCTTTTGTATTTTTACCGGACAAATATCTTGCGTATTTTTGTTGTTGTCGATGATGGAGAGAGAGGGCCTAGGGTGTTCGGTTTCACCTGTAGCTGTGCAAAACATCTGATGGGAATAAAAGATAGAAATAAAGTATGCATGTACTTGTTAGAGTAAGATAAATTATATGTGGGCAGTGCATCCATAATTACTATTGCCTCCACAACCGCTTATAGCAATAACCTACTAGTCTCATCCATAGAAGAAAGCGAACTAATGATATGCATAGTGATGTCACTGTTAATCCCAAGTAAATCCCTCACATATAGGCATACTACCCCTTCTATCCGTGGGGTTCCCAACCTGCAGATCAGTCATTACTCATACTCCCTATACCTAGCTCAACCCTCGGGGTCTTGGGGTACCTAACAAGTACTTAGATTGAGTAAAGAGAGGATACAATAATCATCATGTCATACAAACTAATACATGATCCCATCTATGATAAATAACATGCACAAACGCTACATGGCTAGGCCGAAGCCCTTAGCCCAAGGAGATTTACTCACACATAGAGATGAGATCAACAATCATAAACATTGTATTGAAAATCATAAGATGATAGCAATAGTCTTACAATGTCACCATTCGAAGAAGAGATCTACTATTACAAGTGGTGGAATATGGCTATGGACATTGGAGAAGGGTTTTGAGATCTGGAGGTGGGTGCTATCGGTGGCAGAGACTTTTGGAGAGGGCCTGGCTTGTTTTCTCATCGCCTGAGGGTTCTTTATATAGGGGCCCCTTCACGAAAGTTGTTCTGTTTGACCTAACGGTGGCGGTGCCAACTATACGATCGGAGCTATACGGCTGGAATTTTGCTCCGGTCGTATAGTTGGTCGTTAAAGCGTATGCCTCTACTTTACGGCTCCTGGTTTCTTCTAGTTGTTGGAAATCTTGTATCTTTGACTTTAATGTAGTGATTCCCATCTTCAAACGACATTATCTGCGTAGGAAAAATAGAAAATAAAGGATTGTATACCCCTCTGAATATTAGGCATCAGTGGCAGGGTTTAGAGAGATATTTCATCAAAAATATGAATAATATCCAGTTTAAATGTGGAAGTAGATGGCTATATTTTAGATCCATCAACCTCCTCAGGCTTAAACTTTATCGTCCTCGAGCAAGAAAACCAAAATCAAAAAGGAACTCAGCATTTAAACTGAAATAACGATATGGTGATCTTACTCATGATTTGTAGTCTCATGTTTCCTCCACTTCATAAATCTGAAAAAATTCAGCGTAGATAGAGTAATGGCAATCATATTATACGGGTTTTATGCATCCTTATAGTGCAGCAAAATTATTGTTAACATGGATGATTCAAATGAGTAAACTTTATTCCATGTCATGTAATCAACTCATAGGCTTGCCTTTGAACAATAAAGTATAATCATGTAAATTAGTAGTGGGAGAGTTGTCATGAACAACATATACACTAGAGTATCTCAATTCTCTCACATCAATAAATCAAGACTTTTCAAGCACTACTTTTCTATTCATTGTCCTTCAAGAATTTCAGTTTTTAAGTAATTAAAAGCATGCTAAAGATTTTTATTAGTTTATCGGGTTGCGATGGACACTCGTGGCATCACTAAGGTTTTTGTTCCTTTTGCATAATAATTACTCATAACAGCCAGATGAGTGATTCCATCATGATTACAACTACTCGGGAGTGCCAAGAATCTTACCCACTATAGCATTGCTCCTACAAGTCTTTAATCAACTCATAGCCGAAATCTAGGAGTTTCCTCCATGAAGATCATTCGTAGGCTAGCGGAGTTGTTGGCATCCCATGAAGTTTAACACGCATAAAGCTATTTCATTCTTATGATTGACAAGTCAAACTTTGGCATGCTCACAAAAACTGCTAAACATGAATTCAATCAAACAAATCCTTTTAAAGAGATCTATCAAGTCAATCAACATTTTCAGTGGTGTTGAGTGTCTCTAGAAATAAACCTTCAAGACTAAGCACTACAACACCCAAGCCTTCAATTGTGAGACTTTTTCTTATTACAATTGTTTAGCAATTTTTTAGGCAAGACTTGGTTAATTACGAGACCTGGAACAAAGCGTACCCAATTAAATACCCATGCAAACGAAAATCTTACTACAATACAAAGACTCACTACACCAATATAATATCTCAACATTTACTACTAACTAGCACGAGTTTCTCAAAGTTCAAAAGTGGGGAGTCATAAGGCATACCTCTCATGTTTGGTTCCATTTCTCTCTTTCTTTTTTATTTGATTTTTGGAAACTCAAAGTCGATCACTCTCCTACAAACATATGAAAACCTCGAGGCGGAAATAAAATAAAGAGGGAAAAATAAGGAAAAATGGAGAAATATTTTTGTGGTTTTAAGAGAGGGAGTTTAAAGAATAGAAAATTGGCGACAAAGCTCGGCTAGAAAATCTCGAAAGAAAATAGAAATAACTAAAAATAAGGTGTTGGTAAAACCAACACGAGTGCTTATAAACTCAAATAAAAACGCAACCTCAAAATAAATAAAAGCAAATGAACGCCAAATAAAGATACATGAGGAAACTTCCCGAAGCTTAGGCTTTTGCAAGCCCTTAAAATCATTGTGGTGGCAGGAAAAATTCATTACTCCAATTCGCGAATTGAGTTGAGAAGTTACTAGTTGATTCTTGGAGGTTCAAAGAGAGGCTATGCATCCTCTCCATAGTCCCTCCAAGTCCGTGGAAATCTTGGTATGTGGCGAACCGGGTTTGTGGCTGCTCCTCTTGGTAAGGAATTTCTTGCTCCTCCTCCAGAATCTTCTCCTTGGGTTGGTGTTGCTCAACCTGCAAGTTATATAGCAAACGTCCCTCCTTGATAGAGAAAATACCATTAGGCATAGGA
The DNA here is from genome assembly GCA_910589775.1 of Avena eriantha. Taxonomy (NCBI): domain Eukaryota; kingdom Viridiplantae; phylum Streptophyta; class Magnoliopsida; order Poales; family Poaceae; genus Avena; species Avena eriantha. The sequence goes on along the minus strand of OU342744.1, from coordinate 414,776,395 downwards.
GTAGGGTAGAGACGCACAGCTCCAGCAATATGCAGGTAATAAACACCACCTCTCCTGGTGATCATTCCACAAGCTTTCAAAGTGGAGAAACCAACACGTTGCTCACCTAGAATGAGTTGCAACTCACCTAGGTCAATGTCTAGGGCAGTGGCAAGCACGGTGATGACGCCTCCACCTGTTATTGGTCCTTGGCTTTGGGAGGCTTGGTGCTCCAAGTAGCGCACAAGGATGGCGCCCACAGCGAGTGATAAGCCGCAGTTGGTGTAAGCAGCCTTTGCGAGGACTAGGATGTCCTCCTCGTTGAGTATCGTGAACTCATTACATGCCTGCAAGGTGTTAGCAATAACATAGAACAAATAACGAATTGTAGGATGTTGAATATTCTTCCCCTTGCTCACTCTAGTAGTGAAACTCATTCCATTATAGTATTGTTCAGGGGTAGGTTCTAAGCCAGTAAAGGATGCACGTAGGGCATTGAAATCATTGTTTGGCAAATTAAAACATGTGCACCATTCATCTAAAGTTAAAGTATAGTTGTTGTTCATAAGTCAGAAAGAAATAGTGTCCTCTCCTTGCCATTGTTTAATAGTGCTATGCAACGAACTTAGGAATTCAATGGTTAAGCGGCGATAAGTAGGCACATCATTGTACACAAAGTTTTGCAGGCCAACTCTATTGCAAAGTAAATTAAACTCATCAGAAATACCAATTTGGTTCAATATAATGGGGCAAGCCCACTTGGTGGCCTTCACTTCGTAGTTTTTGATCTTGTTGAAGCGCTCACATTGGAGCTCATTCCTGAATCGTATCCCCATGCGTTCTTGAGTGACAGCCCGAGAAGCGCTAGCAGTGGCACAAGCACGAGTTTGGATCCTTGTGTTCATCATCTAAAACATTGAGAAAAGACAAAAATAAAACCTTTTGATCCAACAATAGTAAGTACAACATATTCCTCATCATAGCACACTAAAGAATCTCCTCAAAATAATAATCTGTTGGGCCACGCAAAGATAAACAAAACTTCTCCCTAACACGGAACTCCCAAGATCTAGCTAACGTTATAGGCCACGAGATTACCGCTAGATACGCAGATGCGGAAGTTGATGTAGCGCGTCGAAACAGTGCCGAACGATCCCACGGACAGCCCTCTGAATCCCACGAACTCCTTCGTCGGATCCCCACGAGCTTCTCTGTCTCCAGCGCCGCACGTGCAACGCCTCTACTGGTATCCACACATAAAGGAAGGAGCTTCAGACAGAGGACTTCTAGATCTTGTCTAGCCCAAAATGGAAGTGGAGAAAGTGACGGCTAGGTCAGGGACTATCCCTTGTCACTCCACTTATATATACTCCTAGTTGGGCTCAACGCTTGAGGCCCATCTAGGCTGTACTTCAATCTCCACATGGATCTAATCCACATGGGCTCCTTACCCTTAAGTATGTGACCCTGTAGGTTCATGTACACCTGGACATGACATGAGCTACTCCTCCAAGTATCCCGTCATGGCTTTGAGTCCAACTCACTCCCATGAACACGCGGTCTCAAGTCGATAGATGGTAGCGGCCTCTAGCAAGACGTGCCAACTCCCAAGTGCCATAAAGTCAGAAGATGAACCTTCAATGTGACTTTTGTCCAAGTCCCTTTGCCACACGATATATCTGTTAAGCTATAGGCGAGTAGTTTCCATCCCTTAAATAGCTTAACTCTCTTCTCATACCATGATATGTGATTCACTAGACTAACTCTTAGTCCGACTCCTCAGTTAACACTTAACTGAGTACCGCATGGCCATGCTTCCGAATCATATCACACGAGAGGGCCCAGAGAATATCTCTCCATTACGGAGGGGCAAATCCCATCTTGGTAATCCACGTCACGCAGCTTGCTTCACAACCAACCCGAACTCTACCTTTATAACTGCCCATTTACGGAACAATGTTTGATAGAACCTAAGTTGGCGGTCCACAACTCAGATCATGCAATCACCTCAGGTCAAAGGATTCCATTGGTTGAGACTACAAATGACAACATGCTCATTGCATCTCAACTGTGGGTCAGTCCAACTCGCTAAACTCTTTAGCCGAATCAGTGTAAGTCGGAATAGCATTACCATGCCCATGACAAGTGGAACCGTGTCATCAGCCGACTTGCACATTGGTCTAAGTTGTGTGTCCAGCACAACCTCAATGACCAAGGGCAGTCTAGTATGAACAATCATGAATATATAGTTCCACAACTGAATCATGTATTCAATGATACATATCTAATGTACATACAAGGACAACTTTACTTTATGAATACTTTGGAAAATATCATCAACCATGATTGCCTCTAGGGCATATTCCCAACAGTCTCCCACTTGCACTGGAGTCAATCATCCCGACATCATATGTCTAGGCATCTAATGCCCATGGCGCTTACGTGCGCCTCATGCTTAGGCTGTGGAAGTGGCTTTGTCAACGGATCTGCAACGTTTGCATCCGTGTGTACCTTGCATAACTTGATATCACCATGATCCCCGAACTGGCGAATCAGGTGGTATCGCATGAGTATATGTTTGTTCTTCTGGTGTTGTCTAGGTTCCTTGGCTTGTGCAATAGCACCATTGTTGTCACAATACACGTCTAACGGATTGGACGAGCCCTGAACCACACCAAGATCAATCAGGAAGTTCCTGATCCAAACCACTTCCTTTGCCGCCTCCGAGGCAGCAATATACTCAGCTTATGTTGTAGATGCAGACACAGTCTCTTGCTTGGAACTCTTCCAGCTCACAGCCCCTCCGTTCATTACGAACACGTATCCAGATTGCGAACGAGAATCATCTGAGTCAGTAAGGTAACTCGCATCCGTGTAACCCCTTACATTGAGTTCAACCTCACCTCCATAAACTAGGAACACATCCTTAGTCCTTCTCAAGTACTTAAGAATGTTCTTAACTGCTGCCAAGTGGATTTCTCCAGGGTCAGCCTGGTATCTGCTCACAACACTTAGAGCATAGGAAACATCTGGCCTAGTACAAATCATGGCATACATGATGGATCCAACTGCCGAAGCATACGGAATCACACTCATCCTACTTCGCTCATCAGTCGTCGAAGGACACTGAGTCTTGCTAAGTCTCATGCCATGGGACGTCGGTAAGAACCCCTTCTTAGACGATTCCATGTTGAACTTCTTCAACACTTTGTCCAAATATGCACTTTGACTCAATCCAATGAGCCGCCTGGATCTATCTCTATAGATCCTGATTCCTAGTATATAAGTTGCCTCACCCAAGTCCTTCATTGAGAAACTCCTTTCCAATGACCCCTTGGTTTCTTGCAACATCTGGGCATCATTTCCAATCAATAATATGTCATCCACATATAAGATCAGAAAGTTTACTTTGCTCCCACTAAACTTCTTGTATAAACAAGAATCATGATCACTCTTGATGAAGCCAAACAATTTTACTACCTCATCAAAGCGAATATTCCAACTCCGAGATGCTTGCTTCAATCCATAAATGGATTTTTGAAGTTTGCATACCTTGTCAGCATTAGCCGGATCGACAAAACCCTCGGGCTGTATCATATACACGTCCTTGGTTAATTTTCCATTAAGGAAAGCCGTCTTGATATCCATTTGCCATATCTCATAGTCGAAATAGGCTGCTATAGCTAACATGATCCGAACTGATTTAAGCATCGCTACGGGTGAGAAAGTCTCATCGTAGTCAACTCCTTGAACTTGCCGGAACCCCTTTGCGACAAGTCGTGCTTTATAGATAGAAACGTTTCCATCCATATCAGTTTTCTTCTTAAAGACCCATTTGCACTCGACGGGTCTTGCACCGTCTGGCAGATCAACCAAGTTCCAAACCTGATTATCATCCATGGACTTTAACTCGGATCTCATGGCTCCAAGCCATGACTCAGAATCAGAACCCACCATCGCTTCGGAATAAGTTGCCGGCTCATCACTGTCTAACAGTAATACATCACGAACACTTCGCAATCTTGCCAATCTTCGCAGTGGAGGTGCAGCTGCCGGCTCAGCTACCATGACTGGCTCAACCTCCAAGGCTTTCACCAAATCGCTACTGACCGGTTCCTCTCGAACTTCTTCGAGCCGCACCGTACTCCCACTGACTTCCCGACTGCGAAACTCTTTCTCAAGGAAGACACCGTTCCGAGCGACAAACACTTTGCCCTCTTCTTGGTTGTAGAAGTAGTAACCCAATGTTTCCCTTGGATACCCAACGAAAATACACTTATCCGACTTGGTTGTAGGCTTGTCCGACTGAAGTCGCTTGACAAATGCTTCACAACCCCAAATCTTAAGAAAAGACAAACTTGGCTTCTTGCCTGTCCACATCTCATGTGGTGTCTTCTCTACCGATTTTGATGGTACTCTATTTAGTGTGAGCGCCGCCGTTTCTAGACAATAACCCCAAAATGATAAAGGTAGATCTGTCCGACTCATCATTGATCGTACCATGTCCAACAAGGTCCGATTCCGCCGTTCTGACACACCGTTCCTCTACGGTGTACCCGGCGGAGTGAGCTGAGGAACTATTCCACAACTCTTCAGATGGTCATCAAACTCATGGCTCATGCACTCGCCTCCTCGGTCCGACCGAAAACTTTATTTTCTTTCCGAGTTGATTCTGTACTTCATTCTGGAATTCTTTGAACTTTTCAAAGGCTTCCGACTTGTGTTTCATCAAGTAGACATATCCATATCTACTCAAATCATCAATGAAGGTAATGAAGTACTCATAACCACCCCTAGCTGTCATGCTCATTGGACCACATACATCACTATGTACTAGTCCCAACAAGTCAGATGCCCTTTCACAACTCCTTGCAAAAGGTGTCTTGGTCATCTTGCCTAGAAGGCAGGATTCACATGTCTCGAACGACTCCAAGTCGAACGAAGTTAGGAGTCCATCATCATGGAGCTTCTTCATGCGTTTCCAACTTATATGACCAAGTTGACAGTGCCAAAAGTAAGTCATATTTAGATCATTTGGTTTCAACCTTTTCACATTTATGTTATAGACCGACCCACCATCAATATTCAAAATAAATAACCTGTTCTGAACGGGTGCAAAGTCGTGAAATATATCATTCAAATATAAAGAACAACCATTGTTCTTAATATTAGACTCATAGCCTTGTCTCATCAAACATGAGGCAGAAATGATGTTTCGACTAAGCACTGGAACATAATAACAATTATTTAGTTCCATTAAGAATCGTGAAGGTAAATGAAGTTGCATCGTGCCGACTTCCAACGCAGCAACTCTTGCTTTGTTGCCGACCTGAATGTCAACCTCACCTCTTGCTATGCCCCTAGTTCTTACCAGTCCCTGCAATGAGTTGCAGATATGAATGACTGATCCGGTATCATATACCCAAGAACTACCGGGTGCATCAGCAAGATAAAGGTCTATAACATTGCAAACAAGTGTACCTGAGTTGGAAGTCACACCTCCATTATTGGCTTTATCCGCCAAATACTTGCTGCAATTCCTCTTCCAGTGGCCATCCGCCTTGCAATAGAAGCAAGCGGAACCGGCTGAAGGAGATGACTTAGTCCCTGAGGAAACACTTGGAATCTCATCCTAAGCATTACCTCCTGACTTAGCCTTCTTCTTCTTAGTCCAAGAACTCTTCTTAAACTTAGCTTATTCTATACCACCAACACTTGGCTAGTACCTTTCTTGAGATCAACCTCTGCCTGCTTAAGCATCCCATGTAATTCAGTGAGCTTCTTATCCATACCATGCATGTGGTAGTTCGATATGAACTGACCATACACACTAGGAAGAGAGTTCAGAATTATATCCGTAGCGAACTCTTCGCCAATGGGGTAGCCAAGCCTTTCTAGAGACTACACGTAACCAACCATCTTGATCACATGCAGACTCAGTGGATCACCATCCTTAAGCTTACAACTCAACAAAGCTTGAGAGACTTGATACCTCTCGGTCTTTGCCTGAGCCTGGAACATCTTTTGAGGCTTTCGATCATATCGTAGGCCTCAACATTCTCGAACTGCTGCTGCAAGTCCGGTTCCATGTGAGCAAGCATTAGACAGCTAATTTCTGTAGACTCATCACATGTTCTACGATAGGCATTGGTTGCTGCGACACTCGCATTCTCATCCGGCACATCTGGAAGTGGGTTGTCTAGAACATGGTCCCTCTTTTCTTGTTTGAGAACAATTCTCAAATTACGATACCAGTTGGTGAAGTTTGTCCCATTAAGTTTATCTTTCTCTAGAATGGTGCTCAAAGCAAAACTGGATAACTGAGGGAGACTGCTACTAGGTGCCATTATCTACAACAGAAATATGCAACACACTTTAAGACAAGTATTCATAAAAGAGCAGGCATATTAAACACTTTAATACTTATGCTCCCACTAGAACCAACATCCCTCCGATGGTTACTTAGTGATTCAGGACCCTAAATAAGCAAGCCGACTAGTGAGCTTTAGCATCACAGCTAGCCGTGAAGCGATCTAGGTAGGCAACTCCTTGCCAATCGCATCTCATGTGACTCCTGTTGGTCGGGTGGCATCACATGCCCCGGCTCCCGACCGCCTTCTCCTCGAGCCCCACAACCGTTGTGATAGACCCGTCTAGCTTACCAAGTTCTTCCGCTGTAAGAGTTCGACTCGAATCCATCTAGTCGAAAAGAATTGGTAGCACCTCAATTTTATGAGCCCACTACCAAGAATGTCCGACTTGTGATGGTGCAGCACCGGCGGGGAGACCGACTAGACCTTCTTTGAGGGATTAAAGTTCTACCAAATATCTCATAGAGGTAAAACTACAGACATAACAATAACACACAATAATCCAATTATAATGTGAAATGGTATGGATCCCTTCATGGTGATCTCCATCTCCATGAACCTGTTCGTCATGCCTTTGGCTGCAGTGTCCCTCAAGTCCTCCAAACATGCTACTCTAGCACTAAGGAATATACAAGAAGATGGCATCTCATGCCAACACGCAGGTCGTTATACAATAACAGTGACAACACTTTGGCTCCAGCCGGCTGACAAACCCGTGATACACAAATCACGTATGGATTACACACATCACATGCATATAAGCCATACCATTCACAACTTCCTGCAAAAACAAGTTATGCATAGATACAATATCTACCGGCGTTGTGAACCTCGCAATGACATCTAATGCGCTACGACAGGGCGAAGCTGACGGTCCGAACCATGGATGCCTTCATTGGATAAAACACTTTTACCCAAATCTGATCCCTGTGCAGATCTGATCAATATCATTGATCATCCGCACGTGATCTTCCATGCACCCCCGAGTGCGATTGATCCAATCAATCTTGCACAAAACTGATCTATCTCATAGATCGACCACCGAAACCCTAAGTGGATCTCATCCACCACCTCATGCATATCTCATATGCACAGATCTAGAGCCTAAAACTAGAAGCTTTCGCTTTGATACCACTGTTGGGCCACGCAAAGATAAAGAAAACTTCTCCCTAACGCGGAACTCCCAAGATCCAGCTCAGGTTATAGGCCACGAGATTACCGCCAGCCGCGTAGATGCGGAAGTTGATGTAGCGCGTCGAAACAGTGCCGAACGATCCCACAGACAACCCTCTAAATTCCATGAACTCCTTCGTCAGATCCCCACGAGCTTCTCCGTCTCCAGAGCCGCACGTGCAACGCATCTACCAGTATCCACACATACAGGAAGGAGCTTCAGACTACTAGATCCTGTCTAGCCCAAAATGGAAGTGGAGAAAGTGACGGCTAGGTCAGGGACTATCCCTTGTCACTCCACTTATATATACTCCTAGTTGGGATCAACGCTTGAGGCCCATCTAGGTTGTACTCCAATCTCCACATGGATCTAATACACATGGGCTCCTTACCCTTAAGTGTGTGACCCTATAGGTTCATGTACACCTGGACACGACATGAGCTACTCCTCCAAGTATCCCGTCATGGCTTTGAGTCCAACTCACTCCCATGAACACTCGGTCTCAAGTCGATAGATGGTAGCGGCCTCTAGCAAGACGTGCCAACTCCCAAGTGCCGTAAAGTCAGAAGACGAACCTTCAATGTGACTTTTGTCCAAGTCCCTTTGCCACACAATATATCTGTTAAGCTATAGGTGAGTAGTTTCCATCCCTTAAATAGATTAACTCTCTTCTCGTACCATGATATGTGATTCACTGGACTAACTCTTAGTCCGACTCCTCAGTTAACACTTAACTGAGTAGCGCATGGCCATGCTTCCGAATCATATCACACGAGAGGGCCTAGAGAATATCTCTCCATTACGGAGGGGCAAATCCCATCTTGGTAATCCACGTCACGCAGCTTGCTTCACAACCAACCCGAACTCTACCTTTATAACCGCCCATTTATGGAACATCGTTTGATAAAACCTAAGTTGGCGGTCCACAACTCAGATCATGCAATCACCTCAGGTCAAAGGATTCCATTGCTTGAGACTGAAAATGATAACATGCTCGTTGCATCTCAACTGTGGGTCAGTCCAACTCGCTAAACTCTTTAGCTGAATTAGTGTAAGTCAGAATAGTATCACCATGCCCATGACAAGTGGAACCGTGTCATCAGCCGACTTGCACATTGGTCTAAGTTGTGTGTCCAGCACAACCTCAATGACCAAGGACAGTCTAGTATGAACAATCATGAATATATAGTTCCACAACTGAATCACGTATTCAGTGATACATATCTGATGTTCATACAAGGACAACTTTACTTTATGAATACTTTGGCAAATATCATCAACCATGATTGCCTCATGATCAGAGATGAAATAATGATGTATAATAATATGAACATAAATGATAATTCAATGGTTCACTCAAAAGCATCAACTACAAAGAGTAATCAACACCGGGAAAGTTTCCCCTAAGAACTATGCAAGATTCAACCCAATTGTTACAGCAATATGGAGATGGTGATGAGGGTGCTGCTGATGATGATGGTGGTGATGATGATGATCCCGATGAAGTCCAGCTTGATGGTGGTGTTGATGGCGACGATCTCCCCTCTCCGGGAAGGAATTCCCCCGACAAAAATCTGTCTGCCGGAGAGATCTTTCTCTCTTGGTGTTTTCCACCCCTCAGAGGCGGCGGAATCTTTCTGTGGTCGCTCTCCGAGTATTAGGGTTTCGGGAGGATTATATACGCCAGAGGGGAGAGCCAGGGGTGGACCAGGGCAGCCACACCACCTGGTGGCGCGGCCTAGGCTGGCCCGTGCTAGGGGGTGGTGTGGGCCCCCTGTGGCCCATCTCCACTCCTCCTTCTGGCTTCCTTCGTCTTCTGGAAAAATAAGATTTTCCGTATATTTTCCTGGATTTTCTGATCTTCGCAAATTTTGCCTCCAAACATGACCTTTTCCATCAGAATCCTGACTACAGCGGTCCATGCTCCAAAAGTCATCAACCATGCAAAAACAAGTGAAATTACATCATTATCATCTCTTAATATGAAATATATCAATGAATAATAGTGAATTATGATATAGAATAGTGATGCCAAATGGACATATCACTCTCCCATGCAAGCGCTAGTGGTTCACGCTCTTCCTGTCTAAAGCCAGTAATATTAGATCTGAGTTGCATAGTCTTTGCAGGTGGGAAAAATTTAGTCATAAATAAAGATGTACATCCCACCCATGATGTAATAGTATTTCTAGGGAAATATAGCAACCATTATTTTGCTCCTCCTCTAAGAGAGAAAGGAAATAAATGCAATTTGACCACATCAGGGTCAACGTATTTTATACGCATCATATCACATATTTTAGTGAAAGTATTCAAGTGCATACCTGCGTCTTCCACAACAGAGCCTCCAAATTGATTATGTGGAACCAAACTTAAATAATGGGGCTTAATTTCATAGTCATCGGCAGCAATTGCTAGCTGAGTAATAGGAGTACGCAAATAATCATTGTTGGGAGTAGCAAACTCCCGAAGCTTCTTTTCAGCCATATTTCCTATGTTTTTGGGGTTTCTTAAACAAAGAATTATAATAGTAAAAGCAAGAATTTAAAGGCTAACTAATTTTTTTGGTTTATCAAATAAAGACTGAAAGCAAAGTAACAAAACTAAAAACAAGAATTAAAACTAGCAAGGTTCCTAATAACCTCACCAGGGTAGCTATTGCTTCCCCAGCAGCGGCGCCAGAAAAAGGGTTGATGCCTTCGATCCAAATTATGGATGTAGTATAGCTTGTTTTTCCCTAGTAGACCTAGGTTATCGAATCCTCGGGAAGCGAATGCATAGTTAAGTTACTTTAATGGACCTTCGGGAGTTTTAGAATTCCTTTTGTGTTTTTACCGGACCAATAGCTTGCGTCTTTTTGTTGTTGTCGATGATGGAGAGAGAGGGCCTAGGGCATTCGGTTTGACCTATAGCTATGCAAAACATCGGATGGGAATAAAATATAGAAATAAAGTATGCATGTACTTGTTAGAGTAAGATAAATTATATGTGGGTAGTGCATCCATAATTGCTATTGCCTCCGCAACTGCTTATGGCAATAACCTACTAGTTTCATCCATATAAGAAAGAGAACTAATGATATGCATAGTGATGTCACAGTTAATCCCAAGTAAATCCCTCACATACAACCGTACTACCCCTTCTGTCACTGGGGTTCCCAACCTGTAGCTCAGTCATTACTCATACTCCCCATACCTAGCTCAACCCTCGGGTCTGGGGTACCTGACAAGTCCTTAGATTGAGGCAAGAGAGCATACAATAATCATCATGTCATACAAACTAATACATGATCCCATCTATGATAAATAACATGCACAAACGCTACATGGCTAGGCCGAAGCCCTTAGCCCAAGAAGAATTACTCACACATAGAGACGAGATCAACAATCATAAACATTGTATTGAAAATCATAAGATTGATAGCAATAGTCTTACAATGTCGCCAATCGAAGAAGAGATCTACTATTACAAGTGGTGGAATATGGCTATGGAGATGGATAAGGGATTTGAGATCTGGAGGCGGCTAGAGATCTGTGGCAGAGACTTTTGGCGAGGGTCTGGCTTGTTTTCTCATCGCCCGAGGCTTCTTTATATAGGGGCCCCTTCACGAAAGTTGTTCTATTTGACCTAATGGTGGCGGCGCCAACTATACGACTGGAGCTATACGGCCAGAATTTCGCTCTGGTCGTATAGTTGATCGTTAAAGCGTTTGTCTCCGCTTTACGACTCCTGGTTTCTTCTAGTTGTTGGAAATTTCGTTTCTTTGACTTTAATATAGTGATTCCCATCTTCAAATGACATTATATGTGCAGGAAAAATATAAAATAAAGGATTGCATACCCCTCTGAATATTAGGCATTAGTGGCAGGGTTTAGAGAGATATTTCATCAAAAATATGAATAATATCCAGTTTAAACATGGACGTAGATGGCTATATTTTAGAGCCATCGGGTATGTAAACAAACAGTGTCTCTAGTCCTCTAGCGAACTAGCTTTATGGTCATGAGGATGATCTAGGGTTTCAAGATCATGGGCATTTATGCCCATTGACAATGAGGTCATGTGATTAGTTGAATTTTGTGATAGACAAACATCCAATAGTTATATCTTAATGAGATCTAGTTACAAAGTTCACCATTGATGATAAACATAGAAAACCTCGCAACATGATCCTTAGACTGTGAGATAATGCAAATCACCGTTCTGGAGGGAGATTTGATAGCATCAAGAATCATCTCGTGACAGGGTGATCAAAAAGGTGTTACTTAGGTTTTCCAAAGGGACGCGTAGAGGAATACATATCAAGACTAGGATTTTTCAATCCATGTAATGGATAGATACATGTGGCCATCTTGGTGACGATGCATTAACGAACCTTGTAAGCATGTGTGAACACCCGAATTTTTAATCCTAGATGCCTGTTATGCCATACATCGCAATCCCAGGATTACCATTTTTGCGAGACATAACAGATTTGATATCACAGTACATCATCCGTTACAAACCATAATAAGGTCTTACACAAATAAAGGATCTCATGATCCAGTCTTAGTACAAACAAGCAGCGAAATAATAAGCATAGCGGTGGACTCCATCTTCAGTGTCACAGGCAATGCTGACGATGGGAGATGATGCTAGTTGTCGTAGCCATCCTGCCGTCCTTCTTCAGGGTAGTCCTCCTCATAGTCTGGCCACGGGAATAGCCAGGGACAAAGCCATGAGTACTCTTTAAGTACTCGCAAACTATCACTAACAAGTAAGGTAGTTCTAGTAGGAATGCTAAATTCTAAGTTTATTTGCAAAAGCCAATTTGAAACCTAAGGTGAGTTCAGAAGTAAAGAAAGATAATTTAATGTTCTAAATCACTTAAGTTGGGAACTTAGTTTTCATATTCACAACCCTGTTGTGGTCAATTCAAAGTCACCATTCATTTCATAAGTCATTTTGAAAATATCTGACGACGGAACAGTATGGACACTCCAACTGTCCATGACCACAGACGCGGCTATTCAAATAGTTTGACACTCTGCAGAGGTGGTACAATTTCACCACACAATTTGATACATCCGTCAGGGATAACCCTGAATCAATCATACTTAGTATGTGGATAATCAATCATAACCTTTCAATTACACACCCTAGTATAGGCACCTCTCCTATGAGCTTGGCCTCCCAGCCATGGCCATCTGCCATCCTGGGCACTGCATAGGTGGACATAATCAAGAGGTGGCCTTAGCTCAAACCTCTCCTGCGAGGGAACCCATACTAATCCATATAAACTTCCGGCTAAGCCTTACCAATTCAGGTATTGTGGTTGTGAGGTAAAATTGGAATGGTATCGCATCCGGACCGAACCATCAGTTTTTATAAAGGGTTAAGGCTGATGCCTCAACATTTTCATCATCATAAACCATTTGTTTTTCTCAACACATGTCAAAACATCTCAATAGAATGACTCATCATTCCAAGGTTTTCATAAGCATTTTCACCAAGTATTCCCATCTAAAGTGATCGAGTTTTATGATTAGCACTAGCCACTAAGGTTAAGAGTGTTCACTAATGAGGGGTGCTAATCTTCAATCTCATGCCATAGAATGACATCTAGGTATAACTAGATATGCCTAGTTTTATAATCTTTATGCTATCTATAAGAAAAGTAAAGAACTTTGGTAAAGTAAAAGAAAGTAAAACTTGCAAGTAAAACTTGGGATGGGTATAAATCAAAAATGGTATAACCAAAGCATGCTTAAGGAATTTTTCTTAGGTTTATCAAGCTTGCTAGTGTTAGCTTGCATTGTTAATGATGGCTTGCATAAGTATAATACTTGAAAGTGTTAGCTTGCATAGATCTAGCTTGCCTTGGTTGGTGCAGTGGTTGAAATTCTCCTCGTCTTCTTCGTGGTAGAACTCCTCCTCCTCCTAGACTTGGTCGGTACTATCGTCTATAAAGGAATACGGGATACACAATCACCAAACAATACTTAACTAGTCTATTTAGCACACTAAGGCACACACTTGATGATCTATTATCATCACAATCATCACAAGATTTTAAAGAACTAGTTTCATTATTTTATTTGAGAAAAGTAATTTCTACTCATTGAAAAATTAATTAAGATTTAATATTCTCCAAATAAAATATGGGATCATGTGGACACATGTCATCACCACATATTTTAATACATGAGAATGTGATTTAAAGTGTTAGTCACATTTTATAAAGTTTAAGTTCATTATTTAATCAATTTAAAGTGACTAGAAATGCTCTAATAACATTCTTTTGGTACTAGTCCAAAGTCGCTGCATGCAAACCTAAATATTTTTACAAATTTAGATAGGTATCATCAAATGTGATTTTTGAGAGTTGGAATCAACTCAAAAGCTATCATGGTTGATTTTTGAAAAATGTTTGAATGTAGAAAAGTCTCTGTCTTGTTATTTTTGCTATAGATTATCTGTAACTCCAATTGACTTAATTCCAACGATCTTGGATAGATATTTTTATTACCTTTCTAGCAAAATTTGAATCATGTCATTTGGTTAAGTAAATATTTCTAAATTTCTTTTTAAACAAGTGGACAGAATCTTGTTTAAATCCAAATTGGAAAAACCTTTAATTGAATCTGTGGGCTACGCGGGAAACTAAATGGGCCGGCCCAGTGGCACTCAGCGGCACAAAGGGCTACTAACAGGTTGGTCCCGCATGTCAGCGGCACATCAAATGTGAAGTGGTACGGGGCACTCTAGGCGCTAAGATTAGAACATATCGAACGGTTGTGGTTCGTCGTCTCCGGCGAATAGTTCCGGCGAGGACGAACCCTAACGTGGCAGGGTGGGGGTCTACGGTGGCTCACCTGGGCTCCAGCTAGACGTGGCGATGGGGGCGATCGAACTGGTGGATGAGGGCGGTTCTAGGCATGGTCGCAACGGCTCCTGGGGTAGCTCCAATCAACAATGCCTCTTCTCCTCTACAACGGCAAGCTCCAGCAAAATCCCGGAGAACTACAACTCGATTGGCTCTTAGGAGAAGTGTGAGGTGGTTAGTAGAGAGAGGGGAGTGAGATGTTGTGAGAAATTGGGGTGGAGGAGGCCTCCTTTTATAGGCTCGACGAAGCGACCGAGCGGGGTGGGCTGGCGTCTCCGACAAGGGCGGTACAACGTGATATCATCGTGGCTGGAGGTAGGGGACGGTGTGCGGTCTGCTGGCGATCATCTACGGCATAAAGGCGGGGCTAGGGGCGGTGGCATTTCGTCGGGCGCGGCTCGTGCTCTGCACGGCATAAGCGGCGTTTGACGCGGTGCACAGCGGCTGCGGGTCAAGCGACGGCGAACGGGCATGTCCGGGTGGTTCCTGAGGTCGTGGCAAAGCGGTGCGCGCGGGCTACGGTCGAGGCGTGGCGTGTGCACGCTTGTCGGGTGCGGCGCTCTGGCGCGTGCTCGGCATGGCGTAGACATGGTGGGCGCGGTGTGCTGGGGGTGGTCCATGGCTCAACTATGCTGGAGGAGGGGACAGAGGGCGGCGATGTGTCCTCGCCTACCTCCTAGGCTTTGTGGGCGAGCTCGGGGCGGTCTGCTGGGAGCTGTCCATGCTCGACCAGCAGGCATGGCGCTCGGTGGCTTGGCACTGGTGCAAGCGGCTAAGGGGTAACCTGTTTATGGCCTGGTTGGAACTAAAGGGGACAAGAGGAGTGGATTGAGGCCTTAGTGGCACTTGATCACTGCTCTAAAATAGTAATAGTTAGGCAGTTAATTCTGTGATCACTCGGTGTTTGATGAAATGGCCTAAAGAAAAAATATTTGAATTTTTGGCTCAAATTTGGTGGGTGATCTACACTTATGCTTGGTAGTCTCTGGTTGCTGGGAATTGTCAAGGTGAATTGGTTTGGTTGGTTTTTCAGAAATGATGATCTTAACACCTACACTTGATTCAATTTTCAAATGTTATTTAAATTACCTTGCTAAAGGTTTTTGTAAGTTTGTAAAGTGGTCCTTGGTACATCTTTACTTGGTCTAGCAAGGGGTGCAAAGATCTAGAATTGTTTCTGTTGGGAATTAACTTCTAGGAACACCTAAAGTGGCCTAGTGGATTAAAAGGGTCAAACTAACCATTTGCATTATTTAATCTTATTTGATTTCTTTTTCTTTGGATTTTTTTTGTAAATGGTCTAGAGGATGTGGCATTCACCCTTGAACCATTTCATACCATTTAGAACAATCAAACATTGCATTTTCAAACAATTCTACACTAATCCAACACACATGCATTCATTAATCATTTTAATAATAAAAAGTTTTTGTTAACCCTAAATTGGGTGATTAGGATCTTGATAACCTTGATTAAAGTTTTGGGATGTTACAAACCTTCCCCCCTTAAACAAAATCTCGTCCCGAGATTTAAGAAAAACTAGGAACTAAAGAGATCTGGAAACTCAGTCCTAATGTAATCTTCTTGTTCCCAGGTGGCTTCTTCTTCGGTGTGGTTACTCCATTGGATCTTGAGAAATTTGATACTCCGGGTCCTGGTGGTTCCGAAGGCTTCTTCTAATATACGGATGGGCACTTCGCGATACGTCAAATCATTGTTGATATCTATGGCTTGGTGATTGATATTCTTGAAAACTTCGGTCATCTCCGGAACTTCTAAGCATTTGCAAAGTAACGAGATATGGAACACATTATGGATGGATGACATCTCCTCTAGCAGCTCTAGTTGATACGATACTTCTCCTCAGCGATTCAGAATCTTGAAGGGTCCAATATATCTGGGGGCTAACTTTCCTTTCAGACTAAAACATTGTGTTCCCTTCAATGGCGAAACCTTGAGATACACAAAATCTCCAACATTGAAAGTCAGGTCTCTACGTCTCTTGTCGGCATAACTCTTCTGTCTATATTGGGCGGTCTTGAGGTGCTCATGGACTTTGTGAACCTTCTCTTTGGCTTCTCGTAGGATGTCGGGTCTGAAAATCTGACTCTCTCCTTGTTGCGACCAATTCAAAGGGGTACAACACTTTCTTCCATACAAGAATTCAAATGGGGCCATTTGCAAACTAGCTTGATAACTGTTGTTGTATGAGAATTCTGCGAAAGGTAGACAATCTTCCCATTTTGATCCATACTCAAGCACACAAGCTCTCAACATATCTTCTAAGATTTGGTTGACTCTTTCAGTCTGTCCATCAGTCTGCGGGTGATAAGATGTGTTGAAATTCAACTTGGTTCCTAATCCTTCTTGGACTTTCTGCCAAAATCTTGAGGTAAATTGGGTTCCTCAATCCGAGACTATGGTCTTGGGGGTTCCATGCAAACTGACGATTCTAGCAATCTACAACTCTGCTAGCTTTGAACTCTGGTAGGTTGTCTTGAAAAGTATAAAATGGGCTACCTTGGATAGTCTATCAATGATGACCTAGATAGAGTCATTTCCCCTAGTAGAAGTAGGCAAACCGGTGATAAAGTCCATTCCAACAGAATCCCATTTCCATTCCGGAATCTGCAATGGTTGCAACAGTCCTGCGGTTCTCTGATGTTCTGCCTTGACTCTCTGATAGATATCACACTTGGCTATGTAGCTTCCGATTTCTCTCTTCATATTGTGCCACCAAAATTGCTCCTTCAAATCTTGGTACATCTTCGTTCCTCCGGGGTGGATAGAATAAAGAGTATCATGAGCTTATTGCATGATAACTTGCTTCAACTCCGAATGTGTTGGCACACAGATACGTCCTTTGTACCACAAAACTCCTTCTTCGTCTTCGGTGAATCCGAGTACCTTTCCTGTACCAATACGACGTTTGATTCCGTCGATACTTTCATTTCCCTTCTAGGATTCCTTGATATGACTGATCAAAGTGGGTTGAAGTTCAATGCTAGCTAAGAATTCTTTGCTAACTAGCTCCGTTCTAAACTACTCCAACTCTTCATGCAAACTTGGCTAGGCTTCTTTGATCATGGTGTTTAGTCTACATGGCAATCTGCTAAGAGCATCCGCTACCACATTGGCTTTGCCGGGGTGATCCATCTCCTTTTCCTCATATTCAGCTCCTTCTGAGTGAAAATATACTTCAAGCTCTTGTGATCCGAGTAAATCTCACAGCGGTTACCCATAAGGTAATGACGCCATGTCTTCAAGGCTAAACCTACGACTGCTAGTTCAAGATCATGGGTAGGGTAGTTTTTCTCATGTTGCTTCACTTGTCTCGACAAATATGCTATGACTTTGCCTTCTTGCATCAACACACATCCGAGACCAATCTTGGATGCATCACAATACACATCATCATGCTTCTTGAATCAGGCATAACCAATATTGGGGCTGAAATCAATCTCTTCTCGAGTTCTTTGAAACTTGCTTCACATTTGTCAGTCCATTCAAACTTCTTATCTTTCTTCAAAAGTTGGGTCATTGGTCTTGTGATGCTTGAAAATCCTTCAACAAACTTGCGGTAATATCCCGCTAATCCGAGAAATGCACGGAGTTGGGTTTGAGTGGTTGGGGCTTCCCATGCTTCAACATCTTTGATCTTGGCGGGATCAACATCGACTCCTCCTGCCGACACAATATGTCCGAGGAATCCTACTTCTTTCAACCAAAACTCACATTTGGTAAACTTGGCATACAACTGATGCTCCCTCGGGGTTTCAAGGACGGTTCTCAGATGTTGCTCATGGTCTTCTTCTGACTTGGAATAGATAAGAATGTCGTCGATAAACACAACGACAAACTTATCCAGAAAGTTCATAAAGATCTTATTCATGAGATTCATGAAATAAGTGGGGGCATTGGTTAATCCATAAGACATGGCCGTATACTCATATAATCTATATCTGGTAGTAAAGGCGGTCTTTGGAATATCCGTAGCACGAATTTTGAGTTGATGATAACCAGTTCTAAGATCAATATTAGAGAACACTCTGGCACCAGTCAACTAATCAAATAGATCCTCTATCTTGGGCAGTGGGTACTTGTTCTTGATGGTGACATCATTCAGCTTCCTGTAATCTATGCACAAACGGTTACCTCCATCTTTCTTGTCCACAAACAAAACAGGTGATCTCCATGGCTACGCGCTTGGTTGAATCAAACCTTTCACCAGCATAGCATCAAGTTGCTTCTTCAGCTCCACTAGCTCTGATGGGTTCATACTATAGGGTCTCTGAGCTATGGGTCCAGTTCCAGGAATTAGTTCAATGATGAACTCGATATCCTGATCTGGGGGCATACCGGGCAATTCATCTGGGAATACGTCGGGGTATTCATAGACTACTCTGACTTGGTCTATGGTTGGTAGGGCTAGACTCTTGTTGCATTTGAATTGATGGGGTAAGGTTTCAGATACATGCTCTACTATTACTCCAGAGCTACTGGTCATGGTTATGGCTTTCTTGGCACAGTCGATTAATCCTTTATGTTTCGACATCCAATCCATTCCTAGTACTACTTCCAAACCTTTGGTTCCAAGTACTATTAGATTGGCATAAAAATATATCCCATGGATTCTAATAGGTACAACCTTGCAAATTTTTCTAGCTTTGGTGGTTGGACCAGGTATTTGAACTATCATGACATGCTTCAAATTGGTTGGGTGAATCTTACTAGTGCATGCAAATTCTTCTATAACAAACAAGGGCGATGCTCCAGAATCGAACAACACTCTTGCTAATACTGAGTTAACAGAAAACATACCCAGCACGACATCTGGCGCTTCCTGGGCTTCTTTGGCATTCATGTGGAACAGACGACCGTTGCGGTTGAGCGAGTTCCCTAGGTCAAATCTTCTTCCGAGCTGAACACGACGTTGCTGCTGGGCTAGGGAATTCACATTGGTAGTGGTTGCAAGATTCTTGGGACACTCGTTGGAGTAGTGACCCTAGATTCCACACTCAAAGCAAGTAATCTGGGACTTGTCTTTGGCTGCAATAGGCACAACATTGCTTCCAGTCCTTGGGGTAGTATTGTTGTTGTTGTTGGACTTGGGCGGTGCATGGTTGAAGTTGTTGGAGTTTTCGGGGTTGTTGTTGTGATTTCCTCCAGACTTCACATTTCCTCCGCTACGGTTGGGGTAGCTTGGACGAGACATTGGGGGTCTATTGTTCCTTGGGGCATATCCTGTAGACGGGTTGGGGCGATACTTCTGGGTATTGTGGGACCCACTCTGGTGCATCATTCTACGCTTGCGATTGTCATTGGCTTGGTTTATCTTCCCTTCCATCTAGATGGCAGTGTTGACTAGCTCTTCGAGATCTTCAAAATGGATGTTGATTAACACCGTTTGCATCTCATCGTGCAATCCATTCAGGAACCTTTCCTTCTTCTTGGCTTCGGTGTTGATCTCATCAGGGGCATATCTTGCGAGGGACAGAAATCTATCACGATACTCTACTACAGTCATCCTGCCTTGCTTCAATTCTCGAAACTCATCTCTCATTCTAGTGACTAAACCTTGCGGCACATGGGTGCGGCTAAACTTGATCTTGAAAGCTTCCCACGTCATCACTTGTCTGTGGTTCATGGTACAGGTACTATTCCACCAGGCTCTTGCATATCCTGCCATATAGTGGGTGGCAAACAGTACTTGCTCGTCGGCATCAACTCCTGTGACTTCCAGGTTGTTCTCCATGGTTTGTAACCAATCATCCGCATCTAATGGGTCTTCAGACTTGCTAAAGATAGGGGGATTGGTACTCTGGAAGTTCTTGAGCTTGGATCCATGATGATCCCGATTTCCATGGCCTTGATTATTGTGGGCCATCTGAGCTATCTATTGCAGGGTGGCTAGGTTGGCTTGACGCTCTGCTCTACTAGCTTCACGGTCGGAAACTAGCATCTGCAGAATCTGCAGCATTGGGTCTTGCAATGAGCTGCTTCCTCCGGGGTTTCCACGAGTCATCTGAAGATTGAGATAGATAAAGGGGTAAGAGGGAAAGTTCTAAGGTTCATGGTTTTGTTTTCAAAAGTGCTAAACTTTGAGTTTGACTTCGGTTTGGCAAACTAACAACTTCTCATTCATTCAAGCAAAGCACACCATACAAACACACACACACCACAACACAAAAGGAAAACAGAAGGTTTTAAGAACCATTCTGTAAGCTAGGATACAGTGGGACTGGTACAACTCATTCCTATGGTAGTGATCAAGTGCATGTACTCATCATCAATGAAGTCGGAGTCATCATCATCGGTGTAGAAGTCCATGGCATCATCCTCCAGGTAGTCATCGTCATCACTAAGGTATGAGTGAAGATCTCCCTGGATGTCTTCACCTTCTTCCTCTTCTTCCTTTGCTGCAAGCTGAGCTTCTTGTTCCTGGATGGTCTTCTCGAGGTAGGCCACCTTCTTGTGAAGACGAGCAATGGTGCGATCCTTCTTCTCGCATTGACGACGAAGTGATTGGCGATCCTTGACGAGTAGGGCGAAAGTCTAGGCCTTCTGGGCGGCAATGGCAAGGTCATGGTTGGCGTAGGCTCAAGCATTGTCCAATTCCTTCTGCCTATCATACAGCAGGAAGTCAAGGTTCTCCACTTGGCTCTTCATCTCCAGGTGACTTGGCATCTTCAATGGCATTCCCATAGAATCACGCCTTGCATAGTGTGCAAAGCGAGTTCCCTGGATCAAGTTGACGTTCTGTCCACAAAGACAGGTGAGAGCTTCATGCATGGCCCTGGCTAATCCATCTAGCCAGTTGTTTTCTCTCACGGTGAATTGAATCTTCTTCGAAAGGGGTGCTTCCATCTTGCCTCGAAGATCTGCAACTATCAGCCATTGTAGATCTCCTCCTGGGTGATCATTGAGTTGTGCTCTGAAGAATTCCGGATGTGGACGCTCCGAATACTCCGACAGTGCATCGAGATCCCTCTCAAAGATCAGTTGGCCACCGTTTCCCAACTGGTAGAACTTGCAATACTGAACTTCCATCTATAAGAATTTAGGATGAGTAAGTTAGTGAAGTGATCAAGTGTGTCAACTTTTATGTAGAAGTGTAAAAAATTTGAGGAACATGATTTTTTTGAAAGAATCTCAAGGATAAGAGTGGGGATAGGTTTTCATAAATACTCACTTCATTTGTTTTTGAAACTAAGTTTTTGTTTGGACGTCCATTCTAACTAGGGTCTCCTATGGTCAGGATGGCTCTGATACCAACTTGTCAACACCCGGATTTTTAATCTCAGATGCCTACTATGCCATACATCACAATCCCAGGATTACCATTTTTTGTGATACATAACAGATTGGATATCACAGTACATCATCCATTACAAACCATAATAAGGTCTTACACAAATAAAGGATCTCATGATCCACTCTTAGTACAGACAAGCAGCGGAATAATAAGCGTAGCGGTGGGCTCCATCTTTAGTGTTGATGACCCACAAGTATAGGGGTGTATCGCAGTATTTTCGATAAGTAAGAGTGTCAAACCCAACGAGGAGCAGAAGGTGCTAGCTAGTGGTATGGATCAGGAATTCTCTGCAAATTCTTAGCAAACGGATTTTTAGGGGTCTTCGATAAAGCAAGTAAACAAAGTACGAGTAAATAAAAGACAGTAAGAATAAATGCAGCAAGTGGCCCAATCCTTCATGCAGCAAAGGACAAGCCGGTTATATTACTTAAGATGACCAAACATTCTTGAGGACACATGGGAAGACTGTCAAGTGCTTTCGCTTCATATAGTTGATTAATCTTCTCTAGCTTGCTAAGTGTTGTGTGGGTAAACCTATGCTAATGTACCGCCCCATCCAAGACTAATACATACTTGTGATTATACCCCTTGCAAACATCCGTAAGTACAAGAAAGTGATTAAGGTAGAAACCTAACCATAGCTTTAAACTCTAAGACCCTTACGTCCCTTGTGCAATGGTTTCCTAAAGGGGGTTCAGGTTTCTGTCACTCCGGTAACCCCTATGATTAGTAGCCAAATACACAATGCATTCCCCTAGGCCCATATAGGTGAAGTGTCATGTAGTCGACGTTCACATGACACCACTAGAAGAAATACACCACAACTTAAATAACAATCTATTGAATCTTTCTCAACACAACTCCACTACTAACAACAAGACTTCTCCCATGTCCTCAAGAACAAAATGAACTACTCACAAGACATCATATGGATCATGATCAGAGATGGAATAATGATGTATAAAAATCTGAACATAAACAATAATTCAATGGTTCACTCAATAGCATCAACTACAAAGAGTAATCAACACTGGGAAAGTTTCCTCTATGAACTATGCAAGATTCAACGTAATTGTTACAGCAATATGGAGATGGTGATGAGGGTGCTGATGGTGATGATGGTGGTGGTGATGATGATGATCCCAATGAAGTCTAGCTTGATGGTGGTGTTGACGGCAACGATCTCCCCTCTTCGGGAAGGAATTCCCCCGGCAGAAATCTGTCTACCGGAGAGATCTTTCTCTCTCGGTGTTTTTCGCCCCGCAGAGGCGGTGGAATCTTTCTGTGGTCACTCCCCAAGTCTTAGGGTTTTGGGAGGATAATATATGCCAGAGGGGAGAGGCTAGAGTGGGCCAGGGTGGCCACACCACCTCCTAGCATGGCCTAGGGTTGCTCGCGCCATGGGGTGGTGTGGGCCCCCTGTGGCCCATCTCCACTCCGTCTTCTGGCATCCTTAGTCTTCTAGAAAAATAGGATTTTCCGTATATTTTCCCAGATTTTCTGATCTTCGCGAATTTTGCCTCCAAACAGCACATTTTCCATTAGAATCCTGACTCCAGCGGTCCATGCTCTAAAAGTCATCAACCATGCAAAAACAGATGAAATAACATAAGTATCACCTCTCAATACGAAATATATCAATGAATAGTAGTGAATTAAGACATAGAATAGTGATGCAAAATGGACGTATCAACTCCCCCAAGCTTAGACTTCGCTTGTCCCCAAGCGAAACTGACCTCAATAAACATGGCCTCAGGTTTATGGAGTGAAGAGTCGATAAAAGAAGATGGACATTCATCAAAAGCATAGATCATAATAGAAGACAACTCACTATTATATAACTCAACTTGTAATAAGTAAAGGAAACACAATAAAGATATATAAAGTGAATCATAATTGGTAATGACAAACTTAGCTCTTGGTCGAAGAATAGTTGATAATTTGCTGGAGTTCACAAATAGCTGGTTTCTGATGAAAGCTTAAAGTAGTAAACATCAAGATAAGAGTAATGTGAAAAACAAGGAACATAAGAAACATGATTGAATAAATCACCATATGAACGAATGAAACACATCAACTCAAAATACTTGCTGAGATAGAAGGAAGTAGGTTTATTGACTCAACTACAAAGTAAAAGAAAGGCCCTTCAAAGAGGGAAGCAAGGATTGCAAGTCTCATAAAGAGCTCCCAAAAATTATGATACTTACTAGCTTTCAGCTCTCATTGCCCCTATCATAGGCATCTTTAGGTGATTAAGGTAAAAGTGATACAACTAAGAGGATATGCTTGACAAGTTATAAGTTGAAATCTCATTCCCCTTACTTATGAGTACCGATCCTCATGCTACTCAACTTCAGTCACGAGCAAGCTCTTATCATTGTAAATATATGCGTATCATTGAGAACCACCAAGGGGGTACCCCTTGCACATGACACAGGAGCTATCCCATAATGAATATGACAAGGCAAGCAAAAAGTGATCATCTCAGCGATCTTTTTATTTGCTATTTGCATAGGTTTTTATTGAGGATGCTTCATAGAATGCTCACTATAGTTATGCTGGAAGTTTCCACCATGATTAGGCATGGCTTAGGCTAGCGGCCCAGGCGTTTCTCTAACACACATATAAACTCCATGATCTTACAAGTTCCACTTTTATTTCACACCGCCGGGATCCATAAGCAAAATAACATGATATCAACTAGGTACAAAGTACCAAATGAAGTGTTGAAAGCGGTCCCCATGATACATGGTTCAGCTAACTTCAACTCATAAAGCGCAAGCATATACACAACAAAGAAGGACCCAATGGTTCAAGTTTATTAAATGCAAGAAAGTAAAGTGTGCCTTCAAGTTCGTGAGAGCTTTAATCACTAATTTTCACATAACAAGTTTAATTTGGGAGGTAGATAAAACAAGAATTTACTTGGAATAGCAATAATGCTAATAGGTAGGTATGGTGGACACAAATGGCAAAGGTTTTGGTTTAAAGGAGGTGGATGCACGAGAAGAATACCCTCTCAGTACAGGTTTTTGGCTAGCAAGGCTGGGTAGCAAGTATAAGAGTTTAAGGAAACAACCAAACATACAAGTGATAAAGAAAAACATGCAATCTTCCTTGGAAGCACAAAAGATCTTAACTAGAGAATACTAGACTTATGAGCAAATCAACAAAGAAAGATGATGAAATAATTTTTTTTAAAGGTACTTTTATCTTTTTCATTCAACTCTCAAAAATAGTGTTGCTACTAACCAAGCCAGGTTTTCCAAAACCAACTGAATTAACTCAATGATCCTAGAGTGCTACCAATACTAACAACAAGATCAATCATATAACCACGAATTGAAAACTAATATAAGCTATGCAAAAGAGTGAATGATAGAACTTCTCATTAATATTCCATAACGGCAACTCACACCAAGGGATACATATCTAACGAGAGAGGGGACACTTCCATAATTCAAACCATCCTACATAATAATTGCTCTATTCATGATATGACTCTACTAATAAGGTAAAAGGATAGAAGATAGTGATATGATACCGCGACACTCCCCCAAGCTTGGAACAAACCAAGGGGATGCTAAACCTGATGACGAATTACTCCTTAGGTGGTGGTGGTAATATTTTCTTAGTTGTCGTGAGGAAATCTTCCAGCATCTTGCGAAGCCTATTATTCTCCCATTGAAGCATGTCCACCTTCCTCTGCAGGTCTCGATACTTATCACAGAACTCCTTAGTGACTCGTAGGGCTTCCGCTGATGCAGGGCAAGAGACTGAAGGTACCAGCCCCTGCTTGGCATCTTGAAGATCCTCCTCCATAGGCTCCTTCCCTTTATCTTTGGCGGACACCATTGTGCTTCTAAACTTTCAAAGAGTATGTCCTGACAGAAACATATCGAAACAAAAACATGGAGAGAACACGATATACGAACCTCGGGAGATTCGAGGGGTTATATATTACGAAGTTTCATATCAAAAGGAAGGTACTGGGAGAAAACGAGTCGGAGGCGGAGTTCGGGGTGGACTCACCACCTGGTGGCGCGGCCAGGGGTGGGCCCGCGCCACAGGGTGGTGTGAGCCACCCTGGCTCCGTTTCCGTCCCTTTTTTGCTTCGTAGCTTTCCTTATTGACTAAAAACTGCAAAAATATAGTTGGATAGTATTTTCGCGGAACTTTTCTTACCGGAACTGTTACCTATTCGAAAATAGACTCTGCAGGTCTCTGAATTTGGTATCTAGTAGATCCTTCCAAAGTCATCACTTGAATAACATTGATATCTTCATCTTCATACACTTATTACTTGAGTCATAAAACTCTTCTCTTCCTTATTACACCATTATCTCCACTTCCTGGAAATTTCTTTCACACAGTTCTTATTAGCAACATTAGTATATACGAAGTGATAAAACCTTTTGAGTCCAACTTCAACTGAAAACCATCAAAACAAAATCTACTGAAGCAACTCCTTCCGAAAACCCAAAAATAATTCAAAAAGGAAATCGAATAAAGAAGCAAATGCAAGATTGGCAAAATCTGTCAAAACAGACCAGCGGGTAAAGATCAATTTTTTAGAAAATATTATGTTGCTCAAATCAAAAAGTGCAAAACTAACTAAATTTAACTAACAACCTGGGGCAGAAGCAAAAAACACTACAGCTCAATCCAACATACAGAGATCTCTCACGATGTTTTACGGTGAAGCAAAAAAATCTGTTTCGGGACAACAACTTCCCCAATCTTAGTTCTCTCTCATTGGAGGTTGATCTTGACACAAAAACCAAACAAAACGGATAAGGAGCGGTTATTACCGAAGTAATAACTTCCAAGACTCAAAGAAACAAAAAAACTAAAAGCAAAAACAAATTGGGTTGTCTCCCATAAAGCTCTTTCTTTAGAGCCATTAAGATGAGCATAATAATTTTGAAGAAGCTCTCATAGGGATATGGATTGAAGTTAAAGAGAGCATTAAGAAGAAAAAACACACACAAATTTAGGTCTAACCCACTTCCTATGCAAGGGTATTTTGTAAACAAACAAGTTGTTGAAACCAGAGGCAACTTGCATAAGAAGGCAAAAGAAATGCAACATAAAAACTTTCAGCATAAAACGAGGAAACTTGATATTATTGAGATGCATAAGAAAACTTTTCCCTCTCTCATAGTAACTTTCAGTAACATGCATAAACTTAACAATATAGCTATCACAAGGACTATCATAGCAATGATCACTTATTCTAACAGAAAACACGGGAATACTAGCTCTCACAACACTACTTTCTGAAACAATATTAGAGGTATCCTTACAAAGGATAGGGTGTCCCTCTTTTTCATATTTAGTAACAAAGTCTTTCACACTTGCTATTATAGGTTCATTAACCATTTGTTTATCAGGTTCAACAGCTTTATTCATACTTTCATTAACCATACTAGCTATCATTGAATGTTCCTTTACCTTAACTGGGAAAGGCATTTTCTCAATATAAGGTTTAGGTAAGACATGATTAGCAGTATAAACTTCAGTATTTCTTGTAGGAACACTCTTAGCAACATCTTTATAAGGTTCATGATACTTATTCCACTTCTTTTTAGGCACTTCAATGTAGGAAGCAAAAGCCTTAAAATAAGAAGCAATAGCTTGAGAGTCTAGACCATAAGCATTTTTAATATTTTGAAAGTCATCAGTTCCCATAAAAGATTCAATGCATTCATAATCATAATTTATACCTGACTTTCTACCTTTTTCATTCTCCCAAGCTTCAACATTGTCTTGAATACGGTCTAGAAGGTCCCATTTAGCTTCTTCTTCCATGCGAGTGAATGATCCAGCACAAGAAGCATCCAATAAATCTTTATCATGTAGAGGGAGCCTTGCATAAAAGTTATTGATAATAATATTGTTGGGGAGCTCATGAATGGGACATTTGAGCATTAGTAACTTCAATCTCCCCCAAGCTTAAGCTGTACTCTCTCCATCAAGAGGCCAAAAGTTGTATATTTGATTCCGATCTTTATGAATCTCACTAGGAGGATAAAACTTTGAATAAAAGATAGGCACTATTTCCTCCCATTCTAGAGCTTGACCATTCTTCAGCAGCTTATACCATTCCTCAGCTCTTCCTTTCAGTGATAATGAGAATAACTTCTTCTTAACTTGATCTGTAGTAATACCTGCACACTTGAACAACCCGCATAATTCGTGTATAAAGAGTAAATGATCACCGGGATGGACAGTTCCATCCCCAACATAGTAGTTATCCATAACACGATCAGTAATTCTTGTAGGTATTTTGAAAACATCATTCTCAGCAGGTGGTGGCTTATCTACTACCTTAGCAGTGATAGTAGCATTACCAAATAAGAAACTCAGCGAATTATCCATAACGAAAATAAAGCAACTAGCATAAGTAAACAATACTCACAGTAGAAGTTTCCTTTACCAGTTCCACTTTCCAATGGTGCTTCACTCCCCGGCAACGGCGCTAGAAAATAGTCTTGATGACCCACAAGTATAGGGGGTGTATCGCAGTATTTTCGATAAGTAAGAGTGTCAAACCCAACGAGGAGCAGAAGGTGCTGGCTAGTGGTATGGATCAAGAATTCTCTGCAAATACTTAACAAACAGATTTTTAGGGGTTTTTGATAAAGCAAGTAAACAAAGTACGAGTAAATAAAAGACAATAAGAATAAATACAGCAAGTGGCCCAATCCTTTATGCAGCAAAGGACAAGCCGGTTGTATTACTTAAGATGACCAAATGTTCTCGAGGACACATGGGAAGACTGTCAAGTGCTTTCGCTTCATATAGTTGATTAATCTTCTCTAGCTTGCTAAGTGTTGTGTGGGTGAACCTGTGCTAATGTACCGCCCCATCCAAGACTAATACATACTTGTGATTATACCCCTTGCAAACATACGTAAGTACAAGAAAGTAGTTAAGGTAGAAACCTAACCACAACTTTAAACTCTAAGACCCTTATGTCCCTTGTGCAATGGTTTCCTAATGGGGGTTCGGGTTTCTGTCACTCCAGCAACCCCTACGATTAGTAGCCAAATACACAATGCATTCCCCTAGGCCCATATAGGTGAAGTGCCATGTAGTCGACGTTCACATGACACCACTAGAAGAAGTACACCACAACTTAAATAACAATCTGTTGAATCTTTCTCAACACAACTCCACTACTAACAACAAGACTTCTCCCATGTCCTCAAGAACAAAACGAACTACTCACAAGACATCATATGGATCATGATCAGAGATGGAATAATGATGTATAACAATCTGAACATAAACAATAATTCAATGGTTCACTCAATAGCATCAACTACAAAGAGTAATCAACACCGGGAAACTTTCCCCTATGAACTATGCAAGATTCAACGCAATTGTTACAGCAATATGGAGATGGTGATGAGGGTGCTGATGGTGATGATGATGGTGGTGGTGATGATGATGATCCCAATGAAGTCCAGCTTGATGGTGGTGTTGATGGCGACGATCTCCCCTCTTCGGGAAGGAATTCCCCCGGCAGAAATCTGTCTGCCGGAGAGATCTTTCTCTCTCGGTGTGTTTCGCCCCGTAGAGGCGGCGGAATCTTTCTGTGGTCGCTCCCCGAGTCTTAGGGTTTTGGGAGGATAATATACGCCAGAGGGGAGAGGCTGGAGTGGGCCAGGGTGGCCACACCACCTCCTGGCACGGCCTAGGGCTGCCCGCGCCATGGGCTGGTGTGGGCCCCCTGTGGCCCATCTCCACTCCGTATTCTGGCATCCTTAGTCTTCTGAAAAATAGGATTTTCCGTATATTTTCCCGGATTTTCTGATCTTCGCGAATTTTGCCTCCAAACAGCACATTTACCATTAGAATCCTGACTACAGCGGTCCATGCTCCAAAAGTCATCAACCAGGCAAAAACAGATGAAATAACATAAGTATCACCTCTCAATACGAAATATATCAATGAATAATAGTGAATTAAGACATAGAATACTGATGCAAAATGGACGTATCAAGTGTCACAGGCAATGCTGACGATGGGAGATGATCCTAGTTGTCGTAGCCGTCCTGTTGTCCTTCTTCAGGGTAGCCCTCCTCATAGTCTGGCCACAGGAATAGCTAGGGACAAAGCCATGAGTACTCTTTAAGTACTCGCAAACTATCACTAACAAGTAAGGTAGTTCTAGTAGGAATGCTGAACTCTAAGTTTATTTGCAAAAGCCAATTTGAAACCTAAGCTGAGTTTAGAAGTAAAGAAAGCTAATTTAATGTTCTAAATCACTTAAGTTGGGAACTTAGTTTTCATAGTCACAACCCTATTGTGGTAAATTCAAAGTCACCATTCATTTCACAAGTCATTTTGAAAACATCTGACGGCGGAACAGGATGGCCACTCCAACTATCAATGACCGCAGACGCGACTATTTGAATAGTTTGACACTCTGCAGATGTGGTACACTTTCACCACAAAATTCGATACATCCGTCAGGGATAACCCTGAATCAATCATACTTAGTATGCGGATAATCAATCATAACCTTTCAACTACACACCCTAGTATAGGCACCTCTCCTATGAGCTTGGCCTCCCAGCCATGGCCATCTGCCATCCTGGGCACTGCATAGGTGGACATAATCAAGAGGTAGCCTCAGCTTAAACCTCTCCTGCGAGGGAACCCATACTAATGCATATAAACTTCTGGCTAAGCCTTACCCAATTCAGGTATTGTGGTTGTATTGTAAAATTGGAATGGTATCGCATCTGAACCCAACCATCAGTTTTTATAAAGGGTTAAGGCTCATGCCTCAACATTTTCATCATCATAAACCATTTGTGTTTCTCAACACATGTCAAAACATCTCAATAGAATGACTCATCATTCCAAGGTTTTCATAAGCATTTTCACCAAGTATTCCCATCTAAAGTGATCAAGTTTTATGATTAGCACTAGCCACTAAGGTTAAGAGTGTTCACTAATGAGGGGTGCTAATCTTAAATCTCATGCCATAGAATGACATCTAGGTATAACTAGATAGGCCAAGTTTTATACTCTTTATGCTATCTATAAGAAAAGTAAAGAACTTTGGTAAAGTAAAAGAAAGTAAAGCTTGCAAGTAAAACTTGGGATGGGTATAAATCAAAAATGGTATAACCAAAGCATGCTTAAGGCATTTTGCTTAGGTTATCAAGCTTGCAAGTGTTAGCTTGCATTGTTAATGATGGCTTGCATAAGTATAATACTTGCAAGTGTTAGCTTGCATAGATCTAGCTTGCCTTGGTTGGTGAAGTGGTTGAAATTCTCCTCGTCTTCTTCGGGGTAGAACTCCTCCTCCTCGTAGACTTGGTCGATACTATCATCTATAAAGGAATACGGGGTACACAATCACCAAACAATACTTAACTAGTCTATTTAGCACACTAAGGCACACACTTGATGATCTAGTATCATCACAATCATCACAAGATTTTAAAGAACTAGTTTCATTATTTTATTTGAGAAAAGTAATTTCTACTCATTGAAAAATTAATTAAGATTTAATATTCTCCAAATAAAATATGGGATCATGTGGACACATGTTATCACCACATATTCTAATACATGGGAATGTGATTTAAAGTGTTAGTCACATTTTATAAAGTTTAAGTTTATTATTTAATCAATTTAAAGTGACTAGAAATGCCCTAATAGCATTCTTTTGGTACTAGTCCAAAGTCACTGCATGCAAACCTAAATATTTTTACATATTCAGATAGGTATCATCAAATGTGATTTTTAAGAGTTGGAATCAACTCAAAATCTATCATGGTTGATTTTTGAAAAATGTTTGAATGTAGAAAAGTCTCTTCTTGTTATTTTTGATATAGATTATCTGTAACTCCAATTGACTTAATTCCAACGGGTCTGGATAGATATTTTTATTACCTTTCTAGAAAAATTTGAATCATGTCATTTGGTTAAGTAAATCTTTCTGAATTGCTTTTTAAACAAGTGGACAAAATCTAATTTAAATCTAAATTGGAAAAACCTTTATTTGAATCTGTGGGCTAGCGCGAGAAACTAAACAGGCCAGCCCAGGGGCACTCCACAGCGCAGAGGGCTACTGACAGGCTGGTCCCGCATGTCAGCGGCACATCAAACGCGAAGCGGTACGGGGAACTCAGGGCGCTACGATTAGAACAAATCGAACGGCTGTGGTTTGTCGTCTCCGGCGAACAGCTCCGGTGAGGACGAACCCTAACGCGGCACGGTGGGGGTCTACGGTGGCTCACCTTGGCTCTAGCATGGCGATGGGTGCGGTCGAACTGGTGGACGACGGCGGTTCTAGGCATGGTCACGGCGGCTTGTGGGGCAGCTCCAATCGACGGCGCCTCTTCTCCTCTGTAGCGGCAAGCTCCAGCAAAATTCCATCAAACTACGGCTCGATTGGCTCCGGGAGAAGTGTGGGGTGGTCAGTGGAGAGAGGGGAGTGAGATGTTGTGAGAAATTGGGGTAGAGGAGGCCTCCTTTTATAGGCTCGACGAAGCGATTGAGCGGGATGGGCTGGCGTCTCCGGCGAGGGCGGTACAACGTGATATCATCGTTACTGGAGGTAGGCGACGGTGCGTGGTCTACTGGCGGTCATCTACGGTGTAAAGGCGCGGCTAGGGGCGGTGGCATTTGGTCGGGCGCGGCTCGTGCTCTGCGCGGTAGAAGCGGCGTTCGACACGGCGCATGGTGGCTATGGGTCAAGCGGCAGCGAACGGGCATGTCTGTGTGGTTCCTGGGGTCATGGCGAACACGCGGCTGCGGTCGAGGCGCGGCGTGTGCACGCTTGTCTGGCGCGGCGCTCTGGCGCGTGCTCGGCATGGCGCAGACACAGTGGGTGCGGCGTGCTGGGGGTGGTCCATGGCTCGGCTCTGCTTGGGGAGGGGACAGAGGGCGGCGGTGTGGCCTCGCCTACCTCCTAGGCGTCGTGGGCGAGCTTGGGGCGGTCTGCTGGGAGCTATCCATGCTTGACCGGCGGGCATGGCGCTCGGTTGGTTGGCACTGCTGCAAGCGGCTAAGGGTAGCCTTTTTATGGCCTAGTTGGAACTAGAGGGGGCAAGAGGAGTGGATTGAGGCCTTACTGGCACTTGATCACTGCTCTAAAACGGTAATAGTGAGGCAGTTAATTCTGTGATCACAGGGTGTTTGATGAAATGGCTGAAAGAAAAATATATTTGAATTTTTGGCTCAAATTTGTTGGGTGATCTACACTTATGCTTGGTAGTCTCTGGTTGCTAGGAATTGTCAAGGTGAATTGGTTTGGTTGGTTTTTTAGAAATGATGATATTAACACCTACACTTGATTCAATTTTCAAATGTTATTTAAATTACCTTGCTAAAGGTTTTTGTAAGTTTGTAAAGTGGGCCTTGGTACATCTTTACTTGGTCTAGAAAGGGGTGCAAAGGTCTAGAATTGTTTCTGTTGGGAATTGACTTCTAGGAACGCCTAAAGTGGCCTAGTGGATTAAAAGGGTCAAAATGACCATTTGCATTATTTAATCTTATTTGATTTCGTTTTCTTTGGATTTTGTTTGTAAATGGTCTAGAGGATGTGGCATTCACCCTTGAACCATTTCATACCATTTAGAACAATCAAACATTGCATTTTCAAACAATTCTACACTAATGCAACACACATGCATTCATTAATCATTTTAATAATAAAAAGTTTTTGTTAACCCTAAATTGGGTGATTAGGATCTTGATAACCTTGATTAAAGTTTTGGGATGTTACAACATGTGACTTGGTCACAGAATGCAACGACATGGGAACGAGTAAACAAGTTCATCGGTAAGGAGACTAAACTAAGGTATGGAGATACCGAAGATCAAGTCTCAAATGAACTAGGTATCAAGTGACAAAGGGAACAAGAAACAATGTTTATGGTTCGAGCGATAAGATCCGTGAAATGCACAGGGGTCAACATGGGCATCCAGGGCCCTCTGATGATCATTGATATGAGAGAGGTCTCAATCATGTCTGGAGTTTTTCTGAACCGAAGGATGTCGCGCTTAAGGGTGGGGACGCTTACGGATAGATGCAGTATCATAGGAGAAGTAGATAGAGAGAAACCCGAATATTTTCTGGTAACATCTGATGTTGATCGGAGGGGGTCCGGAAGGAGTTCCAGAGTAAAGGAATATAATATGTGTATTTTATGATAATTGGTGAATTAATATTAATATATGTATTTTTATAGGAAGCCCATTGCTAATGGGCCTCACCTGGAGGGGAGGCCCAAAGGGGCAAGGCGCCTAGGGAGGAGGGCCGGCCGACCAAGGCTTGGTGGGCCACCCAAGTGGGGCCCACCTATGGGCTTGTTGGTTTGCCACCCGAAAGTTCCCGGGCGAGTGAATCATGGTACCCAAGTTGCCTATAATTGTCGCGTTTCGCAAAGTTGGGCTGCCAACTACCGAGAGGGGCCATTTCGAGGCAAACTCATCTCACTCCTACCAAATTCAA
Organism: Avena eriantha; assembly: GCA_910589775.1. NCBI lineage: Eukaryota > Viridiplantae > Streptophyta > Magnoliopsida > Poales > Poaceae > Avena > Avena eriantha. The sequence goes on along the minus strand of OU342744.1, from coordinate 414,742,207 downwards.
ACATTCCGTTAAACTGCCCCGTGAAGTAGACGGTCGGGACCCACATGTCGTTGATCTCTCCGTGACGCAAGCGCCAACGCGGCAACCTCTTAGGCAAATCGAGGAACTAAGTGGCTAGGTGCGTTGGCCAATTTCACAAATCCACTCCCTCTTTTCCCCTTGCACCGACGGTGTTGAAATCCACCCTCCAAGCAGAACAATCCCTTCAGACATTTGACTTCTGGCGCCAAGTTGTTGCGCCCATTCGTTGATCCCGAGCTCCAATGCCGCATGTCGTAGCCACCATTGTGAGGATCTAGGCCACCTCCGCCGCCGAGGAGCTGAGCAGCACGGTGGATGGCAGATCCTACTACCAAGTAGGAAGAAGTTCTAGCTACATGCGAGTGAGCTACTCTTCTCTTTGATATCCGCACTAACTATAACTGCTAGCTGGCTATTGAACCTAGACTTGTTTAGCTAGCCAACACTAACAAACATTTTTTGTCCATAGTTTTCTATCAAGTGGGATCTCCGCGGGCCACCCTTACATGGTTATGGTAGCCCTCTTCAGATACGACTCGAAATCAGAAGGGGTGAAGGGCAAGTGGTATGGACACCATTATCTCACGATGGAAGAAGAGCCTGCACAGATCTGCACTATCCATGGTATGGTTGATGCTCTGCGTAAACATGCGGAAATAGAGCCGAAGAAGATTGTAAAGTTCAGCTTCATGGATGAACGAGGCATCATGGTTCCTCTAACGTGTGACAGTCAACTAATTGGGTTGATGAAAAGGTATGCTTTGGCTTGCATGTTTACGCTGAAATGTGATGTACTGGATGTGGAAGCTGCTGCAACTGATAGCGTCCTGCTATTCTTGGACAGGGTGGTAACTTGAACCCAATTAGCTCCTGGTAAGCAAAAGTCTCATGGGGTTCGCATGTTTGTGCTGAATTATAATTTTTGTTTTGTTTACTCTATAGATGTTAGGCAGTTATCCAACAGTTTTGTTTCTTTGGCAGGAAGCACCGCAAGGTTAGAAACATGACAGCCGTGTCAGTCATTTTGGTACCGGAAGAAAATAAAAACGAGTGGAGTGATGATGGTGGACACGATTCTGGTGCTGATTGTCCCAGCGATGCAGAGTACGCGAAGCTAAGAAAATTGGCACCTAGGAAGAGGAAGAAGGCAGGAAATAAAGAAGCCAGTGGACGTGAAGGCTTGGCACCCAGGCAGGGGAAGAAGGCTTTTGGCAATAAAGATGCATAATAATGTGTTGAACTTGAACCTATATATGTAATTCAGTTAAATTCTGGAGCTCTGTGCGTAGAACTTGACGAGCAAAACAAACTACCCATGTTCTCGGAGTAAAATGTACTACGACTTGAGGTTTGGAAATGGCTGATTCACTAGTTGAATCCGAAATTATGATTGTGCCACTACTATCTGAAAACACGCAGCACCAGTTCCATGATTGCTGAGGGGAAGGAGGTCTCCAAATTTGATGGAATGTTAGTGGCACAGAAATAAATTATTTAAGCTGCTACACTCCATGAAGAAGCAACTTATTTCAGCTGCTGCACAACGACATGGCAACATAAACAAGAATGGCAACCGATAATGCCTAGATAATGAGGAAATCGGCACCACTTTCTGGCCTAATCTTGAGCCCGTCTGGTGAAGCTCCTGGATCTCTATAATAGGGTGTACGTGCTTCCACTTTATAAATTGTGGCCGTGTGAAGAGTGCATATTTGCATCATGTTTTACATTATTATTTTGCATTGTAGATGTAGGATCTTGGTATTTTACGGCGCTCGTGCGCACATTTTATGTCTATTTTCACCAGGATGAGGACATATGATGGATCTAATTGATATAATTCTTGGAGCAGTTGTAGTATGGAGAAAAGGAGTAAAAAACAACGTAAATCGCTTATTTGGGAAATATAAATAATACCAAAAGAAAACCAGAAGTGAACAAGGGAGGGAGATGGTTCAACGACCAACTATATGGTGGGAGCAAATTTTCCGGCCGTATAGCTCAAGCCTTATAGTTGGCGCCACCTCCGGCTCCTCAAATAGTTTCAGCCCGTGCAACTGGTTCAGGGATACGACATACAGAACACCCAGAAATCGCAGAAACCTCACCTCCAGAAGGCATCTGGAGGGGGAACTCATCCGCCAAGGATCCATCTTCGCCCTGCGCAGATCCGGGAGGCTAAGGCATCGATCTTCATCATCCATCACTGCATCACCACCATCTCCAACCATCCCATCTACATCTTGTCTAGATCTTGTTGTAATTCCCGTACTCATTGTGGATTTATACAAGTACTATTCATATGATTGTTTCCATTACCATTGCTATGATGTTGATTGCCTCCATGTCCGAGAATATCTCTAGTTCTTGGGGAGATGGACAAATCCTAGCATATGATTGAGATGAGATAGAGATTATTATGTTATACATCATTATGTATATGTGTTAATTTTATTCATCTTGATGTTGGGAGTTCTGCACCTCCTTAATATTTTCCTCTTGACGAAGGGGATTACTTGTTGGTAGACAGAGGAATGATAACGCTTACTGTGACTATAAAGCTGTTATCAATCCTTACGTACTAACTTGGGGGGTATCATGGAGAACTCATAAAGCCATGTCCATGCCATGGGAGAAATCCCTTAATAGCACAGTAATTCGATTGCTGTCGATTGCTATCTGCTGTGGTTATGAGGATGATGTGTGCAGCCGTTGCTGGATAATCGTCCATATATGGAGCTCCTCCCACATACATTCACATTATGAGAATATTCGTTATAATAATCTTGATTGCTTAGTCTAAATTGCTAGTGGTGTATCCACTATTCCCCGAGAACGCCTTTTTCCCTATTGTAGTTCCAAAGTTCTATTACACACACAATTCTTACTTTCTGAATTAAGTCTTGCTTTACTTTAAATTACTTTGTTCAACCAAAAACCCCAAAACCCAAAAACAACTCTACTTATCTTGCATATTAAAGTTATTTCTTAAGTACTTCGCTTAGTTGTAGTTAAAAGCATTTTAGTCTTTTGCCTACTGCTCCCTGTGGGATCGATATCTTTATTTCGAAACTAGCTACAAGCGATTTGTCCACTTGTAGTCATCAAGCTATTTTCTGGTGCTGTTGTCGGGGAGCTTAGCACTATAAGTCACTTTACTTTTAGTTATTTACTTTCGTTGTACTAATTTTTACTTGAGTTGTAGGACCACAACAATGGACAACACTTAGCATTTAAACAAGCTTGAGGTAGTACAGAAAATGGGTTCGCCCATGGACGCCTTTATATCTATCAATAAAAGCATAAATCCAGATGGAATCGGATCCACCTTTATTATTTGAATTATTATATTCTAAGAAATTTGCAGGAACCAATGAAGAAAGTCCATATGGACACTTACAATTCTTTGAAGATATTCTCAGTTCCATTATTTTCGACGACTGTAATATCGATATGGTTAAAACCCAGTTGTTTAGAAAAACTCTCTCTAATAATGTTTGCAACTGGTACAGATCTTTTTGTGCAGAAGCACCAAGGACTTGGGAGGAATTGACAACCAAATTCCTATCAAAATATTATTCTGTAAGTAAAGCTCACAGGATGAGAGGTATTATATCAGTTTCAAAAATAATCCTAGTGAGGGCTTATATGAAGGATATCTAAGGTACACGAGTTACCTAGATAATTGCCCCTATCATCGTTTTCCTAATTGGTTAATCACCCATACCTTTTATGGAGGGCTAAATATTGAAAATAGGATGAATCTAGACACTGCTTCTAATGGCAGTTTTCTATCTTATACATATGATGAAGCTTGGAAACTAATAATAAAAATGAGAGAAGCAATGGAAAATCTTAAAGATAAGGAAAACATTACAAATAGTTTTTCAGAATATGCTTGCATTAACGATTTCCTTATAGATGAGAGGACATATGTAATGATTAAAACCCTCAGTATTGATTCTTACTCAATAAAGAAAATTATTGAGAATGTAGGATACTTGCAGGTACCTACAGAATGGGAAGCCCGTAAATCCCTCCAAGAAAAAAGAAGCGTGCAAGAGCGCTGATGGAAGAGTTCTCCTCAATACCTATTCAAGGGATCGTCGAAAAAAGGCAAAAAGAGGAAGAACAAATAAAGAAGAGATCAAAGAAACCAGAAAGGAACCCCGAAGCTACCAATATAAATAATGTTATATTAAAGGATCTTATGGAAGCACAAATAGTGGAAGATGAAGTGGTTATGCTAGACCTTGAAACCTCAGAATTCATCAAAGGTAAGGTTCGAGGTAATGAAACTTCTAAACCAATGACACCTATATATTGTGGAGAAACTTTGTTATATGGAATTTGTGAGCCAATTTCCACTATAAATATTATTCCTTCATCGCTTTATGAGGAACTCCGCTATAATTTAAATAATCTAAATGTGGAACTGGTAGACACTACTATTAAGTTGTCCAATAGAACCAATATAAAACCGGAAGGAGTAATCATAAATATCTATGTCTTTATTGGGTCGCTCATGTACCCCCTTGACTTTCATACTGTTGATATGCCTCAAGATTCTCTTTGTCCTATCCTTTTAGGAAGGCCTTTTATTTCCATCACCAAAGCTCGAGTTGATAATAAGAAGGAGACTATTTCACTGATGTTTGGAGAAGACGAAATGGCATTCCACTTTGCCAAACTAAAGAAGAGGCCATATGAAATGGAGGACATCAAGGAAGAGAAGAAGATTGCTGAGCTAGCTGCAATTCATTTCAGTACTCTACAAGATGAATTAGAGAGGAGTATGATTAATTGGGAGGAAGAACCAGATAATGAGGATAAAGAAGACATGGATGATTACCTTGATTCAATTCCGGAAGCACAAAATCCACATGACTATGAGGAACTGGTAAGAAAAGGAGATGAAGAGCCTCCACTAATAGAATTAAAAAAACTTCTAGATAATATGAAGTATGAGTTTTTAGATAATGAAAATAAATGTCCTGTTATTATTAGTAAGAATTTATTGGAAAATGAAACAAATAAACTCATTTCAGTTTTGGTTCAGCATCGTGAAGTCTTTGATATACATTGAGTGATATTAAAGGAATAGATCCATCTATCGTAACACATAAGATTACCATGCTTGATGATGCTAAACATGTAGTAGATACACAAAGAAGGCTTAATCCGAAGATGAAGGAAGTAGTAAGAAAAGAGGTTATACGCTTACTAGATGCTGGCATAATATATCCTATTTCCAATAGTAAGTGGGTTAACCCAGCTCATTGCATACCAAGACAAGGTGGTCTTGATGCTGCTATGAATGAGGATGGTGACCTAGTTCCTGTAAGGCCCATAGTAGGATATCGTATGTGCATTCATTTTAGGAAGATAAACCGTGAGACACAAAAAAAATCATAAACCTATTCCATTCATACATAAAATTTTAGAAATACTTAGTAATAATTCTTACTTTTGTTTTCTTGATGGTTATTCTCGATATTCTCAAATTGCCATACAGCCGGAAGATCAAGAGAAAACAACTTTCACTTGTCCTTATGGCACATATGCTTATAGATTAATTCCATTTGGCTTATGTAATGCAACAACAACTTTTCAGGAATGTGTTCTAAAGATTTTTGATGATTTTGTTGAGAAGACTATGGAAGTTCTAACAAATGATTTTGTTGTTTGTGGAACAACTTTTGATAATTGCCTCTACCATCTAACCAAAGTCTTGTAGAGATGCAGGCAATCAAACTTGGTTTTGAATTGGGAACAATGCCGTTTCATGGAAAGAGAAGGTAAAGTTTTTGGGCATAAAGATTCAGAGAAAGGAATAGAAATAGATAGAACTAATATAAATGCTATAGAAAATCTTCCAATACCTCAGGACATTAAAAATCTAAAAATGTTTCTGGGACATACATGTTTTTATAAGCGGTTTATAAAGGATTTTGCTAAGATAGCTATGCCCCTCACCAATCTTCTTGATAAAGAAACTCCATTCTATTTAGATCATGACTGCATTGTAGCTTTTGAGAACCTTAAGAATAAACTAGTTTTAGCACCTATTATGCAATCTCCAAAATGGGATGAACCTTTTGAAATCATGTGTGATGCCAGTGACTATGCTTTAGGGGCTGTGTTGGGACAACGAGATGGAAAGAATTTGAATGTTATTTATTATGCTAGTAGACCTCTTAATAAGATTTAGAAACACTATGCTACTACAGAAAAAGAGTTTCTAGCTATAATTTTTGCTTGCGACAAATTTAGATCTTACATAATTAATTCTAAGGTAATAATTCATACGGATCACCAAGCTTTGTGTCACCTCCTTGTGAAAAAGGATGCTAACCTAGGTTGATTAGGTGGGTTTTATTACTACAAGAATAAGATTTGCAAATAGTAGATAGGAGGGGTAAAGATAACCCGGTAGCAGATCATCTCTCTAGGATGGAGGGAATAATCAATAATCCCGTTCCTATTAATGAATCATTTCCGGGAGAATATTTAGCAAACGTTGAAATCACTAATCCATGGTATGCAGATTATGCTAACTATCTAGCAACAAAATTTATACCTCCTGGTATGTCAAGAAATCAAAGAATGAAATTCTTTAATGATTGTAAATATTACTTTTGGGATGATCCATATCTATATCATCATGGCCTTGACAGAATGATATGGAAGTGCATTCCTAAACATGAGAGGAATGCGATATTGAAAGATTGTCATGACAGTCCATATGGAGGGCATCATGCAATTAAGATAACTGCTGCAAAAGTACTTCAATCTGGATTCTATTAGCCCACCTTGCTAAAGGATGCACACAAGTATGTGTAATACTATGATGCTTGCCAAAGAAGAGGTAATATAGGTAGGAGACAAGAAATGGCAATGAATTATAGTATCATAATTGAACCCTTTGATGTATGGGAAATGGATTACATGGGACCATTTATAGAGTCTAATGGTTATACTCATATTCTTCTTGCTGTTGACTATGTTACCAAATGAATTGAAGCTATTCCAACAAATCATGCGGATGCAGCTACCTTAGTGAAGCTGATCAAGGATGTCATATTCCCTAGGTTTGGAGTTCCTAGATTTTTAATTACTGATGGTGGTTCTCCTTTTATGAAGGGAGCTTTCAGGAAAATCCTTAGCAAGTATGGAGTAACTCACCATGTTGCCTCACCATATCATCCTCAAACGAGTGGTCAAGTGGAACTCTCTAATAGAGAATTGAAGACCATACTGGAGAGAATGGTGGACAAATCAAGAAAAGATTGGTCATACAAGTTAAACGACAATCTATGGGCATACCATACTGCGTTTAAAAATCCAATGGGTATGACACCTTATAAGATGGTGTATGGTAAGGCATGCCATTTACCTTTAGAGTTGGAACACAAAGCTTTCTGGGCAATCAAGAACCTAAATTATGATCTTAAAGCAGCTAGAGAAAAGCGTTTATTAGATATTCATGCTTTAGATGAGTTTAGAAGTGAAGCCTACGAGAATGCTAGGTTGTTTAGGGAAAAAGTGAAAAGATGGCATGATAGAAAACTAGAGAATAAGACTTCTAAAAGTGGAGATAAAGTGTTGCTCTATAATTCTCGTCTTAAGTTGTTTCTAGGAAAGCTCAGATCAAAGTTGGAAGGCCCATATATAGTTGAAGAATCTTACTCATCGGGAGCAGTAAAGCTCCAAGGAAAAACACCTCTCTTGCATGTGTGGTAAATGGACAACGTTTGAAGCATTATCGAGTAAGAGAAGATATAAGTGCAGTCACCATAGAATTGATTGCTCCAGAAGAAGTGATTAAGCAAATATATACAAGGAATGGCAACTGCAAGAAGAATGGATTCAAGAAGGAATAAGCAATGCTATGGTCAAGCTATTGACCATAAAAGAGCGCTTCATGGGAGGCAACCCATGCGACATAATGTTTGAGTAAGTTCTGCTCCACCACCACCACCAGATTCCACGAAACAGCACCAGAAACTCCGTTCTGGCACCCTGCCGGGACATGGAATTGGAGGAGATCATCACCATCATCATCACCATCACTTCTCCATCGACCATCCATGTTTCCCCAATCTATGAGTGAGTAATCCCCCGTTGTAGGCTATGGGGATGGTAGGGATTGGATGAGATCGTTCATGTAATAGCATCAGATTGTTAGGGCATGGTGCCTAGTATCTACTATTAGTGCTTTTTGACTTTGTTGCGACTTGTTATGCTTAATGCTTGTCACTAGGGCCCGAGTGCCATGATTTCAGATCTGAACATGTTATTGATTCATTATGATAGTATTGTTTATGGTCTTACCTGCAAGTTGTATACACACGTTGTTGTCCAGAACCAATGGCCCCGAAGTGACAGAAATCGGGATAACCGGAGGGAATGGCTTTGATGTGAGGATCACATGTGTTCATGGAGTGTTAATGCTTTGCTCCGATGCTCTATTAAAAGGAGCACCTTAATTTCTAGTAGTTCCCTTGAGGCCCTGCTGCAAACGGGCTGGTAGGACAAAAGATGTTGTGCAAGTTCTCATTGCGAGCACGTATGACTATATATGGAACACATGCCTAGGATTATCTAGTACTTGGATGCTTTATCTTATATATCTGCAATTGCCCTTTGTTCTGATTGCCATGTGAATTGTCTTGTCCATGCAACGCCCGTCCATCCATCCCTATGCCTACCGCACTCGAATCCTACTGTTTACTGCAGTTGTTACTACTATATTTACTTTACTACTATTGTTACTTCACTACTCCTACTACAAAACTGTTGCTACTGATAAACTGCTGTGAGCAAGATTGTTTCTAGGTGCAGCTGAATTGACAACTCAGTTGTTAAGGCTTATAAATATTCTTTGGCTCCTGATACGTCCATTTTGCATCACTATCTATGTCATAATTCACTGTTATTCATTGATATATTTCGTATTAAGAGGTGATACTTATGTTATTTCATCTGTTTTTGCATGGTTGATGAATTTTGGAGCATGGACCATTGCAGTCAGGATTCGGATGGAAAAGGTGTTGTTTGGAGGCAAAATTCGCGAAGATCAGAAAATCCGGGAAAATATACGGAAAATCCTATTTTTCCAGAAGACGAAGGAAGCCAGAAGGGGGGCTAGAGATGGGCCACAGGGGGCCCACACCACCCCCTGGTGCGGGCCACCCTAGGTCGTGCCACCAGGTGGTGTGGCTGCCCTGGTCCACCCTTGGCACTCCCCTCTGGCGTATATATTCCTCCCGAAACCCTAAGACTCGGAGAGCGACCACAGAAAGATTCCGCCGCCTCCGCGGGGCGGAAAACACCGAGAGAGAAAGATCTCTTTGGCAGACAGATTTCGGCCGGGGAATTCCTTCCCGGAGAGGGGAGATCGTCGCCATCAACACCACCATCAAGCTGGACTTCATCGGGATCATCATCATCATCACCACCACCATCATCACCATCAGCACCCTCATCACCATCTCCATATTGCTGTAACAATTGGGTTGAATCTTGCATAGTTCATAGGGGAAACTTTCCCGGTGTTGATTACTCTTTATAGTTGATGCTATTGAGTGAACCATTGAATTATTGTTTATGTTTAGATTGTTATACATCATTATTCCATCTCTGATCATGGTCCATATGATGTCTTGTGAGTAGTTCGTTTTGTTCTTGAGGACATGGGAGAAGTCATGTTGTTAGTAGTGGAGTTGTGTTGAGAAAGATTCAATAGTTTGATATTTTAGTTATGGTGTACTTCTTCTAGTGGTGTCATGTGAACGTAGACTACATGATACTTCACCTATATGGGCCAAGGGGAATGCATTGTGTATTTGGCTACTAATCGTAGGGGTTGCCGAAGTGACAGAAACCTGAACCCCCTTTAGGAAACCATTGCACAAGGGACGTAAGGGTCTTAGAGTTTAAAGCTATGGTTAGGTTTCTACCTTAATCACTTTCTTGTACTTACGGATGTTTGCAAGGGGTATAATCACAAGTATGTATTAGTCCTAGGAAGGTTGGTACATTAGCACAGGTTCACCCACACAACACTTAGCAAGCTAAAGAAGATTAATCAACTATATGAAGCGAAAGCACTTGACAGTCTTCCCATATGTCCTCGAGAACGTTTGGTCATCTTAAGTAATACAATCGGCTTGTCCTTTGCTACATAAAGGATTGGGCCACATGCTGCATTTATTCCTACTGTCTTTTATTTACTCGTACTTTGTTTACTTGCTTTATCAAAAACCCCTAAAAATCCGTTTGCTAAGTATTTGCAGAGAATTCCTGATCCATACCACTAGCCAGCACCTTCTGCTCCTCGTTGGGTTCGACACTCTTACTTATCGAAAATACTGCGATACACCCCCTATACTTGTGGGTCATCAGCTCCCCTTGTGTCGAATCAATAAATTGGGTTACAGTTCCCTCGAAAATACTGTGATACACCCCCTATACTTGTGGGTCATCAAGACTATTTTCTGGCGCTGTTGCCGGGGAACATAGCTTTATTTATCAAGTTCACTTGGAATCATTATTGTTCGCTGCCATCCATCCATCATGGGTAAGTCTCGTGATGGCAAGGTTCCTATTTTACCATCCACTACAAGAAGAGGTACGGTTCTGAACACCTCTGGTGCTCTTGATTCACCATCTAATATAAGTAAGCTCGTTACACCACCACATACACATGCTACACACACTTCTACTACTGCTGAATCTGAAACTTCTAATACTTATGATGCTGCTTCTACTGTGCTTGATAAGAGTGGTTCATTAGGTCCTTTCCTAGATGCTACGATTGCTAGAACTATAGCTGGAAATACTGAAACTCCTAATGAAGACACCACTACACCTGTTAGTTCACCTAAGTCTAGTAAGAGTTATGATATTGAAGACGGTTATGTTGAGATGACCGATGAATTTATTAAAGAATGTAAAAACACCCATGATAGGAGCACTGCTAAGAATCTCCTTGAGAGGCGTACTATTAGACCCAAATTGTCTCCTAATGCTAAGTTTGCTGCTTCTCCCATAAACATTAAAGATAAAGATTATGATTTCTCTCTTGATCTATCTTATATAGCTATTGTTGAGAAAGAACTTTTTTGTGGGACTAAGAATGAAAGTGCGGTAGCACATATGACTGAGCTTTCTACCATGAGAGGCTTATTTTCTGATGATATTAAGATGCGTACTTACTTTGTTGCTAAGATTTTCCCCTTTTCACTTAAAGGAGAAGCTAAAACTTGGTTTAGTAATTTACCTCCTGGATCTATTGATAGCCCTGATTGCTTGATTAGTACTTTCCTGCAGAAATATTTTCCTCCTAGTGCTAGACATGCTATTTTGCAGGAACTTTTTGATTTTAAACAGGGAGAAAAGAGATATTGCCTGAATCATGGGCAAGGTTTTGTGCTTTGATTAATGCACAGGCTGGAAGTCCATTACCTAACAATGAGCTTCTTGATATATTTTATAATGGACTAACTGAATAATCTAGGACATACCTAAATATTTGTGCTGATTGTGTTTTTAGCAATAGGACTCCAAAGGAAGTTGCGGAATTGATGGCTAAAATAAGCAAGAATTATGAAGATTGGACTCCTCCTGAACAAGCTATACCTGAAACAATTATACCTGAACCAGCTATACTAGCGCCTACGCCATCATCTAAGAAGAGGGGAGTTATTGAATTGAATGATGAAGTGATGAAGGAAGCTAAGAAATGTCTTAAGGAGAAGGGAATTAAAGATGCAGATGTCAAGAATTTACCTCCTATAGAAGAATTATGTAAGCCTATCCCCCACTCATTCACTATTGAGGTACACTCTCGCCAACACTTTGATGAAGGTGATATCCCTTACTCTAAACCTCCTCATCAATGTTTAGAAGAATTCAATATTTTTATTGTTAAGCAAGATAATTTTAATAAAAGGGTGCAAAATCATCTAATGGAAAACACTAGAGCTATTGTTGAGTTAAAAGATATTGTGGAAAGAACCTCTAATGATGTTAAAATGATTGTTAAACATTTTCAAATGGTTCAAACTCAAATAGATCAACTTATTAAAGTGCAAAAAGACATGCTAGTTAATGCTGCTAAAGAAAAACATGGTTATGAAATTAGAACTAGAAGTGGTGCTGCTATGCAGGATCCTCTATATCCTGAGGGGCATCCCAAAAGAATTGAGCAGGATTCTCAACAAGCTAAAAATAGTGGTACTACTCTGAACCTGTAGAATCCTCTGAACCTGCTATAGATCCTAATAGTATATCTATCTCTGATGCTGAAACTGAAAGTGGTAATGAAGAAAATGATGTTCCTGATAAAGAAAAAGTTGAAGAAGAACCTGAAAAGCACACTAAGAATACTAAATACACTAAAGAATATTTTGTTGCTAAGAAACATGGTAGTGAAAGAGAGCCTTGGGTCCAAAAACCTATGCCTTTCCCTGATAAGAAACACAAGTCAAAGGAAGATGAACACTATAATAAGTTTTGTGAGTGGATGAAACCTTTATTCTTCCAAATTCCTTTGAATGATGCTATGAAATTTCCTTCTTACTCAAAGTATATGAAGGATATTGTCTCGAATAAAAGGAAGATCCCTAATGAAGAAATTTCTACTTTGCTTGCTAATTATTCCTATAATGGTCAGGTCCCAAAGAAACTTGGAGACCCAGGGATTCCAACTATTCCTTGCTCTATTAAAAATAGTTAAGTTAGAACTGCTTTGTGTGATTTAGGAGCTGGAGTTACTGTTATGCCTTTTTCTCTCTATAAGAGACTTCAACTAGAAAAATTAATACCAACTGATATATCTTTGCAAATGGATGATAAATCTACCACTATTCCTATTGGTATATGTGAGGATGTACATGTTCAAGTGGCTCATAATTGCTTGATATGAACTGTTTTTGTTGTGCTTGAAATGCCTGAAGATGATAATATGTGTATTATTCTTGGAGACCTTTTCTTAATACTGCAGGAGCTGTTATTAATTGTAATCAAGGAAAGGTGACTTTTAATGTTAATGACAAGGAACATACTATCTATTTCCCCAAGAAGATTGATAGGACTTATGGTTTGAATTCAATTGAACATGTTGAGGGCATTCAATTTGGATAAATATATTGTCCCATACCAAGAGAAAAATTTGAAACTATTATGATTGGGACCATTGCTGTCAAGGTTGAGGTAACATAATCATTAGTGGAATATAAAGTTTTGTTTCATATAAAATTGTTTTGGTAACAAGACCTGATCAACCTTGTTAACAAAAGGATTTCATTGAACAAAACAATGTTTTCACCATGATTATCTCTGCTTACTTCTGTTCTATCCATTTAGTTTTTGTTTTCGTTTAGTTTTCTTTTCTGTTGTTAGTTGTTGCATGTTAGAGTGTCTTAGAACTTCTAAAGTTTTAGCCTTGATTTGTCATTTTATCATTCCAAAAAAAAATCTGTTAGAAAATCATTTATCTATACCTGAAAATTGCTCAAAAATAAAGTGTCTCCAAAAATTGCAGAAAATTCATATTAAATTTTTACGTGAAAAAAGGGGCAGAGGAGTGCCTGGAAGGTACCAGGGGGGCCCACTAGGCAGGCACACCACCTGGTGGCGCGGCCTGCCCAGGGACGCGCCTGGCCATGGTGTGGGCCACCCTGGCCCTCCACTCACTCTCTCACTTGCTACTTTCTTCTCTCTCCCGAGTAGACACCAGTTCATTGCTCAAAATCGCGTTCTTGCTGTGCTTGCCCTCGATTTTTTGATCTCCTTGCTCAACCCATCTTTGCTGCTGAAATTTGGAGCATGTCTTCTCCGGTATGTGACTCCTCCGCTTGTCCAAGTAGATTTGTGTTTAGTGGTTTATATCTTGAGTATTTTGCTGCTGTAGGTGACAGGTTATGAGAGCTTGTAAGCTTGTTTGATGCTTAGAGATATAGTTTTGATGCATGTTTATGCCTCTTACAAGTCCCTATGGGTGGTGCCCTTCGTTATATATTTACTTTGCAATCACTTGTTTAATAGACGTTTAAATTTATGAAATATCAAACATGAACAACCGTACCTTTGGAAAAATATTTGAGAGGGATGCACCTAGGAGGTCAAGGCCCTCAAGATCAGCCTCTCAGTTTAGGCCATCATACAACGAGATCTCATTGCACCTTGTATTGGTAATGAAGGAGATGATGGGGATGCTCACCCATCTACTTTTCCTTGTTTTACTTTCTTACAAGCTGCAAGGATTCTTGATGATTTCTTGCTACTGATTCTGAGGGTTGGTTTGACATCATACATGCAAGATGAGAGTGAGCAATACGCTATGCTCACCAAGACTTTTGTTGCGAGCTCCGTGTTTACTAACACGCCCTATCAGTCAATTGTCTTTTTCAAAATTTATAATCTTCCCTTTACCATGTCATTGGAAAGATTTTGTAGTATTGTAGGTGTAAGCATGACAGGGACCGTGAAGAAGATTCAAGGGTGACCCGCTGATTTGCTAGAGCTCTACCGAGGGGTGACCAATGACGATGACCGCGTAGCTCAACGCGGAAAGATAAGAAACATCCAACTCCCTGCTCTTAGATACTTTGCATATTATCTTGCTACTAGCATTCTGGGTAGAGAGAATACGAGTAATATCTCCAACTATCATTTAGCCTTCCTTCCTGTTGTGCTCAACAATGATACTCGGTACAACCTTGGCTCGCTTATTGCTCGCCGCCTAGCTGCTAGGGAGCCTATCTATGGCGGCATCATTGCTTCAAGTATGGTCAATGCATTAGAGCTTTCAGTGGACCCCAATGATACTATATTGGCACCACAAAGGCTTGACCTTGCTGCTATGAAAACACATCACTTTGTCACTGCTGATTCTGATTTGGACAGTCTAGTATATATGATGCTGTTTACTGACGGAGATGAGAGGAGATCCCGTTGTAGCAATATACTTTGTTTAGTGTTCACAGGAGACCGTGGTCGCGTTCCAAGGAGGAGGTGGACGAGCAACTCCGCTTGCTGGGGTTCCACGGGCAGCACCAGGAGGATGTACCCTCCTACGATTACTCTGCGCACTATGGAGAGACGTACTCGAGCTCGCACCAGGATGAGGGTACCTCATCATCGTACCACAGAGACACTTCATCTTGGCCATCTTGGGATTGATACCCACTTAGGACAAAAGCCTAAGCTTGGGCGGAGGTACGCCGACATCGCACTCATCTCCATATCATTTTGCGTCGGTACTTTGTATATTCATGTTTCGTTCTCTCTTTAGTTTTTGTTCTTTCTTTGCTTTTGCTTTCTAAAACACAAAAAGACCAAAAATATTTCTGTTGTTTCTCTTTGGTTTGCTTCTTCCTTTTTGCCTTGGTTTGCTTGCTTTGTTTGAACTATTCGAAAAACCCAAAAATATTTTGCTTTGCTTGTTCTTCCTTTTTGGTTCTTGTTTTTAAAAAATCGAAAACACCAAAAATATTTGTTGTTCTTCTTTGGTTTTGTGAGTTTGTTGCAGGGTTCAGCAGTCCTTAGTGGAATTTGGTTTCATATTATTATTCAAGCCACACAAGTGAAGAGAAATAATGAGGATTAATGACAACTTGAGATGTGGTAAGAGGCTGGTAACGAACTCTATTTGTTTTCATTTTTGTACATATACTCATCATTATGGGCATGCTTAGTTTGTTCGTGTAGGGTGTATGTTATTATGGATGCTTAGTAGTTCTTGCTTTCTTATGATTAGTTCCAGCTTGCTAATAGTTTGTAGCATGTCATATGAATGTTTGCTTGCATTACTCTATTCATAACTTGGTATGACACCGTGATATCCTCCTCTGATTGTTTCATCTGAATTGACTTGGCACATGCTCACGCATGCATATGACTGAAATAATCAGTTAAGCCTCGATGAATTATTTTGCCTTGAGGGTCTTGAATCACTTTCATGCCATGATTAGCCCTGTTTTGTTGTAAGCATGATTGTGACAGCTATTGCTCTCTCGTTTGTCGCTCCCTTACTATTGCTAGCCTTCACTTACACCGAGTATGTTTTACTCATGTTTCCAACTCCCTAAAACCAAATATTGCCAAAAGTGTCCACCATACCTACCTACTAGCATCATTTGCTATTTCCGCGCATATTCAATATGCCCTGTTTTCTTCCGAATAAAATGTTTGCTTGTTATGAGAAAGTTAGTTAGTAAAGCTCTCACAAACTTGATGGCACACTTTATTTCCTGCACTTAATAAACCTAAACCATTGTGACTATCCATGAAAGTTATATGCTTGCAAATTATAGGCCGGGGATTAGCAGAACTGTGTTGTCACGGGGAACGCTTTGAACACCTGTAAATATATACCCAGTTGATACCATGCTCTTTTTTTTGCGGATGTCGTCGGTGTGAAATAAAAGGGGAGCTTGTAAGTCCATGGAGTTATGTATGTGTGTTAGAGAAACGCTTGGGCCGCCGGTCTAATCCATGCTGTCATGGTGGAAACCTGCAGCGTAACCATAATAAGTATCTATGAAGCATTCTTCTTATAAAAAAGAGAGAGATAGCTATTGAGAAAAAAAAAGAGATTTGAGAAAAGAGGAAAGAGAGAAAAAAGCACCATTTTCCCATGGTAAATAAGAAGATTGCTGAGATACTCATTGTCTGCTTGCCTTGTCATTTTGATATGGGGATTCTTCCGTATCATCGGGCAAGGGGTACCCCGTTGGCGGTTCTCTATGATACGCATGTATTTACGATGACAAGAACTTACCGGTAACTAAAGTTGAGTAGCATGAGGAGCGGCCCTCGTACTCAAGGGACATGGGATTTCCAGTTTATAGTCTATCAAGCATATAACTAAGATTGGACCTCACTTTCACCTTAACCATATTAAAGATGCTCATGATAGGGGCAATGAGATCTCAAAGCTAATGAGTACCATACTTTCAGCATTTGGAAGCCTTTCAAACTATTCAAAACCTTTTTCATTTCCTTGTTGAGTCTCCACTTATTCTATGAGCACCTTCTTGAGAGCATAGTGTCGTCGGTTTGAGGACAAGTACGCCATGAGGGGGTCCTCGAGGCATGCGGGAGAGAGGGGTGTGAGACGTACGGTGTTCCGGGACGGTGAGCACACAAGCTTACCCAGGTTCGAATCCGCCGGCTTTGGACAGACCCTACTCCTGCTAGCAATCCAGTAATACGGCAGAGCCGGAATATGGGTTACAAGTGTTTCACCTGTGCGAGCTGAGATTGTAGACTATTGAGGTGTGCCCTAAAGGCTCTCCCTAGGACGGCTTATACAGATATCTGGCTTAGGGTTTACAGGAGAGATCAATCCAGCTACGACTAAGAGTTGGTTACAGAGTACATCTTGAACTACAAGTAACATTATGGGCCTAAGTCGGTAAGTCCTCTAGGCCTTCCCGTAGTCGGATTGGACTCCGTCTTCTCTCCCTAACTGGGCCGCCCGTGAAGCAAAGCTCTAACCCGAAGTGGGCCACCCTGGTCAGTGAGGATCTGTGAGGATACCCGGAAAGTATATCCCCAACAGTAGCGCCCGGAGGCCTCCAAGATCCAAAGTCGGATTTTATCATCGTCCAGCTTGATCTTCGGCTTGCAGAATCTTGAAGGGTTCCTGAAACTTTACAACAAAAAATATGATCCGGGTCTTAAAAGTAAGTCGGACCTTTCAATTAGTTACTCGGATTTTCTAGCTCGCTTTTAAACTAAGCCGGAACTTGGTCTCTAACGCCACGTGACACAAGCATGGTCAGGTCACATCATCTGACAGACGTTCCGTCAGCACGACCGTTGGTGGGTCCGCGGTTAGCGGAACCGAGGCGCCGTTTGAATGCGTGCGTGGAGATCGAGGCGACACAATCATCACGCGGGCCCTTCCCAGTTCTTTTCACGATGCGTAGCAATTACACTGTAGCGTTTGCACGAATCTTGGCGCAGGTAGGTGGATATAAGGGGTTTAGATTCCTTCTTCTCCTCTCCACCAGTCCTTCGTCGTACCTTTCTTCCCAATCCTCCAGCGCGTCCAGAGCCTTTTTGTCCTCCTCCCACAGAGCTCCTAGCACCGCCACTTTAAGGTCACCTTTTCCACCGGAGAGAAAATGGCTTCATCTTCTTCTACCTCTCTGGCGGCGGCGGCGGCGGAAGCAGCTGCAGAGAAAGAGAGCTTCTGGGGAATCTGGATCCCCTACGCCCTCGACGAGGACGGCCTCAAACACGTGGAGAAGGAGGGGCTTCTTGCCGCCAGCAACTGGCGGAGCGGTTCCGCTGAAACCGTCCCCAATCGCGCGAGGGTGAGCGTGTCCACTTTGGCACCCATCTGGACCGAGGTTTGTCCTTTCCTCCCTCGGAGTTCTTCTCCGAGGTCATTGACCACTATGGAGTTCAACTCCATAATCTTCCTCCCAATTCTCTTCTAGAGATGAGCGCGTATGCTGCGCTTTGCGAGGGCTTTCTCGGCATTAGGCCGAGTTTGCTTCTATTCCGGTACTACTTCCATGTCCGGAGAAATTCCATTACTGCCGGTGTTCCTTACATCACCGATACCATAACTTTTTCTGTTAGACGAGACCGGGCATATCTCAAAATTTCTGCCAGTGACTCGGTCAAACAATGGCCAGCCACTTTTTTCTATCATAGGGATATTCCGGCTCCCGACAAAGCTACTGCTTTGCCGGCTTTTGTTGACGGAGCCGCCACAGCCGAGCCTTCCTAGGATGAGGCCGCTCCGGCTCTCACCGACGATTTGATCCTCGCTAAGAGGCGGATCGAATATCTTATCAAGCACAAGGGTCTGAAAGGATCTGACTTAGTCCAGTGCTGGGTCTCACGTCAGATCTAGCCACTTCAGTACCACAGGGATAGACTGATGCACTCCATCACGTCTTCCAAAAAAGACTCTCTCCGCATCAGCCCCAAAGCCTACACCATCCAAGGTACATAAGCCAGATCAAGTGGCTGATCAAGGAGCGAATCGAGAGGAAAATTCCGGAGATTTCTCTGGATATGCACACGGCAGAAAACCCCGTGGTAGCGGTAAGCTTCCATCAATACACCTTTTACGTGTTTCAATCTTTAAGTTATATACTGCAATGCTGATATGTTTTCTTGTTTTCATCTTGCTGATCTCCCCGAGTGGGAGCTTGCTCCACTCGAAGGATATCCTCCTGAGTTTTCTCAGGAGACTGAGGTGGTCCCATTGCCGGACCTTGCGCTCAAGAAGCGCAAAGCTCCGACAGTGGCTGTTGGCACAAAGAAGTGCCCGTTGTGAAGGGGTAACTTTCATTCACAATTTCCGCCTTTGTACCTTTCTCGAATTTCTTTCTGAGATGTAATGTTTCCAACTTTACTACATTCTCAGAGCAAAGCCTCTCATCAAGGGTAAGGGGAAGGGGATTGCTGCGAAGCCCCTGCGACAGACGAAGCTTACCATAGCTTCCCCTGCCACGGCTCCTCCGACTCCTGCCCCTCAACCTTCTGCAACACCGGTGATTACTCCTTCTCCGGTTGTTGCAGAAGATCCGGCTCCTCCAACGGTGCATGTGATCCTTGGATCGCACACTGACGTCACCGTGGGTGCGTCAGCACAAGATAAGGGTGAACCCTCTTCGGGTAATGATCCCTCGGCTGAAGTCTTTGCCGACAACCTCCTCAGCAACCCCGGACTTGCCAAATTTGTCTTATCCCAGAAATCTGCAGAGGAGATCCAGCGGCTGGCCAGGCAAGTCCTAGACAAAAGCCATCTATCGCCCGAAGAGGAAACGCAAGAAGCAGAGGACGTCAAGTTCTCTGACCTTCTCGCTCAAGACCGCCTTTGCGACGAGAGGATCAGGACTGGCGAGCTTCCAACAGCCCTAGTAATTCCTCTTACTCTCGCCGAGAAGGTGGCAGCTGAGGTGAACGTGGGATTAGACAAACTCACCCACGAGCAATATGTAAGTCGGAATTCCAACTCTTGTTTTTACATTATGTTATATCATATCCTCTAGCCCCCAAGCATGAAGTAGGATATAGAAATCCGGGTTTATGCTTTCATTAGGATGCCAAAGAACGAACTAGTGTAGCCCCCAAGGCTCGTGCTGATATTTAGCAAAAAATATTAGCCCGAGTCTTAAGTAGCTTTCTGACTTTGGGTATTCTGACTTACAGAAAGTATGTTCCTATAACCAGGAATTATTAACCAATGTCTGTGATAAGCGGAGAGAGATCAAAGCTCTCCGGCTTAAAAATGTTGAGCTCAAGTTAGCCAAGGATGAAGCCGAAGGTAAACATTTCGAGATTCAAACCTTGTCTTTTGCTTTTTCAATGTTGAATTTTTCTGAACTGTTGTTCTTTTTGACTTTCAGCGTTGGTGAAACAATCCATCGCTATGATTGAAGAGGCCGAGAACCTCAAGACCCTAGTGGTGGAGAACAAGGGACTTCGCCAAGAGCTGGATAAGCTCAAGGCGGATCATGAAAGGAGCATAGCTCAAGTCCTTGAGTCCTCCTCCATGGCCACTGAAGAGCGCGATCTCAAGATTGCCGCTCAAGATAAAGTTATCTCAAACCTCAAGAATGAGCTTGGCAGAGAGAAGGATCTCTCCAAAGCGCTCCGGGCTGAACTCTAGAGTCTCCGGGAGGAGAAGACCAAGATTGACGACGTCATTCTTGGTATGCTCCATCTATCTGACTTATCATTTCTTCGACTTTCATCAATGTTGGTTTTTTTTATTATCTTTGTTTTGTGTATAGGTCCTCTGAACTTGACGGACTCCTCCTCGTCCGAGCCCCGCACTCACCGGCTTACCCAAGTCGGTGATCTTCTTCATGACTACCGCCAGTCCCTTGAGGACATTGGCGTGTCTCTCAGGATTCCGGACATGCCAAGCATGTCGGACTTCCAGGTGCGGGAGAAGGCCAAGGAGATGCCGCAGCTCGTTCGGGACTGGAACATGTCCTACGCGCGGACTGCTGCGCAGAATGCTCTCACCATGGTCATGAGCCACCATGGAAACATGGAGATATGGCAAGTGACCAGAGGGTACTGCAAGGTAGACGAAGACGGCCAGGAGCAAGACCTTCAAGCCATCATGGACTCCTGCGCCGGATATGGGTGCCACGTAGCTGACCTGACCAGCTACGAGGTGCCCTTCTTCACCCGCGTGGATACTCTGCCACCTCCTCCAGAAGACGCCGAGGAAAAGTTTTCTTCCCTTCCGACCTAGGATTTGAAGCATCGGCTTCCTCCATGTTGGAATCTTCCTTGGTCTCTTTGTCTTTTTCGGGATTTTTCTTTCCCTTCTTCCGCTTAGCCTTGTAGCCCGTGGTATCATCTCTCTTGATGTCGTTGTTAAAACGACATTCAGTGTTGGTGTGGGACGAGCCCCCATTGGCGTCCAAGTGATGCACACATGGGTTATTGGCGATGTCGACCCAAGTGTAGGTTTTGCCTGGTTGTTGCTCTCCTCTACCTTGGACCCTTGATGTCCCAGGGCCACGACCGCAGCCTTCACCTCGCCCTCCTCGTCCTCCAGACCCAGAAACAGTAGTGACTACTGCCGTCTCCGTGTTGGGTTTTTCTTCCGAGGTGTTTTTGCGCTTCTGAGCCTGTTGCTTTGTCTTTGCTAACTGAGGTACAGCCAGGACGTTGAGTAATTCCTCTGCATCATCGTCAGCATCTGCATACTTGCTCGCTGTTTCTATCATCTCTCCCAGATCAGTAACCTTGTCACACTTCAAGCGATGGCGCAGTAAACCAATTGGGAGACCTGCAATGAAAGCTTCAATCGCAGTTTGATCATTTACTCCTTCGCAGGAGTTCTTGGTGTCAATCCATCGTCCAAGATAATCTCGGCAAGTTTCTCCGGCTTTCTGGGTGCAACGTTGTAGGTCTCCAACCGTACAGGGCCTCCGATATGTGCCTTCAAAATTCCGAAAGAACGCACTTTGTAAGTCATACCAGTTGTGGATGGTGTTCGCCGGAAGTTCATTGAGCCATGATCGCGCCGTCTTCCGCAACATAAGTGGGAGATATCGGGTTGCGACCAAGCTGTTTCCGCCTTTGGCGTTGCAGCAAGCTTGGAAGAAATCCTGTAACCAGGTGTCTGGCCGAGCAATGCCGTCGTAGGCTTGGATATGTCTTGAGATAGCAAATCCTTCCGGGAATTTTTTAGCTCTGATGCGTGGTCCGAAGCACTTTGGGCCCACGTACACGTCATCGTTTTCGTAGCGCCGAGCCTCTATGTTGGAGTTGATCCTGTGCCTTGCGTCGTTCGGGGATAGGGATCGTCCCGAATATCGGCTGTGGCTGCGGTGCCTTGGAGCCGGACTTCGGCTTCTGCCACCACCTCCTCCGCCATGTCGTCCTCCTTGACCTCCTTGGGGGCCGTTGTGATAACTGTGCTGTGGAGAGGGTGGTGCAACTGGGTTGTTTCCGGCTGATCGCCGGCCTCCGTCCGGAGCGTCATTATTCCGGTTCCAGGGAGGTTCTTGACTATGACGAGCCCCCTGCCGGTTTGTGCCAGCGTGGTTTCCATTGTTCCTTCGTCCGTCGTTCCCACCATGGTGAGGCTCAGCCGAACGGTTTTCATGTCTAGGAGGTGGCATTTTCTGACGATCCTCCTCCCGATGTTTCTCTTTATCTTCTCCTTTTCGGGGAGGATTCCTCGGAATCAGTGGAGCGATCGCGTCTTTCTCGACTGCTGGAGCGATGTTGCTCTAGTTATGTGTAGTTCTGCGGTGCTGTCCTGACGATCCGGTTCTTGAATAATTGTCTTCCCTGCGTTCGGGGTGACGATGCTGCGCCCGATCGTAGTGGTATCTTATGTCAGCCCATGCCGAATCTGTGCGACATTGGTCGGAATCCGAGACCAGCTTTTGACTTCCAGACAGGGCGACCTTTTGCTGCTCCAGTCCCTTATTGAGTAGCTTGATACCCAAATGTATCTCCTCTGGTCCTGGATTAGCCGATAGAATTTCGCGAGCTTCCATGGTATTTTGCACTGGTGTTGGGTAAACCCAATCTCCATTGCTGTCCTTCCGTGGCTTTCCCATCTCATCTCCAAAAAGGACGGCACGGACACGTGGGAATTGGTTGTCATCTATGTGACTCTTCCGTGTCTTCTGATGTAGACGGGACATACACTCCTTGTTTGACATGCGCTTCTTCTCCACCTCGATGTTCTTGGCTTCATAAAGGAGTTGTTGACGACACGCTTCTAGGGCTTGGGCCCTTTCATCTAGCTCATCTGCAGTAAGCTCTGCAGCTGTAGGGATAGGTGTGGTTAATGCGACATCGATGAGTTTACGCGCACCTTCAGTGATCACGTGTCCATCCACCGATGCTTCTTTTTTCGGCTCGTCTAGGATAAGTGCTCCATCCGAGTCTTCCTCGTATTCCTCGGCAATCACCTCCTCTGTCAGAGGGTCTTTTGCCGGGGTCTTGTTCTTCTTGTTCTTCTTCTTTGCCTTCTTGGCAGCACCGATAGCAAAGACGGCTTTGGGTCCGTTTCCCGGAGTTAAGCTCTGATCGGTACTTTCGGACATCTGGACTTCGGGATTGTCTCCGACTTCCATATCATCCTGCGTTTTGGGAGAGTGTTCCCGGATCCTTCATCCATGGCTTCTCCATCTTCTGCAGCTTTGGAGTTGTACTCCTCGTCATATTCCGCGGAGAACTTTTGGAAATCTGTCGACGTCATGGATTCATCCGAGGATGCGAGAACGTCGGCGTTTGTTCCAATTGCCTCCAGCATCGAGTCGGTGTTTTCTCCAGCATCGGCAGAGCCGGATCCGGATCCAACATATCCGACGAAGTGCGATGCGTGCTTCCTGAGGTACATGCGGCTTTCGGGATCAGCCATATCGAAACTTTTAATGGTTTCAAGGATTGCATCTGCGCTAGCGCCTTGTAGTATCATACATCTTAGTGTGTGCCTGAGGAAAGGCCTGTCTGTCCCGACATCGTCAGAGCCGGAATCAATGTTGTTGATATGCTCCTCCTGGATTTCGACTTCCACGGGTGGGTCGATCTGGGATCCGGCTTCTCCAGGGAGATCCACTCCAGATTCGACTTGGACCGTGAGGTCTTCTTCAGGCTCGGATTTCTCCACCATCTCCGCAACTGGTGTGGGCTGGGTGGGATTAGGGTTTTCTGAGATCCGGAACTCTGCCGCCTCCACGGAAAAAGGGGACCCAAAAGATTCTTCTGCCTCTATCATCACCGCTGGGGTGGGTTGGGCAGGTTCAGCGAAACCGATGTAAACATCGATCTCGCCAAAAGACATGATAGTATAGGCAGTCACGGCCTCCCTAGCCAGAATCCAAGTCTCGTCGAGAACGATGAGAGGGACGTTGCTGGTGTAGAGGATGCGACCGACGGCGATGGTCTCGCCGATTCCGATTCTTGCAGATTCCGCTCGGAACGCAGATCCGAAGCTCACTTGCCCCACGGTGGGCGCCAACTGTCGTCGGTTTGAGGACAAGTACGCCATGAGGGGGTCCTCGAGGCGTGCGGGAGAGAGGGGTGTGAGACGTACGGTGTTCCGGGACGGTGAGCACACAAGCCAGAATACAAGATAGGGTGGGGCTGGGGCCCAGCCACACCACCTGGCCGCGCGGGTTGGGCCTGGCTACGTCAGGGGGTGGTCTGGCCGCCCAGACACCCCCTCTGTCTCCCTCTTCGCCTATAAGATGCCTTCTGACCTAAAAACTCAGGGGGGGTCGACGTTTTTCTAGAAGGAGTTCCGCTCCGCCGCCACCACCACCACCAGATTTCACGAAACAGCACCAGGAACTCCGTTCTGGCACCCTGCCAGGACGGGGAATTGGAGGAGATCATCACCATCATCATCACCATCGCTTCTCCATCGACCATCCATGTTTCCCCCATCTATGAGTGAGTAATCCCCCGTTGTAGGTTATGGGGATGGTAGGGATTGGATGAGATCGTTCATGTAATAGCACCAGATTGTTAGGGCATGGTGCCTAGTATCTACTATTAGTGCTTTTTGACTTTGTTGTGACTTGTTATGCTTAATGCTTGTCACTAGGGCCCGAGTGCCATGATTTCAGATCTGAACATGTTATTGATTCATTATGATAGTATTGTTTATGGTCTTACCTGCAAGTTGTATACACACGTTGTTGTCCGGAACCAATGGCCCCAAAGTGATAGAAATCGGGATAACCGGAGGGAATGTCTTTGATGTGAGGATCACATGTGTTCACGGAGTGTTAATGCTTTGCTCCGATGCTCTATTAAAACGAGCACCTTAATTGCTAGTAGTTCCCTTGAGGCCCTGCTGCAAACGGGCTGGTAGGACAAAAGATGTTGTGCAATTTATCATTGCGAGCACGTATGACTATATATGGAACACATGCCTAGGATTATCTAGTACTTGGATGCTTTATCTTATATATCTGCAATTGCCCTTTGTTCTGATTGCCATGTGAATTGTCTTGTCCATGCAACGCCCGTCCATCCATCCCTATGCCTACCGCACTCGAATCCTACTGTTTACTGCAGTTGTTACTACTATATTTACTTTACTACTATTGTTACTTCACTACACCTACTACAAAACTGTTTCTACTGATAAACTGCTGTGAGCAAGATTGTTTCTAGGTGCAGCTGAATTGACAACTCAGTTGTTAAGGCTTATAAATATTCTTTGGCTCCTGATACGTCCATTTTGCATCACTATCTATGTCATAATTCACTGTTATTCATTGATATATTTCGTATTAAGAGGTGATACTTATGTTATTTCATCTGTTTTTGCTCCGATGCTCTATTAAAAGGAGCTCCTTAATTTCTAGTAGTTCCCTTAAGGCCCCGCTACAAATGGGCTGGCTGGACAAAAGATGTTGTGCAAGTTCTCATTGCGAGCACGTATGACTATATATGGAACACATGCCTAGGATTATCTAGTACTTGGATGCTTTATCTTATTTATCTGCAATTGCCCTTTGTTCTGATTGCCATGTGAATTGTTTTGTCCATGCAACGCCCCTCCATCCATCCCTATGCCTACCACACTCGAATCCTACTATTTACTGCAGTTGTTACTACTATATTTACTTTACTACTATTGTTACTTCACTACTCCTACTACAAAACTGTTGCTACTGATAAACTGCCGTGAGCAAGATTTTTTCCAGGTGCAACTAAATTGAAAACTCAGTTGTTAAGGCTTATAAATATTCTTTGGCTCCCCTTGTGTCGAATCAATAAATTGGGTTTCACTTCCCTCGAAAATACTGCGATACACCCCCTATAGTTGTGGGTCATCATGGACACAGAAGGTTTAACGACCAACTATATGGACGGAATTAAAAATTCCGCCCGTATAGTTGCGGTTGTATAGTTGTTGCGACATCATCCCTTCCATCCATAAAAGGTACCAAGAGTTTAACGACCAACTATATGGCCAGAATTAAAAATTCTGCCCGTATAGTTGCGGTCGTACAGTTATCGACCCATCTCCAAAAAAAATATTTAGAATACAGAGAGTTTAACGACCAACTATACGACAGAAGTAAAAATTCTGCCCGTATAGTTCAGACCGTATAGTTGGTTCCACCCTTGATGGAAATCTATAGTCGGTTCATAACTAGGCGAGAGCTATACGGGCCGCGCCTGTATAGTTGCTCTTTACGAAAGGCGGCTTAGGTATTTCACCCCTCCTTTTAAAGCTGATCGCATCTAACCTTTTTCATTAAGTTTTCGCAGAGCTATAGCCTCTAGCCTCCGAAAATCCTCGCCATCCCTATACAAGCCCTCTAATAATGCCTGTGCAGAGAAGCCATGCAGCCCTAATGGCTCAAAATATATCGAGCTTATTGGGGAACCCCAAGAGGAAGGAAAGATGAGCACAGCAGCAAGTTTTCCCTCGGTTATGAAACCAAGGTTATCGAACCAGTAGGAGCAAGGAAACACCTCCAAGGTGTTGTTTCCAACTTGGAATCCTGCACAACACAACCATAGATCTTTGTCCCCAACTTACAGTGAGGTAGTCAATCTCACCGATTTTGCTGAAAAAAAAGGATTAAGCGTATTGTGTAGAAGAAAGTAATAGCTTGCGGAAAGTAAACAGAAAACAGTAAATAGTTGTAGATTGATGGTAAAAGAAAGGACTGGGGTCCATAGTTCACTAGCGGTGATTCTCCTAAAGATAGATGACATGTTGGGTGAACAAATTACAGCGGGGCAATTGACAAACATCGAGAAAGCATACATGCATATACTAATCATCTTGACTCCTATGAGATTTGATTGGGCATTACAACATTATACATAGACCGTAATCCAATTGATCTATGACTAATAATCCACCATCAGGTTATCTTCCGAACCCCCTCCGGTATTAAGTTGCAAGCAACAGATAATTGCATTAAGCATTGCATGTAAAGTAAACAATATGATTGTTCTATGAACAAAGGATTGTTGTTTTCTCCCTAGTAGCAATACCACATCTAGTACCTTAGAGATTTCTGTCACTTCCCTAGATTATTAGAGGCATGAACCCACTATCGAGCATAAATACTCCTCTTGGAGTTGCTAGAATCTACTCGGCCAAGATATCTACTAACAATGGAGAGCATGCAAGATCACAAATAACAAAGACATGCTAGAATCAATAATCAATCTGAAATGGCATCTCAATATCCATCGGATCCCCACAAACACAACATGTAGGATTATAAATAGATGATCTTGATCATGAACGGAGCTCATAAGATCTAGACATGATAGCACAAAGGAGAAAAACCAACCATCTAGCTACTACATGGACATTTAGTCCAAGGATGAACTACTCACGCATCACACCGGAGGCTTGCATGGTGATGAAGAAGGCCTCCAGGGTGAATTCTCCCCTCCAGCAGGGTGCCGGGAAGAGATTCAGATCCCTCCCAATCTAGGGATGGAGATGATGGTGGCTACAGACTCTTTCGTGGAATTCTGATCGGGTACTTAGGGTTTCTGTATCGGAGGCAATGTATAGGCGAAAGGGGAGGCCGAGGGGGCTCTGGCCCCTCTCTATCTCGTCTTCTGGCTCCATGTCCCCCTCGATGAAATATTGACTTTGGCTTTTGTCCCGTCCAATTCCGAGAATATTCATTTTCTGACTTTCCTGGAACCAAAAATAGCAAAAAACAGGCAGCTGGCACAGTGGCATCTTGTTAATAGGTTAGTCCAAGAAAGTGTGTAAAAATACTCCAAAGTGTGGACAAAACATAAGAAAGTAGATATAAAGCAAGTATGGAACATCAAAAATTATAGATACGTCAGCAACGTATCAACATCCCCAAGCTTAACTCCTGCTGGTCCTCGAGTAGGTAAGTGTTCAAAAGAAAGAATAATTTTTGAGGTGACATGCACCATCATAAACTTGATCAAAGTATTTGTAAAACATTGATAGTTGGGATCATAGTACTTCAACATAGCATGAAAGATATAGTTCTAACAATAAGACATAGCAACTATGTTGTAACATGAAAAGGCACAAACAAAATATTCATGAATAACAATGCTTTGAAAGACATTTGTTTGTTTCACATAAAGAAAGCATAATGAGAATGGTATTCAGCTTGTCCCTCATAGAGTAGCAAAACATAATTGCATAGGACACCTTCAAAGTTCATAAGGGTGACTAGATACAAATAGTTTAAGAACAAGCAATATCAAAATTATGCACCAATCAACAAGTCTTGGGACAATGCACATTAAACTAAGAATGGCCACTATGCTCTCTGAATAGGTGCATAAAGATAGAAGATGGAGACTCAACATAAAAGTAAAAGAAAGCCCTTCATAGAAGGAAGCAGGGATTCAAGTCTCATAAAGAGCTTCCAAAAATTATGGTACTTATTAGCTTTCAGCTCTCATTGCCCCTATCATAAGCATATTTAGGTGATTAAGGTTAAAGTGACACAACTAAGAGGATATGCTTGACAAGTTATAAATTGAAATCTCATGCCCCTTGCTTACGAGTACCGAACCTCATGCTACTCAACTTCAGTCACGAGTAAGATCTTGTCATTGTAAGTACATATGTATAATAGAGAACCGCCAATGGGGTACCCCTTGCCCCATGACACAGGAGCTATCCCATACGAAAATGACAAGGCAAGTAGACAATGAGCATCGCGGTGATCTTTTTATTTGCTATTTGCATAGGTTTTTATTGAGGATGCTTCATAGAATGCTCATTATGGTTATGCTGCAAGTTTCCACCATGATTAGGCATGTCTTAGGCTAGCGGCCCAGGCGTTTCTCTAACACACATACAAACTCCATGATCTTACAAGCTCCACTTTTATTTCACACCGCCGGGATCCATAAGCAAAAGAATCATGATATCAATGGAATAATAAGTGCAATGTTGAAATCGTTACCCATGATACATGGTTCTACTAACTTCAACTTATAAAGCGCATGCATATACGCAACAAAGATGGACACAATGGTTCAAGTTTATTAAGTGCGAGAAAAGTAAAGTGTGCCATCAAGTTTGTGAGAGCTTTAATCACTAAATTTCACATAACAAGTTTAATTCGGAAGGTAGATAAAACATGAATATACTTGGAATAGAAAATGCTAATAGGTAGGTATGGCGGACTCTTTGGAATAAATTGATTTTATTTGGAGTTGGATGCTTGAGTGGAACTCATACTTGGTTATGGAGGCTGGCAAAAGACTGGGAGCGACCAACTAAGAGAGCAATAATGGCCATAATCATGCAAAGGAACAAAACATCATTGATTAAAGCATAGAGTGATATTACAAGTCGAAAACTAAAGGATAATAAAGGCTATGGTGACTTGGGATAGTCATAACATGGTGTGAGCATGCGCCAAGTCAACCCAAATAAAGCATCAAAGGAGAATACCACAATACTATGCTTTAATATGGTAAAACAACGCATGATTCTTTCAAGGCACATTAAGAAATCTCAATTGTTTATAACATGTAGTGCTACAACAATAATCACTAAGCATAAAGCCAAAACAATATCAAGCATGACATGACAAAGCATAGGCCACGGTCAAAAACAAGCTCCTTTTACCACTTAAGCATGAACTTTTCCTACCCTTTTCCAATCCAAACCAAACTTATTTGAAAACTAATGTATGAATGAGGGAGTCCAACCAATTTATTCAAGCAAACCACGCAAACCAAGCAAATGAAAACCAAAAAATAAAAAAAAACGAAGACGCTCCAAGAACAACACAACTATGCATGAAACAATAAAAATGAAGTGTTTGGAAGAAACCTGAGATTTTTATTGATGAAGAAGGGGATGCCTTGGGCATCCTCAAGCTTTGACGCTTGTACTTCTTGGATATTTCTTGGGGTGACACGAGTGTCATCCCCAAGCTTGAGCGTTAGTCCATTCTTCATCTCATTACATCATTCTCTCCATACACCTGAAATTTTTCCTTCATACAAAACTTCACACAATCTTTATTAGCAACATTAGTGTACTCAAGATAATAAGTCTTTGGGTTCAGTTACAACACCAATTAAACTTCCATTAAAACACAAGATACTGTAGCACTTCCCTCAAAAATCTCAATTCCCCAAAAAGAACCCAAAAAGAATCAACAAGAAGCAAATGCAAATAATGACAGAAATCTGTCAAAACAGACTAGCAGGTAAAAACCAATTTTTTCGAAGACCTTCTGTTTCCCTCAAATCAAAAAGTGTTTAACTAACGAAAGTTAGATAACAACCTGGGTTAGAAGCTCAAACAATCACAGCTCAAACCGACGTACATATATTTTATACGAATTTTTACAGCGAAGCGGAAAAATCTGTTTCGGGACAGCAACTTTCCCAAGCATTACTTCTCTCTCATTAGAGGTTACTCTTGGCACAAAAGGCAAATAAAAAGGATAAGTAGTGGTTATTACAGAGGTAATAAGTTCCAAGACTCACCTAAAACTTTTGGGTTATCTCCCAATAAGTACTTTTCTTTAACGCCTTTAAATCAGGCATATGAAGCAAGAAAGGAATCAAGTATTCTCAAAAGAAGAAGCATTAAGAGCAAATTTTTTTTTCATAGGAGAGGCAAAAGGAATCTTCTCTCTCTTCTTAGGGAAGTGTTCTATACCCTTCTTGAGTGGGAGTTGATATTTAATGGTGCCTTTTTTCATATCAATAATGGCACCAACAGTTCTAAGAAAAGGTCTTCCCAAAGTAATAGGACAAGAAGTATTGCATTCAACATCCAAAACAAAGAAATCAACGGGGACATAGGCATCGTTAACCATAATAAGAACATCATTAACACTCCCCATGAGTTTCTTTTTAGCATTATCATCAAGTGAGACATTTAAATAACAATCTTCCAATGGTGGAAAATCAAGCATATCATAAATCTTTCTAGGCATAATAGAAACACTACTATCAAGATCCCATAAAGCTTTGAGATCAAAGTCAGTCACTTTCATATTAATGATTGGTTCCCAACCATCCTCTAGTTTCATAGGAATAGAAGCTTTATGTTTCATATTTTCTTCTTTAATTTTTATGAGAGCATCAGTAATGTGTTTTGTAAAGGCCATATTCATAGCACTAGCATTAGGAATTTTAGCAAGCTTTTGTAGGAACATAATAACTTCAGAGATGTTGTAACCATCAAGATCAAAATCAGAATTATCATCTAAAGTAGTGGAGCTATTGTTTCCCATATTTCGAAGAATTTCAGCATTTTTATTAGAAAAGGTTCCATTGGGTTTACTAGCTCATTTTATTTCAACATTAGTGGTAGTGATAGTAGAAATACTAATATTTCTAGCCATTTCATCTTCTCTTTCCCACTTAGCATGCAATTCAGCTAGTAGTCTAACATTTTCATCAATTCTAACTTGTATGGCATTAATAGCAGCAAAAGGATTCTCAATAGTTTCAGGTGTAGCAGCCATTTTATTAATCAAAGAGGATTGTGCTTTAGGGAAAGATGATATATTTCTTTCAGCATTAGAAAGTTTTAATTGTAAACTAGGAATTTCCCTATTTAAACTCTCAAGTTGATGACTAATATTTTTCAAAATGGTAGATTGTTCCTCCATAGTTTTAGTAAATAATTTATTTTGTTCATATTGCATTTGCATGAAGTTTTTAGCGGCTCTTTCAACTTCTAAAATTCTTCCTTCACTAGGTATTCCAGGTTTGCCATGATAACCATAAGTATTATTAGGAGGGTAAGGCCTATAATTGTTATTACCATAAACATTGTTACCAAAATTATTATTTCTTATAAAGTTCACATCAACTTGCTCTTCCTGAGAAACCAAAGAGGCTAAGGGAACATGATTTGGATTAATATGAGATTTACCATTAACAAGCATAGACATAATAACATCAATTTTATCACTCAAGGAGTAGGTTTCTTCAATAGAATTTACCTTCTTACCTTGTGGAACTTTCTCAGTGTGCCATTCAGAATAGTCAACCATCATATTATCTAGAAGCTTTGTCGCAGCACCCAAAGTAATGGTCATAAAGGTACCTCCAGCAGCAGAATCTAGTAGATTTCTTGAAGAATAATTCAATCCTGCATAAAAGGTTTGGATAATCATCCAAGCAGTCAGTCCATGAGTGGGACAATTCTTTACCAAAGATTTCATTCTTTCCCAAGCTTGAGCAACATGTTCATTATCATATTGTTTAAACCTCATTATTTCACTTCTCATATATATAATCTTAGTAGGTGGATAGTATTTTCCAATGAAATCATCTTTGCATTTAGTCCAAGAATCAATACTATTTCTAGTTAGGGATTGTAACCATTCTTTAGCTTTTCCTCTCAAAGAGAAAGGAAACAATTTAAGCTTAATAATATCCCCATCTATATCCATATGCTTTTGCATATCACAAAGTTCAACAAAGTTATTTAGATGAGCAGCAACATCTTCAGTACCAATACTAGAAAATTGTTCTCTCATAACAAGATTAAGCAAGCCAGGTTTAATTTTAAAAAAGTAGCTTCAGGAACAGGTGGAGCAATAGGTGTGCACATGAAACCTTTGTTGTTGGTGCTAGTGAAGTCACACAACTTAGTGTTTTCAAGAGTAGTCATTTTTTTGTGTTTTTAATAAAGAAAGCAAACTAGTACAACTATTTTATGTGTGTTTTTGATAAAGAAACAAGCAAACAAAGAAGAAATAAACTAAGAAAAACAAAAAAACAAAGTAAAGATATTGGTTATGAGGGACTCCCCTTGTGAAGATGTCCTTGACTCTCTGGCAATGGCGCCAGAAAAATAGCTTCATGGCCCAAAATATATCAAGCTCGTTGGGGAACCCCAAGAGGAAGGTATGATGAGCATAGTAGCAAGTTTTCCCCCAGTTATGAAACCAAGGTTATCAAACTAGTAGGAGCAAGGAAACACCTCAAAGGTGTTGTTTCCAACTTGGAATCCTGTACAACACAACCACAGAACTTTGTCCCCAACTTACAGTGACGTTGTCAATCTCACCGATTTTGCTGAAAACAAAGGATTAAGCGTATTGTGTGGAAGAAAGTAATAGCTTGCACAAAGTAAACAGAAAACAGTAAATAGTTGTAGATTGATGGTAAAAGAAAGGATCGGGGTCCATAGTTCACTAGCGGTGATTCTCCTTAAGATAGATGACATGTTGGGTGAACAAATTACAGCGGGGCAATTGCCAAAAATCGAGAAAGCATACATGCATATACTAATCATCTTAACTCCTATGAGATTTGATTGGGCATTACAACATTATACATAGACCGTAATCCAACTGCATCTATGACTAATAATCCACCATCAGGTTATCATCCGAACCCCCTCTAGTATTAAGTTGCAAGCAATAGATAATTGCATTAAGCATTGCGTGTAAAGTAAACAATACGATTGGTTCTATGAACAAAGGATTGTTGTTTTCTCCCTAGTAGCAACAACACATCTAGTACCTTAGAGATTTCTGTCACTTCCCCAGATTACTAGAGGCATGAACCCACTATCGAGCATAAATACTCCCTTTTGGAATTGCTATCATCTACTCGGCCAAGATATCTACTAACAATGGAGAGAATGCAAGATCACAAATAACAAAGACATGATAGAATCAATAATCAATCTGAAATAGCATCTCAATATCCATAGGATCCCCGCAAAAACAGCATGTAGGATTACAAATAGATGATCTTGATCATGAACGGAGCTCACAAGATCTAGACATGATAGCACAAAGGAGAAGAACCAACCATCTAGCTACTACATGGACCCATAGTCCAAGGATGAACTACTCACACATCACACCGGAGGCTTGCATGGTGATGAAGAAGGCCTCCAGGGTGAATTCTCCCCTCCAGCAGGGTGCCGGGAAGAGCTTCAAATCCCTCCCGATCTAGGGATGGAGATCATGTCGGCTACAGACTCTTTCATGAAATTTTGATCGGGTACTGAGGGTTTCTGTATCGGAGGTAATATATAGGCGAAAGGGGAGGACGAGTGGGTGCCCTAGGAAGCCACATCACCCCCTGGCGCGGGCCAGGCCTAGCCACGTGGCCAGGTGGTGTGGCCGGCCCCTGGCCCCTCTCCGTCTCGTATTCTGGCACTTGATCCCTTCCGGAAAAATAGGCACTTTGGGTTTTGTCCCGTCCAATTCCGAGAATATTCATTTTCTGACTTTCCTGGAATCAAAAATAGTAGAAAACAGGCAGCTGGCACTGTGGCATCTTGTTAATAGGTTAGTCCAAGAAAGTGTGTAAAAATACTCCAAAGTGTGGACAAAACATAAGAAAGTAGATATAAACCAAGCATGGAACATCAAAAATTATAGATACGTTAGCAACGTATCAAGCCCTTCCATATCAACAAGATCTAGAAGAAGAAAGAAGAGAAGCCCGTGAAGAGAATCGAAGAAGTGGAACCCAAAGGATCATCATCATCATCCAGCCCAGAGATCAAGCCTCTCCCAAATTTGGAGGACATGTTCCCTCAAAGGATGGAGATGATGTGACAAGATGAGCGAGGAAGGAACAAGGATGAGGATCTCCCTAATCCTTATCATTACAACATAGGATCCTATTATAAACCTCCTCTTGGTCCATCACCTCGTAAACCTAAGAAGGTGCGACAAGATGAGATTCATGATAAGATCTATGAGTTAGAAAAAGGTTCAAAGGCATGCGTTGAAACAATTGGAGAAGGGATTGACTGCTACTGGATGATGAGCAAAGACCTTGAGAAGAATGTCAATGCAATCGATGGTAGAGTTGGTTTCTTGATTAAAACTGTCTTTGAGTTGATA
Source organism: Avena eriantha (assembly GCA_910589775.1). NCBI lineage: Eukaryota > Viridiplantae > Streptophyta > Magnoliopsida > Poales > Poaceae > Avena > Avena eriantha. The sequence continues at coordinate 414,706,880 of OU342744.1, read as the reverse complement.
GATGAGAAGAAATTCCTCAAGAACAAAATGTTGAATCTCCAGTACGACATGGCTGAGCTCAGCATCCGCTTTGCAAGCATAGTTAAAGATGGCAACATAAAAGAAGAGGGTGACACTCTTTCTACCTAGGAGGAGGAATAGGTACCAACAAAAAGTTAATTGATCCCGCCTGGTTTGATTCCAAGCTTGGAAAGATCTTTAAAGACCTTGTAATCTATCTTATAAGTTTTGTACTACCGTTTTTGCATTAGTTCAAACTGGAAATAAAGTTTGCATCATTAGAATTCCCTTCACGAATAGTCGATCCCTTTAATGAAATTCCAAGTTTATTATTATATATGGAGCAATATTGAGTGTCTGTTTGCTTTAATGATATATGAATGGCTTGAGTATGATTTTACTTGCACCTGATGATAGCAATAGGAGTCTTCCACACCATTGGTGTTAATGGAACACATAAACATAATTTGGTCAATATGCTATAAGTCTATGGTTTGATTTACAAAGAAAAATTATCTATACAATTAAGTTGAGAAAGAAACCTTGAACAAAGGAAAATGAAAGTGCTATCAAAATAGAGTGAGAACAAGTAGAGGTAGAATCTCTAAGTCATAAGAATGCTTCATATACAGTTGGAATTTGATAATTGAGATCGTTAAACTTTGAATTCCTACATAAGGTGGAATATATGGCTAGCTCCTTTGCACAACACTTAAAACAAAAGTGTGAGCATATATGCAAAAGAAAAGAAAAGAAAGAAGAAAAAGAGCGAGTGTGCAAAGATAAAATAGGCATATACCTAAGCTATGTATCGTATATGATAAACACATGCTGCAACCGCCTCATTTATTTTAATTGACTCAGCTTCATGAATATGAGGATCACATCCATTAAGCTAAAACTTGCTCGGGATGAGCAAGAATCTAAGCTTGGGGAAGTTGATGAGTGCATATTTGCATCATGTTTTACATTATTTTGTTGCACCGTAGATGTAGGATCTTGGTATTTTACAGTGCTCGCGTGCACATTTTATGTCTGTTTTCACTAGGATCAGGACAGATGATGGATCCAATGGATATAATTCTTGGAGCAATTGCACTATGGAGAAAAGGAGTAAAAAACAACGTAAATTGATTATTTTGAAAATATAAATAATACCAGAAGAAAACCAGAAGCGAACAAGGGAGGCATAAGGTTCAACGACCAACTATACGGTGGGAGCAAATTTTCTAGCCGTATAGCTCCGGCCATATAGTTGGCTCTGCCTCCGCCTCTTCAAATAGTTTTAACCCGTGCAACTAGTTCAGGGAGACGACATACAGAACACCCAGAAATCGCAGAAACCTCACCTCCGGAAGGCATCTGGAGGGGGAACTCATCTGCCAGGGATCCATCTTCGCCCTCCACAGATCTGGGAGGCTGAGGAATCGATCTTCATCATCCACCATGCATCACCATCATCTCCATCCATCCCATCTACATCTTGTCTAGATCTTGTTGTAATTACCGTACTTGTTGTGGATTTATACATGTACTATTCATCTATGATTGTTTCCATTACCATTGCTATGATGTTCATTGCCTCCATGTCTGAGTAGATCTCTAGTTCTTGGGGAGATGGAGAAACCCTAGCATATGATTGAGATGAGATGGAGATTATTATGTTATACATCAATATGTGTATGTGTTAATTGTCTCCATCTTGATGTTGAGAGTTGTGCACCTCCTTAATATTTGCCTCTTATGGGGACTCGATGAAGGGGATTATTTGTTGGTAGACGGAGGGATGATAGCACTTACTATGACTATAAAGCTGTTATCAATCCTTACATACTAACTTGTGGGTATCAAGGAGAACTCATAAATCCATGTACATGCCACGGGAGAAATCCCTTAATAGCACAGTAATTCGATTGATGTCGATTGTGGTCTGCTGTGATTATGAGGATGATGTGTGTAGCCGTTGCTAGCTAATCGTCCATATATGGAGCTCCTCCCACATACAGTCACATTATGATAATATTCGTTATAATAATCTTGATTGCTTAGTCTAAATTGCTAGTGGTGTATCCACTATTCCCTGAGAATGCCTTTTTCCCTATTGTAGTTCCAAAGTTCTATTACACACGTGATTCTTACTTTCTGCATTAAGTTTTGATTTACTTTAAATTACTTTGTTCAACCAAAAACCCAAAAAAAACTTTACTTATCTTGCATCTTAAAGTTATTTCTTAAGTACTTCGCTTAGTTGTAGTTAAAAGCATTTTAGTATTTTGCCTACTGCTCCTTGTGGGATCGATATCTTTATTTCGAAACTAGCTACAAACGATATGTGCACTTGCAGTCATCACCGTGCCATTTGCATGCGGCACAATCCACGTAGATTACGTTTAAATAAACCACCAAAGTCATAATACCACCATCATCAGACAAAAGGAAGTAATGGAGGGCTAAGACAGATTAACATGCAACAAAAAAAATCTCCCAGGACTCGGAGACCACTAGTTCAGACCGCTAGATGAACAACTACTACTATTACAACTTAAAAAAGTACGGAGCTCAAGCTAAATAGAACTAGTTATCACACATCTCCTTGATCTTCCTAATCTTAGCCCGATGCACATCTTCCTGCAAGAGCAAGGATCGAATGGTCTGCTCCATCCTTTTAGAATCTTCCTTGTACAACTTCAACTGTTTCTCTGAATTTATCCTCATGCACTTGTCAATACCCGTAGTAGTGAACTACAGGACTTTGTCCTGGTGAAGTTCATTCCTTGCTTGAGTCAGTTCTTGCTATGCTTTAGCCTTTAGGGCCAACACCACGTCTGTAGCACCCCAATTGTCTAACAATTGGAATGCTACTTGTCCTAGTAAGATATTGGCTACTTCATAGATATTATTGTTGCATCATAATCATATCATGCTCATGTCATCATGCCACCTTACATTTGAGCATCATATAAAAACTCCTTTTCTTTTGGTTCTTCTCTCACATGCCGTGGTATTCTCTAAGCTTGATTTGAGAAGTGGTTACCATCAAATCAAGATCCGCAAGGAAGATGTTCCCAAAACAGCTTTCACCACCCGCTATGGCCTGTATGAGTACACGGTCATGTCTTTCGGTCTCACCAACGCACCTGCCACCTTCTCGAGGCTTATGAACTCGGTTTTCATGGAGTATCTTGATAAGTTCGTTGTGGTCTATCTGGATGACATTCTAGTCTATTCTAAGTCTAAGGAAGAACATGAAGAACACCTTCGGTGTGTCCTAAACAAGCTTCGTGAGAACCGCCTGTATGCAAAGTTCTCCAAGTGTGAATTCTGGCTGCCTCAAGTCACCTACCTTGGTCACGTCATCTCTGCCAAGGGCATTGCCGTCAACCCAGAAACTATTAAGACAATTATGGACTGGCTTCCACCCATAAATGTCAAAGAAGTCCGGAGTTTCCTTGGTTTGGCCAGTTACTGTCGTCGATTCGTTCAAAACTTCTCAAAAATTGCGAAGCCTCTTACCGATCTCCTCAAGAAAGGCAAGAAATACCTTTGGACTCCTGCATGTCAAGCAAGCTTTGAAACACTCAAAGAGAAGCTCACTTCCACACCAGTCTTGGTTCCTCCAGATACATCAAAGCCTTTCCAGATTTTCTGTGATGCTTCATTGCAAGGATTGGGTGCGGTCCTGATGCAAGAAAAGCAAGTTGTTGCTTATGCCTCTCGTCAGTTGAAGACGCATGAGATCAACTATCCTACACATGACCTCGAACTCGCAGCAGTTGTCTTTGCTTTGAAAGTATGGAGGCATTACTTGCTGGGCAACCGTTGTGAGATCTTTTCTGATCACAAGAGTCTGAAGTATATCTTCACACAGCCTGATCTCAACCTTCGTCAGAGGAGGTGGATTGAAACAATCAATGATTTCGATTTGACCATCAACTACACCCCGGGCAAAGCCAATGTCATGGCAGATGCTCTCAGCCGAAAAGCTTATGTCAACAACCTCATGGTGGAAGAACAACAGCCTCTCTTGTGCGAGGAATTCCGCAAGCTCAACCTTGAAATTGTGGATCAAGGTTATCTTCTGAACCTTCTAGCAACACCCCTCTTGGAAGAAAAGGTCCGTTCCATTCAGCTTGGGGATCCTTACACTAAAAAGATCATCTCCAACATCCAACTTCCGAAGTATGAGTCTTTTCACGTAGACGACCAAGGCACTCTTTTCTTTGAACACCGGATGTTTGTCCCGAACTACCCGGGTTTAAGAGAGCAAGTTCTCAAGGAGGCGCATGATTCTGTTCTTTCTATCCACCCTGGAAGCACTAAGATGTACATGGACTTGAAAACACAATATTGGTGGCCTGGTTTGAAACGATATTGTGCCAAGTATGTCTCAGAGTGTGATGTGTGTCGCAGAGTTAAAGCTGTCCATCAGAAACCTTTCGGTCTTCTACAGCCATTGAAGCCTCCGGAATGGAAATGGGAGAAAGTAGAGATGGACTTCATCACTGGTTTTCCAAGGTCGCAGAAAGGCAACAATGCAATCTTTGTTATCATTGACAGGCTTTCCAAAGTAGCTCACTTCTTTCCAGTCAAGGAAACAATTTCTGCAATTCAGTTGGCTGAGCTCTATATCAACAGAATTGTCTCTCTTTATGGAGTTCCTCTTGAGATCAGTTCAGACCATGGAAGCATCTTCACTTCCAAGTTCTGGGGAAGTTTCCAAAATGCTTTGGGAACAAAACTAAACTTCAGCACAGCTTACCACCCTCAGTCGCAAGGACAAGTTGAAAGGATCAATCATATTCTAGAAGATATGCTCCGTGCTTGCGTTATCTCTTTTGGCATGAAGTGGGAAGAATGTCTTCCTTATGCTGAATTCTCTTACAACAACAGCTTCCAGAAAAGTCTAAAGATGGCACCATTTGAGGCTCTCTATGGTCGCAAGTGTAGAACTCCGATTGGTTGGTCGGGCGCAGGTGAAAGATTATTGTTTGGCCCCGACATTGTAACTCAAGCGGAGGAGAAAGTTCACATCATTCTTGAAAATCTGAAGATTGCTCAAAGTCGCCAGAAGAGCAATTATGATAGGAAGCACACGGACATGGAGTATGTCCCTGGTGATCTCGTTTACCTTCGTGTCACTCCTATGAGAGGCACGCATCGCTTTGGTATCAAAGGGAAGCTGGCTCCTAGATACATCGGTCCTTTCAAAATTCGTGGAAGAAGAGGAGAAGTTGCTTATGCTCTTGAGCTCCCCGAACAACTCAAAGTCCATGATGTTTTCCACATCTCTCAACTCAAGAAGTGCTTCAAGGATCCTGGCAGGACCGTGGACCATGAACTCATCAATCTCCAAGAAGATCTATCTTATCAAGAACACCCCACAAAAATTCTTGAAGTCGCAGAAAGAAGGACTCGCAACAAGTCCATCAAGTTCTGTAAGGTGCAGTGGTCGCACCATTCCGTTGATGAAGCAACCTGGGAACGTGAAGATGAGCTCCGTGCCAAGTATCCTACCCTCTTTGAGTCTTCTTCTTCCTAGAATCTCGGGGCGAGATTCCTGTTTAGTGGGGGAGAGTTGTAGCACCCCAATTGTCTAACAATTGGAATGCTACTTGTCCTAGTAAGATATTGGCTACTTCATAGATATTATTGTTGCATCATAATCATATCATGCTCATGTCATCATGCCACCTTGCATTTGAGCATCATATAAAAACTCTTTTTCTTTTGGTTCTTCTCTCACATGCATTATTAATTGTATTTGCCTCTTGATATTGTATTTGGCTATTGATATATTGTTCAAATGCCCAAGTTGAGTTGGGGGCATATCTTTTGTTTCCATTCCACCACCTTTCTCTTCCACCACTTTAAAATCCCACCATCCCTTAACCATGAGCTTGTAATTCTTTTTCTTGTGACATTTTTATCCTAGCTCATGTGGTTTGGGGTGGATCAATCTCCCAAATTCTTTGCTTGGCTTATTTTCCACTTCTTGGAAATGCACAAGATTAATGCCATCATATTATTATTGTTTTCACATAATAAATCATGTCATTAATATTTTGCATGGGCCATGCAAGCTTCTCCACCACCTTTTACCTCCATTAATTTTTCTTTGGTTTTGGTGGATCCTATCTAGGTAAACCATCTCCACCTCTCCTTAGTCACACCATACCACCTTCTTTTATTATTTTTCTCCATGCATGAACCATATGAGGCTTACCCCATAATTCTTTTCTTTTTCTTTCTCTTGGAATTCTTTTCACCTCCACCTCATGATCATTCTAGCCTCCACCATGCTCCACTTGGGATGGTCTTATCCACATTCTTTTCTTTTCTTTTCTTTTATTCTTTTTCTACATCTATGATCATATGAGAACCTCTCCACCTAATTCTTTCTTCCTCTTTCTTTCTTTCTAGTCTCTCCCCCACATTAGATCATGCAAGCTCAAGCCCCATGGATCTTCTTATTTTGGCCTCATAATCAAAAATTAAAATCTAAAACCTATTAAAACCTAACCTAGCTAGTTCTCTCTCTCTCTCTAAGTTTCTACCAAACCATCTAACCCCCTCCTAACAGCTCCCCTAGCACCACCGCACCGGTTCCGTCCCTCCGCGCGCACTCCCGCGACCCGGGTTCGAGTCCTCGCTCGCGCCGCGCGCCGCGTTTCCTCGCCAGACGGAGGAAAACGATAAACAGTACCGGGCCCGTGGTTAATTTGCAAAAAGCCCCCACCCTTTTTAACTACTGCAACCCGCGCTCCACACGACCCCACCTGTCCGTCGCACTGGCCGTCTTGCAGAAAACCCCTCCTGCTTTCTCGATCATAAACCGCGGTCCAGCTGGCGCCCACCTGTCAGCCCCTGTCGTGCTCACCGCTGACACGCGGGCCTGCGCCAGTAGGCCCCGCCTGTCAGTGCCAGCGGCTAGCCAGACCCGCGTGCAAAACGCGTTTTCGCGCGCGTGTGGCCCTAGTCAGCGCCGGCCCCACTTGTCTGTGACTGTGGGTTTGCCTGCGGTGTAAAAAGTATTTGCCTGCATCATTTTTAATCAAATCTTTTCCAAATTTATTTAAATTCAAATTCTTTTCAGATTCAAATAATTTTTTTTATACAAATCCAAATAATACAAATAATATATGTTTTGGAATCAGAAAAATGTGAGGAATCCAAATATGCTCTTCAAAATATATTTTGCACACTTTAAATTTCGAGTTGATTAAAATTACAAGAAAGTGCCCTTTTCCTTATTTAATTAATAACTTTTGTTTTATAATTCCAAATTTGATAAATAATATGTCTAAATCGATCAGCGCGACGAGCCCGAGCTATTTATGCAGACCTTGTTCTGAATTGAAGCATGCATCATGTCAACATTTAAATTCTGAACTGTTTATGACAATAAAACTTGGGCAAATAAATATTAAAGTGCTTTACTTCTGGTATCCACACCTCACTTTTGTCATGCTACTTTAATGCCATGTAAATTGTGCATCATTCATCATGGCATGCTTGCTTGCTTGATGCATTTTGATTCGTATGCTTGTGCAACTTATTTATGTTGGCCCTTGTTTGTTTGGTTCTTCTTCGAATAGACGCCCAGCAGGAGAATTACCAGGAATCACAGGAGTATTACCCAGATCCATCTCTCGCTTCAACTGAGCTGCCAGGCAAGCACTACCACATGCTTGCATACATACAGTACCTATTGCCTCTATCTTATTCTTGCATCATTGAGTCGCGATTGCATTAAATTGAATCCTAAGTACTGCATAGCCTTTACTTTTAAACCACATTAAGCCTGTTCCGGTCCCATGAGCCATTACTACAGGAGTTGTTTGAGCCATGCGAGTCGTAGAAAAGCATGAGTAGGGTATGTGAGTGTCTGATGGATAATGAGGTACCTAAACAACATAACCTGAGTAGTAATGGGATAACTAATGAAAGAGGCACCGGTGAGCACTATCTGCTATTTGGTTTTTCATGCTCACTTGTGTCCGGTAGGACCCCGAGTACTTGATTCCTGTTCCTTGACTATTCGCACTATCCACATCTGGGAGGCCTTATGGACCCCCCTGAGCCAGAGCTTGATTCATTCTTATTTCTTGGGGCCACAAGTAGTTTGGGGCTTTATTACTATTCTGTACTTATGCCATGTTACTGCTTTATTTAAGATTGTGCGTGGAGCACCTGTACTGTTTTGGATCGTGGAATGTTTTCGCGGTATCGACAAGCCCAGTCACACTTTCGGGTTCCCAGTCGTTTACAGCCATTGACACAAACCTTGGGTCCGTCTCGGAGCCGGCCAACTTCGTTGCGGGTAGCTTAATGGGGTGGCCCCCTGAAATATTATTGAATCCTGTGATTGCTTTGTCGTGAATGCCTCGTTGGGTTTTGATTTGTTTTTTCCGAGGTTGATCGAGTGTGTGTTGCTATTCGTGCACCCCTGCAGGGTAAATCTTTCTGAAAGCCGTGTCTACGGTTATGGACGACTTGGAGCACAGTTTCTCGCTCATAGACAAGTATAACTAAAGTACCACTGTTAAATTGACTAAGTACTTGACTAGTAAATAGTGCAACCCTCATGGAATGGTTAATAAAACTGCCAACGGATGATGGGGGCTGTTCGTCCGCTTCCTCGTTGGTAAGCGAGGAGGAGGATGGACCGGTTAATTATACTGTTATAACTGTTGTTCTTAATTCACGGACTTCCGTCTATCATTGGTTAGGCGGAAGGTTAGCGAGTCTCTATAGGATTGTTAGGTATTATCTTTTGCTGCAATTGCGTCACCCCAGGTTGTGTCCCCTTTAGTGGCATTAAGACTTGCTGAGTACCCCTAGGGTCTCACACGATAAATTGTTTGATTCAGATGAACAGGTGTACCCGCAAGATGGATACTGGGTGGAAGAGACAGATGATGTTGGCAACGCATTCGGTGTAGACATTCCGGGAACGGGGATCCGTGTGATCTGTGGGCGGGATGTGTTTATTTATGGGGCATCTTATGCCAATTTGCTTCTTATCCGTACTCGGATCTTGTTTTCCGCTTCCGCCTGATACTCTGATGTGTGATGTATGAGGAGCTATCCTAAATTATTATATCTATCTAGGATGTTTGGATCTTGCCGTATGGCGTTGCACTATTTCTATTTCTTTTAGATGGAATGGCTCTGATGTACTGTTGTATGTGGCTTGCATACATACTCCCTTGTGTATGTAGTTGATCCCTTCGCCTGCCGATTACGCCGCTCGTTCTTGTCCCGTTGTCTGAAAGTGGTTAGGACGTCCGAAAGGTCTACCGTGAGTGGCCCTGGGCCCCACCGTACTATTTTAACCACTTTCGTTCAGCCAGGCATTAACTAAGAGCGTAATTCACCGAGGTAGTTACAACGTCCCTCTCATTCTCGACTTTGCTAACCTTGTCTTACACCCTCCTGAGATCTCGGTTAAGCTTGGTTATGTCAACATGGTCAAATAACTTCATATCAGCACTCTCAAGAAGTGAGGTGACTATGGATTCTTTCAACTCAACAGTCATATCCCATAGTTTGTCTAGCGTTTTTTGTATCGATTTGGGCTACTCTGGATCTACCCATTTGACAACACAGCAACTTTTGCACGGAAACATTTCACCATGTCCTTGACACCCTAAAAAACCTCATGCCTGCATTTCGTCCTACGAATGCTACAAATTTAGCGGGCACATATCCAATTTGACATAGTGGAGGACTATCTTCCTCCGCTAATCCGTGATAGTCGGAGTTGTACAACATCTGGTTGGCCTAAAAAATCATATGTGCATGAGTAATCAGAGTATATCTAGCTCAAAATAGATAAATGGCCACAAATGTTAGAGACGAGACGACTCACATCGAAATCACTATCCCTATCATCACGACGCGTTTCCTCACCGTCTCCCTAGAACCCATGGCGAAAGGCGGGTAGGGGACTGGGGTGGTTGTGGGAGGCATCACTGAAGGTGCCGTCGGCTTGCGGCTATGGTAGGATGAGAGAGAAGTGGGGAAAGTGGCTTTGAGGGGAAGGAAGAGAAGTAAAGGGGACGTGACATTGGCAGGTGGCCCACGGAACACGTGACACTGGCAAAAGGGTAGCACGGTGTTGCCAGTTTGTCCAGAGCAAGCGGACAGTAAGCGTGGCCAATCATGTCGCAGAATAGCCTACCCACAGATCACTCTTACGAAGAACTATGCCAATCTACCAAGCACCCCGATCAAACGGTATGTAACAATCGTCATGCAAAACAAGTGTGTTGTGGCGTGCCTTCTAGAAGACTCGATCTAACGGCCACCATTAGTGGATCCATGTGGTTTATGAAAATAACACACATCCAATGAATTCTAGTGGATCCATGTGGTTTAGGAAAACGACACACATGCAATGAACTCTAGTGGATCCATGTGGTTTATAAAAGAACACACATGCAATGAACTCTAGTGGATCCACGTGGTTTATGAAAAGAACACAGATGCAATGAACTCTAGTGGATCCATGTGGTTTATGAAAAAAACACATGCAATGACATCTAGTGGATCCATGTGGTTTATGAAAATAACACACATGCAATGAACTCTAGTGGATCCAAGTGGTTTATGAAAAGAACACACATCCAATGGCATCTACTAGATCCATGTGATTTAGGAATAGAACACACATGCAATGAACTCTAGTGGATCCATGTGGTTTATGAAAAGAACACACATCACATTGATACACACAGACATCCAAGTGGGTGTGGTGATGCAACAACTTTCAAGCTGGTGGTAGAATGCATGTTGTAGTTGAATCCCGACATGATGCTAGGGTTCCTGGACATTGGACAACACATGCTGGAGTGGCATCACTACATGTGTTCTTTTTCGAAAACCACAATGATGCACACTGACACACACACACACATCCAAGTGGGTGTGGTGATGCAGCATCTTTCAAGATGGTGGTACAATGCATGCTGCAGGTGAATCCCAGCATGTTGCTAGGGTTCTTAGACATGGTTGGACACCACATGTTGGAGTGGCATTATTGCATGTGTTCTTTTCCTAAAACCACAATGATGCACACTGATACACACACATCCAATGGCATCTAGTGGATCCATGTGGTTTAGGAATAGAACACACATGCAATGAACTCTAGTGGATCTAAGTGGGTGTGGTGATGCAGCATCTTTCAAGCTGGTGGTAGAATGTATGCTGCAGTTGAATCCTAGCATGCTGCTAGGGTTCCTAGACATGGTTGGACACACATGCAATGACTCTAGTGGTTCTATCTTGGCATAATTTGATGTATGCCAAGATGTATTTCATTGTATAAGATACTTACTTTCCATTTTTATACTAATCAGTTTTGCCCTTGGTTTTTGATACTACTCAGTTTTTCCCTCTCTCTCTCTCTCTTTGTCTCTCGTAGAAGCCCAAACCTATGCTCACTATGTGTGCTACGCCTTGATTGGTTGTCACAGTTGTCACACGAATCGTGCACACCAACCGTTAATCCTCTGTGATCCAACGCGGATCGTTGCACATGTCATGCCCTTCATAGTACAGCGTGTGATAGCATAGACGTCTCTCTCAGCAAGACTTCTACAAGAAGGAACACCACTACAAGAAAAGTTTCCTTCCGCAACAAATTGGCTCGACGGTCATCGTAGAAGGCGCGTATTCCGCGACGAAATCCTCGGCTCGGTCGTGGCTGATGGATAACTTTTTTCTGGTTTCGCGGCCCTCTACTACGACGGATCTGCTAAAAACGTCGAGGAAGCTCGGCTGGCGCGTGGCAGAAGCAAGATTTTCGTTTCCTCGCGCGATGTTAACTTGCCGAAGTCTTTTGAGGCGTGTGGGTCCTGGACGACAGTGTCTCTAGCGGACCATACTTTTCAGCCGCGCCTCCCTGATTTGAACTCGATAACATAGCTCAAGGCATGTGCCGTTTAGTCAGGCTGCTAGGTCCCACATGTCAGCCTCTCATTAGAAGGATCGTGTGTATGATGGAATTTTTTCCTTCACTCACGCTACCCTGTTCCGAAGTTGATAGTGCTGCTTGATGCATCTACCATCTAATCAACCTCCTGGGACCCACATGTGATCCTCTCATTAGAAGGAACGTGTGTATGATGGAATTTTTCCTTCGCTGGTGCTACCCCATTCTGAGTTGATAGCGCTGCACGATGCATCTACCGGTTAACCAACCTCCTGAGCCCCACATGTCATCCTCTCATTAGAAGAAACGTGTGTATGATGGATTTTTGTTCCTTGGGTCGCGCTGCCCCGTTCCGAGTAGATAGCGCTGCTCGACGCATCTACCGTTTAACCAACCTCCTGAGCCCCACATGTCATCCTCTCATTAGAAGAAACGTGTGTATGATGGATTTTTATCCTCTGTCGTGCCTTCATGTTCCAAACTTGATAGCTTTGCTCGCTGCATCAGCCGTTTATTCAGGCTGGTGGGTCCCTTATGTCAACCTCATATTAGAAGAACCGTGGGTACGATGAATTTTTTTCTTCTCTAGCGCTACCCTACTCCGAACTAGATGGCGTTGCTCGACGAATCTGCCGTTTGCTCATGCTGCTGGGTCCCCAATTTCAGCCTCTCATTAAAACAAACGTGTACATGCTGAACTTTTTTCTCGCTCGCGCCTCCCTGTTTCGAACTGGCTGCGTTGCTTGATGCAGCATCTGTATAAGGTAGCGTTGCTGGGTCCCACATATCAGCCTCTCTATAAATGAAACGTGCATATGATGTAGTTTTTTTGGCCATGTCTGTTGTTTTGCCCTTGGAAACTTGCTGGATCCTAGATGTCAACCACCTCTGTGCAGGAAACGTGTTTATGCTGGGTCCCAACTGATAGCCTCTATTTGAAAAAAACGTGTGTATGTTGGACTATTTTTTCGGGTCCTAGATGTCAGCCTCAGAGTACAAAAAATGCTCAGAAAGGCCGAATTAAAAAGATTCTGGGCTAACTTGGGGCGGATGCCCTATTCGTCATGGCTTATATTCCATGGGCTCACTCCTAAATTGAATGGGCTACGGCCGGTGTCCACAAGACCACGAAAGGCCGAATTAAAAGGTATTGGGCTATGCTTGGGGCTGATAGGCTAATTTCATGGGCTATGCTTGGTCTGCTGGGTCCAACATGTCAGCTTCTCTGTAAGTGCAACATGTGTGTGACGGACTTTTTTTCGGCCGCGTCCGCTGTTTTAACCGTGCCATCCATGTATGGTCTTACTGCTGGGGCCCTTATGTCAGCCTCTCTGGCATGTTCTGGCTTAAGGGTCCCCGATGCAGCCTTGTATGTTCTGTCTGGTGGGTCCTCGATGCGCGCCTCTCTGTACAAGTATTTAAACTTTTGTTTCGAACCCACCCTCAAAACAAACTCCAGGGACGTTGCATGCTGGTGGGTCCGTGATGTCAGCTTCTCCGTAATACGATATTGCTAGAAGAAAAAATGTAAACCCAAGATGCACATACACACACAAAGGCGATTCGAACAAAAGACCTTCAAATCAAATAAACGTAAACTGGGTGCCAAATACAACAAAGATATTTATAGAAAAAATATCATTAAACTTTTATTAGTACTACAACTTCTGTATTAGTCTTCTTAAAATATTTTGTGTGTCTATGTTTATCTCTTTTAAAATATAGTAGAGCAGCGCTCCTGGCATCTTAATTTATAAAATGCCACATAATAGGGTATTTTCTTAAAAACATGGGTAGGCAGAGTTTTTTTATTATGAGAGGTGGGGGCAATGCCCAAAAGGCCGAATTGAAAAGAGTTTGGCTATTGCTCTACGTGGGTTATATTTCATAGGCTATGCTCCACGGGCTTCATTCTCAAATTTCACTGGCCTGTGCTCAGCAGTCCGTTGACCTGTAAAAGGCCGAACTAATATGTTCTCGGCTATGCTCCATGGGCACCTTTCTAAAATTTCCGCTGGCCTATGGTCAGCAGTACCTAACCCCGAAAAGACCAAATTAAAATGTTATGGGTTAAAGAGGGGCCGAATGAGCTACTCCAGTCCCTCCGATCCAAATTAATGTTCTCGGATTGGGCTAGATTCGGACGTGTCTAGCACTAAAACATGACTAGATATGTCAGAATGTAGACAAATGTGAGAACATTAATTTGGATCAGAGGGAGTACTAGATTTCTTCTACTGGTTAATAAAAATTGCATTGTAATGTGCTCTGCCGGATTCGAAATGACAGAACATTTGAGATATTTAGTAGCTTTCCTTCTTGAAATTCAATAGCAGTACAGAGAGAATCAGTTCTTGTTCCAGCTAAAAAAAACTTTGCCCACGATCAGTTTGGCATGTTCTTCGAATAGACTCAATCATTGGAGCAAGCAAAACTGACGATCCAGTCTGCTTCTGTGTGAGTACCTCCTCCTTACGTCAATGCCTCTGTGACCGCCCATAGCAACCCAAAATGCCCAAGACTCATCCAGATAATTGTAACAATGCTAAGTTTCAAAAAAAAGCAAGACAATCTGATGCACTTCATCTAACCAAGTACCAGTACATCACAGTTCAAATATTGCACTAATAGTAACGACAGAACATTTGACAAATTCAATAGCATTTGGAAGATTTAGCAGTATAGAATAGACCATAAAAATATCAGATAGATTCCCGGTTCATATTCAGCAGCACTTGACATATTGTGGCAGTTCACAGACATTGACCAAAAGAATTGACAGATTCGGCAATGCGGACATTGAAATTCAATAGATGTAGCAAGGACTGATTCAAAAGGAAAGCGAGACCATATTCTGCACTCGACCGGTCGATCTGAACAAGTACCGAACAAAACTTTTGATAGGTTCAATAGCATTTGAAAGATGCAGCAGTACATAATAAGAAAGAAAAATATCGACAGATTCACAGTTCACATTCAGCGTCACTTGGACAGATTCAGCAGCATTTCAAAGTGACAGATTTAGTTTGCCCTTTTCTCTGAACACTCGTCATTGGAAGAAACAAAACTGATGATAAAGTTTGCTTTTGTGTGGATGCCTCCTTCTCGCATTAATGCCTGTGTGTGACCTCCATAGGCAACTCAAAATGCCCAAAGCCTTGTCTAGATTATGAGTTTATGACAAGGCCAAGTTACAAAAGAAAAGCAAGACCATCTACTACATTTGATCTAAACTGAGTTATCCTATTACATAGTATTACGATTACGAATGGTAGTTTGGTTCCAATCGCGGGCATTGGCGATGCTCGGGATGAACCATAATGGAGTCTCCGGAGATTTCCATGCAACGTTGGTTGAGAAACCAACAGCTGCTTCTTCGGCATTTAGACTAAAGCAGCATATTTCAGGAAATGGCGTATATCCAAGTCCTATTGCATGGTGGGAGGTGTAGACACAGTTGCTTCTCGTCAGATATCCTGGGGCAACATCTGCACCGCCTACCGCAATATTAATCGGATAGTTCAATCCAAGGAAAAGGGAATATGCTCCCAGGTTAGCAATCTCTATCCATGGCTTAGGTGGATACAAGTAAGCAGTGTCCTTTGTGTACACCTTGCTGCCAAACCCAGTAGCATAGGTACCACAAGTGCGACCGTAGGGATCAACACTATGATCAGCAATAGGATTGCCATGACCATAATAAGTACCACCATAAAACTCCTCACCAGTAATGCCCATGGTATGGATAAGAAGAAGGCGAGATTCATCTGCAGATATTACTAAGAACCATAAACTAGGTTCGTGCTCATCATCATCTATGGCAACAAGGTTTCCCTCCTCGAGATGCGCAACAGGTGGTGACAGGAGCAGAATAGGACCTACAAAAAGAAATGACGGCCAAATCAGCCAACACTAGTTTACATCCATTAAAACTGAAGCTAGTGTTTAGAACAGGAATGGATCAAACTTACCAAAATACAGATGATTCCAAACATAAACACTTCCACTCTCAGTGGCTACAAACACCAGACCCTTGTGGATAAGTGCATCGTTGTATCTGAAATAGCACTGGAACTGGTTCTCAAGAACTGTCCATGCATACTCATTGCCATCAAGGGTAGCAATTGAGTAGTCGAAGATAGCGACAAGAGAGAAATCTAAATAATCAGCCGCAGCTGTGGGAGCTTGGCAAATAGCAATCTTCCAGAGGAGAATAGGGCAATCGTTATGCATGAATGTAAACGGATCATTGGTGGGTACAAACCCATTGATTTGTGGGAGAGGAATGCGTTGATGAGTGTACACATTGACAAGCTCCGACTTGCACTCAGACCCAACAGTGGCGATCCAATCTCCATTGGCACCTACCCACTGCTTATCCATACAATTCGGGAACACAGCGTCGGCGGAGAACCTGTCCAGCGGCATCATCTTGCATGTCGTGCCCTTTCCCTTGAAGTACTCGTTGCATTCCCATGGTTTCTTAGTCGGGTGAGAATGAAGAACACAGGGGAGGCCAAACGGCTGAGAAGCATGTAAAGTTGCACTATGTTTTGCTGAGTCAAGAAGATGTTTGGACTAACCGGCGAGGCTCACGGCGATGATGACGTCGCATCTGGTTATGAGTTTTTCAAGCGGGCCTTTGGTAAAAACATGCTGGAACAACTCAGAATCATCATCGTCCTTGCTCGGTCCTGCCATCGCAAGGGAGCTGATGGAAGTTGGGACAGTGGCTTGATTTGGTTTTCTGGAAAAGAGGGAAGATCGATGGTGGCAAGCGGGACAGGGAGAAGAACAAACACTCTCATACTATGCGGTGAACCGGATCGGAAAGTGGCATTGTGGAGGAGCAGAATGGCGGCGCTTGGCATAGAAGTGGGGATAGAGCATATAGGCGAGGTTGAATAAAATGAAAACGGACGCATGTTCCTCTGATCCAGTTCCCTTCAGAATAGTACTACTCTGCTCCCAGTTCCCTCCACAATAAATCTTTCTTGTAAATCAAAGAGGAAGTAGTATGAAGAGTAGGGCCTGATCATCTGCTCTCTCGAGGAGCCGAACCAGACTGTTTTCTTTGCTAAATTTTATGGTCCTTTATGCTAAATGCATGGACATTAGTATAATTTTACCTTTTTAGGTCCTTAGTGTAAATGTACCCCCACCATCTGTGTAAAATTCTAACCAAAAAGTGTAAGTTGTGAAATTTGAAAAATTTAAGCTTAGTTGTCAACGAGTATGAAAATTCTTGGATTTCAAGCCGAACGACTGAGGTCAAGGCCATATCAACATCATACTTTATGGTGATGATGCCATGTCCAAGAATTAGCATGCCGATAGATTTGGACATATTTTGAAAACAATCGAAGATGAAGTAGTACGAAGAGTATGGCTCGATCAGCTGCTCTCTCGAGAAGGAGCCATACACGACTTTTTTCCTTACTTATTTTTAGGGGGGTGCTAAATGTATGCACATCGATGTAATTTTCCCTTTTTGGGCACTTGATGTAAAATGTACTTCCACACACGATGTAAAATTCTAACCTAAAAGTGTAAGTGGTGAAATTTAGACGATTTTAAGCTTACTTGTCAATGAGTATGAACATTCTTGGATTTCAGTCGAACGACCAAGGTCAAGGCCATATAAACATCATACTTTATGATGATGATCCCATATCAGAGAATCTGCATGGCAACAGATTTGGCCATATTTTGAAAATAACCGAAGAGGAAGTAGTATGAGAGTTTGGCTCAGATCAACTGGTCTCTCGGTAAGGAGACAAACCAAAAAGTTTTCCTTTGTAGGGTCCTTTGTGCTAAATGTATGGACCTCCATGTAATTTTCCCTTTTTAGGTCCTTGATGTAAAATGTACTCCCACCGACCGTGTAAAATTCTAAACTAAAAGTAAGTGGTGAAATTTAAATGAATTTAAGCTTAGTTGTCAATGAGTATGAACCATATTCTTGGATTTTCAAGACAAACCGCCAAGGTCAAGCCATATCTACACCATACTTTATGCATATGATCCCATATCCAAGAATTTGCATGCCGACAAATTTGGCCATATTTTGAAAACAATCGAATATGAAGTAGTGTGAAGAGTATGGCTCGATCAGCTGCTCTCTAGAGAAGGAGTCAAACCCGACTGTTTTCCTTGCTTAATATAAGGATCCTTTGTGCTAAATGTATGGACCTTGGTGTAATTTTCACTTTTTTAGGTCCTTGATGTCAAATGTACTTCCACACCTGTGTAAAATTCTAACCTAAAAGTGTAAGTGGCAAAATTTTGATGATTACTTGTCAACGAGTATGACCATTATTGAATTTCAAGCCGAACGACCATGGTCAAAGCCATATCAACATCATACTTTATGTTGATGATCCCATATGAGAGAATTTGCATGGCGACAAATTGCACTATTTTGAAAACAATCTAAGAGGAAGTAGTGTGTAGAGTTTGGCTAAGATCTGCTGATCTCTCGAGAAGGAGCCGAACCCGATTTTTTTCCCTTTTCGGGAGCTTTATGATAATTGTATGGACCTCATGTAATTATTGCTTTTTTTGCGTCCCTGGTGTAAAATGTACTCTGACCAACCGTGTAAAAATCTAACCTAAAAGTAAGTGGTGAAATTCAAACAAATTTAAGCTTAGTTGTCAACAAGTATGAACCATTCTGGGATTTCAAGATGAACGACCAAGGTAATGATCCCATATTCAAAAATTTGCACCCCGACAAATTGTGCCATTTTTGAAAACAATCGAAGATGAAGTAGTATGAAGAGTATGGCTCGATCCGCTACTCTCTCGAGAAGGAGCCGAACCCAACTGTTTTCCTTGCTTAATTTTAGGGTCATTTGTGCTAAATGTATGGACCTCGATGTAATTTTCCCTTTTTTAGGTCCTTGATGTAAAATGTACTTCCATACTTGTGTAAAATTCTAACCTAAAAGTCTAAGTGGTGAAATTTTGACACTTTTTAGCTTACTGGTCAACGAGTATGACCATTATTAGATTTCAAGCCGAACGACCAAGGTCAAGGCCATATATATCAATCATCATACATTATGTTGATGATCCCATATGAGAGAATTTGCATCGCAACAAATTTGGCCATATTTTGAAAACAATCAAAGAGGAAGTAGTATCAAGAGTTTGGCTCAGATCAGCTGATCTCTCGAGAAGGAGCTGAACCAGAAAATTTTCCTTTTAGGGTCCTTTATGCTAAATGTATGGACCTCGATGTAATTTTTGCTTTTTTGAGGTCCCTGATGTAAAATGTACTCCGATTGACCATGTAAAGTTCTAACCCAAAAGTAAGTGGTGAAATTTAAATGAATTTAAGCTTAGTTGTCAACGGGTACGAACCATTCTTGTGTTTCAAGATGAACGACCAAGGTCAAGGCCATATCTACATCATACTTTATGTTGATGATCCCATATTAAAGAATTTGCATATCGACAAATTTGGCCATATTTTGAAAACAATCGAAGACGAAGTAGTATGAAGAGTGTGGCTCGATCAGCTACTCTCTTGAGATGGAACCGAACCCTACTGTTTTGCTTGCTTAATATTAGGGTCCTTTGTGCTAAATGTATGGACCTCGATGTAATTTCCCCCTTTTTAGGTCCTTGTTGTAAAATGTACTCCCATCAACCGTGTAAAATTCTAACCTAAAAGTAAGTGGTGAAATTTAAACGAATTTCAGCTTATAGTTGTCAACGAGTATGAACATTCTTTGATTTCAAGCCAAACGACCACAAGGTCGAGGCTATATCTCTACATCATACTTTATTCTGATGATCAAGTATCCAAGAAATTGCATGGCGATAGATTTGGCCATATTGGGAAAACAATCGAAGAGGAAGTAGTATGAAGAGTATGGCTCGATCAACTGCTCTCTTGAGAAGGAGCCGAACCCGATTGTTTTCTTTGCTCAAATTTAGGGTCCTTTGTGCTAAATGTATTGATCTCAATGTAATTTCCCCCTTTTTAGGTCTTTGATGTAGAATGTACACCCACTGACCGTGTAAAATTCTAACCTAAAAGTAAGTGATCAAATTTCAACGAATTTAAGCATAGTTGTCAACAAGTATGAAAAAATCTTAGATTTTCAAGCCAAACGACCACGAGGTCAAGGCCATATCTCTACATCATACTTTATGTTGATGATACCATATTCAAGAATTTGCATGGTGACAGATTTGGCCATATTTTGAAAACAATCAAAGAGGAAGTAGTATGAAGAGTATGGCTCTACCAGCTGCTCTCTCGAGAAGGAGGCGAACCCGACTGTTTTCTTTGCTTAGTTTTAGGGTCCTTTGTGCTAAATGTATGGACCTCGATGTAATTTTCCCCTTTTTAGGTCCTTTATGTAGAATGTACTTTATGCTTGTATGACCCCCTATCCAAGAATTTGCATGCCGACAAATTTGGCCATCTTTTGAAAACAATCGAAGATATTAAAAACAAAAAATAATCAATTTCATTTTTCCAAGTGACAGGAATTTATTTTTGGAAAAGCAAGTAAGAAGAATTTATTTCCTTTTTTCTGTTAAAATATAAAGAGCGAGAAGAGACTATATGAGCACAGAGGAGGCAGCGAGAGAGCTGTGTAGAGGAGGATTTGAAAGCGGTGTGATGTCAGAGTAAAGCTGGGATGGGTTCCTGAGACGAGGTACAGGGTAAAGTGAGTAGAGTAAATTTCAGGACCATAATACTATATATGCATGCAAAACAAAATGTGTTTTCTCTCTCCTTCACTCCCCCATCACCACCCCCACACCCCGGTCGACTAATCTCTCCCTCGTCCATAAAGTGGCGCTATGCACGCACATCGACCGACAACCTGCCTTGTGTCGGCGGCTCCGTCTGTGTCTGGAGTGTTCGTCGGCTGCGTCGGTGGGAACCATTTTGGTCCTTGGCGACAAAAAGTATTACTACTATAGTAGTAGTACAATAGAGTACAATTCAAACTTTCCCGGTTTCGAAATTTTCACTTCCTTCACAAACATCCGCGGGTGGGTGGGGTGGGGGGAAAGATATTCAAAAGATCACCATTCGTAGTTTTACTAATACAAGTACGAGTACTACTTAAGTGATGGACAAGGGATTGGTTGATCTGGCTAGCAAAAAAACAAAAACGTCCCATCGTATTGGATGCTCACCATTATGATCTGACCAGCCTACCTACTCCGCACTACTCCACCTCCGTAGCCTATGAAGAGGAAGCACCAAGCACACTCGCAACAAGCTGGTTCGAAAGTGAGGAGCGCTGCTTTTTTTTCTTCCGTGAAGCAAGTAGTACTCCCTCCTTCCCAAATTAGGACGTGTATTATTTCTGGTCAGAGTCAAATTTAATAAACTTTGACTAAATGTACGACATCAACTCAATGTCACCTATGTATAAGGTGAATTTTTGCCATAAGATGGGACCCGCATAGCTTATGGAAATAGCTACAATGTATGAGGTCAAGTTCACCATAAGTTGGGACCCACTTATCTATTAAAAGTACACACGAGCAAGAGAGAGAGGATAGAGTAAAATAGTTGTTTATTGCTTATGGACAACCCACAAGCTTGTAGGTCACCCTTAAGGAAATTCCCCTAAAGTGAACCTCCAACTATGTATATGGATAGCCTTATGGACTATTATAGTTTCATATTATATGCATTTTTCATTAGAAAAGTCAGTATGTTTTTACATATAGTTGGTCGAACTTTATAAAGATTGACTTTGACCAAACCTAATATGCATCCAAAATTGGGAAAGAGGAAGCAGTATGAAGAGTATGGCTCGATCAGCTGCTCTCTCGAGGAGTTGTACCCGACTATTTTCAATTCCTTGTTTGGTTTTAGGGTCCTTTGTGCTAAATGTATGGACCTCGATGTAGGTTTTTTAGGTCCTTGATCTAAAATGTAGTCCCTCCATCCATGTAAAATTCTAACCAATAAGCATAAGTGGTGAAATTTAAACGAATTTAAGCTTACCGGGTATGAACATTCTTGGATATCAAGCCAAATGACCAAGGTCAAGGCCATATCAACATCATACTTTTTGTTGATGGTCCCATATGAGAGAATTTGCATGCCAATAGATTGGGCCATATATTATGAAAACAATCGAAGAGGAAGTAGTATGAAGAGTTTGGCTCAGATCAGCTAATGTCTCGAGAAGGATCCGAACTAGAAAGTTTTCCTTTTACGGTCCTTTGGGCTAAATCTATGGACCCCAATGTAAATTTCCCTTTTTAGGTCTTTGATGTAAAATATGCTCCCACCGCGACCGTGTAAAATGCTAACCTAAAAGTAAGTGGTGAAATTTAAACGAATTTAAGCTTAGCTGTCAACGAGTAGGAACTTTCTTGGATTTAAATCCGAACAACCACATGGTCAAGGCCATATCTCTACATCATACTTTATGATGATGATCCCATATCCAAGAATTTGCATGGCAACAAATTTGGCCATATTTCTAAGACAGTCGAAGAGGACGTAGTATGAAACGTATGGCTCGATCAGCTGCTCTCTCGAGAAGGAGACAAACCCAACTATTTTCTTTGCTCAATTTTAGGGTCATTTATGCTAAATGTATGGACCTCAATGTAATTTTCCGTTTTTTAGGTACTTGATGTAAAATGTACTCCCATCGCCCGTGTAAAATTCTAACCTAAAAGTAAGTGGTGAAATTAAAACGAATTTAAGCATAGTTGTCGACGAGTACGAAAAATTCTTGGATTTCAAGACGAACGACCAAGGTCAATGCCATATAAACATCATACTTTATGCTGATAACCCCATATCAGATAATTTGCATGGCAACAGATTTTTCCATATTATTTTGAAAACAATCGAAGAGGAAGTAGTATGAAGAGTTTGGCTCAGATCAGCTAATAATCTCTTGAGAAGGAGCCGAACCAATGCAACAAAAGGTTTTACTTATAGGGTCATTTTTGCTACATGTATGGACATCGATGTAATTTCCCCTTTTTTAGGTCCTCGATGTAAAATATGCTCCCACCGGCCATGTAAAATGCTAACCTAAAAGTAAGTGGTGAAATTTTAATGAATTTAAGCTTAGTTGTCAACGAGTATGAACTTTCTTAGATTTTAAGCCGAACGACCACAAGGTCAAGGCCATATCTCTACATCATACTTTATGTTAATGATCCCATATCAAAGAATTTGCATGGCAATAGATTTGGCCAAATTTTGAAAAAAATCAAAGAGGAAGTAGTATGAAGAGTATGGCTCGATCAGCTACTCTCGTGAGAAGGAGCCGGACCCGACTGTTCTCCTTGCTTGATTTTAGGGTCCTTTGTGCTAAATGTATGGAACTCGATGTAATTTACCCCTTTTTAGGTCCTTGATGTAGAATGTACTCCCACCAACCGTGTAAAATGCTAACCTATAAGTAAGTGATGAAATTTCAACGAATTTAAGCATAGTTGTCAACAGGTATGAAAAAATCTTGGATTTCAAGCCGAACGACCACGAGGTCAAGGCCATATCTCTACATAATACTTTATGTTGATGATCCCATATTCAAGAATTTGCATGGCGATAGATTTGGCCATATTTTGAAAACAATCGAAGATGAAGTAGTATGAAGAGTATGGCTCGACCAGCTGCTCTCTCGAGAAGGAGCTGAACCCAATTGTCTTCTTTTCTCAATTTTAGGGTCCTTTGTGCTAAATGTATGGACGTCGATGTAATTTCCCCTTTTTAGGTCCTTTATGTAGAATGTACTTTATGCTTATGATCCCATATCCAAGAATTTGCATGCCGACAAATTTGGCCATGTTTTGAAAACTATCGAAGATATTAAAAACAAAAAATAATCAATTTCATTTTTCCAAGTGACATGAATTTATTTTCTGAAAAGCAAGTAAGAAGATTTTTTCGATCAGCTGCTCTCTCGAGGAGCCGTACCTGACTGTTTTTAATTCCTTGTTTGGTTTTAGGGTCCTTTGTGCTAAATGTATGAACCTCGATGCAATTTTCCCTTTTTAGGTCCTTGATGTAAAATGTAGTCCCACCATCCATGTAAAATTCTAACCAAACAGTGTAAGTGGTGAAAATTTAAACGAATTTAAGCTTACTTGTCAACGAGTATGAACATTCCTGGATTTCAAGCCGAACGACCCTGGTCAAGGCCATTTCAACATCATACTTTATGCTGATGGCCCCATATGATAGAATTTGCATGGCAACAGATTTGGCCATATTATGAAAACCATCGAAGAGGAAGTAGTATGAAGAGTTTGGCTCAGATCAGCTAATCTCTCGAGAAGGAGCCAAACCAGAAAGTTTTCCTTTTACGGTCCTTTGGGCTAAATGTATGGACCTCCATGTAAATTTCCCTTTTTTGGTCTTTGATGTAAAATATGCTCCCACCTATCATGTAAAATGCTAACCTAAAAGTAAGTGGTGAAATTTAAATGAATTTAAGCTTAGCTGTCAACGAGTATGAACTTTCTTGGATTTTAAGCTGAACGACCACAAGGTCAAGGCCATATCTCTACATCAAACTTTATGATCCCATATCCAAGAATTTGAATGGCGACCGATTTGGTCATATTTGTAAAACAAGCGAAGAGGAAGAAGTATGAAATGTATGGCTCGATCAGCTGCTCTCTTGAGAAGGAGCCGAACCCGACTACTATTCCCTCGGGCCCAAATTAATTGACTTGCATTTATCAGATTTGAATGCATCTAGCACTATAACATGTTTATATACATACGAATCTAGACAAATTCGAGTCAAGTAATTTGAGGGAGTACAATAGAGTAGCAATTCGAACTTTCCGAGTTTTGAAATTTTCACTTCCTTCACAAACATCGGGGGAAGGATATTCAATAGATCGTCATTTGCAGTACTACTAGTACTACACGGTACAGTGAGTAGTAACAAAAGAAACTTTTTTTATGATAGTACTAAAAGAAAGGACGTCCCAAAAGAAACTTCATTCAACCATTAAGGGTTTGTTTGGTTCAGTGGCTATCCAATGGATAACACGGCATATCCGCTTTTTTTTGGTTATCTAGTGTTTGTTTTAGAGGGTGGAGGGTATATGGATAACCACTTTTGGCTCAAAATGGTGGTTGAGCACATCCCACAAAAAGAGCTAGATGAGCTCAACCACTTTTGGATAGCTGCTCCGAAGCGTTTTCTTGTTCGTTCACCCTTCCTCTCGAGAGAAAATAACCATCTTTTCTTGCCTATGGGCTCGACAAGAGGGCAGCCATAGCGTAGGCCGTCAGGCAGAGCGGGTGTTCGAATACGCACGCGGGCGTAGGGTGCCGGGCAGAGTGGGCAGGCAGAAGGGGCGCAGGCAGGCCGGTTGACACGAGGTCAAAGGCAAAAGGGTGGCGAGATGCCGGCTGTCGTGGCCGCTGCTAGGGAAGTGGTGAGGCCGATGAAGAAGACAAGGTGAAAGAGGAAAAGAAAAAAAAAGTTGGGCAAATAGATTTTGACTGGCTATCCCTAAACACTTTTTATCCCACTTTACCAAACAAAAAAGACTACCCATAACCAGCTGGTTGGGGATATCCTCATCCCTAAATGACATCCTCTAAACCAAACAGCCCCTAACATAATAGCATGAGTTTACATATAAAGGACTCGATGGCCCAGTCATAATTTTATGGTGCGCCAAGGTGACCGTGACCTTCCCATCTGTGGGCCCTACATAGATGATTGAGTTGATGGGTGAATTTTTTTTGATAAAGTGAGCTCTTTCCTACTCCCTCTGGTATGAGATTTTCTATATCTATAATATCTATACCACTATGTAGTACAATAGTATTTGAATTTGGTTTTTCCCTTCTGTTCTAGAACCTTCCCAACATTGAGTAATCTAAGACGTTGATCTGCTATGTCCACTCTTGCATCTATGCCTGGCACTTGTTCACGTGGGAAGCATCTCAGCAGTCACCTCTTCCTTCCCATGTAAGCTTCCGCGCAATGGAGTACAACCGTGCAGGCGCAGCAGTGCAGAGAAGGTTGGGGCTCGTGGTGGTCCAGGCCAACTTTCCTTCTGTTTGCCTCGTGCTTCTGCCTAAAAATGAGCTCTGGATGGATGTTTTCTTTCTCTTCCATATTAGGCTGATCTTCATAGTGCTAAATAACTTAGGATAGTTAAACTTTCACATGTTACTACAGTACCTTCAAAGTGTACTGGGTGAAAACAATGTACACCATTACTTTTTATAGATGTGGCTCTTTCATATTTTTTGAGCTTTACCTATTACAGAGCATAATTTTATATAGTGATGATATGTCATACTTTATTATTATGTGGGTCTCATGTGCCAACTTACTAATAAAAGGGTGGTGCACAAATACAAAGAGGCCGCTAATCTTGTCCAACTAAACTAGGAATTTTTAAATAATAAGGCCTCAAAGTATACAAAAAGGACCCTAGTACAGAAAGTAAAGGCGCAATCAGGTAGAGTTTCATTGATTATCAGCTGTGGTATACTAAAAGAAGGGCCCGGCTCGAGGCCGGATCGGAGAGTCCTCATTACCCCCACCCAAATCGCAATGCTTGGGACGGTCACTCTGAAGATGGAAGCCATCGTTCTCAACTGTTCCTCCTGCTCCCAGCCCCTCAAGCCCGGCGAGTCTACAAGGTCTCTCCATTTCTCCTTCACAATCCATTGTTTTTTCTTTTGTTGGTTCGTCCGTGCAACTATTTTATTTTTCGAACTTCCGTTTCTATAGTGTGTGGATATTCATCTAATCTGCCACCGCTGCGTCTGCAAGATCACCTCCTGCCAGAAGTGCGAGCACCTACCAGCGGATTCACCCACGAGCCCGCCATGGACGCCGACCTATCAACGGCTAGGGTCGAGTGCGCCCACAAAGGCTACAGTAGTTTGCTCCCCTACTACGAACTCCACAAGCACAAAATCATGTGCTGGTATGCTCCCTGCACTTGCATGGAGACCGGCTACGACTTCACCGCCCCGCCGCCAGCGCTCGTCGCCCACCTCGAAGCGGTCCACTCGATCCAAGTGCACAAGATCTAGTATGCCACCACCAAAGCTTTCCAGGAGTTGGTGTCGCTGTCGGGCGAGTCGTCCCGCCGGCTCATCATTGTTGGGGAGAAGGACGGCGCCGTGTTTGTTCTGACAATTGGCTCGGTAAGCACGGTCCCCCTCGTGTATGTGGCCTGTGTTAGGGTCGCGATGGGCGACTTGTCGGTGTACAGGGTAAGGATGTGGGCGGAATGCCTGCCCTGCTCTCCTGAATGGACGGTAGGAGGAGGACTGGCAGCGTGACGGTGGAGCTCGACGCGCCGAGCTTCGCTAAGCCGGGCGAGGTCGTGTTTGAGGACCTTACGTCTTACCTGGCAGCGCCGCTTCATTACCTGGTTGGTCCTGCTACCTTGAAGGAGCTGCGTTTCTTCTTTCGTGTCAAGTTTTAGTGGTGATGTAAGCTGCTGTTAATTGGTTTAATTGCAGAATGATCGTTTGCATACTAGGAATGGTGGATTTTGTAGTACTAGTACTCTATCTCCATCCCAAGAAATAAGGCTCCCTTATTTTTGTTTTTTGTTTGACTAAGATTTACTCTAAATATATATAAAGAATGTTGGTACTGTAAAAATTTAGCATCATTGGAAAGTTGTTTCAATACGAATTCAACGAAACAAATTTTACACATATAAGTAAATTTTAGTTGCTCCATTTATTTGGTCAAACTTTACTTTGGAGCGCGCGTGCGCCTTATTCCTTGAAACGGAGGTACTAGATGAGTTTGTGGATGTAGTACTCTCTTGAGTATTTTTCATGAAGTCTTAACTTCTGATGGGTTGGGTGGATCAGTGGATGTACTCTGCTGAGTAGTAAGCTGAATAGGATTAAGGCTCTCTATTTAGGAAGGCTAGAGAGCTAATTCGCAATACTACCAAGTAGATGAATGATGGCTCAATGCACGGCGCCCAGAAAAATGCTTGATGGCGGTGTTTATATAGAGCTCATTGGGAACCCCAAGAGGAAGGTATGATGAGCACAGCAGCAAGTTTCCCTCAGTTATGAAACCAAGGTTTAATCAAACCAGTAGGAACAAGGAAACACCCCAAAGGTGTTACAACTTGAGCTTTGGCAGGGTGCACTACCGGTGCTAGTAGCAACGTGGAGACCTGCAAAACACAACCACAGAACTTTGTCCCCAACTTGCGATGAGGTTGTCAATCTCACCGTGTTTTGCGGAAAACAAAGGATTAAACGTATCAAATGGAAAGAAGTAATAGTTTGCAGAAAGTAAACACAAAGAAGTAAACAGTTGTAGATTGTATGTAAAGAAAAGGACCAGGATCCATAGTTCACTAGAGGTGGCTCTCCTTAAGATAGATAACATGCTGGGTGAACAAATTACAGCGGGGCAATTGACAAACATCGAGAAAGCAATACATGCATATACTAATCATCTTGACTCCTTTGAGACTTGATTGGGCATTACAACATTATACATAGACCGCCATCCAACTGCATCTATGACTAATAATCCACCTTCAGGTTATCATCCAAACCCCCTCTAGTATTAAGCTGCAAGCAACAGATTATTGCTTTACGAACTGCGTGTAAAGTAAACAATACGATTATTCTATGAACAAAGGATTGTTATTTTCTCCCTAGTAGCAACAACACATCTAGTACCTTAGAGATTTCTGTCACTTCCCCAGATTACCAGAGGCATGAACCCACTAGCGAGCATAAATACTAACTCTTGGAGTTGCTAGCATCTACTTGGCCAAGATAGCTACTAACAACGGAAAGCATGCAAGATCACAAATAACAAAGACATGATAGAATCAATAATCAATCTGAAATAGCATCTCAATATCCATCGGATCCCCGCAAACACAACATGCAGAATTACAAATAGATGATCTTGATCATGAACGGAGCTCACAAGATCTAGACATGAAGGCACAAAGAAGGAGAACCGGCCATCTAGCTACTACATGGATCCGTATTCCAAGGATGAACTACTCATGCATCACACCGGAGGCTTGCATGGTGATGAAGAAGGCCTCCAGGGTGAATTCCCCTCTCCGGCAGGGTGCTGGGAAGAGCTTCAGATCCCTCCCGATCTAGGGATGGAGATGGTGGCGGCTACAGACTCTTTCGTGGATTTTTGATCGAGCACTTAGGGTTTTCATCCCGAGGGCAATATATAGGCGGAAGGAGAGGCCGAGGGGGTGCCAGGAGCGGCCACACCACCCCTTGGCGCGGGCCAGGCCTGGTCGCACGGCCAAGTGGTGTGGTGGCTCCCTGGCCCTTCTCCGTCTCGTATTCTGGCACTTGATGTCTTCCGGAAAAATAGGCACTTTGTATTTTGTCCTGTCCCATTCCGAGAATATTCATTTTCTGACTTTCCTGGAACCAAAAGCAGCAGAAAACAGGCAGCTGGCACTGTGGCTCTTGTTAATAGGTTAGTCTAAGAAATCATATGAAAAGTACTCAAAAGTTGGAACAAAACACAAGAAAGTGGATAAAACCAAGCATGGAACATCAAAAATTATAGATACATTTGCAATGTATCAACATCCCCAAGCTTAACTCCTGCTCGTCCTCGAGTAGGTAAGTGATAAAAAGAAAGAATAATTTTTGAGGTGACATGCACCATCAAAGACTTGATCAAAGTATTTTCAAAACATTCAAAGATAGGATCATAATACTTCAATCATAGCATGAAACACAAAGTTCTAGCAATAAGCAAAGAAACTATGATGCAACATGAAAAGGCACAAACAAAAGATTCATGAATAACAATGCTCTGCAAGATGTTTGTTTGTTTCACATAAAGAAAACACAGCATAATAGTATTCAGCTTGTCCCTCAATAGAGTAGCAAATATAAATGCATAAGACACCTTCAAAGTTCATAAGAGTGACTAGATACAATAGTTTAAAACAAGCAATATCAAAGTATGCATCAATCAACTAGTATTGGGACAATGCACATAGAACTAAGAATGGCCACTATGCTCTCAAAGTAGGTGCATAAAGATAGAAGGTGGAGACTCAATGTAATGGTGGAAGAAAAGCCTTTGTAAAAGGAAGTAGGGATTCAAGTCTCATAAAGAGCTTCCAAATTTTTTGGTACTTATAGCTTTTAGCTCTCATTGCCCCTATCATAAGCATCTTGAAGTGGTTAAGGTTAAAGTGACACAACTTAGAGGATATGCTTGACAAGTTATAAACCAAATCTCATGCCCCTTACTTACGAAGACCGATCCTCATGCTACTCAACTTCAGTCACGAGTAAGATCTTGTCATTGTAAGTACATGTGTGTCATTAAGAACCGCCAACGGGGTTCCCCTTGCACATGATATGGGAGATTTCCCATAATCAAAATGACAAGGCAAGCATACAATGAGCATCTCAGTGATCTTTTTATTTGCTATTTGCATAGGTTTTTATTGAGGATGCTTCATAGAGTGCTCATTATGGTGATTCTGCAAGTTTCCACCTTGATTAGGCATGGCTTAGGCTAGCGGCCCAGGCGTTTCTCTAACACACACAAACTCCATGATCTTACAAGTTCCACTTTTATTTCACACCGCCCGGATCCGTAAGCAAAAGAACATGATATCAACGGGGTACAAAGTACAAGTGCAATGTTGAAAGCGTTCCCCATGAAACATGGTTCTGCTAATTTCAACTTATAAAGCGCAAGCATATACGCAACAAACAAGGACCCAATGGTTCAAGTTTATTAGAGGCAAGTAAAGTAAAGTGTGCCATCAAGTTCGTGAGAGCTTTAATCACTAATTTGCTCATAACAAGTTTAATTTGGAAGGTAAAAAAAAGCATGAATATACTTGGAATAGCATAAGCTAGTAGGTAGGTATGGTGGACTCTTTGGAATAACTTGGTTTAGGGAGTTGGATGCATGAGTGGAACTCATACTTTTTTGTGGAGGCTAGCAAAAGACTGGGAGCGACAAACTAAGAGAGCAATAATGACCATAATCATGCAGAGCGACAAAACATCATTCATCAAAGAATAAAGTGATACTACAAGTTGAAAACTAAAGGATCACAAAGGCTATGGTGACTTGAGATAGTCATAACATGGTGTGATCATGTGCCAAGTCAACCCAAATAAAGCATCAAAGGAGAATACCACTATACTATGCTTTAATATGCTAAAACAACGCATGATTCATCCAAGGCACATTAAGCAATCTCAATTGTTTATAACAAGTCATTCTACAGCAAAGAATACTAAGCATAAAGCCAAAACAATATCAAGCATGTCATGACAAAGCATAGGCCATAGTCAAAAACGAGCTCTTTTTACCACATAAGCATGAACTTTCCTACTCTTTTCCAAACCAAACCAAACTATTTGCAAACCAATGTATGAAAGAGGGGGTCCAACCAATTTATTCAGAAAACTAAGAAAACCAAATCAAACAAAAACCAGGACGAAAACGAAAAAGAAGACGCTACAAGAACAACACAACTGTGCATGAAACAATAAAAATGAAGCGTTTGGAAGAAACCTGGGATTTTTATTGATGAAGAAGGGGATGCCTTGGGAATCCCCAAGATTTGATGCTTGTACCTCTTGGATATTTCTTGGGGTGACACGCGTGGCATTCCCAAGCTTGAAATTTAGTCCATTCTTCATCTCATTACTCATTCCTTCCATACACCTGAAATTTTTCCTTCATACAAAACTTCACACAATCTTTATTAGCAACATTAGTGCACTTAAGATAAATAACTCTTAGTTCTAACACCAAATAAACTTCAATTAGAACACTAGCTACTGTAGCACTTCCCTCAAAAATCTCAATTCCCTAAAAGAACTCAAGAAGGAACCAACAAGAAGCAAATGCAGAAAATGGCAAAAATCTGTCAAAAGAGACCAGCAGGTAAAGATGAATTTTTTCGAAGACCTTATTTTGATCAAATCAAAAAGTTTTGAACTAGAGAAAGTTAGATAACAACCTGGGGCAGAAGCAGAAAACATTACAGCTCAATCCGACGTACATAGCTCTCTCAGAAATTTTTACGGTGAAGCATAGAAATCTGTTTCGGGATAGCAACTTTCCCAATCATTACTTCACTCTCATTAGAGGTTACTCTTGGCACAAAAAGCAAATAAAAAGAATAAGGAGAGGTTATTACAGAGGTGATAACTTCCAAGACTCAACTAAAACTCTTGGGTTATCTCCCAACAAGTACTTTTCTTTAACGCCTTTAAGGTAGGCATAAGAAGCAAAGAAAGAATCAAGTGTTCTCAAATAAAGAAGCATTAAGACCAAATTTTGTGTTCATAGGAGAAGCAAAAGAAATCTTTTCTCTCTTTTTAGGAAAGTGTTATATACCTTTCTTGAGTGGGAGTTGATATTTAATGGTGCCTTCTTTCATATAAATGATGGCACCAACAGTTTTAAGAAAAGGTCTTCCCAAAGTTATAGGACACGAAGCATTGTATTCAACATCCAAAACATAGAAATCAATGGGGACATAGGCATCGTTAACCATAATAAGAACATCATTAAGACTCCCCATTAGTTTCTTTTTAGTATTATCATCAAGTGGGACATTCAAATAACAATCTTCAAGTGGAGGCAAATCAAGCATATCATAAATCCTTCTAGGCATAATAGAAACACTACTATCAAGATCACATAAAGCTTTGAAATCAAAGTTATTCACTTTAATATTAATGATGGGTTCCCAACCATCTTCCTGTTTTATAGGAATAGAAGCTTTATGTTTCATCTTTTCTTCTTTAATCTTTATGAGAGCATCAGTAATGTGTTTTGTAAAGGCCATGTTCATAGCACTAGCATTAGGACTTTTAGCAAGATTTTGTAGGAACTTAATAACTTCAGAGATGTTGCAACCATCAAGATCAAAATCAACTTTATCATCTAAAGTAGTAAAACTATTACTAGCCTCAACACTAGTGGTGGTGATAGTAGAAACACTAATGTTTCTAGCAATTTCATCTTCTCTTTCCCAGTTAGCATGTAATTCATCTAATAGTCTAACATTTTCATCAATTCTCACTTGTATGGCATCAGTAGCTGCAAAGGGATTCTCATTAGTTTCAGGTTTAACAGCCATTTTATTCAAAGAAGATTGAGCTTCAGCCAAAGATGCTATATTTCTTTCAGCATTAGAGAGTTTTTCCTTAATAGTTTTATTGAAAGCAGTTTGTTTACTAATAAACTCTTTTAGCATAACTTCAAGTCCAGAGGGAGCACTCTTACTATTGTTGTAATAATTTCCATAAGCATTACCATTGTTGGGAGGATATGGCTTATAATTTTTGTTACCAAAATTGTTCCTATAAGCATTTTTACGATAAGCATTGTTGCCAAAATTGTTATTTCTTATGAAGTTCACATCAACTTGCTCTTCTTGAGCAACCAAAGAGGCTAAAGGAACATTATTTGGATCAATATGGGCTTTCCCATTAACAAGCATAGACATAATAATATCAATCTTATCACTCAAGGAGGAGGTTTCCTCAACAGAATTTACCTTCTTACCTTGTGGAGCTCTCTCAGTATGCCATTCAGAATAATTAACCATCATATTGTCCAAAAGTTTTGTTGCCGCACCCAAAGTGATGGTCATAAAGGTACCTCCAGCAGCTGTATCCAATAGGTTCCTTGAAGAATAGTTCAATCCTGCATAAAAAGTTTGGACAATCATCCAAGCAGTCAGTCCATGAGTGGGACAATTCTTTACCAAAGATTTCATTCTTTCCCAAGCTTGAGCAACATGCTCATTATCAAGTTGTTTAAACTTCATTATTTCACTTCTCATGGATATAATCTTAGCAGGAGGATAGTATTTTCCAATAAAAGCATATTTGCACTTAGTCCAAGAATCAATACTATTCCTAGTTAAGGAATTCAACCATTCTTTAGCTTTTCCTCTCAAAGAGAAAGGAAACAATTTCAGCTTAATAATATCACCATCTATATCCCTATGATTTTGCATCTCACAAAGTTCAACAAAGTTATTTAGATGGGAAGCAGCATCTTCATTACCAATACCAGAAAATTGTTCTCTCATAACAAGATTGAGCAAAGTAGGTTTTATCTCAAAGAAAGTATTTTCAGCCACAGGTGGAGCAATAGGTGTGCTCATAAAATCATTGTTGTTGGTGCTAGTGAAGTCACACAACTTAGTGTTTTCAAGGGTAGTCATTTTTTTGGGGGTTTTCAAATAAGAAAGCAAACTTGTAAAACTAATTTTTTTGTTTTTTTTGAAGAACAAAACAAGCAAACAAAGCAAAAAGAAACAACAAAGTAAAGAGATTGGTTATGAGGGACTCCCCTTGTGAAGATGTCCTTGACTCCCGGCAACGACCCCAGAAAAATCTTTGCTAGCTCGTGGTTGATGTAGAGCTCGTTGGGAACCCCAAGAGGAAGGTATGATGAGCACAGCATCGAGTTTTCCCTCAGTTATGAGACCAAGGTTTAATCGAACCAGTAGGAGCAAGGAAACACCCCAAAGGTGTTACTAGCTGAGCTTTGGCAGGGCGCACTACCGGTGCTAGTAGCAACGTGGAGACCTGCACAACACAACCACATACCTTTGTCCCCAACTTGCGATGAGGTTGTCAATCTCACTGTGTTTTGCGGAAAACAAAGGATTAAACGTATCGAATGGAAAGAAGTAAAAGTTTGCAGAAAGTAAACACAAAGCAGTAAAAGATTGTAGATTATATGTAAAGTAAAAGGACCGGGATCCATAGTTCACTAGAGGTGGCTCTCCTTAGATAGATAACATGATGGGTGAACAAATTATAGCGGGGCAATTGACAAACACCGAGAAAGCAATACATGCATATACTAATCATCTTGACTCCTCTGAGACTTGATTGGGCATTACAACATAATACATAGACCGCCATCCAACTGCATCTATGACTAATAATCCACCTTCAGGTTATCATCCGAACCCCCTCCAGTATTAAGTTGCAAGAAACAGATTATTGCTTTACGAACTGCGTGTAAAGTAAACAATACGATTGTTCTATGAACAAAGGATTGTTGTTTTCTCCCTAGTAGCAACAACACATCTAGTACCTTAGAGATTTCTGTCACTTCCCCAGATTACCAGAGGCATGAACCCAGTACCGAGCATAAATACTAACTCTTGGAGTTGCTAGCATCTACTTGGCCAAGATAGCTACTAACAACGGAAAGCATGCAACATCTCAAATAACAAAGACATGATAGAATCAATAATCAATCTGAAATAGCATCTCAATATCCATCGGATCCCCGCAAACACAACATGTATGAATTACAAATAGCTGATCTTGATCATGAACAGAGCTGACAAGATCTAGACATGAAAGCACAAAGGAGGAGAAATCAGCCATCTAGCTACTACATGGATCTGTAGTCCAAGGATGAACTACTCACGCATCACACCGGAGGCTTGCATGGTGATGAAGAAAGCCTCCAGGGTGAATTCCCCTCTCCTGCAGGGTGCCGAGAAGAGCTTCAGATCCCTCCCGATCTAGGGATGGAGATGACGGCGGCTACAGACTCTTTCGTGGATTTTTGATCGGGTCCTTACGGTTTTTGTCCCGAGGGCAACTTATAGGCGAAAGGAGAGGCCGAGGAGGTGTCGGGAGCCTCCACACCACCCCCTGGCGCGGGCCAGGCCTGGCCGCGCGGCCAGGTGGTGTGGCCGGCCCCTGGCCCTTCTCCGTCTCGTATTCTGGCACTTGATCCCTTCCGGAAAAATAGGCACTTTGGCTTTTGTCCCGTCCAATTACGAGAATATTCATTTTCTGACTTTCCTGGAACCAAAAACAGCAGAAAACAGGCAGCTGGCACTGTGGCTCTTGTTAATAGATTAGTCCAAGAAATCATATGAAAAGTACTCCAAAGTTGGAACAAAACACAAGAAAGTGGATAAAACCAAGCATGGAACATCAAAAATTATAGATACATTTGCAATGTATCAACATCCCCAAGCTTAACTCCTGCTCGTCCTCGAGTAGGTAAGTGATAAAAAGAAATAATTTTTGAGGTGACATGCACCATCAAAGACTTGATCAAAGTATTTGCAAAATAGTCAAAGCTGGGATCATAGTACTTCAATCATAACATGAAAGACAAAGTTCTAGCAATAAGCAAAGAGACTATGATGCACATGAAAAGGTACAAACAAAAGATTCATGAATAACATGCTTTGCAAGACGTTTGTTTGTTTCACATAAAGAAAACATAGCATAATAGTATTCAGCTTGTCCCTCAATAGAGTAGCAAATATAAATGCATAGGACACCTTCAAAGTTCATAAGAGCGACTAGATACAATAGTTTAAAACAAGCAATAACAAGTTATGCATCAATCAACTAGTCTTGAAACAATGCACATAGAACTAAGAATGGCCACTATGCTCTCAACGTAGGTGCATAAAGATAGAAGGTGGAGACTCAATATATTGGTGGAAGAAAAGCCTTTTGTAAAAGGAAGTAGGGATTCAAGTCTCATAAAGAGCTTCCAAAAATTATGGTACTTATAGCTTTCAGCTTTCATTGCCCCTATCATAAGCATCTTGAAGTGATTAAGGTTAAAGTGAACAAACTATGGTGTACATGCTTGACGAAGTATAAGTCAGAAATCTCATGTCCCTTGTATACGAGGGTCGCTCCTCATGCTACTCAAGTTTAGTCACCGGTAAGTTCTTGTCATCGTAAGTATATGTGTATCATTGAGAACCGCCAATGGGGTACCCCTTGCCCGATGATACGGAAGAATCTCCATATCAAAATGACAAGGCAAGTAGACAACGAGCATCTCAGCATTCTTCTTATTTACCATGAGAATATGGTGCTTTTTTCTCTCTTTCCTCTTTCCATAGTATCTCTTTTATCTCTTTTCTCTTTTTTCTCAGTATAGGACTCTTTTTTATAAGAAGAATGCTTCATAGACAGCTCATTATGGTTACACTGCAGGTTTCCACCATGTCAGCATGGATTAAACCAGCAGCCCAGGCGTTTCTCTAACACATATACATAACTCCATGATCCGCCGGTCCTCGGGCGGTGGGGCCCATCAAGCTCCCAACTTTCATATTTGTTACATGTAAAGCTTTGAAACCACGTCACCATATTTTCATATTTTACTCTCTCTCTCTCTCACTCTATATTTTCTACTATAAATCCTTGCCACCGTGTGACCGTCCTTTCATCGCTTGCTATCGCTCACTCCTCTCTCTTGGTTTCATTCTCTGTGAAACAGTTAGGTGTCCCACCCCTTCTCTTCTTCTTACTTGCTTCTTCGTTGCACGAAACAACACCCTGGAATCACGTTGTCTGTTTAGTGTCATCGGCTCATCTTCTTCGGTGCATGTGCAGGTCCTCGTCCTCTTCATCCCACCATGGAGTTGAGTATTACTATTGCCCTGTGTACGCCTGCTTCCTTTCTTTTGTGTTCGTCTATGTGGTGTCTGCATGTTATAGGCTGCTCAGTCGCGTAATAGTTTGCTCATTTTCCTGCCTTATGCCTATATTGTGTTTGTATCATAAGCAACATGGTTGAGCTCTTTCATCGATCAAGTTTGGAGGATTTCTGTCTTGGCCATCTGGTTTTGTACAGTTTTTTCGTTTAGGTCTGTCAGATGAAAAAAGGTGTACCCTTACTTCTGCACGACTATATTTTGGAGGCGGAAAAGTGGCACGTCGGATCTTCGGTATGCGTGGCACGCCACCACTCTAGGTTTTCGCATTTTTTGTATACGTGCTTCTTACTGGATAGGGATTATCGCAATGGTATTTACATTTATTTGTCGTATAGTTAAGATTTATACATATCTGACTGCACTTTCTGTTGCAACATATGATGCGGGCATTAGATACTCTCATGTGTACCTAACGTCACCGCTCACCATATCAGGGAAACTGGTAGCAAAATGTGTCTTCTATACGTCGCACTCGACCCCTGGGGTCCTCCAGCTCGCCTCACGTTGAGTGGACGCGCGTTTAGTGTTGAGTCAGCTGAAGACCACGCAGCATACCATGCCATCATCTACATCAAAAGATTACAATGAGTGCAGCTACAGGACTACTACGGACGCAGAACACAAAATGGACAAAACAGAGATCAAGTGGCAAAAAGCCCGAGTATTGTGGTGCCAGCAAAAAATGCACTTATAGAGTTGAGCAGAGTATACATGACGACTATCGATGACATCGACATCGCGCGGTAGGATTACTTGCGGCTCATCCACCTACCTTTTTTCCTCTGTGTATCTCCACCGAGCGTAATCTACGAGACATCGAGAAGAAGGTAAAATGTCTGGTTGTGGACTCTACTGTCTGCTTTTAGAATATCGGTGTAAACCCGTACAATGACTCGGATGACAACCAGTGGCCACGTAAATGGATGCTCCTTCCAGACTTTGACTATCCTATTATCGTGAGCGACTTCAGTGACGTCCAATCCGATTGATTGAAAGTCTTTATATATGTCAAATTACTATAGTACTTTTTATTTTTTACATTAGCATTTATCTCACATCCTGCGTCGTATGGAAAGCATGCGCCCAATCCTCATTATTTTTAGACTTTCTCGAATGATTGTTGAGCAGGCTTTTTATGAGCAGGCTTTTTACGTACGATGTACTATAAAATAACATGAATATAAGGATACAAGTTAAGGATAAGAGTTTACTTATACTGTACCATTGGTCAGTTGTATACCTATTGTCAAACGTTACGCCTAACAACCACGTCTCGGAGAGCGTAAAGAGAAGTCTAGTAATTTACAACGAGTTTGTAAATCGTGCAAGTAAGATTATTAAAGTTGAAAAATACATGTTGAAATATATGATTCAATAATCTTACATGCAAGAGACAAAAAATTACTTATGGCATTTTTATGAACTAAACTTCTCTCTAGTCCCTTGGGGCACGGTCATTAGGT
Organism: Avena eriantha; assembly: GCA_910589775.1. Taxonomy (NCBI): domain Eukaryota; kingdom Viridiplantae; phylum Streptophyta; class Magnoliopsida; order Poales; family Poaceae; genus Avena; species Avena eriantha. The sequence continues at coordinate 414,668,006 of OU342744.1, read as the reverse complement.
GATTCGTATCATTGACGAAGTGCCCGGTCTCAAATGTAAGTGTTTTCTGGCTAAAGCTTGATAGTCGCCTAAAAATTACACAGGAAAATCAAAGAAATGGATAGGAACGAGCCACTTTAGAGCCCTGGCACCACTCCGTTCGACCTATCAGCTCCCCAATGCTTAAGGGAAGGATTTTCTTCGTTCGAGAGTCTCTGCCCTTCTTCCACTCCGTCCCGAAGACTAACTAAGACCAATTGAGTCACGTTTTCATGTTCTAATTGAACACTTTCTATTTATGATATGATTAAAGAAGAAGATTGTTCTTTTACCAAACATATGTGTATCAAATCATACCTTATAATAAGAAGAAATCTTTCTCGGTATCAATCCCCTTGCCTCTCATTCTTTGAGAATCAGAAGGATCCTTTTTGAGTTTCCATTTCTTCATTTGGAATCTGGGATCTTAAAGCACTTCCCTCAAGCCAAAACCGGAACAGTTAGTCGGGATGGAGCTAGTTTCCTATCATAAGAATTCCACAACTTACATAAGGCATGTTTAGTATAACCGACTATGTATAATTAGTTTTGTGAAGTCTTAAACCAAATAAGAGCATTACAACGAACAAAATATTTTGTGACACAATAGTGATATCGTTGAACCACAAAGGCCTTTCATGCCTAGTACGCAAAGGCTGCACAGTACGGCCAACACCAAAACCCTAGTGTTAGATTTATAGATGGACAAACATGTCGCATATTTTATTCGTCCGAGAAGTATTCGATGGGCAAGCCACACATAGTATATTTTCATCAAGTTACAAAAGACGGCGCTAAGATATCCAAATTACTTAATAGCGCTTGGGGTATATTTAACAAAACGCAAAATTTTCTCTGCCAAGAAGCTTCTACTTCGTTAGAAAAGCCACAGACGGTACTATTATCGTCACGTATCATGCAATCGCTTTTGGACCAACATACAAATTATTTTAAATAGGCTAGCACAAATATTATTTCAAATAGGCTAGCATATAAATTATTTCAAGAAAAACAAAAAGGTTCGGATCGTACATGCCTAGTAAATATGGCAACAACTCTATCCAAACACTAAGGACAGGGAGACAGAATCCAACATATCTACCTGGTTTGTCACTAAGTATTCCTAGTGGAACTATTACGGAGGAGCATCGCCAGTGTCATGGTTGTCGTCGGTGCTCATCGGCGCCTTAGTGACGACCGCTGTCTATCACAACGCGTGTTCAGATGGAAGTCGTTTGCTCCTGTCTTGTTAACATCCGATGCGGTGTGGAAAATATGGCGATCCAGAAGTCATAGACACGCCAGAACCTCCTCGTGCCATTCTTCAGTAGACGGATGAGAGTGATATGCAGACATTAACATAGAACACAACATGATTGCGCGCAAGTCCAAGGCAGGGTGTGGAATGGCCGAGAGCGGACCAAGAAGACCAATAAGCTCTCCAAAATCTCTACATAGAGCGTGAACACCTGTTGGAAGAATACTCCACCATCGAGAAACATGTCCTTGGTATTTCCTTTACCTTCTTCCAACAAGGCGGAAACATTGGATGTTTTACTTGTGTATATTTGAGCTGACATTTCTTTACATGCCGTTTCCCTTGGCTTAGGCGAAGAACCTAATGATCCCATCTATGAGACGTCCAAGATGGATACTTCTTGCTAGTGCTTTCTTTGAGCGTATCATTCCCCATATCAAGGAGATTGGCATCGGTGATGCGGATCAACATCAAAGCTAGTGATTCTCCTGCCAAATTTAAAGAGATTTTTAGGTTGGCTCCACAATATGATAGGGATAAGAAATTTTCTCCCGTCGGGTTTGGTGCCAGGATGGCACTTGCATTGGTGAAGGCACACTATGACGACACAAACATTGGCCTCATACCTCTGGAACGCCAAATGAAGATGAAGCCAGCAATACCATTGATAGTGAAGCTATCTAGAAATTCAGGACCAGCTTCGAAAACCTCGTGGCCAACCAAGTGAACGTCGATGTCTTTGTCCCTGTCATGGCAGCACCAACTTTTACAATACCAGTGACGCCCTCTGACATGGCTGATGAAGAATCCAAATGCCGAGAGGACATCGATGCCTGCTCGACACCTAAGGCAGATAAATATGATGCTCCAAATTGTCTATGTAAATAAACTATAAGGCAATAAAGATTCCTGCTACTTATCAATCCCTGTTTTATTTTTTATTTTTTAAGCAAGTGTTGGTTTATCTGTCTTTCTGGTTTGTACACTTTACTTTTCGTGGGACGACAAACTCAAAACAGAGAACCTTGTGAGAAGGGGATGTCACTTAATATTGAAATAATCAAGAACCTTAGAAACAAAACCACCGGCTTTGAGTGTAGAATATCCGCTAATAGGAAAACCATGCACAAACAATTAGAAAATGTGTAGGCTAGAAAACTTAAGCTAACGCCTATAGGCAGATTTTTTTTATCACGAGCACAAAGAAAATTGTGCAAGGTTTATATGATCCAAATGAAAAACTAAAGGAGGTAAAAGACTTAGAATATGAGAGAACCATGTGCTTTTTCTCATTGATCATATGGAGTACCTATTACAAAAAGGAAATATGCTAAGTATGAAAAGGACATAGTTGTGCTATATTCTGTGGCCTTTGCGTCTCTGAGAATACATCATCAGGGTCATCTTGCTTGCGTTTCTGACTTTCATCGGGCCTATTCTTTAACTCGAGAATGTCGACTAGGTAGTACGAGCCATTGAGAAACGCTTTCCTTATGATGAATGGCCCTTCCCAAGGTGGGGATAGTTTGTGTTCCTTTTGTTACTTGAGGCGGAACACTAGATCCCATTTCTTAAATGAACGATGACGAACCCGACAACTATGGTAGTGATGCAGGTTATGCTTATAGATGGCGGTTCTTTGTGCTGCCAGAACATGTTACTCTTCGAGTAGGTCCACAAATAGTTGTATGGATTCTTCAACATCTTGTTCCTCGTAGGAGGCAACACACAGTGAATCAGGGAGTATTTATGTGGGTAGGATGACTTCTGATCCATATACTATGAATAACATGTTGAAGCCAGTGGATCTGTTTGGAGTTGTTCTCAAGCTCCATAGCACATGTGGATTGATGCCCTGTAGAATAAGTCCATTAGCCCACTCAACTTTCCTATTCGACTGTAGATGTGCCATAGAATCAAAGTCAAGGAGGATTCCCTATTGGTTACAATATTCCTCCAATTCTCCTTGCGAGAGATTGATGTCGTTGTCAGTGGTGATGTTGTGTGGGATACCATATCTCACCACTAGATATCGAAAAAAAGTGAGGGCAGTTGCCCTATCGAGCTTTCTAATGGGTTTAACTTCAATCCATTTTGGGAATCTGTCCACTACAACTAGCATATGGGTGAATCCATGAGGTGTCATGTTCAAGGGTCTAACCATGTGATGCCCACAAGTATAGAGGATCACTGAAATCTTTGATGGGAAGTCTTACCCAAATTTATAGTTCGACTCAAGGGGAAAACAAGAATATCAATAAGACTTTAGCAATTGAGAGGTCACTCTCAACCACACCCATGTATCAATATACTTGATGTCTACGCACTTCTATTTTGTAGACAGTTGTTGGGCCTCCAAGTGCAGAGGTTTGTAGAACAGCAACAAGTTTTCCCTTAAGTGGATCACCCAAGGTTTATCGAACTCAGGGAGGAAGCGGTCAAAGGTATTCCCTCTCAAGCAACCCTGCAATCAAGATACAAGAAGTCTCTTGTGTCCCCAACACACCCAATACACTTGTCAGGTGTATAGGTGCACTAGTTAGGCGAAGAGATAGTGAAATACAAGTGGTATGGATAATTATAAGTGGTAACGGTGATAGAAAATAACTTGATGGCGTGGAAGATACTAAAGGCAAACTGAAATAAAGACGGAAACAAGCAAACATGTAACAGATCTAATTTGCAAACGGTGTATCAATGCTTAGAAATAAGGTCTAGGGATCATACTTTCACTAGTGAACACTCTCATATAAATATCTTCTCTTTATGATACTACTCTTAACTACTCTCCGGTTGGACACTCTAACCATTGGTAGGGCTATAACAGCATACCTCAAAGTAAGCCTTTCCCATCTAGAAAACCCCACACTATCACCTTGAGCACTAGATGGTTCCAACAAACACCACAATTTCATAGAAACATCCAACTCCAAATATAACTCATAACAAGTATTTGTAATCTCTAACCTAAGTGCCACCATGGTGAGCACGCTGTCACTTTCACACACATGGGGAGAGCAGAGATTCATTAAAGCACTTGAGTAGCAGAATAGATCTATAGATTACAAGCTCATGATACCAATAAGATCATGCATAGAGACAGAGATGAACACATAGCTACCGGTAGAACCCTTAGCCTCGAGAGAGAACTACTCCCTCCTCATCATGGGAATCAGCAATGGTGATGGAGATGGCGGTGGATATCGATGGAGATGGCTTCAGGAGCACTTCCCCGTCCCGGCAGGGTGCCGAAACAGAGACTTTCTGTCCCCCGAATCTCCCCTTCGGTGGCGGTGGCGCTGCGGAATTTTTCGTGGATAGAGGCTTGATTCTCTAGGGTTTATGCCTCGGGAGGCTTCTTATAGGCCAGAGGGCAAGGTCGGTGGGCGGCCAAGGGGCCCACACCATGCCCTGGCGCAGCCTGGGCTGGCCCGCGCCAAGGGGTGGTGTGGCCACCCTGTGGCCCCTCTCCGACTCTCCTTCTGGCTCCGTGAGTCTTCCGGGAAAATATCAACTTTGGCTTTTGTCCCATCCAATTCCGAGAATATTCATTTTCTGACTTTCTAGAACCAAAAACAACAGAAAATAGGCAACTGGCACTGTGGCTCTTGTTAATAGGTTAGTCCAAGAAATCATATGAAAAGTACTCCAAAGTGTGGACAAAACACAAGAAAGTAGATAAAACCAAGCATGGAACATCAAAAATTATAGATACATTTGCAGTGTATCAATATCCCCAAGCTTAACTCATGCTCGTCCTCGAGTAGGTAAGTGATAAAAAGAAAGAATAATTTTTGAGATGACATGCGCCATCATAAACTTGATCAAAGTATTTGTAAAAAATTGATAGCTGGGATCATAGTACTTCAATCATAACATGAAAGATAAAGTTCTAGCAATAAGACAAAGAAACTATGATGCAACATGAAAAGGCACAAACAAAAGATTCATGAATAACAATGCTTTGCAAGACGTTTTTTTGTTTCACATAAAGAAAACATAGCATAATAGTATTCAGCTTGTCCCTCATAGAGTAGCAAATATAAATGCATAGGACACCTTCAAAGTTCATAAGAGTGACTAGATACAAATAGTTTAAAACAAGCAATATCAAGTTATGCATCAATCAACTAGTCTTGGGACAATGCACATAGAACTAAGAATGGCCACTATGCTCTCAAAGTAGGTGCATAAAGGTACAAGGTGGAGACTCAATATAAAAGTGGAAGAAAGGGCTTCATAGAAGGAAGTAGGGATTCAAGTCTCATAAAGAGCTTCCAAAAATTATGGTAGTTATAGCTTTCAGCTCTCAGTGCCCCTATCATAAGCATCTTTAAGGTGATTAAGGTTAAAGTGAACAAACTATGGTGTACATGCTTGACGAAGTATAAGTTAGAAATCTCATGTTCCCTGTATACGAGGGCCGCTCCTCATGCTACTCAAGTTTAGTCACCGGTAAGTTCTTATCATCGTAAGTACATGTGTATCATACAGAACCGCCAACAGGGTACCCCTTGCCCGATGATACGGAAGAATCCCCATATCAAAATGACAAGGCAAGTAGACAACAAGCATCTTAGCAATCTTCTTATTTACCATAGGAATATGGTGCTTTTTTCTCTCTTTTCTCTTTTCATAATCTATTTTTTTCTTTTTCTCTTTTTTTCTCAATATAGGACTCTTTTTTTTATAAGAAGAATGCTTCATAGACAGCTCATTATGGTTACGCTGCAGGTTTCCACCATGTCAGCATGGATTAGACCAGCGCCCCAGGCGTTCCTCTAACACATATACATAACTCCATTGACTTACAAGCTCCTCTTTCATTTCACACCGACGACATCCATATACAAAAGAGCATGATATCAACTAGGTACAAGTACCAAGTGCAATGTTGAAAGCGTTCCCTATGAAAGCATGATTCTGCTAATTCCCAACAAATAAGTGCAAGCATAACTATAAGGAATCTGGCTATATATGACCCTCAATTTTCATCACAGAATCGTCACAATAGTCCATTTATGATGATTTTGAGACCGTCGAAAGCTGAGCGTCGCTAATGAACTATAACGACGATTTCAGTGAAATCGTCATAACCTTCTATGACAATATTGGATCGTCATAACCTCTATGACGATTCAATATCGTCACGAGCGATGAGGCCTAACCACGTCAGATCATACGTGGCCAGTCTGACGTGGCACACAATCAGCCCGGTCCATTTCTGTCCTTTGTATGGGCCAAGCCCAATAATTCAGTTTGTTACTGTTTTTTTATATCAGTTCTGGCCAGCAATATGGGCCAGGTCCAACATGTAGGCCTTTTTATTTTCTGGTCTTGGCCCTTTACAGGAATTTCTTTTTTTATTTTTGAATTTTCATTTCTTTTCATTTTCAAACTTTTATTTGCAGCAAGTCCCACATGTCAGTTTTATTTGCAGCAAGTCCCACGATTTTACAGTAATTTCTCAACTAATAATTTAATCATAAATGCAAGAATACACGAACTTCTTCCCACAATAGCCATAGTTGAGTTGATTACAATAGTTTCAGGGCTCAACTCACATACTATATACAATAAATATGCCAGCGCTAACACTTCAAATCACAAACTATACAACAAAATCCCAGCACTCTCACACACTTCAAATGGCAATAGTTGATTACAATAGTTTCATGGTTACAATAATATACTACAGCTTTCTTCCTGTTAGGCTCCAGTACTTGAGCACCCGCTAGATCATACGCCCACGTCGCCTTCTCCATGTCATACCCACCTAGACAAATTAACAAGTTCTATATCAGTACTGGTACCACCGTCTGATTACAAAAGCATGTATTGGTACTGACTGAATATACCAGGTAGGACCCACAAGCAAAAGATTCAGCAAAGTACAGTTACACATGCAAGAACACTTAATTAGTTAGCAAACTACTTTAGTGATCACATTACAACAGTAAAAAAGAACACTGATGTTAGTTTTTGGACCATAGAAAGCACCATCTCCTTCATTGATCTACAGACAGACATCCAAGTACTCACATGCAAGCATAACAAATATTCTAGTCCCAGCAGTTTGTTACAACATACACCTAAGAACAATGGAAAATACCATATTCTAGGCAAAAGGTTCAGCAAAGTACAGTTACACATGCAAAGTATAGTTACACATGCAAGAACACTTAATTAGTTAGCAAACTACTTATGTGATCACATTAGAACAGTAAATATTCTAACCTAGGTACAGCAGTATTGGTTGAGTATAGTGGTACTTCTAAAAAGTTACCAGGTGATGGGGGAATATAAGAATACATTTAGCTATCAAGTATACAAGAAGCAAGCCAATAAATAGCACACCATGGACAAGTCAGACATGCATGAATTAATACTATTATGGTACTAATAGCACCTAAATAGACTAATTGCTAGCTGTAGGCATAAATTGGCAAGCATATGAGTCTTTTCTTTGCAATCACAGATCCACAAATAATAATACTATCAGGTAGCACCGATAGTGATTTCTCAAAACATCACTGATCAAGCAGGTTGGCCTAGGATGATCAAGCAGGCAATCAATTACAGAAGTAAACAAGGACCCAACTTTAAATTGTAGTGCAGTCACTGATCCATCAATCCAATCCAGTAAGAGATGGGAGAGAGAGGGATACCTATTTTGATTTAGAGGGTCTTGTGAGCGTGAACTTCTTGAAGGGATTGGCCCTAACGAACCATGGGTCAGACGCGCTGGGAGCTCGGAGCTTGTTTGGGTCGATGAGCACGACCTCTGCATCCTCTTCGAATTGGTGCGGCCAGCATCCTAAACAACGGAGCCGGCCGTCAGGTCGAGGCAGAACCTGTTCTCGGAAGGGATCTACTTGTGCAATAACATCTCGAATGGGATCCGACAAGCCAGTACAGTATCAACAAGTGAAGGTGGATTCGATATGGGTAGTTTGTTGGTTAGAGGAGACCATACCTCTCTAGAAGATCTAGAGCAGAGCGTGCGATGAGCAGGTCAACGAAGACGCGGGGAGGGCTAGCGGCGAGCCTGGGGAAGCGCCACATCGTCGTCCTTGATGTCGGCCGGAAAGGCCGATGCTAGGGTTCATAGAGGTTGTCCGTGGGGTGATCTTCTAGGAGGAGGGCGACCAACGCTCCTCATACATGCAGGGGAGGGGAGATGGCCGCCGCCGCTCACGGTCGTCTATGCTCTATGGACCCGGGGCTTGGTGCAGAGATATGAGAGGTGGCAATGCAGATTCGTGAGAGGAAATACGGCTCTAGGGAGGAAGGGGGCGCAAGTGGAGGAGATCTGGAGGGCAGAGGCGAGACGGTGGTGGCGGCGCTGTAGGGGGAAGGCGAGAGGGTGGCGAGAGGGTGGAGATTAGGGTTCGGGGAGCAGAGGCGAGAGGGTGGCGATTATGGATTGTGTGGAGGGGAGCGGATTAGGGTTGGGTGGCATCGACAACTTGTCCAAAATACCCCTGGATATTTGTGCGATGCAGTACTTGATTTGTGGGTGTTCCGGTCATTTCAATGCAAAATTTGGAGGAAGTTGAGGGGAGGCAGGAGAAATTTCATACGTTTGATGAGAGCAAGTGGACGGCTGAGATCTGTGGTGGGGGTGATCCGTGGGTAGTCTATCTGTGTCCTCTAATTGGCTGGCTCCATTCTATGGGCAAATAACCAATGATATCTCCAAAATCACGTCATAATTTATGATAATGATCTCATATTTCGCACACATGTGTATCTTGGGGCGGAGAACAATGTTGTAGGAGGAAATTTTCCTTTTCTTCTCGCGAAAAAGCATTTTCTATTTTCGAGTGCCAAAATTGGGACATTTTGTGAAGCAACACCGAATGTTCGATTCAAAAATGCTACCATCGCATTTAAAAAAAATACTAGACCACCTTACATGTACAATGTCCCAACCGGAGACTTTAAAACCTTTATGTCCACCTCCGGTGAAAAAGAGAAATTCCTGCCGAATCGGTAGGAAGTGGGTCCGGTTTGAACTACAGGTACATGATCTGATGCTCATGATTTTTTGCAAAAATTATTTTTAGACTCACAATATGATGTTTCTTCAGATATCCAATGCAGGTTTAGCGAGGATCGTCCCCTATCTCCATGCCCATCGTTTTGACCATAGTTTGAAATAGAATTTTTTTGAAACAGGCATAAGAAATTCAAAAACAGTCCGAATAATGTAAATCCTTTGCATGGCATCATGCTATGTGATATAGTTGAAAGGAAAAATACCAAACTTGGTATATTGATTGCATCTCGAAAAAACCTTCACAGAAATGACCTATCAGGTTCGAGGTTTCATGCCTTTCAGGTCAAACGACCAATGTTATGGCTAGGGTCGCGGTATAGTTTGTGATAATGATCCCATATTGTGCATGCATGTATATCTTGGGACGGCGAACAATGTTGCAGGAGGAAGTTTTCCTTTTCGTCGCACAGAAAAGCCAATTTCTATTTTTCGAGTGCCAAAATCGGGGCGTTTTGTGAAGCAACCACCAAATAAATGTTTCAAAATGCTACCATGCCATTTTTCAAAAATAATAGGCCACATTACATGGATAAATATCCCAACCAAGAGTATCTCAAACCTTTATGTCCATCCCTGGCAAAAAAGACAAATTCCTATCGAATCAGCAGGAAGTGGGTCCGATTTGAACTACAGGTACATTATCTGATGCCCATGATTTTTTGAAAAAAATGATTTTTAGACTCACAATATGCTATTTCTTCAGAGATCCAATGGAATTTTAGCGAGGCTTAGCCCCTAGCTAAGAACCTTCATGCCTGCCGTTTTGACCATAGTTTGAAACGGGCATAAAAAATTCAAAAACGGTCCGATCAATGTGAATCCTTCACGTGGTGTCTTATTATGTGACATAGTTTCAATTAAAAATACCAAACCTAGTAAATTACGAGAGTCTCAAAAAAACCTTCTCAGAAATGACCTATCATGTTCAAGTTTTCATGGCTTTCGGGCCAAACGACCAATGTTATGGCTAGAGTCGCGGTATAGTTTGTGATAATGATCCCATATTGTGCACGCATGTGTATATTGGGACGGCGAACAATTTTACAGGAGGAAGTTTTCTTTTTCGTCACACGAAAAAAACCATTTTCCATTTTCCGTGCGCAAAAAAACGGGGCGTTTTGTGAAGCAACCACCAAATGACCATTTTAGAATGCTACCGCCCCATTTTTCAAAATTAGTATAGCACCTTACATGGAAAAAGTCTCAACCGGGATATCTCAAACCTTTCCGCCCACCCCTGGCGAAAAAGAAAAATTCCTGCCGAATCGATAGGAAGTGAGTCTGATTTGAACTATAGGTACATAATCTGATGCCCATGATTTTTTGAAAAAATGATTTTTAGACTCACAATATGATGTTTCTTCATAGATCCAATACAAGTTTAGCGAGGCTCAGCCCCTAGCTAAGAACCTTCATGCCCGCCATTTTATCGATAGTTTGAAACAGGCATATAAAATTCAAAAAAGGTCTGATCAATGCAAATCCTTCGTGTGGTGTCTTATTATATGATATAGTTTTAAGGAAAAATACCAAACTTGGTATATTGCAAGTGTCTCGAAAAAACCTTCTCAGAAATGACCTATCATGTGTGAGGTTTCATGGCTTTCGAGCCAAACGACCAGCGTTATGCCTAGAATCGTGGCATAGTTTGTACTAATGTGCCCATATTGTGCATGCATGTGCATTCCGGAATGGCGAACAATGTTACAGGAGGAAGTTTTCCTTTTCGTGGCACGGAAAAACCATTTTCCATTTTCCGTGCGCAAAAAACGGGGCGTTTTGTGAAGCAACCACAAATGACCATTTTAGAATGCTACCACCCCATTTTTCAAAAATAGTATAGCACCTTACATGGAAAAATGTCCCAACCGGGGTATCTCAAACCTTTTCGTCCACCCCTGGCGAAAAAGACAAATTCCTGCCGAATCGATAGGAAGTGAGTCTGATTTGAACTACAGGTACATGATCTCTCACAATATGATGTTTCTTCAGAGATCCAATAAGTTTAGCGAGTCTCATTCCTATCTTCATTACCGTCATTTTAACCGTAGTTTGAAATAGATTTTTTTTGAAGAGTCCCAATTTTATTTATCAAGTTTTCCTTGCATAAACAGTTCTGGTTATTCAAGATCTTCATTATGCATTATGAAATTTCAATTATGGAATGCATAGTTGGATCGGTCTCGTCTCGCTGATCGATTTAGACATATTATTTGTCAAGTTACGATTTACAGATTAAAAGTTATGAATTATGCAAGATTTAAGTAGTTTCTAAAGATTTAAAATAATTTCGAATTTTAATTATCTATAATTAATTATAGATGTAATATTCATAATTTTCTGCTCAATTTATATATAGAAAACATTTTATTTTAGCTTACCAATAAAAATATATGAATTATGCCATATAAAAGCTTTTTTCTAGAATTTTAAACCAAATCAAATAGAAAAAGAAGCTTTTCTCACCTAGAGAGAGTGAGCCACACAGAATGATGGGTGGGCCTAGGGACGCTGACTGGAACTGGCGTGGCTGGGCATTTTGCACTGTTGTGAAGCTAGCCTAGCTCAATGACAGGTGGGCCAGATTCAAAAAAGGAGGACATGGCCCATTTAGGTCCAGACCCAACAGATGGGATGAAGTTTATAAGGGGCCGGTGCATACTCCCTACAGGAAAGATTATGTGGTGCAGTGGTTGGTGCGCAAGGTATATTCGTTGGAGGTTGCGTGTTCGAGTCCCGCGGCCAAATTCTTTTTTGGAATTCTCCTCTGGTCTCCATGGGCGCGGGTGGGGCCTCCCTGCTAGGTCCGGTGGGGCACGGATGAGGCCTACCTGCCAGGGCATGGGTGGGTCCTCTATGTCAGGTCGTGGGATGGTATCGGTGTCCGTCCAGCAAGGCCAAGGCCCAACCAATGCGGGAAATATTCATAAAGCCGAAGCGCGGTAGTACAACCGAATAGTGTTAGTAGTAGGAAGGTTAGAGTCTGCTGTTACATGGAGGAGGTCTCTGGTTCGAGCCTTGCCTCACCTCCTATTTTTGGGCCATTTATTCGAGTATTTCCTAAAGCCAATGTTGTTTTAATATAATAACTGTGCAGAATTATAACTAAAACTGTGGTGTAGTATCAAGCTGGTTCAGCTCACTAAAAATTTAGCAAGGTCGCGAGTTCTATCCCCTACTCACTCTTTTTTTTGCAATTATTTTTTGAAGAGTCCATGCTGTCAGTCTGGTGGGCCTACATGTCAGGTAGACATATATTGACACATAGACATGCACATATACAAAAATGACGTGCCACGTAGGTATAATTGCTTATGTGGCCAACAGTCAATTCTATGTATCATATTTTAGACGATACGACGATTTAAATTGGTCATAATAGGGTATAAATAAGGCTCTAAGGTATATCGTGGAGGTTATGACGATTTCATATTCTGAAATTATGACGATTTTGACATAAATTGTCGTAATTCTATAGGATTCTGACTCTCCAAATAGCCTATGACCATCCTGTGCAAAATTGTCATAAATCTATGACGATTTCATTTCCCGTCACTATGAGAACATCACAAGTTAACACATTTCTTGATGGTTCAAGTTTATTAAGGGCAAGTAAAGTAAAGTGTGCCATCAAGTTCGTTAGAGATTTAATCACTAGTTTTTTCATAACAAGTGGAAGGTAAACAAAATAATGAATATACTTGGAATAGCATAAGCTAGTAGGTAGGTATGGTGGACTCTTTGGAATAACTTGGTTTAGGGAGTTGGATGCATGAGTGGAACTCATACTTTGTTGTGGAGGCTAGCAAAAGACTGGGAGCGACAAACTAAGAGAGCAATAATGGCCATAATCATGCAGAGCGACAAAACATCATTGATCAAAGCATAAAGTGATACTACAAGTTGAAAACAAAAGGATCATAAAGGCTATGGTGACTTGAGATAGTCATAACATGGTGTGAGCATGTGCCAAGTCAACCCAAATAAAGCATCAAAGGAGAATACCACTATACTATGCTTTAATATGCTAAAACAACGCATGATTCATCCATGGAACATTAAGCAATATCAATTGTTTATAACAAGTCATGCTACAACAAAGAATACTAAGCATAAAGCCAAAACAATATCAAGCATGGCATGATAAAGCATAGGCCACAGTCAAAAACAAGCTATTTTTACCACAAAAGTATGAACTTTTCCTACTCTTTTCCAAACTAAACCAAACTATTTGCAAACCAAAGTGTGAAAGAGGGGGGTCCAACTAATTTATTCAGAAAACTAAGAAAACCAATAAAACTAAAAACCAAAATAAAAACGAAAAAGAAGACGCTCCAAGAAAAACACAACTGTGCATGAAACAATAAAAATGAAGCGTTTGGAAGAAACCTGGGATTTTTATCGATGAAGAGGGGGATGCCTTGGGCATCCCCAAGCTTTGACGCTTGTACTTCTTGGATGTTTCTTGGGGTGCCATGCGTGGCATCCCCAATCTTGCGCTTTAGTCCATCCTTCATCTCATTACTCATTCCTTCCATACACCTGGAAATTTTCCTTCATTCAAAACTTCACACAATCTCATTAGCAACATTAGTGCACTTAAGATAAATAAGTCTCAAGGTTCAGTTCTAACACCAAATAAACTTCCATTAGAACACTAGCTACGGTAGCACCTCCCTCAAAAATCTCAATTCCCCAAAGGAACTCAAGAAGGAATTAACAAGAAGCAAATGCAGAAAATGGCAGAAATCTGTCAAAACAGACCAGCAGGTAAAGACGAATTTTTTCGAAGACCTTCTGTTGCTCAAATCAAAAAGTGTTGAACTAACGAAAGTTAGATAACAACCTGGGGCAGAAGCATAAAACATTACAGCTCAATCTGACGTACATAGCTCCCTCAGAAATTTTTACGGTGAAGCACGGAAATCTGTTTCGGGATAGCAACTTTCCAATCATTACTTCACTCTCATTAGAGGTTACTCTTGGCACAAAAAGCAAATAAAAAGAATAAGGAGAGGTTATTACAGAGGTAATAACTTCCAAGACTCAACTAAAACTCTTGGGTTATCCCCCAACAAGTACTTTTCTTTAACGCCTTTAAGGTAGGCATAAGAAGCAAAGAAAGAATCAAGTGTTCTCAAATAAAGAAGCATTAAGACCAAATTTTGTTTTCATAGGAGAAGCAAAAGAAATATTTTCTCTCTTTTTAGGGAAGTGTTCTATACCTTTCTTGAGTGGGAGTTGATATTTAATGGTGCCTTATTTCATATCAATGATGGCACCAACAGTTCTAAGAAAAGGTCTTCCCAAAATAATAGGACAAGAAGCATTGTATTAAAAATCCAAAACATATAAATCAACGGGGACATAGGAATCCTTAACCATAATAAGAACATCATTAAGACTCCCCATGAGTTTCTTTTTAGCATTAGCATCAAGTGGGACATTCAATTAACAATCTTCAAGAGGAGGCAAATCAAGCATATCATAAATACTTCTAGGCATATAGAAACACTACTGTCAAGATCACAGAAAGCTTTGAAATCAAAGTCATTCACTTTCATATTAATGATGGGTTCCCAACCATCTTCTTGTTTTATAGGAATAGAAGCTTTATGTTTCATCTTTTCTTCTTTAATCTTTATGAGAGCATCAGTAATGTGTTTTGTAAAAGCCATGTCCATAGAACTAGCATTAGGACTTTTAGCAAGTTTTTGTAGGAACTTAATAACTTCAGAGATGTTGCAACCATCAAGATCAAAATCAACTTTATCATCCAAAGTGATAGAACTATTACTAGCCTCAACACAAGTGGTGGTAATAGTAGAAACACTAATGTTTCTAGCTATTTCATCTTCTCTTTCCCACTTAGCATGTAATTCAGCTAATAGTCTAACATTTTCATCAATTCTTACTTGTATAGCATTAGTAGCTGCAAAGGGATTCTCATTAGCTTCAGGTTTAGCAGCCATTTTATTAATCAATGAAGATTGAGCTTTAGACAAAGATGATATATTTCTTTCAGCATTAGACAGTTTCAATTGTAAACTAGGAATTTCCCTATTTAGACTCTCAAGTTGATGGCTAATGTTCTTCAAAATGATAGATTGTTCCTCCATAGTTTTAGTAAATAGTTTATTTTACTCATATTGCATTTGCATGAAGTTTTTAGTGGCTCTTTCAACTTCTAAAATTCTTCCTTCACTAGGTAATTCAGGTTTTCCATTATAGCCATAAGTATTACTAGGAGGGTAGGGCCTATAATTGTTGTTACCAAAATTGTTCCTATAAGCATTATTACCATAAAGCATTGTTGCCAAAGTTGTTATTTCTTATGAAGTTCACATCAACTTGCTCCTCTTGAGCAACCAAAGAGGCTAAAGGAACATTATTTGGATCAATAGGGGCTTTCCCATTAACAAGCATAGACATAATTATATCAATCTTATCACTCAAGGAGGAGGTTTCTTCAACAGAATTTACCTTCTTACCTTCTGGAGCTCTCCCAGTATGCCATTCAGAATAATTAACCATCATATTGTCCAAAAGTTTTGTTGCAGCACCCAAAGTGATGGTCATAAAGGTACCTCCAGCAGCTGAATCCAATAGGTTCCTTGAAGAATAGTTCAATCCTGCATAAAAAGTTTGGACGATCATCCAAGCAGTCAGTCCATGAGTGGGACAATTCTTTACCAAAGATTTCATTCTTTCCCAAGCTTGAGCAACATGCTCATTATCAAGTTGTTTAAACTTCATTATTTCACTTCTCATGGATATAATCTTAGCAGGAGGATAGTATTTTCCAATAAAAGCATATTTGCACTTAGTCCAAGAATCAATACTATTCCTAGTTAAGGAATTCAACCATTCTTTAGCTTTTCCTCTCAAAGAGAAAGGAAACAATTTCAGCTTAATAATATCACCATCTATATCCCTATGATTTTGCATCTCACAAAGTTCAACAAAGTTATTTAGATGGGAAGCAGCATCTTCATTACCAATACCAGAAAATTGTTCTCTCATAACAAGATTGAGCAAAGTAGGTTTTATCTCAAAGAAAGTATTTTCAGCCACAGGTGGAGCAATAGGTGTGCTCATAAAATCATTGTTGTTGGTGCTAGTGAAATCACACAACTTAGTGTTTTCAAGGGTAGTCATTTTTTTGGGGGGTTTCAAATAAGAAAGCAAACTTGTAAAACTAATTTTTTTGTTTTTTTTTAAGAACAAAACAAGCAAACAAAGCAAAAAGAAACAACAAAGTAAAGAGATTGGTTATGAGGGACTCCCCTTGTGAAGATGTCCTTGACTCCCAGCAATGACCCCAGAAAAATCTTTGCTAGCTCGTGGTTGATGTAGAGCTCGTTGGGAACCCCAAGAGGAAGGTATGATGAGCACAGCAGCGAGTTTTCCCTCAGTTATGAGACCAAGGTTTAATCGAACCAGTAGGAGCAAGGAAACACCCCAAAGGTGTTACTAGCTGAGCTTTGGCAGGGCGCACTACCGGTGCTAGTAGCAACGTGGAGACCTGCACAACACAACCACATACCTTTGTCCCCAACTTGCGATGAGGTTGTCAATCTCACCGTGTTTTGCGGAAAACAAAGGATTAAACGTATCGAATGGAAAGAAGTAAAAGTTTGCAGAAAGTAAACACAAAGCAGTAAAAGATTGTAGATTGTATGTAAAGTAAAAGGACCGGGATCCATAGTTCACTAGAGGTGGCTCTCCTTAGATAGATAACATGCTGGGTGAACAAATTACAGCGGGGCAATTGACAAACACCGAGAAAGCAATACATGCATATACTAATCATCTTGACTCCTCTGAGACTTGATTGGACATTACAACATAATACATAGACCGCCATCCAATTGCATCTATGACTAATAATCCACCTTCAGGTTATCATCCGAACCCCCTCCAGTATTAAGTTGCAAGCAACAAATTATGGCTTTACGAACTGCCTGTAAAGTAAACAATACGATTGTTCTATGAACAAAGGATTGTTGTTTTCTCACTAGTAGCAACAACACATCTAGTACCTTAGAGATTTCTGTCACTTCCCCAGATTACCAGATGCATGAACCCACTATCGAGCAGAAATACTAACTCTTGGAGTTGCTAGCATCTAGTTGGCCAAGATAGCTACTAACAACGGAAAGCATGCAAGATCTCAAATAACAAAGACATGATAGAATCAATAATCAATCTGAAATAGCATCTCAATATCCATCGGATCCCCGCAAACACAACATGTATGAATTACAAATAGATGATCTTGATCATGAATGGAGCTCACAAGATCTAAACATGAAAGCACAAAGGAGGAGAAACCAGCCATCTAGCTACTACATGGATCCGTAGTCCAAGGATAAACTACTCACGCATCACACCGGAGGCTTGCATGGTGATGAATAAGGCCTCTAGGGTGTATTCCCCTCTCCGGCAGGGTGCCGGGAAGAGCTTCAGATCCCTCCCGATCTAGGGATGGAGATGACAGCGGCTACAGACTCTTTCGTGGATATTTGATCAGGTCCTTAGGGTTTTCGTCCTGAGGGAAACTTATAGGCGGAAGGAGAGGCCGAGGGGGTGCCGGGAGCCACCACACCACCCCCTGGCGCACGGCCAGGTGGTGTGGCTGGCCCCTGGCCCTTCTCCGTCTTGTATTCTGGCACTTGATCCCTTCCGGAAAAATAGGCACTTTGGCTTTTGTCCCGTCCAATTTCGAGAATATTCATTTTCTGACTTTCCTAGAACCAAAAACAGCAGAAAACAGGCAGCTGGCACTATGGCTCTTGTTAATAGGTTAGTCCAAGAAATCATATGAAAAGTACTCCAAAGTTGGAACAAAACACAAGAAAGTGGATAAAACCAAGCATGGAACATCAAAAATTATAGATACATTTGCAATGTATCACACCTCAAAGGTGTTACTAGCTGAGCTTTGGCAGGGCGCACTACCGGTGCTAGTAGCAACATGGAGACCTACACAACACAACCACAGAACTTTGTCCCCAACTTGCGATGAGGTTGTCAATCTCACCATGTTTTGCGGAAAACAAAGGATTAAACGTATCGAATGGAAAGAAGTAATAGTTTGCAGAAAGTAAACACAAAGAAGTAAACAGTTGTAGATTGTATGTAAAGAAAAGGATCGGGATCCATAGTTCACTAAAGGTGGCTCTCCTTAAGATAGATAACATGCTGGGTGAACAAATTACAGCGGGGTAATTGACAAACACCGAGAAAGCAATACATGCATATACTAATCATCTTGACTCCTTTGAGACTTGATTGGGAATTACAACATTATACATAGACCGCCATCCAACTTCATCTATGACTAATAATCCACCTTCAGGTTATCATCTGAACCCCCTCCAGTATTAAGTTGCAAGCAACAGATTAATGCTTTACGAACTACGTGTAAAGTAAACAATACGATTGTTCTATGAACAAAGGATTGTTGTTTTCTCCCTAGTAGCAATATCACATCTAGTACCTTAGAGATTTCTGTCACTCCCCCAGATTACCAGAGGCATGAACCCACTATCGAGCATAAATACTAACTCTTGGAGTTGCTAGCATCTACTTGGCCAAGATAGCTACTAACAACGGAAAGCATGCAAGATCACAAATAACAAAGACATCATAGAATCAATAATCAATATGAAATAGCATCTCAATATCCATCAGACCCCCGCAAACACAACATGTAGAATTACAAATAGATGATCTTGATCATGAACGGAGCTCACAAGATCTAGACATGAAAGCACAAAGGAGGAGAACCAGCCATCTAGCTACTACATGGATCCGTAGTCCAAGGATGAACTACTCACGCATCACACCAGAGGCTTGCATGGTGATGAAGAAGGCCTCTAGGGTGAATTCCCCTCTCCGGCAAGGTGCCAGGAAGAGCTTCAGATCCCTCCCGATCTAGGGATGGAGATGACGGTGGCTACATACTCTTTCATGGATTTTTGATCGGGCACATAGGGTTTTCGTCCCGAGGGCAATATATAGGCGGAAGGAGAGGCCGAGGGGGGTCCGGTAGCAGCCACACCACCCCCTGGCGCGGGCCAGGCCTGGCTGCACGGCCAGGTGGTGTGGTGGCTCCCTGGCCCTTCTCCGTCTCGTATTCTGGCACTTGATGTCTTCCGGAAAAATAGGCACTTTGGCTTTTGTCCCGTCCAATTCCGAGAATATTCATTTTCTGACTTTCCTGGAACCAAAAATAACAGAAAACAAGCAGCTGGCACTGTGGCTCTTGTTAATAGGTTAGTCCAAGAAATCATATGAAAAGTACTCCAAAGTTGGAACAAAACACAAGAAAGTGGATAAACCAAGCATGGAACATCAAAAATTATAGATACATTTGCAATGTATCAGTGAACTCTAATTAATTTATGCATGCACGACTAGTTTTACATGCATGAGACGCTAGATAAAAAAAGGGGAACATGATGAGAGATGAAACAACATGCATTGGAAGATTGAGAGAAAATAGAGATATCTAAATTAATTAGTCACGGGAATTAAGACAATAAACAGGATATGTCTTATTATAATTTCTAACAATTTTAAAAAGCTCTCTGGCCTAATAATCCCAAGCAGATGTAGGAGTACTGGTCAACATACATTCGGGAGTACTAGTATGTACTACTACTAATAGTAGTTGTACAATAGTGGACTACGGTAGTAGTAGTACTCCCCTCCGATTCATATTAATTGTCACTGGATTGGATGTACTTGTATGTAGCACTAAAACATGTCTAGATACATCCATTTTTGCGACATGTAAATATAGTCATTTTTGGAATAGTACTAGTCTGGTTAGAAGATCTCATATTTTTTTCCGCAGTAGGGACGGTGGTTTTTTGCTAGTAGTAGTACTAGTACATAAAAGGTAGTAGTAATATATATGTTTATACTATACTAACTCAACATACATTCGGGCAATCGACAAATGTTCATCTTGCGGTTCTGCTGCTACAGTGCTACTAGCAGTTTTTCAGGTGCCCATTCACCCTCTGTCTTTCAGCAGTACTCTGCCTAAGCAGTATAAATGTAATTACTCAAAGAATGTCTCTATCACTATAAAATTATAATCTTCCATGGCTATTGATTGATAAGATAATTCATTGAGGTGGGGTGGGCTGTTGGCATGTGCTACAATGTCTACTCCTACTATCACTCTGCAGTCAAAATAAAAGAAACGGTTGCGATTCCTTGCATTAGTTCTCACATCCGCCCCTTGCATGCCTACAGTATATACATGCATTAACTTCTGTGAGTAGTATAGTACAAGTAGGAGTAGTACCAAGCAAGGATATACCAACACGCAAAGATATACTCGTAGGTCACATGGTGTACCATTCTGAGTCTTCGTCTTCTTCTTTGGTCTGCTTTCCCTTGCCCTTGCCCTTGCCCTTGCCCTTCTTCCTTGGTTCTTTTTTTCGTTGAACATTTTGAGAGTTTGTTGACCCCTCTCAAAGTTCATTATCTTCCTGTATACCTCGTAGGTCGCGTAGGCGTCTAGGCTTGCATACTTGATCTGCTCTTCGGTCAGGGGCATGTTCCCCCACTGCTTGTGGTCCACATCCTCCTTCTTCTTCTTCATGACTTTGTAACGATTGTCTATGAGCGCCACCGCGTAGTCAGCCAAAGAATCCTTCTCATTCGTGGAGCCGGAAGGCTTCCACCTCCTCTAGATGTCCACGAAGTTCGTCACTGGTACTAGAGAACGACTAAGCCTGATACGGTCGTTGCTGATGTCGACGCCTGCAAAGGAAATGTTAGGGTTGGCAAGGAACTCTACTAGCTTTGAGCATGGCTGGTCGGCCTGACAGATGTGGTAGACCAGGCAATCCATGCCCACACATAGCTGGACCATAGCATCCTTCTGTGTTGATGACTGCTCGTTGGTGTACTCGACGTCGAGGCCAACAATCTTGTCGTCTGTTTCCTCTAGGAGCTTTTGGATTTTCTCGATGTAAATGTTCACCATCGATGATCTGTTTGTATACGCCACCTGTAATGTGGTGTTCCCAGGGTCCATGAAGTAGTACATCTTGTCCAACGGTGCCGCCATGGACTGTGATTGATGCCTTCTTTTGTTTTGCAGAGGTCCGTCCGGGTGACAGAAAAGGAATGGGATAGAGAAGAAAGGAACCGCTAGGAAGATCAGGAGATGCATGCATGAGCGGTTCTAGAGACAAAAGGGCATGCAGTTTCCCCTGGCCCCGGCCACATACTCCTATAGAATATAATTTATTTACGTATCAGTTTTACAGACACGAATTATTTACGGCTATAGGTTGATTTCTAGATTATACAAAAAGTACAAGAACCAAACACACGGGATACTTTATGAACCAAGCTCGAAAGTATAAATATTTTTTGAGTTTCACCTACTACTATAATTTTATATAAAAAAATGATATGTCATACTTATATTATCTGATTCTCATGTGCAAGGAACTTGCAACTCACTAGTTATTTCTTATCTTATCTTACCACTATATCTCTACCATTATAATGGAGAAGTTTTGAATTGGGTCCTTAGAACCAATCCTTACTGTTTGACTATTAGATCCAATGGTTCATAGCACATGGATTCGTGTTGAATAGTACCTACAGCAAACTCCACCATTTTTGAGAACCATCATGTCACCACCCCCAAAATTTCATAGCATAGTAGGTTGTATTCTCTCTACTACTACAATGGAGCAGTTTTGAATTGAATCCATAGCACCAATCCTGACCGTTGGGCTGTTAGATCCAATGGTTCAGAGGAGCTGGATTCGTGTTGAATAGTACCTAGACGTCCGGCATATCACCACTATATAAAATTTTGATAGGTAAAGCATAAAAAATATAAATTTGATCAACATCTATAAAGTATGGGTGTATATTTGGTTCTTGTACTTTTATATCATTTAGAAGTCAACGATTATTAGCTATCTAAAACTTGAAAATTCTGGTAACATGGTCTAGAGAAACAAGGGAGAAGATTCTAGAATGATGGCGAAGTGTGTTTTGAGTTTTGTGCATACCATTCATTGTGATGAAGACTATCAATAAAATCTTCTAGATGCTAGAATGGAAAAGAAGATCCAACGGCTGGAAATGTTGGGATTCGCGAGTCTTGATCCAATGGTCAATATTCAAAGTTATTCGTACAAATTTCCAGTGTTGGATCAAGACTCTCAAATTCCAACATTGCTAGCAGTTGGATCTTCTTTTCCATTTTAGCATCTAAAAAATACTACTCCATCCATAAATAACTAACTTGAGTTTGTCTACATTCGAATGTATCTATACACTAAAATGCGTCTAAATATATTCAAATCTAGATAAAACCAACTCAGTTATTTTTGGACGAAGGGAGTACTTTTGATAGTCTTTAGCACAATGTATGCATATTACTACTCCAAGTTACTTACCACTCAGACCAGTCTTAGAGCATCTCTAGCATGGAAAAAAATAGTGCGCTATTTCACGCTATGTAGCATGATATAGCGTATTAGGAGAGTGCGTGATATTTTTAAAGATTTTGCTCGATATGGCGCTATTTTTAAATAGCATGCTATATCGCGCTAAAACATCATAGCGTTAGCGCTATTTCAAGTATAGGGTGTTATTTTTTTGTTGGAGGGTGTGGAGTAAGATAACATATGATGAATGTGTCGAGTAAGCAAACATACAATGCAAATTTGATTGTTAAACTTAAGTGATCTTCTCAAGCCGTCGCCTCCTCCTGCAACACCTGGCGCTGTACCTAGATTCAGCCCTGCCGGTTATCCTCCAACTTGGATAGCGCCGGAATCGATTATGCATGTGTAAGTATTACTCTAGGCAATTCATTACATGCTGAAATCGTTTATATTCATTATATACCTATTATATTTTTAAATTTTTACAAAAAGATGTTCTGTAAAATAGCGCGTTATTAGCACGCTATAACTTTCATATCGTTTGGAGAAAAGCCATGCTAAATTAAATAGCACGCTAGTATTTTTTGCCTTGATCTCTAGTTGCTTGTCTAAATTTGGTAGTCTCTTAGGCCTTCCACAGCGTGTGAATAAATCGGTGTGCAAAGCACTTTACAAGAATCAGGCACTGGTGCCCTCAGTTGCCCGATCGATGCCACCAAAAAATTTCAGGGAACCGGAGCACCTAGGTGCTCTGATGCCCCAAACTCTTCACCCAATAGAATAGCAATATATGTGTACTATGCATGTTGTTGAGAGGACCTTCACCAAAGATAAGCCAT
Organism: Avena eriantha; assembly: GCA_910589775.1. Taxonomy (NCBI): domain Eukaryota; kingdom Viridiplantae; phylum Streptophyta; class Magnoliopsida; order Poales; family Poaceae; genus Avena; species Avena eriantha. The sequence continues at coordinate 414,644,390 of OU342744.1, read as the reverse complement.
GGGGATTGGTCTAGTTAATTTGTTTATCACGTTGTGGGACAACTATTTATTTTTGGCCAAAGTGATCACATTGTGAGCTCGGTGCCTCAACATAATTTCTAGTCATCACTTATGAGGTGGCAACTTTTGTATCTATTGGGCATCGACCATGCTATGGAAGGCCTTAGAGCATCTCTAGTGACTTGTCTAAATTTGGTAGTCTACATCTTCACTTTATAGATAATGGTGTAAAAATATTCCTTTTTACACGACCTTAGTTTTCTAGTGGATAGTCTAAATTTGATAGTCTATATGTCCACTGCACACAAATAGTCAATATACATAGAAAATCAGTACAACAAATGCTCTGATTTGGCGCGGGAGCGAGCTTGCAAGCGACCAACTTTGCTTTAGACATGGTGGCTCAGTTGTCCAAATATGGACAACGAGTAGCCTGTTTGGAGGATGTCTAAATTTTAGACCACCGGATACACAAGCCATCGGATGCATTTTTTGGTCCATGGTGGTCTATATTTGGCTTAGACTACTAGATACACTAGCCACTAGAGATCCTTTTAGGCTAGTCATAGTGGGAAACATACTACTCTAGTTCATCTTACTACGTACCTTCATGTGTGTACGTAATTGAGCCGAAGGTAGAGACCTTATTTTTGCAGAAATAGCTCCGGAAATATTCCGTACCTAGAAAGGCTAGGATATTACAGTAAACTATTTTTTCTAGTCATTGGACTATAGATACTCCTAGGATAGGATGGGATATTATTATTATATATCTTTTGAACTGTATAGCCAAATTTAAAATCCCAGAGCAGCAAATTCTCCCGCCTCGCCTCCACTGGAATATTTCGAGTGGTCACATGCCCCAAGTTGTAGCCGTACGAAATTCCTTTTCTACCCCTGACAATGGCCTATCTGCTAATGTCAGGGTGTGGGTATGGTTCGTAATCCCCCTCCCCGGGGGGGCAGGGGTCTCCACTGCTCTGAAGCTAGGTAGTCCACCTTCCACCGACGCCATTTCCCCCAAAGCACTCCGAAAAACCCTAACCCCTTTCTCACCTCCGGCTCCTGCACCACCGCACCGGCCCATCCCCGCAGCGCTTCGTCGGCCTACATGCCACCCAACCCCCCTCACCTCCAGCACCTGCACCACCGCACTGTTATCATCTTCGCCGCACTTTCCCGCCTACACGCCACCCACCCTCATATCTCACCTCCATCTCCTGCACCACCGCACCGGAACATCACCGCCACACTTCGCCGACCCACACGCCATCCCAAACCCCCTATCCCACCTTCGGCTCCTGCACCACCGCACTTCGCCGGCCTACACGCCTTACCTCTATACCATATACTCCTGACCAGTCTACGGGATCAACCGACGTCCACCTTACCGAACCCTAGTTTGCCTGACACCCTCTTCCATACAACCGTGTTAGTTTTGCCGACTCCCTAGTCCACATCACCTGACCTGCTTCACCTACGCTGGTGTGCGCTGCATTAGATCTGCTTCATGGACTCAACAGTCCACTACACCGGATCTGCTTCACCGACGCTCTTGTGCAGCGCCTCGAATCGATAATTGGTCGTAGCAGATCTGCTTCACCGACGCTCTTGTGCAGCGCCTCGAATCGATAATCGGTCGTAACAAATCTGCTTCACCGACGACGCCGTGCACTACACCTGATCTCCTTCACCGGCCATCTTGTCAAGCCATCCAGACCCATCAACAACCTCCACAGATCTGCTTCACAGACACCGCCGAGATCTATATGCTTTAGCCTGACTCACCACTACCGGGCACCCTCGGTGTCCTTGGCGTCACCCGCAAAGATGCCGTGTATGCGTAAACAATGGCGTGGCCTAGGTAAACCAAATCTGCTTGTTCATTCATTTCAACATAGCAGGTGTGAGCCTGCGACAGTGAACTGCATTTCTGTATTGGTGGTAAATTCCTGCCTCAATACTGGCTTGATTGATATCCCACTCTCCCTTGATAAATTTGGTGTAGTCTATGTTAAATCCAGGCGTTAAACTACTCCTTCTGTTTCGAGGTATAAGGCGTCCTTGTTATGCGTGTTTTTCTTTGACCAACAATTACTCTTAATATACATAAACAATTTTCACAGTACAAAACAGACATCATTAGAGTTCATTGGTATTATTCAGTTCATGGAAAATGTTAATTCACTGAACATCTGAGGCTGCCTACCTGCTCAACAAGTTCACAAGTTATGTCATCATAATGTGCACTTTCTTTGTCTGTTGCTACAATACTGACTGCATGTAATTTTGGAGTTCATTGGTAGTTTTAAGCCATTGAACATGTAGGTTAACATTCCCTGCTCTACAAGTTCAGAATTTATGCTATTTTAATTTCAATCTGGTTGTTCTAAGCAAACACATTAACTGCCTTATCTTATGTAATTCATCGCAAATTTATGTCATTGAACTTGTTGGTTTTGCATTCCCTCTGCAAGTTATGCCATTATTGTTTGTTTCAATTAAGCTCCGACAGTAGCTGTCGCCTATTGTGTACTACTCCCTCCGTTTTAAAATATAAGATGTTTTAGCTTTGTGATGGGAGTTTATCTAGACACCATTTAGTGAGTAGGTTTACTCCAAACGTACATGAACCTACACACTAAAAGTGGTCTAGATGATGACTTATACTTTTTGAAACGGAGAGAGTACATCAATTTCGTAAAAGAAGGCCTATACAACTTTTAAAGTCAAACAATGATGACTTTTACCAAGCTCATAGAAATATATATTAAGGGTTAATTTGTCGCATTTGTGTCTATGAAAATATATGCCCCGATGTATCGAATGGTGTTGGTTTGGTATGGTAGATGTTCCTAGTATGTTCTACAAACTTGGTCCAATTTTGCATCGATTGACTTGCGAAAAATTTATACGCCTTATTTACTTTGGATTTGCATGCCCTGCTCTATAAATTCAAGTTTCTTAATTATAATTTCTGTAGCAGCAGTACCTTCTATTATGTAGTTCATGGCATTTTAAGTCACTTCACAGATGGTTTAGCATTCCCTGCTCTATAAGTTCATGAGATATACCATTGTAATGTCTATCTTATTCATCCAAATGTTATTACAGTAACTGCCTGCTCTATAGAAGGTGACACTTTTTATGGAACTTCTCATATTTGTTTGCAATCCTATTTCACAAGTTAAATCATTGTAATTTCTCTCTTGTTCGTGCTAAGGAGTGACTGTAACTGCATTCTATTTTGTTGCCATGGCAATCTTTATGTCATTTAAATGTTTGTTTATATTCCGCCATTCCCTGCTCTACGTGTTCACAAGTGATTATACTATAATGTCTATCTAGTTCTTTGTAAACAGCAACAACCACTATCTGATATTATTTCCTCTCACAGGGAACACGGAGAATCGTAGAGTGAATCGCCCCTAGAATCTTGTAAGTACCTGTTGCTTCGTATTGCTGAATGCAAACTTGTTTTATGTGAATGCGTGGTCTAAACCTATATGCAGAGGAGCAACAATAAAGTAGATGGATCGTCTATCCAAGTAATCGATGCGGTGGATGTCTTCAAAGAATAAACTGACAACAGGATGTCCTCCAACGGGACTGCACAAAAAGAAATAGTAAGTCTCTTGTTTTTACTGAGATGTGCACAGTGTCAGATGCTTGTTTATACGAGGTACCACATGATTCGGCTAATTATTAGAACAAGGTTGACCTTAACCAAGACTGGACAAAAACCGGATGTAAATCCCTCGATTTATAATTCAATATGCTCACTTGATTTTGGTGATGATCTATTCTTTCTATATTTGACTTATGTTCATCTATCTATCTATTATGTGGTGTTAATTGAAGTATATCCACTTTTATGCTAATTTATAGTCTATTATTGTATTTTTCTGCTATAATTAAGAGTTTGAATGCACTCTGGACATAGTCACATTGTCTAGTGTCAGCACCACATGAGTTGGCCAATGATTAGAACAAGATGACCTTTGCACAAAGACCGAACGTAAATCCCTTGATTTGTAATTCAATTTGCTCACTCAATCATGGTGGATATCTCTTTTTGCTATATTTGACTGATGATCTTCTATATATATATATATGTTAACTAGACCATGATTAGGTGGTGGTGACTGAAGTATATCCACTTTTATGTTAATCTATATTCTATTATAATATTAGAGATCGCCACCATGATTGAGCTTATATGCACTCTGGAGGTAATAACATAGTCTAGTGCTATATGTATGAGACTAGTATAAATTACTTGGTCTTGGTGGGGAGTAACTTGGACTAGTAAAAATGCATACAATACTAGTCCAAGTTACTCTACCAACACTAAAGGGTGTCTAGATACATTCGTTTCACAAAACCCATGACATCTTATATTTTGAAACGGAGGGAGTTCTATCTAGACTACTCATAGTGAGATTGTCATAGAATTATCATCTAATATGATCCCCAGTTACTATATATATGTAATATGACCATGTTAATATGATCTGGAAGTCTATCGTGCACATGTTGTTTGATTGCTTAATTCATTACCTCAATAGCTACTCTACATGATGCACATATAGAGTCTATTGCCAATTTGATTCGCTCGTCATTAAAGAAATGTAATGATTTTCTTAATTTAAATGGTCAGAGCACCGCCCTATCAAGGCAAAGCTGCGGGTTTGAGCCCCATCAGTCCCAAACTAGGGATGGCAATTTCATTGAGAAATACAATGTTTGATAAATAATAAACAAGGAATTTTCATCTATACATCATCAGATGATCTTGCGAATTTAATATTAGCCACCATATGGTTCAATTGGTTATGGTTCCTGTGAATTTTTAGTTGACTTGTGATTGCATCAATACTATATTCTGACGTGGTTCCTAGACATACATTGTTTAAATACTTCATTGACCTTGCAAGGTGCACAATGTATCATTTGTTTGTTTGTCTACTGGATTTTCTTGCCGGGTTATATGTACAATGATACTATTAGCAGTTGGAAATACAATAGTTGTAGGCATTACAAAGAAGGTTTTTGCTACTTTTTGGATGCATCCAACTATTGTTTTGGCAGCAAATGACCTCTTCTTTTTTTATTTACTGGCCCGACGATCAAAATATTTGAATGATCTGGCTACTAAAAAGGAATGGTTGATATCTTGTTTGTCTGAAATAATTCTGGTAGTCTATTTAAGACACTTGGTCTATTGCTTGTTTTTCCAAGGTACTATCATAGTTGCCTGATGATTAAAGCAATGACACTTGTGGTTGTAGGTCACTTTTTTGGCTAGTTCATGCTATAGACCATTTTTAAACGCTATTCTTATATTTTAGTTTAATGTTTTGTATTCCGACTAGTTCTAAGCAGCTGAAGGAATCTCATGCACCTCTTTTTGTTATATTTCTATATTTCTGTTATGCAGTGATATGATTAGTTTATGAGGGAAAGAGTCGAGTTTCTTGATTCCCTACATTCATTATCACACTAGTTCAGTTAGTCTGCATGAGACACACATGTTGATGGCTTGATTTGTTATATTAGGACACTGCCAATTTTGAAATTTTTTGACAACAAACATGGTGTTTTTTCGCCTTCTTTGCTGCTCTAACTTAATATGTCTTAGTTTCAGCATGTAAATAACCTATAGTGTTTCTTCCAGAGTGGCTATAATACTGGCACATGTACGCATCGGTCCAGGACATCGACAGTTCCTATTATTACAGAAACAGATGTACGAGGCACATCATTAATTGTTCCTAGCCAATGATGGATTTGAATTATTTTATATATAATATGGCCGCCAGTTAGCTGGTACGTTGTGCTGACTTGTTTTCTTTGTTTCAGGATGTACATGAAGCTATGGGGGTAGAAGGGAGGAATCCTACGTTAAGTATTGAGGTCATTTCACAAAGCAGCAGTGACAATGATTATTGCTTGCATCGGCCCACGGTTTCAGTTTTTCCAGCAGAAAGAGGTGTTACAGCTGCACTCCAAACAAATGATTTAATTGAACAATAAATAGAGCAAATAGATAGAATAATCACGATTGCACGTGAGCAGATACAAGAACTAAAAGATCAACAAAATTTGACGGACCGTCTACTTGATAAGCTCTTCTGCATCTATCATGGTATGCTAGTTGTTACTTGTATGGGGATGTAAACTCTGTAGTAGAAATCCTATTCCAACACATGTCTCGCGATGTCTCTGTAATTCTTCATCTTGTTTTTGTTGAAAGTCTGGTCTGTAATAAATTTCAAAAATATATGTTGATGTAATAGGGTGATCCTAGCGTGGCCAATAGCGGGCTGAAATATTAACGGACAGTTTAAAACCAGAATTTTGCCATAGTTATGTAATACCCAAATATGCTGGCCAGCAGATGGGCCAAATAAACACTAAAAGGCCGTAAGTGGCATGTCAGTATATTGGTGGGCCTCATAAGTGGCGAAGGCCCTGGAAATGTACAGGGTTGAATAGCAACAGGCGAGAACAGTAAAGGGCCCGAACTGTAATGGGCCCGAATATTGATATACGTGAACAGTAAAGAGCTAAAATAGTAAAAAGTCTACGCAGTAGAGGGCTCGCACAGTAAAACGGTCTAAAGAGTAAAAGGCCTGAACAGTAAATGCCCTAAACAGTAAAAGGCCATAAGAGCAAAAGGCCATAAGAGCAAAAAGCCTAAATCATGAATTGCCGGAACAGTAGAAGGCCAGAACAGTAAAAGGCCAGAATAGTGAAGGATCCTAACACTGACAACCTAGAAATGTAAAAGGCCATCCTACCAAATGGGTAGAATAGGAGCGGACCCCACGGGCCGTAGGAACAGTAACGGGTTGCCTGCAGGCCTTAACAGTGCCTGACCTTCTGGCGCAGGCCCCTAATAGGCTACATACTACCAAAGTGGGCCTTATTTAGGCCGAAACTATAGCGGGCCTGAAATCATACGGGCCCTAGATGGATTTATTAATGGGCCATGTCAAACAGTACACGTCGTGAGAGTAAAGGGCCGTAATCTTATTGGGCTCTCCTCGTGGGCCGGCCCACTTAATAATTAGCAGGCCATGTCTAGGCCAGGCTTCTGCCACGGTTTGTGTGACTGTTAACGACGAGTGCCACGTGGCATTTTTGTATGACGTCAGTAGTCAACGCGGGTAGCGAACAGATCTACGATGGAACAAGTTTTTGTTGCTGAAGGGTGCGATCCGCCACGGTAAAAAAAACATGGTAGATTCTTTTGTGATGGGGCTTTTACCACGAAGGGCATCCATCGTAGAAGAATTTTTAGCCACGAAAAACGGGTCTTCAACCACGAAAATCATCCGTTGTAAAAGCCAACCTTTCTTGTAGTGCATGAAGCCGTCCGTGGAAAAAGTCATCAAGTGGTCATGTAATGTTTAATCACGTCTGAAAAGCCTACTACTACTACTACTACGCCGCCATGACACATGCACAGGGCAACGGGGTCATCGAGTGCACGGTCGTTGACGGGAAGCTGCAATTTATTGCCACTTGATTTTAATAAGACATCTCCCATTTTTTAAGTGGCATGCTCTCAAACTCATTTCCAACTGGGCCCTCCGCAAGAAACTTCCATGCATCAGTCGGAGGCCAAAGAGCTAAGAAATGGGTCTCGAGGAGGGGGCCCCTCGAGGAGACCTAACGTCTACGCATTCATCGAGTCCCTCACACTCATCCACACATCCCTCTACCCGATCTAGCACAACCCCACAAATCTCGTCGTACAGCCACCTAGCTTCTCCTCTACATTTCCCATTTTAATTATCGGCAATTTTATGGCCGTGTCAAACTTCGTACATAGAAATTGTGTATGTGCCCTTTGCATGCGGTTGAATACAGAACTGTCATGCATGGCCTGGGAAAAAAGTGGCGTACCATACGCGTGTCGCAGTGCACGGTGCAGTAGTAGCCTACGCAGCATGGTGCACGGTGGTGCAATGAAATGTCCCTTCCCATCACCTTAACTACAGAGCCCCTCTCCCTCTCCCTCTCCACCTACCCACTCTCACCCTCACTCACTCTCCTCACGCAAGCCTCTCCACTGTCCCATCAGCTTCTACAAACTCCGGATAAAACCCCAACCACGCCGGCAATGGCAAAGGAGGATGTGGTGGCCATCGTCGCCTCCAAGGCTGCCGTCGAGGAGGCCCCGTATCCGTCCTGGTCCCCTCGGGGCGTTGAAACCAGTCACCATCCCTGTCCAGGCCTCCGTTGAGGCATTGATGGCAGCCGCCATCCCCGTCGAGGCCCTCGACCCTACTACCGACATAGCCGCTGGCGAGGAGGCCCCTACCAGTCATGTGCAGATCCAGCTCTTCTGGACCCCTATGATCTAGAGGAGTACATCACTCCGGTGAACCCCTACGAAACCAACATCGACGACCCATGGTCAGAGTTAACTAGGGTTTGCTCCCCTTCCCTGGTTCTTCTCCCATTCCCATCGTTGGATGCTAGATCTTGGTTTATTAGGGTTCGGTTGTTCGCATTCGATTGGTCGATATTCTTACCTCATCTCATCCTCCCTTTTTTTCTTCCAATAGGTGTACGGCAGCGACGTCTGCAGCGATGACGAGTCTAGGCACACCAAGACTCGTCAGGTGTCGAGGAGGCTGCAGGCCGGCCAGTACGATGCCTTATTTGCTGGCGGCATCTAAAGTTTCCCCTTCTGCAGGATGAGAGTCGCCATCACCGACTTCAACTGTGTTGTGATGCATGCAAAGGGCTCGAGCTCTAGCACCCCCAAAGTCGGCCAGACCGTGAACATCAACGCCTACATCGCTGAACACCAAGCGCTCGGCATTCACCTTTGCAACCTCTAGTGGGTGGCCATCGAAGAGGCTCGCATGCCTCCGATCAAGCCCAAGTCCCCCAAGATCAAGGGACTAGGCAACAAGAAGTGGAGGAAGCATCATAGGGAGGAGGCAGAGGTGCAGGAGCATGCAAGGAGGGGTTGAACGTGTCTGCTGCTGCTGCTAAGCAGCTTCTTTTGATTTTGTATATTTTCTGTGTGATGGCTGCTGAGCAGTGAATGTATCGAACCTCCTTAAGCAACCTAATTTCTATTTCTATATCCTATTTAGCTGCGCACAACTATATCTACATTTGTTTTGTTTTCTGAATGAATGTATTCTGCCTGGTGTGATTTGATGCTCTAGATTTGTTACCAGATTGGGCCAAAAAGAGGGCCAAAAGGGAACGAATAATCAAAGAGAGAAGCTGCTCTAGATTTGCTACCAATTTGGGGAAAATGAAACATAACTATTAGCGAGAGAGGAAAATGGTACTCTTTCAAACTGCCAGTTAACAAGCTGCCATCTTGACAAGCTACCAGACATATACAGAAACATAACACAAAGAAGTAAAATTTATTTCACTTCTCTCACTTGAGGCGCTAGCCATCTTGACAAGCTACCTGAATTCCACAAAACAGAAACATAACACAAAGGAGTAAAATTTAATTCACTTCTCATCAGACAACTTGAGGTGCTTGTCATCGTTCCTAGGAGACCAACTGCTAGCATTCTAGCTGTTTCTTACATTATTGTCCATCCATAGTTCATGAAATGCAAGTTCTTCCCACCTGGAATCTGCCTTGGCTTCCCTATCTTCAGCATCCTGTGGCACAATTAGCGGTGCATCACAAGCCTAGTTGTTGCCGCTGGAAGATGTTGCCTCTCTGTTTGCTGCTTCAGCTGGAGCCTCTCGATCAGCTGCTTCAGATGCAGCCATTTCCTTTGCAAATGCAGCATCAAACTCAGCTATACTGCATTTGGTACAAAGGGCTCCCCTAAGCTCGTCTTCCCTCTTGCAACTGGGAAAAACACGAGGAAACATAGAAAAAATGGATCTTAACGTACAGCTGGTAGGTCACGTAAGCATCTATGGCTGCATACTTCAGGTTTATCTCAAACAATGTCTTCTTCTCCCAGAAATCGTGCCTATCCGTAGGGAAATCTACCTTCATTCTGTCGTATGCCTCATCGAGGATTCTAGTTGCGAGTGTAGCCATTCCATCCTTCCTCGAGCCCCATATGATCTTTACAAGATTCTGAATATTGATCCACTTGTGCGCAGGAATTGTAATTCCCTCAAGGCGAAATTTTAAAAAATCAGTTCTTTTATCGACAGTGCAGAAAACAATTCCTTTTTCTACAAGAAACTGACACAGCGCCGGACACTTGTTAGTCCTGAAAGTATGTAGTTTGTCATCACCAATTTGTAACTACAAATGTTTTGTCAATGCAAGATCATCATCTGAATATAATTTTAAAAGTTTAGTAAATGCAAGATCAAGACTCTAAACATTGGCTTGTCATAATTTATTTGGTCCTAATAAAATTCAGTAGTTGTAAGATGAGAAAATGGATAAAGAACAAGAGGATAAAACCCTAAAAGCGGTTAACTATAGAGAGCGGATCTACAAACCAGGAGTAGTGGTAGACGAGGACGTGTTTCCTCATGGCCAGTTGAACGACGGTGACTTTATTCTCCAACTCTAGGTCCTCTTGGGTGTACTCAAGGTCCAATCCCATGAACTTGTACTCGTTTTCCACAAGCCAATCCTCGTGCATTCTCAGGACTCACACCACTTTCTCCTCCTCGTTGGTGTAGACGATGTCTATCTTCTTATTGTCAGGGGCAATGGAGCTTGTCTCTAGAGTGCGATGACCTTCCATGGCGGCAAGGATAAGATGGAAAGAAGACATGATAGGAAGAAGAAGAGTGGTTTCTGCGAGATAGGGAAATGGTGGAACCGTCAATGCATTTCTAAGGTAGTTGTTAACAACGGGGACAAAAGTTCAATAGAGAGACGCATGGTGGTGGCTGTTCCAGCTTCTGAGTAAACGACGATTAAAAATATTAATAACGAGGGCCCTGTGTTGTCACATCAATAACCGCTATCGGTCGTGTTGTCATATCCACTATGCCGACACTACAAGCCTATGTGACAGCCACGACGCCTACACGACGACAGCGACATAATGGCGAAAACTAACAGGGGGCCCAACTTGACGGGTGTTAGCTTGATATTTTTATTGAAACATTATGTTGAATTCGTACCAAAAAAGACCCTCTGAGTATTTGGCACACCAACTGTGGGAAACACGGATAATTACAAGCAACTTGGGTACCGCTTTGCCTTAGCGTCTCAACTTTCGGGCTACATAATTATATTCTCCCCACCTAGGGCCGATTGCTGCCCTTTGTGGCTGGAGGGTGTGGGCATTATTCCCACATCGGCTGCCCCTTGGGTGGTTCCCCTCCCCTCCCACTATATATAGGGGTCACCCATCCCCTTTGGAATCATCCCATTCTCTCATTATCTTTCTCTCATTTCCATTGAGGACTTCTTCGTAATATTGGAGAGGACCTCTAGGGTTTTGAGTTCTCCACCTTCACACTACCATTGTAAGATCTTCGGCCCACCATCGTCCTCTTCCCCTGCTCGGCTAGATCGGAGCCTAGGAGACACCACCTACACCAGACGTGTGTAGTACTTCGGAGGCACGACACTTGGGGTGCATGGAGCTACTCGTCTTCATCAACATACGCCTTCCTGCGTAAGGCGTTCCTCGGTCTTCAAGGGTATGAATACCATCTCTCTCTTTCCATTACTTATGTCTTCATAGTATAGATCCTGGTATTAGTGTTCACATAGTTAGAATTATTTTGTTTTCTGCTACGGAACCCTACAGAGGGGTGGGGGCTCTATATATAGGCCAGCCACTTACATAGGGGTAGTTTGGGAATAGAACTAGGGTTAGAACATAATAAGGGGGTACATGGGATGTGGCCTAGATCTGATGCGCGCAGGAATTGATGTGACCGGTAGTACCGGACTTTAAGTCCGGTAGTACCGCTTGTGGGCGGTAGTGCCGCTGGTTGGGTACCGCAGCATCCAGAGGCGTAGTACGCGGGTCTAGTAGTGCCGGTCCCTCGGGTCTTGTAGTACCGGTGATGGTCAGGTCTGTCTTCTTCCTCCTCCTCCTCCTCTTCCAAGCATCCGTCTTGTCAGGCTTGACACTCCGGGCTTCCTACATTTCCTCTGTACTGGTCGGTGTGAACCTATCATGATAATGGGATGAAGTATGAAGTAGTATACCATTCAATAGGGTAGGAAGTGGACTCACATAGAGGATATGATTCACCTTTCAAGTCCATGATGACTTGGTATAAGTTGGAGACCATGATTGGTAATGATCGTAGGTCGGGCTACATCATCTCCCCCTGTCAAAAAGAGTCATCCTCGACTCTATATGCTCATCACAATGTAGATGTGGTCGAGAGACATTTTTTATCCTGGGGTTGATCATATAGTCTTCTCGAGAAAACTGACTTGACAATACTTCAATGTTCCTTCACTTTCCATGAAGCCTTATGGTGTAGAGATAACCCGTAGAAGCTCGTCCATAGGCAACTCTCTACATTTCTTCTTGTCAACTCATGGTCCATAGAGGTTGACACATAAGCAATTGTACCTTCAGACAACCAAGACTAAGAAAAATATTTTCATGCGTGATAGAGTATTTTATTTGTGGCATGTCCATTCTTGTTCACAACACTATTATCACAATACAAGAATATCAAATGAAATGTATATGCAAGGTCAATGTGCATGGAAATCGTTTGAACATCATCCAAATGTGGGAACTCAAAACTCCATATAACGTCTTAGTGTGGCACTCAAAGCAATTGACTAAATTATTGATCAACATCTTTGATGCAAGAATAGGAGAATTCGGCAAAAACACATGAGGAAGGATATCCAAAAAACATCATTATGTGTGCAAACCAACCATTGGAAAGAGAAATTGTTCAATATGTTGGATGCCACACACAAATCATCACAAGCAAAGATCATGGGCATATGAGTATCACAAGCGGAAGCAAAAACAACATGTTTGCAAACAAACCATATGAAAGAGCAAATGTTCCTTATGTTTGTTGCAACAACTATACGAGATAATTTGAAGCTCTCATGACAATACATGCTCATAATGGCATCATGGTTGCACACAAAACACCAGAAAGGGAAACTGTTCAACATTTTTATAGCAACACACAAAGCATCAATATCAAATAGCAACGAAACATGATTGTCACAAGGTGAAATAATACCATCAACATGCTTGCAAGCAAACCATAGGAAACAACAATTTTTCAACATGAAAGATGCAAAACATGCAAAAGGTATCAGAGCTAGGTTTGATCTTGAACTCACTTGGGAGATGCTCTCAAGAGCTCTTTTTGTCAACATGTGCTCAACCGAGGTTGATATTGTAGTGCGGGTACCTACACACATCATATACAAAAGGAAGAACGTGTGTGCATGGTAGATAAATACATCATCCATCATGATGTATCTCTTCTTGTGCACATCACCGTTAATGCCAATCAAGTGTAAAATAGATGCCTAGTGAGTATGCAATTGGGGGACATGCTTATCATGGTATTTACTAAAATCTCAAAAATTTGAGAAAACTATGGGGCAATCTCAATAGACACCATATGATAATTACTGTTGCAAGCAAAACAAGTGAAAGAACAATTATTCTTCTTGTTGCAAGCAACGAGAGAAATCATAAAACATTCATGAAAAAGCATGGCCTGAGGGATACCATTTGTATCATCATTGAAAGTAAAACATTGGAAAGAGCAATTGTTCAACAAAGTGCAAGAAATGATATCATCAATGTAACATTTAGAGCATATCATGTCTATGGAAATATCATGACAATAAAAGGATTACACATGGTCATCATGATGCATAGCAAAATCAACACATGGGAATAAGAGTGGAACATATGTCATGTCATAAGTATCATCCATAACATGCAAATTATCATAAGTCATCATGTCCACTAGTGGGATCATGGCATCATCAAAACCCATATTTTTACCTTGTGCATACCTCTCATATGAAATGGGTGTTGTGATAGTAGTGGCCTCTGTGTGGGAGAATTCTTCATCATATATGGGGATGGCATCATCTTCATCCACCATGTACATCTTCCCAGTAGGAAGCATCATCATCTCGAGGCTTGTCGTTGATCCATGGTACCTAACACATCATGAGGAAACACACTAGAGGTAGAGGGTAAGTCGTTAGAAATCAAAATGGTCTGACATGACCTATCAACTACCACTCTCAAATCACCGGTGTATCACTCATGCCCTTCAAGTGGAAGCACTCAATCTCACGTATGGTAGAGTCACTCATCTCACTCTTCTTCTCACTCAAGTGGGCTAAGTGGCTCTCATACTCACATGGGATTGGTACCACATCATCACTCAAGCATATAGGGATAGGCTCAGTTTGCTCAACTCCATGCGCCTCCTTTGGTGCAAGGAAAATCACATGCTCACCATTCTCAACTCTATCACCTTCAAGGTTGGATGTCGTAAGATGGTCATTGCTCACCTCCATGGTCAAAGGGAAAATCCCATGCTCGACTATCATGTCGCCATCTTGTAGTAGTGGTAGAAGTAGGCTCATGTTGATGTGAAGAGCGGTGCTCGGATCGACTTCATCACATATGCGTCCTTGGCTTATTCCATCTTGAAGTGTAGACTTTTCACTTGGAGCTTGCTCATCCTTTTCCTTAACCACCTTGGCTTGTGTAGACATCCTCTTGACATACTCGTCCAACTTGGTGAAGTATAGGTCTTGGTCCTCCTCATCCATGAAGTTGCATACATCATCTAGGACATTAAGTTTGGGTGTTGAAGCTTGATGGCATGGAAGAAGGCTTGCTCTTGGTGCCATTTTGGTGATGGCACGAGTAGTTGAAGATGCCTTATGACGGTTTTGACGGAGGTCATTGACATGCCTTTCCAAAGGTTGATGTAGGTGGCGCACTTGTCATCCACATGGCGCTCGTGACAATGATCCTTGTCCTTGGCACTCTTCTTGTTGAGGTGTTGTAATGAGCACAAAGCATCATTAGTTTTGCAGATCATGCTCATGGTTTTGGCTAAATCATGATCCATGTCCTTCTTGAAGTTGTTGAGGACGCTTTCAAACTTATCCATTTGATGGTGGACCTTGGCGCTCTCGAGGTGGAGGCTCCGTCTTGGTCGATGTGACTTGAGGAGCTTGTCATTGTCATTCTTTAACTCATCCATGCTTGGGGAGTCATTGTTGTTGTATTACTCCATATCACCCAAGTATGTGGAGCCATTGTCGGTGTAGTGCTCCATCATGTCATCCATGCTTATGGAGACATAGGCATGGTGGCTCATTCTGGATTCTTTATAGAAATCATCCTTGGTTCCGGAGTCCCTAGATATGATTCACAAGACCAAGTGGTGTATATGGAAGTGGTAGTGGGTGTTAGGGAAACAACGCCAAACCTTACTTTACCTTGGAAGATAGTATCGTACAAGTGGCCACACTTGAGAGCAATAAAAACCAAGTAAAGTGAAGTTCGTGTGGAACAAGAAACCCAACTAACTACTAAAAACATACACACACAAAGCTTATGGTGGATAGGTATGGAAAGTGCCATGTCAAAGAAACAATCCGAAAGTAAAGAACCACAATGATCACAAAGCAAAACAAGTCAATCCACAAGATATATGAAATATGTACAAGGAAACACACGGGGTGGGATAAATGGGACTTGTGCGACGAATAAAGTGAGCTAAGAATAAAATGATCACCTAGCAAAGACTATAAGCTCGTGTTGCATAAGTGCAAGGAGAGACGCTAGTTCGATTGCAATAAATTGGTGGGCTACAAGATATGCACAATAAGTACCACCTATATGGTGTTCATCGAGCTTGCGCTTCCTATTCTATGAGGCACTTGTTTGTTTATTTCTTTTTCTCTTTTCCTTTTTCTATTTTTTCACTCTTTTTATTTTCTTTTAATTCTTTTTCACTTGCCTCTTCCTTGTGCCAACAACTATACATGATAACTATATGAGATAGCGCTCACAACTTTTGCTCGCAATTCTACAAGGTATCAAATATGAATATCCCAAGCAATCATAGGAGGAACTAGTCTCAATAGGTGTTTTTTGGTCACAAATATAGTGTATCTCACAAAGGAATGCAAGTGGGGAGAAGTCGTAGGATGTTTATACCTTTCACCGCTGATCTTCACCCTTTACTGTTAGATTCCACCTTTCTCATGGAATTTGGATGGAGTATATAGCATGAACAACATGGATAATGATATCCTCTTCAAAACGTTCTAAAGAACACCAAAATCCAAGTTCAAATACAAAAGTTAAGCTCAAAACGGTCAGAAGCTGAAATCTGGGAATGTGATGTTTTTGTTCAGATACGGGCGGTAGTACCCGACTTTTGAGCGGTAGTACCGGTATTCCGGAGGCTTAGTAGTACCGTTTAGGTACCGGGTTTTGAGCCCGGTAGTACCGGTTATTCCTGGGACGCCCAGATTTGACGCGTTTTTGAGATTTGGGGGCAATTTGGGCGGAAAATCTTCAAGAAAAACACCAAATTGAATGGGAAAACAAGGAATTAGGCTATGGAAACGCAGGGGAAGGTATATCAAAAAGTTTAGCAAGTAATCCACGGATCAAAACCTACCAAAACACACTCATATCTCATACCGATCCAAAACACAAAATTGGGCTATTTTTGGTGAAATTTTCGAATTTATAGGGAAAGACCAAATCAGTGAGAAATCTGTGGCAACCAAAAACCGCTGATACCATATGATAAGGGTGACCTCAAGGGTGGCACGATCTTCACGGATCTTGTGGTCAAATCGATGGGAAAGTGAGGGGAAAGGGAGAAGGTAGAAGAAGCAGACACACACCTCGCGAAGAACACGATGAACACATGAAAAACTCACATGATACAAGGCCAATTGCTCCTACCAGCGGCCACCGGTCCGATAGAATCCTCGTACAAAATATCGTTCAACATGCTCCCATCAATCCCAATCGGAGGGGGAAGAAAACCTTGGGGAGGATCTTGATGCCTTGGAGAAGTGATACCGACTCCAAGGCCTTGTACAACGATTAATGCGCTATGCAGAGTCCAACGAGGTTGGTGACGATAGTTGATCCCCTCTATAAAGGGGATGATGCAAAACTAGAGATTTCACAAAGGGGTTGTCTTTAGTCTATCATCTATGCCTAAGTGATACATGAGGGGTGGAGGCTCTATATATAGGCTAGCCACTTACATAGGGGTAGTTTGCGGATATAACTAGGGTTGGAACATAATAAGGGGTACATGGGATGTGGCCCAATTATGATGCGTGTAGGCACTGATGTGACCGGTAGTATCGGTATTAAAATCCGGTAGTACCGCTTGCAGGCGGTAGTGTCGCTGGTCGGTATCGTGGTGTCACAGAGGCATAGTGCACGGTCCAGTAGTGGCCGGTAGTGCCGGCCCTCGAGTCTGGTAGTACCGGTGATGGCGCAACACTATCTTAATGTAGTAGGGCCGGTAGTATCGCTGGGTAGGGGTGGTAGTACCGGTCATGTCTATTTTCTTCCTCCTCCTCTTCCAAGCATCCATCTTGTCGGGCTTGATGCTCCGGGATTCCTACCTTGCCTCCTTACTTGTTGGTGTGAACCTATCATGATCATGGGACGGAGTATGAAGTAGTATACCTTTCAATAGGGTAGTAAGTGGACTCACATAGAGGATATGATTCACCTTTGAAGTCCATGATGACTTGGTATAAGTTGGAGACCATGATGTGGTAGAGACCGTAGGTCAGGCTACATCACGGCAGCCCGAGGCGGTCGAGTCGGTAGGGAGCAGCGGCCGGGTGGGGCTAGGAGGCCGCGACATGCCTACGGTGGCAGGCTATCTGCCGCCCCGCGTCGTTCCTGCTCGTGCACGCTTGCTAGAGTGGGTAGGCCCACCTATAGTGCAGCTTGAGCTACCTTTCTAGGTAGCTTCCTCCTAGGCTAATTCCCTCCAGGGTTTTGGCCATGTTGAGGAATTTGACCTATAAATATTAATTTAATATATATTAATTCATAATTTACATATACTAAATGCATATTATAAATTGCTATTTATCCGAAATAGCTTTCTGTCTTTTTACTTCTTCTTCCTCCAAACAACTTCGGATTCTCTTAAGAATGATTCTGGTTTCTCTCTCTTCTATGATTCAATCTTACAGAATGATCTCCAGTACGGTTCGAGAATGTCATAGACATGATCGATATGATTTTCGATCAATGATCAATAGCTGGACCAGGATGCCCATAATGACCCTGTTGGGGATATACTTTCCGGGTATCCTCAACGTTCCTCACTTACTAGTTTGGCCCACTTCGGGTTAGAGCTTTGCTTCACGGGCGGCCCAGTTCGAGAGAGAAGACGGAGTCCCATCCGGCTACAGAAAGGCCTAGAAGACTTACCGACTTAGGCCCATAATGTTACTTGTAGTTCAAGATGTACTCTGTAACCAACTCTTAGTCGTAGCCGGATTGATCTCTCCTGTAAACCCTAGGCCGGATATGTATATAAGCCGTCCTAGGGAGAGCCTTTAGGGCAACACTAGACGACCAATAGTCTACAATCTCAACTCGCACAGGCGAAACCCTTGTAACCCATATTCCGGCTTTGCCGTATTACTGGATTGATAGCAGGAGTAGGGTCCGTCCAAAGCCGGCGGATTCGAACTTGGGTAAGCTTGTGTGCTCACCATCTCGGAACACCGTACGCCTCACACCCCTCTCTTCCACACGCCTCGAGGACCCCCCATGGCGTACTTGTCATCAATCCGACGACAGTTGGCGCCCACCGTGGGGCAAGTGAGCTTCGGATCTATGTTCCGAGCGGAATCTGCAAGAATCGGAATCGGCGAGACCATCGTCGTCGGTCGCATCCTCTACGCTAGCGACGTCCCTCTCATCGTTCTCGACGAGACTTGGATTCCGGCTAGGGAGGCCGTGACTGCTTATACAATCATGTCTTATGGTGAGATCGACGTTTACATCGGTTTCGCTGAACCTGCCCAACCCACCCCAATGGTGATGATAGAGGCAGAAGAAACTTCTAGGTCCCCTTTGTCCGCGGAGGCGGCAGAATTCTGGATCTCAGAAAACCCTAATCCCACCCAACCCGCACCAGTTGCGAAGATAGTGGAGAAATCCGAGCCTGAGGAAAACCTCGCAGACCAAGTCGAATCTGGAGTGGATCTCCCTGGAGAAGCCGGATCCCAGATCGACCCACCCGTGGAAATCGAAATTCAGGAGGAGCATATAAACGGCACTGATTCTGGCTCTGATGATGTCGGGACAGACAAGCCTTTCCTCAGGTACCTCAGGAAGCACGCATCGCATTTCATCGGATACGTTGGATCCGGATCCGGCTCCGCCGATGCTGGAGAAAACACCGACTCGGTGCTGGAGGCAATTGGAACAAACGCCGATCTTCCCGCATCCTCGGATGAGTCCATGACGTTGGCAGATTTCCGAAATTTCTCCGCGGAATATGACGAGGAATACAACTCCAAAACTGTAGAAGACGGAGAAGCCATGGACGAAGGATCCGGGGAACACTCTCCCAAACCGCAGAATGATATGGAGGTCGGAGACAATCCCGAACTCCATATGTCCGAAAGTACCGCTCAGAGCTTGACTCCGGGAAACGGACCCAAAGCCGTCTTTGCTACCGGCGCTGCCAAGAGGGCAAAGAAGAAGAACAAGAAGAACAAGACCCCAGCAAAAGACCCTCTGACAGAGGAAGTGATTGCCGAGGAATACGAGGAAGAATCGGATGGAGCACTTATCCCAGACGAGCCGAAAAAAGAAGCATCGGTGGATGGGCACGTGATCACTGAAGGTGCGCGTAAACTCATCGATGCCGCATTAACCACACCTATCCCTACAGCTGCAGAACTTACCGCAGATGAGCTGGACGAAAGGGACCAAGCCCTAGAAGCGTGTCGTCAACAACTCCTTTATGAAGCCAAAAACATCGAGGTGGAGAAGAAGCGCATGTCAAACAAGGAGTATATGTCCCGTCTACATCAGAAGACACGGAAGCGTCACATAGATGACATCCAATTCCCACGTGTCCGTGCCATCCTTTTTGGAGATGAGATGGGAAAGCCACGGAAGGACAACAATGGAGATTGGGTTTACCCAACACCAGTGCAAAATACTGTGGCAGCTCACGAAATTCTATCAGCTAATCCAGGACCAGAAGAGATACGTTTGGGTATCAAGCTACTCAGCAAGGGACTGGAGCAGCAAAAGATCGCCCTGTCGGGAAGCCAAAAGCTGGTCTCGGATTCTGACCAATGTCGCATAGATCCGGCATGGGCTGGCGTAAGATCCCACTATGTTCGGGTGCAGTATCATAACCCCGAACGCAGGGAGGACAACTATTCAAGAACCGGATCGACGGGGCATCACCGCAGAGCTACACATAACTGGAGCAATGTCGCTCCAGTAGCCGAGAAAGACGCAATCGCTGCACTCAATCCGAGGAATCCTTCCCGAAAGGGAGAAGATAAAGAAAAACGTCGGGAGGAGGATCGTCAGAAAATGCCACCTCCTAGACATGAAAACCGTCCGGCTGAACCTTACCATGGTGGGAACGACGGACGAAGGAACGACGGAAACCATGCTGGTACAAACTGGCAGGGGGCTCATCACAGTCAAGAACCTCCCCGGAACCGGAATAATGACGCTCCGGACGGAGGCCGGCGACCAGCCGGAAACAACCCAGCTGCACCACCCTCTCCACAACACAGTTATCACAACGGCCCCCAAGGAGGTCAAGGAGGACGACATGACGGAGGAGGTGGTGACAGAAGCCGAAGTCTGGCTCCAAGGCACCGTAGCCACAGCCGATATTCGGGACGATCCCTATCCCCGAACAACGCAAGGCACAGGATCAACTCCAACATAGAGGCTCGGCGCTACGAAAACGATGACGTGTACGTGGGACCAAAGTGCTTTGGACCATGCATCAGAGCTACAAAATTCCCGGAAGGATTTGCTATCTCAAGACATATTCAAGCCTACGACGGCATTGCTCGGCCAGACACCTGGTTACAGGACTTCTTCCAAGCTTGCTGCATCGCTAAAGGCGGAAACAGCCTGGTCGCAACCCGATATCTCCCACTTATGTTGCGGAAGACGGCACGATCATGGCTCAATGAACTTCCGGCAAACACCATCCACAACTGGTATGACTCACAAAGTGTGTTCTTTCGGAATTTCGAAGGCACATATCGGAGGTCCTGTACGGTTGGAGACCTACAGCGTTGCACCCAGAAAGCCAGAGAAACTTGCCGAGATTATCTCGGACGATGGATTGACACCAAGAACTCCTGCGAGGGAGTAAATGATCAAACTGCGATTGAAGCTTTTATTTCAGGCCTCCCAATTGGATTACTGCGTCATCGCTTGAAGTGTGACAAGGTTACTGATCTGGGAGAGATGATAGAAACAGCGAGCAAGTATGCAGATGCTGACGACGATGCAGAGGGATTACTTAACGTCCTGGCTGTACCATAGTCAGCAAAGACAAAGGAACAAGCTCAGAAACGCAAAAACACCTCGGAAGAAAAACCCAACGCGAAGACAGCAGTAGTCACTACTGTTTCCGAGATTGGAGGACGAGGAGGACGTGGTGGAGGCCGCGGGCGTGGTCGTGGGACATCAAGGGTCCAAGGTAGAGGAGAGCAACAACCAGGCAAAACCTACACCTGGGCCGACATTGCCAATAACCCATGTGTGCATCACTTAGACGCCAATAGGGGCTCATCCCACACCAACGTTGAATGTCGTTTTAACGATGACATCAAGAGAGATGATACCGCGGGCTACAAAGCTAAGCGGAAGAAGGGAAAGAAAAATCCCGAAAAAGAAAAAGAGACCAAGGAAGATTCCGACATGGAGGAAGCCGGCGCTTCAAATCCCAAGTCGGAAGGGAAGAAAACATTTCCTACCAAGAAGGACACTTACGTCACCTTCCTCGGATCTCAACCAGCAAAGGTCAAGAAAGCAGTTCTCCACGAGCTCAACGCAATAGTTCCGGCTGTCCCTCAGTATTTGGATTGGTCGGAGGTGGCAATCACATTTGACCGCACTGATCATCCGCCTAAGTTGCATAGGTGAGGAAAATACGCCTTAATCGTCAATCCACTTATTGACGGTTATGGTTTCTCCAAGACCCTCATGGACGGTGGTAGTAGCATCAATATTCTTTATGTAGAAACGCTACGCCGGATGAAGATCTCGGAAACACAGCTTAACCATAGCTTTGTGATTTTTCACGGGGTTGTACCAGGAAGACAAGCCAATTCCCTGGGAGAGATCACTTTGGATGTTACTTTTGGAACACCAAAAAAATATCGAACGGAGGCACTTTCCTTCGAAGTGGTCCCATTCAAGAGTGCGTACCACGCTATATTCGGACGTCTGGCTTACTGGGCTTTTATGGCTCGTCCGTGTTACATTTACAATATGATGAAAATTCTAGGTCCCAACAGCGTGATCACCATCAGGGGAGACCCGAAGAAAGCGCGAGAGTGCGAGGATGGAAATGCCGCCTTTCCCGAAGCCGTGTTGCACGCCCAGGAGTACCAGGAGATCAAGAAGAGCATAGATCCGTCCGAGATGCCCGCAACAAAGAAGGAGGTGACAAAACCAAATCCGGAGTTCAAGGCATCAGAAGAGACGAAGATGACACCATTGAAGGATGATGACCCCTCCAAGGTGACCCAGATAGGCGCAGGCCTAAGTAGCGCATAGGAAGGCGCGCTCGTCAAGTTCCTCCGAGCAAATCAAGATATCTTCGCATGGCAGCCATCTGACATGACCGGAGTACCTAGGGAACTTGCCGAGCACTCTCTAAATATAAACCCGAACGCTAAACTCGTCAAACAGTCTTTACGATGGTTTGGTGATGAAAAGCGTAAGGAACTAGCGCGGCTCAAGTTAGCCGGATTCATAGAAGAGGTCATCCATACTGAATGGTCGGCCAACACTGTAATGGTCCCTAAAAAGGACACTACTAATTTAAGGATGTGTGTTGATTATACTGCCTTGAACAAGGCTTGTCCAAAAGATCCGTTCGCTCTGCCTAGAATTGATCAAGTTATCGATTCTACGACAGGCTCGGAACTCCTCTGTTTTCTCGACGCATATTCCGGTTATCACCAAATCCGGATGAAGGAATCTGACAAAATCAAGACTTCATTCATAACCCCTTTCGGAACCTTCTGTTATGTTACGATGCCCTTTGGGCTGAAGAACGCAGGAGCTACGTACCAGCGCACGATGCAGCGTTGCCTCCATGATCAACTTGGTCGCAATGTACATGCATACGTGGATGATATCGCGGTCATGTCCAAAAAGAAGGAAACATTGGTTTCCGACTTAGAAGAGACGTTCGCCAATTTACGAAAATACAACATCATGCTTAACCCGAAGAAATGCTTCTTTGGAATACCAGCCAGAAAATTGTTAGGTTTTATTGTGTCTCAACGAGGCATAGAGGTGAACCGTGACAAGATCAAGGCTATTCTCAATATTTCCAGGCCAACTCGCCTGAAGGATGTACAAAGATTAACTGGTTGCATCGCTGCGGTCAGTCGATTTGTAAGCCGGCTTGGTGAAAGAGCCGCACCATTATACAAACTCCTAAAGAAAACCAAGGATTTTGTCTGGACTGACGAAGCCGAAACTGCACTACAAGACCTGAAGAAAGTACTCTCATCTGCTCCTATCCTTGCAACACTGAAACCTCAGGAACCGATGTTGCTTTACATTGCTGCGACAAATAGGGTTGTTAGTATAGTTATGGTGGTGGAGAGACCAGAAGAAAATTAGGAGCACCTGGTGCAGCGTCCGACGTACTTTGTCAGCGAGGTCCTGACAGAATCAAAACAGCGATATCCGCACTATCAAAAGTTGGCTTACGGTGTTTTTCTGGCATCTCGTAAGTTACGACACTATTTTCAGGAGCACCCAATTACCGTGGTGAGCAAAGCTCCCATGAGAGATATAATCAATAACAGCGATGCTACAGGACGCGTCGCCAAATGGGGCATAGAGCTTGCAGCTTTCGATATTGAGTACAAACCCCGGACAGCAATCAAATCCCAGATCCTTGCCGACTTTGTCGTTGATTGGACAGAAACTAAGGAGAACATGGTCCTCCCGGAGTCGGAATATTGGACCCTCTTTTTGACGGATCCAAGGCTAGGGGGGCTCGGGGGCTGGCGTGGTGCTCAAATCACCCCAAGGAGATAAACTTTTATATGTGCTGCAGATCCACTTCACAGTGACAAACAACATTGCCGAGTATGAAGCACTGCTGCATGGAATCCGAATTGCTGAGGATATTGGCATCCGACGTTTGATGTGTTATGGAGATTCGGATCTTGTTGCTCAGCAAGTGTCGGCTATTTGTAATGCAAATAAGCACATGGCAGCATGTAAAGCTGTCGTGGATGATCTATCTAAATCGTTCGAGGGGTTTGAAGTTCAACACATCCCTCGAGCAGAAAACGAGGAAGCAGATGCACTATCTCGAATAGGTTCTGCGCGAAAAGAGGTTCCGGATGGCGCATTTTTAGAGAACCTCAAAGTTCCCTCGATAAAGGGAGTAGATGAGGAGTATCCGACCAAATCCGACTCACCTTTAATAGCAGTTCTGGCTGTAATTCCCAGCTGGACTCAACCCTACCTTGATTACTTGGTAGATGGAAAATTACCCGAAGACGAGGTGCTGAGTCGGCAGATTATCCGATGAGCAAAAGCATATACTATTGTTAAAGCTGAGCTCCATAAACGGAGTGTTTCTAGGGTTTTTCAGCGTTGTGTATCTCCGGAAGAAGGAGTGGAAATCTTAAGAGAAATCCACGAAGGCGAGTGTGGTCACCACGCTGCAGCCAAATCTTTAGTGGCAAAAGCTTTTCGACATGGTTTTTTCTAGCTTACAGTTCATGCAGATGCCGAACATTTAGTCAAGACATGCAAAGGCTACCAAAAGTACGCCAAGTAAGCTCATGTTCCGGCTGATCAGCTGCGAACAATACCTATAACATGGCCTTTTGCGGTCTGGGGGCTTGATATGGTAGGACCTTTTAAACGAGCTCCAAGTGGATTTACCCACCTCTTAGTGATGGTGGATAAATTCACGAAATGGATCGAGGCTAAACCTGTCACTAGTTGTGATGGAGCAACAGCCAAAAGATTTGTCGAGAATGTTATAATCCGGTATGGTTATCCGCATAGCATTATCACGGACAACGGGGGTAACTTTTCAATGGGAGAGTTGGTTGAATTCTGCGACGAGAAAAATATCCGGCTTGACATTGCGTCAGTCGCACATCCACAGGCTAACGGACAAGTCGAAAGAGCAAATGGTTTAATTCTACAAGGCTTGAAACCAAGACTCGAAGCACCACTGAAACGTATTGCAGGGGCTTGGGCAGAGGAACTACCCTCTGTAATTTGGAGTTTGCGAACAACTCCGAACAGGTCAACAGGATATACACCTTTCTTCTTGGTCTATGGCGCAGAAGCAGTTCTTCCTAGTGATTTGATTCATACTTCTCCTAGAGTGGCCGCGTATATTGAAGAGGATGTTGAGATTTCTCGACAAAATGATCTCGACTTAGTCGAAGAAGTTCGCGTCGTTGCTGAAATGAGATCTACAGCCTATCAGCAGAAGTTACGCAAGTATCATAGCCAGAGAGTCCGAACTAAATCTTTCAATAAAGGTGATTTGGTTCTTCGGCTTGTGCAACAAAGAAAGCGTAACTTTCCCCAATAAGGGAAGGGCCCTTTTTGGTTAGTCAAGTATTGCACAATGGGTCGTACTACTTAACTGACATGAGGCCAGTCAAAGAAAGACCTGCTACTAAGAAGAGAAAGAGAGCTGGAGGCAGTACAAATCCGGAAGAATTAGACAGACCATGGAATATTGCTCAGCTACGTCCCTTTTATTCTTAGTTTTATCTTTCTTTGTAATTATACATATATACATGCTCTGTGGGAAATAAAAGTTTTTGGTTACCTCAAAGTTTTTCCTGAGAAGTTTTTACCATCTTATTTCCTAATGATCATGTCATAGTCGAAAATCCCAGAATGCTTGAAAGTACTTTATGCTCATGTTCGTTCTGGTTTAGATTTCCGATTCTAAAACTGCTACCTTCAGGTATAACTCTAAAAAACTCTAGTCTTTACTTGGGTTATTTGTCTGATTGCTGGATGCGGGTATCTTCTGAGTAGTGAATTGTTGGTACTAGAAGCCGGCTTTGTTTCCGAGTTTAAACTGGTTTAGCAATTGAGCTCCGTTGCTCGGCAAATTTTCCGGCTGAAGGTTTAGCCGCCTCACGAAAGGGACGAGGCGGAAAGCCAGATAAACGATAAGTAGAGGCGAAAAATTCCAAGTGCTTATGCAAACATTTCAGGCACACAAATAATTTAAGACAAAAGTGTTGAATAGATTAAAAAAAAACTTGGCACTAGCAAAATTCATAGTACTTAATATTTACAAAACGCATCATGTCTTTCCGGAATAATACATAGTTTTTTGATCTATAATGCAGGAGGAGATGAAGGAAATGTCGGATCGCTGGTTACTCCGCCTTGATATCGTGCCGAGATGTCCGGATCCGAGGTGGTCCGTTCATCGTCAGAAACTTCTTCGGCGTCTTCTGGAGGAGGTGGTGGAGTATCCACGCGGGTGAAGAAGGGCGTCTCATAGCTGGTCAAATCAGCTACGTGACACCCATATCCGGCGTAGGAGTGCATGATGGCTTGAAGGTCTTGCTCCTGGCCGTCTTCGTCTACTTTGCAGTACCCTCTGGTCACCTGCCATATCTCCATGTTTCCATGGTGGCTCATGACCATGGTGAGAGCGTTCTGCGTAGCGGTCCGCGCGTAGGACATGTTCCAGTCCCGAACAAGCTGCAGCATATCCTTGGCTTTCTCCCGCACTTGGAAGTCCGACATGCTTGGCATGTCCAGAATCCTGAGAGATTCGCCAATGTCCTCAAGGGACTAGCGGTAGTCATGAATAAGATCACCGACTTGGGTAAGCCGGTGAGTGCGGGGTTCGGACGAGGAGGAGTCCGTCAAGTTTAGAGGACCTATACACAAAACAAGTCAATGAAAATCCGACATTGATGAAAGTCGAAGAAATGAAAAGTCAGATAGATGGAACATACCAAGAATGACGTCATCAATCTTGGTTTTCTCTTCCCGGAGACTCTGGAGTTCAGCCCGGAGCGCCTGGGAGATATCCTTCTCTTCCCGGAGACTATGGAGTTCAGCCCGGAGCGCCTGGGAGATATCCTTCTCTCTGCCAACCTCATTTTTGAGGTCCGAGATAACCTTATCTTGAGCGGCAATCTTGAGATCGCGCTCTTCAGTGGCCATGGAGGAAGACTCGAGAACTTGAGCTATGCTCCTTTCATGATCAGCCTTAAGCTTATCCAGCTCTTGGCGAAGTCCCTTGTTCTCCACCACTAAGGTTTTGAGGTTCTCGGCCTATTCAATCATAGCGATGGATTGTTTCACCAACGCTGTAAGTAAAAAAGAACAACAGTTCAGAAAAATTCGATATTGGAAAAGTAAAAGACAAGGTTTGAATCTCGAAATGTTACCTTCGGCTTCGTCCTTGGCTAGCTTGAGCTCAGCATTCTTAAGTCGGAGAGCTTTGATTTCTCTCCGCTTATCACAGACATTTTTTAACAATTCCTGGTTATAGGAATACACTTTCTGTAAGTCAGAATACCCAAAGTCAGAAAGCTACTTAAGACTCGGGCTAATATTTTTTGCTAAATATCAGCACAAGCCTTGGGGGCTACACTAGTTCGTTCTTTGGCATCCTAATGAAAGCATAAACTCGGATTTCTATATCCTACTTCATGCTTGGGGGCTAGAGGATATGATATAACATAAGGTAAAAAACAAGAGTTGGAATTCCGACTTACATATTGCTCGCGGGTGAGTTTGTCTAAACCCGCGTTCACCTCAACTGCCACCTTCTCGGCGAGAGTAAGAGGAATTACTGGGGCTGTTGGAAGCTCTCCAGTCCTGATCCTCTCGTCATGAAGGCGGACTTGGGCGAGAAGGTCAGAGAACTTGACGTCCTCTGCTTCTTGCGCTTCCTCTTCGGGGGATAGATGGCTTTTGTCTAGGACTTGCCTGGCCAGCCGCTGGATCTCCTCTACGGACTTCTGGGATAAGCCAAATTTGGCAAGTCCGGGGTCGCTGAGGAGGTTGTCGGCAAAGACTTCAGCCGAGGGATCATTACCCGAAGAGGCTTCACCCTTATCTTGAGCTGACGCACCCACGGTGACGTCAGTGTGCGATCCAAGGATCACAGGCGCCGTTGGAGAAGCCGGATCTTCTGCAACAACCGGAGAAGGAGTAATCGCCGGTGTTGCAGAAGGTTGAGGGGCAGGAGTCGAAGGAGCCGTGACAGGGGAAGTTGTGGTAAGCTTCATATGTCGCAGGGGCTTTGCAGGAATCCCCTTACCCTTGATGAGAGGCTTTGCTCTGAGAGTGTAATAAAGTCGGAAACATTACATCTCAGAAAGAACTTCGAAGAAGGTACAAAGGCGGAAATTGTGAATGAAAGTTACCTCTTCACAACGGGCACTTCCTTTGTGCCTACTGCCACTGTCGGAGCTTTGTGCTTCCTGAGCGCAAGGTCCGGCAATGGGACCACTTCAGCTTCCTGAGAAAACTCAGGAGGATATCCTTCGAGTGGAGCAAGCTCCGACTCGGGGAGTTCGGCAAACTGAAAACAAGAAAACATATCAGCATTGCAATATATGACTTAAAAGATTGAAACACGTAAAAGGTGTACTGATGGAAACTTATCGCTACCACGGGGTTTTCCGCCGTGTGCATGTCCAGAGAGATCTCCGGAATTTTTCTCTCGATCCGCTCTTTAATGAGCCATTTGATCTGGCTTATATAGCCTTGGCTGGTGTAGGCCTTGGGGCTGATGCGGAGATAATCTTTTTTGGAAGACGTGATGGAGTGCATCAGTCTATCCCCGTGGTACTGAAGTGGCTGGATCCGACGTGCGACCCAGCACTGGACTAAGTCGGATCCCCTCAGACCCTTGTGCTTGATAAGATATTCGATCCGCCTCTTAGCGAGGATCAGATCGTCCGTAAGAGCCAGAGCAGCCTCATCCCAGGAAGGCTGGGTTGTGGCGGCTCCGTCGACAAAAGCCGGCAAAGAAGTAGCTTTGCTAGGAGCCGAAATATCCCTATGATAGAAAAAGGTGGCTGGCCATTGTTTGACCGAGTCACTAGCAGCAATTTTGGGATAGGACCGGTCTCGTCTAACAGAAAAACTAATAGTACCGGTGATATAAGGAACACCGGCGGTAATAGAATTTCTCCGGACATGGAAGTAATACCGGAAAAGAAGCAAAATCGGCCTAATGCCGAGAAAGCCCTCGCAAAGCGCAGCAAACGCGCTCATCTCTAAAAGGGAGTTGGGAGGAAGATTATGGAGTTGAACTCCATAATGCTCAATCACCTCGGAGAAGAACTCCGAGGGAGGAAAAGACAAACCTCGGTCCAGATGGGTGCCAAAGTGGACGCGCTCGCCCTCGCGCGGACTCGGGATGGTTTCGCCGGAACCGCTCCGCTAGTCACCGGCGGCGAGAAGCCCCTCCTTCTCCACGTTCTTGAGCGCCGCCTCGTCGAGGGCGCAAGGGATCCAGATTCCCCGGAAACTTTCTTTTTCTGTAGCAGCTTCTGCCGACGCTGCCGCCGCCCTGCCGCCAGAGAGGAAGAAGAGGATGAAGCCATTTCTCTCCGGTGGAAAGGGGTGACCCTAAAGTGGCGGCGCTAGGAGCACTGTGGGAGGAAAACGAAAGGGCTCTGGGCGTGCTGGAGATTTGGGAAGAAAGGAACGGCGAAAGGCAGGTGGAGAGGAGAAGAAAAAATCTAGACCCCTTATATCTACCTACCTGCGCCAAGATTCGTGCAAACGCTATAGTGTAACTGCCACGCGTCGTGGAAAGAACTGAGAAGGGCCCACGCGATGATTGCGTCGCCTCGATCTCCACGCATGCATTGAAACGGCGCCTCGGTTCCGCGAACTGCGGACCCACCAACGGTCGTGCTGACGGAACGTCTGTCAGATGACGCAACTGGACCATGCTTGTGCCAGGTGGCGTTAGAGACCAAGTTTTCCGGCTTAGTTTAAAAAGCGAGCTGGAAAATCCGACTAACTAATTGAAAGGTTCGACTTACTTTTGAAGACCCGGATCGTACTTTTTGTTATAAAGTTTCAGGAACCCTTCAAGATTCTGCAAGCCGAAGATCAAGCTAAACAATGATAAAATCCGACTTTGGATCTTGGAGGCCTCCGGGGGCTACTGTTGGGGATATACTTTCCGGGTATCCTCAACGTTCCTCACTGACCAGGGTGGCCCACTTCGGGTTAGAGCTTTGCTTCACGGGCGGCCCAGTTGGAGAGAGAAGACGGGGTCCCATCCGGCTACGGAAAGGCCCAGAAGACTTACCGACTTATGCCCATAATGTTACTTGTAGTTCAAGATGTACTCTGTAACCAACTCTTAGTCGTAGCCGGATTAATCTCTCCTGTAAACCCTAGGCCGGATATCTATATAAGCCGTCCTAGGGAGAGCCTTTAGGGCAACACTAGACGACCAATAGTCTACAATCTCAACTCGCACAGGCGAAACCCTTGTAACCCATATTCCGGCTTTGCCGTATTACTGGATTGATAGCAGGAGTAGGGTCCGTCCAAAGCCGGTGGATTCGAACCTGGGTAAACTTGTGTGCTCACCGTCTCGGAACACCGTACGCCTCACACCCCTCTCTTCCGCACGCCTCGAGGACCCCCTCATGGCGTACTTGTCATTAATCCGACGACAGACCCCCATGCATTCCAGGAAACACCTTTGTGTCAAACCATAAATGCGGTATCCAATTCCTTTGTTACTTTGATACTGACTTGACCGAGATCTGATTATCAGTCTCATGATACCTCGTTAAATCTCATTTCCAACAAGTACTTTTTTACTCGTTCGCATGAAATTCAATCCCATGTCCTGTTCATACGCTGCGCAACTTAATGAATGTAATTCAACGAATGGGCTAGTGTATCTTTCCGTCACATAGGAGAACAAATACCGATCTTGATACATAGGCCTCAACATTTCCCTCTGGAATACCAACGTACATCTCTATAGTCACTCAGTTACGATCATGACGGTTGATGTCTTCAAAGCACCCTCGGGTGATAGTGATTAATATGATCTCACGGTCTAAGGATTATGACACTTTGTTTCTAACAATTACAACTATGAACTATGTGACATGATCGTGCTGCAAGAATCATCGGTCAGTAATGTCCATCACACCATCTTTAGATGACATGACTTCATTGTCAGTTGGCATAAATGCACCATGATCAGAAAACCTTGTTCATCAGCTGCCCAATGAACTAGTTGAATACAGGCTACTAGGGACCTTTGGTTTGTTTATATACCACAACTATATCAATGTTTCCACTCGATACAGTTATAGCATGATATAAAATTATTATGAATTAATGAGATATGATAATAAACCCCTTTATTATTTTCCTCTAGGGAATATCTCCTTTAGACACATTGCCAAGGAGACAGAGGAGGGATGTGGCTAGTCAACGACATTAGGGAGGCGCGGGGACTGACAAAACCGATGGTGGCAGCGATAAGCTAGAGATGTATAAGACGCTCACGATTCGCCCAATTTTGTTCTTCTAGGCTTGATTCCTTGGATGTGAAGGAGGAGGGGCGAGGTTGTGCTCGTGGGCACGTTGTCCTATATCAGGAGGTATGAATCGATGGTGATCGACATCGACGCTGACCTCTAGTGCATGCAATGAGCTTCATAGATAGGCGGAGGTGACGAGCTATAGTGGTGGATGAGTGGAGTAGAGCGAGGTGGTCGGAATCTGGTGAGGCTCAACACAACGGGCACCACCGAATGTGCTCCGTCGTGGTGAACTAGATGCGTGCGGTTCATCAGCATGTCACTAATAATCGTCACAAGTGACATGCCAGACACACACCATTACTAACAGTTATGAGTCACGTGCCATTAGTAGGCTATTTTGAAGTGCTAGGAGGCCAAGTGGTAGGTTTGCCTCTGCCATTAGCTACAACTAAGGGCTCATAAAGGCTGAGACCGCCACGCATAGGCTAGTATGTAGTTGACAGGCAAGCCATTATGAAAGAAATATAACCTACAATATTTTATACACTCAGTTTCATTAAAAGGTTTAAGATGTATAATTTTTTCCAAAATTTGAGTTTTCTATGTTTTAGAAAATATATAAAAACACCTACAATATTAAATAACTACACCATAAAAAATATATTTCATGTTTAATTTATTGATATTGATTTGATTTTGTAGATGTTAATATTTTCTACGAACTTAAAAGACGTATATTTAAAATAGTTTATGCGTTGTATTTTGGAGCGACTATCTATTGCTAGTAGATAATGATCCAGTGATTCAAGAGAAACCTCCAAGCCGAGAACCAACCTGTGGTTGGAAGTTTCGGAGGGCAGTGGTCCTCTGGCCCACCAGGGATCAAACCCCATGTTTGATGCTTTGGTGTCTCGTAATATTTTTTGTAAGAGACGATATTTATGTCAACATCGAGATTCCTATGATGACTTCGTTAGTTTTATGACCCGCCGATTGAGTCTCCCAGAGGTGCTTATTAGGGTGTGATGCACATGTGTAGAAATTGTAGATCCCTAAATATTTTGTTGTATGTTGATCCGACCCTCGCGTGGCTATATATAGGAGTTAAGAAAGGATACTTGGAGTACAATAAGATGTATAGCATCATAGTCTATCTCTAATTGTATATGTACATGTATTCTAATATTCTCCCTCAGTTGTAGTAGGAGAGAAGCGGACACTGGATTTGAAATCCATCGTTTTATCCTCCTTATTATCATCAACTGCGTCTCTGATGTACATGATCTAGCACCAGCACCTAGAGCGGTGACTATGTCCCCTTCTGGTGCCTCTCTTCCCTCCCGCAGTCACAACGGGAATATTGTGGACGCATGTGATGACGCGGACGTTGTTGACTGGAATTGTTGACGTTGTGTAGCCGTAGACATTGTTGTTGGTGTTGATATCGAGATAGCCGATCGTGATGTAGCCATAGTTGAGGTAGGCTTGGTCGATATTGTAGTCGTCGTAGAGGTGTGGCCACCAGTGCAGGAGGCGCAAAAAATGCGCGGTTTTATTTTTTGGACAGGGCTACAGTATGGATATTTTGCACCATGTAGAGGTACCATGGGGGCATCTCTTGGACTCGGTCATAAGTGCAACCACCAGTTTTGCCAGGACCGGAGGAACCTACCAAGCACACAAGGTTTTATCAGAACCGTATGCGCGGTCATAGGGGCATCACAATTATGACGCCCCGGTTTGTCGATACAGTCTTAGTCGTCGGACGCGGTCGATGCCACCGTTGGTTTCATGGATACGGCCATGCCATCATCGTGCCTTCAATTTAGAGCAGGAAGGAGTCACGGCCTCACGGGGATCCTCATGGGAACCATGTCTGGCAGCCTCCCGTCCTGTAACGCTATGTCGAGAGCAGAGGAACATGGACGAGTTGGCCATCTCTAGCCGCCACGGCGGTGCACGAGGAGGTAAACACGCTGCTGATAGAGTCAACCTGGGTGGGTGGGGTGACCACGACTTGTGCGGCTCCCGGATCTTGATGAGAAGATAGGGGTGGCTAGGAAGATTGGAGGGGGTGGCGAGCAATATTCGTAGCTCCCTTGTCCTTGACTCTTGACGAGAGCAGCGGGGTAGGGGAGAGAAAGGGTGGAGAGAGAATATACGGTGGTGGCAACGAACTTTCATGTATATGTTCATCTATAGACAGGTGGGACGAATAAACACTCATACGGTTCAATGGTAATTTTTCAAAAAGACGGGTTCAACGGTATTTTTATTTACACTCTCATGTAGGTGAGCTGTAGCTCAATGCTCAGGCTTTTCACGAGGCGTAAGCTATTAAATAATACTTCCTCCGTTCAGAACGTTTTAGTTTTGTGAATCGAATGTATCTATACAGTTTTTAGTATATTGGTTCGTAGAGGTTTGGACTGAACTTATACACTAAAAATGTTTAGATACATTTATTTCACAAAGCTAAAATGTTTTATATTTCTAAACGGAGGAAGTATTTGTGAGCTCGGTGTACTTTCCTAGAAAAAACTCCAAGCTAGAAAATCTATTCGTCCAGCAGGTTAATTTACCGATTTTAACTCGCGTTAATTTAAATTTCTGCATAGACCCAGTTCAGTTATACCCGAAACCACGCAACGCCGAAATCTTTCCTTAGTTTTGTTGACTGTCATGCTCCCAAGAGGAGTACCAGATGGGCATTGGGGCAGCATCGTCCATCCGGCCATCCGGGGAATAAACAGTTGGAAGTGCGCGTCGCCACGTCACTGGTTCCCGCTGTGTGTCCACGTGTATCGACGTTCATGGCGCTGACAAAATCCGTTCGAGTGTCGCTGCTGCGCTCCACTTGGCCACAATGTCAGATGGCTGCGCTCCACTTGGCCACAATGTCAGATGGCCACGCGTAGATAACAGTGAAACTTTCTGCTCTTAAAAATAAAAATTAAGTTGAATGATTGTTACTCTCATCACCAGACCCCGCAAATAAAAAAAGATTGTTACTCTGTTTGCCTTTTTTGATCCGTAAATTATAATTCTGTTCCTTTTCTTAACCAAATTATTTAAAGTGTTTATTTACTAAATTTGCTAGCAAGTGTGTGAAACCACTGCTGTATGATCGGTCCAGTACCACTTTCTTGTTATTTAGGTTGTTCACCACGTACTGTACCACTCTGTCTGAGGAAGCTCCAGTACCACTTTATTTGAACTTTGAAGTCAGAGCCAAGCCGGAAAGTCCATTTGGCTCCCGAGCTCGGATACTCTCGGTATATTAGATTTTTAAAATATATATATATGTTCTAAAAAATTGTGAAATGAAATCCTAAAAATAGATAGTTGTGTATTCCACGAACGTGCAAAATGTCAATTCCAAAATCTCAGGTGGAACCTATAGTGCCAACTCTGCCTACCAGACGAGTTCCGCGGCTGCCATCCTAGGTTTACCGCTAAGAAGATCTAGAGTGCTCACGTCGAGCCGAAATGCAAGCTCTTCTTCTGGTTGGCCCTCCACGGCAAGTTATTGACGACTGACATGTTAGAAGCCAGGGGTGGCTCTATGACCCTCTTTGCATGCTTTGTCTGAGCGCTCTCGAAAACAGCCATGCATCTAAAAGTATAAACGATGCCTCCTCAAGATGCCTCCACAAAAATCAGATTTTACAGGCCACTAAACCTTGCCTCAAGCGTATCTTAGCCGTTCGTTTGTTTCACCTTGTGTGACATAAAACGGCACCCGTGGTCAAAAACCCTAGCTCACAGTTTCCCTACGCTCTAGCCGCCACCCACCCACAATTTCTCGCCCACGCACATGCCTCTCCCATGGCCGCCTCCCCTGCAGTCTCACCTTCTCCCCTTCCTCCTCCATCCCATAGCTCCACCACCTCCACGCCCTACCTGATATGACGAGGAGATGCGATGATAGGACAAGAGGAATATGATGCCCAAGAGGAGGAGGCAGAGATGGACGAGTGACAAAGAAGAGAGGAGGCGGACCTGCAGGAAGGAGGCGCAGATGTGGGGTCCCAGGCCGTTCACCTACAATCCGAGGTGAGCCTCCTTCCCTGCATCCTTCTCTCATGGTCGTCCATGGAGCCTTGTGGCCGGTGACCTACAGTTCCATCTCCATCTGGTGTCATATTCCTCGATTTCTCCCTGTTAGATTTTGCTTGAGTGTCTTATATGTGACCTTGCCATGTTCTGGCTGGAGTTGTTGTCCCTAATCTATCCGGTGGTTGCATATTCGTCAATGGTGGATGGATTGAGAGGAGGGATCGTGGATGTGCATCAACAACCATGATAAATCTTTCTCTGGTAGAATTTAGTTTTCCTTAATCTATCGTGTGTTGTTCAGCAAGAAAAAGCACTACGGTTGTAGGCTTGTGGCCCGAAGCTCGACGGATTTCTCACACACCTCAACTTTCAATTCACTGCGCTCGCTTTGGTCCCTCTCTTGGTTGGTCTGCTCTTTGTAGAAAATGTTTGAGCAATGTTCGTTTTAGTGATGTTTGTATGCAGATAATAAGGTACCGAACTGTTCATACGTGTTATCTTAGTTTGAGAAAATATTCGGTTGGTTGATTATCGCCGGTGTTTTTATGCAGGATTTTGTGGTTGAAGTATTGAGGTTAATGGTGGAACTTATGATAATCAGATATGTAATGGAAGGTGTCAGGTTGTAGGTCTACAATTGGATTATTTACTTAACTGGTCGATTGATACTTCTTTTAGTTTTTTATGGAGAAGATATACGTTGATTTTGCTCATATTTTGAGAATTTCTAAGCGGTTTATAATGACACTGTAGTTTCTGTAGAAAATAAGTATCATGATCCAAAATTTAAGAAATCAACATTCTATTTGTAACTTAATCGGTACTACAGTGAATATATGCTACGGTTGCAAAGCTGTATGGTTGGATCATCTAATCCTTGTTCATGTTTTCTATAGACTTGATTTTCAGATTTATGTCAACTATTTTCAGCAATTACTTGATAATGTACTCACTTTATTTTCAAATTTATGAGATGCTATCGTACTATATCTCCTTTCTACAGTATGTATCCTGTCTTGAACCATAACTTACATAATTTATTTTGTGGCCTCTGGTTATTATTATGTACTAGCTTACTTTATTCTTGTCTTATGAAGAGTAATACGTGGAAAGTTGAACAAGAATACAATTACTTGCTTATGAAAATATTTTACTTATCTAATTCCTTTGTTGTACATATATATTATGCAGTGATGTATTTCCTTGGCCTCTTTTTTATCACTAAAGTAGAATTATATTATACTATTTGTCGATTTAAGTCATGTGTAGAATAGTTGTAGAGAAGGTCAAAATTTTGGAATATTATCCATTCGTACGTAGACTAATATGTCCCTTATCAAAAGGTGGCGTCTCCGTTGATGTTTCGCTGGAATTATTGTTGGAGATTAGCTTGAGCACCCTTCCCGAGCAATGCCCCTTTGTCTCTCATACTAAGCTATTCAACTAAAATGCACTAATGGGGTGGTAGCGGCAATAACAACGCCTGGTGGATCTGTAGTACGAATATGAGCACATGGGTTTGTGGCAGTGGCCCACTTGATGGTGCTCACTGGTGGGGTATGGCAAGGCAGGTTGTGTGAACGGTATTGCAGTTGACATATCGGCTCAGCTCCACCATGCACTGGTCAAAACTCTAACTCTAGCTCCGCTGAGTTGGTTCTATTGAAGCTCAGTTCATCTAGGTAATTTTCTTATACAACTTACATGATGCACTTTTTATCAAGGATGTGCTTCAATAATTGCCTCACTACTCTTACACATCTGCTTCAATGATTTCTTTTTCCTGTTTGATATGGCACATCCGTGTCGTTCTTCGTTTCTGATGGATCAAAATGTGACCCTGCCCAGATATATTGTGATTTAGCTCATGGTTGCCTCACTACTCCTACACATGTGCTTCAATGATTCTTTTTCCTGTTTGATATGGCGCTTCCATGTCCTTCTCTGTATCTGATGGCTCAAAATGTGACCCCTTCCCAGATATATCGTGCTTTAGGTAAGTACCGCGTCCTGCTGTAACTATTATTATGTGCCAATCGATGATAAAATGAAATCCGGTTCAGAAATATGTGGTGTACAATACTTAGTAAGCTCTTTGGAATTGATACAAATTAAAACTGATTTATTTTCATTAGAAGAGACTTAATTTGTGACTGAAAAGTTAAATTAAATTTGAGTTTTTTTGGCTCATTGTTTGTAGATCAGTACATGGGTGCTTGATGCTTTAATCATGTGGTATACATAAATAACTCACCTGTTTTTTAATTGTATGCATCCTTTTAGTTTCAGATGACCAATGGTTATTTGTTTCAGAGGCACGCTTAATTTCAAGAACAAAAAGTTAGTAATCTAGGTCAGTAATGTCAGGTTAGATTTTGATAATTCAATCATATTGACATTTATTTGGTGTTTCCTTTTGGCCGCTCACTACATTACTGCAGGTGCATTATCTGAACAACGGAGCTGTTTTTAGACACATTTTCTTATTTCTATAGTGAGCCTATGCTGCAAAGATTTTTGAGCTAACTGGCCACTTAGATTGGAGCTTCTTGGCATTCTTGTTTGTCTTGCCACATCCCTGTTAAATTTGAATATGTTTGACTTTGGGTTGGTTTGATGTTTGTTACGCGGGGTCATGGGATCCTCTTCTCAACTTCCAATTCAATTCTCTGCACGATTTAGCTAACTATATGGCCATTTAAATCCATCCACGATTATGAACCCGATCCTTTTTATTGAATTTGTACTATAATGTGCAGATGGTTTCAGTGCGACATCATTGCTTATTTTTCGCAGTTGCATGATAATAATCAATGCATCTCTCTTCATACAAGTAGATCCCCGAGTTCATTAATTTTTCGCAGTTGTATTGAAGGTAATTGCAGGTTGTATAGAAGGGTGCACTGTTTTACCAAATTTATATTGTTTGACGTGTGGAGCCTTCTTTTCTAGAGGAATACCAATCGTTTATCTCCTGCAGGTTCGCTTATTTTCTTAATTTCCATCCCAATCTATGTTATGTAGTTTCTAATGTGTTCGTTTAATTTCCAATGCCTTTAAAAGACTTTCCAATGGTATTCAGAGACAAACAATGTTTATTCAAATACTATCGGTTTAGGTTTGTACAGGACTCGCGATGCTTATGGAATTTATTTATTTTTCTCATATATGTGCTCCAAGATTTCTATGTTAATTAAGTATTTTAGTATTTAACTTCAATAAGTTAATATTATAAATAAATATTTGTTTCAATGGTGAAAGAGCATGTGGGCCTGGTTTTGGTAATTAATGACAACTTTATGGACTAATGTGTGTATTAAGTTTTACTTGTAGGATTTGTCCATTGGCATCACTTGGAGCATGTGTTGGCTTCAAGGTTGATGAAATGAAGAAGAATATGCGTTGTGGAAGCCCAATATGCGCCATCCCTAGAAGATCTCATGTTTGGTGCTTGCCATCCTCGGTGTTTATGGATCGATGAAGACAAGGCCAAAGAATGCTCAAGGCAAATGTATTCTTGATAGGTTTTCGCTTTTGCCGGTCTCGTGTTGACCGGGTTTAGGATAGATAGTCGTACTATCAAGAGAAGCTCTCGAGTGAGTATCTCGATCATATCGTTCGGAGAGAGCTCAAACCTTTGCATACTTGCATCATCATATTTGGTTGTTTATTTGTCTTATCCATGTGAGGATATAGAGCTTGTGGTAATCCTCATAACAAGCTCTTGTTCATCAAAATCGGACCCCCCCTTTAATATCTTGTTGCGATTTTGATCGTGGCGGTTTTCCGGATTCTCACCAAGTGAGGTATCTCACATTATACTACTTGATACATTCTCACTTGGTGTTATCCAATATTTCTACTTTTGGTTGGGTACCTCTTGTCGTCCTCTTTCCAACGCAATTGGATTCGGGTCAATCAAAGTCTCCTAGCAAAAGTTATCGCCATTGCAATATTTGCCTCTTTTGTTTTAAAAAGAAAAAAAGAAAAAGTATTTCTGTTCGTGGGCTGAGCGGTAGTACCGATGTGCGCTACCGGCCCATCCTGAGCGAGCTACGCTTAGCTCTGTGCTACCCGGTTGCGCGCTCCGGTAGTACCGGGCCCAACCGGTAGTACCGCCCGGGCGGGCCGGTAGTACCGGCCGGCCCAGCAGCTCCCAGGTACAGCCTCCCTAGCCCAGCCAGCTCGCCGCTTCGCTCCGCCTCGCGCGCGCTTGCCGCTTGCCTCGCTTCCTTCCGCCGCTGCTTCCCCGATCCCCTGCCCCGCTCGCTCGCCCTGCTCTCTCTCCCGCTCGCCCTCGCTTCGCCTAGGCCGGCCTAGTCGCCCCGCTAGCGGGTCGCCGCTCGCCTTGCGAGCTCCCCTGCCCTGCGCTGTTTTGCTCGCCGGCCCAGTCGCTTGGTCGCTCTGACGCTGCTCTACTTCGCTCGCTGGCCTCGCACGTGCGCAGTCCGCTCGCCCCGATCCCCTTTGGTTCTCCTGGTTCGCTGGCTGCTGTGTTGTTCGCTGCTGTGTTGTTCGCTGCTGCTTTGCCTGGGTCGGTGCGGTAGTACCGGATCGATCCGGTACTACCGGCCCAAGCCGAAAAAGCCCCCAACGGGCTGATTTCTTTGGCCCCTTTAAATAGACTTTCCCACTCTCTTTTTTAGTGTTCTTCTCATCTATCTTTTGTCAAGCTTTGCCTCTTGTTCTAATTCTTGTGTGCTTGATTTCTTCACAACCCTCCATTGATTCTTGCCAATATTTGAGGGGTAGATAGAGGGGATCTAGATCTACACTTTGACTAATCAAAATCCACTCTTTGTGAGTGAATCTTTGGATCTATATCATTGGGGCTTTTTGTGATCCCCTTTTGTGTTCTTCCTCTCTTATTCCCCCAAGTGCTTTAGTAGCCTTGTTGGAATTTGAGAGTGAAGTTGTGGAGCATCTTTGTGGTGTTCTTGCCTTTTGCATTTGGTGCATCGGTGTGTGTTCTCTCCGGAGGATTTGGTTGGTGATATTCATTGTTGCTAGTCCCTCTTGGGTTCTTGGAACCCTAGACGGTTGTGTGGCCTTTGTGGCGTGTGCTTGGGGTCTTCAATTGAGTTGTGAAGCTCCCCCAAGATTGAGGCCTTGGTGGCGATTATTGGGAGCCTCCAATTAAGTTGTGGAGATAGCCCCAATCTTGTACGGGTTCGGTGACCACCCTCAAGTGTCCCATAGTGAAACGGGTGCTTGCCCGTGTGGTGGGTGCTCGGGAGAATAGGGTGAGGCCTTGGTGGCGTTGGTGGTCTTAGTACCGCCCACCCCTCCAATGAGACGTACTCCCTTGTTGGGAGGAACTCGGTAAAATATCGTCGTCCCCTCGTGCCTCGGTTATCTCTATACCCGAGCTCTTTACTTGCACTTTACATTGTGATAGCCATCGTGTTTGAAGTAATTATCTTGCTATTATATTGTTTCTTGTCTTGTCTAGCATAAGTTGTTGGTGCACATAGGTGAACCTTAGTATATCTAGGCTTTGTGCTTAACAAAAGAAAACGCTAGTTTTATTCCACCTTTGTTTAGCCTATCTCGTAGAAGTTTTAAATCGCCTATTCACCCCCCCTCTAGGCGACATCCGTGATCTTTCAAATGGGACGATGAACCTTCCGCAACACTTCCTGGTGGAGCTATTGGTGCATTTCCTAGCCTCAATTTTATTTGAATCTTCATTTATATAGCAGTCTTCATCATTTTACTACTTTCTCATCTGTTGGTTCAGATGTATTTAGGCGTTAGTGTGTTTTCCATGCTTTGATATGTAACTCACGAGCCTTAACTTTCACTTATCATTTTATAATTTTCACTCTCTGGTATATGTTACTGGTTGTACGTTTGAAAAAATCAGTTTTTTGTGGCACTGACGGTGGGAATTGCAAGTATTCCACTGAATGCACTTTGAGTATTCTCAGAGGGTGAGCTGGAGAGATTACTCTGCGGAGAACAAGACAATTGGGATGTATGTGCCCATCTTTTGTTGGCTTTTGTTCATTTTTCCGTTTTTCGTGTTTTTCTTTTTATACCTTTTCCATATTTATGCCTTGCTTTTCGACAGTGTTTGTAACTGGTCCATGACATAAAATATGATAACGGCTACACACTCCAGCAGCCACGCAACCATTAATGTAAGTCTTTGGACTAGATACGCTTTGAAGTGTGATTCAGATAATATTAGTACCATAACAAGATATCAAGATATCTGAATACATTGTAGATTTTAGAGACCATACAAGAATCTGGACGCCTTGCGGTTTATAACGGGCTCACCTCGACTCCAGGAGGTATGGCTGCACTGAATCCGAATTTGACAGTTGTCCGGAAGGTATGTTCTCAATGTAAAGTTATCTTTGCCTATCAGTTCATTGTTTCTATGTTTACTAAAATTGTCTCATACGGTCTACAATCTAAAGATTTGACACTTGTTAGAATTCTGCAGTGCCATAGAACATTTCCCTGAAGAATAAATCCGGTTAGCTAAGTTTGATCGCTTACGATTTATTATGGTTTAATCTGTATGATGTTCTTATAATTTTAGTTGACTTAGCAGTGAGGATATGTAACATTCAGTTTCCAGAACTTCCTAATTTCTCCATTTTTTGACCATTTTCAACAAACTAAATCATGCAGTATACATATGGTACATAAATGGAGCACTGAGAACGGCCTTGACCATGAATCAGCGGCATGTGCTTCATCAACTAGCAACCCAACCAGGTGCAAACCTAACCACTGATAGTTTTGATAATTCTCATTGCATCTTATGTTTTACCAAGATCTGTATTTATAAGTATCTACATACACTGAATTATTTAGTGTCCTTTTCGCCTCGACAATTGCATACTAAAATCGACTGCTTATCTATCCTTCTCTAATAATCCTTAGTTTAGGTAGTGGGGGACGGTAGCAATTTCTTCCCTATGCTTTTTTCGTTAATGCAAAAACATTTACCATACGATAAAATGGCTAAAATATAATCTGGATTTTATAAACCACGCATAGATAAATAATCAGTGGATATTTTTCTAGAGTGTCCTTTTACAAGTCAATGCATTTCATAAAACCAAGACAACTAAATACAAACTATTGTCTAATATGATCCTCTAAGGAACTTCTGTTTCTCTATATATTTAAACATGTTTAGCTTGGTTACTTTCCATTACGTACTGATTGTTTCTCTGCTGGCCTTAGATGCTCCAGAATTCTCAAACAGTTCAGGATCCCAAAGAAAATGATACTTGATCAGATGCTCATGACACTTGGAATTCCACAGGCTGAATATGGACGCAAAATACAATGGAGACAACAAGATATGTGTTACTTTCATTTTCAACACCTCTAAACTACCCTTTGAAGGCTCGCCTTTCTGGCTATATCTGGAGCCCACTCCGGGGACGATGGCATAGGAGAGGACACTGTTGTCGTGGCCTGGAGAGTGCAACCATTACCCTGCTTGCCGAGTGAATCAATTTGTCAGTTGTTGTAATTTCAAAAAAAAATTACCCACTAATGGTCAGTTTGGTAATTGGTTGCTTTGTGTAGTGTTAGTGTATACTCACTTTCCCTAGGAAGATCACACGTATCTTTGGAAGATCAGTGCAAATTTGTTTCTGCCTCTTTTAAGTAAACTCGTTTTGCTTAATAGTTTCTCTTTTATTACATAGCTTTGGATCATTCTAGATATATAATGTTTTATTTGTCTTATAGGTACATAACGGTATGGGTTAAAAAGGTAGCTTACCCCATTTAGAAAAACTGGAAAAAAATACCTCACACACCAGCTAATTCATTCAAGTTGGCAGAAGTCTATTGTTTATTGTAGTATCATTGTAGTAAGTAAAGTCATTAAGACCTGCTATTCTTATTCTTCAGCTAAGATTTCCCGTCAAACCTATCAAATATGAACACAACTTTGTTTATGAGAATAAATATAAATAAAATAAATAGAGTGCCCTAAGAAACAACTGTTCTATCTTAATGTTTCGTAAGAGTGCACATATACTTTATTAGCTTGATTCTAAATGGCCAGGTATGATTTCTCTTGTTTGAAGAGCTAATCTCTTCCATATATGCTACAATATCCCAAAAGTTTATATGTCAATTGAAAAGCATATCGCTTTGACAGTAGTAAACGTATTTTTGCTTCTGAC
Organism: Avena eriantha; assembly: GCA_910589775.1. Taxonomy (NCBI): domain Eukaryota; kingdom Viridiplantae; phylum Streptophyta; class Magnoliopsida; order Poales; family Poaceae; genus Avena; species Avena eriantha. Next base: position 414,600,455 of record OU342744.1, on the reverse strand, counting down.
AAATCTACTTGTTCCATAGTGGAATGTATGATTAGGAACTATTCAATACCGCAGGTTCTTGTGTAAATGTTTGCATATAATATACACATTTTTGTTTGGCTTTTGTGCTTGGAAGGTATAATTGTGTTCAAGCGTAATGTTTTCTTCTTGAATTTGTTTTTTTCCTTGGGGATAAGTATGATACAGGGGCGGTGTCAAGCGGAAAAGACATCATCTTTTTGCTAGAGTAGAAATCAACTATCTTAAACACAGTTTCGTTATCATGCTGTGTTTCTCTTCATTTTCTAATTAAGTATGTTATTTGCGCTTTGCATAATTGGTTTTATAATTTCTGAAATATTTGGATATTTAGATTGTATTATATTGAGAGAGAAATTTTGTAAATTAGGTACTTTATTTTCCCATATGAAAACACACATAGACTAATATTATGGTATCATCCAGTTAAATCCAATGAAATGTCCTCATTTCTTTCCATGGCAGCGGCATCATGGACCACATTGAGATATCAGCCACTGGCACTCTAGAAGCTATGAAGAAAAAGCTGCATGTTTTGTGCTGTGAGCACAAAAGCAAGTGAAGAAGGTGCATTTTTTGCAAACTTTGCTTGCTCCTCACTTGCTATCAGGTTACCTAGGGGAGTCTATGCAAGGACCATTATGTTGCACGGCAGACAATCAACTACATGGAAGGTGAAGAAGGTGCATAAATATATCAACCATGCTGAGCTAGAGAGACCGAAGATATATAGAGGCCTCCTTCCCAAGCTGAAAATAATAAAGAAAAAATTCTGAAGAAGACTAACCAACTGATAGAAGCCAGCGGTTCTTCAGATATCTAGATAAAAAATGTGTGTGTTTCCACCTATCGCATCCATTAGATAATAATCTCAGAGAACTTAGCTCTGAACTACAATTTCCTGCGTGACAACCACGCTGATACCCTCCTTCGTATCAAGCGGTGTCTAGCGATCTTAGTAAGCATTCGGTTGAGGGCATTTCTACCCAAACTTCAGTACTTTGCATTTAGTTTTGTGGCATTCAGATTTTAGGATAGAAATCGAACATCGTCTATAGGCTCCATAGAAGAACTATTTGTGTGCACTTTGGCTTTGACTGTTAGCTTCGCGATGTAGAACCACAGTTTGCCAAATAATCAAGTTTCATTTCTAATATTTCCTGTCCTAAAATAAGTGACTTCGATTTTTCCTACATTCGTATGCACCTAGACATGTTTTAATGTGTAGATATATATGAATCTAAACAAATCCAAATCACTTATTTTACTACGGAGCAAGTATTTAAGACCTACCACCGTTTCTCAAGCTTCGAGGCATGAGGATACACCTGACACGGCTCCAGTGACAATGAAGTGGTAGCCACACCACGGTTCATGCCAAACTAGCGGAACGCCTCTTCCACCATGGTTGCTATGTAAATAAGCTGCTACGGATTTCTTGAAAGGGGAACTTGGGCACCTTCGGTGTGAGATATGTGGGAATACTTGGATGAGGGACGCTTAAGATTTGGGCACCTCTGGCTGGACGGAGAACGCCCGCCCCTCCCGCTGGCCGGAGCACGCCCGTGCCTCCTCTGATAGGACCTCGCCCGCGGCGCTCGCCATTTGGATGCAGTGGACGGGAGGCGACGTGCCGCCAACGACGGGACCCTAAGAACTTTAAAAAATAGGCCAGAACTTAGAAATAGTCTCACTGTTATGTCCCTGACCGCTGAAGTATGCCACGTCAGCCTGCAGGCGGGCCTTCCCTGTTAGAATCACCGTAAAACGATCTAAATCGTGTGATCAGTGTTTTCTGCAACCATTAGAGGACAGGATGATGGTTTTTTGAAGAACAATTAAACAATGGTGGTCTTTTGAAGCCCTAGCCTTTCTCGGAACACTTGGATGAGAGATGCTTGAGATTGGGCGCCAATCGGACAAGGATAGGTCGGACCTGACTGCCTAGCCTCAAAGCTGCATCTCATTCTACAAGGTTTAGTCTATTTTTCCAACTTTGACGGTTCCACAACAAATATCGCACTACAAAATTTAATATTGTTCACAACGAATTAGTGATCACTTTTTCACAAAAAAAAAACGAATTAGTGATCACAACTTATTACATGTTCCTCAATATAATATAAGATGTTTTTTCCTAATGGTTGCACAACAAATGGTTTTTCAAGCTTGGTTTTTATCACCGTAACACACGATGTAAATTAGTGTGAACATCAGGGGGTCGTGCGCCAAGACGCACCCCTAAATCTAGTCTATCCAAAGACTGCCCGTTCACCACCACAATATGGAATACAACGCAAGTTGGAGACAACGAAGTTGTTGGTCCGCCTCCCCATAGCTTCCCCTCCATCTCGAATTGGTGGGACACCCTCATAGCTCGGAGGCCGCATAATGAACAATGACCTCTGTAACGCATGGAAGGAAAGGAATCGTAAATTTTTCACGGGTCGCCTCAACTACCTTGAGGTGGCAGCTATTGCCACCGAGGACACGCCATCGAGCTTTTGTTGTCTTTATGTCGACCATCCTAACCGCGCCAGTTTAATTTTTTTTCTTGTTCTCATGATTTGTGGGTTTGGCAAGTTCCACCTTAATATAAACTTTACACCCCTGTACAGTGTTCGGAGTTTCCCTCCTATATGAAAAGGCAGTCTCCTGCCGGTTGCTCCAAAAATGTTTTATATTCCGAGCTACACAAAAATGATAAACTTTGATTTTCTTTTGAGATTTGAAATCACTATACTCATATTGAAATTTTTGTCAATTTTGTGTAGATCAAATACACATTATTTTTAATTGATATTTTGTACATTTTTAGTATACATCACAGGCTACATCCATATTTATTTTTAGAATTTTTGTAACTCAGAAATAGGACTCCTTTTTTTTAAAATGCGGAATCACCTGTGTCCATGTCCACCAAATCTCCACTGCAAGTTTATAGGAAACTATGAAGTTTTTCCTTAATATTAGTACTGTAAGTTTTTTTCTTCAGAAATTCACTTTTAACCTAGGGTGCGTATGCTCATGCCATCGAAAATAATATTTTAAAATGTGAAAAAATTGTGAATGAAAATTTTGCATGTACATTTTGACATTCTTTGTGAGCACGACAAGTTTCGTGGAAAACCAATATTTGTTATGTCATGTATAAAAAAAATAAAGAAATGTCTTTTGAAGAGTTTTTTGGCACCGAATTTTGTCCTTTTTATACACGTCATTAAAAACACGAGTTTTCCATTAAACAATTTTGCGAGCACATAGAACATTCAGATGTATGCCCAATATCTTTACTCAGAATTATTTAACATTTTAAAATGCGCCAAAAACTTATTTCGAAAAACAAGAGCACATGCTCTGGGTGCAAAAAAGCCAAGTTTTTTCTTTTCTTGAACAACAAATAAATACGCCCGTAGAAATGGTCATGTAGAGTTTGTCTTGTTTAAAAAAAATAAGTCATGTAGAATGATCGGGGCTTTCGCCACACGTCTATGGCACGCTCACACGCTAGACTATTTCCGTCTTTGGTTACCAAGAATTTCGGCAAAAAAAAGGGCATTTTTTTGTCATTTCTAAGAAAATGTTGCTACGATGGAACGAACACATACGAAATCTCACAATATATAATCTTTTGCACAAAGTTGCACACATCATTTCGCAATGACTTCTCACATCGAACTGAATTTCCTGAGCCTAACTGCTACTGAACTCGAGCTATTTCGCTTCCTTTCAATCAGATCATGTACGTTACCAAACGGAAGAATGCTACAGATGGTCAAACTCAAGGTGAGCTACCTTCTTCAGACTTCAGTTGCTGCAAGAATCTGCTGCATCTCCTTCACATAAATGGTATAGTACAGCAATTCTCTTCGTCATTACAGACTTGATCAATGCGATGAGCACATTCCTTTCTCCCGGTCACCCTCTCACTCTTTCTTGAGGAGATCATAGAACACCGCAGGCTTTCTGTGGTTCTTGCTGCAGGCTTCCTGCAGCGAACATAAGTCACAGGATGTTTCAGAGATGAGTACCCGAAAGTTTAGTTTCGTCGAAACAATGAAATGCATGAATTCCTTAGGAAACACTTGTTGTTTTTGTTCAGAATTTCATGTCAAAAATACTTTTTCAGCATTTGGGGAGAAAGAAAAGGCAGAAACATTTTGGTTGCTTCTCTTAACAAATCTTGCCTGCATTGCGAATGCGATGTGGAGCAGAGTGGCTTCAGACCACGGCCTGCCGATGAACTGAAGACCGATGGGTAGCCCGGCCTTATCCTGCCCAACCTGGCATATTGTTTTGCTAACAATGTTAACTTGTCATCTCTTAAGCATTTTGCATATTCTTCTCCGAACAGGGCAGATCATGTTCAGATATTTGTTACCATGACAGTTATTGCCGGCAAACCGAGGAAGTTCCCTGCTATCGAGTACCGGATCAACGCAGCTTTGGTTGGAGAAAACATAGCACCGAGTTAGGAAATTAGCTTGCCGCGAAAAAAGTTAGGAAGTTAGGATGGAGAAAACATGAAGTTGCTGCAACTGTTTACTGAATCCTGGTTCATTAGAACTTACCTCCATTTATGTAGTCAAGTTCACCGGTCTTTAGCGCGTCATCTTGCAGTGCGGGGGCAGTCACACTGCACGACGGATTCATAATCAATTATGAACACTAGATTTTCAGTGAGTATTCTGACTTGTGAGTGATGAAAGCTGAAAATAGTTACCCGGTCATTGGTGAGACGATGACATCTGCTGTCTTGAAGATCTCTTTGTGGAAGAACATCTGACGGTTCCTGAGAAGTGACAACAGCGGTCAGATACTTCTCCATAATAGGAACCATGAATATAAAGTATTTGAGCTTCCAATGTTACTACTGTACTACATGATTTAGATATCTGTGCAGTATCCCAAGAAATTAATCACTGCACCGCTAGTCAAAGAGACACTATCTTGCCAAAAAAACAACAGCGTACCGGAGTCGTTGCGAGTTAAGGTATGCTCTGCTGCTGAATGAACCGTAGACGCCCAGCGCGACTCTCACGTCCCACCCGATCTCGGACCTCTTCCTGCCATAGTTCACAGTGCATTCTCAGGATGTAAGCCAGTTCATCTGTAAGTTTCCATCGAAATTCAAATCCATCAGACGAACATAAAGTAACATAGTTGTGCTTACAGTTTGTCCAGATACTTGGACAGGGAAGCAGTGCATTCAGAACCGATGGTTACGTAGTGCGCTAGCCGCATCTCCTCGATCTCTGGGACTGTCACATCCACAGTCTTGCAGGCAAGAAATGATCATAAGAACAAGTAAAAAAGCATGGAGTTCGTTGACAGAATTGCTGCCACAGGATCTCAGTAGTCTCTTACCTCCCAACCGTAGTTTGTGTACAGGGTCTGTAGAGCTTTGTCACAGCAGGCTCTGATGTCGTCTGAACTGTCGTTAAACCACTGTAATATTTTTGTATCGCAGCGTTAATTAGGCCGTCGTGTATCCAGAAATCCCTTTGGATTAAATAACAAATCTGCTTAACTGGACACAGTCATACCTTTGCAGATTTTGCCAGCTTGACATTGCTAATTGAGGGTGTGGACGTCAGCAAAGGCAGATTCAGCTCAGGCTGCAAGGCCACAACAGGTTGTCAGCAACTCAAGAATTTCACTGGATGCTACTAGTACTTCCTCCGTCCAAAATAAGTGACTTAGGTTTATCTACTTTAAAGCCTTAAGAAATTAGAAGCAGTTTGATTTACCCTGAGGTAAGATGGTTGGGACTGATCAACGATAGCTGAGTAACTGAAACACATAAAACAACACACCGGTTCGTTAATACTCCCTCTGATCCAAAAAAAAAAAAGATGTGTGTTATCCACAAAAGAAAAGCAGTTTGTGCGTGTGAGAGAGAGTGGCACTAACGCGATGGCTGCATCCTCCACCGTTCCTGCCAAGATCCCCGCCATGCCGACAGTCCAATTCAAGGGTAGGACCCTGAAAAACACTCTCGCACGGATCAGTGACGAATGTTTTCAGAATCTTGACTGCACGCATCGCACGAGACACAAGTAATCTACGGCGGGCTATTTCCGGCAGCACGCAGTGATGTTGCGTGGTGTACTTACCCTGCGCTGGAGAGCCTCCCGGCGGTGGGCTTGAAACCGACCACGCCGCACAGCGCCGCCGGCATCCGGACGGAACCTCCTCCGTCGACGCCGAGCGCGACGGGGCAGAGCCCCGCGCAGACCACGGCGGCCGAGCCGCTGGATGAGCCCCCGGCGACCTTGCCGACGTTGTAGGGGTTCCTCGCCGACCTGCACACACCCATGACACGGCGTCATCAGTAAGCTTATGGTACGTGGCATTTGTGGTGGCACGTGGGCGTTAGGCGAGATGCACGTGGCAGGCTGGCAGCGCAAAGAAGGTTTGGCGGGACGTCGCCTACCCGTAGTGCGGGTTGATGCCGCTGGTGCCGGCACCGAGCTCGTGCATATTGGTCTTGCCGGCGAGGACGGCGCCGCACGCGCGCAGCTGCGCCACGCACGCCGCGTCCGCGTCGCACGGCCGAGCCTTGCCCAGCCACCGCGTCCCGCCTGTCGTGGGGTAGGGTAAGCAGTCGATCTCGTCTTTCACTCCCACCAGCACGCCGTCCAGCGCGGACAGCGGTGCCCCTGTACCCCAGTAGTCAAGGTACAAAACAGCACACGTGAGAAAATCTGACAAGTGAAAAATTCAAAAGGGATGCAACAATAAGTTCTCTGATACAGAAAACAGAATCGGATATGTTCTTGCCAATACGTATTTGCCTTTTTTCTTTCCAACGGATTTTGTCAAAATCCCTCTTCTAGTTCATTTGTCAAAATTTAGTGTAAATTTTGAGAAAAAATTGAACTAGATTTTGGCAAATAAACTAGAGCTGAGATTTTGATGGGATCCCACCTGACACCCTAGTTTGCACCACACTGGTGATGTGGCCAGGTTGCGAAGTTCGTCTAAAGTGACAGTGCCGGTATCAAGGAAGCGATGATGCTATTGGTTATTATTTTTGGACTAGAAAATGTCGGAGGCAATTAGTTATTATTAGATATAGATCTCATGTATCTGATGCTCTTCAATACTGTTGTTGGCATCATGGTTATCTGCATTGCTCGGCCAAAAGAGGATGAACATGTTGGAGGTCTCATTCACAACCCGGTAGATGGTGGCATATACATTGTTGTCTTCTTGAGTACACTAGCATGGCATGAAGAATACAGCCAACAATAATCTCATTCTCTCTATGTTTGAGCAAATTCTGCATTTTCATAATACCAAACGTTATGCTTTGTTCAAGCCAAGAGGCTGAGGACCAATACGGTAAACCGTTTTTTCGCCTCACATATTTGTTCTCATGTCTATTTGCTCGCCTTTCAGCTTGTACTTTTTTGCTCTTTTTTTATGAATTGACTTTAAACTTCGGAAGAAAATTAGATGGGTGCATCAATTGATGCAGAAGCCGTGGGTTCCCCTCCTTTTCGATAAAAGATGACAAACCAGTACCCCACACGGGTACGCTACCGAATAATTCTTAGTTAACTATATTTGAATTGACTGATAAATACCGCGGAATGCATGTACTGTTCATGAGTTATCTCGTTGATGCTACTCTTATGGTGTTGTATATGCAGACAATCTCTTTCTTTCTTTCCTCCCTACGTACGTACGCACGAGGGTACACATCCCTTTCTGTATTTAAACCATGGCCTAACACTGAAATGTAGCTATAACTCTTGCATGCGAAAACCCTGATTGAGCTGCAATCACATGCACTAATTACCACCAACTTATCGGTTAGCAATAAATGTGTATCTTCAGGATACGAGTCGATGATGCACCATCACACGCTATATGCTAGCGCAACAAACAAAATGAACAATCTCTGTCCACCATTTCTGTACACAGGACGATTCCATTTCCTTCTTAAAAATGAACTCACGCGACATGGTAGGATTGTGGATCCACTCATCCATCCAAGTGGGGTGTGTTCATTTCTTTGGGGGGCAGGCTAAAATAGTCTATCAAAACATTTTATAGTTAGGAAAAGAGTTAATAGGTTCTGAAGGTATAACAATATGATTGCATGGAGAATTAGAGATCAACGGTGCAATCTTCTTTTTTCCGAAAGAGCGCAATCTTACAAGAATGCACATCATATGAGGTACTCGGCATCAAACGAAAATCCCTTTTTCATGAGGTTTCTAGTATACTCTACTTCCCTGCTAGATAGTACCCGTCCCAAATGAAAGGGCACATCGAAGATTTTAGTAAAACCTTTGATCCGATTTAATTGTCGTGGGTTTAGACAAGGTTTAGATAGAATAGGGATGGACTACATGCACATGATTTTGTTTCTTCAAAATCTTCTAAAATTTCAACACCCCAAGGACCATGTATCCTCTCACAGTGGGAAGCAATCATCTCCCACTGTGCAAAGAATAAAAATCCCCTAGATTGCGACATTAGCATGATGATCCTGTAGCCACCTCTTTGTCTCCTAGACAACAACAATCGTCTAGTGTAAAGAAACAACATTCATCTGACCAGTTTCCTTGCCCTCTCCATTCTATTTCCTCTAGGACGAATCATTTTTTTTAAAGCATAAGTTTTTTCAACCGATAGGATAGGTTAGTTTTTTGCAACAAGAGTTCACAGCTGAAAAATCCAGGAACTTCTTGGGCAGGTTCTGGTTCTTGTGGGATGGGGTGTATGTCTAGGTATTGATTGGTTGGCACCAAGTGGGTGTACAGTTTGGTTGGTGGTGTGTACATGTCAAAGCAACGGACAAGGCAAGAATCAAGAGAGAGAAAAGAAAGGAAAGGATGGGTGATTTGTTGGTTGAGGAACAGTTCAGCCCTTGCCCTGTTCTGTCACCATGATTCTCTGTTTCGAAGAGTGTTGTGTCTGCCACCATGCTCTGTTTCATATAATTTTGTCTGTATCATCATGCTCTGTTTCATATAATTTTGGGTCTGCCAACATGCTCTGCTTCACATGATTTCATTCGTGCCATCATGCTTTTGGGTGTTATAATTTTGTTATTGCGTAGTCAAAAAAAATCAGATTCTATATTTACCTCTCTGGTATCTGAGGGTGGATTCTTCAGCCTGCTTCATGACGTCCTCGGGGTCGCAGCTGATGAAGAAGGCCATGTTCAGGGTAGGGCCTGAGGACTCCTCCACTGCAGCCAGGAACCTCTTGGCCACCTGCAAAAAGACATGTCCTTGCTCATCCACCATAATTCACTAACAGTGTCATAAATCATGCAGCAATTGCCAGTAATTAACAGAAGAATGGAATATGAGCCACAGTACTTAAACTTGTATGGCCCTGACAGTTCACCAGCCAAGGACAGTAAATTATGAGGAACTAATTACTGTGTGAACCTTACACCTGCTGTCAACAGCAATGCAAACCTAGAACAGACCTGAACAGGCGTGGTCTCTCCTGAGCTGTAAGCCTTGGAGAAGTCCCTGATCGTCCAGCGTTTCAGGCCGTCGCCGGCGAGCGTCGACTCAAGGCGCGCGGGGAGGCAGCTTACGGCCTCCTGCACGCGCTCAGCAGGGGACAGATCGGGCTTCGTCAGGCTGACATTCTGCTCTGGGGTGTCTGGGGCAGCAACAATAATGTTTTGTCTGAATCAGATTCACTGAAGAAAACTAGTAGTAATAAAATTTGCCTGCTCAAATTAAGGAAGGAATTTGGTGTCATCAGACAGAGTGCAGCAGAACCTTCCCAGCTGTGGGTTGCAGTGAACAGTGGAGGCTCAGGGATCTCAGCCTCGGAGACAAGCTGCAGACAGAGGGTTTATCAGGTCAGAAAAGAAAAGGAAAAGCTTGTGTCAGAGCAGACAGGTTTTTCATGGGCCTGCTGTGAGAAAGTAAAGAGGAACAGCGAATTTTCTGTTGTAAAACCGTTGTGTTCAGAGATTTTTTTTGGTGAAATCTTCGTGATCTTTACAGTTGACAGCTCGACATGCAGTATGCATGGTGAACTGAAAATCGGGATGAAGTGTGTCTGTGACCTCCCATTGTCAGACAGAAGAAAAGAACAGAAAGCAAAGAACATTCGGAGTTGCACCTTGTTGATGAGATTATCCTTCTTCAGGATGTAAAGCAAGACCCATCCGACGATCGGCAGCTCGAGGACCCACACGAAGATCTTCACCAGAAGCCCGGCGACCCGAGGAGCTGATTGAAGGAAAAATTCGCCGGAATTCAGCACCAAGAATAGGATTAGTCAGGAACCACGAAGCGGGCCGCCAAGGGGGTTCGAATCGAACCTTTGACATTGGGGCTGATGTAGAGCTCGCCGCTGCTGGGGCCGAGGTCGACCTCCGCCGCCGGCTGGTACACCTTCGCCGACGAGCTGAAGACGCCCATGGACGACGACGATTCGGGCAAGAACAAGAGGACGCTTCTGCGCTGTCTGAACAAGAACCACAAGAACTGATTTTTCGGGCTGTCTGAATCTTGAGGAACCCAAGAAATTGTTGCTTATATATGGCGACGAGCGCCGAGTAGGAGGACGACGACAACGAGGTAGGGAGAGGTAATTTCTTGGTGAAGAATTAACCACATGGGAGTGGACAAAAGGATAAGTAATTTATCAGATTGACAGCGAGAGATGGAGAGAGAAAAGAGAGAGTGAGTATTGGTGTGTGTCACAATCGCCGCTGAACCTTCTTTGTTGCACATTTGGCGGGGACGAAAACGGTTGCGTGGTTCCCAACGGTAACTTCCGGCAAGGCGTTATCCTGCCTTGTGAATCACATCGATTTTTTAAGCCCAATTTAATCTTATCTTATCCTTTTCTTCTTTAGAAAAAGCATGTCCGTTTTATAACCAACTAACTTTGCAACAGCGCTCCCTCTCTCTTTCCAAAACCTAGCCGCCTCCACCCTCCTTCTTCTCCTCCATAGTCGGTTCCCCCTCCTCCGGCCGGCCTCGCCATCACTGGGAGTGGAGAACTTTATCTATGAGTTAAGTCTTTGATACAAGTATTAATTTTAATAAATTAGATTACGATTTTGCTGCTCCTTTTCGGTTTTCACGTCGATGGAGGTGACATCGTCTACAATAAGTATTCTCCGCCCCTTCGTTCGACGACGGGAGTTTCTTCTTGACGTCATTGGTGGTGTTGGAAGATCAAAAAAAAATTAGGTATGGGTTTTTAATCTTACTTTGCCGAATTGATCTTGGATGGTTTTTGTTGGTTGTCGCGAGGAGCTTTGTCCTCGCAATATCTCTCATGGCTGCCATGTTCTCGACAATGGTGATTCGTACTCTCAGCTCCCTAGCGACGTCGATGAGGCTGCTCGTTTCGTCTTTCCTGAAATACCGGTATTGGTACTTTTGCCGATGTTGGATGATTACTCTAATGGCTACATGCGTGTATGGAGCCTTGGTACTACGGCTCAAATTAAAATTATAGGGAAACACTCGTTGGTATTTACAGGTCTATGGTTTAGTACTTATCTCTTTTTATGCGTCTACCTTCGAAAAAACACAAGATTGTGTCATGAAAGAAGAAAGAGTTTGAAGACCTCGATGATTGGATAATTTCTTTTAGACTTTATTTTGTAATTGCTGAAGATAGCTCATGTATCTTTATCATGTACTATTTTTCTAAGAACACCGTGTACTATTTGCTACGATAAATATATATAGTATTGATTGTAAAAAAAAAAACTTGGCAACAACACTCAGATACACCATAATGGCACTATTATGTTCTTTTGTGTAAATCAATCATCATTAGCGATTTAAGCACAAGTTTTAAAGTCGTTGTAGACATTATCAGAAATACTAGTAGTATAACTCCATATTGTGAAAAGGGTAGTTTTCGGCCGACCACGATTTAGCTTAATTCATGGTCACGTGCCGTCATCACAGGAGATTTGCACTCCATGATATTTTTTACTATGTAAATATGTTTGCTAACCCTCCTCATGCACCCGCGCCGGGTGGCCCCCTCCTTTTCCCGCCCTCGACCCTCCTCCAGCAACCCCTCGCGCCCGCCGCCGCCGCCCGGATCATCATCAGGCAAAGCCCTGGTGGCGTGGCAGCGGCGGTGGTTACCTCGGCCACGTTTCGGCCGGGATTGGCGGCGGCGTCCGCTCCTGGCCGGTCGACGGCGGTGTCACGGCTAGCGGCGGCCGGTGGACCTCTGGTAGATGGGTGCAAGCGGCGGCGGGAGTCGGGTCTCGATCTCGGCCCAGATGGGGCTAGGCGGCCCGCGATCTGCTGCCCGTTCGTCGCCCTATGCCGGTCCCAGGTTCTCTGGGCTATGTCCGCGACATGAGGAAGCTTGGGGCATTTGTCCCCAGCATGGTGGTGGTGACCTTCTTCTCCGTCGAAGTGGTCGGCCGGGTGGTCTTGCCGTCGTGCGGCGGATCCTTCTAGTTGTCAGTGAGTGGCGTGGGGGCTACTGACTCGTTTTCAATAAAGGTGGCGGTCCTTAATCCCTCTCAAGCCAAGACGAAGATCCGCCTGATTTTTATCTAGATTGATCTAGTTCCCATGTCGTGTTCCGGAAGGCTCCGCCAGCGTACTCCATAAGTGCGATCATGCCGAGAAATTGCTGGATCGGATGGGATTCGGTCGTCGCATCCATGTTTTACTCTGATCGTTTGGTTTCAGAGGGTGCGCTTCGAAGCTTTGTTGGCTGTTAAGATCGTGGGGTATGTTCTCGTTCCATGGTGTTGACGAAGAATGTCATAGAGACCAAGATCTGTGGACTGACAATGGTGGTTCGAGTCTGGGTGGTGATGAGGAATTGGCTTGGTGATTCGTGACTTGGAGCAGTGGCATGCAAGTGGGGCGGCTGCATCGGAGAGATTCACGGTCCTATCTTTCAAGGTGAAAACCTAGAGTCTGACCTTAATTGGTTGTGTCTGGCAATGGCCTTGTTAAAGACATTGCTTTGAGAGTGGACTTTCTTTAGGGTGAAAACCTAAAATCTTTGATCGGGCGATGACGGTGTTCGTGCACTGTTCACTTCTTAGAGGCGTCGTTTTTGGAGAAGATGGACTTCGGGTGCTGTCTTGGTGGTGGTAGTATTGTTGTTTCAATGAATGAGTCATTGTAGCGGGTTTTTTCTTTTTTGTAATTCTTCTTTTTTTTTTGGCTATGTGCATTCGTATGGCTGCTAGGGCAATGCGTTGTTGCAGAGACTGAATGTAATTTATCGTCTGATATTAATATATGCTCATTTCCCAAAAACAAATAAAAGATTATACCGTGTGAACATTGTTTTACCACCGAACCAATTTTTTAGTTGAAACACTTTTTTGCGGGTAACTTTTCAGTTGAAGCTTGAAACCCACCTTTCAGCAGGAACCCTGAAGTCGGCCGAGGTAATTCTCGGTCAACCGAGTAGTAAAAATAGCCACAAATAAGCATGGGAGAAATATACTTGACTTGTGATCGCGATATCATTACTTTGGCACTGTGTGGTATTAATTGGCACAACCTTTTCTCAAGGTCAATTTTGCCTGCTTGTTCCGTCAAAGAATTTAGTGATGTCCAGTTGTCAAATCGGAGCTTTCTGCTTCACATTTATCAGTGAAGTATACTCGCAACAAATAAACAGAAAATAGTCCAATAGGACTATCATGTTTTCTAGAATCGCTTTAGGAGTTAAAAATACCCCATATATGGATGAGAAAATATGGTTCCGTATTTGACTGGTATGATTGCGATATCGCTTTATTGGTACATCAGTTTGCACGGTCACATTTTACCTATGTTCCGTATAAGCTTAGTACTTGCTCACATTCCTCTGTCAAGTAAGTACTGTAAGTAACTCCAAAAGGACTACGACTTTTCTTTCCTTTCGTTGGACTTCAGAAAAAAAAAAGGTTTCAAACAGCAAAAGGAGATTGATTCAATGGTGAATATATTTATTTAAGTATTAGTACGAAGTAATCACTAGGATATGATGCTGACTGAGTCCGAGTATGTTGGCCAAATTCACTGGCCACCTGATGAGTTGTTTAACGTGATTTTCCTTCTTCCAATCAAGGAAGTCTCTGATGTATGGTTATAGTAGTAGTATAAAAACACAAGCTTTTTCCTCTATACATATATACTCCGTTATATTTTTCCATGGAGTAGTACTTTTCCTTGGAAATCTGAACGAACAACTGAAAACTTTCGAATTATTTTTAACTGAACATTTGATGTTAGTACTCCAGATTTATCACCACATAGGCACAAACTTTCAGATAAATAAAAGTATGCAAGCCAAAGAATACGCACTTAGTACGTCTCACACATCAATATATGTGGATCAACGATACCAATAAATGTTGCCAACCGCTCTGGACTAGTATATAATGTGATGGTGATCATGCACGTACGCCGAAAATTCATAACCACAAAAAAGGTCTTCTAGAAGCTCATGAGAAAATGATACAAAACGAACATGGATGGCACAAAGAAAGAACCAACAACAACCAACTATTTCAGCATGCAATTGATGTGATTGCTTGCAAGATCTGCACCGCATTGCCCATTCAATTCTCTTCACTTCCCCCCTCGCATGCATGGATCTTGCAAAAATGTGGTTAACCTAAACCCATTGAATAGCCCTATGGTTAGGGATGCATTGAACTTATGGCCTCCAAATGATAAAACCCTGTGGTGTGCTCACCCAAAAGGGAGGCCCATTGATGCTCTCGTACCACTGAGCTTTTCCTTTCCTTTCATGTCAGGTTTCCTATTCTCCATTGATTGCACGTACTACATTCAAGCTTAGCCTTGATGTAGACGACAGGAGTGGATCTTGGATACTATATAGTATATGCAAATCCTTGAGGTGGGGTGCTCACTAGTCACTAGCTACAAGCCTAGATTACCCATGATGCGTGATTATGGAGCTATTTGCATCTTGTGGTGAAAGGCAACATCTGGCAGCATGCATGCCAAACTTAAGGAATATATGTGTTGGTGTATATCCACCGGAAGTGGAGCAGTATATTCAGGGATCACGTAACAGTTTTAGAATGCAACTGTGATGGGCCTTATGGCGGTGGGTGGCCTACGATTGGAAGCAGTTGCCATGGAATTATGGAATTTATGCTTCACCATGGATTGGGGCTACGTAATAAGTTATGTGGTACCTGAGGTTATGTATCCTCCGTTATTTATCTTGCCCGAGATAAATGTGAACTATACATAGATAACTGCAATTAGCTCATGCAGCATGAACTGAAGGCCAAGATGAAATTTTCATTTTACGAGCTACTCATTGAGCAAATACTCCCTCCGTCCGCAAATAAGTGTACTTCTACCTTTTGGTTAAGTCTCAAATTTTATAAAATTTGACCAACCTTATAGACAAATATACACCGTACGGTTCAAACGATGATAGACATCGTGGAATGAGGTCATTATGGGCATTCCGGTCTTGCTATTGATCATTGATATGATAAATGTCTCAATCATGTATGTGATGTTCCCAAACCGTACGGTAACACACTTAAGGGTACAATGACAATTGGAGATAGTTTTGGATATTATTGAATCATCGGAGTAAGAAAGAGAGAACACTAGAACTATTCCGAGAGAGAACCGGAAAGTTTCGGGAGGATCCAAAGTCGTTTGAAATGAACCGAAAGGTGTTTCAAGAGAGGATTTAACAATACATGTTTATATATTAATTAATGGACTTAATACTAAATAAATATTTATTATTAAAATTTAAAAGGGCAACTTCCCCTAATGGGCCAAATCCCCAAAGGAAAAACTGCCCAAGAGGGCAAGCCACCCAATAGGGAAAAGGGGGCAGCCACCACCGTTGACCTTGGCCGCTGTGGGATGGGGCCCACCCCAGCTGCCACGCCCACCTCGGGCCGCGTGCACGTGGGGTGCACCTTGCCCGGCTGGCCTTATCCTTCCTTGGAGATTTCACCTCCACTTCCTTTAGTCCCACCCCGGTATTTGGGGAGGACGGGGTCCCCATTTTCTTCTATATATAGAAGAGTCATATAGGAGGATATGACACACAATAATTGAGTGATTTTCTAAGGCATTTTCTTTAGAGAATTTCTCTCCTGTCTCTTCTCTCTTGCAACTGCAACCCCGAGTTAGGGTTGCACACGTAAGGGAGTGCTTCGCTGTGGAATGACATTTTGCTACAGAGATCCCAACCAGAATATCTACTTCCACACTCATGGAAGGGATCAGTGAAACGGAGGCTGATGGCTCCAAAAAGCGCCATCTTTCTCTGCGTTTAAACATTGTTTTTCGTCAAGCAATTGATATTATTCTCTCTTGATTTGCCACTAATGACTAATTATTGCAAAGATATGCAAATCCTTCCTTTGATTTATTTTGTGCAAGAAATCACACTTTTATGGAGAAATCTGGAGTCATAAATGATGATTTTGAGGAAGTATTGACAACCAAGTATTCTTGGAGCTGAAGCCAAGCGTCAGCTGGCATAACGACCACTGGTACAGGTGCACCCCGCCTGTACCGCCCGACCGTATGGGGTGGCGGCGGCTTCGTCTCGTTAAACCCTACAATACTCATTAAGAAAACTATATATTTAGAGGCCCCTGCCACCGCACAGAGGAACGCTATTCTCAGATTGCATCATAACACCACCAAAGGAGATCCGCACCATTGTTCATCCATCCATCATCCATCCCCTCCATTAGCCATAGCCATTGCTTTGTACTTTAGATCTCCTTGTGATTCGGCGACCATTGTAAGATTATTTGATTTCAATCTAAGTATTTCACAATGATTTCTATCCTTGACCTTATTGTGTGAGTGAGTATTCATCACGGACTGCGGGTTGGGGAGAAACCTCACAGCGTTTATGTGTATCTAATCTATGGGAGAATTGTGTATTGGTTTGTAAGAGGGATTTGTATCATTTGCTTCTTTGTCTCTTTCCTCGATCTTTGGACTTGTAGGTACCCAAGATCCCAGAGATTGATCAAGGCTTGAGGTGAGATGCTTGGCTAGCGGCGATCTCATAGGAACCCCAGTGACATCAAGGGTAGTACGGTCTCCGCTTAGCGACCCATTTAGGATCACAACAATATCAACACTTAATGCTTTGATCTGTGTTTTGCACTTAATAATCGTTTATAACTGGGTGCTTCGTGGTACACTCACTTGGATCAAAAGACTATTGCTCTGCCTGTGGCCTCTCAGGGGCTCTAGTATATTAGGATGTGTTACCCACAAAAGATTATCTCTGTTGGTATCTTACACATGAATGTGCTTATTTTTATCCTTTATCCCATATGATATGTAGCTGTAGGTGGATCTTCAATCCTGGCCTATCTCTATCCATTAATTCAACCACAATATAAAGTAAACTAAATTGGTCCGATAAACAAAGGTAAAATCAAAAAAAACAAAGTATTGTAGACGTGTCCTTATTTTTATTCCTATTAGCGTTGTTTCCCAAGGATTTGATAAACCCAGGTCTACTAGGGAAAAAGCTATTATACTACATATGGAATCTGGATCGAAAGTATCAACCCTTTTTTTGGCGCCGTTGTTGGGGAAGTAATTCGCTATCCTAGTGAGGTCACTAGAGACCTTGTTTTTATATTTAATTTTTGTTTTTAGTTTATTATTTGTTATTAGTTTATCTATTTGAAAACCCCAAAAAATTAGTTACTTGTTTAATTGTTTATCTTACTTTTAAAATGCCAAAAAAGAAAAAAGCAATGGCTCAAAAGAAACTTGGGGAGTATGCTACTCCAACTGATGATTTTATCCGTGCACCTATTACTCAGCCCGCCGTTGATGCGGAAGCATATGAGATAAAGCCTAATTGACATAGATATGATTACTCGGATGCTTATGATTCACTACCCTGTATTGGGTAAAAGGCTTACGACCTATGAAGGTTTCAGATGACAGCCCAAAAAAGCAACCGAGAAAGGCGTTGATTGTATTAGGAAAGAAACTATGAACCGGCATTGTGTTGGTATTGTAATTACACGTGTATGAAACCTATCCGCATACAGTTTTGAGACCCGTCCTATTATATATAGGATGGGAGAAGTCCAAGCGAGGGTACCAAAATCTAGAAGACAACTTGTAATAGTGTGATTTCCCCAATATTCAGGCGACTTTGACTTCATTGTTTTTCTGACATCCGACGAAATCCCTAGTGTTCTCTTTTCCGTGAAACCCCAAGTCCATCACCACGGGCATTGATGAGGTTACCCCTCGTCAATTGGCGTCGTCTGTGGGAAACCTGAACGCTGGAACCATGGATTCGGCGGACCGCTCTCCACCAAGCATCAACTCGACGAAAGCAGATCCACGCTCGCCCACCCCTGTATTGGTACCCGCCGATTTCAATGGCGGATCTGATCTAATCATCAGAAATTTCCACTTCCAAGTAGACGACCCGCAAGACTCGCACCCTTCGGCCCTAATCACATCAGAACCGTCGGTGGAAAAAGCTATGCCTATGGAGGTACCGGTATCTTTTGTCGGATCCTCCATGGAAGTCACAACACAGATCAAAGCAGGCGAAGAATGTGAGCAAATCGAGATGGATCTGGGGAACCTTGATGGTCTTTACGACAATCTCTCCTTCGGATCAGATCCACAGTTAAACCCACCATGCGAAGCAAGCCCAGCAAATTCGGAACCTGAAGAAAGCAGCGAAAGCATTAACTTCGGAATTCGGATGGCCGAAATCTACCCAGAACAAAAACTGATGGACCTCACTAGCTCACCCGACAGTGTCTCCCTTGGTGCAGACGATGACGTCACCAGTCCATATATCACTTAGCACCAAGTATGCGTGATCATCGGAGACGCCACGACCCAGCAAGACTCTAATGGTAACCCAATTTTTAATTCCGATGATATCCTTTCAAGCCATAATGCAGGAAGTCACGAGAATGAAGGAAGCCGAGGAAATGGGGGAGACCCAACAGTCAACCGTGTAAACTGAGAAGAAGAAGAACCGCGCGGAGGTGAGAGGAAAACTCTCAGCTTACCAGCTAGTGCATGGGAGAAGGCAAGGGCAGCAATTTCGGGTGCGGTTCCAATGACAATGGACACCACTCACGAAGATCTATTGGCATAGCAATATTTGCTTCATCGCAAAAAGAGAGACCTACTCAGGATGCAGAGGCAACTCGATGAAAGGAAAAGGGTAGCCGACGAATCTAGCCTACGACGAGCATAGTTAAGCTCCACTCGAGAATCAAGGAGCGTAACAGGAGGAGCATCGCCAAGGAGAGGAACATCTAGGTTGCGGGATATCCCCAAAGAAGAGAGGAGCAGACTAATCTGAGACCTTGATCTGTCATTCATGTCCATAGACCAAGCTGGAAATATCAAGGCAAAAACAGCTCAGGCAGCCATTGTGGCCGCACAAACATATCTAATTACAACACATCCCACACCCGACGATCCTCGCGTGACCCTTCACCGCTCTGCCCTGATGAATCTCGGCATGGTAGGAGAATCTCTCGCGCAGGCAGATAAAGGAACCACGCGGCAACCCGACAGATCCCCACGCCGTCGCAGCAGCCCTCGGCAAGGAGGTCATACCCGACGATCACGATCGCCACATCAGGTCCACTTTTTAGAATCAGAACCGCAAAACGACGCAAGAAACGACATCACCCAGCAAAGGACCGACCGATCCAGAGAAGAACGCAGCACCCGAAGATACCATGATGGTGAAAGCAAGGAAGAGTAAGAATTATACGGAGCCAGTTGCTTTACCCAACGGGTTCACAAGACTCCGGTACCAAAAGATTTTAAGTTACCCCAAGATCGTCAAAAGTACGATGGCCTCTAAGAACCTGAAGCCTGGCTGACGGATTATCTGGCAACAGTCAGGTTACAGGGCAGACCCAAAGCTACTGCAATGCAAAGCTTGCAGCTGCACCTAACCGGCGCGGCATGTTCTTGGCTAAAACAACTACTCGAAGATTCTATCAGCAGTTGGAATGATCTTGAGGACAAATTTATCAGAAACTTCCAGTCTACATTCAAGCGACCCGCGTCTCTGGAGCAATTGAGGGCCTGCAAGCAAAAACCAGGAGAATCAATATGGGCTTTCGTCCAACGGTGGAACATCATAAAAAAATTGGCCGAAACAATATCTGACGAAAGAGCAATTGACGCCTTCAATGATGAACTTCGTCGACAGGAGTTTATGGAAGAACTAGGACGAACCAAGCCAAAGAAAATTTCATAGTTGATGGACATAGCCAATCGTTGGGCTAATGGAGAGGACGCAGTACACAACAAAAGAGCCCGCTCACCCGAAGACGACAGGGACATGCACAATAATGATCGGAGACGACAACCAACGATGGGTACCATACACCAAGTTACATTGTAGCAAGTTTCTCTGGAGGGGACAACCGATGAAGCGACGATTACAACATCGGATATCGTGGCAACAGAGATATTATCAGTGGAGGCCAGTCGCAACAACGATACTAGCCGACGAATCGAGACCTACCTATGTTAGCAGGACAAATGTTGGAAGGACCCTGCAATATGCACTATTATGTCGACTCGATAGGGAAAAGGTGGACATTCTTGAAAATGTAAGAACTACGCAACAAGGGAAGCCGAAGCAGCAAACCGAGGCTACGCTACCGCACCTGGCGCTTTGGCCATCGGTGCGCCACCGCCACCACAGGGGCATCCGCCAGCAGGGTAGCCGCAAAGCACAACACACCAAGATGACGAATATCCCAGGTCGAAAGGACCAATGTCAATGATCCAGAAGGGACCACCCTCTAACAGAACACAGAAGTTGATCACTAGGCAAGTAAACATGGCAGTAACAAAGCCACCTCCTACACCAAAGTACCTCCATTGGTCAGAACAAGAAATTATCTTCAGTAGAGTTGATCATCCATTACGGGTCCCTCAACTAGGCTAGTCAACACTAACAGTAGAAGCACAAATCGGTAGGTTCGACATGAGCAAGGTTTTCTTGGATGCAAGAAGTAGCATCAACCTGATTTATGCCAAAACTCTACGGGCTATGAATTGGTCCATGATGAATCTAGTATCTATAGACACAACTTTCCACAGGATAGTTCTAGGAAAAGCTGAAATTCCATTGGGCAAAGTCCATCTTGACGTAGTCTTCGGGTCAAAGAATAACTTCAGACGAGAAAAGCTAGAATTCAAAGTCATGGACTGGCCATCTCAGTACCACGCGATCCTAGGACGACCAGCTTTCGCTAGGTTCATGGCAGTACCTCACTATGCATATCTAGTGCTAAAAATGCCAGCCCCAATGGGGTCATAACAGTCAAAGGAAGCTTCATTCGCACGGATAACTACGGTCGGGAATTCAAAAAAATCTCGAAATCTTTCAGGATGGAGGCAGAACTTGGACAACTGAAAATAGCGGAGGAGGAGTCGCTACACGAAGGGCACACCCGCAAAAAGAAAACATCGAAAGAGAAAGCATGCAACAGTCTCGCAAAAGTAATCTATGCGGCCTCTAATATAGGTCCCCCATAGGAAGACCCACTGATCGACAAGACGAGAGCACCACGACATGGAGCATGATGAAGAACCCCAAGAAGCTGAAGTTTCTAAAGAAAATCTTCACTTAGACGCACTTTATATTCAATAAAAGTCCAACGACCAGTGGATCACGCCCTCACAATGTACTTCCATCCATGCTTATTAATAAATAAAGACAACATTCCACGAGATACAAACTTCTATGGCAAACGAACATTAGTTCGTCGGGTCCTCAAACAAGAGAATACAACATACAATCAAAATCTTGTATAAAACATATGACCTTTTTGATAAATATCTATACAATATTTCGTTTATGAAGTACAAGGCTGCATAAGCAAGTAGTTAGATAGCAAAATTAACAAAAAATTCTTCGTCAGCTTCTAAGCATCTTTGCACAATCCTAATGGCGGGTCTACGAGCAGCAGCATAATGAGGCGCCATATAAACAAGGTCGCCATCGGAAAGGGAAGGCAGACCCAAAGATACAACATCTAGATCTAACGTCGAATGATGCACATGTACCCATGAGAGCGCGAGCTTGGCACCTGCCACAAGTTGAAGCTTCACGTAATGATGAATCCTTTCACCTTGTCGAAACTTCGCAATTAATCCGCCAAGGTCCGAGGCTGAGGATCCCCATGAAACATGGCATTATAAACAATGGCCAGGGATCTGCGGTAGCACTCGACAATTGCTCCAACTCTGACAGGCGACCTTGAAGCAACGCCACAGTATAGGCAGGACGATGATCAATCCAAAAATCCGTTTCAAAACTTTGGGAGGCAGACACAAGAGCTTGCATTTGGTTGCGCAGACATTGGGTTTCCTCCCTCTCGCACAATCGAATGCCTACAAGCCGGGAAGACAATATTAATTTCCTGCAAGCCAGAGAAAGCAACCGAAGAAAGAGGAAGAATACTTACACAACAGCTTTTCACTTGCCCTGGAGATTTCCTCCAAGAAAAAAGCCTCGCGGTTGAGGGCCTAGTGTGTCTTCGATTGGGAAACATCCACCATCGATTGAACAACCCGAAGTTTTCTTTCAAGTTTTTTCACCTGTTCTATCTTTTTAGCATACAACAGCGGGTCCACCATATGCACGATGGCGGAACTGGTCGCACCTACTATAGAGGAGGATGGAACAACATCCGACAGTTGCACGGATCCAGAAGGAGCCGAAGAATCATTCAAAATCTGGCAAGACAAAAAAGATATGAATTGTTCATCATACAAAAGCAAGCTCACACGCATATATTCAAAAGTTGCTTTCTTGTAAAAAGAAGCAAGGGGAAGCTGGATAAGTTCAAGGTTCATTACAATAACAGCAAGGGAGACACGATAAAGATTACAAAATAAATCCTATGACACCGTCTCTTTCAACGATAGAGTAGCACTAGCAAAAGGGACACTAGCTACGGGAGCAGCAGGAGTAGCCGAAGAAGGTTCGACCGTCGAAGGGGCAGCTGGCTTCTCCGAGCCCGAGCCTAGTCCTAAAAGCAGTCGAGAATACTTTCTAGCCCTCTTAATATAAGGCTTCAGGTCAACTTCTTGGCCATTGGGGGTGACTGGGATAGAGGAGCTAACCTTCTCCCAGTCGACCTTCTCGCGTGTGCCATCGCTAGTGTCATCGAAGTTTCGGCACCACTCTTCGACTGCGTTAAGCTATAACCAACAAGGGGGCTAGGATCAGCACCGAAGATGGTGACAAGGTCATTTAGGTTGTTCGGCACTTCCTTGGTTGTAAATATTTCGGTGTGAAGGCTTTTGAAGGCATGGCGAGAGCAGACAAGAAGGTTGCACCCATGAACGTTGTTGGCCTCCAAGGTGCTAACGCATCTGACAAAGGATCAACCTTCTTATCTTCATGCAGCGTCAGGTCTTGGCTAGTCAATTCTGAAAATAAAAGAAGAGGGAAAGGATCGATGACCAAAGGGAAGAAATGAAATAAAGCCACGCAAGAAAAAAAACTTACGGGTCAGAGAAGTATTAAGGGCCTCCAAGCGCTTCCGAAGATTTTCATCTCGAACAACGGCTTGCTTGGCCACTTCTTCGGCATCAGTTCTCGCCTTCTGCTTGGCCTCCCCAAAGCCTCCTCAGCAGCAAGAAGTTTGACCTCAAGATCATCGGCATGCTTCATCGCCTCATCCCGAATAACTATGGATTCCTTGGCAGTAGCTGGGCGCACAGAACATGAAAAAGTGGAGAAGAAAAATTCATAAAAAGATCCCAAAGATGAACAGAACATACCCTTCAGTTCTTCGGCTTCGTCACAGATTTTTATAAAGCGAGAGGCCATATCGACCATCACGCGCATCAAAGTCCGAGGAAGAACATCACATCAAAGGATATCAGGGGAATATAAAAGAGGCTACGGGTAAAAAAAATCTGAAATAAAGAGTGGCTTACATCTTTCATATCCATCTCAATAGGCTTTTCCGATATCACCACACCTTTACCTGCCGTTTTCTTCCTCTTTTGCGGCGACGGCCTTGATGAAGTGGCAGCATCTTTCTGGATAATCTTCTCCACAGAAGACACAAGCTTTTCCTTCGGCTCTGTTGAAGGCAGAGGAGATTTCTTTGCTGAGCAGCCCACAGATGTGCGAAGAGGAGATGTGGGAGGATCTTCATCATCATCACTACAAAAGGAAAGAACAAAACAATTGGAATAAGCATAAGCAATAGAAATACCCGATAAAGAAGTAGTCGAACACTTACGAAGACATGTCCTATGCAAAGCAGAACAAATTCATCTAGGCGGGAGAAATCGAGACTGGGGCAACATCCAGGGGATTGGAAGTAGTCGAGTCATCCAAGTCTTCGGCCCTTTCCACGGCATAAGGGCGTTTCCTCTTTTCACCAGCACACTCCACACGAAAATCTCCGGAGTGAGCCGAGGAAAGAGATTGCATCTTTGATGAAGAGTCAGATGCAGAGAACTCCATCTCCTCATCCACGGTAGTCCCAGTCATAGGGAGATCATCGGATACGGAAGGATGGACAGGGGGCTCATAGGTTCTAGGGAGAGGAGGAAGTGAGCTCAGGTGATCAAAATTCTACACAAGCGGAAGATATGGAAGAAGCGTTAGTCATTGATAGAGTAAAAGTGCATCCACAAATAAAAGAAAGGAAATATGAAGGCAAAGAAAATTTACCTCGGGAAGCCGGTTTTTCTTGCCATAAGGCTCCACAGCACAGTTGGAGGGGACCAGGCTTTTCTCGGTAAGGGTGGTGAAGTTTCGAACCCTCTTCTCATATACCTTGAGGGTAAGGTCTTCCGAGGAAATCCTCATCGGGTCCTTCTTCCCGGTATACGCCCACATGCTAGAAAGCCGGGCATGAAGTGGCTCGATGTGGATCTGCATGAAATATGCCAGGATTTGGAGACCTGACAATTCCTTGCCAACTTTGTGATGCAGTTTCGAAATGCGATCAATATAGGGATGGATTTCAACCATTTCTTCGACAGAAGGACGTTGATCCCAGGAGTCAAGTTTGCGGCAAAGCTTCTTAGGATCAAAGGGGACTAAGCCAAAAGACTGGCCTTCAAGTGGTTGATCTTTGATATAAAACCACTTCGACTTCCAGCCTTGGACAGAGTTAGTGATCTTAAAATCAAAGTAATCCACGTCGGAGCGAACAGAGAAAATGGCGCCGCCAACATCATGGACAATGGTGTCAGTGGCGTTACGGCGAACATAAAAGAAGTACTTCCACATGCCCCAATGGGGATGAATCACGAGAAAGCACTCACAGAGAGTGATGAAACAAGCAACATGAAGAATAGAGTTAGGCGTGAGCTGATACAGCTGCACGTCATAAACAAAAATAAGACCACGAAGAAATTCATGGAAAGGAAGAGAAAGGCCGCGGAAGAGGAAGGAGAGGAACAGTACTCAACAGCCAGGTTCAGGGATGGGGGCAACTTCGTCTCTAGGAAGCTTGAAAGTATCCTCCGCCATATGGCCGGAGTTCCGCGCCTCATAGAGATCACGCACGGAGCACTTGGTGGGAGCCCATCTAACGACCCTCTTCCTGGTGGCCTTCGCGGCAGCAGCGGAAGTCCTAGCCTTGCTTTTGCCCATGGCAGCGAAAGTGGAACACGAGCACAGAGCAGGAGTTCACAAGGGGGCAAGAGCGCAAGGAAGAAGATGGAGCAGAGGAAGGTGAGGTAAAATAGTAAAACACATCTCCTTTCCCTTATAAAGAGCAAAGGCGTGAGGACCGAACTGTTCGATGTAAAATCGAACCGACAGAAGATCACACGGTGGTGACACGTGTAACAAGGATTCCGTAAAGGAAAAATCTAAAGAAGTTATGGCTGCTATAAAAACGGAGGAGAGCGCGTGATGCCTCGATCTTTGCGTGGAAGGGGACGTGCAGTCAAAAATCTCCGATGAATACGCTATCACGCGTCATCATTACTGCCGCATGGTTCCACGTTCGATACATCCCGCCAGGACGTGTTTTTCTGAAAATCAACAACATAAGATACATCATTACTGATGTCACAGCAGAGGCATTGCAGAAATTGTGGCTCACTATACAAAATGTGACCCGAAGAAATTAAAATTGGAGTCGAAGTAATTTCCTCCAGGAGAAGATTTGAGACTACAATAGAATATACAATATTATTACTGTAGCCTCGGGGGCTACTCTTATTGGGAGCACTAGTCTTGCACCCGACAAAAACTACAGAAGCACTAGCGCCATAAACATAAGTTTTCGAACCTATGTTCTGATACAATTTTCACCACATAGCCTCAGGGGCTACTCCTATCAGGAGCGCTAGTGCGCACCTGATTAAGAAAGATGAAGGAAAAATTCATCAACAGATACTCCTATCGGGAGCAGTTACAAAAAGCAAAAAAATTCTTAAGTCGCTACAAATCAAAAAACGCCCGGATCGCACCCGACGCGAAAAAATCCGAATGCCATGTTCAGAAACATGAAGGTAAGACCCTAGGATTCGTTCTGTGTGGCCTGGTAATCGCACAAGAATGCGCTCTATCAGTAAAATATCCGTATCGATGATATGATGAAAAATCCCGACGGACGCGTTGGGTACCCGATAAAATAAAAACTGGTATTCAGCATTCGATAAGACCTTAGCGGCTCAAACTGAATTACGCTAGTAGCAAATTCCAGATTCGAGCCTAGGGACTTGAATTAGATGTAGGACAACCTTGTTTTTGCCCAGGAGCAATTACTGATTCCCGATCCATCGGAAGCATCAGACTCGTTGTACCAAATCCCTACAAAACACAAAAAGGGATAAAAATAAAGGAAAAAGAAACTTTGAGACTCAACCTGAAACTACGGTTCACGTAGAGTCTCGGGGGCTACTGACATAGGTATGATTACTCAGATGCTTATGATTCGCTACCCTGTATTGGGTAAAAGTCTTACGGCCCATGAAGGTTTCAGATGACAGCCGAAGAAAGCAACCGACAAAGGCTTTGATTGTATTAGGAAAGAAACTATGAACCGACATTGTGTTGGTATTGTAATTACACGTGTATGAAACCTATCCGCATATAGCTTTGAGACCTGACCTATTATATATAGGACTAGAGAAGCCCAAGCGAGGGTACCGAAATCTAGAAGATAACTTGTAATAGTGCGATTTCCCCAATATTCAGGCGACTTTGACTTCATTGTTTTCATGACATCCGATGAAATCCCCAGCGTTCTCTTTTCTGCGAAATCCCAAGTCCATCACCATGGGCATTGCTGAGGTTACCCATCGTCACTAACCTTTTGAGTTTGGTTTAGAAGACCCAATTTGGAGGCTCATCTTCTGAAGATTCAGGTTTGCACTTAAATACATTTACTCAAATTTGCGACATGATGCGTATTAAGGATGTTGATCCAAATGTTGTTAAATTACGTTTGTTTCCTTTCTCTCTTAGAGGATAGGCTAAGGACTGGTTGTTAGTTCTACCTAAGGACACTATCACATCTTGGGAGGAATGTACTAATCTCTTTATGACTAATTCCCCCCAGCTAAAACTATTCAACGAAGATCCAATATTACAAGTTTTATACAAGAAGACCACAAGCCACTAGCGCTTGCATGGGAAAGGATGAAAGAAGCCGTAATGAACTGTCCTAGTCATGGGATGGAAGAGTGACTTATATTGCATTTATTTTATAATGGCCTTAACCCAATGTATAAGTCTATGCTAGATACTGTAGTAGGAGGAACTATCATGGGAAAGCAGGTGAGTTTTACAAAGAAACTACTTGATAATATGCAAAATAACCATGCTTAATAACATGTGGAAAGAACCTCAAAATGGGTGAGTTCATTCACCGGGGTAAACAATGAAGAGCTTACTTCAAAGGTAGATGAACTACTTAATATAGTAAAGGGTAAGTAAGATACCCAAGATAATACTAAGTCTATCGATGTTAATGATGTTAATTCTATGTTGTTGTTATTTTGCCTTTTGCTAAGATGTGCAAAGGCGTGCATAGCTACTAATATTTTCCTCGAGATTTTGAAGCTTTCAGTTGGCATAACGACCACTGGTACGGTCGGAAATGACCGTACCACGCGCCTGTACCACATCGAGGCGCTGGGAAATACATGTCTCGATTTTTGCCAAAGGATACAACCGTCGTAACGACCACTAGTACGGTCGGACGTGGTCGTACCGTGTCCTCGAGCAAATATCAGAATTGAAACAAAACATACTGGCCGCATAACGACCAGTCGTACGGGCACGCGCGACCGTACCGCGCGCCCGTACCGAGTTCACACTAGAAGGCTTCCTTTGACCCCAAGGTTTGTCACTCGGTACAGGCGGGACCTGGTCGTACTGCTCGCTCGTACCACACACCCAACCGTCATATGAACCTAGGAAGAGGTAACCTAAAATTCCAAAAACACTATTCTCTTTCTTCTACCTCTAAACTCCACACTACTTTCATTGGATCTTCAACTCTACTTGTTATTTCTTCGATTCCTCGCACCCAATCGATCTAAGGTATGTTTCTCCTTCTATCCCCAACTTATTTACATCTAGACCTTGCTAAATCTTTCAACATTATCAATGTAGCCTAGGTCTTGTTCTTGAGCTAATCTTGATGTTGAGTATGTTTAGTTACTTTTTAGAGGACATTCTTTTGATCGTATATGCTATGTTTCTATTGGACTAAATTTTTGATTAGCTTTATTTTTTACTTTTGTTATTAGATGAATACAAGGAGTCGTACACGTGTGATGGCTGCGGCGCAATCTGCACCACACATTGATACGCTAACTCCCGAGTCATTGGGAATCGAGTTAGCCGAGGACTTTCAGCTGAACCGTTTCAATTGTCTCAAGCTCCGAGAAATCGAGTCCACCAAGTGGGCGTGTCCTTTTATCCTGAACCAACTTGGTATCCGTGCTGATTTCAATTTACTATACAACAATGTTGGTTTGTATGATTGTTTTCTTTCAGGATTGTGCCACGTACCGCCGTTTGACGCTTGAATTTCTCGGCACTATGATGCATACGGCAACATCTAACTATTTTCCTGAAGAGCAGCTTCCTGGATTTGATTATATCTACTGATGACTCATGAACGGTGAGTACTATTTGACACTTAGTCAATGATCTCACTCATTCAGGTTTGCCAACAACAACACCGACATATGCTCCACTTCTTTTGTTGTAAATCCTACATCCTTGGGCTACTTTAATAGAATGAGAATTCATGGGAACACACCTAACGGAAACAAAATTTATCATCCTGCTATTTGTTATTTGTTTTATGTTATTGCTACCACCTTGCAAGCACGTGGTGAGTTTACTAGAGGTATTGAGGAGGACATGATGGTCCTCGCTAAAGCTGCAATTCCTAACTGTAATTTGACGCCAAATTTGGGTGCACTTATTTTGTTTTATCTTCACCATCAGGGGCTTGAATCTCGTGGTCCCATATGTGGAGGAGTCATAACCATTGTTTGAACAGACGCTCCATGTCAACATAGGTAACATCCAACCAATGACTGGAAACGCCGTCTTGGTTTTTCTACTCTTAGAGCATGTGGTATGATTTCAAGAATCAATAATGGTCGATATCCCTTCGATATACCTAGAGCATATCACTTTATCCCTTCTCCTTTGCCTAATGGTCTCTTCTCTATTAAGGAGAGACGTTTGCGTTATGACGCGCAGTTGAAGCAAATCTACCACAACAAAAAGTACCCGTAGATGGAGATGAGGAAGATGAAGGAGTGGAACAAGAAGGGCCCGAACAAGATGTACGGCCACAAAATTTCTACACCACCTATGATGATATCTATGGCCTCGAAGAAAATATCCAAAATATGAACAACCTCTCCATCAACGTTCGAGATGCTACTGCCAACCTCGCCACTCAGTTCCATGGTTGGAGTAGCCAATGGAACATGGTTAACTATCCACCACCACTACAATGAGCAACAAAAGGGCTTGAAAAAGCCTGAGCTTGGGGATGTGTCCCTAGGCGATTTTATTTGTATAATAACAAGGTTATACTCCAGCTCCTTGTGAGCTTTGAAACACCCGTGTTGGTCTATTCCAACACTTTGTTTTTTCTTTTTCTTTTCTTTTTCATTTGCTTTAGTTTTAATTTTTTTTGTTTTCTTAATCACATGCTTGGTCGCAAGTTCTTTTCTCTTCTTCAAACCCCATCCTCAAAAATACAAAAAGATTTTTCCCTTTTTCCTTTTTCATGAAACTGGATTTAAACCTTGCCTCTTTACTTCAATATTATTACAAGAGTATTTTTTTCTTGAGTTTTGAAGGAACACATCCCTATAAGGGAGAGGATTATGAAGTCACTCATGAGAGGTATGTCCTATGTATCCCCCTTTTGTAGTTTGAATTGTTTATCTTAGCTAGTTGATTTGCTAAGATGCTATGCTAGTGGGAGTAATTCAAAATAGTTAGAGTAAAGCTTATTATTTGTTTGAATGATTAGCTGTGGAAGCTTCTGCTCTAGTTCTTGTAGTTAACCGAGTCTTGCCTTGGAAATAAATTTTCCAAACAAATACAACAAGAAAAAGTGAAATTTTATGACTTGTTTGATGTGTGATTGTCTTGAGAGTTTACCTTTGAAGATACTTAACCCCATAGATGTTTTGATAGACTTGACGATACTCTTGAAAGGAGTTGTTTGATTGAAATAAAGTCTAGTGGTAATTGTGATGCATGCCAAAGCTAACCTTGTGGATCAAACCGTGATTCTATTTGAAAAATTCTATGTTTCCCATGCACACCTTTCTATGCCAACAACTCCGCTAGATTTTGAATGATCTATGGAACCTGGATTTTGGCTATGAGTTGATGACATGGGTGGCATATGTGTCATCGTATGGGAAAAATATTGGTACTCTCGAAGGTTGTGCAAACCATTGTTTAAAAGCATCACTCAATGATCCTTATTGGGAAATATCCTAGCAAGAAGGAAGAAAAAATAAAGAGAAAAAAATAAAAATAAAGATATGATGATCCACACAACAAGTCTTTGGCATGATCTCATTACTACTTTATGAATTTTCTTGAGAAGCAATGATTGGAATAGTAGTGTTTTAGATAGTCATGATTTACCGATGTGGGTGTCAATAAGACACTTCACCTTTATGCTACTTGGGACATGAACTCTCTTACTCAATATTGCTATATTAAACATCCTAGTATTCCTTGGTAAGTTGAGATTAACTAGAGGAATTGGATTGATTGTTACACCTCTAGTTATTTATACTTATATTAAACTCTACTTTGATTGTCTTGAGTTATCAAGATTGTATAGTGTTCTTAGCATCTCTCTAACTTTGATGAGTTTTTCAATATAGAAGAAGTTCTAGACACATATGGTTACCGACCGTAAGTGAATTCATATTCTCGTTGTTTCAAGTTTAAACGCTGAATTCCTTATAGTTCTTTTGTTTCTTCTTGCTCGAGGGCGATCAAGGTTTGAGCTTTTCGGATGTTGATGGCTCCAAAAAGCGCCATCTTTCTTCGCGTTTAAACATTGTTTTTGTCAAGCAATAGACATAATTCTCTCTTGATTTGCCACTAATGACTAATTATTGCAAATATATGCAAATCCTTCCTTTGATATATTTTGTGCAGGAAATCGCACTTTTATGGTGAAATCTGGAGTCATAAATGATGATTTTGAGGAAGTATTGACGACCAAGTATTCCTGGAACTAAAGCCAGGCACCAGCCGGCATAATGACCACTAGTACGAGCATACCCCGCCTGTACCGCCCGACCGTACGGGGTGGCGGCGGCTTCGTCTCATCAAGCCCTACAATACTCGTTAAGACGCCTATATATTTAGAGGCCCCTGCCACTTCACAGAGGGACGCCATTCTTAGATTACATCACAACACCATCAAAGTAGATCCATGCCATTGTTCATCCATCCCTCATCCATCCCCTCCATTAGCCATAGCCATTGCTTTGTACTTTAGATCTCCTTATGATTCGACAACCATTGTAAGAATATTTGATTTCAATCTAAGTATTACACAATGTTTTCTATCCTTGATCATATTGTTATGAGTGAGTAGTCCTCACGGGCTGCGGGTCGGGGACAAACCTTGCAGCGTTTATGTGTATCTAATCTATTGGAGAATTGTGTATTGGTTTGTAAGAGGGATTTGTATCATTTGTTTCTTTGTCTCTTGCCTCGATCTTTGGACTTGTAGGTACCCAAGATCCCAGAGATTGATCAAGGCTTGAGGTGAGATGCTTGGATAGCGGCGATCTCATAGGAACCCCATTGAAAGCAAGGGTAGTACAGTCTTCGCTTAGCGACCCATTTGGGATCACAACAACATCACCACTTAATGCTTTGATCTGTGTTTTGCACTTAATAATCATTTGTAACCCGGTGCTTCGCGGTACACTCGGTTGGATCAAAAGTATATTGCTATACCTATGGCCTCTCAGGGGCTCTAGTATATTAGGATGTGTTGCCCACAAAAGATTATCTCTATTGGAACGTTACACATGAATGTGCTTATTTTTATCCTTTATTCCATATGATATGCAGCTTCAGGTGGATCTTAAACCCTGTCCTATCTCCATCTATTGGTTCAACCACAATATAAAGTAAACTAGATTGGCCCGATAAACGAAGGTAAAAAAAAGTCTTGTAGACGTGTCCTTATTTTTATTCCTATTAGCGTTGTTTCCCAAGGATTCGATAAACCTAGGTATACTAGGGAAAAAGCTATTATACTACATACGGAATCTAGATCGAAGGTATCAAAGGTCGTCATCATACACCGGACGTGTGCGAAACCACAGAGGTGCTACCACTAGTGGCACCTGGGCTGTTGTGCAAGGACCTGGGGTGACTTGCGAGGAGCTTCACGACCTTGAGGTCTGCTACGACCTCAGCTAATTGATCCACATTCCCCTCAGAATGTTAGGCGCTTTCAGTCTTCAAGAGTATGTCACGAAAACCTTCTCCATTACAACATTACTCCTAGATAGATCCTGGCAGTTGGGTGTTGCGCTAGTCATGAAATAATTATGTTTTCTTCTATGAACCCCTTCAATGGTATCAGAGCCAATCTATGCATAGTACTTCTTGTACGGTTAGAACACACATTGATTGTGTGGGCATTGATCCTATATTTGTTACCCTCCCACGAGTACTTGCTTATATCATAACACTGTTTGTGAAGCATGCTGGATCGACCTTACGCGTAAGGTTACACAAGATTGGTTCCACATTCAACATATGTCTTGTACCGTATAAGTGGCTAGCTATTGTATGTCTCTCTTTCAGTACTTAATATAGAATTTGCATCGAAGAGTCCCAAAAGGGGTGTAATAGAGACAACTATTGGATCCATGTTGTGGTTGGAAATCCTAGGTAGAAATGGTTCTTTTTCGAAAGCCTAAACAACCACATAAAACTTGCAAAAGATAAAGTAGATGGATCTAACTTTATTTTGCAGGAGGCATATGATGTGATATGGTCTTGGTCGAGATTAAGGTAAAATAGTTTACTCTATGTTGGTAAGTAGTATAGTAATGATCATCATTATGACGAACGACCAACCGGTGGCACCGTAGACTTGGTGCCATACCAAAGCGCTCGATGGAGATCATGGCGCATGGAGAAGAACCATGTCATATCACTATTATTGCATGTGATGTTAATACCTTATACATCTTGTTGTGTGCTAGTATTAGTTACACTAAAATAGCACTAAATAAGATGATCCCTATTTAATACCAACTGTAGTGTTCTCCCATTAGTGTACAACCACTATACCTGGGCATTTTTCGGGCCGGGCCGGGCTCGGGTCGGGCCTGACAAAGCCCGCCCGCGCAAAACCCAGGCCTGAGCCCGGCCCGGCCCGGCTGTCGGGCCTAAAACTAGAGCCCGAGCCCGGCCCGCCATGCACATTTTCCTCCGGGCCGTCGGGCCTCGAGCCGGGCCTTTCCCTATTTTGCCCATTCCTTTGGCCCGAGCCCGACCCGTGAGGGTGTCGGGCCTCAATAGTATAGCCCAGACCCGGCCCGTGGGCTTGAAAAGCCCGGCCCGGTGGGCTTTTTTCGGGCCGGCCGGGCCGGGCTGCCCATGCCCAGATCTGACAACCACCAAGAAAGTTCATCGTTATGAAGCAGGCCATGACGACCGGGTTCTAGACATATCGACATTTGCTTATAGTGGGTGCAAGCCATGTATGCACTGAGAATGTACTAAGGTTGATTTGGCGAGCCTACCATTTATAGACATGGCCTCTAACGAGGGATAACCTCGTCAATGCCCATGGTTATGGACTTAGGGTTTCATGGAAAAGGGAACGCTGGGGATCTCGTCGGATTTCATAAAAATAAGGGAGTCGAAGTCGTCTTATTATTGATGGAAAATGCTACTACATATTACTTGGGAGTTTTTTGGTACCTCTCCGTTGGCTCCTCTCAGTCTATATATAATATTCCAGGTCCAAAGCCGTATACGGATAGGTTACGTATTCATGATTACAACACCAACACAATGTCGGTTCCTATTTTCTTATCTAGTAAAACTATGACCTCTGTCGTATGCTTCTTGGGCATTTCATCTTGGGTCTTTATGGGCTGTGAGCCTTTATATAGCTAGGGTAACAAAACATAAGCACCCGAGTAATCATATCTATGTTAGTAGCCTCCGAGACCCTACCTAAATCATAGATTCGGGTTGAGTCTCAAAGATGTTTTCAGTATTCACAATTTGAGATTTATGAAATATCTTTATTTTTCTAGCTTTGTAGGGATTAGGTACAACATGCCTGATGCATCCGATGGATTAGGAATCAGTTAATTGCTTCTAGGCAAAACTATAGACCTACATCAAATTCAAGTCTCCGGGCTTGAACTCAGAATATTTACTGGCATAATTCAGTTCGAGCCGTTGAGGTTTTATCGAATACTAAATTCTAGTTCTATTATATCAGGTACCCAACGCGTCCATTCAGATTTTTCATCGTATCATCAATATGGATATTTTACTTGTAGAGTGTATTCTCGTGCGATTACCAGGCCACACAGGACAAATCCCGGGGTCTTATCTTCATGTCATGGACACGACATTCGGAGTTTTATTGCTCGGGCGCGATCAGAGATTTTGTATGATTTTTATCGACTGTCTTGCTTAGCTGTTGGAATTGCTAAAGTTTATCAGCTTTTTGTTTTGTCGGATGGTTTTACAGAATCTCCCGATGGCAGTAACCTTTTGAGGATACACTGAAGTAAAACTCACAGGCTTTTGTTGATATTTCTCTGGGTCGAAATTGTTTGACCTTATATGCATAATATAACTTTCTATCGGGTGCACGCCAGCGCTCCCGATGGGGGTAGCCCCCGAGGCTATGTTTGGATGCCTATATCTGGACATAGGCTCACAATTTTTGTTAGTTTCATCTAAGAAAGGCTCGCAAATTTTCTAAATGTCTTTATAAAAAACCTTTATTTTGTGGGTCAAGAAAACAATAAAGAAATTAGAGTATGGAGAACTTATCTTTAATTTATAATATGAAGCCAAAAATACATGGTTTGGCAGGTCCGCCTAGCCGTTGGCATTTTATTGAATAATATTATGGCTAAGAAGCCGGGCCGTAGGCCTTATTATAATTTAAATTGCGAGAAAACATAAATTCTAAGCGTAAAAATGCTGTAGTCGTGCGACGTTCCATAGATTTGAGTATTTGACTCCTATCTTCTTGTCTTGAAGCCGATATGCTCCTCTGAGGATAACTTCTGTAACGATGTAAGTCCCTTTCCAAGGTGACACCAATTTACGGTGACCATCTTGCTTTAGACGAAGAACTAGGTCTCCTACAACGAAGGACCTAGGACACAATCATCAGTTGTGGTAGTTGCGCAAGTTTTGCTGTTATACAGTGGCCCTTTGTAAGGCAATATCGCGAGCTTCATCAAGTGTATCATCGTCATATTCAAGTGCTTTCCTTGATGCTTCTTCGTCATATTCAGCGACCCGTGGAGACTCGTGAGATACTTTGACTGGAAGGACAACTTCATCACTATGGACTAGAAAGAAAGGTGTTTCTTGTGTCTAACTATTTGGAGTCGTACGTAAGCTCCATAAAACAGATGGTAACTCATCATGCCATGCTCCTTTTGCCCTGCCAAGTGGTGCTAGCGATCTTTTCTTGAGACTAGCAGTTACGAGGCCATTGGCCTTTTCCACTTGCCCATTAGTTTGCGAGTGCAAAAATGAGGCATAGTTTACTTTTATACCCATCTCCTTGCAGTATTCTTTGAACTCATTGGAAGTAAAATTAGTTCCATTATCGATGATGATGCTGTTTGGTACGCTAAATCAAAATACTATTGATTTAATAAAATTCACAGTCGTAGTTCCATCCTAGCTAGTAACAGGCATTGCTTCAATACGTTTAGTGAACTTGTTGACTGCTACTAGCAGAAAGACGTGTCCTCCTGGCGATGATTTGTGAAGTTTACCCACCATATCAAGTCCCCACTGAGCGAAGGGCCAAGCGAGAGGTATGGGATTTAATTCAGCAGTAGGTGCGCTGGGTTTTGTTGCGAATCGCTGACATGCCTCACATGTTTTGACTATATCCTTTGCATCTTGTACTGTTGTGAACCAGTAGAATCCTTCCCTGAATGCTTTGGCAGCAATTTCCCGGCTGCTAGCGTGATGACCACATACTCCTTCATGTATGTCCTTGAGTATAATCTTTCATTTGTCGGGTGTGACACATCACTGTAGGAGAACTGAAATACTTCTTTTATATAATTCTCCCTTGATGATTCTAAAGGCTTTTGATCTTCGAGTGATTCATCGAGCTTCCGTGACGTCTTCGGGGAGTTCTTCCCGAGTCATATATGCTATATACGGCTACATCCATGTAGGCTCTGTTATCATGAATTCATTGACTTCTGGCTCTTCTTCGAGGATTTCCTCGATATCTTTGCTTGCTAGTGTAGCCCCCGAGTCCTTTCGCGACTTGATATTTTTTCCTGTCTTGGGTTCTATAATCTTAGAAACCCTCTTGGCGTTGATAGAGTGCTCTGTTATTTCCTCCCAAAAAAACTTGGGTGGAACTGATAAGCATAAGGATCTGATGTTTTCTAGATTGTCGGCTTCCTCATTGCTTGATCTTCCTATGTGCGAGACTTCGCATCCGTCAAATTGGGCTTCCATAATGTTGTACAGATCACGATAGGCAATCATGTTGTCGCTGATAGCGTCGCACTTGTTCATTGCTTATTGTGCCATGAGATTGGAATCACCGAATATCTTGAGGCGAGTTGCACCACAAGCTTTAGCCATACGCATACCGTGCAACAGGGTCTCGTACTCAGCTTCGTTATTGGACGCGTTTGCGAAGCTCAACCGAAGTATGTATAACATTTTATAGCCTTGTGGTGATACTAATATGACTCCTTCCCCTGCTCCTTCTATTCTTTTTGATCCGTCAAAATACATTGTCCATGCTCTAGAAAGGTCTGGTGGGCCCACACACTGTAGTTCAGTCCATTCAGGAATAAAGTCAGGCAAAACATATGATTAATTTCTTTGCGTTTCTCGTACGTTATATATCGAGGGGATAGATCAACCATAAAGAGACGCATTCGGTTGCTTCTGGATTATTGAGGATATTGGATAGAGGCGCTTCATTGACCACTATGATCGGGTGTTCCAAAAAATAGTGGCGCAACTTTCATGCTATCATGAACACTCCATATGCTAGTTTTTGATAGTACGGGTATCTTTGCTTGGATGGTGAGAGGACCTCACTCAGAAAATAAACTGGTCTCCGAACACCATGGGTTTTCCCTTCTTCGGGTCGTTCTACGACCAAAAATAGTGGCGGCAATGTAGATAAGTAGTGGCTCTTTTTTCTTGTGGAGACACGATGACAGGAGATGTCAAAAGTGTTTTCTTGAGATCTTTCCATCCACTCGAATTTATATAATTTCCTCATAAGGGCGTAGAATGGTAGTGCTTTTTCTCCTAGACGGGCAATAAAACGACTGAGTCGCCCAGCCAACTGATGTATGCCTCAAAGATTCATTGATTTTTTCATTGTTAGGATTGCCTATATTTTCTTGAGATTGGCTTCTATTCCTCTTGCTGATACAAGATATCCGAGGAGTTTCCCTGCAGGGACTCCAAAAGAACACTTTATCGGGTTGAGCTTGATGCAAAACTCATCGAGATTCTCGAATGTTTCTTGAAGTACATTGATAAGAGAGGACCCTTGCTTTGTTGTGACTATGACATCGCCGATGTAAGCTTGTACGCTTGTGCCAATTTGACTTCCTAGGCAATTCTGCATCATCTGTTGATATGTTGGCTCGACATTTTTTAGGCCAAAGGGCATTGTTTTGTAGAAAAATACACCATAGGGCGTCATGCTGTTTTATTCTGAGCTTCCTCCTTCATCCAAATTTGATGGTATCCTGAATATGCGTCTAAAAAGGAAAGATGTTCGCACCCCGTGGTTGCATCGAATATCTGATTGATTCGTGGTAGTGGTAAGTGATCCTTTGGACAGTGCTTATTCAATGCAGTGAAATCAATGCACATCCGTAGTTCTTTTGTATTTTTTTTGGGACACATACTGGATGTGCGACCCACTCTGATTTCTTCAGTTCCTTGAGGAATTTAGTGTCGGTTAGGCGATGGAGCTCCTTTCCAGTGACCTTTGATTTTGGCTCTACGAAGCGACTGTTTTACTGGCTTTGCCTTTGGATCCAAGTTTAATGCGTGCTCAGCGAGTTCCCTAGGAATTCCTGACATGTCAGAAGGTAACCATGCAAAAATATCCCGGTGCTCATGGAGGAACTCGACGAGCACGCTTTCCTATGCGGGACCAAGATTGGAAGCCACAAAGGTCATATTTTTCGGGTCGGTAGGGTGGATTTGTACTTCCTTTGTATATTTTGCGGTGTCAAAACCTGATCGGGATTGACACGCGCTACGGCCAAAGGTTCTGCGGTTGCCGACACTTTTAGTAGTTCAAACTCAGTTGCCATCTTGAATGATTCAGAGATTTTGTTGAACTCTTGATTGCAATTGTCGGATCGTGTGAAGATGGCCTTTACTGTTATGACCCCCTTTGGGGTTGGCATTTTCATAACTAGGTACGCATAATGTGGTACTGCCATGAATCGTGCAAAAGCTGGGCGACCTAGGATCGCATGATACTGTGATGGCCAGGTCTTGACTTTGAACTCGAGCTTTTCTCGCCTGAAATTTTCCTTGGATCCAAAAACAACGTCTAGAGATATTTTACCTAAATGAATTTTGGCCTTACCTGGTGACGAGGGGTAACCTCGACAATGCTCATGGTGATGGACTTAGGGTTTTGTGGAATATAGAACACTGAGGATTTCATCGGATGTTAGGAAAACAAGGGAGTCGAAGTCGCCTGATTGCTTGATGAAAAGTACTATTACAGATCGCTTGGGGTTTTTTCGGTACTTCCTCTTAGGCTTTTCCCGTCCTATATATAATAGGCCGGGTTCCAAATCCGTATACGGATAGGTTACATATGTTCGATTACAATGTCAATACAATGTTGGTTCATCTTTGCTTTCCTAATATAACTAAGGTTTATGTCGGATGCTTCCTGGGCCATCATCTTGAATTTTCATGGGTCGTGAGCCTTTATACGACCAGGGTAGCAGATCATAAGTACCCGAGTAATCATACCCATGTCAGTAGCCCCTGAGACTTTACCTGAATCATAGATTATGGTTGAGTCTCAAATATATTTTCAGTTTTTCTATGTTCTGAGATTTTATGATTTTATAGGGATTTGGTACAACATGCCCGATGCATCCAATGGATCAAGAATCAGTTAATTGCTCCTGGACAAAGACACTGTAGACCTACATCAAATTCAGGTCCCCAGGCCTAAACTCATAATTATAACTGGTGTAACTCAGTTCGAGCCGTTGAGGTCTTATCGAATACTGAATTCTAGTTCTATTTTATCGGGTACACAACACGTCCGTCGGGATTTTTCATTATATCATTGATACGGATGTTTTATTGGCAGAGCCCATTCTTGTGCGATTACCAGGCCACACAGGATGAATCACGGGGTCTTACCTTCATGTCGTGGACACGACATTCCGATTTTTTGTTGCATCGGGCGCAATCCGAGATATTTGTATATATTTTATCAACTCCCTTGTTTGGTTGTTGGAATTGCTGAAGTCTACCAGTTCCTGTAGATGCTCCGAAGGGAGTAATTATTTTGTGGATACCAATACTTATTGATCTCAACACACGAGGATAATTTTATCTTCGGGTATTGACTTGGAACAAATGAACTTTCTTTGTTAGGTGCGCAATAGCGCTCCTGATAGGAGTAGCCCCCGAGGCTATGTTCAGATGTTTTCATCGGGACATAGGCTCGAAAAATTATGTTCTAAATATTTTTGACAATGTCACCTTGTCTTTTGTCGGGTGCGTGCCCAGCGCTCCCGATAGGAGTAACCCCCGAGGCTATAGTCAAGATATTTGTATTCGATTGTAGTCTCAAAGTCTCTCTTGCTGAGAAATTTTCTTCAACTCAATTTTTTTAATTCTTTTCCTCATGTCCTTGTCCTTTTGATAGCGCCAAAGTTTTCTTTGTGACTTGCATGGTATACCGTCACTAATGACGAATTTACACCGTGGTTTCCCAGAGACACGTCTCGATGGGGCGTTTCGAATGTGGGACCGTGCAGCAGTAATGATGATGCCTGGGTGGCATATTCAGTGGAGTTTTTGACTGCAGGTCCCCTTTTTCATGTGAAGATCGAGGCGTCGTGTGGGGTTTCTCTGTTTTCACCATAGTAATAACTACTTAGGATTGTTTCCTTTTGATATCTTCTGACACACGTCGCCATCTTATGTGTTTCCGATGGTCCGATTTTACATCGAACGGCTGAGCTAAGTGCTTTGTCTCTTTATAAAGGAGAGGAGACTTGTTTTACTGTTTTTACCTCCTCTTCGCTGGCTTCATCTTCTTCCTTGTGCCTTGCCTGTCTTTGCCTCTCTCGCTTACTCTTGCTTTCCTCCGCGTGCTAGTGCTACTCCACAATCACCATGCGCAAGAGCAGGGTGGGAACTTCCGCTATGGCCACCAAGGCCACAAGAAAGAGGGCTGTCGAATGGGCCCCATCAAAGTGCTCTGCATGAGATTTGCGCGAGGCATGGAACTCCGATCATCTTGGGGAGGGCACCTTCAAGCTTCCAAGGGATGAAGCCGCTCCCATCCCCGAATCTCGCTAGAGGGTAATATTTCTCTCCTTTTTATTCCACGGCCTTCCTCTTCCTGTCCATGAATTTCTTCGACGTCTCCTCTTTGTCTATGGCATGCAGCTGTATCAGCTGACTCCCAACTCTATCCTTCATGTTGCTTGCTTCTCTACCCTTTGTGAATGCTTCCTCGGGATCCATCCTTATCGGGTCCTATTAAAGTACTTCTTCTATGTTCGTCAGAATGCCACCGACACCATTGTTCATGACGTTGGTGCTGCAATTTTCTCCGTTTGCTCCGAAGTCGATTATGTTGACTTCAAAATTACTAATTCTGTCCAAGGATGGAAAACCAAATGGTTTTACATCAAGGATCAAAAAGTTGAGAGTCAATCTTTCAGCTTAACCCCCCTTTGACCCCAAAAAAAACTTGTTGAAAACTCAATTCTTGGGATTAACGTCCAACCCTTGAAGAAATGACGAATATTGAACCCCTTCTTCCCCGCATTGACAAACTGCATCACGAGGTTGGCAAGGAACTGTCGAGACTTCAAATCCTGGCCTATTTTCTGTGGATCCATGTCCATGTGCAGCCTCTTCAGGCAAGACTCTCTGGTATGTGGGCATATACTGGCAAGAAAGACCCGATGAGGATTTCAGCGGATGATCTTACCCTCAAGGTCTACAAAAAAGGGTTCAGAACTTCACCATGCTGACTAAGAAAAGTTCGGTTCCCTCCGATTGCCGTGTAGAGCCATTTGGCAAGAAGAACCGCCTTCCAGAGGTAGATTTCCATTGGCTTCCCCCTTTTTTCCTTACTTTTTATGCGCATACACTTTTATTCTTTATGAGTATCCTCCCTTTTGATTGTTGGTCTACTATCATATAGGATTATGATCATCTATCTTCTCTTCCTCCTCTCCCCGAAAATGGTGAGCTCCCAACCAATTCTTCTGTATCTGACGACCTTTCTATGGCTGGGACTACTGCCGATGAGGAGATGGAGGCGTCTGTCGCTGAATCTTCATCGAGGACTCATTCTCTTCCGTCGGCTTGCTCTGAAGATTTTTGCCTGGCGCCCGTTGGAAGAAAAAAAAATGAAAACTTGATGACGCATCAGAGACGATTGAAGACTTGGATGAATCCACTGGCTCAAAGCCTCTACACATCGTTGTCGGCTCCTCCCCAGATGAATCTGTTCCGCTTTACGCATGACGTTTCTTCGTAAGTACTCATTTCCCTTTTATTGATTTTTCGGATGGGCAAGTTATTGAATTTGTTGCGTTGCTTTTGCAGTGGTGATGACAGGGAAGATCCTCCCCTGTCTCCTCCTGGTACATCTGTTACCCCTCCTTCGGTTAAATCTCCACAGCCATCCACAAATCCAAAGGATTTGCACGTGTCTCCTGCGGATCATATTATCCAGAAGATGTTTCCGCTTTGCCGAAACCGCCACCGTAGAAAAGATGAAAATCTACTAGCAAAGGCGTGGTGATATATGAGAGCCCTGTCAAGGTGGATATGCAAGATGTAGGTACTTCTTTGTTTTTTAATTTGGCCATAGCTTCTCATTTGCTTGTTTTTCCTGATGTTTTCTTTTTGTGTTTTGCAGCCTTTGATGCGTGAGATGGTCGACATGGCTTCTCACTTTATTAAGATCCATAATGAAGCCGAAGAGCTGAAAAGTAAGACATGGCTCCTCTATCCTAGTGACCACCAATGGCCAAGCAGTTGATTTGAAGCCTTTCACTAAGAGGGCCAAGAAGTACTCTCGGCTGATTTTGGGCATAGGTGCGGGTCTAGAAAAATCAGTTGCCCCTTCTT
Organism: Avena eriantha; assembly: GCA_910589775.1. Lineage (NCBI taxonomy): Eukaryota > Viridiplantae > Streptophyta > Magnoliopsida > Poales > Poaceae > Avena > Avena eriantha. Next base: position 414,557,348 of record OU342744.1, on the reverse strand, counting down.
CAGTAGGCATTCGATTGTGCAAGAGGGAAGAAACCCAATGTCCGCACAATCGAATCCAAGCTCTTGTGGCTGCCTCTCAAAATTCCGAAATGGACTTTTGGATTGATAACCGCCGCACCTACGCTGTGGCTTTGCTTCAAGACCATGTGTTAGAGGTGGAACAATTTGTCTGAGTGCTGCCGCAGATCGTTGGCCATTGTATACAATGCCATGTTTCCCCGAGATCCTCAGCCTCAGACTCTATCTGATTTACTGGCGAAGTTTCGGTAGGGCGAGTTCATCACTTTGTGAAGCTCCAATTGTGGCTGGTGCCAAACTTGCGCTTTCTTGGGTGCATGCAAACCATCCGACACTAGACTTGGATGTTGTATCATTGGGGGTTGCCACCCTTCCTGGTGGTGGGCTTGTTAATATGGTGCCTCATTATGCTACCGCCCATATTCCTGCTATTATGATTGTCTAGAGGTGCCTAGAGGCAGACAAAGATTTCTTGATAAAATTTTCCATCTGACTGTTTTTCTTCATTGTGTACCTTTATGCTTTGGAGAAATATTGTGTGACGCCATAGTATTTGTCAAGAAGGTCGTATGTTTATACGAGATATTTATTATTCACATAGGACACCCTTTATTTGCACTTTATGTAGGACCCGACGATTTAGCGTTTTGGCGTAATTGTCGAAGGCCCATTTATTGAATTGATGAATAGAACAACATAGATCTTGAAACCCACTTTTGGGAACTTTTCTCTATTTATCGTCGAATATCAGAGGATACATTTTTTAGCATGTTCGCCTGGCTGTTAGCCTTACTGAATATAAAATGCATAAAAGTAAAAAATCTTCCTAAAAGTTCCGTGTGGGTTTAAGGGGGGTTTCATCTTTTCGACTAGAGGCACCGTGTCTGCACGGAGGACCAGAGAGAAAAGTGGCTGGTTTGCTGGACCACTTGTAGTTGGGAAATTGATGCATACGCACAGGCTGGCACCTTTTTTGGGGACGAGTATTGGGTTGGCTACCCATGTTGCTTTTGTTATCTCTACGATGCATCATGTATTTGTGAGGCGAGGAACTTTCTCTCCAATGGCCTTGATTCATTGTCTGGATTGTTCATTGTCTGTTGTGTTTGATCTTGCTGGGTGCTCGTCGGGTTCCTTTTGGGCTGCTTGTGTTTTGACGGAGTTTCCAATAGTTTCCCAATTCTCAGGAGGAACGCCGACGAGCACGCCTTCCTATGTGGGATCGAAAGTGTAGTCCGGATAGGTTATTTTTTGGGTGCACGGTGCGCCTGATTTTCCGAAGTTTTCTCATTGGGGATAGGTCCTTCATCTAGTAGGTCTACATCTGCGATTTTTAGCTGGCCAAATTCTATCTCCATCCCAAGAGATTCTGATATTTTGTTGAATTCTCAGTCGCAGCAATCCGAGTGACTAAAACTTCCTCTTACTGTTATGAGCCCATTAGGGGCTGGCATTTTTAGCACTAGATATGCATAGTGGGGTAATGCCATGAATCTAGCGAAAGCTGGTCGTCCTAGGATCGCGTGGTACTGCGATGGCCAATCCATGACTTCAAACTCCAGTTTTTTGCGTCTGAAGTTGTTCCTTGATCTGAAGACTACGTCGAGGTAAACTTTTCCCAAAGGAACCTCGGCTTTTCCCAGAACTATCCCGTGGAAAGTTGTGTCTATAGGCGCTAGGTTTGTCAAGGACCAATTCATTACCCGTAAGGTTTTGGCGTAGATGTGGTTGATGCTTCTTTCTGCATCCAAGAAAACCTTGCTCATGTAAAACCCACCAAATTGTGATTCCACTATTAAGGCTGATTGACCCGGACGTGGTACCCGAAGCGGGTGATCAACTCTACTAAATGTGATTTCTTGTTCTAACCAATGAAGATATTCAGGTGTGGGAGGTGGTGCTGTTGTTGCCATATTTACTTGTCTTGTAATCAGCTTCTGTGTCCTATTAGAGGGCCGCCCTTTCTGGGTCATCAACATTGCTCCTTTCGACCTTGGATACTCATCTTCTTGGTATACTGTGTTTTGCAGCCTCCCAACTGGCGGATGCACCGTCGGTGGTGGTGGTGTGCTGATGGACAAAGCGCCAAGTGTAGTGGCATAACCTTGGTTTGTTGCCTCGGTTTCTCTTGCATTGCATAGCTCCTGCATCTTTAGAAAAAATTGGCAATCCTTCAGGAGGTGACTGGATTGTCTTTTGCCTGTTGAGTCGACATAAAAGTGCATATTGCAGGGTCCTTCCAGCATTTGCCCTGCAGACATTGGTGGGTCTCGATTTCTTGGCTAGTATCGCTCTTGTGGCTGGCTTCCACTGGTGTCGTCCCTACTGCTACGATACAAATTGTTGTAATCTTCGCTTCTTCGGTTGTCCCCTCCGGAGAAACCAGCCACGACATAGCTTGGTCTGCTGTATCCATCGTTGCTTCGTCGTCTTCTGTCATTATTGCGCCTATCCCTACCTTCTTCAGGTGAACGGGCTCTCTTATTGTGTACCGCATATTCTCCATCGGCCCAGCGGTTAGCCATGTCCATCAGCCGTGAGATCGTCTTGGGCTTGGCTCGTCCCAATTATTCGATGAATTCTTGCCGATAAAGGCCATCATTAAAGGCATCCATTACCCTTTTGTCGGATATAGCTTCAGCTGAGTTTTTTATAATGTTCCACCGCTGAATGAAGGCCCGTATTGGTTCTCCCGGTTTTTGTTTACATGCTCGCAATTGTTCCAAAGACGCGGGTCGCTTGAATGTGGGGTGGAAATTTTGGATGAATTTGTCCTCAAGATCGTTCCAGCTGCTGATGGCATCTTCGGGTAGCTTCCTTAGCCAGGATCGTGTAATGCTAGTTAGATGCAGCTGCAATCTCTACCTTGAAGTGGCCTTGGATCCATCCTGTAATTTGATAGTTGCTAAATAATCTGCCAACTAGGCTTCAGGTGCTTGGAGACCGTCGTACTTCTGACGATCATGGGGGAGTTTGAAGTCCTTTGGTATTGGAGTTTTGCGAACCCATCTCGTAAAGCAACTAGCTCCACATATTTCATGTTCATCTTCGCTTTCCCCGTCGTAATATCTTTGGCTGCTACGCTCTTCTCTAGATCTATCAATCCTACGCTGTGTAATATCTTCTCTTGCTTCGCTTCGCGGCTCAGAGCCTGAAAAGTGGACTCGATGTGGCAATCGTGATCGTCGGGTGTGCCCCACCTGCCGAGGGCTGCTGCGATGGCATGGGGATCTGTCAGGTTGTCGTGTGATTCCTTGTTCTACTTGTGCGAGAGATGCTCCTACCATGCCGAGGTTCATCAGGGCGGAGCGGTGGAGAGTTGCACGAGTATCGTCAGGTGCGGGTTGAGTTGTGAGCAAGTATGTTTGTGCGGCTACAATTGCAGCTTGGGCTGTTTTTGCTTTGACGTGTCCTGTTGGACCTATTGACATGAATGATAATCAAGATTTCGCATCATCTCATTTCTTTTAGCTTCGGGGATATTTTGCAGCCGTGAGAATCCTCTACTTGATTGCGCTCCTCCAGTTACACTTCGTGATCCTCGGGTAGAACTTAGTTGGGCCCGCCAAAGGCTAGATTCATCAGCTAGGCTTTTCCTTTCGTCGAGCTGCCTTTGCATCCTTAGCAGGTCTCTTTTTTTGTGATGAATCAGGTATTGGTATGCAAGTAGATCTTCGCGTGTGGCATCAGATGTCATTGGAAGTGCACCCAAAATTGCTGCTCTTGCATTTTGGCATGCTTCGGCTGGTAGCCGGAGAGTTGGCCTCTCGCCTCTACATGGTTCTCCTCCTAATGGGATTACACGGTTGTTCATCGGGTCTCCTTCGTTTCCATGATTTCCTTCATTTCCTTGATCTCCTACATTTTCGCTTGACAAAATATCATCGGGGTCAAAAATATTGTTACCGTTGGAGTCCTGCTGATTTGAGGCATCCCCGATGATCACGCACACTTGGTGCTGAGTTATGTATGAACTGGTGACGTCATCGTCGGAACTGAGGGAGACATTGTCGGGGGATTAGCGAAATCCAAAAGTTTCTACTCTGGGTAAATTTCAGCCATCCTAATTTTGAAGTCGATACTCTCGTCACTTTCTTTGGGTTTCACGTTTATCGGACTTGATCCGCGTGTCGTGGTTGGCTGGGGGTCTGATCTAAAGGAGAGATCATCATAAAGACCATCAAGATCCCCTTGATCTACCGTGTTTTCCTTGTTTTCTTCAGCTGTCTCGGCCTGCATCGTGACTTTTGTGGATGATCTAACAGATGACGCAGCTATCGCCGTATGCGTAGTTTTTTGACCGACGGTCTCAATGAGATTGGAGCCGAGAGGTTTGGTTCTTTGAGATCCTCCCCTTGAAAGTGGAAACTTCTGATGATGAGATCGGATCCGCCGTTGAAATCGGTGGGTACCGAAACAGGGGTGGGCGGGCATGGTGCTGCTTCCGTTGGATTGTTGCGTGATGAAAAGGGGTCCACCGAATAATCATACCCATTTCACCTGGTACTATGCTGTGGAAGGATGTTTTTGTTGGTGCTAGATTTGTTAAAGAGCAATTCATCGCCCTTAGTGCCTTGACGTAAATCGGGTTGATGATGCTTCCCGCATCCATGAAGACTTTACTCATGTCAAATACACCCACTTGTGCTTCTAGTATTAAGGCTGAGTGGCCCAGTCGCGGTACTCAAAGTGGATGATCAGCTCTGCTGAATGTGATTTCATGTTCTGACCAGTGGAGATATTCGGATGTGTCTAGTGGTGCCATCTCTGCCATGTTGACTTGTCTTGTAATCAGCTTCTGGATCCTATTGGAAGGGCGCCCTTTCTGAATCATTGACATTGCTCCCTTGGATCCGGGGTATTCATTTTCTTGATTTGTTGTATTTTGCGGCTGCCCTATTGGCGGGTGTACTAGCGGCGGTGGTGGTGGTGGTGCGCTAATGGCAAACGTGCTAGGCGTAGTGGTGTATCCTTGGCTTGCTGCTTCGGTTTCTTTTGTGTTGCATAGCTCTTGCATCTTTAAAAACATTTGGCAGTCCTTCATGAGATGGTTGGATCGCCTTTTGCCCGTTGAGTTGGCATAAAAGTGCATATTACAGGGTCCCTCCAGCATTTGCAATGCGGACATTGGTGGTTCTCGGGCTCTTGGCTGATACCACTATGTTGGTTGGCTTCCTCCAATGTCATCCCTGTTGTTGCGGTGCACGTCGTTGTAATCATCATTTCTTTGGTTGTCCTCTCCCGAGAAACTAGCTGCAACATAGCTTGGTCCCTCGTGTCTGTCGTTGTTCCTTCGTCTCCTGTCACTGTTGCATCTATCCCTATCTTCTTCGGGTGAATGCATTCGCTTGTTGTGTATTGTCCCCTCTCCATCAGCCCAGCAATTTTCAATATTCATCAGCTGAGGAATTGTTTTGGGCTTGACCCTTCCTAGTTCTTATATGAATTCTTGAGGGCGGAGGCTGTCGTTGAAGGCGTCAATTGCCCTTTCATTGGATATGGCCTCAATTGAGTTTTTGATGATATTCTATCGTTGAATGAAGGCTCTTATTGATTCTCTAGGTTTTTGTTTGCACGCTTGCAATTGCTCCAAAGATGCGGGTCGCTTGAATGTGGAGTGAAAATGTCGGATGAACTTATGTTCAAGGTCGCTCCAGCTGCTGATAGAATCTTCGGGTAGCTGTTTGAGCCATGACCGTGTGGTGCCGGTTAGGTGCAGGTGCAGGATGTGCATTGCAGTGGTCGTGGAGCCACCCTGTAACTTAACGGTGGCTAGATAATCTTCTAACCAAGCTTCGGGTTCCTGTAGGCCATCGTACTTCTGACGATTGTGAGGGAGTTTAAAATCCTTGGGTACTGGGGTCTTGCGAACCCGTTGGGTGAAGCAGCTAGCTCCACATAACTCATAGTTGTCTTCACTGTCACCGTTGTAGTATCTTTGGCTACGGCCCTCATCCATTGACCCGTCGTTCCTATGTTGTGTGAGGTCGTTTCTTGCGTTGTTTCGCGGCTCGGAGCCGGAGAAGTGTACCCGATGTGGTGACCAAGATCGTCGGGTATGCACCACCTGCCAAGGGTTGCTGCGACAGTGTGGAGATATGTCGGGTTGATGTATGACTCCTTGTTCTATTTGCACAAGGGATGCGCCCACCATATCAAGATTCATTAGAGTGGATCGATGGAGGGCTACACGGGGATCGTCGAGTGCTGGTGGAGTTATGAGCAGGCATGTCTGTCCAGCAACAATTGCATCTTGAGCTGTTTTTGCTTTGATGTGCCCTCTTGGATCTACTTACATAAACGACAAATCAAGGTCTCTAATTAGTTCGTTTCTTTCAGCTTCAGGGATATTCTATAGTCGCGAGGATCCTCTCCTTGGCTGCACTCCTACGGTTACACTTCCTGGTCCTCGGTAGAACTTAGCTAAGCCCGCCGAAGGCTGGATTCATCAGCTAGTCTTTTTCTTTTGTCGAGTTGCCTCTGCATCCTTAGCAAGTCCCTCTTTTTGTGATGTAGCAAGTATTGGTATGCTAGTAAATATCCGCGTGTGGCCGTGGCAGTCATTGGGACTGTGCCCAAAATTACTGCCCTTGATTTTTGCCATGCTTCGGCTGCTAGCCGGAGAGTTTGCCACTCGCCTCTGCGTGGTTCTTCTCCTCCCGGGATTATGCGGTTGTTCGTCAGGTCTCCTTCATTTTCGTGATCTTCTGCATTGCTATCTGACAAGTTACCATTGGGATCAAGGATAGGTTTACCTTTGGAGTCGAGTTGTGTTGAGGTTTCCCCAATGATTACGCACACTTGGTGGTGCGTTATATATGAACTAGTGACGTCATCGTCGGATCCAAGGGAGACACTGTTTTGGGGATCAGTGAAGTCCAACAGTTCATGTTCTGGATAGATTTCAGCTATCCTGATTCTGAAGTCGATACTTTCGCCACTTTCTTTGGGTTCCGTGTTTACCGGGCTTGATCCGTGTGTTGGAGTTAGCTGAGAGTCTGACCCAAGGGAGAGATTGTTGTAAAGACCATCAAGATCCCCTAGATCTACTGTGTTTTTTTCATCTTTCTCCGCCTAGAGTGTAGCTTCTACGGATGATCCGACATATGATGGAGGTATCGCCGTAGGCACGGATTTTCCGACCGATGGTCCCAATGGAGCCGAGAGGTGCGATCCTTCGGGTTCCTCCACTGGAAAGTTGAAACTTCCGATGATGAGGTCAGCTCCACCGTTGAAATCGGCGGGTACCGAGACAGGGGTAGGCGGGCGTGGTGCCACTTCCGTTGGATTGCTACTTGATTAAAAGGGGTCCACTGAATCCATGACTCCAGCGTTCAGGTTTGCCACAAATGGTATCAATTGACGAGGGGCAACCTCGGCAATGCCCATGGTATGGACTTAGGGTTTCATGAAAAAGAGAATGTTGGGGATTTCATCAGATGTCAGAAAATGCTAGTACAGATTACTTGGGAGTTTTTCGGTACCTCTCCCTTGGCTCCTCCCAGTCTATATATAATAGGCCAGGTCCCAAAGCCGTATATGGATAGGTTACATATTCATGATTACAACACAAACACAACATCGGTTCCTATTTCCTTATCTAGTAAAACTATGAACTTCGTCGGATGCTTCTTGGGCCTTTCATCTTGGGTCTTCATGGGCCGTGAGCCTTTACATAGCTAGGGTAACAAAACATAAGCACCCGAGTAATCATACCCATGTCAGCCTCGGAACACGAGAAGATCGAAAGATTGAGCATGAGTCACATGAATTTTGTGATTGACACTATGTTGTCCACCCTTGCAGCTATATCAAATGCCATGACGATCGGGGATTATATATTGAACAGGGATCATCTAATCACTAAAACCATCTTGGGGTGATAGTTTTAGTGGGAGATCAATTGATAATTTGATTGCAAAACTGAACTCACATTATAAACTTAGTCTAAATATCTTTGCAAATATCCGTGTAGATCACAGCCTATCCCAATAAGTTTTTCAACTATGGGACCTTCCTACATGATGTGAATCTTAAACTAGATGGGTCAAAGTTCATAGATTGGTTCGAGCGTCTCAGGGATGCCCTCGACATAAATGATCTTCTCCATGTGCTACAAGAACCACTAGGAGATTATCCTAATGACTCCGCAAGTGAGCAAGAGAATAAAGATTATCATGTTTGATGTGACACCTCCATTGTTGTTCAATGCACCATGCTTCACTCGATGGAGACTGAGATGCGACTACGTTTCTTCAACACCAACGCATTTGAAATGGTTGTTGAGTTGAAGACGCTCTTCACACCACAGTTTAGGCTTATTAAGTATGAGATATTTGTAACATCCCAATTTCAGCAACCCTGATTAGTCGTGCAGAATGCAAAAATAATATCCCATCTTTGAGTTCCCATCATTTCCAACCCTTGTGCATTTTTGGAAATGCACTTGAACCATATTGTATAACATAATAAGGACTACCAAGGCCCACTCTTTACCTTAGCTAGATCATCCCCTAACCCACTTGTTCTTGATGGTTTTGTAGGCAAGAAAATAATAATTCCTACAAATCTTATCAACATGCCTACTTTGGTAGAAGCTCACATATTCATACTATCTTCTTCTGACCGACTTTTGGCATAATTGTAATCTAATCATGAAGGTCTATCCATCCCTACTTCACTTGTTTCAATTGGAGCTTTGTGCTATCAAAACCCACATGGTTTTGAAGGGTACTTGATAATCTGCTATGGCACCCTTAATTTGTTCAAAGTTTGTCATCAATCCTTGGAGAGCTCAATATTTATCAACCTCAAGTATTATCTCCATGATGATCTACATCACTTTGTCTATCCATCCATATAGCCGAGGACCCAAGGTGAACTCTGAGCTCCAAGATCCAACAAGGTTTTGAAGGTATAAAATTAACATTACCCAAGATCCTTTATTCCACGTTTTTATCCAAAATCAAGTTGGATTCTCAAAACCCAAGGTTGCAAATGATATACACAATATCTTTATATCATCTACCTTGGAAATCTAAATTTATCAAATATCTTCCATAATTAGCTTGGCCCAAAACTATTTAAATCCTTTCTTTTAACCAAATCTCAAAAACTCCATCTATAAAGGAAAGTTTGTATGTGTCCAAATCACTTGTCCAACTTTAAGAAAATTTGAGGCCTATCTATCATACCCTACCCCACTTAAAAAATAAATATTTTTAAGAGTTCTAATAATTAGTTTTGCCTATTTCCTTAAATGATAGAAATGATAAAATAAATGTTTTAAATACTTTTATGCCTCAATAAATCTTGGGAATTTTTCGCAAAGTGTGAATTCATATTTAGGATAATCTCCAACCAAAAAATCATCTTGTACAATTCAAAATTTTCATAATAATTCATATATATAGTTTCATCACTATTTGGGATAAGTGATAAAAAAGTGACCTAAAATGATCCAATAAATCTTATATAATTCCTGGAGGTATATCCAAACTCTACCGATCTACCAGTACCATTGCCCATCAGGACATGATCAAAATCCAAGGAGTTCTTCATGATCAACCATGTGGCCAAGAATTGAACTAAGTCAAGATCATGATCTAAAACTCCCACAAACGTTCCCCACACTTGTCCAATACTTCTCCACAACACCCACACTCTCTCTTGGTCGACCATCACTGTATCTAGTATTGTAGCAACCCTAGCCTCTTTTCCCTTTGTGCTTGGAAGCAAAGCAAGAGAGAGACATATATATATCTTGTCATATCTTGCAAACTCTATTGCATCAGCCCTCTCTCACTTTTCTGGTCTACTACAATACCCCCCTCTAGAAACCAAGCTACATCCCTAGCTGGGCCTACCCCCTCTCTCCCTCTATTCTCTTTTTTAGCCAAAAGCAAACAAATGCCAGGAGACTTGGTTTGCAATGCTCCTTGGCCACCCTCCCGCCTCTCTTGACCACCCCCACGACCCACTCCACCGCCACCCTCGACCAACCAGAGCCCTAGATCTCTCCCAAGATCTCCCCTACTCTAGGTCCATCGTACCCTCCCTCTTGGATATATAGGCCAGAGGACAGTACATTTCTCCCTTCCTACCCCATTTCTCTCTCTGGTCTCCATAGAACCCCCACATAGCTCCACATCCCATACCTCGCTCTGTCATGGCCAGGAGGGGAGAAGAAAGGCCCTTCGGCCATTGACAAGATCTAAGCATGGTGCTCTCTCCCCAGCTCATTTTCCCTTGCATGTCACCATGCAATGATCCCCTACTCCCCTGCATCTAATCCCCCTCTCTTTTCTGCCCAGGTTTTGCTCTGCATGCAGCACCGCCAAGCTCCTACGAGGATATCTCGGTCACCGTTGCGCTAGGAACCTCCTAGCGTGGAACCCGTCGATGTCGCCCATTTTTGGAGTCCCCACACCGATCTGCGATGCCCAATCACATTCTCACCATCTTCCCTGCCCCCTGGAGAGCTCCTCGCCTCCTCCGGTGACCTAGGGTTCTGCCACTACGGGTGGCTGCTTTCCCTGGGGACGACGACGACAAACCGCTGATTGCCACTTCATCGGACGGTTGACGTTCTCAGGTACCTCTCCAGTCTTCCCGTTTGCTGACAGCTGGGCCCTACCTCGGCTAGTTCAAAAATCTTGTCTCGCGTGCTGCCTCGCCGGGTGGGCCAGAATCTCCCGGGGCAGCCCATTACCCAGAACCATTCAGCCCGTCTGCTACTGCTATTTCTTTTCCTTTTTTATTGATTTCTCTAGATCTACAATATGCTGCTAGGTTTAAATCATAAGAAAAATAGAAAATACATGATATTGTCAAGAAATAAATTCTTGCATGTTTTCTACTATTTTCTCAAACATGCAGAACATGACCCATGCCCAAAATAATTTCCATTATTTTCTGGTTCTAATTATGCCAAATAGTATCATTTCCCTTGACTAAATTCCCTGAGTAAGCTTACCACCTCCAAATGGAAAAAACCCAACTTTCTCTGTAAGGTATTTGATCTACCTATCTGTTAGCCTTGGTCCCAATCCAAATTGAGCTATGGTTTCACCTTAGTAAAAATAACAAAATCTACATAATTATGACTTTTGAAAATTCCCTAGGACAAACCATAACCTGTTTTTGGTTTATTCCAACTCTTAGTGATGTCCTACATTAGTATCTATCAAAACCTAGGAGGTCACTATTTATTGAGCTTCTATTGAATTTTAAAAAATCAAATACTTCTATATGTGGTGTTATCACTAGATAAATCATTTCAGAAACTTAGAAACTCCAAAAAGGATGATTCCAATTTATGTTGGAAGGTACTTGTAATACCTATCCATTCTTATCTGTCTCATATCAATTGGACCTGGAAAAAATCTGGTTAAAAATACCAAATGACTATAGAGCTGACTTTCGGACTTTCTCTAGGGCATTCTGGTGATTATTTTGAGGTGTTTCCAACTCGCAAAAATCACAAACTCAAATATATACAAAACCCTCTGAGGACCAATTTAATTGAGCTCTAGATATTTTATGGTGATTTATTCACCTAAAGTAGGGATGAAAGTGGAGCGGAAAGTTTCCGATTTTCGGCGGAAAAACGAAAATGGCATGATGATGTCTACGCACGCTTCTATTATTGTAGACAGTGTTGGGCCTCCAAGTGCAGAGGTTTGTAGAACTGCAACAAGTTTTCCTTAAGTGGATCACCCAAGGTTTATCGAACTCAGGGAGGAAGTGGTCAAAGGTATCCCTCTGAAGCAACCCTGTAATCAAGATACATGAAGTCTCTTGTGTCCCCAACACACACAATACACTTTTCAGGTGTATAGGTGCACTAGTTCGGCGAAGAGATAGTAAAATACAAGTAATATGGATGATTATAAGTGGTAATTGCAATCTGAAATAAGAGTGACAGTAAGCAAACATGTAACAAAACTGATTGTAAACGGTGTTTCAATGCTTAGAAATAAGGCCTAGGGATCAAACTTTCACTAGTGGACACTCTCATATAAATATCTTCTCTTCATGATGCTACCCTAAACTACTCTCCAGCTGGACGATGTAGGGCTATAAAAGCACACCTTAAAGTTCGCATTCCCCATCTAGATAACCCCTCACCGTCACCTTGAGGACTAGATGGTTCCAACAAACACCACAATCTCATAGAGACATCCAACTCAAATTATACTCATGATAAGTATTTATGTAAACTTAGCCAAAGTGCCACACGGTGTGCACACCATCAACTTCACACACGTGGGGATAAGAAGAGATTCATTAAAGCACTTGAGTAGCAGAATAGATCCTAGATTACAAATCTCATGATCTCAATAAGATCACGCATAGAGAGAGAGAGAGAGATGAACACATATCTACTTGTAGAGCCCTTAGCCTCGAGAGAGAACCACTCCCTCCTCATCATGGGAGTCAGCAACGGCGATGGATATGGCGGTGGAGTCGATGGAGATGGCTCCGAGGGCACTTCCACGTCCTGGCAGGGTGCCGGAACAGAGAATTCGGTCCCTCGAATCTCCTCTTCGGTGGCAGCGGCACTGTGGAACTTTTCATGGAATTATGATCTTATACTTAGGGTTTTCGTCCCGGGGGGATTTTATAGGCGAAAGGGCAAGGTCGGTGGAGGCCTGAGGGGCCCACACCACCTAGTGGCGCGGCCAGGGGACCCGCACCACCCTATGGTGTGGCCAGCCCCTGGCCCTCCTCCGTCTCCGCTTTGTACTCCGTCTCGTGTCGGAAAAAATACGAACTTCAGGCTTTGTTTTTTCCAATTCCGAGAATATTTCTTTCTGGATTTTCTAAAACCAAAAATAGTAGAAAACAGGCAACTGGCACTTCGGCATCTTGTTAATAGGTTAGTTCCATAAAATGTATAAAAATACCTCAAAGTGTGAACAAAACATAAGAAAGTATATATAAAACAAGCATGGAACATCAAAAATTATAGATACGTTTATGACGTATCAACATCCCCAAGCTTAACTCCTGCTCGTCCTCGAGTAGGTAAGTGATAAAAAATAATAATTTTTTAGGTGACATGCACCATCACAATCTTGATCAAGGTATTTGTTAAACATTGATAGCTGGGGTCATAGTACTCTAACATAGACATGAAAGATATAGTTCTAACAATAAGACATAGAAACTATGTTGTAACATGAAAAGGTACAAACAAAACATTCATGAATAACAATGCTTTGAAAGACATTTGTTTGTTTCACATATAGAAAACATAATGAGAATGGTATTCAGCTTGTCCCTCATGGTGTAGCAAAACATAAATGCATAGGACACCTTCAAAGTTCATAAGGGTGACCAGATACAAATAGTTTAAGAATAAGCAATATCAAATTTATGAATCAATCAACAAGTTTTGGGACAATGCACATTAAACTAAGAATGACCACTATGCTCTCTCAATAGGTGCATAAAGATAGAAGATGGAGACTCAACATAAAAGTAAAAGAAAGGCCCTTCATAGAAGGAAGCAGGGATTCAAGTTTCATAAAGAGCTTCCAAAAATTATGGTACTTATTAGCTTTCAGCTCTCATTGCCCCTATCATAAGCATCTTTAATTGATTAAGGTTAAAGTGAACAAATATGAGGATATGCTTGACAAGTTATAAGTTGAAAATCTCATGCCCCTTGCTTACGAGTACCGAACCTCATGCTACTCAACTTTAGTCACGAGTAAGTTCTTGTGATTGTAAGTACATGTGTATCATAGAGAACCGCCAATGGAGTACCCCTTGCCCGATGATACGGAAGCTTTCCCATATCAAAATGACAAGGCAAGGAGACAATGAGCATCTCAGTGATCCTTTTATTTCCTATTTGCATAGGTTTTTATTTCCTATTTGCATGGGTTTTTTAGGATGCTTCACAGATTTCTCACTATGGTTATGCTGCAAGTTTCCACCATGATTAGGCATGAGTTAGACTAGCCCCCATGCGTTTCTCTAACACATATACGGAATCCATGAGCCTTACAAGCTTCCCTTTCATTTCACACCGCCGGGATCCATAAGCAAAAGAACATGATATCAACTAAATAAAGTGCGATGTTGAAAGCATTCCCCATGGTAACCTGGTTGTGCTAATTCACAACTTACAGAATGCAAGCATATACGCAACATAGATGGGCACAATGGTTCAAGTTTATTAAGTGTAAGAAAGTAAAGTGTGCCATCAAGTTCGTGAGAGATTTAATCACTAATTTTCACATAACAAGTTTTTGGAAGGTAGAAAAAAACATGAATATACTTGGAATTGCAATAATGCTAATAGGTAGGTATGGTGGACTCTTTGGAATAACTTGGTTTTATTTGGAGTTGGATGCATGGGTGGAACTCATACTTGGTACATGTGGGGGCTAGCAAAAGACTGGGAGCGACCAACTAAGAGAGCAATAATGGCCATAATCATGCAAAGCGACAAAACATTATTAATTAAAGCATAAAGTGATATTACAAGTCGAAAACTAAATGATCATAGAGGCTATGGTGACTGGAATAGTCTTAACATGGTGTGAGCATGCGCTAAGTCAACCCAAATAAAGCATCAAATGAGAATACCACAATATTATGCTTTAATATGCTAAAACAACGCACGATTCTTTCAAGGCACATTAAGCAATCTCAATTGTTTGTAACAAGTCATGCTATAACAATAATCACTAAGCATAGAGTCAAAGGAATATCAAACATGTCATGATAAAGTCTAGGCCACAGTCAAAACAAGCTCCTTCTTGTAACACTTATAAGCATGAACGTTCCTACTCTTTTCCAACACCAATCGAAAACTAAAGCTAAACACAGTGCTAGCAAAGGAGAACACTCACAGAACAATAAGAGTGAAAACTAGAGTGTTCTAGGCAATGAATAACAAGGTGTGTATCACTCCAAAGAAGTGTGTTGGGATCCAACCAACTTATTTAAGCAAACTAAGCAAAAGAAAACTAAAAAAATGAATATGCTCCAAGAACAACACAATTGTGCATGAAACAATAAAAATGAAGTGTTTGGAAGAAAACCTAAGATTTTTATTGATGAAGAAGGGGATGCCTTGGGCATCCCCAAGCATTGACGCTTGTACTTCTTGAATATTTCTTGGGGTGACACGGTTGGCATCCACAAGCTTGAGCTTTTGTCCATACTTCATCTCATCACATTATTTTTCCCTACACTTGAAAATTTCCTTCATACAAAACTTCACACAATCTTCATTAGCAACATTAGTGCACTTCAGATAATAAGTCTTTAGGTTCAGTTTCAACACAAGTAAAACTTCCATTAAAACACAAGCTACTGTAGCAATTACTTTTAAAAGTTCAAATGATCAAAGAGAACTCAAAGAGAATGAGATTAAGAGGAAAATGCAAATAATGGCAGAAATCTGTCAAAACAGACCAGCAGGTAAAACACGATATTTCCGAAGACCTTGTGTTGCTCAAATCGAAAAGTGTTGAACTAAAGTTAGATAACAACCTGGGGAAGAAGCACAAAACATTACAGCTCAATCCGACCTATAGAGATTTTTCACGAATTTGTATAGTGAAGCACAAAAAATCTGTTTCAGGACAGCAACTTTCCCAAGCATTATTTCTCTCTTATTAGAGGTTATTCTTGGCACAAAAACCACACAAAAATGATAAGGAGAGGTTATTACTGAGGCAATAACTTCCAATACTCAACAAAAGAAAAAATTATTGACTAAAAATTTGGGTTATCTCCCAATAAGTGCTTTTCTTTAACACCTTTGAGCTAGGCATGATAATTTCAATGATGCTCACATAAGAAATATGAATTTAAGGAAAAGAGAGCATCAAGAAGCAAATATGGAACACATTTAAGTCTAAACCACTTCCTATAAAAAATAATCTTGTAAAGAAACAAGTCATGAAAGCACAAAGCAACAAGCATAGGAAAGCAAAACAAGTGCAACTTCAAAATTTTCAACATAAAGAGGGGAACTTAATATTGTTGAGATACATAAAACCATGTTTCCCTCTCTCATAATAACTTTCAATAGCATCATGCATAAAATTAACAATATAACTATCACATAAAACATTCTTACCATGAGCCACATGCATAAAAGAATTAATACTCTCCACATAAAAATAGTCATTCTTATTAATTGTAGTGGGAGCAAAATCAACAAAATAGCTATCATTACTATCCTCATCACCATAATAATCAAATATAGGAGGCATATTGTAATCCTAATTAATTTTCTCCTCAATAGTAGGTGGAATGAAAATATCATATTCATCATTGTAATCATCATATATTGGAGGCATAGTATTATCAAAGTAAAGTTTCTCCTCCGTGCTTGGGGGACTAAAAATATCATGCTCATCAAAACCAGCTTCCCCAAGCTTAGAATTTTCCATATCATTAGCAATAATGGTGTTCAAAGAATTCATACTAATAACATTGCTATTAGCATGCAAATAAAGTTCCATAGGTTTTTTAATTTTCTCTTCAAACACTTCATGTACTAACTCAAGATAAATACTATAAAGCTCTCTAATTTTGTTGTTGTTTTCCATTAAGCCTAACTAGTGAAAATAAAAAAAGAAACAAAAAGATATAATTGCAGAACCTAAAGGAAATAACTTCGAGCACTCACACACCAGCTACAGTACTAGAAGATAGCTTAGTAGCTAGAGGATGTGAGTACATTTTACCTTACCTCCCCGACAACGACGCTAGAAAATAGCTTGATGTCACACGCTTCTATCCTTGTAGACAGTGTTGGGCCTCCAAGTGCAGAGGTTTGTAGAACAGCAGCAAGTTTCCCTTAAGTGGATCACCCAAGGTTTATCGAACTCAGGGAGGAAGGGGTCAAAGGTATCCCTCTCAAGCAACCTTGCAATCAAGATACAAGAAGTCTCTTGTGTCCCTAACACACCCAATACACTTGTCAGGTGTATAGGTGCACTAGTTCGGCGAAGAGATAGTAAAATACAAGTAATATGGATGATTATAAGTGGTAATTGCAATCTGAAATAAGAGTGACAGCAAGCAAACATGTAACAAAACTGATTGTAAATGGTGTTTCAATGCTTAGAAACAAGGCCTAGGGATCAAACTTTCACTAGTGGACACTCTCATATAAATATCTTCCCTTCATGATGCTACCCTGAACTACTCTCCGGTTGGACGATGTAGGGCTATAACAACACACCTTAAAGTTCGCATTCCCCATCTAGATAACACCTCACTGTCACCTTGAGCGCTAGATGGTTCCAACAAACACCACAATCTCATAGAGACATCCAACTCAAATTATACACATGATAAGTATTTATGTAACCTTAGCCAAAGTGCCACATGGTGTGCACACTTTCAACGTCACACACGTGGGGATAAGCAGAGATTCATTAAAGCACTTGAGTAGCAGAATAGATCCTAGATTACAAAGCTCATGATCTTAATAAGATCATGCATAGAGAGAGAGAGATGAACACATAGCTACTTGTAGAGCCCTTAGCCTCGAGAGAGAACTACTCCCTCCTCATCGTGGGAATCAGCAACATCGATGGATATGGTGGTGGAGTCAATGGAGATGGTTCTGAGGGCACTTCCCCGTCCCGGCAGGGTGCCGGAACAGAGACTTCTGTCCCCTGAATCTCCTCTTCGGTGGCTGCGGCGCTGCGGAACTTTTCATGGAATTATGATCTTGTACTTAGGGTTTACGTCCCGGGGGGCTTTTATAGGCGAAAGGGCAATGTCGGTGGAGGCCTGAGGGGCCCACACCACCTGGTGGCATGGTTAGGGGGACCCGCGCCACCCTTGGTGTGGCCAGCCCCCGACCCTCGTCTGTCTCTGCTTTGTACTCCGTCTCGTGTCGGAAAAAATAGGAACTTCAGGCTTTGTTTCGTCCAATTCCGAGAATATTTCTTTTCTGGCTTTTTTGAAACCAAAAATAGCAAAAAATAGGCAACTGGCACTGCGACATCTTGTTAATAGGTTCGTTCCCTAAAATGTATAAAAATACCTCAAAGTGTGAACAAAACATAAGAAAGTAGATATAAAACAAGCATGGAACATTAAAAATTATAGATACGTTTACGACGTATCAACATCCCCAAGCTTAACTACTACTCGTCCTCGAGTAGGTAAGTGATAAAAAAGAATAATTTTGAGGTGACATGCACCATCACAATCTTGATCAAGGTATTTTTAAAACATTGATAGCCGGGATCATAGTACTCTAACATAGACATGAAAGATATAGTTCTAACAATAAGACATAACAACTATGTTGTAACATGAAAAGGTACAAACAAAAGATTCATGAATAACAATGCTTTGAAAGACATTTGTTTGTTTCACATATAGAAAACATAATGAGAATGGTATTCAGCTTGTCCCTCATGGTGTAGCAAAACATAAATGCATAGGACACCTTCAAAGTTCATAAGGGTGACTAGATACAAATAGTTTAAGGACAAGCAATATCAAAGTTATGAATCAATCAACAAGTTTTGGGACAATACACATTAAACTAAGAATGACCACTATGCTCTCTCAATAGGTGCATTAAGATAGAAGATGGAGACTCAATAGGTGCAACTACATTACTCCTATATGGGAAGGGGTTGGGCTGGAAGTTTGTCCGCTCTGGTATAAGTTGTCTTAGAACTTCTTTACGAGATTTTGATCTCTGCAGGTTGGGCCTTCTCTGGGTCCCTGTAGTGTACCTCAACACCTAGTATAAGGAACAAAGGGTCTATGAGCCTTCGTGCGATACTATGAGCCTCTCATTGAATCATACAAAGGCGCTCCGGTTGGTCCACGGTACCCGACGTCCCGATGTTGAGGGGAACGACTCATAGGGTAGGCACTTGCACTAGAGTGGGCATTCTAAAGGTTTTGATTGGTTATTCGACCCACGATCCGTATGGGATTAGGGCAGGGTACCCAGATGGTGTGGGTAAAGTGTAACATCTCTTCAGAGTGTAAATCTATTCGAATAGTCGTGTCCGTGGTCATGGACGGTTGGGAAGGTTGCTATAGAGCGGTGCTGGTTTTGTTTTCGAAAAGGATTTTGGAAAAGAAAAGGTTTTGGAATTGTTTTGACCATGAGATGGTCGGAAAGGAAGGAAAGGAGTTTGTTCATGAGATGAACGGAAGAAGGAAACTAATGGGTGCCCCAGTCCTAGTGTTTTCAAAGCTTTTCAAAAAGGTTTCCAAAATGTTTTACAAAAGTTTTCAAAAAGATATGTAGATGATATATCTACAAGAGAAACTATTTTAGAAAAGAACCTCTCATGGAGCCCTCCTACTACCACAGCTATACTGCATATCCTCTAATTGTTATTCTTTTAAGGTGGTTTGCGAGTACATTCAAAGTACTCACTGACATGTCCCTGGCTATTAACTTGGCCAGACCTCGAGAATAAGGTGACGATGATGACTATGCGAGCTAGGACGTTATCCCAGTCAGTTGCCTATATGTTAAGGCATGGCTCGGGCTCTATGCTTGATGAAGTTCCATTGATGTTGATTGATGTAGTCATAATGGCATTAAGGTATAACTTGTATCCACTTAAGTATTAGATGTTTACTTTGATACTTGTCGGTTATGTGCCACGACTGATTGATCATGGGATCGTGGTGGTGTGCATAACAGGGATTCTCAGAGGATTAATTCAGGGGCCCGACAATATTGAACAAGTTCATATCGACTAAAATGAGGGAATATGGCAAATTTAAATGTCACCTGACTGTCATGCATGAGCTACATGAATGTCTTGCATACGGTGTGGACTATTTGATAACTGATAGCTTTGTGATAGATGGAGTGTTGCATTTGCTTCCTCCAAGCTACAAATACGTCATCATGAACTAGGTCATGGGAGACGAAGAGTTCTCCTTTCAGGAGTTTGTAACTGAGCTAAGAACTCTCGAGGTAAATCCAGTTGAAGAGGATATCATGGATGAAGAAGGTACATTTTGATATACAAGCTATAAATGTTTCCTGGCAAACATTTTGCAGTTTACGAAGTATACTGATACTTGTTCCATTTTATGAAAATAGATCCATCTGCTTGAAGATCTTGCTGAAGGGACAAGTGATAACGATGAGAAGGCAAACATGCTAGTTGATGGCTGAAAACATTCTCACTCCACATCTATCGTTCGGTTTAGCATGGATTTGAATAATATTTTGTAATCATTATGTGTAAACCTTATTAGTGAGTCTTACATCTTGTGAGATAGTTATTCATATTAATGATAAAAAATCAGTTGTTTTATTTCAATGAATGATTTCTTTTATGGTCACATTTCGATTATGAATGAGTTGTTCTTAGCTTTATCTAAAATTATGGTGTTTAAAGCATTTATAAAACATTGAAAATTCCAAAAGATATTCAAACTTAATGATGACATCATTTTTAATGACACTTATGTTTAAAGTCATAATGGTGGTTTCATTTTTGATGAAATACAGAAGTCCTTTAAGATATTTGATCTTTTGACTTGGGTAAAACAGATTGTGGATTGAATTGTTGAATATTATGCATGATGATTATAAGTCAACAATATAGTCGACATCATTATGTCATAGCTTCGTGATTAATTTAATTGAATATAAGTATTCACTAAATAAAACATGGGTCTAAAACTATTTGAATTATTCAAAGATTTTCTAGATGAAGTTGAGTATCAACAAGAATATCAAAGTGTCTGCAATTTGATCGAAGTGACAACATATTTGAGTTAAGTTCGGCATAAATAATTGTGAAAAGCATCTTCACAACTTATGATGATTGAGTGTTTCAAAAGTGTATTGAAATATCTAAATACATCATAATTATATGTATTAAATACACATGATCTGGAAATTATCTCTTACTAGGTTATCATTATCATTAGGATTATAGATCAAAAAAGCAAAGACTCACTTTAGAAATAGGAAACCATCTAAATATTTGTGGAAACAACACCATATGAGTTATGGCATGTTCAGTTTCTAGAGATTTCAATAAATTCAAAGTCGTGGCAAATAATCAAATCTTTGCAGCGTATTCTTAGGAAACTATGAATACATCTTTCAAACTAAAACAAAATAAGGCAAAAACTTGTATTGCCTAGCATGGTGATTCATCAAGACAATGTTTTGTTATAGAAGATATTAGTGGAAGAAACTGAAAGTTCAAACATTGTATTTGACCTTACCTCCAAATGACGAGTGGCGCAACAAAATATGTTATGTAAGCTAAACTCTAAAGTTAGAGGAGAAATAGATGATAATGATCATGACATTTTAGTTGTCACTTTTACCAAAGAAAGTATGATTTAAGAATATACTCTGCCAAGTTGCATAACTATATTATTGATTCACTTGGCATGTTATTAGAACAAGAAATACCTAGGAACTACGAAGAAGCGCGATGGACCTAAGAACGAGAAATGATTGAGAGTCATTTAATCTGCATTAAGTTACATTTAAGTTTGCAAAGTAATATGTTACTTGACCTTATTAAGTAAATAATGTTTACTTAATCTTCTCAATGACTACAAAGTTATAAGGAGGAAATGAAAGTCAATGGAGGACTTAAAAGCTCGATTTCTCATAAAACATGTTTTAAAATTTTTAATGAAAATTGACTATGATATGTAGTGATGCTTAAAGTATATTGTATTTACACCAACAATTGCTCCAGTTTGATAATTGGAAGTAAGGTTATCAAAACTACGTGTTCTTCAATATCAAGATTGAAGACATGGATGTAATTGATACAACAAGAAATTTTTGGAAAACATCATGATTGCCAGTGTCTCGTAGTAGGAGAATTCTCGATTTGATAGAAGATCAATGAGTTTTGGAAAGATTACCAAAAAATCGAGAACTAGCTTTCCTGATCATAATATGTAGACAACATATTTTTAGTGGGAGATAAGTGGTAATCCTAATCTCATATGTGGATGACATTTTGAGTGGGGGCATGGAAACATTCGTATATAAGTGTTTGACATATTATGAATGATGAAATTAGTACTGAATAGTTATTCTATGGATGAAGTTTGAATGAAGCATTAAACATTGAAATCTATCCAGATAGATTGACTTGTTTAATGTACATTATTGTCAAAATGTTTTGGTTTAGATTCTAAATAGTTCATAGTAGTACAAGAAAATAAAGTGGTTCTTACTTGTGAAACTAGGAGAAGCATTGAGTTAATCTCAGTATGACAACAATGGTTAAAAGTAAGAAACAAGATGATCATCATCTCCTATGCCTCAGTCATAGGTTCTTCCATATAAACATGTTGTATACTCGGCGTAATGTGACCCAAGTCTTTGGTTTGAAAGCAAGTTCTTAGCTATAATAACATGTATTGAAGTAATTCTTGAATTAATCGCTGAACAAAGTTAGGTTTATCCTTAAACTAGAAGGAGAAAAGGTTAGGCATTGATGTTGTAACTAATGCACTATAGATTAGGATCTACATAGATATAGAAGTATGTGGCTACTTCTAAAGTGTCTAGTACAAGTTATTTTGGCTAAAGAAGATCATCTTCTACTAAGTGTGTTTTTGAGTATACGTGACAACATTGAAAGTTCAATTGACTGATCGACCATATCATTGTAACATTAGGAAACAAATCCTCACTATGTTGCCGAAACAAACACTTTGTCAAATTATGTGATAATGGTGTAAATGTCAAACTAGGTGACATTAATGATTTGCAAAAAACTTAAGGATCTGGTAATACGGATCATAGATAGAAAGGTTTATCCATGAGAAATCATGATCAAGAAACACATATGTGACATGGTTTTATGATTAGTAACAATACAACTAGATTATTTGTACTGTAGACCAAGTGGGAGACTGAAGGATATATGCCCTAGAGGCAAATAATAAAGGGTGTTTATTATCATATCTCATTAGTTCATAATAGTTTCCTACCATGCTATACCTATATCAATCAGAAATATTGATACACATGTGGTATGTAAACAAGCCAATAGTACCTAGGAGCCTCTATACAACTAGTTCATTGGGCAAAAAAGATCAAGGTTTCCTGATCATGGTGCATTTATGTAACATCCCAAATCTTTAATAAAGGTTATCAAGATCCAATTCACCCAATTTAGGGTTAACAAAAACTTTTTCTCATTTAAATAATTAAACATGCATATGTGTGTTGCATTAAATAGGAATTGTTTTGAATTGCCATGATTATTTGTTCTAATGGTTGTAAAATGATTCTAAGATGAATGCCACATCATCTAGATCATTCCCAAGCAAAATCCAAAGAAAAAGAATTCAAATAGAATTAATAAATAGAAATGGTCACTTTTGCCATTTTAATCAACTAGCCCACTTTGGTTATTCCTAGCACTCAAATTAAAATAGAAACAATTATGGATCTTTGCACCCCTTGATACTACAAGTTAAGATATACCAAGGCCCACTTTGTGATCTTCCAAAAACATTCAAATTCTAAATTTAAAAGACATTTGAAAATGGAATCAAGTGTAGGTACACAGATCACCCTTTTTCAAAAACAACTCAAATGAATTCAATTTGACAAATCCTAGCAACCAGAGATGCTCAAGCATAAGATTAACAACTCCACGAAAAATCATCTCAAAATTTGAAAGTTTGTTTAATGCGGCCATTGTGTCGAATAGGTGGCATGCACTATTTTTCTGCCTAACAAACACTATTGATTGATCAATGCTTTGTCGAGTATTGGGCTCCATTTGGTCCCCTTGTCTCCCCTAACTCTAACCAGCCCCTAACTAAGCTACCAACTAGCCTAGAACAGCAGTGTCGCGCCGCCCGGTTTTGGTCGCCGCCGGCCGAACATGGGCAACGCTCCACAGACCACGCCGCGCCATTCCAGCACCGCCACTAGCTCCGCCCAACCCTACCGCACTCCCCTGTCCACCCCACTGCCACAGCCAGCCCATGGACCACCTCCAATTGCTCGCGCCCACAGCCTCTACGCCATGCGCAGCGCACGCCAGAGCGCCGTCCCCGACAGAGCTCCACAAGCCGCCCCTCGACCACAGCCCACACACACCTCTCCTCCTTGAGCATATCACCCTGCCAGACATGCCCTTCTCCCGCCGCGCGACCCACAGCCGCCGTGGACCACGTCGAGCATCGCCTCTGCCGCGCGGAGCGCTAGATGCTCCTGACCGCAATCCGCCGCCCTAGCATCACCATTAATCCGTAGCTGACCGCCAGGGAACCGCCCACCGTCCGCCTATCATGCCCATGGCGATAGCACCCTGTGCCGTCGTCACCGACGAGCTCCACCCATGCCTCTCTGCCGCCTCTCCGAGCCTATATAAGGGAGCTTCCCCAGCACCATTTCTTCACACCACTCAGCTCCCCTCTCACCACTGGTCCTTCCCCACCTCTCGCCGGAGCCGCTCGACTATCCCTACGCTGGAATTGCGCCGGAGATAGCCGCAACAGAGGAGGAGAAGTTTCCGTCGATTCTGTCCACCCCCAGAGCTGCCGCGAGCTCGCCTGAGTCCGCCGTCGTCTCCTTGTTCAAACGCCCCCATCGCCGCACTAGCTGGAGCCCTAGTATTCCCCCACTGCACCCCCACCACGCCGCTAGGTTTTCGTCTCGTCGGTGACGTGTCCGTCGTCGACGATAAACGTGAGCCGTAGATCTTAGTTCTAATCCTACGGTCCACGTTGCCCCGTACCACTTCGCGCTTAAAGAGCCACTGACATGTGGGACCCCCTGTCAGCTATCCTCAGCGCCACGGAGTGAAACTGGGTCAGCCCATTAGTGTTCCCACCTTAACCCGTAGATTCAAATTTAGATTTTCCTTTTTAGACTTAAACTAGATTCTGTCCTTTAGTTTGAAAATCAATTCAGGAAGTTTTATAAATCCAAATTAGGTGATTCTAATTTTGTTGGAAATATAATTAAAATCTCTATCCAAGCACGTTGGATTTAAATCAATTAGAGTTAGAGATCTTTCCTAGCAAAAATAACAAGACAAAAGCTTTTTCACACTCAAACATTTTTCTAAAATCAACCATAATAGCTTTTGAGTTGTTTCCAACTCTCAAAAATCACATTTAACCATAGCTATCTGAATATGTAATAATATTAAGGTTTGCATGTAGTGAGTTTGGACTAGTACCAAAATAATGCTATATAGGCATTTCTAGTCACTTTAAATCATTAAATATTAAACCTAAACTTATTTAAAATGTGATCCAACCTTTAAATCACATTCCCATGTATTAGAATATGTGGTGATGACATGTTTCCACATGATCCCATATTTTAATTGGTGAATATTAAATCTTAGTTAATCTCAATGAGTAGAAATTACTTTTCTCAAATAAAATAAATGAAATTAGTTCGTTAAATCGTGTGATGTTTGTGATGATACTAGATCATCAAATGTGTGTCTTAGTGTGCCAAATAGACTAGTTAAGTATTGTTTGGTGATTGTGTATTCCGTATGTATTTATAGACGATAGTACGGACCAAGTCTACGAGGAGGAGGAGTTCTACCCCGAGGAAGAAGAGGAAAATTTCAACCACTGCACCAACAAAGGCAAGCTATTATTGGCAAGCTAAAACTTGCAAGCCATCATTAACAATGCAAGCTAACCCTTGAAATCTAGATAACATAAGAAAGATGCATTAGGCATGCTTTGGTTATACCTTTTTGATTTATACCATCCCAAGTTTTCATACAAGCTTTACTTCTTTTATCTTATCAAAGTTCTTTACTATGTTTATAGATAACATAAAGAGTATAAAACTTGGCCTATCTTGTTAGATTTAGATGTCATTCTATGACATGAGATTGATATTAGCATCACACATTAGTGAACACTCTTAAATTAGTGATTAGAGCTAAACCAAAAACTTGATCACGTTAGATGGGAATACTTGGTGAAAATGACTTGTGAAAACCTTGGAATGATGGGTCATTCTATTGAGATGTTTTGACATGTGTTGAGAAACACAAATGGTTTGTGATGATGAAAATGATGAGGCATGAGCCTTAGCCCTTTTATAAAAACTGATGGTTGGGTTCGGATGCTATTCCATTCCAATTTTACCGTACAACCACAATACCTGAATTGGGTAAGGCTTAGCCGGAAGTTTATATGCATTGGTATTAGTTCCCTCGCGGGAGAGGTTTGAGCTAAGGCTACCTCTCAATGTTGTCCACCTATGCAGTGTCTAGGATGTCAGATGGCCATGGCTGGGAGGCCAAGCTCATAGGAGAGGTGCTTATACTAGAGTGTGTAAAGGAAAGGTTATGTTTGATTATCTGCATACTAAGTATGATGATTCAGGGTTATCCCTGACAGATATATCGAATTTTGTGGTGAAAGTGTACCACCTCTGCAGAGTGTCAAACTATTCGAATAGCCACGTCCGCGGTTATGGACAATTGGAGTGGCCATACTGTTCCGTTGTCACATGTTTTCAAAATGACTTATGAAATGAAATGTGACATGATTTGACCACAATAGAGTTGTGAGTATGAGAACTAAGTTCCCACTTAGGTGATTTAGAACTTTATTTTATCTTTCTTTGTTTCTGAACTCAGCTTAGGTTTCAAACTTAACTTTACAAATAAACTTAGAACTTAGCATTCCTACTAGAACTACTCATGGCTTTTGTCCCTGGCTATTCCCGTGGCCAGACTATGAGGAGGACTACTAGGAGGAAGGACAGCAGGACGGCTATGACAACTAGGATCATCTCCCATCGTCAGCATTGCCTGTGACTCTGAAGATGGACCCCACGTCTATGCTTATTATTCCGCTACTTGTGTGTATTAAGACTGGATCATGAGATCCTTTATTTGTGTAAGACCTTATTATGGTTTGTAATGGATGATGTACTGTGATATCCAATCTGTTATGTCTCGCAAAAATGGTAATCCTAGGATTGTGATGTATGGCATAACAGGCATCTGGGATTAAAAATCCGGGTGTTGACAAGTTGGTATCAGAGCCATCTTGACCATAGGAGACCCTAGTTAGAATGGGCGTCTGAACAAAAACTTAGTTTCACAACCAAAGTGAGTATTTATGAAAATCTATTTCCTCTCTTATCCTAGGGATTTTTTCTCTCAAAAAAAATACATTTTCCTCAAAAATTCTTACATTACTCCATAAAATTTGACACACTTAATCACTTCACTAACTTTCTCATCCTAAATTCTTATAGATAGAAGTTCAGTAAAACAAGTTCTACCAGTTGGGCAACGGAGGCCAACTGATCTTCGAGAGGGATCTTGATGCACTGTCTGAGTACTTGGACCGCCCGCATCCAGAATTTCTTGGAGCTTAACTCAATGGTCCCCTAGGAGGATATTTACAATGGCTAGTAGTTGCTAACCTTCGAGGCAAGTTAGAAGCACCAATTTCCAAGAGGATTCAGTTCACCGTGAGAGAGAACAACTGGCTAGATGGATTAGCCAGGGCAATGCATGCAGCTCTCGCTCATCTTTGCGCACAGAATGCCAACCTGATCCAAGGAACCCGCTTTGCTCACTATGCAAGGCATGATTCTATGGGAATGCCGCTAGAGATGCCAAGTCATCCGGAGTTGAAGCGTCAAGTGGAGAACCTCTACTTCCTACTATACGACAGACAGAAGGAATTGGACAATGCTAGAGAGTTCACCAACCACAACCTCGCCATTGCCGCCTAGAAGGCCCAGACTTTCTCACTTCTCGTCAAGGATCGTCAGTCACTTCGCCATCAACACGCAAAGAAGGATCGCACCATCGACCGTCTTTGCAAGAAGGTGGCCAACCTCGAGAAGACCATCAAGGAGCAAGAAGCTCAGCTTGTAGCAAAAGAAGAAGAGGAGTAAGGTGAAGACATCTAGGGGATATTCACTCGTACCTCAGCAATGATGATGACTATCTGGAGGATGATGCCATGGACTTCTACACCGACGATGATGACCCCGACTTCATCGATGATGAGTAGATACACTAGAGCACTATCGTAGGAGTGAGAAGTATCGGTCCCATTGTATCTTAGCTTACATAATGGTTCTTAAAACCATCTGTTTTCCTTGTTGTTGTGGTGTGTGTGTTTGTATCGTGTGCCTTGCTTGAATGAATGAAAACAAGCTAGTTGCAAAACCTGAGTCAAACTCAAAGTTTTAGCTTTGAAACCAAAACCATGAACCTTAGAACTTTCCCTCTTACCCCATTATCTATCTCAATCTTCAGATGACTCGTGGAAACCAAGGAGGGAGCAGCTCATCACAAGACCCAATGCTGCAGATTCTGCAAACGCTCATTGCATACTGTGAAGCTCGTAGGGCAGAGCGCCAAGCAAATCTAGCCACCCTGCAGCAGATCGCCCAAATGGCTCACAACAATCAGAACCATGGAAATCAGGATCATCATGGATCCAAACTCAAAAACTTACCGAATACCAATCCACCAATATTTAGTAAGTCTGAAGACCCGCTGGATGCTGATGATTGGTTGCAGACCATGGAGAACAACTTAGAAGTCCCCGCAGTGGATGCAAACGAGAAAGTTCTGTTTTCCACCCACTATCTAGCTAGAGACGCAAGAGCATGGTGGAACAGCACCCGCACGATGAACCACGTTCAAGTGATGACATGTGAATCCTTCAAAGTCAAGTTCAGCCGCACCCATGTGCCGCAGGGTTTAGTCACCAGAATGAGAGATGAATTCAGAGAGCTAAAGCAAGGAAGAATGACTGTAGTGGAGTACCGTGATAGATTCTTGTCCCTCGCCAGGTATGCACCCGATGAGATCAACACGGAGGCCAAGAAGGAGAGATTCCTGAACAGACTGCATGATGAGATGCAGACTGTACTCGTCAACATCCGTTTCGAGGATCTCGAAGAGCTAGTCGACTCTACCATTCAGATGGAAGGGAAGATCAATCAAGCAAACGACAAACGCAAACGTCGGATGATGCACCAAGCTGGATCCAACGGTCACCAGAAGTACCGTCCCAACCCGTTTGCCGGATATGCCCCACGGAACAATCGACCCCCAATGTCTCATCCAAGCTACCCCAACCGTAGCAGAGGAAATATGAAAGCCGGACGAAACAACAACAACCACCCCGGCAACTCCAGCAATTTCAACCGTGCACCTCCCAAGCACAACAACAACAACAACAACAACAACAAAAACAACAAAAACACTGTACCCAGAACTGGGAGCAATGCTATGCCCGTGGCAGCAAAAGACAAGTCTGAGATTACTTGTTTTGAGTGTGGAGTGAAGGGTCACTACTCCAATGAGTGTCCCAAGAAGATTGCCGCCACTGCCAATGTGAATGCCCTAGCTCAACAGCAGCGCCGTGTTCAGCCTGGAAGAAGATTCGCCCCAGGGAACCCTCACAACCGCAACGACCGTCTCTTCCACATGAACGCCAAAGAAGCCCAAGAAGCGCCAGATGTAGTACTGGGTATGTTTTCTGTCAACTCAGTTTTAGCAAGAGTGTTGTTTGACTCGGGAGCATCGCACTCATTTGTCACCAAAGAATTTTCATGCACTAGTAAGATTCACCCAACCAACTTGAAGCATGTCATGATAGTTCAAATACCCAGTTCAACAACAAAAGCTAGAAAAATTTGCAAAGCTGTACCTATCAGAATACATGGGATAGATTATTATGCCAATCTAATAGTACTTGGAACCAAAGGTTTGGAAGTAGTACTAGGAATGGATTGGATGTCAAAGCATAAAGGATTGATAGACTGTGCTAAGAAAGCCATCACCATGACCAGTAGCTCTGGAGTCTCAGTAGAGCATATATATGAAACCTTGCCCCGTCAATTCAAGTGCAACAAGAGTCTAGCCCTACCCACCATAGACCAAGTCAGAGTAGTCTATGAATACCCCGACGTATTCCTAGATGAATTGCCCGGTATGCCTCCGGATAGGGATATTGAGTTCATTATTGAACTGATCCCTGGAACCGGACCCATAGCTCAGAGACCCTATAGTATGAACCCCTCTGAGTTAGTGGAGTTGAAGAAGCAACTGGATGCTATGTTGGCAACATGCTTGATTCAACCAAGCGCATTGCCATGGAGATCGCCCGTGTTGTTCGTCGATAAGAAAGATGGAGGCAACCGTTTGTGCACAGATTACAGGAAGCTGAATGACGTCACCATCAAGAACAAGTACCCATTGCCAAAGATAGAGGATCTATTTGATCAGTTGACTGGTGCCAGAGTGTTCTCTAAGATCGACCTTAGGACTAGTTATCAGCAACTTAAGATTCGTGCAACGGATATTCCAAAGACCGCCTTTACTACTCGATATGGATTATATGAGTATACGGTTATGTATTTTGGATTAACCGGTGCCCCTGCTTATTTCATGAATCTCATGAATAAGATCTTTATGAATTTTCTAGATAAGTTTGTCGTGGTGTTTATCGACGATATCCTTATCTACTCCAAGTCACAAGAAGAGCATGAGTAACATTTGAGAATCATCCTTCAAACCCTTAGAGAGCAGCAGTTGTATGCCAAGTTCAACAAATGTGAGTTTTGGCTGAAAGAAGTAGGATTCCTAGGACATATTGTGTCTGCCGGAGGAGTCGCTGTTGATCCCGCCAAGATCAGAGATGTTGAAGAATGGTAAGCCCCAACCACTCAAACCCAAGTCCGTGCATTTCTTGGATTAGCGAGATATTACCGCAAGTTCGTAGAAGGATTTTTGAGCATCGCAAGACCCATGACCCAATTGTTGAAGAAAGACAAGAAGTTTGAATGGACAGACAAATGTGAAGCAAGTTTTCAAGAGCTCAAGAAGAGATTGATTTCAGCCCCAATATTAATCATGCCAGATATCAAGAAGACGTTTGATGTGTATTGTGATGCCTCCAAGATTGGTCTTGGATGTGTATTGATGCAAGAAGGCAAAGTCATCGCATATCTGTCTCGACAACTGAAGAAGCATGAGCAAAACTACCCTACCCATGATCTTGAATTAGCAGTTGTTGTTTTAGCTTTGAAGACATGGCATCATTACCTTATGGGTAATCGCTGTGAGATTTACTCAGATCACAAGAGCTTGAAGTATATTTGCACTCAGAAGGAACTGAATATGAGGCAAAGGAGATGGATAGAATTAGTCAAGGATTATGACCTTGACATTCACTATCACCCCGACAAAGCCAATGTGGTAGCGGATGCTGTTAGCAGATTGTCGTGTAGGCTAAACACCATGATCAAGGAGAAGCAACCAAGTTTGCATGAGGAGTTGGAGCAATTTAGAACTGAGCTAGTTAGCAAAGGATTCTTAGCTAGCATTGAACTTCAAACCACTTTGATTAGCCAAATCAAGGAAGCCGAGAAGGGAAATGCAAGTATCGATGGAATCAAGCGTCGTATTGGTACAGGAAAGGTACCTGGATTCACTGAAAACGAAGGAGTTATGTGGTACAAAGGACGTATCTGTGTGCCAGCAGATTCGGAGCTGAAGCAAGTTATCATGCAAGAAGCTCATGATACCCTTTATTCTATCCACCCCGGCGGAACAAAGATGTATTAGGATTTGAAGGAGCAATTTTGGTGGCACAAGATGAAGAGAGAAATCGGAAGCTACATCGCCAAGTGTGATATCTGTCAGAGAGTCAAAGCGGAACATCAGAGACCCGTAGGATTGTTGTAACCATTGCAGATTCTGGAATGGAAATGGGATTCCATCGGAATGGACTTTATCACCGGTTTGCCTACTTCTAGTAGGGGAAATGACTCTATCTGGGTCATCGTTGATAGACTGTCCAAGGTAGCCCATTTTATACCTGTCAGGACAACCTACCAGAGTTCGAAGCTAGCAGAGTTGTACATTGCCAGAATTGTTAGTTTGCATGGAACCCCCAAGACCATAGTATCGGATCGAGGAACCCAATTTACCTAGAGATTTTTGCAGAAAGTCCAAGAAGGGTTAGGAACCAAGTTGAATTTCAGCACCGGTTATCACCCGCAAACCGACAAACAGACTGAACGAGTCAACCAAATATTAGAAGATATGCTGGGAGCTTGTGTGTTAGCGTATGGATCAAAATGGGAAGATTGTCTGCCTTTCGCAGAATTCTCATACAACAATAGTTATCAAGCCAGTTTGCAAATGGCCCCATTTGAGTTCCTATATGGAAGAAAGTGTCGTACCCCTTTGAATTGGTCGCAAGTAGGAGAGAGTCAGATTTTCGGACCCGACATCCTATGAGAAGCCGAAGAGAAGGTTTACAAAGTCCGTGAGCACCTCAAGACCACCCAATCCAGACAGAAGAGTTATGCTGACAAAAGAAGGAGAGACCTGACTTTCAATGTCGGAGATTTTGTGTATCTCAAGGTTTTGTCATTGAAGGGAACGCAACGTTTTAGTCTGAAAGGAAAGTTAGCCCCCAGATATATCGGACCCTTCAAGATTCTGAATCGTCGAGGAGAAGTATCGTATAAACTGGAACTTCCAGAGGAGATGTCTGAAATCTACAATGTGTTCCATATCTCGTTACTTCGCCATGATATCAACAAGGATCTGACGTGCTGTTGATATCAAAAACTGAAGTGCTGGCGAAGACTGAAGTTTTCAAAAACATCGATCATCGAGCCGTTGATATCAACAAGGATCTGACGTATCGTGAAGTGCCCATTCGTATCTTGGAGGAAGCTTACAGAACCACCAGGACCCAGAGTATCAAATTTCTCAAGATCCAATGGAGCAACCATACCGAAGAAGAAGCCACATGGGAGCGAGAAGATTACATTAGGACTGAGTTGCCAGATCTCTTTAGTCCCTAGTTTTCTTTCTTAAATCTCGGGATGAGATTTTGTTTAAGGGGGAAGGTTTGTAACATCCCAAATCTTTAATCAAGGTTATCAAGATCCAATTCACCCAATTTAGGGTTAACAAAATGTTTTCTCATTTAAATAATTAAACATGCATATGTGTGTTGCATTAAATAGTAATTGTTTTGAATTGCCATGATTGTTTGTTCTAATGGTTGTAAAATCATTCTAAGATGAATGCCACATCATCTAGATCATTCCCAAGGAAAATCCAAAGAAAAAGAATTCAAATAGAATTAATAAATAGAAATGGTCACTTTTACCATTTTAGTTAACTAGCCCACTTTGGTTATTCCTAGCACTCAAATTCAAACAGAAACAATTATGGATCTTTGCACCCCTTGATAGTACAAGTTAAGATGTACCAAGTCCCAATTTGTGATCTTCCAAAAACATTCAAATTCTAAATTTAAAAGACATTTGAAAATGGAATCAAGTGTAGGTACATAGATCACCCTTTTTCAAAAACCACTCAAATGAATTCAATTTGAAAAATCCTAGCAACCAGAGATGCTCAAGCATAAGATCAACAACTCCACCAAAAATCATCTCAAAATTTGAAAGTTTGTTACATGCGGCCATTGTGTCGAACAGGTGGCATGCACAAATTTTCTGCCTAACAAACACGATTGAATGATCAATGCTTTGTCGAGTAATTGGGCTCCATTTGGTCCCCTTGTCTCCCCTAACTCTAACCAGTCCCTAACTAAGCTACCAACTAGCCTAGAACAGCAGTGCCGCGCTGCCTATTTTTGGTCGCCGCCGGCCGAACGTGGGCAACGCTCCACAGACCACGTCGCGCAATTCCAGCACCGCCACTAGCTCCGCCCAACCCTACCGCACTCCCCTGTCCACCCACGGCCACAGCCAGCCCCTGGAACACCTCCAATCGCTCGCACCCATAGCCTCTGCGCCATGCACAGCGCACGCCAGAGCGCCGTCCCCGATAGAGCTCCACAAGCCGCCCCTCGACCATAGCTCATGCGCACCGCTCCACCTTGACCACATCACCCCGCCAGACACGCCCTTCTCCTGTCACGCGACCCACAGCCGCCGTTGACCCCGTTGAGCACCACCTCTGCCGCGCGGAGCGCCAGACACTCCCGACCGCAATCCACCGCCCCTAGCATCGCCATTAAGCCGTAGTTGACCGCCAGGGAACCGCCCACTGTCCGCCTACCGTGCCCACGCCGATAGCACCCTATGCCGTCGTCATCGACGAGCTCCGCCCATGCCTCTCTGCCGCCTCGCCGAGCCTATATATGGGAGCCTGCCCAACACCATTTCTTCACACCACTCAGCTCCCCTCTCACCACTGGTCCTTCCCCACCTCTCGCCGGAGCCGCTCGAGCAGCCCTTCGCCGGAACTACGCTGGAGATAGCCACAGCAGAGGAGGAGAAGTTCCCGTCGATTCCGTCCACCCCTGGAGCTGCCGCAACCTCTCCTGAGTCCGCCGTCGTCTACTCGTTCAAATGCCCCCATCGCCGCACTATCTGGAGCCTTGGTATGCCCCCACTGCACCCCCACCGTGCCACTAGGTTTCACGTTTCGCCGGTGACGTGTCCGTCGTCGACGATGAACGTGAGCCGTAGATCTTAGTTCTAATCCTACGGTCCACGTTGTTCCGACGATGAACGTGAGCCGTAGAACTTCAGTCTTTGACAACAAAGTCATATCATTAGTTAATGATGTGATGGACATTACCCATATAAGTATTGCAACATGATTAAAGTCACAAAATTCAATATAGTTAGAAACGAAGTATTCTAATCCTTAGATCGTGAGATCTTATTTAATCACTGCCACCCGCAGCAGCTTTGACTACATCAACTCTCACACCATAGCAAGGTGATCATAAAGGTGTATGTTGGGTATTCCGGAGGGGCACGTTGAGGCGCATGTATCAAGATCAAATATTGTTCTCCTACGTGATGAGAAGATACACATGGCCCACTAAATGAGATTACATCCATAAATGTTGCGCAACATGTGACTATGTCACAGGGATGGAACATCACACAATGAGTAAAACAACACTTGTAGGTAACGAGATTGAATAAGGTATATTGATACTGATGATCAAGTATCAGACAAGTCGAGTATCTAAGTAATAAAGAGAACTAGAATCAACATTTAGTGTTCAAATAATAATAGACATCGTGGAATGCACAGGGTCATTATGGGCATCCCGTTCCTAATGGGGTTTGCTGCATGGAAAACAAAAAAATCCTACGGTTGCAACTACTAAGATCAAATCTAGGTGACACTTGTAACGGTTTCAGATGGACTCACCCTCGAAGACCGTAAAGTGGGATAACGTTCCCACAAACAAACATGGTTGTTGTAGATTGTACACGTCTGTCCTCATGGATGCGAAGATGATCAGTGCCACAAAGGGGAAGCGCCTGCGTAATCAGTCACACATACGGTGTGCCGACGTCTTCTGCCCCTTGCTCCAGCTGGGCAGCGGAAGTAGGGGATCTTAGGGAACTCCACCAACACTATGACATGGTGGTGATGGTTGTGGAGAATATCTTGAACAGGGCTTTGCCTAAGCACCATGCTTGTGGCAATGGACAAGGCTAGAAAGGGGAGGAAGATGCCAACCAAAAGGAATATGAGAGGAGGGAGGATGAGTGTGTGAGAGAGAGCTCCGCCCACCTTTTAAGGGGGAGGGGTTGCCCCTCCCATGGACGGCAGCCAAAGAGGTGCCCCACCTCTTCCCTCATTCATGTGGGTGGACTCTCCACTCACAAAAATTGATCTCCACTTTCTCATATTTAATCTCCACACAAAATCAAGAGTCATACCATTAGAAACACCTTTTTAATTCACTTGATTTAATGCCACTGATGTAATGAACACATTAACAATTCAATCTCCGGTAATATTCTAATACACCAAAACTATTCCGGCAAATTTATTAGAACAATTCCTGCGATGTCTAGTATTTTCTTCGGTGTTCCATATCCACTCAAATGTGTTGACTATGCTTAAGTGTGTCTCCCTAAGGGTTCATGAACTATGTGGACATGATCGAGACTCTCTCCGATTAATAATCATTAGCAGGACCTCGAGATCAATAATGACTCCTACTAGCTCAATGATAAACTAGTGATCGCATGAACCTTCTTTGCACTAAACAATTCCTTTTTCTCTCGTGATATTTTACTTGTCTAAGATCCGATAATTTTATATCTTCCACACCTAGTTCGATCTTGTTACTGAGAAGTACTCTTTTCTCATTACCGTGATATAACATTCTTGGTGATCTTTATCACTTGCTTCCAAGCTATGTTAATGTGATATCATCGAGAGGGCCCTGAGTACATATCTCTGCCATCGGGATAGACAAATCCCACTCTTCATCCATGAGCCTTGACTAACACTTTCTAAGTACCTGATGACATCTTTATAATCATCCTGTTACGGTGTGACGTTTGTTGGAATCAAAGTACTCTTTAGGAGTTAGTGATTGACGTGATCTCATGGTCTAAGGATTCGGGTTACTTTGAATGAGATAGAAATATAAACTAGAGGACATGATCGTATTGTTAAATCTACTGCGGGTTAATGTTCATCACATCATTCTCTAATGACATGATTGTGGGTCTCCCGGATTAATAATCCGAAAATCCCTGTTATGCATACACCATGATCCCATGATCAGTTTGTCGTGGCACATAACCGACAAGTATCAAATTAAACATCCATTACTTAAGCGGATGCAAGTCATACCTTATTTTCCATTATGGCTACATTAGTCAACATCAGCAAAACTTCATCAAGCGTAGAACCCGAGCCATCCCTTAACCTATAGGAAGCTGACTAGGAGAATGTCCTAGCTTGCATAGTCGTCAACATCACCATCTCCTTCAAATCTGACCAAGTTAATAGCCAGGGACAATGCCAGTGAGTACTTTGAATGTACTCGCAAACCACCTTAGAAGAATAACAATAAGAGGATATGCAGTATAGCTGTTGTAGTACGAGGGCTCCATGAGAGGTTCTTTTCTAAAATAGTTTCTCTTGTAGATATATCATCTACATGTCTTTTTGAAAACTTTTGTAAATAGTTTGGAAACCTTTTTGAAAAGTTTTGAAAACACTAGGACTGGGGCACCCATTAGTTTCCTTCTTCTAGTCATCTCATGACCAAACTCCTGTCCTTCCTTTCCGACCATCTCATTGTCAAAACAATTACAAAACCTTTGCTTTTTCGAAATCCTTTTTAAAAACAAAACCAGCACCGCTCTACAGCAACCTTCCCAACCGTCCATGACCACGGACACGGCTATTCGAATAGATTTACACTTTGAAGAGGTTGTACACTTTACCCACACCATCCTAGTACCCTGCCCTGATCACCTACGGATCGTGGGTCGAGTAACTAGTCAAGACCTTCAGAATGCCCACTCTAGTACAAGTGCCTACCCTATGAGTCGTTCGCCTCAACACCAGGACGTCGGGTACCGTGGGCCAACCAGAGCCTTTGTACAATTTCAATGAGAGGCTCATAGTAACGCATGGAGGCTCGTAGACCCTTTGTTCCTTCTCCTGGGTGTGAGGTACATTACAGGGACCTAGAGAAGTACCACCCTCTAGGGATCGAAATCCCCTATAGTCATTGTGAGACAACTCATAGCAGAGCAGACAAACTTCCAGCCCAGCCCCTTCCCATATAGGAGTAATGTGGTTGCACAGGTTAATTGTTCTAGCAATCTGCAAAGAAATGGGTGCATTTTCGAAAACATTTTCCTCCGCTTTCTTTTGTAAAACAAAAACCTTCTTATTTTCTCAAACTTCTCTTGGTAGGTCAAACATCACAAAGGTTTTGCCATAAAACATTTTGTAAAACTCTTTCAGGGTGTCTTCCCATCCTCTAGTTTTGCTTCGGCTAAAACATGGTCTTTAAAGGGGTATGGTGTTATACACCATCTACCATACTAGGTCAAGTAGGTGTCATCAAGGGGGTTGTACTTACTAGTACCAAAGAGTAGTTATTTGGAGGAGCCAAGCCACTACCAGATATAGATCATCATATAATAAAACAATGTAGTTTTCATAAACAGTAGGTAAAACATGCATAAGTAAAACAATAGGACAAGGCTTATGAGAAAGAAGGTGGCTTGCCTGAGATCAGAAAACTAGCAATATATGTCCCTAGACTTCTTCTTAGAATACCATAATCATAATAATAACCATCTTCTTCTGGTCTCTGATATGATCGCAACTATCATCGTCAGGGATTATACATGCAAGCAAACAAGGACACAATAACACAAGGCATACAAGCACCAATACAACACAGAAAATACACATGCAACACATTACTGACTTCAGTAAGTTTTGATAAGTTGAGTTTATAGCAATTGGAATGATTTTAATTGTATTTGAGGACTTTGTTTTAGGAATTACGTGTCAAATACCACCTAAAGAAGGGGTTTTGAACAAATGCTTGGATATGTATGATATCAATGTGCAAAAATGATATCATTAGATAGGTAATGAATTAACAAGGCCAACAAAAGTGGTTTCATGATTTTATCAATTTTCCTTAATTAGCTATTATTATTCTAGTGGAAATAACACTAATTTAGGTCAATAAATCACCATAAAAGATTTGTGGCTAAAATAAATTTGTCCTCATAGGGTTTTTTATATATATTTTGGTTTGTGATTTTTGAGAGTTGGAATCACCTCAAAATAATTAACATACTTCCCTTGGGAAATTTCCAAAGTCAGTTCTATTAGCTATATGTCCTTTTTACTAGATTTAAACTACAAAAGATTTTAATGTGAAAGCAAAGGAATCATGTTGGTACTTCAACTACCTTTCTGTGGAATTTGGTTTCATTTTTTAGGAGTTGTAAAACACCTGTAGTGATTTTCTTACTGAATTAACCCTAGACAGAGATATTTAAATCACCATAAATCGATAGAGACTCAATAAATAGTGAGATCCTAGGGTTTGATAGTACTTGATGTACTACATTACTTAGAGTTGGAATTAGGTTAAAATATTACATAGTTTGACCTAAGGAAAATTCGAAACCCAGATCTGGATGGATTTTATTGTTTTTGCTATAGGTGATCCATAGATCCTATTGACATGAGACTAATGCTCATTGATAGGTATTATAATTATCATTCAGTGTTAGTTGGGGTTACTCCATTTGGAAATGTATAATTTACATAGTGATTTATTTATTGAAATAGATAATTTCTAATATATTAATTTTCAGAAAAGAATTAAAAATATTCTTGCAAAAGGCTTTCTCTGAATGATGAAAAAACATGTGGGAGCAGGTATAAATTTAGATCTAGCATTTTTGGGGTGTTTTCCAATTTGGTTTTAAATTAAACCAATGGTGCTAATCTGGATAGAATAAATCTAATAAAAAGAAAAAGGAGAGGGAGGCTACTGCCGGCCCACTAGCGCAGGAACATGAGCAGGAGGGGATTTTAATCCTTGACAGGACAACCCCGCCAGTCAGTGACGGTGGCCCCTGAAGAGGTACCCAGAGAGCTAATCCATCCGTGTAAGTAAAGATCGATAGCGGGGAACCATCATGTTCCTCACGACGAGAACGACCCCGTGGAACCCTAGGTCGCGCCAGAGGATGATGGGGAGCTCACTAGCAGGGTGGCGAGAGGCCGGCGAGTGTGTAGGACGACACGGAGGTCGGCGGCAAGCTCGGGGATGGGCGGAAGCGACCTGTTCCACGATAGGACGGGGACTCACGCATCCTGCGATGAAGGTTGCTCGTGAGCTCGTCGGGGTCCACTCTGGACTGTCCGCATGGCGAAGGAGGGGACTTAGAGAGGATGCGGGGACCAGGGGGAAACGTCGGGGTGGTCCAGGCAATGCATGCATGGGCGTGGAACCATACTGTTCCTTCGCCGGAGCTTCCTTTTGGTCATGCAACGATGGCGGCGACTCCGGTGTACCTGGGACAAAAAGGATGGCATGAGAGGGTAGATCTGGAGGAGTAGAAGCAGTTCAAAAAGAGAGAGAGGTAAGGGAGGGGCGGGATGATAAGCAACCTTGAAGGAAGGCTGATAGCTGTGAGATTCAACACATTTTGATGGCTTTTATTCATGGTTTTCTCCCGAATATGATCGTTTTCTGGTTTTACCTAACGCTAATACTTCGGTAGCAAAGAAAACTTTGTTTTTAATGTGTGTTTCAGGTTCTGAATGTCAATAGGAGGATTTAAATAGAGAATATAATATTCTGGAGAAAACAAGCAAGTCCCATTTTCGAAGCACGCGAGGGGAGCTCACAAAAGCTTTAATGAGCAACTATACGGCGGGAATATTTTTTTGGTTGTATAGTTCCCGCCATATAGTTGCCGCCGCCTCTATCTTTTCGAAAGGGACAACTTCTGTGAAGGGATAGAGAGCGAAAACACAACACAACAGCCGCCACACCATCCAGAAGGGAGAAAGAAGAGATTCGGAGAAGAAGGAGAAGACGTTCTTCATCTCGCTCCATGACCTTCGACCTCCTAGCCAATACACCCCCATAGCCACTACTTCTACTTGAGAGAGAGAGAGGGATCTCCACCTTGCAAGACTAGGGTTTGAGATTGTTTCTTCCCATCTTGAATTGTGTTGGATATTTTTCTATTCTTATTGTGGATCTCCACGGTAATACCAAGATGAATTCCCTTTATTTGATTATATTGATGATCCATTCTTCTCTCATGTGTGAGTAATTCCCTTGGGAGTGGGAGATGTAGGGGATTGGTGAGATGTGATGTGCCTTCATATATTTTCCATTAGTTTGTGATTGATTCTAATTACTATATTATGTGTGCTTGACTATCTATGGGATGCTTAATGCTTGTTGTCCAATTAAGCGCCCAGACAACATGATACCTTGTTCTACATAGATAAGATCTTGCACGCTAGTGGACCGGCGACCCCCGGGTGACACGGAGATATCAATGGA
Source organism: Avena eriantha (assembly GCA_910589775.1). Lineage (NCBI taxonomy): Eukaryota > Viridiplantae > Streptophyta > Magnoliopsida > Poales > Poaceae > Avena > Avena eriantha. The sequence goes on along the minus strand of OU342744.1, from coordinate 414,516,500 downwards.
ATGCTATTTGACTCGATAACCACTTTGCTTATTGCATTAGTCCGATCCAAGGAGCTTAATCGCTAAGTGACCTGAAGGGTCTTAATCTTCTAGTGTCTGACCATGGTTTTGGTAGCAGGCTAGTAGGATTATTGAAGTTGGGATGAAATCTACCATGAGGAGTTCCAACTAATTATGGGTTGCTCACCTACACATATATCTATAAGATTATAATTGTTACATTTACCACTCGTCCACCTGGCACAGTCACTATCACCATGACCTGAATCTCCCCACGCCTTGTTTCACCATCTGCAGGAAACAACAAACAAGCAAGGTCGTTCTTTATTTTTATACATTATATTTCTGAAGTTTACATTAGTTCTATTTAAATTTATCGCATTTAATGAAAATCCCATTCTTATTTCAACACTTGCAGTCAATTCACTCGAAGACCTGTGACAACTTCAGGTGTGACAGAGACTTCATTAATAAACACTTACCTTTGGGCTCCCTGTGGGATCGATATCTGAACTTCGAAACTAGCTACAAACGATCTGTGCTCTTGCAAACATCAAGCTATTTTCTGGCGCTCTTGTCGGGGAGCTAAGCACTAAGTGTTTGTCTTTTGACATTTCAGGTGTTGCTACTACAAAAGTTTCTCCTTAGGAGACAAAGGGTCTACACGCTCTGGTAGGACCTACCTGCCAGATTATATTGAGTGCATACCTACTCAGAGGCGCAAAGAAATTATTGAAAAACTTTTAAGATCAAATAAAGTTGAAGTTGAAAACCTGAGTGATATTATGAAAATCATGTCTATTTAAAGGACAACTCCTATGAAACCTGAGAAAACTCTCAGGGAATACAGTGCCCCAAGTTCTGAATTTCTTAAACAACCAATAGAGTTCCCTAATACTGGAGTTAGAGAATATTGATTTGATGGTGGAATTATTAAAATTTTGCAGGAAAAAGCTTTCAGTGGAAGGGAATATGAAGACCCATGAAGACATATTAGAGAGTTTGACGATGTGATAACATCGCTTGGACCAAAAGGTTTGCCAAGAGACTTTTCCCGTCTTAAATTATTTCGATGGTCTCTTAAAGGTAAAGCTCTAGACTGGCTATATTCTCTCCCTCGCCATTACATTAAATGTTGGGAAAACTGCATTACTAAATTCATAAACAGGTTTCTTCCTTTTAAAAAGGTAACTTAACTAAGAAAGAACATAGGCAATTTTAGTCAGAATGTGGGAGAAAACTACCCACAAGCCTGGGAAAGATTCTTTGGAATGATCAATAGTATTCCTAATCATGGCTATTCTAAACTAACAATCTGCCATTTATCTTATCATGGTCTCAATACTCAATGTAGAGAATTTCTTGAATTCTTAGTGGGAGGATCAATAAATACTTTAGCTGTTAAAGAATGCTTGGAATTAATGTCTACTAGGGCTAAGAATGGTTCTTTATATAATCTTGATTTTGGCACTAAGCCGGAAAAAGGGATACTTCGGAAAACTCCTGATCTTATGCCTGAGGTACGCAAAACTATGAAAGAAAAAGGTATACCTTCTAAACTTGCTAAAGAAAACAAAGAGAATTTGTTACAAGTTTTTACTGAAGAAGATGAAACTATAAAAGTTTTTCAAGGATTAAAACATCGACAAGTAAAATCTCATAATAACTTGCATAAGCATTTCCAAAAACACAAAAATATTTTGGCGGAACTCACTAAAAATTACGATGAGATTGGCCAAGAAATAAAACTATTTCATAAGTATCTTAGTATGATTGAAACCCAGTGTGAATAAATAGCATCTAGTTATCAAATTTTTCTTCATGATGATAATTATATTTCTATTTCTACTAATGTTATCACAAGAAGGGGTGCAGTTGTTACAGGACCCTTAGGACCACAAGAATACGAAGTTGAAAAAGAGCATAAGGAAAAAGCCTTGCTCGAAGAAAGTCAAGAAAATGATACGTTGGTGGATCCTCAAGATGAGACTGAAACACAAGATCAAACCAAGGAGGACCAAAATGATGCACAAGATGATCATTATGACTCTAATGCAGAGACAGTTGATCCAAGGGAAGATAAAGAAATAAGTAAGGAAGATGAAGTTGTTGTATTAGAAAAAAAGAAAAGCAATAAGCAATAACAAAAGAAAGCAATGAAAGAGCCTGACCCCTCGAAAAGGGTAAAAGACAAGAGTAAGTCAGGTGAGAAAAAGCTTCCTTATCCAGATCGAAAAAAGAAAGCACCAGATGAGGTAATTTATAACTCTTTTACAAAGGCACTTAGTGACCTTCGTCTGGAAATTGCAATTGCGGATGCAATCAAAGTTCCTACTTATGGTAAATTCCTTCGTGATATTCTTAGTAGAAAGAAAGAAATAACTAAAACTGTTGCCATGGTGACTAGTTATCATGCTAACGGGAAGCTGTTGTCTAAGTCTAGAGATCCTAGAATACCAACTATTTCATGCTCAATAGGTCAAACAGATATTCATAATGCCTTATGTGATCTAGGAGCAGGAGTTAGTGTAATGCCATACTCCCTGTATAAAAGGTTAGGATTAGGGGAGCATTCTCCTACTACTATCACTTTACAGATGGCTCACAAGTCCACTAAATAACCTGTTGGTATGATTGAGGATGTCTTACTTAGGATAGATGAGCATGTTATTCCCACTGATTTTATTATTCTTGAAAGGCCAGAAGATGAAAGATTATCTATAATACTTGGAAGACCCTTCCTCAGTACTGCAGGTGCGTCAGTAGATTGTGCAGAAGGGAAGATAAACTTTAATGTTTATGATGCTGAAATCATCCGGTATTTTCCAAAGAAGCTAGAAGCAGGAGAAAGATATGTTCCACTGGCAAAACGAGTTCATGTGGTAAGTTCCATTGATAAGGGGCAACCAAAGGTAAGAATTCGAGAAGAAAGAAGAGGTTGATTTATTCAACCATTCTTAATAAATGCTAAATGGGAGTCAACCCATTTTTGTTAATTTAGTAGAATAGAGAATAAGAAGTTCATCGCATTCCCACCACTTTTTCACAGACATTCTTGCGGAAGCGCGCCCGTGAAGATGCATCTGTCAAAAAGTAGTAGAAATGTCAATTGAATGAGTAGAGAATAATAATTAGAATAAAAGTTTAAGTTTTCTATTTATAGAAGCTAAAATTTTGCTTTTAATATGCTAATGTTGGTCAACAGTTTTTTACTATCAATTTTTTGTTAAAAACTTAGTATTTCGCTAAGTTATGGGATAAGAAGGTATCCACAAAGAAATAGAATTTTTTTTGATGATTACTGATGGTTTAACGACCAACTATATGGCGGGAATAAAAATTTCGGTCGTATAGTTCCAGCCGTATAGTTATCTTTGCCATCAACAAATTTTCTTCAAAGGCACAGAGAGTTTAATGAACAAATATACGGCGGGAATAAAAATTCTGGCCGTATAGTTCTGGCCGTATAGATATCGAGGCCTTCGTACAAAAATTTCTGAAAGGTACCGAGAGTTTAGTGACCAACTACACGGCGGGAATAAAAATTATGGCCATATAGTTCCGGCCGTATGGATATCGATGCCTTCATAGAATTTTATTCCAAAAGTACTGGGGGTTTAACGACCAACTATACGGTGGGAATAAAAATTCCGGCCGTATAGTTCCGGTCATATAGATATCGATGCCAGTTTTAGAAATTTATCTCGAGAGACAGAAAGTTTAACGACCAACTATACAGCGGGATCATGGTGATCGGGCCATATAGTTGTCCCTGTATAGTTGATTTCTGTATAAAGAAACCCTAGTTGGAGGCACCGCCGCAACTATATGGGCGGAGCACCATCACCCGTCCGTATAGTTCTGGCCGTATAGTTTGGTGTGAACACAAAATCGCACCGGGGCGGCTAGGTCTTCCTCCTCTCCTCATTATATCATATTCTCTCTCCAAACCTCTCAAAATCCACCTAGAATTCTTGATTCTTCGCGGATTTCGTTCGTTTGAGTGGGAGAATCAACATAACGGTATGTTTCTCTCCCTATCCATGCTTTATTTTCAGATTTCAATGGTTGAAACTCTCACATTGATCTAGTGGATGAACCCAAGCTTATTAGTTTTCCCTATTAATTTCTCACATTAGGATTGAATTTTTCCATGTAGGATCATTCATATATCATATAGAAACTATATGCCTAAGGTTTTATGGTGAAATTTTTCAGTGCATCACGATGAACAAAATTGGTAGCCTTTTTCATTCGAGCAAGCGCCAATGGGGAGAGGGTTCGAGCTCGGGGGCCCGAGCCCCGTGCAACTCCAAGATGGACATTGTCTCATCGAGGAGGGTGCTTCCCACACGTTGGGACGACCACAACTTTCTCACCGCGGCAGGGTTGAAGACGGACTTCGACCTCATGTGCAACAGGCAAGTGTAACACCCCGTCCACTCCTGGGCCCGGGGGGTGTCACTCCTGGCAGCTTAATAGGATATCTAGACTGACCCCACAGACCAACACTAGTCTTTTCTGCGCACTTTGTCCTCACTCGTGCGCACCCGGTTACCCACTTCCCGGTCGGTCACCCATCCTAGAATTGCTCTAGGCCAAGCACGCTTAACCTTAGAGTTCTTTTCGAATGAGCTGCCGGAAAAGAAGTTGCAACTTGTTGATATGGGTATTCTATCAATCTTATTAAGCCATGTGCCTGGTCTCACATCGAGGTTGGCGGTACTTAGCGTCGCTAGCCACGACACCTATGCCAAGCTCACCCATGAGTTCCTTGCCTCCTACGACGACCACAGGGAGAAAGCTAACATGTGTATGATAAGCTTCACCATGAATCGGACACACTATGAAGTAAATTTCGAGCAATTTTGCATTGCTTTCAGCTTCCCTCATACTGGGGAGCCGAATATTACTAACCTCTATAGCGTCACAAGTGGAGAGACTTGGGAGGTTACTTCTGTTAATGGTGGCAGTCACTTTTATCAGAAGAAGATATCCACCATTCAGAACCCAACCATTCGCTACTTTGCTTTGTTCCTCGCGAACACACTGTTGGGAAGGGGTGATACTGGTTCCATGGCCAATGTGGACATGTCAATGATCACCAAAGCTCTCTTGCCCAATGCAACACAAAGGCCCAGTCCTGCAGCTCTACTCATCCAGCACTTTCTCCACCAAAGCAACAAGACTAAAGGTTATATTCGCATTGGTGGATTGGTAACCCACCTTGCCTATGCATTGAACATTGCACTATCTGTTATGGAACCTGTTGACGGCTCCAATCTTATGGACATCAAATATTTGACTGCTTGTGGCTTCATTGGTGTTTACCATGCTAACTGGAGGCTCCGAGCATATAAATTTAGTTATCTTGATGATACACAGGTTGAGCAGGTTCAGTTGCCATGCCCCCAAGCCTTCTCGATTGTGGAGAAGGACACTTGGATCCTCACCAAGCACCAAGTGACGGAGATCTTGGCTGAGCTCCAGCCCGAGGAAGAGGAAGATGAAGGCCAGCCGGATGAGAAGGAGAAGGAGCAGGAGGAAGAGCAGGGACATAACCTTGCTTGGGAAGGACAGCAACAACAGTAGCCAGGAGGAGCCTGGGAACCATGGCCCAACCAGCCACAACAGGGGTATGGCTACGTCCCCTATTAGGAGTTCCAGCGGCTCAACCAATGCGTTGGGGAGATCGACCACACGCTTTAGGATGTGAATGAATATGTCAACACTTTGACTCACAACTTCAGTCACTTCATTACCCACTTCCCCGACTTCTACAAGCAGTACCCGCACCAGCCGCCAAATGACGGCAACAACTGAGCCTGGCAATAGCCTAAGCTTGGGGGAGGTTTGAAAAAACCTCCAAATTTGCATTGATGTTTTTATTTCTTATTTGATTTATTTCTTCAAAAAATTCATGTTTATTTTCAGTTTTGCAGTCCAAAACCAAAAGTACAAAAAAATTAGTTGTAATTTTATTTGCAAGTTTGTTTCTTTGTTTTTCTCTCGAAGATTGCTTAATTTCAGGTGATTTGGCAATATGGAAATATAGGAGAGGTTCGACTTGAATACAAGAACGAAGCAAGCAAGAGGAGGTATCACATTCCTTTCATCACACTCTTTGCAATCTTGAATTGATCCTACAATTATTTACTTGCTTGCATTGGAGTCACTCCCCACTTAGCTTGTTATCCTACAAATTATATTCCTTAGATAGTGTCTCCTTTTTAGCTTTGAAACAATGAGCAATGAACTTGGTTAAAATACTTCCTACGTTTTTTTACAACAAGAAAAAGCATCTGAAAGATGACTTGAGTCCATGCTTAGCTCAAAGAATTTGATTTACGAACTACTCAATCCCATTTGAGCTTAATATAAATAGACTCGATAGTACCCTTGATTGAAATTGTTTGATCAAATGGATGCTTGAAAGTAGTAGAAATTATGCCACTACTTGTTCTAATAATTACCGTAAGATATTGCTTTACACGTGTCATTACAACTCTGTCGTGCTCCATGCTGAACTATTAACTCTGCTGGCCAATGAGCGATCCAAATGTGGGAAACCACTTGATTTCGGCTATTGAGTTATGTAAACGTCAGTAGCAATAATCCTGTGACGTGTAATTTTTTTAGTCTCCTCATGGTTACACGTTCCAAGTGAAGTTGTAGTACTCCTCTAGCCCATTATTGCTCAACATCATTTATTTGCATGGCCACAAGTGCACAACACAACCCCAATTAACATGTTAAAAGTAGTGGCATGATTTCTTTATGAAAGAGCTGAAGTTTTTGAAAGACAAGAGAAAGAAAATAGTGCTTTGAGAGTCTTGAAATTTTGACATGGGAGCAGATGAGTTCTTAAATTAAATGTTTTGATGCCAACTTGAGTACTCTTAATTGGTTAAATGAACAAGAACAAAAGGTTTTTATCTCTCAACAAAGAGAGGCACCAAAAGAATTTGTCTCACCTTCCTAGCTAAACTTTCGACACTTGCTTGGGCATATGATTTATTTGCTAACAAGATAGATGTGGTTAGGAAGTGGACTCAGTGCAATCCTGTGAATATTTGTATGATCATATTTAAGATTGCAGGAATTTGAAGAAAAGAATTTGACACAAATTCAAACTTGTGAGTTCCTTTATTTTGAGTTCTGAATCCCTGCTATTCTTCCTTATTTCCTTGTCACTCGAGGGCGAGAAACATCTAAGCTTGGGGGAGTTGATAGCTGTGAGATTCGGCGCATTTTTGATAGCTTTTATTGATGGTTTTCTCCTGGATTTGATCGTTTTCTGGTTTTACCTAACGCTAATACTTCGGTAGCAAAGAAAACTTGGTTTTTAATGTGTGTTTCAGGTCCTGAATGTCAACAGAAGGATTTAACTAGAGAAATACAATATTCTAGAGAAAACAAGCAAGTCCCACTTTGGAAGCACGCGATGGGAGCTAGAGCTCACATAAGCTTTAATGAGAAACTATATAGCGGGAATATTTTTCCGGCCGTATAGTTCCTGCCGTATAGTTGTCGCCGCCTCTATCTTGTCAAAAGGGACAACTTCTGTGAAGGGACGGAGAGCGAAAACACAACACAACAGTCGCCACACCATCTAGAAGGGAGAAAGAAGAGATCCAGAGAAGAAGGAGAAGACGTTCTTCATCTCGCTCCACGACCTTCGACCTCCTAGCCAATACACCCCCATAGCCACTACTTGTACTTGAGAGAGAGAGAGGGACCTCCACCTTGCAAGACTAGGGTTTGAGAATGTTTCTTCCCATCTTGAATTGTGTTGGATATTTTTCTATTCTTATTGTGGATCTCCACGGTAATACCAAGACGAATTCCCTTTATTTGATTATATTGATGATCCATTCTTCTCTCCTGTGTGAGTAATTCCCTTGGGCGTGGGAGATGTAGTGGATTGGTGAGATGTGATGTGCCTTCATATATTTTCCATTAGTTTGTGATTGATTCTAATTACTATATTATGTGTTCTTGACTATCTATGGGATGCTTAATGCTTGTTGTCCAATTAAGGGCTCAGACAACATGATACATTGTTCTACATAGATAAGATAGTGTACTCTTGTGGACCGGCGACCCCCGGGTGACACGGGGATACCAATGGAAAGCTAGTTAACTCGAGGATAACGAGTAACCACTATTCTTATTGCATTAGTCCGATCCAAGGAGCTTAATCGCTAAGCGACCTGAATGGTCTTAATTGTCTAGTGTCTAACCATGGTTTTGGTAGCAGGCTAGTAGGATTATTGATGTTGGGATGAAATCTACCAAGAGGAGTTCCGGCTAATTATGGGTTGCTCACCTACACATATATCTATAAGATTATAATTGTTACATTTACCACTCGTCCACCTGGCACAGTCACTATCACCATGAACTGAATCTCCCCACGCCTTCTTTCGCCATCTATAGGAAACAACAAACGATCAAACTCATTCTTTATTTTTATGCATTATATTTCTAAAGTTTACATTTTAGTTCTATTTAAATTTAACGCATTTAATCAAAATCCCATTCTTATTTCAACACTTGCAGTCAATTCACTCGAAGACCTGTGACAACTTCGGGTGTGACATAGACTTCATTATAAACACTTAACTTTGGGCTCCCTGTGGGATCGATATCTGAACTTCAAAACTATCTACAAACAATTTGTGCTCTTGCAGACATAAAAGGCTTGCTGCACTGAAGCTTCTTTTGGTGTCATGAGCAATAGAGAGGGAGAGGGAGTTGGGGGGCTCTGAAGGTGATGAGGGGTTAACTCATCAATGCCCATTGTTATGGACTTGGGTTTTGGAGAAGGAGGGAGCACTGGAGCATTAATCGGCTAGCAAACAAGCACACAAGGACACAAGGTGTACCCAGGTTCAGGCCTCATAGAGGTCTCTACTCCTGCTTGTCTGCTCTTGGAATTATCGAGGGAGTCAAAAGTTATAGCGGGTGCACAGATGCAATATGGCGATGGTTGTGCAAACTAAGGTTGTGATTGTCCTCCTCGCCGCCCCCTTCTAGCCTTTATATAGATAGGCTAGGTCTCGGGTAGCAAGTCGAGTCGGTTACAAATTAGGGTTTGTCCCTTTAAACTTTCTATCTTAAGCTTCGTCTTGTGCTACAAGCAATCGGAGTCTCCGTGCGTCACCCGAATCCTCTATTGGGCCCTGGTAACGCCGTGGGATTCTGGCATACCTAGAACGTATATGCCAAACTCGAGTACCTGTAGGGTATGCCCACATCAGTAGCCCCCGAGTATCCAGTGGAATCGCAGATTCGAGTGGAGACTTTATGAAGTCTTTCGAGTGCACAACTGAGCATATTTTCGAGTGCTTTGATTGCTGTCATAGGGATTGTTGATATACGTGCCTGATTCATCCGATGCATCGGGATCAGTTAACTGCCTTAGGGAAAGACAACGCAGTCTACTCAAACTCGAGTCCCCAGACTCGAATTCGAAAAAGTGCTGGTGTAATTCGACTCAGGCCGCGGAGGTCTTGTAGGAGTCGAATCCCAGTATAGAAGTGTGAGCACTCGACGCGTTTGTCAAGGCTTATTCATCGTACCTGTAGGTACATATTTATTTTTGGTAGAGCACAACAGATGTGTTTCCAGGCCTTATTCAGGTCTTATCTTCACGCTGTAAGCGCGACATCTGAATTTTGTCATCGCGGAGATGATTCGGGTGACCTAGGAGACGTAGTCTCTTTGCAGGGAAAATATGAGATGGAGTCGCCAGAGCATTCGAGTGTGGATGTTATCAACACACAGTGTAATGTATAAGAAAAAAATCATATGGTGTGTGGCCAGCGCTCCCTATGGGAGTAGCCCCCGAGTGCATATTTGAGTCATAGACTCAAGTGGGGACTATAAGTACTTTGAGACTGCTGTCGTCTTTTGCTTGTTTCTGTTGAATGTGCTTTCAACCCTCCCTATGGGAGTAACCCGAAGTCCATAGTCGAATCATTGATTCGAGTGAAGGGTTTTCATGATGCTTGGATGTCTTCACAAATTTCTTCGGGTGCGCAGCCAACGCTCCTGTTAGGAGTAGCCCCCGAGTACTTGGTTGAGTCGAAGACTCAAGTAAGGACTAAAGTAGTCAAAATATTCTCCTGCTGGAGTTGATGACGTTAGTGCTGACGATGAGATGACCTCAGTTACCCGCATGAGCGGTTTTGATGGGACGTGACGAGTAGTGGGTCCCTCTTTCTGACTTGGAATTGACCAGGCGTGCATAATCTTATGTTTTAACTGTGTCTCCTTAATTCTCGCGTGTAATGGGCAGAGTGGCGCGATGGTTCGTGGTTTACCCTGGCCACCCGCAGATGTCGATGTGTGCCACGTGTCTGGTAGATTTTCTCCTGGCCGTTGGATGTCATCTGCGGGGAGGTTAAGTAGAGGCTTGCCGTGCAGTAATTTCCCCACATCTCTTTTCTTGCTTGCGCTCCTCCGCCATTGCTGTTCTTGCTGCTCCATTGCTCCCATCTCCTCCGTGGCGCTGGACCAACTCCGTACTTTTCCCAGCTACTTCCTGCGCTCACATCGCTAGCGCAAGATGGGCAAGAAGAAGGGAGGTTCATCACTAGATCTGCGGCTGTTTCCGTCGCAGCCAAGAAGAAGGGTACCACCGTCACGGGCACCAGCACCGCCGGACCTGGGAAGAAGAAGGGCGCGGGAACTCGCGTCACCAATGGGTCATGGCGCCCATCCGTCATCAAGCTGTCGGAGTTGTTCACCCAGTGCCATGACGGGGCGCACTCTGCCGCGGAGGACGACTCGCGCGTTCCCAGCAACGAGGTAATCCCCAGTCCTCCTGCGGGTTTTCGAGTGATGTTCCTTGCGTTCATCATTTGCGGTCTTTATCTCCCCCTGCATCCATTTGTTAGGGGTCTCCTTTGCTTCTATGGGCTCCATCTTCATCAGCTGACCCCCAATTCTATCCTCCACATTGCCTGCTTCATCACTCTTTGCGAGTGTTGGCTCGGAATCGAGCCACACTTCGGCCTCTTCAAGAAGCTCGTCAATCTCAAACGTCAATCGGCGTCAGGTACAGTAGTCTACGACATAGGAGGCTGCGGTATCCACGTCGATTCCAATGTCACCTACTTCGCCATCAAGCTCACTGTGTCTATCCAAGGATGGAGGGAGAAGTGGTTCTACATCCGCGCCCAGGAAGCTGATGGCGAGCACTACGGACTCGCGCCCTTCGATCCAGTGGCGCCCTGCAAGCGGATGCGATCCTGGAAAAACATTGTGATGCCCGCCAAAGTCGAAGAGACAGAGGCCCTCTATCAGCGTGTCTGTGACCTTGAAAATCGCACAGGCAAAGAAGTAGGTGGCGAAGAGCTCATTTGCACTTGGATGCACCACCGGGTACAACCTCTGCAGGCCAGGGCACACCTGATGTTCCGCTGGCCTGGTGCTGGTGATGCCACTCGCATTTCTATGGAGGGCATCTCTTCGAGTGAAGTGGACAGGAGGTTGCGACTACTGACTAAGTACACCACCAAGGAGGATCTCCCGGGTGACTCAGTCGTGCCTCCATTCTGCACCAGCAATCCCCCGCCCGAGGTGGATTTCTCTTCAAAGTTTCTTGATTTCTCGATTTCCTGTAGGTCATTTTTGTATATTGATGCTTTTCATGTTGTTAGGATTGGGCTATGGCCACCAACATTCCTCCTCGGCACGAAGGAATTATTCCTCGCGAGGTGGATGAAGAGGATGAGTCGGGCTCCACCGTCCCCGTTGAGGAAGCCCCCGAGTCCAGCGATCACGGGACTCACAAGCGCTCCCATAGTGAGGATTCGGATGCCTCCTTGCCGACGACGCTTGAGGATCCTCCTGCTGCTGTAGAGGAGCCAATCCCCGCCATGCCTGTACGCGCCATGGCTCCTCCCGCTCGGAAGAAGCTGATGTTGCCAAAGGAGTCATCGGGAGATTCCTTTGACCTCGAGAACTTTGACGGGTAAGTCTTTATATTTCTCGAGTTCGTCTTGTTTTCCTTGAAGTTTTCTCTTCTAAAGTGGTGCTGGGTATTTGCAGTCAAACAGCGTCGTCGTCTTCCGGCGACTGCCAACTTGTTAAAGAATCTGGAGTCGCAGACTCCAAGAACAAGGAGGTGGCCATACGGTCTCCTTCTCCTCCGGTTGCGGCCCACTCCGGCGCCAACTCTTCGAGTTCCCCCCACGCTAGGGGGCACCAGATAGTTGCATGGACACCCACTCGCCAGGAATCTTCGGAGTCCCTGGAGGAGCATGTAAGTGTCTTTTGCCGCTGGCATTCGAATTTTAATTGATGTGCACACTTCGTTCATTTTTTCTAACGCTGATGCTTCTTATCTTTTGATGTTGCCCATCATGAAGGATTCCACTCGTCTTGCGGAACAGATTCTTGCCTTGGGTGGACAACATGCCTTGCTAGACAACTGCCATTGTGCAGTCGATGGTTTGTGTTAATCTTGTCTCTCCGCTCTTCTTGAATAGAGGTTTGTAAACTCATGCGTTGTCGTGTTCTTCCCCTTGTTGGTGAGCATAATGAGCTTCTCCGTTGCGTTACTTCCCTCGAGAAGGGACTTGCCATAGTGGAGAAGAAGCGTGATGAGGCAGTCGCGGCTCTAGAGGAGTCACAAAAGCACGATAAAGATCTGCGTGCTTCCACTGCCGAAAGGGAGAAGTTGTTCGTAGAACAGCTTTTCTGATTTGCGAAAGCGCTCTTAGGTATTATTCTGTTTCACTTGCATTTTCCCTATTTTTGTTTTTATGTCCCTGTGCTGATATCCTGTGTTTTTCAGATGCTGCCGGTGTAAGCTTTGACACCCAAGCCTTGCGTCACGCAGACGCCTTGGATGGCACCGTGGCCGTAGTCGAGGACCGCAGTGTCTCCCTCCGAGACACGCTCGGGAAAGCCAAGGGCGTGCTGAGCCGCCTCCGAGAGGATATGGTTCCCAAGGCCAGCTTAATCAAAAATCTTGATAGCTTGGTGGAATCCTTCGCAGAAGGCATCCCGATGGACTTCAAGAATGCATAGCGGTATGTTGGCGCCACAATGGAACTCGCGATGGCGCAAGCACATGGTGTAGAGTAATGTCTACGCACTTCTATTCTTGTAGACAGTTGTTGGGCCTCCAAGTGTAGAGGTTTGTAGAACAGCAACACGTTTTCCCTTAAGTGGATCACCCAAGGTTTATCGAACTTAGGGAGGAAGTGGTCAAAGGTATCCCCTCTCAAGCAACCCTGCAATCAATATACAAGAAGTATCTTGTGTCGCCAACACACCCAATACACTTTTCAGGTGTATAGGTGCACTAGTTCGGCGAAGAGATAGTAAAATACAAGTGGTATGGATAATTATAAGTGGTAACGGTGCCAGAAAATAGCTTTGATGGCGCGTGGAAAAGACTAAAGGCAATCTAAAATAAAGATGGAAGCAAGCAAACATGTAACAGATCTAGTTGCAAACGGTGTTTCAATGCTTAGAAACAAGGCCTAGGGATCATACTTTCACTAGTGAACACTCTCATATAAATATCTTCTCTTTATGATACTACTCTGAACTACTCTCCAGTTGGACACTCTAATCCATGGTAGGGCTATAACAGCACACCTCAAAGTAAGCCTTTCCCATCTAAGTGCAAGCATATACAACATAGACGACACAATGGTTCAAGTTTATTAAGGGCAAGAAAAGTAAAGTGTGCCATCAAGTTCGTGAGAGCTTTAATCACTAGTTTTCTCATAACAAGTTTAATTCGGAAGGTAGATAAAAACATGAATATACTTGGAATAGCAAATGCTAATAGGTAGGTATGGTGTAATCTTTGGAATAACTTGGTTTTAGGAGTTGGATGCATGAGTGGAACTCACACTTGGTTATGGAGGCTAGCAAAAGACTGGGAGCGATCAACTAAGAGAGAAATAATGGCCATAATCATGCAGAGCGACAAAACATCATTAATCAAAGCATAAAGTGATACTACAAGTTGAAAACTAAAGGATCATAAAGTCTAGGGTGACTTTGGTAGTCATAACATAGTGTGAGCATGCGCCAAGTCAACTCGAATAAAGCATCAAAGGAGAATACCATAATACTATGCTTTAATATGCTAAAACAATGCATGATTCTTCCAAGGAACATTAAGCAATCTCAATTGTTTATAACATGTCATGCTACAGCAAAGAATACTAAGCATAAAGCCAAAACAATATCGAGCATGGCATGACAAAGCATAGGCCTCAATCAAAAATAAGCTCCTTTTTACCACTTAAGCATGAACTTTTCCTACTCTTTTCCAATCCAAACCAATCTTATTTGAAAACTAATGTACGAATGAGGGGGTCCAACCAATTTATTAAAGCAAACTAAGCAAACCAAAACCAAAAAAACAAAAACGAAGACGCTCCAAGAACAACACAACTGTGCATGAAACAATAAAAATGAAGTGTTTGGAAGAAACCTGAAATTTTTATTGATGAAGAAGGGGATGCGTTGGGAATCTCCAAGCTTTGACACTTGTAAATCTTGGATATTTCTTGGGGTGACACGTGTGGCATCGCAAGCTTGGACTTTAGTCCATTCTTCATCTCATTACATCACTCTTTCCATACACCTGAAAATTTTCCTTCATACAAAACTTCACACAAACTTTATTAGCAACATTAGTGCACTCAAGATAATAAGTCTTTGGGTTCAGTTTCAACACCAATAAAACTTCCATTAAAACACAAGCTACTATAGAACTTCCCTCAAAAATCTCAATTCCCCAAATAGAACTCAAAAATAAATCAACAAGAAGCAAATGCAAATAATGGCAGAAATCTATCAAAACAGACCAGCAGGTAAAAACCAATTTTTTCGAAGACCTTCTGTTACTCAAATCGCAAAGTGTTGACCTAACTAAAGTTAGATAACAACCTGGGGCAGAAGCACAAAAATTCGCGCCTCAAAACGATGTACAGAGATTTTACACGAATTTTTATAGTGAAGCACAAAAATCTGTTTCGGGACAGCAACTTTCCCAATCATTACTTCTCTCTCATTAGAGGTTACTCTTGGCACAAAAAGCAAATAAAAATGATAAGAAACGGTTATTACAGAGGTAATAACTTCCAAGACTCATCTAAAACTTTTGGGTTATCTCCCAATAAGACTTTTCTTTAACGCCTTTAAGTTAGGCGTGATAGTTTGAGAAGATGCTCACATAAGAAATATGAATTGAAGTAAAAGAGAGCATCAAGAAGCAAATTCAAAGCACATTTAAGTCTAACCCACTTCCTATGCATAGGAATCTTGTAAATAAACAAGTCATGAAAGCACAAAGCAACAAGCATAGTAAAGCAAAACAAGTGCAACTTCAAGACTTTCAACATAAAGAGGGGAAACTTAATATTATTGAGATGCATAAAACCATGTTTCCCTCTCTCATAATAACTTTCAGTAGCATCATGAATAAAATTAATAATATAACTATCACATGAAACATTCTTATCATGAGCCACATGCATATACTAATTATTACTCTCCACATAAGCATAGTTATTCTTATTAATTGTAGCTGGAGCAAATTCAACAAAATAGCTATCATTATTATTCTCATCACCATAATCATCAAATATGAGGCATATTGTAATCATAATTAAGTTTCTCCTCAATAGTAGGTGGACTGAAAATATCATATTCATCATTATAATCATCATATATTGGATGTATAGTATCATCAAAGTAAATTTTCTCCTCCGTGCTTGGGGGACTAAAAATATCATGCTCATCAAAACCAGCTTTCCCAAGCTTAGACTTTTCCATAGCATTAGCAATAATGGTGTTCAAAGAATTCATACTAATAACATTACTATTAGCATGCAAATAAAGTTCCATAGGTTTTTTAATTTTCTCTTCAAACACTTCATGTCCTAACTCAAGATAAATACTATAAAGCTCTCTATTTTTGTTGTTGGTTTCCATTAAGCCTAACTAGTGAAAACAAGAAACAAAAAAACAAAATTGTAGAATCTAAAGGAAATAACTTCGAGCACTCACATTGGAGGATGTGAGTACATTTTACCTTACCTCCCCGGCAACGGCAGAGGTTTGTACAATAGCTTGATGTCTACGCACTTCTATTCTTGTAGAAAGTTGTTGGGCCTCCAAGTGCAGAGGTTTGTAAAATAGCAGCAAGTTTTCCTTTAAGTGGATCACCCAAGGTTTATCGAACTCAGGGTGGAAGTGGTCAAAGGTATCCCCTCTCAAGCAACCCTGCAATCAAGATACAAGAAGTCTCTTGTGTCCCCAACACACCCAATACAGTTGTCAGGTGTATAGGTGCACTAGTTCGGCGAAGAGATAGTAAAATACAAGTGGTATGGATAATTATAAGTGGTAACGGTGCCAGAAAATAGCTTTGATGGCGCGTGGAAAAGACTAAAGGCAATCTGAAATAAAGATGGAAGCAAGCAAACATGTAACAGATCTAGTTGCAAACGGTGTTTCAATGCTTAGAAACAAGGCCTAGGGATCATACTTTCACTAGTGAACACTCTCATATAAATATCTTCTCTTTATGATACTACTCTGAACTACTCTCCAGTTGGACACTCTAATCCATGGTAGGGCTATAACAGCACACCTCAAAGTAAGCCTTTCCCATCTAGATAACCCCACACTGTCACCTTGAGCAATAGATGGTTCCAACAAACACCACAATTTCATAAAGACATCCAACTCCAAATATAACTCATAACAAGTATTTGTAATCTCTAGCCTAAGTGTCACCATGGTGTGCACGTTGTCACTTTCACACACATGGGGAGAGCAGAGATCTATTAAAGCACTTGAGTAGCAAGGTAGATCTACTTGATTACAAAGCTCATCATCACAACATGATCATGCATAGAGAGGGAGATGAACACATAGCTACCGGTAGAGCCCTTAGCCTCGAGAGAGAACTACTCCCTCCTCATCATCGGAATCCGCAACGGCAACGGAGATCGTGGTGGAGATCGATGGAGATGGCTCCGGGGGCACTTCCCCGTCTCGGCAGGGTGTCGAAACAGAGACTTACTATCCCCCGAATCCCCTCTTCAGTGGCGGCAGCGCTGCAGAACTTTTCGCGGCTAGAGGCTTGACGACTTAGGGTTTTTGCATCGGGAGGATTTTATAGGCGAAGGGGCAAGGTCGGTGGCCAGCCAAGGGGCCCACACCATGCCCTGGCGTGGTCAAGGGGACCCGCGCCAAGGGGTGGTGTGGCACCCCTTCGTCTCTCCTTCTGGCTCCGTGAGTCTTCCGGGAAAATAACGACTTTAGCTTTTGTCCGGTCCAATTATGAGAATATTCATTTTCTGACTTTTCTGGAACCAAAAATAGAAGAAAACAGGCAACTGGCACTGTGGCATCTTGTTAATAGGTTAGTCCAAGAAAGTGTATAAAAAGTACTCCAAAGTGTGGACAAAACATAAGAAAGTAGATATAAACCAAGCATGGAACCTCAAAAATTATACATACGTTTGCAACGTATCACAGAGCTAGACCCGAGCGCGATCTCTGAGGCGATGCCTGTCGATGCAAATGGCTAGCAGGTAGTGTTCGCTCCCTTCGCCACTAGATGCAGTAAATATGGGCCTCGTCTCATTGAGACAGTCGCCAAATATTCTGAGGAGCTACGATGAGTGAAGGCGGCAAAGGCTACGGCGTCTGGGGCTACCACTGGGAAGTCTGTGGTGTCAGATACTGCCATGGATTCAAGGAAGCCCCCGAAGTCGAAGTCGAAGAAGCAGAACGTGCCTGAGCTGCCATATGTAATAGTATAGCTTCCCTTTTGCTGAACCCTGTTTTGTGGGGGTACCCCTGTTGACACTTTGCTGAATTTGAATGTACTCTGCCCTTTTTATCAATGTATAGTTGGCCTTATTTGCCTCTTGTTTAGCTGTTGTACGGTCCTTCGAGTGGTCCTCCTGACGCTCCTCCCACTAATGAAACTGTGGCACGACCGGGTTCAAAGTTGGAGGAGCTGTCGCTACTTGCGCGATTGCATGATCGTGTAAAGCAGTTGGAGTGAGAGTTTCCCATTGTCCGTGGTAACACGGACATGTGGAAGTCTAAGGCCGAGAAGGCTAATGCTCGCAAGAAGTATCTTCTGGACGAAGTTGCGCAGTTGAACGAGCAATTAAAATGTTAGCTCTCTATCTTCTTTTCCTTTTCATTGGCCATTTGTGGCGATGCTCTATCTTATGCTATTCCCTTGCTTTTTGTAGTTGTTAGCGCCCGTCATTCGTAGGATGAGAGGGATTGGGTTGCCATTCACCTGCATAATCTGACCTAGGAGTAACTGCAAGCCACCAGTTACTTCTAGGTGGATCATGACAGTGCAGTCGCGTTGGTGACACTACATGATCGTGCCTCATGAGTACTTCAGTGTTTGAAGAGAGTGTAGTCGTGCCTTAGGCATATCTTCCAGGCGATGTTTCCTCTGGACGCGGTGCCATCAAGCTTGCTAGCTTTGCTGGCAAAGTTCCAAGATATCAGCGCAGTCCGCTGGTGCGTGGGCTAGCAATTGGTCGCAGGTGCCAAGGCTGCGTTGACACTTGTTCGATTGCATCGGCCAGATGTGGATGTCGCGCCTGTTGCCGCTAGGCTACCGGCGCCGCCAGAAGGGATGACCTGGAACATGGTCCCACACTACCAGGTTGTTGATCAGCCAGCCGAAGATATCGTCAATTTCTTTGAAGATCAAACAAATGTTCTCCTTTTGCAGCAGTAGTGTAGTTTGTATCCTGCACATAGATGTATAAGTGTTGTAAAATTCATATGATTGTGTCAGGTGTGTTTGATACCCATTAATGTGTAAAGAGCTTGCTAGCTTGCATATTTTTCGAGTGTATTGTAAGATACAAGTCCTTTTCGTTAGCCTGACGTATATTCATCTCAGCATCTTGCCAACCTATCAGGTGCGTTGCAGCTGGGTTGGTGCTATCAAGGGTTCGATTGATAGTGCGTCAGCTACTCAGGATGCTGTGTTGTTCGTGGAACAAGATGTAAAGGGTTGTGCAGCCCCTGAGTAAAATAATTGCAAGGAAAGCAAAAAAACACAGGGTTTGGGGCACTTAGCTTTATTTATTCACACAATATCACGAGGTACAATGTGTGGCCAAGTAGCTTGGCTATATAGCCTTATTTGTAAAGTAAAAAAAGAACATCCAAGGGTAGAAACAGCACAGTTGCACGGCGTTCTAGGGGTTGGAGTATGCGACTCCTCTCTTGAAGTCTTTAAGGCGATAGGCACCACCTGGGATTACTTCGCTAATCACGTAAGGTCCTTCCCAAGGGGACTTGAACTTGAGGTGCCCTTGCTACTTCAGTCGCAAGACCAGGTCTCCTTTGACGAAGGATCTGGGGCGTATCCTTCTGCAGTGGTAGTTGCGGAGGTTCTGCTAGTAGATCGTGGATCTCTCCGCTGAAATCTCGCGTGCCTCATCAAGGAGGTCGACGGACTCTTCGAGTGTGAGGGTTGATTCTGCCTCGCTGTATGCTACTACCCGTGGGGTCTTGTAGCGTACCTCTGCGGGTAGTACCGCCTCGGCGCCGTGTATGATGAATAATGAAGTGTATCCTATGGCGCTGTTTGGAGTTGTGCGCAGGCTCCATAGTACTGATTGTAGCTCGTCAGGCCAACACCCGGCAGTTTTTTCGAGTGGACGGAGAAGCCTTTTCTTGATCCCGCCATAGACGAGGCCGTTCGCCTTTTCAACTTGACCGTTGGTCTGGGGATGTGCTACCGAGGCGTAGCTAATGTTGATTCCTAGGTTTTCACAGAAATCTTGGAACTCCTTGGAGGTGAAGTTCGTCCCATTGTCTGTGATGATGTTATGTGGCACCCCGAAGCGGAAGACGATGGACTCGAAGAACTTGATGGCACTGGCGCCTGATTGATTTGTCACCCGCATGGCCTCGATCCACTTGGTGAATTTGTCGACCGCGACTAGGAGATAGACGTATCCTCCTCGCGAGGATCTCTGGAGCTTGCCGACCATGTTGAGGCCCCATTGTGCAAAGGGCCAAGCCACTGGTATTGGTCTGAGTTCTGCGCTAGGTGCATGTGGCTTGTCCACGAATCGCTGGCAAGCATTGCAGCACTAGACGATGTCCTTGGCATCGCGCATGGCCGTTGGCCAGTAGAATCCCGCTTGTAGAGCTTTGGCGACAAGGGTGTGACTACCAGCGTGGTGGCCGCAAGTGCCTTCATGTATGTCGAGGAGGATTGCTCTACCTTCCTTGTTGGAGACGTACCGCTGAAGAACTCATGTGATGCTGCGCTTGTACAGTTTGCCATTGATGAGGGCGAATGCCTTGGATCGTCGCGCTATATGACTCGCATCAGTTGGGTCATTTGGCAACCTTTTGCTGAGCAAATATGGTTGCATCCAGGATGGCTCGATCATCATGACCTTCATGGGACCTTCGAGTCCTATGTCTGGCTCTGTGCCATCGGGTGCCATTGGCTCATTTGGTGGCATAGCCCCCGAGTCCGTTGTCGTGCTTGTCTTCTTCTCTGGAGCCTTGGGCTTGATGGAGCTTTCGTAGATGCGCTCTAGAAATAATCCAGGCGGTACTAGGGCACATGTGGAGCCAATGTTGGTGAGTGTGTCTGCGTCCTCATTGCTTTTGCGGCCAACATGCCACAGCTCTCAGCCGTCGAAGTCTCTCTCGAGTGTGTCGTAGAGGTCGCGGTAGGCGATCAGGTTGTCGCTCGGGGCATCGCACTCGTTCATTATTTGGTTGACCACCAGTTTGGAGTCATCGTAGATGAATAGTCGCTTGGCACCACAGGCTTTCGCCATCCGCATCCCATGGAGCAAGGCTTCGTATTCAGCTTCATTGTTGGAGGCGATGAACTGCATCCGCAAAACATACCTCATCTTGTCACCTTGCGGCGATGTTAGGATGATGCCCGCACCAGCTCCTTCCTTTCTCTTGGATCCGTCGAACTGCATTGTCCATAGGTAGGACATGTCTGGCTGGTCGAGGAGCTAATTCTCCATCCAGTGCATGAGGAAGTCCGGGAGAACTTGCGATTTGATCGCGTTGCACTTCTCATATGTGATGTCTCGTGGAGACAGTTCGATTCCCGAGAGCGCGACTCATCCAGTGGCATCGGGATTGTTGAGTATGTGCCCGAGCGGGGCGTCGTTCACCACCACAATTGGGTGCTCCTGGAAGTAGTGGCGTAGTCGCCTGGCCGTCATGAAGACGTCCTAGGCCAGCTTCTGGTACTGCGGGTACTGCTGTTTTGTTGGTGTGAGCACCTCACTGAGGTAGTGGACTGGGCCTTGTACCCCGTGGACTTTATTTTCTTTGGCTCGCTCCACCACGAGCACCGTGCTGACCACTTGGTTGGTGGTGGAGATATATAGCAACAGCGGCTCCTTTTCGCGTGGTGTCACCAATACTGGCGAGCTGGACAGTAGACGTTTGAGGTCTTTGAATTCTTCTTGTGCTTCGTCTGTCCACTCAAACTTGTCAGCTTTACGGAGAAGTTGATAGAAGGGCAGTGCCTTTTCGCCCATTCGACTAACTAATTGACTGAGTGCCGTGATTCGCCCAGCCAGCTGATGGATGCCTTTTACGTTCTTTAGCTTCTCCATGGCTAGAATGGCTTTTATCTTCTTCGGATTTGCCTCGATTCCTATCATGGAGATGAGATACCCGAGCTATTGCCCGGATGGTACGCCGAAGGCGCATTTGTCCGGATTGAGCTTGATCCGGTACCGATCAAGGTTATCGAAGGTCTCGCGGAGATTGTCGAGTAACGTGGCTTCCTCTTTGGTTTTGATGACGATGTCGTCGATGTAGACTTGGATATTGCGGCCAAGCTGATTCTTGAGGCAGGCCTGCATACATCGCTGATAGGTGGCTCCTACTTTTTTTAGCCCGAAAGGCATCGTGTTGTAGAAGAACACACCAAAGGGTGTTGTAAACACTATTTTCTCCTGGTCTGCCTCCTTCATTCGAATTTTATTGTAGCCTGAGTATGCGTCGAGGAAGCAGAGGCATTCGCATCCCGCAGTGGAGTCGATTATTGGATCGATCCATGGCAATGGGAAGTGATCCTTCGGGCAGTTCTTGTTCAAGGAGGTGAAGTCCACGCACATCTGCAGGATATCCGTGTCCTTTTTAGGCACAAGCACTAGATTTTTGAGCCAGCTGCTTTCCTTGATCTCGCGTATAAATTTTGCGTCAGGGAGTATGTTGACTTCCATACCGACCGCTTTTTCTCTTGGTTCATACAGTCGCCGTATTGTGTGCTTGACCGGCCTTGTGTCTGGATTCATGTTGAGTTAGTGCTCAAAAAATTCCCTGGGAACTCCTGGCATGTCCATGATACGTCCATTTTGCATCACTATTCTATGTCATAATTCACTGTTATATATTGATATATTTCGTATTGAGAGGTGATACTTATGTCATTTCATCTGTTTTTGCATGGTTGATGACTTTTGGAGCATGGACCGCTGCAGTCAGGATTCTGAAGGAAAAGTTGCTGTTTGGAGGAAAAATTCGCGAAGATCAGAAAATCCGGGAAAATATACGAAAAATCCTATTTTTCCAGAAGACGAAGGAAGCCAGAAGGGGAGCTGGAGATGGGCCACAGGGGGCCCACACCACCCCCTGGCGCGGGCCAGCCTAGGCCGTGCCACCAGGTGGTGTGGCCGCCCTGGTCCACCCCTGGCACTCCCCTCTGGCGTATATTATCCTCCCGAAACCCTAAGGCTCGAGGAGCGACCATAGAAAGATTCCACCGCCTCTGTAGACAGATTTCTGCAGGGGGAATTCCTGCCCGAAGAGGGGAGATCATCGCCATCAACACCACCATCAAGCTGGACTTCATCGGGATCATCATCATCATCACCACCACCACCACCATCACCATCAGCACCCTCATCACCATCTCCATATTGCTGTAACAATTGTGTTGAATCTTGCATTAGTTCATAGGGGAAACTTTCCCGGTGTTGATTACTCTTTGTAGTTGATGCTATTGAGTGAACCATTGAATTATTGTTTATGTTCAGATTGTTATACATCATTATTCCATCTTTGATCATGATCCATATGATGTCTTGTGAGTAGTTCGTTTTGTTCTTGAGGACATGGGAGAAGTCATGTTGTTAGTAGTGGAATTGTGTTGAGAAAGATTCAATCGTTTGATATTTAAGTTGTGGTGTACTTCTTCTAGTGGTGTCATGTGAACGTCGACTACATGACACTTCACCTATATGGGCCTAGGGGAATGCATTGTGTATTTGGCTACTAATCGTAGGGGTTGCTGGAGTGACAGAAACCTGAACCCCTGTTAGGAAACCATTGCACAAGGGACGTAAGGGTCTTAGAGTTTAAAGTTGTGGTTAGGTTTCTACCTAAATTACTTTCTTGTACTTACGGATGTTTGCAAGGGGTATAATCACAAGTATGTATTAGTCCTAGGAAGGTCGGTACATTAGCACAGGTTCACCCACACAACACTTAGCAAGCTAAAGAAGATTAATCAACTATATGAAGCGAAAGCACTTGACAGTCTTCCCATGTGTCCTCGAGAACGTTTGGTCATCTTAAGTAATACAACCGGCTTGTCCTTTGCTGCATAAAGGATTGGGCCACTTGCTGCATTTATTCCTACTATCTTTTATTTACTCGTACTTTGTTTACTTGCTTTATCGAAAACCCCTAAAAATCCGTTTGCTAAGTATTTGCAGAGAATTCCTGATCCATACCACTAGCCAGCACCTTCTGCTCCTCGTTGGGTTCGACACTCTTACTTATCGAAAATACTGCGATACACCCCCTATACTTGTGGGTCATCAAGACTATTTTCTGGCGCCGTTGCCGGGGAGTGAAGCGCTATTGGAGAGTGGAACTGGTAAAGGAAACTTCTACTATGAGTATTGTTTACTTCTGCTAGTTGCTTTATTTTTGTTATGGATAATTCGCTGAGTTTCTTATTTGGTAATGTTACTACCACTGCTAAGGTAGTAGATAAGCCACCACCTACTGAGAATGATGTTTTTAAAATAACTACAAGAATTATCGATCATGTTATGGATAACTACTATGTTGGGGATGGAACTATCCATCCCGGTGATCATTTGCTCTTTATACACGAATTATGCGGGTTGTTCAAGTGTGCAGGTATTACTACAGATCAAGTTAAGAAGAAGTTATTCTCACTATCAATGAAAGGAATAGCTGAGGAATGGTATAAGCTGCTGAAGAATGGTCAAGCTCTTGAATGGGAGGAAATAGTGCCTCTCTTTTATTCAAAGTTTTCTCCTCCTAGTGAGATTCATAAAGATCGGAATCACATATACAACTTTTGGCCTCTTGATGGAGAGAGTACAGCTCAAGATTGGGGGAGATTGAAGTTACTAAAGCTCAAATGTCCCATTCATGAGCTCCCCAACCATATTATTATCAATAACTTTTATGCAAGGCTCCCTCTACATGATAAGGATTTATTGGATGCTTCTTGTGCTGGATCATTCACTCGCATGGACGAAGAATCTAAATGGGATCTTCTAGACCGTATTCAAGATAATGCTGAAGCTTGGGAGAATGACAAAGGTAGAAAGTCAGGTATAAATTATGATTATGAATGCATTGAATCTTTTATGGGAACTGATGACTTTCAAATATTAAAAATGCTTATGGTCTAGACTCTCAAGCTATTGCTTCTTATTTTAAGGCATTTGCTTCCTACATTGAAGTGCCTAAAAAGAAGTGGAATAAGTATCATGAACCTTATAAAGATGTTGCTAAGAGTGTTCCTGCAAGAAATACTGAAGTTTATACTGCTAATCATGTTTTACCTAAACCTTATATTGAGAAAATGCCTTTCCCAGTTAAGATTAAGGAACATTCTATGATAGCTAGCATGGTTAATGAAAGTACAAATAAAGCTGTTGAACCTGATAAACAAATGGTTGATGAACCTATAATAGCAAATGTGCAAGACTTTGTTACTAAATATGAAGAAGAGGGACACACTATCCTTTGTAAGGATACCTCTAATATTGTTTCACAAAGTGGTGTTATGAGAGCTAGTATTCCTATGTTTTCTGTTAGAATAAGTGATCATTGCTATGATGGCCCTTATGATAGTTATATTTTTAAGCTTATGCATGATAATGAAAGTTATTATGAGAGAGGGAAAAGTGTTCTTATGTATCTCAATAATATCAAGTTTCCTCGGTTTATACTAAAAGTTTTTATGTTGCACTTCTTTTGTCTTCTTATGCAAGTAGCATCTGGCTTCAACAGCTTGTTTGTTTACAAAATTCCCTTGCATAGGAAGTGGGTTAGAATTAAATGTGTGTGTGTGTGTGTTTTTTCTTCTTAATGCTCTCTTTCACTTCAATTCATATTCCTATATGAGCATCTTCAAAATTATCATGCCCATCTTAATGGCTATAAAGAAAGAGCTTTTTGGGAGACAACCCAATTTGTTTTTGCTTTCAGTTTGTTTTTGTTTCTTTGAGTCTTGGAAGTTATTACTTCGGTAATAACCGCTCCTTATCCGTTTTGTTTGGTTTTTGTGTCAAGATCGACCTCTAATGCGAGAGAAGTAATATTTGGGGAAGTTGCTGTCCTGAAACAGATTTTTGTGCTTCACCATAAAAATTCGTGAGAGATCGCTGTATGTCTGATTGAGCTGTAATTTTTTGTGCTTCTGCCCTAGATTGTTATTTAACGTTCGTTAGTTTTGAACTTTTTGATTTGAGCAACAGAAGATTTTCGAAAAAAATTGATATTTACCTGCTGGTCTGTTTTGGCAGATTTTGCCACTCTTGCATTTGCTTCTTTAATCGATTTCCTTTTTGAATTCTTTTTGGGTTTTCAGAAGGAGTTTCTACAGTAGCTTATGTTTTGATGGTTTTCAGTTGAAAGTTGAACTCAAAAGGTTTCATCACTTCACTTATACTAATGTTGCTAATGAGAACTGTGTGAAGTTTTGTGTGAAAGAAATTTCAAGGAAGTGGAGATAGTGGTGTAATAAGGAAGAGAAGGGTTTTATGACTCAAGTAATAAGTGTATGAAGCTGAAGATATTGATTTTATTCAAGTGATAACTCCGGAAGAATCTACTAGATACCAAATTCAGAGACCTACAGAGTCTGTTTTCAAATAGGTAACAGTTATGGTAAGAAAAGTTCCGTGAAAATACTATCCAAATATATTTTTGCAGTTTTTAGTCAATAAGGAAAGCTATGAAGCGAAAAAGGGATGGAAATGGAGCCAGGGTGGCTCACACCACCCTGTGGTGCGGGCCCACCCCTAGGCGCGCCACCAGGTGGTGAGTCCACCCCAGACTCCGCCTCCGACCCGTTTTCACCCAGTACCTTCCTTTTGATATGAAACTTCATAATATATAACCCCCCGGATCTTCCGAGGTTCGTATATCATGTTTTCATCGTGTTTTTGTTTCAATCTGTTTCTACCAGGAACTATTCTTGAAGTTAGAAGCACAATGGTGTCCGCCAAGGATAAAGGGAAGGAGCCTATGGAGGAAGACCTCCAAGACCCCGGGAAGGAGAAGGAGATCAAGAGTGAAGGTGAAGAGGAGCAAGGCCAACATCCGCACACCGGCACTACCATTGCAAGCATTGGAGTGGTGACAAAACCTGCCAGGGTTAGAAGGACTACACGGATGCAGAATGGGGGGAAAGCTCCTCGTCACTATTTGGCTCCACGGTCACCTTCTCCAAGTACCAAGAGTCCCTTCCATACCTTTATCCATAACCATGCAGGAAAACAAGACCGCAAGGAAGGAGAGCAGAAAAAGAATCACAAGAGCTGGGATCCACAATCTAACATGATCATGCACCGCATCGAGCACAACTCGGAGTTGATTCGTACCCTCACCTTCGAGATTGAGGACATGGAGAAATTGGTCAAGGAGCTCATCAAGAGGATACCACCACCACCGAAGGAGTAATTCATCATCAGGTTTTGGCATCCCCTTGGTTTGTTCCAAGCTTGGGGGAGTGTCGCGGGATCACATCACTATCTTCTATCTTTTTACCTTTTTAGTAGAGTCATATCATGAATAGAGGAGTTATTATGTAGTATGGTTTGCATTATGGAAGTGTCCCCTCTCTCGTTAGATGTGTATCCCTTGGTGTGAGTTGCCGTTATGGAATATTAATGAGAAGTTCTATCATTTATTCTTTTGCATAGCTTATATTAGTTTTCAATTCGTGGTTATATGATTGATCTTGTTGTTAGTATTGGTATCACTTTGGGATCATTGAGTAAATTTAGTTGGTTTTGGCAAACCAGGCTCGATCAGTAGCACACTATTTTTGAGAGTTGAATGAAAAGATAAAAGTACTCTAAAGAAATATAATTTCATCATCTTTCTTTCTTGATTTGCTCATAAGTTTAGTATTCTCTAGTTAAGATCTTTTGTGCTTCCAAAGGAAGATTGCATGTTTGTTTTTATCACTTGTATGTTTGGTTGTTTCCTTCAACTCTTATACTTGCTACCCAGCCTTGCTAGCCAAAAACCTATACTGAGAGGGAATTCCTCTCGTGCATCCACTCCTTTAAACCAAAACCTTTGCCATTTGTGTCCACCATACCTACCTATTAGCATTATTGCTATTCCAAGTAAATTCTTATTTTGTCTACCTTCCAAATTAAACTTGTTATGTGAAAATTAGTGATTAAAGCTCTCACGAACTTGATGGCACACTTTACTTTCTTGCACTTAATAAACTTGAACCATTGTGCTCACCTATGTTGCGTATATGCTTGCGCTTTGTAAGTTGTGAATTAGCAGAACAATGTTGTCATGGGGAACGCTTTCAACATTGCACTGGTACTTTGTACCAAGTTGATATCATGTTCTTTTGTCTATGGATGTCGTCGGTGTGAAATGAAAGGGGAGCTTGTAAGTCCATGGAGTTATGTATATGTGTTAGAGAAACGCCTAGGCCGCTGGTCTAATCCATGCTGAGATGGTGGAAACCTGCAGCGTAACCATAACAAATATCTATGAAGCATTCTTCTTATAAAAAGAGATAGAGATTGAGAAAAAGAGGAAAGAAAAAAAGAGATATTATGAAAAGAGGAAAGAGAGAAAAAAGCACCATATTCCCATGGTAAATAAGAAGATTGTTGAGATGCTTGTTGTCTGCTTGCCTTGTCATTTTGATATGGGGATTCTTCCATATCATTAGGCAAGGGGTACCCCGTTGGTGGTTCTATATGATAGACATATGCTTACGATGACAAGAACTTACCGGTGACTAAACTTGAGTAGCATGAGGAGCGGCCCTCGTATTCAAGGCACATGAGATTCTCAATTTACAACTTGTCAATGCATATCCTCATATTTGATCACTTTAACCTTAATCACCTAAAGATGCCTATGATAGGGGCAATGAGAGCTGAAAGCTAGTAAGTATCATAATTTTTGGGAGCTCTTTATGAGACTTGCAATCCCTGCTTCCCTCTGTGAAGGGCCTTTCTTTTACTTTGTAATTGAGTCAGTAAACCTAATCCCTTCTATCTCAACAAGTATTTTGAGTTGTTGTGTTTCATTCATTCATATGATGATTTATTCATTCATGTTTCTTATGTTCCTTGTTTTGCACATTGCTCTTATCTTGATGTTTACTACTTTGAAATCTATCATTGAAAATCAGCTATTTGTGAACTCCAGCAAATTATCAACTATTCTTCGACCAAGAGCTAAGTTTGCCATTACCAATTATGATTCACTTTATGTATCTTTATTGTGTTTCCTTTACTTATTACAAGTTGAGTTATATAATAATGAGTTGTTTTCTATTATGATATATGTATTTGATGAATGTGATGCTTCTTGTCCGTATTCTTTTATCGAATCTTCACTCCATAAACCTGAGGCCATGTTTATTGGGCTTAGTTTTGCTTGGGGACAAGCGAAGTCTAAGCTTGGGGGGAGTTGATACGTCCATTTGGCATCACTATTCTATGTCATAATTCACTGTTATTCATTGATATATTTCGTATTGAGAGGTGATACTTATGTTATTTCATCTGTTTTTGCATGGTTGATGACTTTTGGAGCATGGACCGCTGCAGTCAGGATTCTGATGGAAAAGGTGCTGTTTGGAGGCAAAATTCGCGAAGATCAGAAAATCTGGGAAAATATAGGGAAAATCCTATTTTTCTAGAAGACGAAGGAAGCTAGAAGGGGAGCTGGAGATGGGCGACAGGGGGCCCACACCACCCCCTGGCGCGGGCCACCCTAGGTCGCGCCACCAGGTTGTGTGGCCCCCCTGATCCACCCCTGGCACTCCCCTCTGGCGTATATTATCCTCCTGAAACCCTAAGACTCGGGGAGCGACCACAGAAAGATTCTGCAGCCTTTGCGGGGCGGAAAACACCGAGAGAGAAAGATCTCTCCGGCAGACAGATTTCTGCCAGGGGAATTCCTTCCCGGAGAGGGGAGATCGTCGCCATCAACACCACCATCAAGCTGGACTTCATCGGGATCATCACCATCATCATCACCACCACTATCACCATCAGCACCCTCATCACCATCTCCATATTTCTGTAACAATTGTGTTGAATCTTGCATTAGTTCATAGGGGAAACTTTCCCGGTGTTGATTACTCTTTGTAGTTGATGCTATTGAGTGAACCATTGAATTATTGTTTATGTTCAGATTGTTATACATCATTATTCCATCTCAGATCATGATCCATATGATGTCTTGTGAGTAGTTCGTTTTGTTCTTGAGGACATGGGAGAAGTCATGTTGTTAGTAGTGGAATTGTGTTGAGAAAGATTCAATAGTTTGATATTTAAGTTGTGGTGTACTTATTCTAGTGGTGTCATGTGAACGTCGACTACATGACACTTCACCTATATGGGCCTAGGGGAATGCATTGTGTATTTGGCTACTAATCGTAGGGGTTGCCAGAGTGACAGAAACCTGAACCTCCATTAGGAAACCATTGCACAAGGGACGTATGGGTCTTAGAGTTTAAAGCTGTGGTTAGGTTTCTACCTTAATTACTTTCTTGTACTTATGGATGTTTGCAAGGGGTATAATCACAAGTATGTATTAGTCCTAGGAAGGTCGGTACATTAGCACAGGTTCACCCACACAACACTTAGCAAGCTAAAGAAGATTAATCAACTATATGAAGCAAAAGCACTTGACAGTCTTCCCATGTGTCCTCGAGAATGTTTGGTCATCTTAAGTAATACAACCGGCTTGTCCTTTGCTACATAAAGGTCGGGGCACTTGCTGCATTTATTCCTACTATCTTTTATTTACTCGTACTTTGTTTACTTGCTTTATCGAAAACCCCTAAAAATCCGTTTGCTAAGTATTTGCAAAGAATTCATGATCCATACCACTAGCCAGCACCTTCTGCTCCTCGTTGGGTTCAACACTCTTACTTATCGAAAATACTGCGATACACCCCCTATACTTGTGGGTCATCATTCCACTGGACACTAGGCGAAAATTTGCCAGCGCTCACGGAGGAATTCGATGAGCGCGAGTTCCTATGCGGGACTCAATTTGTTGGTGATGAGGGCCGTCTTGGTCGGGTCCGTTGGGTGGACCTGGACTTTCTTGGTGTGCACCGACGAGTCGAAGGATAGGTCGGGTGAGCTTGGCTTGCTTAGGGGAGGCAGACTATTGTCTGTCGACTCCTTCAACCTTGCGAGTTCCTCTTGCATGCCAAATGATTGGGAGATTCTGTTGAATTCCCTATCGTAGCTGTCAGACCTCTCGAAGCTTCCATTGATCGCGATGACGCCGTTTTGGCCTGGCATCTTCATCTGCAGGTAGGCGTAGTGTGGAACCTCCATGAACCTCGTGAACGCGACAAGTCCGAGGATGTAGTGGTACTGTGAAGGCCAGTCGACAACTTCAAAGTCGATGCGCTCTCGACGAAAATTTTACGGCGTGCCAAAGATGACGTCGAGGTTGATCTTCCCAGGGGGTACACTCCCTTCCCTGGGACGATGTCGTGGAACATCGTGTCTAAAACTTCCACATAGGTCAGAGGGATCCTCATTGCGCACAAGGTACTTGCGAACATGAGGTTGATGCCGCTTCCGCCATCCATGAAGACGCGACTCATCTCGAAGCCCCCAATCTATGCCTCGAGTACGAGGGGACAGTGGCCTGGGCGGGGTAATTGGCGCGGGTGGTCGTGCTTGTCAAAGGTGATGCAGGACTCGCTTCCACTAAGATACTCGGTGGTGGAGGGCGGAGAGTTTATCGCCAAATTGACTTGGCGAGTGATTGCCTTCTGCACTCGATATGAGGGGCGCCCTTTTTTCGATCATCCCCATGTTGCCCAGTGCTCGCGGGTATGGCTCGCCTCCATGGTTCTGGACTGGTGCAACCGCATGTGGTGGTGGTCCAGGTGGTGACGGTGGTGCTCCTTGAGCCACGGTGCCCAGGGCAGCTCCGTAGCCCAGGTTGATCACGTCGCGATTCATCTGGGCTACGCCTTCGTGGAGCGTGAGGAATTCGCAGCAGTCCTTGAGAAGGTGGCTGCACTTTTTCTTCCTGTCATGCTTGTCGATGTAGAAGTGTATGTTGCATGGTCCGGACAGTTTTTCCTGGATGGTTGTTCCAGGTGCCTCATCGCGAGTGTGGCGCTGCCACACCTGCGTGGTTTTTCTGTTGTCACGGTATCCACCACTATGGTATCCGCTATTGCAGTTGTCGTCACGTTTGTCGGTGTAGCCATCTATGACCATGTCGACCTCTTCGCGGTCCTCGTAGACGTGCATTCGATGTTTTCCTCGGCGATCACCTATGCGCCCGAGGTCATCGTCATCATCGAAGTAGGCATGGTTTTTCACCGAGTCCTCTCCATTGGCCCACATGTTTGTGATCTCCATCAGGTGGTCGATTGTCTTGGGCTTCGAGCAACCCAGCTCATCCCTGAGATCTTTGCGGTGAATGCCGCTGTTGAATGCGTCGATTGCGTGATCCTCAGAGAAATCTTCTGCAGAATTCTTGATGATGGACCATCTCTGGATGTACGAGCGCAGCGACTCGCCAGACCTCTGGTGGTAGCCTCTTAGTTCCTCGATTGTTGTGGTCCTTTTGTAAGTGCCCTTGAAGTTGCGCACGAAGCTGTAGACCAGGTCTTCCCAGCTGCGAATTGCTCCGCGTGGGAGATTGTTGAGCCATGCACGGGCGGCGCCTTGCAGCCGTAGTTGTAGGCATTGCATTGCCGTGCTTGAGCTTCCGCCATGCAGCCTGACGGAGGAGATGTGATCCTCTAGCCAGATCTTCGGGTCCTGCAGGCCATCTAATTTTGGGTTCTCCGATGGGAGTTTGAACCCCTTAGGCATTTGCTTCTACCTGATGGCTCTGCTAAAGCATCTAGTGCTGTAAGCTCTACTTCATCATCTTCCGAGTCAGTCAAACGGGCGTGCCTTGTGTGCATTTTGTCGACCTTGCACTTCATAATGTCATCACACGCGTCGTAGTCACGATCATCCCGCTGTGAGCAGCGTCGCCGTGACAGATCGTGGTTGTCGTCGTTGGAGGAGTATGAGTAGTAATACTTGTCTAGAGATTTACTTTTCTTTGGCTCCAGCGTTGGCTCCTCGACGAGGGCAGCTTCGACTAGCCCCAAGCCCGCGATCATAGATCAGTGCATGGTAGCTCACGGATACCCAGCTAGTGGCTGGTTGTTGAGGAGGTACATGGTGGCCGCTGTCACTGCCGCTTGTGGTGTCTTTGGGAGCATGTTGCCCCATGTATCCACCGTCACGGAGCCGAAGTCAAGGACTCACGTGGCTTCTTCTCGCTCCTTGTCGGTGAGGTGGGCCAGTCGAGATCGGCATTTGGCGGCCACGTAGTCGTTGCCCTTGGAGGAGGATCCTCCCATGGAAGAGAGTTGAGCCCATCAAAGACTCAACTCGTCCGCCGCCTTTCTACGCGCGTCGAGTTGCGCGATTACTTGCTGTTGGCGCTTGTACTCCTCTTTGAGCAGCCAGTGGTAAGCCATCAGCATTGGTTGTGATGAGTTTAGGGGGAGGGGATTGCCCCGTAGAGCCTCCCAACAGCGGGCCCACTTGTTGTCGTTGAGCTTGATCATCACGCGCTCTTCGGTGTGCTCATTCGTCGTGAGGTTCGGGTCTCCTTCTGTCCCATTGTTGGTGGGCGCGCCATTGGCGGGGCCACCGCTTTCGCTGTTGGTTGGTCCAGTGTCGGTGTTGTCGCGATTGACACCGGTGTCACCCGTGTTGATGATGACGCACATGAAGTGATTGGGGAAGCTTTTGCTCCCACAACTTTCAGATATAGAGCCATAGGCTCCATCTTCTGTGGCCAGATCACCTATATCGGATCCGCGACTGCTGTCGTTGTTCGTGCTCCCGACTGTTGTCGGGGCATTGAGCTTGCTTAGGGTGCTGATTGGCAGGGGAAACTACGATGCTGCAGCAATTGCGGGAATCGTCGGCTGGTCAGGGAGGCAAAGTGTGCCCAGCTAACCAACTTGGAACCGTAATCTCCCGATCGCCAAGCCGATCCCATCGCCCACGAACTCGACAGCTGGGCGAGTGGCCGGCGTGTGGACGGTGAAGTCGAAGGCGCCGAAGAGGAGGTGAATCTCCGCTGTTGCAGAGTTGTAGATCATGGTTGACGGGACCGAAGAAGTCGCGACATCAACACTCCCATTTCCCACAGACAGCGCCAATTGACGAGGGGTTAACTCATCAATGCCCATTGTTATGGACTTGGGTTTTGGAGAAGGAGGGAGCGCTAGAGGCATCAATCATCTAGCAAACAAGCACACAGGGACGCAAGGTTTATCCAGGTTCAGGCCTCGTAGAGGTCCCTACTCCTGCTTGTTTGCTCTTGAAATTATCGAGGGAGTCAAAAGTTATAGGGGGTGCACATATGCAATCTACCGATGGTTGTGGAAACTAGGGTTGTGATTGTCCTCCTCGCCACCCCCTCCTAGCCTTTATATAGATAGGCTAGGTCTCGGGTAGCAAGTCGAGTTGGTTACAGATTAGGGTTTGTCCCATTAAACTTTCTATCTTAAGCTTCGTCTTGTGCTGCAAGCAGTCAGAGTCTCCATGTCTCATCTGAATCCTGTATTGGGCCCTGGTAACGCCGTGGGCTTCTGCCATACCTGGACCGTTTATGCCAAACTCGAGTACCTATAGGGTATGCCCATGTCAGAAGGGGTGATAGAGGAGAGGTGCGTGAGTGGGAAATGAACCACATAGAAGGATTTGCCTAGCTTCTAGCCTATTTAAGAGGGAGGAGGGCTCATGGTGGACATGGTTCACCTTCGGTTAGGTCTTTTGTCCATGGCTTCCTCATTGGGAAAGCTGGGCGGTGGAGTGATGGGGTGAGGGGTCCAGGGTCATGCAGGAGGGCAGAGAGGGAGTAGTGTTGCTGTGATGATAAAATAAATAAGCAAGGTAGGGTGGTACCTATTTTCTCTCCCTTATTCCCAGCACAAAAGACAAAGGCCTAGGGTTTGCTACAGTAATTGACGAGGGGTAACCTCGGCAATGTCCATGGTGAAGGACTTAGGGTTTCGCGGAAAATAGAACATTGGGGATTTCGTCAGATGTCAGGAAAACAATGGAGTCAAAGTCGCCTAAATATTTGGAAATCACACTATTACAAGTTGCCTGGGAGTTTTTCGGTGTCTATTGTCTAGATCTAAAGTTGGGTGTAATGTCTATTGTATTGTGTTGTCGTTCCCCCTCCTAGCCTTTATATATGGGGAGGCTAGGTCTTGGGTACCAATACAAGTAGGTTACAAGCTAGAGTTTGTATCTAATCTAGTCTTGTACTTTTCTTGTCTTACATCGCCAGGAGTCTGTGTCCTTGTATACTTCGTATCAGCCAAACCGTCGTGGGCTTCATGGATCTTGGTAAATCTTCGGGTGAGGCTTCCGTTGGGCTGCACCATATATACCAATAATAGACACCCAAAGGGTTATGCCCATGTCAGGAGCCCCCGAGGCTATGTTTGGATGCTTGCGTCCGAGCATAGGCTCAAAGTCCTTTTTAATATGCGCGGAAGGTGAACTCGAAGATTTCCTTGGATGCGTGAACTTGTCGATGTCTTTTTTTGCTGATGCAATGGATGACGTTGTCTTGTTCTTGAAGTGATGTCAGCATTTTCATCGGGCGCTCCCGATGGGAGTAACCTTTGAGGCTATACTCGGGTAGACTCAAAGTTATGCTTCTTCACTGTAGATACTCTTCCATCGACTCCTGTTTGGAGGATTTCTATTTTTCTATTAGGTGCGCGGCCAGCGCTCCCGATGGGAGTAGCCCCCGAGGCTATGTTCGGGTGTTTGCACCAGAGCATAGGCTCAGAGATCTTCTTCATCCGAGAATTTCTCTGTGTAGATAAAATAGGGACCTTGGAAAAAGACATGTAGATTATGTAAAGTGAGCCGAAAATATAGATTGTTGTAATTTCTTTCGGATGTGTGAATTTGGAACTTGATATATTTGGAACTTTATATATTTTTGCCGATGGCTATGGCGTTTGTGCCCCTCGCGAGACCTTTTTGTTAGCATGATGCCCATTGGACGGATCAACTACTTGGGTCAAAGCGTGTTTTGATGTATTTCATGGCGGAGCCGAAGAATTTTTAAGTTTTTGCTGAGTAGCAAAGCCCCCGA
The DNA here is from genome assembly GCA_910589775.1 of Avena eriantha. NCBI lineage: Eukaryota > Viridiplantae > Streptophyta > Magnoliopsida > Poales > Poaceae > Avena > Avena eriantha. Next base: position 414,480,803 of record OU342744.1, on the reverse strand, counting down.
GTATCGGAGTATGATTATGTAATAATTTATTCGACTGAGCCCCCGAGGATCGGGTGTAATGGAGTAATGAAAAGTAGACTCGGTTAAGAGAACTTAACTTTATTGATATCAGGTGAGCAAATATGATCTTCACCCGAGGAATTTCTCGACTCGGGTCTTGATTTTTCTCGGGTGCGCCACCAGTTGACGCGAGCGGTGTTTAGTCAATTCTATGGGAGGACCCGACAAAATAGCTCGATGTAGTCGCCGTCCTTGAAAAAAACATAGAGAATTATAAAGTACTTGCATCTTGTAAAGAATATCGCCTTTCAATTTGTCATAACATTTTCTGGTGCCATCGGACCCAACACTTTTGCACTATAACACGAGACCTTTTTGTTATCCTGACGCCCTTAGTCGCGGTACCTTGCCTACCTGTCAGTTGGGATGCAACTGGGTCGGAGTTCAAGGATTCGACGCTCAGGCAGAGTCAGCTATTCAGGAAATCGCGTATGAGGTGCTCGAGTGCATGAAGTCGATGGCACTTTGGTTACTCGAAGAGGGCGCAACCCCTAATTGTCGAGTGCGATTAAAGTAAGAAAGAAATCAACTTGCATTAGAGAACTTAGCTTTGTTGGTAGTCGATGAGGTTGATGTGGCCGGAGGAGTCAGAGCCGATGACGACAATGGGTCGCCGCATCCGAAGATATATAGCAGGGTTGTCGCAACCGAAGATTTTGGCGAGTCGGCGCAGCCAAAAAAATTGCGGATCGCCGCAGCCGATGGTAGTAGCGAGTTGACACAATCCTTCAATTTTGTTGATTGATCTCACGCGTATTGGTACGCTAATTGCACTTCTGGCCGCAAAATCCATACAGCGTACATAATTAGTGCTTCAGCCGGAAAATCCATGCATATGCATAGTTTTGATCTTCACGTGAACCTTTCATTAAATTTTTTCCTTTATTCTTTTCCCAAAACTACAAGGATAGATGCAACATCAAGTAATACTTTGAAGAAAATTCCTTCAGATCGCCTTTTCTCCTTGAAAATTGATGCACTGCCTTGGACCCAACTCAGTGTCCTAATCAAATACGGACAGAGCGGAGCTGATCTTTTTGAAGATTACGCTCAACACGTGAGACCTCTGCTTTGAATTTTAAAACCGAACATGGCAAGCACCAGATTCCTTGTCAGTGCATCGTGTAGAGTGGTCCGCCGAATCCATGGTTCCAGCGTTTAGGTTTTCCATAGACGGTGCCAATTGACAAGGGGTAACCTCGGCAATATCAATGGTGAAGGATTTAGGGTTTTGCAGAGAAGAGAACACTGGGGATTTCGTCGGATGTCAGAAATACAATGGAGTCAAAGTCGCCTGAATATTTGGAAATCACACTGTTACAAGTTGTCTAGGAGTTTTTCGATGTCTATTGTCTAGATCTAAAGTTGGGTGTAACGTCTATTGTATTGTGTTGTCGTTGCCCCTCCTAGCCTTTATATATGGAGAGGCTAGGTCTCGGGTACCAATACAAGTAGGTTACAAGCTAGAGTTTGTATCTAATCTAGTCTTGTACTTTCCTTGTCTTACATCGCCAGGAGTCTGTGTCCTTGTATACTTCGTATCAGCCAAACCGTCGTGGGCTTCATGGATCTTGGTAAATCTTCGGGTGAGGCTTCCGTTGGGCCGCACCATATATACTAATAATAGGCACCCGAAGGGTTATGTCCATGTCAGTAATGCTACAGTGTAGCACAACTAGAGAGTGATGGAGTGTTGTGCAAAACAATCAAGGGTTGTGGTGGGGGTTTGGTGAGGTTTTGCTTGAATGATTTGCTTAGTTGGAAATATTGATCATATAGATGATTATGAAGGGATGTTATTAATTTGACTTGAGTAAGATGATGCAAGGGTACTGGTAGGTAGATTAGGTCAAGATACCTCTCTAGGAATTATTTGAGATTTTTTCAAGGATTTTTAGTCCACTTAAAATCATTTACTCAAATAGGGCTGAAATGGTTTTCACAAGTTGATTTCATATTTTTTAATTGGACAAGGATGGTTTTTGGTTTGGAAGGGTCTCAAATAAAATTCACACTTTGGAGAATTTTCCCAAGATTTATTGAGGAGTAAAAATATTTAAAACCAATATTTTTTCATATTTGCCATTTAGGAAAAAGGAAAAAAATAATTATTAAGGGTCTTCAAAAATATTTAATTTTTAAGTCGGAATATAGGGCATGATATATAGGCCTTAAATGGGCCTGAATTTGGAGAAGTGTTTTGGCAAAAACAAAACTTTCCTTTATGGATGGAGTTTTGGAGTTTTTGTCCAATAAGGGAATTAAATTATTTTAGACCAAGCTAACTATGGAAAACCTTTGGTAAATTTTTATCTCCAAATGAGATGATGTCCACAAGATGTATCCATCATTTTCAAGCATGGGTTCTGAAAGTAAAACTTGATTTTTAAGGAAAGCAAGGGATAGAGGATCTTGGGCAAAGTTAATATCATACCATCAAGACCTTGTTGGATCTTGGAGCTCATAGTTCACCTTGGGTCAGGAGATATATGGATGGATAGACCAAGTGATGTAGATCATCATGCTATAGAGGTTTGAGGAGTATCATAATTGAGCTCTCCATGGATTGATGACAAACTTTGAATAAAAGGGTGCTAAAACAGATTATCAACTAGCCTTTAAAACCATGTGGGTTTTGGAAGCACAAAAGCTCCAATTGAAACAAGTGAAGTAGGCATGAGTAGAGTACAACCATTCCAAGAGTTGGTCAAAATAATATAGTATGAAGGTGTGAGCTTTTTCCAAAGTAGGCATGTTGATAAGATTTGTAGGAAAGATTACTTTCTTGCCTACAAAACCATCAAGAACAAGTAGGTTAAAGGATGATCTAGCCAAGGGAAATAGTGGACCTTGGTAGTAATTAAGATGTTCTCAAATATGGTTCAAGTTCATTGCCAAAACTGCAGAAGGATTGGAAATGAGGGAGACTCAAAGATGGCATCTTGATAACATTTCCAGACTTGGTCATATTTCAGCAGATTTAGGGTTTTTGGACTAGAATATAAGCGGAGATGTTTTTGATTGGTTGCAGAGTACCTAAGCCTCATCAAGTGGATGATGTTGAAGTATAGATTGAGTAGAAATGATCCGTGCTTGTATTTGGTCTTCATTGACCTTTAAGCTTCTAGAATGAATAACTTCAGAGGAGATCTGGTTAAGGGTTTTAGATGATCACCTGGTGGATGTAGATCAAATCCAGCTGTGTTAACTTGCTTCGGGTTGATACTCTAGGATTAGCAAGATGTTAGCTGATGATCTCCTAGGGTAGCTCATCCTACTCCTAAGAAAACAATTCAAGCATCAGATCAAGGCTATTCATCTTAGCAGATCAAGGCAACTCATCTTGGCAGATCAATGCAATTCATCTTACAAGAATAACAACGCTACTACCATGGGTACATGTAACACCTCAAAAATATTAAACAAGATTATCAAATTCTAATCACCCAAGATTAGGGTTAACAAAAACTTTTGTTATTAAACCCTTATGAATGCATGTGTGTTTGTTATTTATGCATGAATGCTTGTCATGCCATGTTTGATTGCTATAAATGATAAGGATTCGTTTAAATATGAAAACAATATCATCTAGCTCTTTTCCAAACAAAATCAAATCAAAGGAAATTCAAATAAGAAGGCATATGATCAAACGGTCATTTTTGCCAAAGTTAACCACTAGCCCACTTTAGGCATCTCTAGTAAATGATTTCAAACAGAAACAATTCTACTTCTTTTCACCCCTTGCTATACCAAGTGAAAATGAACCCAAGCTAACTTTACAAACTTACAGAAACTATTTTCAAATCCATTTGAGAGGCATTTCAAAATTGAATCAAGTGTAGGTACCTAGATCACCATTTTACAAAAACCACTCAAACCTCCACCACTTGACAAATCTTAGCAACCAGAGAAACCCAAGCATGTGACCAGCACACCCACCAAAAATCATTTGAAAATTCAAAGGTTTAGTTCATGCGGCCATTTGATCGAGCACTTGACAGGCAGAGTACAAGTCTGACAACTATCTACTATTTTGATCAATCAATTGCTCACCATTTGTACCCAATTCAACTCAGTTACTAGCCCACGATCATCCCCAGTACCCAGCCGTTCAGTGGAGCATCTCTCACTCACCAATTGGACCGGTGCCATGCCATACCCGTGCATGCCATGCCGGTCGAGCACGAACACGATGCCACACGCCCCGCCACCCTCTCCCACGACCACTAGCAGCTAGGCTTGACCTCACCGTACCCCTCTGTCTACCCCTCGACCAATGGCGAGCAGTGGAGAAGCCAGCATAGCCGCACCCATTTAACTCGCTGCCATGCCGAGCACACGCTAGAGCACCGAAGCCGCATCGCGCAGCCACGCCGCGCCTCTCTCTCTCCTTGTGTACCTGCACTCTCCGCGTCACCAGCAACCCCCCAAACACAACCATTCGCCGCCGCGCGCCCCGTGACCACCGTACGCCATGACGAACACTGTGGTCCTCGCATAGAGCACAGATGTATCCCGACCGATTAAGACCACCCCTCGCCATGCCACTATGCGCATGAAAATCGCCGCAGACCACCACGTCGACCTATGCCCTCCGCCATGCCGATAGCGCCCTGTAGCAACGTCGCCGACGTGCCTGAGCCATGCCACGCTTCCTCTCTTGCCGGTGTATAAATAGGACCCTCCCCAGCCTCCAAAGGCACACCATTCGACTCCCCTCTCACTCAGAAACACCCCTAACCCTTCTGCGGAGTAAGGTGAGCACCACATCGCCGGAATTTTGCCAGAGCCTGCAGCTGCAGTGAAGGAAAGGAGTCGTTGATTGGAGCCACCCTAGGAGCAGCCATGACCACCATTCGACTCGACATCATCTACCATCCCATTTGCCCCCATCGCCGGACATAGTTGGAGCCCTGGTAAGCCCCCATCGACCCCCACCGTGGCGCTAGGTTTAGAATCCCCCGCGCTCACTGCGATGTAGACGATGAACCAGAGCCGATGATCTCGTTCTAATCGCACGGTTGAGATTAGCTGATACCGTTTCGTTTAGAGGCAGTCGCTGGCGCGTGGTACCAGCCTGTAAGCAGCCCGCTGTACGCGCGCCGCGTAGTTGGGCTGGCCCATGTTCATTCCCGCGCTTAGCCCATAGATTCAAATAGAGATTTTCCATTTAATTCAAAATCCTATTCAATCAGTGGTTGCAAAATTGAATTTAGGGAGATTTACTTAACCAAAATGCATGATTCCAATTTTGTTAGAAAGGTATTGCAAATGTATACACACTCCTGTCCGGTTCAAACCATTTGCAGTTATAGATCACCTATAGTAAAAATAACAAGACAAAGACTTTTGCAACTTCAATTTTTTTATAAAATCAACCATAAATGCTTTTGAGTTGATTCCAACTCTCAAAAATCACATTTACCATGCTCTATGTGCATATGTAAAAAGATTTAGTTTTACAGATATTAATCATGTACTAGTATTAAAAGGATGTTATATAGGCATTTATCATCACTTTAAATATTATATAATGGCAAGAATAAACTTTGAAATACATGCCAACCCCTTTAAATCACATTCCTAAGTATTGGAATATGGGTGATGACATGTGTCAATATGATCCCATATTCTAATTGGAGGATATTAAATCTTAGGTATTGTTTCAATGAGTAGAAATTACTTTTCCAAAATGAGATAAATAAGAATGTGTCAATATTCCATGTGATGATTGAGATGATGCTAGATCATCTAGTGTGAGCCCTTGTGTGCTAAATAGAAATAGCTAAGTGTTTGGTGATTGTGTACCTCATATTTATTTAAAGACGCTAGTATCGACCTGGGGTACGACGAAGAGGAGTTCTACGAAGACGAAGAAGAGAACTTTGATAACTACACTACTCAAAGCAAGCTAAACTATGCAAGCCATCCCATGCCAGCTAGCATATGCAAGATACCTTATGCAATTCATTTGAGATGCAACTTTACCAATTCCTAGTTTTACCTACAAGTTTACTTTTCCTTTACCAAAGTTTTGCAAATAGTTCATTAATTGGTGATTAGTGGAAAAATAGGATAGATGATATCAAGAGCATAGAACTAAGTTTGGATAGTTACACTTGATGAGCACCCCCATCAATAGTGATACCCTCATGAATAGATGCTAGTGCTAAGCTAATATGGATCACTTTAGATGGGAACACTGAGAAAATGATTATGAAAACCTTGGAATGATGAGTCATTCTATTGAAATGTTTTGACAAGTGTTATGAAACACACTGATTTGAAGATGATACTGAATGAAACGTGTGCCTTGACTTTGATAAAAAGGGATGGTTGGGTTCAGATGCGATACCATTCCAATTTTACCGTACAACCACAATACCTGAGTTGGGTAGGGCTTAACTGGAAGTTTATATGCCTTAGTATGGGTTCCCTCGCAGAAAGAGGCTGAGCTGAGGCTACCTCACAAATATGAATGTCCATCTATGGAGTTCCGAAGATGGCAGTAGGCCATGGCTGTGAGGCCAAACTCATAGGGGAGGTGCCTATACTAGGGTGTGTAATTGAAAGGTTAGGATTGATTATCCGCATACCAAGTATGATGATTCGGGGTTTTCCCTGACGGATGTGTCGAATTTTGTGGTGAAAGTGTACCCCCTCTGCAGAGTGTCAAACTATTCGAATAGCCGCGTCCGTGGTTATGGACTGTTGGAGTGGCCATACTGTTCCGTTGTCAGATGTTTTCAAAATGACTTGTGACTCGAAAGATGACTTTGACTTGACCACAACAGAGTTGTGGACATGAAACTACGTTCCCACTTAAGTAATCTAGATAACTAAATTAGGCTGTACTACTAAGTACTTCTGAAATGAAACTGGCTTATTGCAAACAAGACTAGAGCTTAGGATTCCTAATAGAAATGTCTTACTTACATTAGTGATAGTTTTGAGTACTTTAAGAGTACTCATAGATTTGTTCCTAGCTATTCCCATGGCCGGACTATGATGAACCGGACAGCATTGCCTGTGACAATGAAGAGGAGTCTACTATGTTTATTTCCGCTGCTTTGATATGTATTCAGACTTGATCATGAGATCAACTATTTGTAAGACTCTTATGGTTTGTAATGGATGATGTACTGTGGTACCAATTCTGTTATGTCTCGCAAAAATGGTAATCCTGGGATTGTGATGTACGGCATAACAGGCATTTGGACTTAAAAATCCGGGTGTTGACAAGTTGATATCAGAGCCATCCTGACCATAGGAGACCCTAGTTAGAATGGACGTCTGAAAAACCTAATTTCGAAACAAATGAAGTGAGTATTTACAAAAACTTATTCTCACTCTTATCCTTGAGATTCTTTCAAAAAGAATTCACATGTTCCTCAAAATTCTTGCAATTCTACATAAAACTTGACACACTTGATCACCTCACTAACTTACTCATCGTAATTGCTTATAGATGTAAGTAAAATACAACAAGTTCTACCAGTTGGGAAATGGAGGAGAGCTCATCTTTGAGAGGGATTTGGGACATCTCGCGGAGTTTCTTGGACGCCCACACCTGGAGTTCTTCAGAGAACAGCTCCACAATCAGTCAGGAGGAGAACTACAGTGGCTGATCATTGCCGATCTGAGAGGCAAAATGGAGCCACCTCTTTCGGAGAAGATCCAGTTTAGCTTGAGGGAGAACAACTAGTTAGATGGGCTAGCTAGAGCTATGCAAGAGGCACTTGCTTGTCTATGTGCACAGAACATCAACCAGATCAATGGCACCCGCTTCGCCCACTATGCAAGATGTGACTCTATGGGACAGCCCTTGGCCATGCCGACACATCCGGAGCTGAAGCACCATGTGGATCACCTTGACTCCATGCTGCACGAGACTCAGAAGGAGTTGGACAACGCTCGTGCCTATGCCAACCAGAATCACGCAGTTGCAGCCAAGAAGAACCAAACCCTCGCCATCCTTGCTAAGGAGCGCAAGACACGTCGTCTCTAGCCTGACAAGAAGGACCGCATCATTGCTCGTCTTTGCCAAAAGGTGGAAACTCTTGAGGATACCATCCATGACCAGGAGATCCAGCTTGAGGAGAAGGAAGAGGAAGGTGAAGATATTCATGGGGATATCCACTCTTATCTCAGTGATGACGATGACTATCTGGAGGATGTCGCCACAGAGTTCCACATTGACGAGGATGACACCAACTTCATTGATGATGAGGAGCCCGGCAGTTCTGATGATGAGTAGTCACACTTGAGAACTATCGTAGGTGTGAGTTTGTATCTGGTCCCGATGTATCGTAGCTTGACAGAATGGTTCTTAAAACCATTTGCTTAGTAGTTGTGATGTGTGGTTTGTACTTTGTTGTTTGGAATGAATGAATGAAAAGGAGTTGTTAGTTTTCAAACCTTCGCAATACTCAAAGTTTAAAGCTTTTGAAACAAACCCCTAAACCATAGAAATTTCCCTCTTATCTTATGATATATCTCAATCTTCAAATGACTCGCGGAAACCCTAGTGGAAGCAGCTCATCCCAGGACCCAATGCCTCAGATTCTACATATGTTAGTTTTAGACCGTGAAGCCAGTAGAGCTGAACGTCAAGCCAATCTCGCCACTCTTCAACAGATAGCCCAGATGGCCCACAACAACCAAGGCCAGGGAAACCAAGATCACCATGGATACAAGCTCAAGAACTTCCAAAACACCAACCTTCTATGTTTAGCAAGTCCGAAGAGCCCTTAGATGTGGATGACTGGCTACAAATAAGGGAAAACAACTTAGAAGTTACAGGAGTAGATGCCAATGAGAAGGTACTATTTGCCACCCACTATCTGTCAGGATATGCAAGGTCATGGTGGAATAGCACCCGTATAATGAACGGAGGACAGATGATGACTTCGGAAGAATTCAAGCTCAAGTTCAACCGGACCCATGTGCCCCCAGGTTTGATCAAGAGGATGAGGGATGAATTCAGGGAGCTGAAGCGGGAAAGGATGACTGTGGTAGAATACCGTGACAAAATTTTGTCTCTGGCTAGGTATGCCCCTGATGAGATCGACACTAAAACGAAGAAGGAGAGATTCCTAAATGGTCTTCATGATGAGATGCAGACAGTGTTAGTCAACATTCCCTTTGACGACCTTGAAGCGTTAGTAGATTCTGCCATCTAGATGGAAGGAAAGATCAACCAAGCCAGTGAGAAGCACAAGCATCGTATGATGCACCAACCTGGACCCCACCATACCCTGAAATACCGCCCCAACCCGTCTGCAGGATTTGCACCAAGAAACAACAGACCACCTATGTCCCGTCTGAACTATCCCAATCGTGGCGGAGGAAACCCGAGGCCTGGGGGCCACCACAACAACAACCCCGGCAACCCCAATAACTTCAACCGTGCACCGCCAAGGTCCAACAACAACAATACTGCCCCAAGGACTGGAAGCAATGTTGTGTTTGTCGCAGGGAAGGACAAGTCCATGATAAACTGCTTTGAATGTGGAGTCACGGGTCACTACTCCAATGAGTGCCCCAAGAAGCTTGCTATAGCCACCAATGTCACTACACCTGCCCAGCAGCAGCGCCGTGTCTAGGATGGAAAGAGGTTTGCCCCAGGAAACCCGAACAACCATACCGGCCCTCTGTTCCACATGAATGCGGAAGAAGCCCAGGAAGCGCCAGATGTCGTGCTGGGTATGTTTTCTATTAACTCAATACTTGCAAGAGTGTTGTTTGATTCTGGAGCATCGCACTCCTTTGTTACCGAAGAATTTGCATGCACTAGTAAGATTCAACCCACCAATTTGAAGCATGTTATGATAGTTCAATTACCTGGTTCAACCACCAAAGCTAGAAAATTTTGCAAGGCCGTACCTATCAGAATACATGGGATAGATTTTTATGCCAATCTAATAGTACTTGGAACCAAAGGTTTGGAAGTGGTACTAGGAATGGATTGGATGTCGAAACATCAAGGATTAATCAACTGTGCTAAGAATTAGTGGAGCTCAAGAAGTAGCTTGATGACATGTTGGGTAAAGGTCTGATACAACCAAGTGCATCGCCATGGAGATCACCTGTTTTGTTTGTGGATAAGAAGGATGGTGCCAACCGTTTGTGTACGGATTACCGGAAGCTGGATGACGTCACCATCAAGAACAAGTACCCACTTCCGAAGATAGAATATCTGTTTGACCAACTAACTGGTGCCAGAGTGTTTTCTAAGATTGACCTTAGAACTGGTTATCATCAATTAAATATCCGTGCAACAGATATCCCAAAGACCGCTTTCACAACCCGATATGGATTGTATGAGTACAATTTCATGTCATTTGGATTACCCAATGGCCCTGCTTATTTTATGAATCTCATGAATAAGATTTTTATGACCTTCTTGGATAAGTTTGTCGTTGTTTTTATCGATGACATTCTGATCTATTCCAAGTCAGAAGAGGACCATGAACAACACCTAAGAACCATCCTTGAAACCCTTAGGGAGCATCAGTTGTATGCCAAGTTTAGAAAATGTGAGTTCTGGTTAAAGGAAGTAGGATTCCTAGGCCATATCTTGTCGGCAGGAGGAGTTGACCTCGATCCCGCCAAGATTAAGGATGTTGAAGAATGGAAAGCCCTAACCACTCAAATCAAAGTCCGTGCATTTCTTGGATTAGTGGGATACTACTGCAAGTTTGTTGAAGGATTTTCAAGCATCGCAAGGCTGATGACCAGCTGTTGAAGAAAGACAAGAAGTTTGAATGGACGAACAAATTTGAAGCAAGTTTTCAAGATCTCAAGAAGAGATTGATTTCAGCCCCAATTTTGATCATGTCGGATATCAAGAAGCCTTTTCATGTATATTGTGATGCATCCAAGATTGGCCTCGAATTTGTGTTGACGCCAGAAGGCAAAGGCATATCATATCTATCTAGACAACTGAAGCAACATGAGCAGAATTACCCCACCCATGACTTAGAATTGGCAGCCGTAGTTTTAGCCTTGAAGACATGGCGTAATTACCTTAGTCACCGCTGTGAGATTTATTCGGATCACAAGAGTCTGAAGTATATTTTCACCCAGAAAGAGTTGAATATGAGGCAACAGAGATGGATAGAGTTGATCAAGGATTATGACCTTGATATTCACTACCACCCCGGCAAGGCCAATGTGGTAGAGGATCTCTTAGTAGACTGCCGTGTAGATTAAACACCATGATAAAGGAAGCTCAGCCAAGTCTACATGAGGAGATGGAGAACTTTAGAATGGAGCTAGTTAGCAAAGGATTTCTAGACAGTATTGAACTTCAACCCACTTTGATCGGTCAAATAAAGGAAGCTCGGAAAGGAAATGCCAGTATAGATGGAATTAAGTGCCATATCAGCACAGGGAAGGTACCCAGATTCACTGAAGATGAAGAAGGAGTTCTATGGTATAAAGCACGTATTTGTGTGCCAGCAGATTCAGAGTTGAAGCAAGTCATTATGCAAGAAGCCCATGATACCCTTTATTCTATTCATCCAGGAGGAACGAAGATGTATCAAGATTTGAAGGAGCAGTTTTGGTGGCACAAAATGAAGAGAGAAGTCGGAAGCTATATCGCTAAGTGTGATATCTGTCAGAGAGTCAAAGCGGAAAATCAGCGACCCGCGGGACTTTTGCAACCATTGCAGATTCCGGAATGGAAATGGGATTCTGTTGGAATGGATTTCATCACATGTTTGCCTACATCTAGTAGGAGAAACGATTCTATTTGGGTCATAGTAGATAGACTGTCCAAGGTAGCTCATTTCATACCCATCAAGACCACCTATCAGATCTCGAAGCTAGCAGAGTTATACATCGCTAGAATAGTCAGTCTGCATGGAACCCCCAAAACCATTGTGTCAAATCGAGGAACCCAGTTTACCTCGAGATTCTGGAAGAAAGTCTAAGAAGGATTAGGAACCAAACTGAACTTCATCACAGCTTATAACCCACAGACCGACGGACAGAATGAAATAGTAAACCAGATCCTAGAAGATATGCTGAGAGCCTGTGTATTAGAATATGGATCTAAATGGGAAGATTGTCTGCCTTTCGTGGAATTCTTATACAACAACAGTTATCAAGCTAGTTTGCGAATGGCCCCATTTGAGTTTTTGTATGGAAGGAAGTGGTGTACCCCCCTAAATTGGTCGCAAGTAGGAGAGAGTCAGATATTCTGACCCAACATCCTACGAGAAGCCGAAGATAAGGTTCATAAGGTTCGTGAACACCTCAAGACCGCCCAATCCAGACATAAGAGTTACGCTGACAAAGAGGTCGAGACCTGGCCTTCAATGTCGGAGATTTCGTGTATCTCAAAGTATCACCCTTGAAAGGAATGCAGCGTTTTCAACTGAAAGGGAAGCTTTCCCCCAGATATATTGGACCCTTCAAGATTTTAAGTCATCGAGGAGAAGTATCCTATCAGCTAGAACTTCCGGAAGAGATGTCAGCCGTACATAATGTGTTTCATATCTCGTTACTTTGCAAATGCTTAGAAGTTCCGGAGAAGACCGAAGTTTTCAAGAACATCGATCACCGAGCTATAGATATCAACAAGGATTTAACCTATCATGAAGTACCTATTCATATTTTGGAAGAAGCTTTCAGAACCACTCGGACCCGGAGTATCAAGTTTCTCAAAATCCAGTGGAGTAACCATACCGAAGAAAAACGCCACTTGGGAGCGAGAAGATTATATTAGGACTGAGTTTCCCAATCTCTTTAGTTCCTAGTTTTTTTTAATCTCGGGACAAGATTCTATTTAAGGAGGGAAGGTTTGTAACACCTCAAAAATATTAAACAAGATTATCAAATTCTAATCACCCAAGATTAGGGTTAACAAAAACTTTTATTATCAAACCCTTATGAATGCATGTGTGTTTGTTATTTATGCAAGAATGCTTGCCATGCCATGTTTGATGCTATAACTGATAAGGATTAGTTTAAATATGAAAACAATATCATCTAGCTCTTTTCCAAACAAAATAAAATCAAAGGAAATTCAAATAAAAAGGCATATGATCAAATGGTCATTTTTGCCAAAGTTAACCACTATCCCACTTTGGGCATCTCTAGTAAATGATTTCAAATAGAAACAAGTCTACTTATTTTCACCCCTTGCTAAACCAAGTGAAAATGAACCCAAGCTAACTTTACAAACTTACAGAAACTATTTTCAAATCCATTTGAGAGGCATTTCAAAATTGTATCAAGTGTAGGTACCTAGATCACCATTTTACAAAAACCACTCAAACCTCCACCACTTGAAAAATCTTAGCAACCAGAGAAACCCAAGCATGTGACTAGCACACCCACAAAAAATCATTTGAAATTTCAAAGGTTTAATTCATGCAGCCATTTGATCGAGCACTTCACAGGCAGAGTACAAGTCTAACAAATATCTACTGTTTTGATCAATCAATTGCTCACCATTTGTACCCAATTTAGCTCAGCTACTTGCCCACGATCACCCCAGTACCCAGCTGTGCAGTGGAGCATCTCTCACTCACCAATTTGACTAGTGCCATGTCGTACCCGAGCATGCCATGCCGGTAGAGCACGAACATGATGCCACACGCCGCATCACCCTCTCCCACGACCACTAGCAGCTAGGCGTGACCTCACCGCACCGCTCTATCCAACCCTCGACCAATGTCGAGCAGTGGAGAAGCCAGCACAGCCGTGCCCATTTAACTCGCTGCCATGCCGAGCGCATGCCAGCGCACCGAAGCCGCCTCGCACAGCCACGTCGCGCCTCACTCTCTCCTTGTGTACCTGCACTCACCGCATCACCAGCAACCCCCTAGACACGACTGTTCGCTGTCACGTGCATTGTGACCACCGTACGCCATGACGAACACCGTGGTACTTGCATAGAGCACAAATGTATCCCGACCGATTAAGACCTCCCCTCGCCATGACACCATGTGCATGACGATCATTGCAGACCACCGCGTCGACCTATGCCCTCCGCCATGCCAATAGCGTCATGTAGTAACGTCACCGACGAGCCCGAGCCATGCTGCACTACCTCTCTCGCCGGTGTATAAATAGGACCCTCCCCCAGCCTCCAAAGGCACACCATTTGACTCCCCTCTCACTCAGAAACACCCCTGACCCTTCCCCGGAGCAAGGCGAGCACCACGTCACCGGAATTTCGCTGGAGCCCACCACTACAGTGAAGGAAAGGAGCTGTTGATTGGAGCCACCCTAGGAGCCGCCACGACCACCATTCGACTCACCATCGTCTACAACCCGTTCGCCCCCATCGCAGGACCTAGTTGGAGCCCTAGTAAGCCCCCATCGACCCCCACTGTGGTGCTAGGTTTAGAATCCCCCACTCTCACTACGACATAGACGACGAACAAGAGCCGTTAATCTCGTTCTAATTGCACAGTTGAGATTAGTTGATATCATTTCGTTTAGAGGCAGTCGCTGATGCGTGGGACCAGCCTAAAAGCAGCCCGCTGCGCGTGCGCCGCGTAGTTGGGCCGGCCCATGTTCATTCCTGTGCTTAGCACACAGATTCAAATAGAGATTTTCCATTTAATTCAAAATCCTATTCTATCAGTGATTTCAAAATTGAATTTAGGGAGTTTTACTTAACCAAAATGCATGATTCCAATTTTGTTAGAAAGGTATTGCAAATTTCTACACACGCCCGTTGGATTCAAACCATTTGCAGTTCTAGATCACCTATAGTAAAAATAACAAGACAAAGACTTTTCTCAAAAATCACATTTACCATGCTCTATGTGAATATGTAAAAAGATTTAGTTTTACAGATATTAATCATGTACTAGTATTAAAAGGATGCTATATAGGCATTTATCATCACTTTAAATATTATATAATGGCAAGAATAAACTTTGAAATACATGCCAACCCCTTTAAATCACATTCCTAAGTATTGGAATATGTGGTGATGACATGTGTCAACATGATCCCATATTCTAATTGGAGGATATTAAATCTTAGGTATTCAAATGAGTAGAAATTACTTTTCCAAAATGAGATAAATAAGAATGTGTCAATATTCCATGTGATGATTGAGATGATGCTAGATCATCTAGTGTGAGCCCTTGTGTGCTAAATATAAATAGCTAAGTATTGTTTGGTGATTGTGTACCTCATATTTATTTAAAGACGCTAGTATCGACCCGAGGTATGAAGAAGAGGAGTTCTATGAAGACGAAGAAGAGAACTTCGATAACTGCACTACTCAAGGCAAGCTAAACTATGCAAGCCATCCCATGCCAGCTAGCATATGCAAGATACCTTAGGCAATTCATTTGAGATGCAACTTTACCAATTCCTAGTTTTACCTACAAGTTTACTTTTCCATTACCAAAGTTTTGCAAATAGTTCATTAATTGATGATTAGTGGAAAAATAGGATAGATGCTATCAAGAGCATAGAACTAAGTTTGGATAGTTACACTTGATGAGCACCCCCATCAATAGTGATACCCTCATGAATAGATGCTAGTGCTAAGCTAATATGGATCACTTTAGATGGGAACACTTGGAGAAAATGATTATGAAAACCTTGGAATGATGAGTCTTTCTATTGAAATGTTTTGACAAGTGTGAAACATAATGATTTGAAGATGATACTGAATGAAACATGTGCCTTAACTTTGATAAAAACTCATGGTTGGGTTCGGATACGATACCATCCCAATTTTACTGTACAGCCACAATACCTGAGTTGGGTAGGGCTTAACTGGAAGTTTATATGCCATAGTATGGGTTCCCTTGCGGAAAGAGGCTGAGCTGAGGCTACCTCGCAAATATGAATGTCCGCCTATGCAGTTCCTGAGATGGCAGTTGGCCATGGCTGGGAGGCCAAACTCATAGGGGAGGTGCCTATACTAGGTGTGTAATTGAATGGTTAGGATTGATTATCCGCATACCAAGTATGATGATTCGGGGTTATCCCTGATAGATGTATCTAATTTTGTGGTGAAAGTGTACCCCCTCTGCAGAGTGTCAAACTATTCGAATAGCCACGTCCGTAGTTATGGACAGTTGGAGTGGCCATACTGTTTCCTTGTCAAATGTTTTCAAAATGACTTGTGACCCGAAATATGACTTTGAGTTAACCACAACAGAGTTGTGGACATGAAACTAGGTTCCCACTTAAGTAATCTAGATAACTAAATTAGGCTCTACTACTAAGTACTTCTGAAATAAAACTGGCTTATTGCAAACAAGACTAGAGCTTAGGATTCCTACTAGAAATGTCTTACTTACATTAGTTATAGTTTGCGAGTACTTTAAGAGTACTCATGGCTTTGTCCCTAGCTATTCCCATGGCCAGACTACGATGAAGGCTATCCGGAGGAGGGACAACAGGATGTATATGATAACTAGGATCATCTCCCATCGTCAGCATTGCCTATGACAATGAAGATGGAGTCTACTACGTTTATTTCCGCTCCTTCGATATGTATTCAGACTTGATCATGAGATCAACTATTTCTAAGATTATTATGGTTTGTAATGGATGATGTACCGTGGTACCAATTCTAATAGGTCTCGCAAAAATGGTAATTCTAGGATTGCGATGTACGGCATAATAGGCATCTGGACTTAAAAATCCGGGTGTTGAAAGTACCTCAAAGCCTAGCTTGAAGTAAGGATGGGTATTTTGAAAAGGTTGGGTTTTGAAGTAGATAAGAGACCCTGGTATTTCTACCAAGAGTGGAATTCAAAATCTTATAAAAGGTTTTGGAGAAACCTAGAGGTAAGAGTAGTTGAAAGTTGTGTCTTGAAAACATAAGGATATTATATTATATAGCTCTCCATAGTTTGGTCAATAGAAGCTACTAAAATAATTAGTGTTGCAAAGGCATCTTGGCTCAAGTTTTGAAATGCCAAAACATTTGAGAAAATGAAAAATAAGCCAAGATAGTTTTGTGAAATAGCTGTTGTAAACTGAGGGTGAGGTAAGGACTATAACATCTACTACACTTTTAGAGGCATAAGCACTAACAAACAGTCAAGCAAACACTGCATCACTAAATAAGAAAAAGTTTTTGTTCCCCCTAATTTTTGCATTCTGGACAACTAATCAGGGCAACTGAAATTGGGATGTTACAATGACCTTGTTATTAACAATATACAATGTTCATGATCAGGAAACCTTGATCATCAGTTAATCAACAAGCTAGTGTAGTGAGAGGGATTACTAGGAACATTATCTTTTGTTTATTAAACACACATGTATTAACGTTTCCTGTTAACACAATTATAGCATGAGAAATAAACATCTATTATAAACCTGGAATAAGATAATAACCATTTATTATTGCCTCTCGGGCATATTCCTTTCAGTCTCCCACATGCACTAGAGTCAATAATATAGTTTTACATAGTTATGAATTTAACACCCATAGCGTTCTGGTGTTGATCATGTTTTGCCCTTTGGAGAGCTTTCGGCAACAGATCTTCAATGTTCAGATCCGTGTCTATTTTGCAAATCTCTATATTGCCATCCTGGACATGTTCCTGGATGGATTGAAAACGGAGCTTGATATGCTTGGAATTCTTGTGAGACCTTGGTTCCTTAGCATTGGCTATGGCTCCATTGTTGTCACAACAGATAACCATTGGATCCAAATCACTTGGAACTACACCTAGTTTGGAAATGAACTCCTTCATCCAAATTGCTTCTAGCACTACTTCTGAAGCAGAGATATAGTACGCCTCCATTGAAGATCTTGCCACCACAGGTTGCTTGGAACTGCTCCAACTCACCGCTGCTCCATTCATAATAAATACATATCCAGATTGTGACTTAGAGTCATCTGGATCAGTGTCGAAGCCAGCATCAACATAACACTTTGCGACGAGCTCTTCTTCATCACCATAGATGAGAAACATATCTTTTAGTTCTTGTTAAGTACATAAAGATATTCTTGACAGCCTTCTAGTGTTGCACACCTAGATCAGATTAGTACCTACTAGTCAAACTAACATCATGTGCCACATCCGGTCTTATACACAACATATCATACATAAGAGAGCCTATGGTTGAGGCATAGGGGATATTGACCATCATTATCTATCTTCTTCCGAAGCTGGACTCTGAGTCTTGCTCAAAGTCGTACCTTGCAAAATACGTAAGAGCCCTTTCTTTCTATCATGCAATTTGAACTTTTTAAAAATCTCGTCAAGGTATGTACTCTACGATAATCCAATTGAGCATCTTGATATATCTCTATAGATATTGATGCCTAAAATATAAGCAGCTTCACCAAGGTCCTTCATTGAAAACTTACTATTTAAGTAATCCTTTATGCTATTCAAAAGATCTATATCATTTCCAATTAATAATATGTCATCCACATATAATATCAGAAAATCTACAGGGCTCCCAGTCACTTTCTTGTAAATACAAGCCTCTCCTATAGTTCGGAAAAATACAAACCCTTTGATCACTTCATGAAAGTGGAGATTCCAACTTTGGGATGCTTGCTTCAGTCCATAAATGGAACGCTAAAGTTTGCATACATTGTCAGGACCCTTAGGATCAAAAAAACCTTTGGGTTGCATCATATACAACTCTTCCTCAATGTTTAATTTAGGAACACTATTTTGACATCCATCTGCCATATTTCATAATAAAAAAATACAGCAATTGCTAACATAATCCTAACAGACTTTAGCATCACTAACGGTGAGAAAGTCTCCTTGTAGTCAACTCCTTGAATTTGTCGGAACCCTTTCGTGACAAGTCGTGCTTTATAGACGGTTACATTACCGCCAGCACCAATTTTCTTTTGAAAATACATTTATTCTCAATGGCCTTATGGTCGTGAGGTAAGTCCACCAAAGTCCAAACTTGGTTTTCTCACATGGATCCTGTCTCAAATTGCATGGCTTCAAACCATTTGTTGGAATCCGGGATCATCATCGCTTCTTCATATGTTGCAGGGTGATCGCTTCCATCTACCATGAAATTTAAGACTAGACCATTGTATAGTTCAGGAGCTATATGTATCATTCTTGACCTGCGAGGTGAGGTAGTGGTCTCTTTTGGAGTTTCATGATTCTCATCATTAGTTCCCTCTTCACTAGGTGGATTCACCACTGGAACAGTTTCTGGTGTTGTGCTACTCGCCACTTCAGGAAGAGGAGGTTCAGTAACCTCGTCGAGTTCTACCTTCCTACTACTCACACCTTTCAAGATAAACTCTTTTTATAGAAAGGATCCATTCTTGGCAATGAAAACCTTGCCTTTGGATCAGTTATAGAAGGTGTACCCAATTGTTTCTTTTGGGTATCCTATGAAGACGCATTTTTCCACTTTAGGTTTGAGCTTATCAGGATGAAGTTTCTTCACATAAGCATCGCAACCCAAAACTTTTAGAAATGATAGCTAGTCCTGTGACCAAACTATAATTCATACGGTGTTGTTTCAACGGATTTTGATGGTTCCCTATTTAAAGTGAATGCAACTGTATCTAATGCATGACCCCAAAATGACAGTGGCAAATCGGTAAGGGACATCATAGATCGCACAATATCTAATAAAGTTCAATTACAATGTTCGGATACACCATTTCGTTGTGGTGTTTCGGTAGAAGTGAGTTGTAAAACAATTCCACATTTTTTGATGTGCGTGCCAAACTCGTAACTAAGATACTATCCTCCACGATCGGATCAAAGAAATTTGATCTTTCTATTACAATGATTTTCTACTTCACTCTAAAATTCTTTGAACTTTTCAAATGTTTCAGATTTGTGTTTCATTAAGTAAATATACCCATATCTACTTAAATCATCTGTGAAGGTTACAAAATAACGATATCCACCGCGTGCTCACACACTCATTGGACCACATACATCAGTTTGTATTATTTCCAATAAGTCTGTCGGCCGCTCCATTGTTCCGGAAAACGGGGTTCTAGTCATCTTGCCCATAAGGCATGGTTCACATGTCTCAAATGATTCATAATCAAGTGATTCTAGTAGTCCATCAAAATGGAGCCTCTTCATGTGTTTAACACCAATATGGCCTAAACGGCAATGCCACATATACGCAGCAATATCGTCATTTAGCTTGATTCTTTTGGCATTCACATTATGAATATGTGTACTATTAATATCAAGATTCAAAACAAATAAACCATTCAACACAGGTGCATGACCATAAAATATATTATTCATATAAAAGGAACAACCATTGTTCTTAGAAGCAAATGAATAACCGTCTTTCATTAAACATGATCCAGACATGATGTTCATGCTCAACGCGGGCACCGGATAACATTTATTTGGGTTTATTATCAATCTTGATGGTATATGAAGCGGCAGCGTGCCAACATCGATCACACCCACCTTTGATCCATTGCCTACGCGCATCGTCACTTCATCCTTTGCTAGTTGTCGACTATTCCTTAGCCCTCTTTCGAGTTACATATTTTAGTAATCGGGCAGGTATCAAATACCCAGGTGCTGCTTCAACTACTAGTAAGGTCCACATCAATAACATGTATATCACATATACCTTTGTTCATGTTCCCGGCCTTCTTATCTGCCCAGTGCTTTGGGAAGTTCTGCTTCCAATGACCAATCACCTTGTAGAATACTCAGTGTCAGGCTTAGGGCCTCCTTTGGTCTTGTAGTTAGGCCTGGCAACAGATTTTCGATCCTTCTTCAAGTTACCCTTGGATTTTCCTTTCTTGCCCCTTTTCGTAAAATGGGTGATATTGTTGACCACTAACACTTGGTGCTCTTTCTTAATGTCTACCTTGGTAGTTTTTAGCATGGCTACGAGTTTAGTGAGCGACTTGTTTGCACTAATCATCTTGTAGTTTAGCACAAATCCTTTGTAGCTAGGTGGGAGCGACTACAAAACTCTATCCATCGCGATATCAAGTGGAATCTCTCATCCCAGTGTCTCAAGACATTGAGCGTAGCTCGTCATCTTAATGACGTCCTCGTTCATAGAGATATGTTCCTCCATCTTTGTGCTAAAGAACTTATCAGAGATCTCATATCTCTCAACACGGATTTGGTCCCAAAACATAGTTTTGAGTTCCTCCACCATGACATCAACATTAGTAAGTTCAAAGCACTTTTGGAGTTCAAGCTCCAGCGACTGGAGGATCGCACACCGCACAAGAGTGTAGTCATCATATTTCATGTCATATGCGTCGCGCTCTTCCTAAATCGGGGTAGCTGCAGGGGCGTCACCTAACAGACCGTCTAGCACATAGGACTTCTTCATGCCCGTGAGGATAATCCTCATGTTGCGGTGCCATTTGGTGAAGTTAGACCTGTTATCTTGCAACTTTTATCTATCTAGGAATGCATTTAAATTCAATGCAAGGGGTGCCATGATCTACAATATATATATGCAAAGACTATTTAGGACTAGGTTTATAAAAGATAGAGCGAAAGTTTATTCAAAAATCACTATGAGAACTCCCACTCAAAAACGACATCTCTCTAGTCATTTTTAGTGATTGCACGAACCAAATTCACTACACCACGGCCGATCATCACGAGTGGTGGTGTAGCTCCAATAGCGAGCATCATATGGATATCATATCATTCATATGAATCGTGCTTTACCTTTTGGTTCATGTTCTAAGGCTATGTCTGTACATGCTAGGCTCTCCAAGTAAGAACCTTAGTATTCGTGTGTGTAAACTGTATTACACCCGTTGTATGCGAACGTAGAGTCTATCACACCCGATCATCACGTGGTTCTTCGAAACGATGAACTTTCTTAACGATGCAAACTAAGAGGGATAAGATGCTACCGCCATATTATTATCTTGATATTAGTGAGAGGGATCATATTATAATGCTACCGCCAAGAACTAAGGAAGACATAAGCAAAATAAGATGCATAAAAAGGGATAAACATCACATGCATTTATAATATATGATATGATATGGTCCTTTCTTGCACTTGATCTCCATATTGTGCTTCATGGTATGATCTCCATCATTCCACCGATGTGGCTCCAAGGTCCATGGCTCCACCATCATGGTTGTCTCCACCATTACAATATATCTCTCGGATATACATAAATAGCACACACGCCATAAAAAGATAAAGACAGCCATATGGCTCCTGTCAGTTGTTTAACTTACAAAAAATCACATTGCATACAACAATTTTTGTATCAATGTCCATATCACATCAAATTCCCTGCAAAAACAAGTTAGACGTCTCTAATTAATTTTTCCATATTTTATGTGGCTTTGGACTTCCTAGGAATGAACCGCTCTACCTACGAACTTCAGCCACAATGGTGATAAAATCAAGTTATTAGTAAACCATTGTAAATTAGATCATGACTATGCTGGGAGAGACATACACCTGCTGAGCCACTTATGCAATACGAGTTGCATGTCAAGCGTGGGACATGTCTCATGTGCGAGGACATGTAAAGTTACTCCGGGCCGCTTCATCCCAACATGCCACCATGATCCAAATTTATGCAACTATGAAATAACAAGATCATCAACACCCACATCTCTATGTGTTCTAACCATACATAGCATCTAGCATATACATAGCTCTTGGGGTTCGCTGCATGGAAAATAAAAAAATTCCTGCGGTTGCAACTACCAAGATCAAATCTAGGTGACACTTGTAACGGTTTAGATGGACTCACCCTCGAAGACAATAAAGTGGGATAACGTTCCTACAAAAAAATGTGGCTGTTGTAGATTGTACACGACTGTCATCAAGGATGTGAAGATGATAAGTGCCACAAAGGGGCAGCGCCTCCATAATTGGTCACATGTACGGTGTGCCGACGACTTCGTCCCTTGCTCCAGCTGGGCAGCGGAAGTAGGGGATCCTCGGACACTTCAGCAACACTACGACATGGTGATGATGGTGGTGGGAGGATCTTGAATATGGATTTGCCTAAGCACCATGCTCGTGGCAATGGACAAGGCTAGAAAGGGGAGGAAGATGCCAACCAAAGGGCATATGAGAGGAGGGAGGATGAGTGTGTGAGAGAGAGCTCCACCCTGCCTTTTATACGGGGAGGGGGCAGTCCCTCCCATGGCGGGTGGTCAAAGAGGTGCCCCCACCTCTTCCCTCATTCATGTGGGTGGACTCTCCACTCACAAAAATTGATCTCCAGTTTCTCATATTTAATCTCCACTCAAAATCAAGATTCATGCCATTAAAAACACCTTTTTTAATTCACTTGATTTAATGCCACTTATTTAATGAACACTTAATTTAATGAGTACTTCATTTAATGAACACTTTATTTAATGACCACATTAACAATTCAATCCCTGGTAATATTCCGATACAGCAAAACTATTCTGGCAGATTTATCAGAATAATTCCCGCGATGTCCAGTATTTTCTCACGTGTTCCCTATTCACTCAAATGCGTCGACTACCCTTAAGTGTGTCTCCCTACGGGTTCATGAACTATGTGGACATGATCAAGACTCTCTCTGATCAATAATCATTAGCGGGACCTGGAGATCCATAATGTCTCCCACTAGCTCAACAATAAACTAGTGATCGCGTGAACCTTATTCGTAGTAACCAATTCCTTTTGTCTCGCAATATTTTACTTGTCCAAGATCATATCATTTGGTATCTTCCATACCTATTTTGATCTCGTCATTGACAAGTACTCTTTTCTCATTACTGTGATATAATATTCGTAGTGATCGTTACCACTTTCTTGCAAGCTATGTTAATGTGATATCATTAAGAGGGCCTTGAGTATATCTCTCTGTCATCGGGATGGACAAACCCTAATCTTGATGCACAAGCCTCAACTAACACTTTCTAAGTACCCGACGACATCTTTATAAACACCCTACTATGGTGTGATGTTTGATAGAATCAAATTACTCTTCTAGAGTTAGCGAATGACGTGATATCATGGTCTAAGGATTAGGGTTACTTTGAATGAGCTAGCAATATAAACTAGAGGACATGATAGTATTGCTAAATCTACTACGGGTGAATGTTCATCACATCATTCTCTAATGACATGACCTTGTTATTAACAACATCCAATGTTCATGATCATGAAACCTTGATCATCAGTTAATCAACAAGCTAGTGTAATGAGAGGCATTACTAAGAACCTATTCTTTTTTTTATTAAACACACATGTATTAAAGTTTCCTATTAACACAATTATAGCATGAGAAATAAACATCTATTATAAACTTGTAATAAGATAATAACCATTTATTATTGCCTCTCGAGCATATTCCTTTTAGGTCCCGCTATTGATCATTGATATGAGAAAGGTCTCAATCATGTGTGTGATGTTCCCGAACTGTAGGGTAACACACTTAAGGGTATAATAACAATCGGATATCTTTTTGGATATCATGGAATCATCAGAGTAAGAAAGAGAGAACACCGAAACTGTTCCGAGAGAGAACCAGAATTGTTCTGGGAGGATCCATAGTCGTTCAGAATGGACCAAAAGGTGTTTCGGGTCAAGAGGATTTAATAATACATTTTTATATACTAATTAATAGAATTAATATTAAATAAATATTTATTATTAAAATTTAAAAAGGGTTACTTCCCCTAATGGGACAAATCCCAAAGAGGAATCGGCCCAAGAGGGCAATCCACCCAATAGGGCAAAGGGGGCAGCCGCTGGCCTTGGCCACCACACAGATGGGGTCCATCCTGACCGTTGTGCCCACCTTAGGTCGTGCGCACGTGGGGCCCACCTAGCCCGGCCTTCCGGCCCCTCCTCCCTTGGCCCTTCCACCTCCCCGTCCTTTAGTCCCACCCTAGGACTTGAGAGGGAATGGGTCTCCCATTTTCTTCTATATATAGGAGGGCCCTATAGGAGGAAAGGACATATCATAATTGGTAGATTTTATAATGCATTTTCCTTAGAGAATTTTACTTCCACACTCATGGGAGGGATGAGTGAGCCAGAGGTCATTATTGTACATTGGACGTGTGCGAAACTATGGAGGTGTTGCCACTAGCGGCATCTAGGTTGTTCTGCAAGGACCTGGGGTGACTTGCGAGGAGCTTCGTGACCTTGAGGTCAGCTACGGTCTCGGCTACTTCATCCATGTTCCCCTCAGAATGTTAAGCACTTCCGGTCTTTAAGGGTATGTCACAGAAACCTTCTCCGTTACAATTGGGTGTTGTGCTAGTCATGAAATTTTTGTATTTTTTGCTACGAACCCCTTTACATCTATAGGATTTCCACCGCATGTGCAAGGGAGGCATTTGTGCATGATTTATTCTCCTGGCCCAGCTTTAAGCTTGAGAGGGAGGCCACTAAACAGGGATCTGAATCTGTGACAATCTCCTTGGCATGTGCAGGTCATGATGCCCCGATTAACTTAGATCATATCTGTACTTCCTTCCCATCGAGAGAGAAAACAACCGCGTGGATGACTATGTGAGACCGCAGATGCCTTCGTGAAGACTCTGAACTTCAATTACGAGG
Organism: Avena eriantha; assembly: GCA_910589775.1. Lineage (NCBI taxonomy): Eukaryota > Viridiplantae > Streptophyta > Magnoliopsida > Poales > Poaceae > Avena > Avena eriantha. The sequence continues at coordinate 414,455,267 of OU342744.1, read as the reverse complement.
AGGTGTTAGGTGATGATGCCATGGAGGACGTCGATGGTACAGAAGGGTAGAGATGCCACAGATGTCTCCCTTTTATATAAACCTGACTTTCTATGTAACCTGTTGAACATGAACTTCATTTTCTTGCGTCTTGCAGCTCGTTTTACTAGTGTCTGGAGCCCAAAATTCTCTAGCATGTCTGTGCTGAATTAATCCTCTACTCGTAGCTTGTCTTGGTAGGAGATGTCTCTCAAGTGCAGGAGATCTATTATAGTATCTTTCAATATAGAAAATTTGTCGAACCCATGAGGATATGAAGGTATTGGTTAGCAAGTTCAATAGGTAAACAATAAAATATGCAAGTGTTTTGTGTTTTGAGGTTTATAGTTTAAAGAAAAGTAATTTGTTGTAAAGTAAATTGCAAGTAAGTAAATGCTCTTTTCAGAGAAATCCCAATCCTATATGTAGCAAGAGGGCAAGCTCAAGTTTGTGTTCTTATATGTAACAAACATTCCCGAGGGCGGCATGGATTTACTTAGCATGAAGATTACTACAACAATATGGTAAGCATTTTGTCAAGTTTAACTCCCATTGGACAAAGCCTAAAATAGGTGTAGCCATATACATGTGCAAATACACCTCTAATGATTAGTCCTAAGGCCATTTACATGCACAAACAAAGGATTCATTAATACATAAAAGTCCAACCATTTCTTTATGTTCTAAGGTCCCTGATCTAGAACCCCTAATGAAACTTGAAGTCTCATGACATAGTTTCTGCCATTCTATACCTCCCTACTCCCTTCATGACACTAAGGTGCATCCCTATGAGCCCATATAGGTGAAGTAATATGTAGTCGACATTCACATGTTACTATCATATAGTCACATAAAAGATTAAAACTTGACCAAATACTCATTGCATACTATATAGAAATCATATCCAAATCATCCTATGCCCTCGGGAACATGGGGAACTACTCACAACGGTGAAACATGATATATGGAATACAACACAGTCATAAAATATAATCTCACCACACAATAATGACAAGTTTCCAAGCACAATCATGCACACAACACTAGAATAATATCTAGGGCTCAATCTACCATAAATTATGAGGGGAATGATGTTGATCTCGAGATGGAGATGGTGCTAATGTTGGGGATGACAAAGATGGTGATGGATAGTCTCCATCCTATGCCAAGGAGGAGTTATGATGACAATGGAATCGATTTACCCCTCTCTAGAAGCCTCGGAGCAGCAGGATCTGCCCTCTCCTAGAGTAGGAGAAGACTTTTGCCTTTGCCCCACCTCTGTAAATCTTGTGAAAATTCTAGCATAGGTTTACTATCGAGACATATGCATGGTAAAAAGAGGGAGTCGAGATGACACTCGAGTCCCAAATGGGCCTAGGTGGCACGGACTAGTAAGGTGGCCATGCCACCTAGGCTCATTTGTCCCTCGTGGTTCTGGTGCCCCAGGTCCTTCTCCCGATGAAAAACTTTTGTGGTATTTTTCCTTTAATTAGTTGGTGTACAGAAGGTCCGTGAAATAGCAAAATACAAAAAATGAGGTTTTCTACCTCCGAGAAATTAACTACCAAAATAAGGGACTTTGTAGGTAAGTCCCTAAATCATATAAAAATGCATAAACAATGGTGAAATGATGTAAATAACAATATAAACTAGCTCTGTAAGTGGCTATTATGATGATACAACATGCAAGTATCAACTCCCCCAATATTAAACCTTTGCTTGTCCTCGAGAAAATAAGTGAATAGATAATATCATGTATCAATGAACTTATGGTTGATAAACAAAATATGAGCATTGTATCATCAACATGTGAATGTTCAATTATCCTAAAAGATTTATAAACTAATAGCCATGCAAATCATGACAACATGAATAGAAGTTCTAGCAACTAGACTTCACTTTGGAACAAAACAACCTTTGCATGTTGGACAAGTGAATCATCTTTAATGTCACATTAAATTTTAGCAGTAACCATTGCACTATTAGTAGTCTTACTAATGATTTTAAAAAGATATAAACTCTTATAGGACAACCAAATGAAAGAAGAGAATAATGAGAACAATATAGACATGAAGTTCAACTGGTCCAAGAATTTCTCTTGGTCAGTGATGCATGTAAAATGCATACATGAACTTTGTAGTTTATTGATACATGTTACCATATATTTGCAACTTACATGATGTTATATTAATGTTTTACATTGATTTATGGGGATTTACCAATGATCCCCTTTATTTGGTTTATAACTCTATAGGATAGGAAAATCATGTTTTGCATATTTTTATCTTTCAAGGACTTAAACAAAGTCAAATGGCCTGGGGATTTTGAGGAGTATTTTCTGCAAAGAGAGAGCATCTGGAGCACAAGAACCACAAGAGGGGAGGCCCAAGGTCCAAATGAGCCCAAGTGGCATGGGCCCTACCCTGGGCTAGGCCACCCTAGGATGTTATCTCCTCGAGCCTCCGCAGCCATCCATCTTCATCTCAGCCTCGAAGTCTTGAGCTAAAAACTCCTATAAAAATACCACCTAGGACGATCTCGGAGGAGGCGGCACAGAAAGATAGAAACACCGAAACAGAGATAGAACCAACGAAATTGGAGGAGGAAACACTGATGGAGTCACCACCAGCGGGATTTCTACCTTCTCCAACATCTCCAACTTCATCACCATGATGAAGAGGGAGTAGTCCACCTATGGACTATGGGTTTGTGGCAGTATCTTCATCTATTTCTCTCTCAATCTATCATTAATGAGTACCATATGAGCTTCTTAACATAATTATGGTAATCTATGTAATTGTTATGTGGTGGAACTTTATTCTATGAGTTGATATTTGAGATTGGGATTATATTATGTGTGATATGTATTGGTAGATACATATTATGTACCCCGTTCTTTATTACTTGTTTTGATCAAACGTGTATGAGAGGGCGTGTGTGGGGGAATGTGTGTATTAGTTCGAGTCACATGGTGGTGGCGATTGGATAGTGATAGCAAAATTCAAGATCTACTATGGTTTTTCCCTTCCTTTTGTTACCTCACTAGGGATAAAGTGAATGCATGTGTTATTATCATCTAGTGATAGCACATATGGTATTGTTTGTTCAAGGTAGCACATTTGGTATTCAACCATCATGTCAAAGTACCTAAGGCTATACTCTGCTTGTTCTTAATTCTAGATTGCACGGAGTTTCCATTTCTAGAGGAGTATAAGTGATATGTGTTGCATCATATTTAAATAGGATGTAATTCACATATGAATTCTTATAATACAGATAATGAAGTTTCATCAATATTGTATTGCTTATGAATTGTTTTATGTACACTTTATGAGAGAATAGACAAGTGAACCCATATAACCCTGGTCCAACGTTTATTATAAGAATTAACTTTGCTTTGCTTTTATATTCGTTGCACCAATTAAGTCTTGAAACACAAAAGAACTTTTACTATTGGCGAACAAAGCCAAACCCCCCCAAAACACCTTTCCCTTATTGTTTTTTTACTTTCTTGTTGTTCTAGATTTCTTTTACTTTTATTTATTTATAGTTTATTTTTAGTTTTACAAATACGAAACCTTGTGCTTGACAACCACACGGTGAAGTTGGGAACACAAGGAAAATATTTTGTTTTGTCGTTATAGATTGGTTTTACTTTTATTTATTTATAGTTTATTTTACGTTTTACTAATATGATAACTTGGCTTGACAACCACACAGTGAAGTTGGAGACACAAGGAAAATATTTTGCTTAGGTTGCTTGAAGAAGAAAACAAGAGAATTCTCTAAGACAATTCCCCAAGAGTTTGATATAAACCCTCAAGTCACCCTTGAGGGGAAAATACGCTTGCTACAACACTCTGCACTTGGAGTCCCATCGATTGGGTACACACAGAGTTGTTTCCATCATTATAGCATGATATGCACTCTTGGTTCGAATTGCTTCCACCCATTTAGTTACATAATCCACTTCCAACCAAAATATGTGTATGTTTTGTTTTTGATGGTGGGGATGGTCCGATGAAATCAAATCCACACACATAAAAAATTTCACGACGTAAATATTAAATCATAGGAATTTCATTTCTTTTAGCAATATCCTATTCTTTGGCATTTATCACAAGATGTAGCAATAACCTATTCTTTGGCCCATAAAAGCGGGATTGTAAGACGTTTGCAGCGGTGTGTTGCCCTTTATGGTGTCCTCCATAAGGGCTACCATGACAATCCCTTATGAGTTCTTGTTGCTCAGATTCAGGTATACAATGTCCAATAATACCATGCACACTTTTCTTATACAAGAATGGATCATCCTAAAAATAATGTGTAAGATCATAAAAGAATTTCTTTCTTTGTTGAGAATTAAAGTGTGGTGGCATTACTTTTCCAACAACAAAGTTTTCATAGTCGGCAAACTAAGGTGATGCAACTCTAGCACTATATGCATTAATATGTGCAAGTTCTTCATTAGCAAAACTATTATTAATAGGAATAGGATCTGAGGGAATATTTTCCATTCTAGACAAATGATCAGCTACATGGTTATCTTCTCCTTTCCTATCAAAAATATGTAGATCAAATTCTTGGAGTAAAGGAACCCATTTTATTAATCTAGGATTTTCATCTTTCTTATTCATAAGATATTCAATTGAAGAATGATCAGAATGCACAATGACTTTAGAATCAACAATATAAGGTCTAAACTTCTCACATGCAAATATCACTTCTAAAAAATATTTTTAAATAGTAGCATAGTTTATTTGAGCACCATCAAGTGTTCGACCAACATAATAAATAACATTTAAATTTTTATGCACTCTTTGGCCTAAAACATCACCTACTACATAATCACTAGCATCACACATAATTTCAAAAGGTAAATTCCAATGAGGAGGTTGAATTATAGGAGCACTTACTAAAGAATTCTTTAAAACATTAAAGGAATCTACACAATCATCGTTAAAACAGAATGGAACATCCTTTTGCAAAATATTATTTAGAGGTTCTGATATTTTAGAGAAATATTTAATAAACCTTCTATTGAAACCTGCATGACCAAGAAATCTTCTTATACCTCTTATATCTTTGGGGCATGGTAGATTCTCTATAGCTTCTATTTTAGCATGGCCCACTTCAATTCCTCTTCCTAAAACATGGTGTCCAAGAACAACACCTTCTATGACCATGAAGTGGAACTTATCCCAATTGAAAACTAGGTGTTGGTCATGACATCACTACAAAAATTTGTTAATATTGAATAGACAATTATCGAAGGAAGTACCATACATAGTAAAGTTATCCATGAATACTTCCATGATTTTCTCAATATAATCAGCGAATATAGCATTCATGCATGTTTGAAAGGTAGTAGGAGCATTGCATAAATCAAAGGGAATTCTTCTATAAGAAGACGTACCAAAAAAAGTAAAAGTTGTCTTTTCCTAATCATCCTTATGCACACAAATTTGAGAGAAACCCGAATAACCATCTAGATAGCAGAAATGTGTATGTTTTGATAGTCTTTCTAGCATTTGATCAGTAAATGGTAGATGATAGAGATCCTTATGAATAGCTTTATTTAGTTTTTTGAAATCAACGCACATTCTATAGCTAGTAACCATTCATTGAGCTACAGGTTCATTTTCATCATTTGGGACAATAGTGATTCCACTTTTCTTGGGTACAGAATGAATAGGACTAACCCCTTTACTACTAGCTATGGGATAAATAATACCTTCTTCTAAGAGTTTAATTACCTATTTACTTACCACTTATTTCATTTTTTGATGGAGACAAGATTTATAATCACAACAAGCATTGCATCCTCTTCCAAATTAATTTTATCCATACATAGAGCAGGCATTATACCTTTCAAATCATCAAGAGAATAGGAATTGTCGGCCTACGAACAAGAAGTACATCAAGTAACTTTGATTCTTCTTCAACTAAAAGGTTAGCACTAATAATAATAAGGGTAAATATTCTTTTCACTAAGGTATGCATATTTCATAGCATCCGGCAAAGGTTTAAGTTCAAAACTAGGATTCTCTTAAGATGGGGTAATTCTCCTAAATCATCAGGTGGAATATGTAATTGCAAAGTAGGAGGTTGTTGAGATAGTATTTGTTCTAAAGCTTATTTATGGATACCTATTTCTAATTAATTCCTATTGTACAAAATCAGTCCAGAAAGAGTGAGCAAAAAGGGTTTTATTTTGATTCCCTATTTTGAAAATCAAATATTAATTTTCTTCAGTCAGAATGACTAAAAAATAAGATGATTCAAAGAAGTTCTCAATCCCAAACTTTATATCGCGTGCATGGCCCATATTTCAAGAGATACAAGGGATTGAGACAGGGCGATCTCACCTCTTCTTTTTCATTTGGTGGTGGTCATAGAAAAGGGGGTCACTCTAGTGTACGACATTCTTTGTCCGTCCAGATCACGGTACATGTTCAGACTCTTTGGTAACTCCAACTTTAACTTTGATTTCATCAATAACTACTTATGAGACCTGTTCATGAGCAAAAATTGAGTTGTTTAAGTCCTGGAGGGTCGATCGGGAGAACTGTATAGTCAAAATCTGAGTTTGATCCTGGCTCGGAAGGAACGCTAGCTATATTCTTAACACATGCAAGTCGAATGTTGTTTTCGGGGAGCTGGGAAAAAGGAAAAGAGGCTCCTGGCTAAAGTTGACTCGCCCTACTTAAAAAATATAGGACGCGTGCTACGACTTTGACCTAACAACCACCGTTTGTTGGAACCAGAATAGTTCAGAACAGATTGACGAACCACTCAAAATAGTAGATTTTAGTATGATATCGTTCTTAAAAAGTCTAAAAAGATTCAAGCTAAGACAAACACTACTTTTAATAAAATAATCCAAAAATCTCTTGATATGAGTTTCCATTTCTCAAGAGACGCATTCTTAGAGCTATAAGAAGAATGTAATGTACCTGGGTCGCCACACAGCCGTTAAAGTTCCTATGGTACCAATTCATATTTGGTTACCCGAAACCCATGTAGAGGCACCTACGGCTGGATCTATCATCTTGGCTGGAATTCTTTTAAAATTGGGAACCTACGGGTTTTTAAGATTCTCAATACCCATGTTTCCAGACACGAGCCCGTCCTTGGGCAAATTTCTCGTTTTTCTCCTCCGCCTACGAGGTATTAGCAACCGTTTCCAGTTGTTGTTTCCCTCCCAAGGACAAGTTCTTATGTGTTACTAATCGTACACCAATGGAAACACCACTTCCCGTTCGACTTGCATGTGTTAAGCATGCCGCCAGCGTTCATCCTAAGCCAGGAATAGGGGTTTAACCATATTATCAAAGTGGTTAACTCCCTCAATAAACTTTACGTTGGAAAGTTCTAATTCTTCTATAAATTCATATGAATTTATTAATAATGCAATTTAGTCGGTTTATTGATTGCATATATTCTATATGGACCCTCTTATTCTTTTTTCAGCCCTAGGTGAAATTAGTTCACTGAAGGAAGAGAGCCTAAACTTAAGGCTTTTCCAAGCCTTGCCGATAGGTGCCTTATGGCTCGCTCAGTATATTGGCAAATACGCATATACTAACCTACTCATGTTCATAACTTGCATAAAGTCTTCCCTAAAAACAAACTAGCCCGTATCTTCCTAGTCCTTGTTGGCAGCGCGACAGATGGAGATGGCTGGTGAGGAGCATGGAGGAAAGTAGATTCTTGGTAGAATTTTAACGCCCTAGGCTCTTGATGTGGTGTCCCTTGAAACGAATAGAAGGTTTCTTTCTAAAATTATGAGAACTGACTTCTTGTCGTAGCCAACTTCTTATATATTATGTTTTCTCTTTTAAATGATTGTTCGAGTTAGGTGGTTGAGATGCTTCTACAGGGTGATTGTTGATAGGGCAGCTTCTAATACAATCAGTTAAAGACGTAATTCCTTGGTATGAACTTGAAATAGAATACTCTGAAATATCACTGTACTCGAGAAGTAGAGGAAAATGGTGACCCTTATCTTTACCTAAAGAAAGTTTGGCATCAGGTTACATATCTATTTTAAGCTAAGCTAAGCTAAACAATTTTATATTAAGCACGACATTCTCTCTTTGGGGCGAGCTATTACTTTACGTTCAGCTAGCACTAAAAAGTCTAGACGTAGTAGAAGTGGTAGAATTAAACAAAATATTTCGACTGGAACAACTATGTACGTTTTTGTGGCTCTCCAATGAAGAAATCAGTATGATATTTTTCATCTAAAAGAGTACTAAACTACATCAAATCTCCAAAAGAGGTGCTTGGTTTATGACAATTCTCTGTATCTATCTCCTTTCTAGCAAGCCTGAATTCTTTCATTTATGCTCTCCATTCCCCCAAGTCAATCGCTTAACCCTGATCTTGCCCCTCGCGAGTCTCATCTCGAGGTGCACTTAGGCAAGTCCCATTCTCAAAAAGTAGTGGAAATAGCTCAGTTGGTTAGAGTGTTGTCCTGTCACACTAGAAGTCGCGGGTTCGAACCCCATTTTCCCCGCCCGATCTTCCTGTTCCTCTCTGACTCATTTTGACTTCGCTAGAAGCTGATGCTTTTGGAAAGAGAAGGGAGAATATGTATTTAAACTGTGTGAGGATGGACTCTAGACCCACTCGTTCTGATTCTGTGATTGCCATTTCGAAAAATGGATAAATTTTTCAATCTTGGATCCAATTCGGAAAAGTACGAACTGCCTTAAAGTACAAACTCCTTAAAGCATGGACATGAAGGAATGGTCAAATTTGAAACATCTTTAATCGGATTCTCTCTTCTTAGAGAGCTTGAGAGTGTAATGAGTGGGTCGTCCAAATAAGACCACTATGAAAGTGAAAGGGAGAGCAAGAGCGGTTCAAAGGTAAATGAAATGGGTGAAGTTCCCTCTTGACCTTGTTTCTTTTTCTTGTTATTTGACTTATTGGAATCGAATTCTTCACATGATAGTCACACAAGCGAAGGAGAAGAGGATGGGTCTCGAGGGAACTCGTTTTCTTCTATTCTCAGTTTTGATCACTTTTCTATGAGTGTCTGAATAGTTTTAGATCCTTCCAAGGCGCAAGGGTTCTCTCAGCATTCACTTTGAGTTGGGTTTCTTGTGATCCTTGTAGTAGTTTTTATGTCCAATTTTATGGGAAATTATTCCTATGTTACGAGTTTGTGGAATACAATGAGATCTTCGTAAAGTGGATCATTATGAGTCTTACAACCAATTTGATTGCAAAATCCAATGGCAAAAAGAAGGGGATACATTAGCTCTTGGATAAAAAGGGCTTTTCTATGTGTTATGCCCTATGTTACATTCACCTTTTTTATCTGCATTATCTTCAATAGCGAGCTAGTATGCGCAAAGCCGGCAGTGCGTAGGACGTCACTCATCGAGCACTCTTGCACCGACGAATCCGCCATTATGCGTTTTGATGAGCCATTTTGTGTGGGTTGTTGGACCTTCAGGCTTTAGGTTAGGTCAGGATCTTGCTACCATGGGCTGGTATTTTCTTTATGTTACTTTGAAAGGAGCTGCTTCAGCTTCAGCCACACGAATTGTCGATATTCCTTTTTATTTCTTATCAAATGAATGACATCTCCTTTTGGAAATCCTAGCTATTCTTAGCATGATTTTGGGGAATCTCCTTGCTCCAATTGTTCTTTAACCTAGCCAAGTCAGTGGAAACATGTTACTCTTCATTAGTAAATGGTTCTTCTTGGTTAAGCTTGCGGAATTCCTCGCACAAGAGAGGTTGTTGTTCTTCCACCATGAGTTTGTTGACATAAGCTTTTCGGCTGAGAGCATCGGCCATGACATTAGCTTTGCCCGGAGTGTAGTTGATGGTCAAATCGAAATTATTGATTGTTTCAATCCACCTCCTCTGATGAAGGTTGAGATCAGGTTGTGTGAAGATATACTTCAGACTCTTGTGATCGGAAAAGATCTCACAACGGTTGCCAAGCAAGTAATGCCTCCATACTTTTAACGCAAAGACAACTACTGCGAGTTCGAGGTCATGTGTAGGATAGTTGATCTCATGCGTCCTCAACTGTCGAGAGGCATAAGCAACAACTTGTTTTTCTTGCATAAGGACTGCACCCAATCCTTGCAATGAGGCGTCACAGAATATCTGAAAAGGCTTTGATGTATCTAGAGGAACCAAGACTGGTGTGGAAGTGAGCTTCTCTTTGAGTGTTTCAAAGCTTGTTTGACATGCAGGAGTCCAAAGGTATTTCTTATCCATACTCGGATCTTGTTTTCCGCTTCCGCCTAATACTCTGATGTTTGATGTATGAGGAGCTATCCTAAAATATTATCTCTATATAGGATATTTGAATCTTGCCGTATGGCGACGCAATATTTCTATTTCTTTTAGAAGGAATGGCTCTGAGAACTGTTGTATGTGGCTTGCATACATACTCACTTGTGTATGTAGTTGATCCCTTCGCCTGCCGATTACGCCGCTCGTTCTTGTCCCGATGCTCTGAAAGTGGTTAGGACGGCCGAAAGGTCTACCGTGAGTGGCCCCGGGCCCCACCGTACTATTTTAACCACTTTAGTTCATCCAGGCATGTAACTAAGAGCGTAATTCACCGAGGTAGTTACAATTGGTATCAGAGCCATCCCGCCCTTCAGGGTCTCAGCCAAAATGGTCGTTGTCAGTCTAGCAAATATTTTTGGTAGCTATGTATACTAGGGAAAAACAAACGTGAGAGTAGGACTGCTTCCATTTTTCTTCTTACCCACCCACCCACCCTTTTTCTGGTAAGGAAGTGTAACGTTTTCAATCCTCTTCTAAAATTCAAACTAGAATTCTCGTGTTCTGGGTTCCGTAGTACCATAGGTTGTGTGTGTGTGTGTGAATTCCTTGTCTATCTGTTGCATCCAAATGTTATCACTATATGCCTTTTGGTTATCAATTGTTGGTACATTCCATACCGACAGGCTTTTGTAAACCGACGCGATCTATCTGATTCGTTGTATACCGATGCGATCTATCTTACTCTTTGTTATTCGACGTTAACTTGTTGGGGTGTTCTTTTTCGTAGTTACCAATCTTTAGGTTCATCTTAAGAAGAAGATGTTGGGATATGTGTTTTACTTATTCATGTGCGGAGTAATGATTTCAGTGCGGGATGGAGTCGCAACCATACCACTACTTTTATCATTCGCTCTTGTATATTGAATTAGTAGAGTTACTAATCTTGATTCATTAAGTGGTTTTGCGCATATAGTGGTATTTTAATGCCGAAATTTGGGGAAAAATTTTCTTTGTTAGCTTGTGTACCACACTCCTTGTTCAGTCGTGTGCGTTATGCTTAATATATTCTAGGTGCCTTGAACTTTGTTGATATTTTAATATCATCTCAGTGAATTGTATCCTTTAATCTTGGCTAATTCCATTTTGGTACTATTTTGGATTATTATTATTCTCCATTATAGTACTGACTTGTGTTTTATATCAACCACAGGATGGCACCACCACGTCGTTCTGAGGAGGACATACCACCTAAACTGGGGGCTGCTTTGGCAAGTATTGCAAATGCCTTGGGCACTATGCAGCAGAATCAGCAGCGCTTCGAGGAAAGCGTGAGGAGGAATGAGTTTGTTCCGCTACCTCCACCTCCCAAGCGAGGAGACATCAAGAGTTTTCTCAAGTTCAACCCACGCCAATTTGAGGTGTCTGATCAGCCACTTGATGCTGATGACTGGCTCCATGAAATATCAAGGTTGTTGATGACTGCAGACGTTCCTGAGCAAGAATGGGTCAAATGTGCCACTCACCTTCTGAAGGGAGATGCAGCTCTCTGGTGGGAAAATTACCTCAAGGCAGACCTCTCTGGTTTTCAACCTACTTGGGAGCAATTCACTGGGGCTTTCAAAGAGCAATATCTGTCAGAAATTATCATGGAAAGGATGAAGGAAGTGTTTCTCAACCTCAAGCAGGGCACTGACAATGTCAATACCTATATCAGAAACTTCACGAACCTTTCTCGGTATGGTGGCGATGAGATCTCCGATGACAAGAAGAAGCAGAAGAGGTTCAAGCAAGGACTCAATGCTTCCATCAAATATGCAATCACTCATGCAAGGCCGGGGTCTTTTCTGGAACTCCAACACACAACTCTGCAGGAAGAAGCAAGTAGGCAAGTGTTTGAGGAGTCAAAGAAACACAGCTGCGATACAGCAAGCTCTTCTGCTATGACAGCTCCTTCTAAGCGTCGTCTCTGGGTTCCTAACACCCCACCGTCGCTCCCTGCTCCACCAAGACCGTCAAGCTATGCGGCAAGGCCACCAAACTCCTTCACTGCGGCTCCCAGGGGCTACAACCACAACTACCCTAGAGCGCATGGCGGAGTCCCTGGCTACGTTGCTCCACGTCCACCTGGTGCTTGTTATACTTGTGGAAACACTGGGCATCAGCACTGGAATTGTCCAATGAACAACAAAGCTCTTCCACCACCACCTCCAAGACCTGCGGCAAGTTCTCCTATGGTTCGTGCACCTCCACCTCGGGCTCTCAACATCAACACCAAGCCGGTGTCTACGGTTGCTCGTGCCAACTGTGTCAACGTCGCTCAAGATGAGCATGCACCTGGAGTTGTCATGGGTATGCTTCTTGTTAAATCAGTCCCTGCACGAGTTTTATTTGATTCGGGTGCTTCACATTCTTTCGTGTCATACAAGTTTGCGGAGAGTAATGGGTTACCTTCTGATGCTTTACCAACTCGCCTCATGGTGCAATCTCCTGGATCAAACATGAGGGCTTCTAAAATCAGCCATGGCAATCAAATTGAGATTGGTGGCTCTTCGTTTCCGGCTTCCTTAATTATTCTGGGCAATTCTGATATTGATGTTATCTTGGGCATGGATTGGTTAACAGCAAATGCAGCTGTGATTGATTGTGCTGAACATTCGGTTTCTCTGAAAATTCTTGAAGGCCATATAGTCTATTCTCCAAGTTTGACTCCTGCAATTCAGCTTTACTCTTTGGTGGCTCGGAATGATGATGCTATGGAAGGTATTCAGAGTGTTCTGGTAGTCTGTGAGTTTCCAGATGTTTTTCCTGAAGAGTTACCGGGGATGCCTCCTGATCGTGAGGTCGAGTTTGTCATTGAACTTGAACCTGGTACCGCTCCTATCTCCAAGCGGCCTTATAAAATGGGTCCTGTTGAATTGGCTGAACTCAAGCATCAGCTTGATGAACAAGAGAAGTTGGGTTTCATTCAGCACAATACTTCTTCTTGGGGTAGCCCAACCATCTTTGTGAAGAAGCGAGACAAGACCGATAGACTTTGTGTTGACTATCGGGCACTCAATGCTAAAACCATCAAGAATAAATATCCCCTTCCGCGGATTAATGATCTCTTCGATCAGCTAGCTAGAGCTGTGGTATTCTCTAAGCTTGACTTGAGAAGTGGATACCATCAAATCAAGATCCGCAAGGAAGATGTTCCTAAAACAGCTTTCACCACCCGCTATGGCCTGTATGAGTACACGGTCATGTCTTTCGGTCTCACCAACGCACCTGCCACCTTCTCGAGGCTTATGAACTCGGTTTTCATGGAGTATCTTGATAAGTTCGTTGTGGTCTATCTGGATGACATTCTAGTCTATTCTAAGTCTAAGGAAGAACATGAAGAACACCTTCGGTGTGTCCTAAACAAGCTTCGTGAGAACGGCTTGTATGCAAAGTTCTCCAAGTGTGAATTCTGGCTGCCTCAAGTCACCTACCTTGGTCACGTCATCTCTGCCAAGGGCATTGCCGTCAACCTAGAAACTATTAAGACAATTATGGACTGGCTTCCACCCATAAATGTCAAAAAAGTACGGAGTTTCCTTGGTTTGGCCAGTTACTTCCGTCGCTTCGTTCAAAACTTCTCGAAGATTGCGAAGCCCCTTACCGATCTCCTCAAGAAAGGCAAGAAATACCTTTTGACTCCTGCATGTCAAACAAGCTTTGAAACACTCAAAGAGAAGCTCACTTCCACACCAGTCTTGGTTCCTCCAAATACATCAAAACCTTTTCAGATATTCTGTGACGCCTCATTGCAAGGATTGGGTGCAGTCCTTATGCAAGAAAAACAAGTTGTTGCTTATGCCTCTCGACAGTTGAGGACGCATGAGATCAACTATCCTACACATGACCTCGAACTCGCAGCAGTTGTCTTTGCGTTAAAAGTATGGAGGCATTACTTGCTTGGCAACCGTTGTGAGATCTTTTCCGATCACAAGAGTCTGAAGTATATCTTCACACAGCCTGATCTCAACCTTTGTCAGAGGAGGTGGATTGAAACAATCAATGATTTCAATTTGACCATCAACTACACTCCGGGCAAAGCTAATGTCATGGCCGATGCTCTCAGCCGAAAAGCTTATGTCAACAACCTCATGGTGGAAGAACAACAACCTCTCTTGTGCGAGGAATTCCGCAAGCTCAACCTTGAAATTGTGGATCAAGGGTATCTTCTGAATCTTCTGGCAACACCTCTCTTAGAAGAAAAAGTTCGCTCCATTCAACTTGGTGATCCTTACACTAAAAAGATTATCTCCAACATTCAACTTCCGAAGTATGAGTCTTTCCACGTCGATGACCAAGGCACTCTTTTCTTTGAACACCGGATGTTTGTTCCGAACTACCCGGGTTTAAGAGAGCAAGTTCTCAAGGAGGCGCATGATTCTGTTCTTTCTATCCACCCTGGCAGCACTAAGATGTGCATGGACTTGAAAACACAATATTGGTGGCCTGGGTTGAAACGATATTGTGCCAAGTATGTCTCGGAGTGTGATGTCTATCGCAGAGTTAAAGTTGTCCATCAGAAACCTTCCGGTCTTCTACAGCCATTGAAGCCTCCGGAATGGAAATGGGAGAAAGTAGAGATAGACTTCATCACTGGTTTTCCAAGGTCACAAAAGGGCAACAATGCAATCTTTGTTGTCATTGACAGGCTTTCCAAAGTAGCTCACTTCTTTCCCGTCAAGGAAACAATTTCTGCAATTCAGTTGGTTGAGCTCTATATCAACAGAATTGTCTCTCTGTATGGAGTTCCTCTTGAGATCAGTTCAGACCGTGGAAGCATCTTCACTTCCAAGTTCTGGGGAAGTTTCCAAAATGCTTTGGGAACAAAATTGAACTTTAGCACAGCTTACCACCCTCAGTCGCAAGGACAAGTTGACAGGATCAATCAGATTCTGGAAGATATGCTCCGTGCTTGCGTTATCTCTTTCGGCATGAAGTGGGAAGAATGTCTTCCTTATGCTGAATTCTCTTACAACAATAGCTTCTAGAAAAGTCTAAAGATGGCACCATTTGAGGCTCTCTATGGTCGCAAATGCAGAACTCCGATTGGTTGGTCGGGCGCAGGTGAAAGAATATTGTTTGGCTCCGACATTGTAACTCAAGCGGAGGAGAAGGTTCACATCATTCTTGAAAACCTAAAGATTGCTCAAAGTCGCCAGAAGAGTAATTATGACAGAAAGCACACGGACATGGAGTATGTTCCTGGTGATCTCGTTTACCTTCGTGTCACTCCCATGAGAGGCACGTACCGTTTTGGTATCAAAGGAAAGCTGGCTCCTAGATACATCGGTCCTTTCAAAATTTGTGGAAGAAGAGGAGAAGTTGCTTATGCTCTTGAGCTCCCTGAAAAACTCAAGGTCCATGATGTTTTCCATATCTCTCAACTCAACAAGTGCTTCAAGGATCCCGGCAGGACCGTGGACCATGAACTCAACAGTCTCCAAGAAGATCTGTCTTATCAAGAACACCCCATAAAAATTCTAGAAGTCGCAGAAAGAAGGACTCGCAACAAGTCCATCAAGTTCTGCAAGGTGCAGTGGTCGCACCATTCCGTTGATGGAGCCACTTGGGAACGTGAAGATGAGCTCCGTGCCAAGTATCCTACCCTCTTCGAGTCTTCTTCTTCTTCCTAGAATCTCGGGGCAAGATTCCTGTTTAGTGGAGGAGAGTTGTAGCATCCCAATTGTCTAACAATTGTAATGCTACATGGTTTAGTAATATAATGGCTACTTCCTACATATAATTGTTGCATCATAATTATGCCATGTTCATGTCATCATGCCACCTTGCATTTGAGCATCATATAAAACCTTTTCCATTTGGTTCTTCTCTCATATGCATTATTAATGGTATTTGGCTCTTGTTAAATTGTATTTGATTCTTGATAAATGCTTGGTGCCCAAATTGAGTTGGGGGGCATATCTTTTATTCCACTCCACCACCTTTCTTTGTCACCACCTTATAATTCCACCATCCTTAATTACCCATGAGTTTTATTTTGCTTTTCATCTAGCTCATGTGAGTTGGGAGGGATCCAATTCTATTCTTTTGGCTTGACCTAGATCCATATTTTGGAATGCATAAGAATAATGCCGTGTTATTTATTACTGTTTTCACAAGAATAAAACATGGCAATTAATTATTATGCATGGGCCATGCAAGAGTATCACCATCTTTAGCTCTTTTGTTTTTCTCTTTGTTTTAGTGGATTTTTCTTTGTGGAATCATCTCTATCTCTCCACCATCCCCATGTTCCCAACAAAACCTTTTTCCCCATCAGGCATGATCATGTGGGATTTTTCCTTTGATTTTACAAACCCTCTCCCTCTCCCTATCTCTCTCTTGCATTGTTTCCTCACCATCAACTTGTGCTCAACCACCAAGCCCTCACCTCACTCCATAGCCACCTCCTTTCCCTTTTAATCAAATTTGCAAAAACTTCCAAAAAGGGTTATTTTTTTGTGCTTGTTTGAATCTGCAACAAAACAAAAACAAAACAATTAATTAAAGTAAAAATAAAATAACAAGAAAAGCCTCACCTGCAGCCCAACAGCAGTGCCAGTGCAGCAGCCCAATGATGCAGCCCCTCTCCCGGCCCATTCCCCTAGCCGCGGCCCAACCTTCCTCCCCAGACCATACCGGTTCGAGCCAGACAACACCGACACCATCTCTGTTCCTCTTCTTCCTTCGCTGATGCCGTCTCCTTCTCCCCCTCTGCGCGCAGACGGCAGCGAGCAGATGACCGTCGCCGTTATCCGCGTCACCACCCCTCTTCTTATCCCCGAGTCGAGTCCCAGTAACCCTAGCTTCTTCCCCTTCCTCGCGCGCTCCAATTCGTCGCCTATGACCGTAGTAGCACCGCCCCCCTCGCCACCGTTGCTGCGGTTCTGAATGCCTTCCGAAGCAATTGGCCACGGCGGGAGCTTCGTTTACTTTGTCTTCATCGATTCAGCCTGCCAGGAAGGAACTGTAGCAGCCGCGGCCCCTCTTCTCCTTCCCGTACGAGTTCGCGCGTGCCGTCTACTTCCTCTGCTTCTTACCGGAGCTCCAGCCCGCCTCCAACCTCAACTCCTGCCGGAATTTCTCGAGGTGAGCGCCACCCCTCTTTTCCCTTCCCTTTTTCTTCCCTCCATCCGTTCCGCCGCCGGTTTGTGGTCACCGTCGCCGCCGCGTGCTCGCGCTTGCAGTAGAGCCTCTGAAAGCCGCGTCCGTGGGCCTCTGTTCCCGTCCCTGTTCCGCCCGCTGCAACCTTTCCCCGCCCGCGAGCCCTGAATGAAAGTTCTAGCTGGAGATCCCCTCTGTCTTTTTCGTTTTTGCGGCGAAGGCTATCTCGCCGTGGTTGCGCCGTAGTCCTCGACCGAAGTCGCCGCTGCCGTCGGTTTTTCCGGATTCAGAGTAGGTAGCAGGTTCAGGCTCGGGCTCGCGGTTTTGCAAAAAAAAACCTCACCTTTCGTCGATCACGCGCAGGTCCCCCTGTGGCCTTGCGGACCCATCAGCCAGCCCCTGTTCTTTTACGGAAAACACCCCTGGGTTTTGTCTGCTTCACCCCGTGCCCTGGATCGCCCACGTGTCAGTCGCCCGCTGGTCTGCGCACGCGTGTGGCCCCATCATCACCCAGCCCCACCAGTCAGCCTCAGTGGCTAGCAAGCCCGCGTACGAAAAGGGCCGTTGTGCCGTTTTCGCCAGCTCAGCGCCGCGCCGGTTTCGGGCCTGCATGTCAGTGACTGTGGCTAAGTCCGGCTGAGTATTAAAAGTGTACATGTTTATCTGTTTTAATAAAACAAATTCAGAAATATTTAAATATGTTTTAAATTTGTTTTAAATAACTTTTAAATTATAAATACAAATAATATATGTTTTTGAATCAGAAAAATGTGAGGAATTCAAATATGCCATTCAAAATATTGTTTGAGCACTTTAAAATTTCGAGATGATTAAAATTACAATAAAATGCCCTTTTCTTAATAAATTAATAACTTTAATTCTATAACTCCAAATTTGACAAATAATATGTCTAAATCGATCAGCGCGACGAGCCCGTTCTACCTATGCATTCCTTGTTCTGAATAGAAGCATGCATCAGGTCATTATTAAAAATCAGAACTGTTTATGACAATAAAACTTGGCTAAATAATTAATAAAATGCTTTATTCTTGTACCACACCTCACCCTTGCCATGCTACTTTAATGCCATGTAAATTGTGCATCATTCATCATGGCATGCTTGTTTGCTTGTCGCATTTTAATTCATATGCTTGTGCACTTTATTTATGTTGGCCCTTGTTTGTTTGCTTCTTCTTCGAATAGACGCCCAGCAGGAGAATTACCAGGAATCACAGGAGTTCTACCCAGAACCATCTCTCGCTTCAACTGAGCTGCCAGGCAAGCACTAACGCATGCTTGCATACATATAGTACCTATTGCCTCTATCTTATTCCTGCATCATTGAGTCGCGATTGCATTAAATTGAATCCCAAGTACTGCATAGCCTTTACCTTTAAACCCCACTGAAGCTTGTTCCTCCATCCCATGAGCCATTACTACGGGAGTTTTTTGAGCCATGCGAGTCATAGAAAAGCATGTGTAGGGTATGTGAGTGTCTGATGAATAACGAGGTACCTAAACAACATAACCTGAGTAGTAATGGGATAACTAATGAAAGAGGCACCGGTGAGCAATATCTGCTATTTGGTTTTTCATGCTCACTTGTGTCCCGTAGGACCCCGAGTACTTGATTCATGTTCCTTGACTATTCGCACTATCCACATCCGGGAGGCCTTATGGACCCCCCTGAGCCAGAGCTTGATTCATTCTTATTTCTTGGGGCCACAATTAGTTTGGGGCTTTATTACTATCCTGTACTTATGCCATGTTACTGCTTTATTAAAGATTGTGCGAGGAGCACCTGTACTGTTTTGGATCGCGCCACGTTTTCGCGGTATCGACAAGCCCAGTCACACTTTCGGGTTCCCAGTCGTTTACAGCCGTCGTCGCAAACCCTGGGTCCGTCTCGGAGCCGGCCAACTTCGTTGCGGGTAGCTTATTGGGGTGGCCCCCTGAAATATTTCTGAATCCTGTGATCGCTTTGTCATGAATGCCTCATTGGGTTTTGAGTTGGTTTTTCCGAGGTTGATCGAGTGTGTGTTGCTATTTGTGCACCCATGCAGGGTAAATCTTTCTGTAAGCCGTGTCCGCGGTTATGGATGACTTGGAGCACAGTTTCTCGATCATAGATAAGTATAACTAAAGTACCACTTTTAATTTGACTAAGTACTTGACTAGTAAATAGTGCAATACTCATGGAATGGTTAATAAAACTGCCAACGGATGGGGGTTGTTCGTCCGCTTCCTCGTTGGTAAGCGAGGAGGAGGATGGATCTGTTAACTATACTGTTATAACTGTTGATCTTAATTCACGGACATCCGTCTATCATTGGTTAGACGGATGGTTAGTGAGTATCTATAGACTTGTTAGTTATTATTTTTTGCTGCAGTTGCGTCACCCCAGGTTGTGTCCCCTTTAGCGGCATAAAGACTTGATGAGTACCCCTAGGGTCTCACACGATAAATTGTTTGATTCAGATGAACAGGTGTACTCGCAAGATGGATACTGGGTGGAGGAGACGGATGATGTTGGCAACGATCACTCGGTGTAGAGATTCCGGGAACGGGGATCCGTGAGATCTGTGGGCAGGATGTGTTTATTTATGTGGCATCTTATGCCGATTTGCTTCTTATCCATACTCGGATCTTGTTTTTCGCTTCCGCCTGATACTCTGATGTTTGATGTATGAGGAGCTATCCTAAAATATTATCTCTATCTAGGATATTTGAATCTTGCCGTATGGCGACGCAATATTTCTATTTCTTTTAGAAGGAATGGATCTGAGAACTATTGTATGTGGCTTGTATACATACTCACTTGTGTATGTAGTTGATCCCTTCGCCTACCGATTACGCCGCTCATTCTTGTCCCGATGCTCTGAAAGTGGTTAGGACGGCCGAAAGGTCTACCGTGAGTGGCCCCGGGCCCCACCGTACTATTTTAACCACTTTCGTTCATCCAGGCATGTAACTAAGAGCGTAATTCACCGAGGTAGTTACAAAATGGTTCTCTTTTTAAATGTTTATCACTAAAATTTAGAAAAATTGAACTCTAGCTTTTCACTAGCACATTTGATATAAACTTTCTCTTTAGGCAAACTAATTTCAGCACCTACAATATGTAAGAAAGGTCTACCAAATATGTTAGGACAAAAGGAATCTTGAGAACATCCTAGTACAATATAGTCTATAGGTTATTTAATATTTCCTATAAGTACTTCAACATCTCTTACCGTAACAAGATGACTTATATATTCCTTATTAGCAAGTTGAATGGTCATATGAACTCTTCCATTTGTATTGATCAGTATCAGGCATAATTTCAAGATATAGAGAATATGGTATGACACTTATGCTTACTCCAGTATCACAAAGACCATGATAATGTGAAGTTCGAATAGCACATGATATAATTTGTTTCCACACCTTAATGGTGTTTCCTTTAACTACCTTTGTGAAATCTTCACATAAATAAAACATCACATGGGTCTTCTTCATCTAATTCCTTAATGGCTAAGATTTGATGATGGACTTCAATTTATTTGCTCATAAGATGTACAACATATTCTAGTTCCCTTATTTGAAATAGAAGTGAGTAAATTCTCCTGCACTTTACTTGGATATGGAGGAGTTTCAACAAACTCTTTAATTTTAGAAGATGAAATAATGTCGACCCACTTAATGATTTTAGGCACAATACAAATGCTTAACAGGATCAACATATTCAATAAATCCTTGTTTAGGAACATCAAGATGATTAGAAAAAGATTTAACAACTTGTACTAAAACAAATGTACCAAGACCAAACCTATTGCATAGTTCTTCAAACAAAGCAGAATTAGAGAAATTATGTACGCAAGAGTATTCATATTATAGGGAGGGTTCATTGCATTTGTCAAGATCCTAATTATAACTATTATTGTATAGTTCAGTAATTCCCATGCTTCATCCATACTCTTATGAGTAAAACTCCCTCCAGAATAGTTATCCAAAAATTCCTTTTGATGTAGAGGAAGTTTCACATAAAGATTGATCAATATAATACTTTTAGATAAACCATGAGAATGATTCCTTCAAAGGAGCTCTTTTAGTCGCCCCAAGTTTTGAGTATTACTTTCTCTAACATGAGTCCAAAAATTATAAATTTGACAATGATCACTATAAGCCTTCATAAGAGAATAGTATTTGGGATAGAAAATCTTCTTTAGAAATTCTCAATCAAGACAATATTATTCAAGAAGAGATTTAAACCATTAGCGAGCATCACCAGATAGATATAAATATAATAGTTTCCTTTTCACTTCATCTTCAGAAATACCAGATAGCTCAAATAGAGAACATCTATCTTCTATCATTTGCAAATGGTCCATAGAAGTTTTACTTCCACCTCCTAATAAATATTTTGTCATAACACTTTTAACAACAATAAAGTATTTTCTGGTTCAAGGGGTTTATAAAATATTTTCCTAACAAAGTGGACATAGCTTAACAAAGAAGCTTTCATATATTCAGAAGTCATAGTGGCAACAATAAAGTAACATATTAAATAGTAAAAATATCTTTCAAGTTCACTTACCAAATCAACCCCAACTTTCTTCTCACATCAGATCCACCACTCACCTCCCTATTACACCACATCCATTCTACTTCACCGACTCATGCCTTTTGTACACAAGATCTATTTCACCGACTCCCTCATTGCACAAGATCTACTTCACAAACACCATCGTCTACCGGACAGGCTACGCTTCACCGAATCACTCATTCACCGCCTTGGAAATGCCCGGATGCCACCCTAGCCGCCTTGTCTGCAATGCTCGTCCTGGTCACCCCCATCGTGGAGTGGTACTTAATCTTCCATGTTTGCTGCATGAATTTTTGTTTTCATATTTTTGGCACTTCCAAGCTAGGAAAGTATTAGAATGTCGCTACAATATCCTGCATGCTATTTCCATTTCATTTGCACTCGTATCTGGTTGGTCATATGCACATCATTAGCTTCTCCCTATTATCTCCTTTATGCTATTTTCACACTGTTGGTATAATCGTCCAACACTAACTCGTCGATGTTGTTCTTTGTGAGCACTCGCATGGGTCATGCAAACTGCTCAGAGCGTATCCAACACTAACAATCTAACACCAACAATGGTTCAAGTCTGATGTCTTGGTGTGTTAATGAGGCCAGTAACTTGTTCTTTTATAAGTTGTATATAACTTATATCCATGATGCCTTTTACAGTAAACATACTCCCTCCAATCCAAGTTATTGGACATAGATTTGTGCAATATATGTATGGACTTAGATTTGTCTAGATTCGGATGTGTCTAAAACTATAACATGTCTATATGTATCCGATAGACAAATCTAAGTCCATTAATTTGGATCGGAGGGAGTACTTAAAACCTTTCCATCACAATTCCTTCATGTTTTATTGGGTTTGTATATGTGAATGCTTTAAGTAATGTAGAAAATGCTTAGCTTGTTTCAATCATACATCTAGTCAATTTTAATGCTATCTTTTAGGTAAGTTCAACTTCTTTCATCCTTTCAAACTAGCTGACTTGGTTTTAAATATGATACCTAAATGCAAATAAAGGATAATGGAGTACAAGGACTAGAGTTCCAGCTGCTTCACTCTGATGCGATTGATAGATTTACTAGGAGTCAAACCCACAAGAGAAAGACCTGTTGTGATCGTGAGCACGTGCTACTGTAAATACATGATTACATATTTCATAAAGAATCTTGTGTGCATATTTAGGATCCCTGTGATTAGCTGATCTCTACTTTGTATAATACATGTTCCATTGTTCTTTGTTGTACCCTCCTTCATGCTATTACCAAACTATAGGTACAACCAAGGAGTCCTCAGAAGGCAAGACTGAAAGTTGTGATCTCTCTTCGCATTCATCCTCCTATCGCTTTTTTTAAGCAAACAGTTCACCTAGTACAACACCTGCAGGTGATAATAAATATATACATGTTGTATTGCATGCAGAAAGACAAGGTGTAGCTGCTCTTAGATCTGTAACTAAAATATTAGAGAAGAAGATAGATGATTATACGAAACGAATCGCCAAGTACATATCTCAAATTGATAATGCCAACTCTTTTTTGTAAGATTTGAAAATGCAGATCTTGTTTTATGATCTGCTGTAACTTATATTACAGAGAGAACTTGTTGTGTTGTTTGTATTAAACTTTCACAATTATGTAATTTTAGTTTAAATCTCAGATATTAGTCAACCTTCTTAACATTCATTGGATATTTTTATAGAATGGGCAGTATGGCCAAAATTCGCATACAACAACAATAGGCTAAAAGGCTAAAATATGAAACAGACCATCAATTTGGAAACCCAATGTAGCACCCGATAAAATCACTACTGGAGAATCGCGTGTTGTTTATTTTATTTTTGTGCATCATCATGACCACATGCTCATGTCATCATGCCACAATGCATTTGAGCATCGTCATGTCATCATGCATGGTTTGCCTAAAACTATTTCTAAAAATATAGTTTTGTTTTCTAGATATCCCCGTCTTAATTTCAAATCAAAACTCCGGGTTTTTCCGGGTCTTTTGTTTGTCTAAAAACTAATTACAAAAGCCTTTTACATAATAAATAAATTTTTATAATATTTTTGGGAGGCGGCCAGCCAGACACAAATGCCCGGCCGGCCACCTCCAAACTAAAACCCTAACCTAGACCCACCACCTACCACCACTCCACCTGCCGCTGCCTCACTCAATCCCAGCCGCCGTCAGGGCGTGCCCCCACCTGACCCTCTCGAAACACATGCAAGCACGCATTGTGTCGTTTCACCATCACCACTTGCCTGCTACCTGGTCCCACACGCACGTTCCCCTCACCAACCACACACCTAGCCCGAGTCGACCCGGTCAACACGCAAACTTGCCCCAGCCCCGCTCCCTTCGTGCGATCGATCCCCACCCCACACTCAGCACCGACCGCATGCGGGCCCCGTCTTCCTGTCGCCAACCACCCCGAGGCCCTCGCGAGTGCCCTGTTCCCCAACCCCATCGATCTCTATCACCGTCGCCCTCTCTGCCTCCCTCTGTGTGCCGGCGCCCTCTCTCTGGCACCGCTTGGCGCCGCCACCAGCCACGCGTGGCCGCGCGTCCCCAGCACCGCCGCCCGCGAAGTCGCCACCACCTCCCCGATCCGGGTGCCGCGCCATCTTCCTCCCCGTCCGTGATGCGTCCACCGCCGCCAGGGACGCTGCCCTCTACACCTCTTCCGCCGTTGTCCGGTTGCTGCTCCAGGCTGCCCTCCTCAGCTAAGCGCGACCTCGTCGCCTCCCTCGCGTCCCTCTCCGGTGGCCCCGGAGATCTGACACCGCTGTTCTCCCCGTGCTCGTCCTCGTGCCTGGGACCCCGCCTGTGCCTGCGGTCGGCAAGTGCCCCTAGCACAGCTACCGCTTCCAGGCCCTACTCCCTGCCACCTCTGGTCAGAGCCGCACAGATTCGGTTTTGCCTCACGGGCCTCCACCGCCAGGAGCTCCACCGCCGCCCTCATCCTCAACCTCTGGCCCCGCTGCTGCGCGTGTCCCCGATCTCGCACCGTCCGCCTTCCCAGTGACACGTTGAGCTCCTGCTGCCAGGCCTCCCTCGGGCCTATCTCGACGGTGTCCTGCAGCACGCTCTCGACCCGGCAACCATGCCCTGGCCTTTTCCTTGTCCCGCGTGTGTGAGCTTCCGGTTGCAACCACTATAGAGAAGTACTCTTGGACATCCCTTCGTCGCTTTCGTTCCATATTTCAAGTTCTGTTGGTGATCTGCCACCGTTGTAATAATTTACAAGATCGGCCAGTTTTGTCTACATGTTGCTATTTTGGAGGACTGTGACGCTGTGCCTCGGGAAGGTCTCTGCCTAGTACTCCACCGCCACGAAGACATTCCAAACACGAACCTAATGACCTGAAGATCTCCTTCACGGAATGCCAAGACCCATCCCCGAACCCTGAAGACCCCGGTCCCGAGGATCCGAAGCCCCGAACCAAGATCGCCTCCCCGGACACCATGACCGTCTACACGGATCCAAAGACCGATCCTAGAGACCGAACCGAATCCTCGGAACCAAGTTCGCTGAAACCCCCTAAATGTGATCCCCTTTCCGAGACCCCTACTTTTATAATTTGACATCCATTTGTTGCACATTAAAGTGTTCATGCTTGCATACATCTCATCATGTGGGTTTGGGGCATTATACCGATTCACCTAAATTAAATATGGAGATTATATGCGGGCATTTTCTAGTCTCATATTGGCTCCATTTAAATTTGTGTAGCGAACCGATGCCATGAATTGCCTTGTTAATTCAACATTTAAATTGTGGTGTAGCTAAACAACATGAACCATCTAACTAATTGTCGGGACCCTGGTTCCGCTTAATATTGCCTAGTTGCATCGCATCTTTGCCATGTCATGCATCATACACGCATCATGCCTGTTCTTCTGCCGTAGTATTAAATAGTGCATTCGGTGTTTCTTTTAGTGCTTTGGTTCTTCGTGGATTAGGCCGTTGAGTTGATGCGAGTATAGGCAAGTTCTTCAGATAACGAACCTTCGGCAGTGTTTCCCAGGCGAGCATTCTCCCCCTTTCTACCTATTTTGCGTTTATAGTCTTTACTTCCTCCTGCTGATCTATTGCTATCCTTGTTGTGATGTTTTAGTTTCCGTGCACCATTTATATTCCTTGAAGCCTCTATATTACCTTGGACACATCCTATTGCATGTTGATTGATAGACAGTTGGCTTTGCGAGTCGTGGTTGCTTGCTTAGGTGCTGCTTCGCGTCGTTGTCGTTCCACCGTTGATAAAAGGTTGGCACATGATTAATGATAGAGATGCTTAATGGTGGAGATGATCATGACTTTAAATGCAACTGTTAAAATGCTGGGAATAGATATAACTAATGCAGAGGCATCGGTGGGCAATAGATGTTATTTGGTTTTTCCACGCTCACTTGTGTCCCGTAGGACCCCGAGTATTTGATACCCGTTCCTTAACTATCGCACTATCCGCATATGGGACCATGAATCCCCTTAGCCAGAGCTTGATTCATTTCTTATTTCTTGGGGCCACAAAGTAGTTTGGGGCTTTATTACTATCATGTACTTATGTCATGCTTTACTGCTTTATTTATGATTGTGCGTGGAGCACCTGTACTGTTTTGGAACATGGAATGTTTTTGCGGTATCAACAAGCCCAGTCACACTTTCAGGTTCCCAATCGTTTACAGCCATTGACACAAACCCTGGGTCCGTCTCGGAGCCGGCCAACTTCGTTGCGGGTAGCTTAGTGGGGTGGCCCTCTGAAATCTTTTATGAATCCTGTGATTGCTTTGTCGTGAAAGCCTCGTTGGGTTTTGATTTGGTTTTTCCAAGGTTGATCGTGTATGTGTTGCTATTTGTGCACCCCTGTAGGGTAAATATTTCTGAAAGCCGTGTCCGCGGTTATGGACGACTTGGAGCACAGTATCTTGATCATAGACAACAATAACTAAAGTAGTGCTGTGAATTTGACTTAATATATGTGACTAGTAATCAGCTTCACTACAATGGAATGGATAATAAAAGTGCCAACAACTAGTGGAACTGGGGTGTATCGTGTCATGTTATACCTGCCTAGTAAGTATCGCAACTCCAATAGAATGAAATAAAAGTGCCAACAACTGCTGGGTTTGGGATGTCACATGCTAATTGTATTTGACTAGTAAGTACTACAACTACGACTGAATGATTAACTAAAACTGCCCACTACTTATGCTATCAGGATGACTCATGCTATCTACATCTGACTAGTAAGTGCTTCAACTATAATGGAATGAATAAAATTGCCAACTGTGTGAGTTCCTCGGTTTGACTTCCTCGTTTGGTCTCGAGGGGGAATACCAGGATGGGTATGAATGGTGTTAGTATCAGGTGGTTCCGAATAGGTATTTCTTATCCCTCTCTACTAGCCGACAGTTATCGAGTCTCTATAGGTTGTTTAGTGCATGCTTTGCTGCCGCTTTAGTCCACCATACCTATGTAGGCGAGAGCCGCCGAATTCTAGCCTCCCGTGTACTGGCCTCAGTACTGACGCTCCTCTTTTTCCTTTGCCCTTTGCCGGCACCCCTTTTGTTTAAGTAGGTATAAGTTCGACGTCGTTAGTAGGGTTACCCTTCTGGCTTGGCCTGGGTAGGGTTATGGACGCCATTGGTTATTCTTCAGGGCTCTTGGCCCCATTTGCATCTTATCCGTACTTGGATGTTGTATCGTTTTCAAGGTGATTTGGATCTTTGTACTGTATATCTGTATTCTTGACTCATGGAGTCGTGTTGTATATATATGTTCTGTGGGTTCCATCGTGGACTAATGTGTAATGGTATTACTTTGTTCTCCACCCGCACGCAAGTGCCTGGTGGGCGTCCTTAAATCATTTCTATGCGGGTTTGGCAGGAAGCGCTAAAACTTGCATAGGCCCGATTCTAGGGTGTTACACCCAACTACTTGGTGGGTATGTCGTGCTATGTGGGAGCTTGGCAGGCTACCACATGGCGGCCTGCTAGATCTATGGGTCGGCTTTGGTGGCCATGTGGCATGCCTGCTTGCATCCTACTAGATAAATGGGCCTCTACGTGTTCGCCACGTGGTAGGCCTTATAGCTTAATGGGATTTTGGTAGGCTGCCACGTCGTCATCTTGCCAAGATCAATGGGCTATTGATGGGTGACAAGATGGGCGGGCACACAAAACTGATAGGCTATTGGCGGGCTGCCATGTGTAATGGTCTGCCAGCTTAATGGGCTTTTCCTAGAAGCCACATGGTGGTCCTTCTATCTTTATGGGCTTTTAGTGGGCTGCCACATGAAATCCCACTGAGCTTTATGGGCTTTTGTTTTGCTTCTATGTGGGCTGACCTACCAGCTTTTTGGGCTTTTACCGGGCCTCCATGTGACGACCTTCGTAGATTTATGCGCTTTTGTTTTGCTCTAACATGTGGCTGGCCTGGCAACTTTATGAGCTTTTACAAGACCATTATGTGGTCGCTTTCATAGCTTTATGGGATTTTATAGGTCCACCACATAGCATCCCACCTTGATTTATGGGATTTTGTTTTGTATCCAAGTGGGCCAACCTACTAGCTTTATGGGCTTCTAACAGCCACTACGTGGCGGCGTGCATAGCTTTATGGCCTTTTTGTTTTGCTTCCAAGTGGGCCGACATGCTTAAATTGATTGCGCTGGCATCGCTCTGATTACCAGTGATGTCACCGAATACTGATATTACGTCACCAGTTACCCCTGTGACGTCACTTGTTATGAAGGTGATGGTGGTATTTACCTATTAATGGTGTTTTCTATGTGGTAGTTTGCATGATGTCAGCGGTCAATAGGGCTGGCGAAACACATCTACCACCGTAGGAATTTTTTGGTAGATGGGTTCCATCTATCATAGTATCCGAAAAAATGTGGTAGAACCTTTTATGATAGGGCTTCTACCATGGGTGCCCATCCATGGTAAAATACCCTTAACCATGAAAAAAGGGCCTTCTACCACGAAATCCGGTCGTGGTAGATGGCAACTTTTCTTATAGTGAAAGGTGATATGTTATGGTTGTAGTCAACTAGGGCACATGAAAACAAAATTTTCAAATAAACAAAATCCACAATTTGGAGGAAATAAACCCCAAAATGGAGGATAGTCTTCCAAGGGAAGAAACTTTGGAGGAAATAATAATGATGCAAAAGGACGAACATTTGGAAAGTTGAAATGTATCAATGTGGAACAAGGAGTAGGGTCCGATATAGCAGTTTTAGGTACACTCAAGATTCTCACATATCCTGGCAAGGTGTTATTTGATACCGGTGCTACAACACCTTTATTATCCCAATCTTTAGTCAACGCCTACAGACCCAGATGCAGTAAGATAGACAATCCTATTATAATATTATTTGCGGGAGGAAATATCCTCATTACCCATAGAAAAGAAAAACAAGTCCTTACAATTTGCAATTATGAGTACTACACGGACTTATTCGTAATACTGATGAACAATATCATGGTAATCTTGGGCATGTATTGGCTATCTGACCATGAAGCTCAGATTGACTGTGAAAAAAACATATAGCTATTCGGAAACCAAACGGAGGATGAGTAGTTTTTAAAGGTGACAAACACACAAGAATAGAGGCAGAACTTCAGTTAAACTTACTTAAAAAGAACAAACCTGAAGACACAAAGAACCAAAATCAATTAGAGGAAAATCCCTAGTAAATTTATCAAAAGATTCTTTTTGAGAAAATAAAGCGGATAGAACAGTTACCCAATAGCTGCATCTGGTATATAGTTGAACTTCGGGTGAAATATAGTCGAATTGCGGCTGCTATATAACCAAGAGTAACACCGCAAAAAGAGAAGATAATGGATTGTTAGAAGTATAAGACTTAATGTAAAGAAGGAAGCAACTAAAACCATTTATAAATATGGAACGAATCTCTACGGGAAGCCATAGAAACTTTAACGTTAGATAGGGGTAGTGACCATAGACACTGAAAACCTTTATAATGCATCCTCAACCTTTCCAACGAAGGAATTACAACTTCGGGGTGAAGTTGTTAATAAGGGGTAGAGGACATAACATCCCGAAGAATAGGAAGGGGAAGGGGGTTGATGTTGACATTGTGCATTTCATCTCATGCATCTTACAAAATAAGGGGGAATTTAAACTTTTGTATTATGAGTGTTAAGTGATTGAGATTTGATTCTAGTGTTGAGTTTTACCCACATCAACACTAGGATCTGCAATTCAAATTTTGAATGTGGATTTGATTCGAGACTCATCTAAGTGAAAAATATTCAAGCTATAAAATTTGAATTAATACATACACATACACTCAAGATAAAGTAAATGAAACTAGGGTAATTCAAACATCTGATCTCAAAATGGCGGTTGAGAAATTAAAACATGAGATCAAGTTCAAATGATATACAAAAACTTTAAGTAAATGTAAAGTGAACTCAAGCCATACCAATGAATACAAAGGTTTGAATCTTTTACATAATATCAAAAGTAAATTACAAACAATTGAAATACAAATTAAAACTAAAACAGTACTAAAACTTACAACCTAAACTACATCTTATTATCTCTATATTCTTATCTATCTTCTCATCTTAAACTTTGTATCTTGAATTCTTGCTGAATCTACAAGTGTACAACTAAGAAAAGAAATTTTGGTTAGGGGTTAAAATGTTGGAGCCATAGTAGTGAATCCATTTTGTGTAGACTTCAAAAACAAAAGGCGGGAACTTGTCCTGAATTCTGAGCCTAAGGTTTAGGGCAAAGAAAGATCACACCGGCCATTAGAATAATCAAGTCCACAATGAAGACTTAAACTTAACAATACTAGAACATGTTCATCTTGCATCAGTACTTGAAATCAACCTAGAAAATATAGAACTAGAAGATCATCCAGAAAGATCAAACTAAACAAGTGTCAAAACCAAACCAATGAATCATCACTAAACTTAAAAGAAACACTTTGACCAAGGCAAATCACCTCAAGCTAATGAATTCTTAAAAAACACAAAATCCCTAAAATTCTAAAGGATGAACACCAGACAGTTCATCCATTCATAATAAAGAGCACAATTTATTCAATCTAACTAACCAAAGGGAATTGTATTAAACCACAAGAAAATGAATCCAACAAATATTATCAAAACTAGAATTTACACTTGTCTCTGTCTAAACAATGGATAGGACAAACATCAAACTTACATGCCTAAAATAGCATATACAGATGCTATGTATCTATTATATAAACAAAATTGGCATATGATTAATTTGGTAAACCCAAGTAGTCCAAACCAGTATGGGGTTTACCACTGAAAGCATAGGTGCCACCTGCACATGGGACCAGCTGCAAAGCCGATTACACACATGACCAAGCATGTGATTCACCTAAATCCATGGTAGTATTTGTTAGTACCATAGTGCCTCAAGGACACTATAAATAGCTAGGCACTTGAGACCCCAGAGATCACAACTCACTGGTCTAGCTTAGACAAAAAACACCACTTAGAGAGATATTTATGGAGTGGAAGCTAGAAGAAGAAGAAGCGAGAAATTGAGGAACATCCCAAGAACAGGAAGAAGAAGGAGAAGGGGCATCTATAGATCTTCAACAAGCATACTTAGGAACCTACAAATGTTTTATATCAGAGCTTTCCAGGAATGGGTAGAAGAAGAATTGTAGGAAAATTGGTAGCTAGGGATCATCTAGATATAGGGAAGGGTAGGATTATAGCAGCAATCCTAGTTCTTTGCACCGGAAACCATGTCACATTATGATCTATATTTTGGATCTCTATGACTATGTTTGAGTGGATCTGTTTATGGCAATTGTGAAATAGTTTGTTGTTGGTTGCATACAAGTATATGTTATCTTCTATGGTGATCTCATGTACTAATATATGAGTGCACACATATGTTGGGGGATGCATAAGGTTGTGACTATTACATGTTGATAGGAGGAGGGATGACCATAGATTCATAGAAACCGTGTCCCAACGGTAAATATGCATACTATGTTAATTCATGGTTAACTAACAGGGGATAAGTTATGGGAACCTTGAAGCTTACAGCGGTGATTGGAATTTATGTATTAATAACTCCCTTGCTTGCTTGTAATTGGTCTTAGGATCAATCACTAGTGGTGTAATTGCTCAGTAACTTGGTTGCACCTATTTATGGTTCCTCTCTAGAAGAAACAATAAAAAGACTATCCATGTGCTTCACCAATTGTGACAACCAAACAAATGAAATAACTATTTTCCTAAACACTTGCTCCCTTGAGTTATTTTACTTCACTTTACTAGTTGTTACTTTTACTTGCTTTTACTTCACTTGCAATAGTTCACTTCTTGTCTTTACTTTCAACACTTTATAGTTTTCTAGTTAGAAGTAAAAAGTATCCTACACACTCTAGTTCATTTCTTTCCATAGAAGGGCATATGAGTGGATTAATAGGGCTTTAGAGAATAGATAGTTTACCTTCAGCTCCTTGTGGGTTCGACACTCGAATACTTGTCGAATTGTACTACAATGGTTCCCTGCTCTTGAGGGTTATCAGTTGACGATGCCAAATATCATAGGTGGTGGTGGAGGAGGTGAGAACACGAGGCGCCTGATGCTGAAAGGAATAAAGCTCCCCCACACTATTGCATCGGACAAGCTCATGCCAAGTGAGAAGGTCCTTCACCAAAAGGGTCAAAAGATACTATGCAATTATTATCAGTAGTGAACTGACAGACATAAATAAGGTTTTGAATTATGTGAGGTGTAACTAGGACATCACAAAGATGAAGATGATGATTAGGAAAAAAGGAGGGGCGAGAGGCATTCCCTGTAGTGGAAACGGGGATGGAGGAGCCATCTTCAACAGTGACATGTTGATAAATAGGGTGTGGAGATAGATAGGAGAGGATAACGGTGTCCTTGGAGAGGTGAGTGGTCACACCGCTATCCGTGACCAACTCCGTAGGTGGTTGTTGCACCATCATGTCGGTGAAGTGCGTTGCGAGGGCGGAAGGGTCCCACGTGGGTGCTGATGTAGGAGCATCGTTGTAGGGGGCGGTGCCATAGGGGAGCCATAGGGGTTGCCGTATGGGGCGCCGCAGGGGCAACGCCGTAGGGGGTGGTGCGGCCGGCATGCGGGGACACCATGTAGGCGTGGGCGCGAGGAGTCGGGCCTCGCCCGAGGATGTCGTGGTCGAGCTGCTGCATAGGCCACATTTGGATGGAGCCAGTCCACGGGCTGAAAGGGGTGGGCATGGGAGAAGCACCACTAGGGCGTTAGCCCTTGTTCTTATCGTGGCCACCGTGGTGAGGGTTGGGGGGTCGCTGGAGGAAAAAATGGCTGCCACCGCCCGCCTCGGGAGGAGGTGCGCCACCAACAGGAGGGGACGGAACCCTTAGCGACGAAGGCCGAGGCGGAGGTGCTGGCAGAGCGGCGCGGCACCTTCATCTCTTGGAGGAGGAGCATGTTGTGGATGTTTAGGAAGGTCGGGAACGGCGTGAGGAGAGGGGCGATGTTGGCAACGTTGTCGAAGTGCTCGTGGAGGCCCTTGATGACGTTGGTGACGAGGTCCAAGTCGGAGATAGGGGCACCGACCTCGGCAAGGGCGTCGGCCGCCGCCTTCTAGAGTTGCAGATACTCGGCGATGGACCGGTCCTCTTGTTTGACGTTGCGGAATTCCTTGGCGAGGTAAACCTTGTGGGTCTTCTTGTTGTCGTTGAAGAGACGATGGACGACGGTCTAGACCATGTACATGGTGGCGGCGGGGGCATCGGCCGCGGTGGAGGTGGGCATGACGAGGTCGGCGATATCCATGGCCATGGAGTCATACAACCAACGAAGGACCGTGGAGTCGAGCCAGAGCCACGTGGCGTCAGTCGGGGGCGTCTCGGTGGTGAGATGATCCTCGAGGGCGTAGGTGGTGATTGCGATGTTGAAGAAGGTGCGCCGCTTGAGGAAGACATTGGACTTGAAGTCGAGAACGACCGGCACGAGGGAACGGTTGCTCTGGATGACAGTGGCTTGTGCCCACAGATGGGCGTTGGAGTGAGGCGCAACGGGCTCGGGCGACGCCATGGGAGGAGGAAGAGAGGGCAACGGTCGACTAGATTGGAGGGAGCCGACGGCAGCTGGAGGTAGAAGGAGGAGGGGCGGAAGCAGTTTAGGAAAAATTAGGCTGATACCATGTGAGAAGATTGTCCACACTTGAACCGTTTCCTTTCCATTGAATATATAGATAAATATTACTTCCTAACCAGTCTTAACCATAAACGGGAGATCATGTGAATAAAGACTCTCCGCGATTTAGGGGATCGGGAGATATGTCACAAATAACCATGATGTCCTAGATTGCAAGGAAGATATGTCACGAATAACCATGATGTCAAAGATTGCAAGGAGTTCTACGTGAGAAGGTAAAGTAAAATTTCAGAAGACAAAATATCAGTGTACTACAAATCTACAATGCGATCTAGTATTTGTCCCTGTGCACCAGGTAAGCATGACCCCGACAAACAGTGACGCCTTTTATTTTCATTTATTAGCAGCAGTAGGCTCCCCACTGGCTGTCTTTTTCAATCATCATTTGCGTGAGAGAATGCCATGTGGGTCATATTCCAGAAAATATTCTTTAGCAAACAAGATATTGTTTTAAACGTGAAAAAAATATTCAATACTGAAATTAAATTTGTACTTTCAAACATTGCTAAAAAAAATCAACAAACGTCAAAACAGCTGGAGCAGCACTGCATGTAGTTCCTCATTTAACTAGGGAAGATGAGGCAAATACATGTACGACGGGCTTAAACACCTAATTATTCATGATTAAAATGCACACCTGGTAAGAAACGCACCAAACCTCTAGTATATCTGTAATCTCACACGATGCTGGCATGCTGAGTTTACATTTTGAATCAACCAGCCAACCAGCCATACAGTAAGACTTCATCAAGCAGGCTGTAAAAAAACTGAGCTTGCTAGAATGTAATTTCAGTACACAAATCTAACAATCAGCTTCTGTAAATGTACAATGATCTACTGCCTCTACATGAGAGCATCAAATGAACTGTTAGCTGCACAATCTCTACTTCTCTTGCTCGGATGAGAGTTGTCCATGAACTGTTAGTGGCAATCTTGACAATCTAATCCTCCAACAGCTCTTACTTTCTTCTCTTGTTCCTGTAGCTACTAAGCGACGACAGCCCCCCTGCAAAGACCGACATTTCCGAGGGAGGGGGTGATGAGGGTCGAATCGATGGGAGTGGCGAAAAGCAGCTGACACCGCCGTTCG
The DNA here is from genome assembly GCA_910589775.1 of Avena eriantha. NCBI lineage: Eukaryota > Viridiplantae > Streptophyta > Magnoliopsida > Poales > Poaceae > Avena > Avena eriantha. The sequence continues at coordinate 414,419,961 of OU342744.1, read as the reverse complement.
GAAGGTCAAGATCATATAGCTCATCGGCGAAGACCGCAAAGTCAGCACCAGTGTTTCTTTTCTGAAGGTGGCCAGGATCATATAGCTCGTCAGTGAAGACCGCAAAGTCAGCACCAGTGTTCCTTTTCTGAAGGTGGCCAGGATCATATAGCTCGTCAGTGAAGACCGCAAAGTCAGCACCAGTGTTCCTTTTTTGAAGCTGGTCAGATTCACTGGTTCTGAAATCCAGTGGTAAGTCCCTGGATTCCAGCAGTAGTTCAGGCTCCAGCACCACGTTGTCGAGGTCCGTTAGTGATTTTAGTTGATGTCCAAGGGACGCAATGGTCTTCTGGCACTCTGCAAGCTTCCCAGCGGCGTTTGCAAGCTCCTTCTCCTATACAAAGACCATGATTCATAAGTACTCCCTCCGTCTCAAAATAAATGTCACAAAATTATCAAAATTTGGATGTATCTATATACTAAATGGTGTCTAGATTAATTCAAATTTCCGACATCTATTTTGAGATGGGAGTAACTGGTACGACCTTTGAGCTGCAATAACTTCTGTAGTCCGTACTCTGAGTTGATGATTAACAAGCTAAAACTTCATAATGGTGTGTTGGGATACTAAGGCAGGACTAAAATGTTATCAGATTTGGGAAACAACAGCAATTAAGTGTGAAGAGAAATTTACCTGTTTGGTCTTCAGATCTCCATTTGAGTTTGCAAGCCTCCAGAGCTTCGCATCTCGGATATCCCTTGACAACTGAGCCTCCAGCTTTCGGCATTTCTGTTCGTAATCCTCTGACAGCAACCTCTCGTGCACAATCTCCCCTTGGAGCAAGCTCACCATATTTGTCAGTTTTACAACATTGGCCTTTGATGCTTCAAGTTCATGCTCCATTGCCATTCTCTCTGAATGCACAACCTCTTCTTTGGCAGTGAACTCCGCTGCTGAGGACATATGTTCCTTCAGTTTTGCTTCGAACAACTCCACCTTCTCATTGAGCTTTCGGGCATCCTGATGCGCAGACTCAACCTCCGACTCCAACACCCTTTTAATGGCCTCTAGAGCTTCTAGCTGCATCTGGAGCTCTTCAGAAAACTCCTTTTCCTTTACTACATCATGCTCAAGCGCAGTCACCATATCACGTAGTTTTACAACTTCAGAGTTCACTAACTGGAGCTCTGCTTCCAGTGATTCTTTAATAGACTCCACAGAATGAGATTTCTCTGCTTCATGTAATGCCTTCACTTTTTCTAACTCGTTTTCTAGTGCTTTGATAATGTCATGAAGCTTTGCTACTTCACTATTTGCTGAACATAACTGTGCCTCCAATGATTCCTTAACAACCTCAGAATGAGTTCTATCTGCCTGAATTTTCATCTCTAACTGTGCTGTCAGCTCTTCATGCTGTGTCTTCTCCTTTTCTATCTCACTCTCTAATGCTTCGAGAATGCCACGCAGTTTCTCTACTTCAGCGTTTGCTGAGCACAGCTGTGCCTCCAATGGTTCTTTAACAGCCAAAACAGCTGCTTCCATCTTCCCCACCAATTGTGTTGTGAGTTCTTCGTGCAGTGCCTTCTCTTTTTCAACATCCTTCTCTAGCACTAGGACGATGTCACGCAGTTTCTGTAGTTCAGTATTTGCTGAATACAGCTGTGTCTCCAACGATTCTTTAGCATTACATGCAGCATCTAATTTTGCTTTGTGCTGCAAAGAAAGAGCCTTCTCGGTTTCAATCCTCTTCTGCAATGATGCCAGAGTCACCCGAAGCTGTGCAGCTTCTGCTGACACCAATTGTAATTGTGACTCAGATTCCTTCTTTTCCACATTTTCTCCCAATGAAGCGACAACCGCATGTAGCTCCTCAGCTTCTACAGATTTGGACTCCAGTTGAGACTCCAAAGCTTTCTTCTCTTCCTCCAATCTGTCCACATCTCCCAGAGCAGTATATTTTGAGTCATTTGCCGAATCCAACTGCATTTGCATTTCAACCAGCCTGTTCCTTGCCGCCACTAGTGCATCACAGGAGATGTCAAGCTGATTTCTAGCCTCTATTAAGGCCATCTCAAGCTCCGTCTTCTCGCTTTCAACTATTTCAACCTTTGCATGCAAATCTGCCACATGATTCCGCAATTCTTCATTTTCTATTTTAAAGGAGTTGTTTCTTGTCCCAGCCTTATCGGAATCTGTCTCCATATCAAAGGTAGAGCTTGTCTGGTCCGATTCGTGCAGTCCAGCTAATCTTTCCATCTCGAGGAAATCATCCATCAGGTCAATCTCAACAGGATTATTCGTAGTATTTCTTGCACTAGCCTTTCCATTCCTGAACTGATCAAGCTCAGAAATCAGAGCAGATGCCCATGAGTCAGAATTTCGCAATTCACTATCAACAGCAACCATACGTTCTGCGCTATCAGAGTGGCTGTCAGTTAGTGATTCCACGCATGCATTGCTTAGCAGAGGCCTGGAATCATTGACCAATGCTGCTTTCTGTGTTACATGATATAACCTGCGGCATTCTGCCTCAACTCTGGCAATCTTTTTTACACTTTCCAAGTGCTGCTTGCTAGCTGTCTCCGCTGCTTGATTGCTCAAGTCTTTCTCCAGCGAGAGTATCTTCAGATCCTTAGACTGTACAAGGAGCTTGGCCTTGAGATCCAAGTTCTCTCTCTCCGTTATCTGAAGCTTTTCGTATAGATCAGGCTGTACAGACGAGGAGGCTTCTGATTTGGTTGCTTCCAGCTCCTTCTCCAGCTCAGCAATATGGTTCTGGAGCTTGGAGTTCTCAAACTCCAACTTCAGAGACATCTTGGTAAGTGCATCCCTTATTTTCTCCTCTTGTTCTTCCCGTGACAGGCGCAGCTGCCTGACACATTCCCTGAGAGCCTTATCTAGGTGGTTTACTTGATCCTCGAGATAAACATTCCTCTGGGAAGCAGCTTCAAGTAGCTTCTTGATCGCAGTAGCTTCAACTTCAGCTTGTTCCCAACCTACAAAAAAGTTATCAGAGACATTTTTATGAATATTGAGAGTTGCGACATATAATAGTAATGCTAAATGCATCAAGTTTTCCTCTCGCTTACAGTAACTACTAGAAATACAATCAACAAAATAACTTTTTAAATTAATGTATGGAATAATCAAAAGGCACAAAAATAGCATAGAACTGATGAGGGAATCATTCGCATAGCTTATAATTATAATGCTCCAGTAAGGACAAAAGATTACCTGCAACAGCCTCTTCTGTAACTTTAGCATGCTGCTTAACCAGATCCTCTTTATCACTGATAGTCAAAAGTGCAGCAGCAAGTTTCTCATTTAAACTCTTCACGGTCTCCTTGTTCTCCTCATCTCTGACATTCAAGGATGTGTATGATTCTAGTGACTGGCCATGCTGTGGAGAAATATCATTCAAATTAACTCTCGATGCTAGTTTCTCATTCAAGGATTTTGGTACTCCAGTTCCTTGGGTCTCATCATGCCTAAGCCTTGAAGAAACTTCGGGTGATTCGCCATGATGTGAGGTAGCATTGTTTGAGACAGGCCTCAGAGGCTGCTGGTTAAACATGAGCGGCAAATTTAAGTGCTTTGGGTAAAATAATCTTTTCTTGTAAAACCAAAATATTTCTTGAAAAAACTACTAGTATCCAGAGTTAGCAACAGATGCCCTCTACATACATATTACATTTAAAATCTTAGTTACTGAACTAATCACCTTTATTCCAATGAAAGGGCAAAGATGCCAAGTTGCTCACAGAAAGACATACATATGTACTGTTGCAGATCTTAATAACGCTGATTTTTTTTAAGTGAAGTATAAATTTCAAAAGCAAAATCAACTAAACAGGGGCCTTGACTAAACAAGGGCCAACCAACTACCGTGGGGAAGAAGTAGAACATGAACTGCTGCAACTCCAATAAGGCTGATGTTCAGTACCAAGCATTACTATTTTAGAGAAACAACAGAACTCAAGTTTGTTTTAATAAAGCACATCATAAATCTGTGAAATAGCTGATTTAAGTGTTACAAAATTCCCAATTGGAATTCTATTTTTCTTTTCCGGAAAACACAGAGGAATAAAAAGAAAAGCAAGATAATAGGAACTATCGTACAAAATGACAGGAAGTCCGGCCACCAGTCGCTGCGAACTCACGGTCTCCTTCTAAAACTCATGGAAGTGTCGATAAATCGACAGAAGGTTTTTATTCCTTATAAACCCTCCCTAACCGTTCTAAATATGGACGGAGAGCGGTCTTCATTTTTTCAGGGTGCTCCAGATCACACTTAAGATCTAGGAAAGACGGTAGGGAATTTGTGGGCTTCCCTTGATGCATCATGTGAATCAAACCCTTCTTATAGCCACTAGAGCCATAGAAAACAAATAACTTATGTTCTTCAGGCTTTCTATTGCCTTTGTTTGCCAATCACTCAGTGTAGTCTTTTTTTTAATTATTATTCACTCAGAGTACTCTAGGCTCTGTAGTTGCTGAGAGCTCTGAGAACTAGGAAAGTATCGCTCTAAGTAGGTTCTCATGAACTGACTACGGAGTCAAACCTAGAGGTACGAATAAATGACATCTTCAAAAACAAATACTGCCATAATAATTCAGTGGTATCTCCTTAACCTAAATTTTCATGTCTACAGTTATTTCCTTATACAAGTACCAATAGTATAAAAAGGTATCTAAGTTAGCACAAGAAGTACCAATAGTACAATAATTCAGTGGTATCCATGACACAGGAAGTACCAATAGTACAATTTTTTTTCCAAACCCCTTATGAATCTTCACTACTCTTTAAATGGGAGTTGGTGGTCATTCAAACCTCACACACCCCTTTTTCACCCACTAACAAAAAAAAACTAGGTCAAACAGAACAAAGCTCATCCACAGCAATCTAAGTCTAGCAAAACATAACAATATGTATGGATATCGAGATTTGGATATTTTATCCGTAACAAAGCACGGGTATTTTGAGCCTTACTCAACATATAGTCCCATAGTTCTAGCTCAACAATTCAACATGTAAATCTTATACAGCTGGAACTAATCTTATTAGCACGATAGTCAATAAGTGATCCACTGCCCTTTTTCAATCACAAGATTTAAACATTAGCATCTGAGCCCACTGTGCGCTACGTGGATCCGGTCCGAGTTTGAGTTTTGTATTGTTTATCAATCAGTCCAAGGCAGCGAAAATGACATCTTGCCCACAATTGCTTAAAGCTTGAAGTGATACTCATGTTCCATTTATAACTTAAAAGTTATTCTTTAACACACAAAACATACAAGTTCTGAATTCCTTTTTCTACTAGTACAATTCAATGTCGAAAGACTAGAAAGAATGCTACATTTACAAAACAGCTATGGTAAGAACTTGCAACTGCTGCAGCAAAATGTCCTACTGAGATCAAAAGATTCCCAGGACACACAATTAAGGAATGGGGGTAGAACCTGATCACCAAGGCAGCGTTGAGAATGCGACGGCACGGGCACAGAGCTCTCGCCTGCCCCAGGACTATTATCCGACGCCTTGCGCTTCCAGAGCCAACTCGCTCGGTCCATGACCATCAACTAGTTGAAAGATCAAAATGTGGTTCTCCTTTGCCGGCTACCACGATATGCAGGTTTCATCGGTCAACATTGGCAGGGGAAGCTGACACGGGGAAATGTCGAGCTGGAGATCACTGATCTGTATCAAACATCAGGCAGTAGAAAATTGCTAGTATCAGTTATCATTCGGGCATGATTCTAACAGCTTGGAAAGATGCAACTCCCACGACATCCTACCTAATAAAACTTCAGGAAAAAGTTATTGTCATCATACAATTCACAAGAGCAAATTTTGAACAACTAGAAAATAACCAGGAACTGGGTTGTGTTCCAGAATACCCAGCAATCCCCAATTTTTATTTATTTGGCAAAGCTCAACAGTGTGCAAAATTTACCACCGCAAAGTTCAACTATGCCATATCCAAAAATTTCAGACCAAGAACATCAAAAAAAATACTGTATTATTTGCAGAATGGATAGCAGCATTGGTACCATAAAATCCAGTCAATTCCTCTGAAGTAGCTGCTCTTCTGCCTTTACACCAGGAGAAGAAGAAGATGCAAGCAAAAAAGTTGCATACAGCGTGGCAGGAAGAAAGATTGCCTCGGTGCAAAAGTTGCGTAGCCACCGACTACTCCCAAGTCCCAACTCCCCAAACAGAATAGAAACCTACCAGAAATAAGTATCAATTTTTCTTGGACCAATCAAGGAAAATCAAAATCATTTGGCAAGAACGCCGCAAGCACGCAATCCATAAAATCAGCTCTTGACGCCCCCCAACAATCCCTCCTCGCCAATCAGCCAAACCCTGAATTTAGACCTAGCTTCGAGAGAAAACAAGTTCCGGAGAAGCGGGGGAGGAGAGAAATGCAGAGCGGGCAGAGAGATTTGATGGCGGAAACCAAGAACGAGGAAGACATGAGGGAATGGGCAGCATTAATACCTGGGATTGGATTTAAGCATTACACGGAGGAATGCGCCCCCGCATCGATGACGGACAGGAAGTCCGTGAACACAAGATAACACTTCTTCCCTTCAAAAAAAAAAGTTTTTGCTCTCTCTCTCTCTCCAAGATAGGATGGGGATGGGATGGGTGCGCAGGTCAGGCTAGGAACGGAAAGCGAGAAGCGTCGGTCAGGCCACCAGCCCAGCTCACGCACTCGCACAGACAGACGCAGATCGGAGCGAGGAGGAGATGAGGAGAGAGAGACAAGCACGCAAGAACACGAGCTGAAAAGCAGAGTGGGGAAAAAGGGTAGGGAGAAGGGAGCTGGCCATGGGCGGCGGCACTGCTCCTGCAGCAACAGCTTGGCCACCACCACCACCTCGTCAGTCAGTCAGCTTTGGGCTTTGGCCATGTGAGATGCGATGAGATGGTCCTATAGTATACGAGTACTTTCCAGTTCCCAAGTGAAGTAAGCAGCAGGAGGAGTGAAGCCCCAAGTGCTGAGCCTCGGAGGAAGAAATAAATGCTCGCAGCAAGCATCCAAGGCGGCTCTTTCCTTCCCTCAACTACGAAAAATAAATGCAGCAAGCGAGGATCCGAAATGTGCTCACCCGCATCAATGGCGCTCCTCCCTTCCCGCCCAGGCAGCTCGAAATCGCCTCTCTCTCTCTCTCTCTCTACCTTGAGGTAGTAGCGTCCATCGGTGTGTCTCGATCGATAGTGCCTTTGTTGATGCAACCACTGGATGGGTCGTAGTAGTAGTAGGTGGTTTCGTGGTTAGTGTTTCTTGCCGTTGAGTGACGGACTGCGAGATTGCCTCAATGGATTAGGATTCTTAGCTTAGCCTAGCCTAGTTTAGTTTAGTTTAGTTTGGCGTGATTCGATTTCGATTCTCCCGGGTCGAGGGGCGCGTGGGGGTTGGGGTCGCGTTGTCGTACGCGCACCTGACGACGCGCGGTTCGTGTCTTGCCCCCGCTTTTTCCTCCCGTCCTCGGTTCGTGTGCCGGGGACGGGCCTAGCTCTCATCTCCCTCGCCGACCGGCCTCCAGAGGCGACGGGCCCTGCCGCGCAGAGGCCACGGGTACACAACACACGGGATGCCGGGCGGGCGGCACGCGCGATCACGATTTGTTTTCGGAACTCACGCCGTCACCATGATGGGATGTTTGAATATACCCATGCTCGTACGGCGGCGGTGACCTAGATTATGCGTATCGTATGATTTTTGATTTTTCTAAAAAGAAGAAGAAGCACTCAACGGGTCTGCGCATTGTTTTTTTTAACAATCAAGTGTGCAACGCCACCTAAACTTTTTATTGCTACGAAGAGAACCCAGAGAAACCGTGGCAGGTAAAAATTACAGGAAGGTCCAAACAATACTCGTACAAGGACCTCCACACTTTACAGAAAGCACTCTAAAACGAAGAAGCAAACGCAATCGAGGTTTAGGTGCCTCTGCCACCATCGACGGCGATCTCGGAGGCGGAGCCATCGACGAGGTCAGAGCAGAGGGCTCGACCAAGCTCAAACCGGCGAGAAAATCCCCGCAAGCGGTCACCTCCAAGCCACCGGGAACGAACCACTTGGCGGAGAGGCGATGGCAAGCACCGGCGCAGACGAAGAGCAGCGGCGGGGCGGCAGCCCTACTGCCATAAGATCTGACGCGTTGGCGGATCAAGCCGCCAAGAAACCGTCGGAGAGAAGCTCCAGGAAGAAGCTGCCATCGAGAGCCACCACCACCTGCAGATAAAGCGACCACCATGGCCGCCAGAGCTGCAGGAAGGAAGCCCACCACGGCAAGTACAACACTGGCTTCCAGGCGAAGAAGAGGAGGAGCGACGTAGTGGATGACATCCTCCTCGCCACCACGACCGACCGGGAAGAAGAAAACACCACGCCTACCACCGCAACACCGATCTCCCCCGTCACCACGATCGGCCAAGACAGGCACCCAGGGTTCCACTCCCCTTCATCGGAAACCAGCTCCTAGGCCATTATTTAGAGCTTCCGGCTGTAGATCTGAACAACCCCTTAGCTCCGCCCACCAGAGCACCTCGAGGAACCATATCAACTCCGGCAAGCTTCAGATCAAGGTCACGACCGAAGCAACTCTGGGCAGGACACCCCACAATGGCGGTGAAAGCACCGCAAAACCACCCTGCACCTAACCTAAACTACTCTAGCACCTCCCCTCCACCACCTTTGGCCGGCAGCGCCGCCGGAGGGGCTCGGGATTGGCCCAGCAACACTAGCTGCCTCGCGAGGTACTATTCACAGAGGAGGGAGAGGTGGATCTCGTTTACCTACACTCAAGGTGGGGTGTGGTGTTCCAAAAACGATCTGTAAAAATCCTGCTAGGGTCTGCGCATTGTGGAGCACTCAACGGAGTATATGTGAAGATTGATCGGAGTTCTTTGGAAATAGTAATCACCATCGGTGCTTTCGAAATGTATTCTCAAGAGTGCCATTTTTCAAGATTTTTTTAAGAAAACCATAATACTACTACTCCTACAATATTTAGCAATGCGTTAATCATCTAGAAAAGAGATACTCCCTCTGATCCATAATAAGTTGTATTAAATCAGCAACATTTATTATTATGGATCGGGAAAAGTACTAATAACTAAAGGAAACAGACAAGGACCAGGAGAGTTTCTACCAGCAATAGAGAAGAGGTGGGATGCACCTAGAAGATACAGATCGAAGCACTCGAACACAGATTTATACATATTCAGGTCCCAAAAATTGTGCCCTAATAATCTTACTCATGTTTTTGGTTGGATATATTCTGTATGCGAGAGGACATCTCGATCTTCTATGGTGGTGGTGCGTGGAAAAGGGTTGAATCAAAGACTTCTAATGGTGAATTGTAAGACTCAGCACGCCCCCTTCCTGTCTAAGTGATGTACGCTTACAAGATGCCAAGTCGGTTACATCTAAAAAGATACGTGTAGATCTGACTACAATCATGTTGTAAGAATGGGTATTACCTTGTTCTAAGGGAGTAAATTACATGGAACTACCATAGTTGGGGCTAGGGTAACAGGTCAGTGCCACTTCTGGTATTTTCTTTGAAAAATCTACCACTTCTAGAAAAGGGGGCCACAACCAACACTGATCATGGATTGAGAGCGTGCTGACAGCAAAGGGCCCACTATCAATGATTACGTGGCCAAACGATTGTCGTCCCGCCGTTTATACCAAGTCAGTTAAGAACGAGCGGGTCCAAACCTAATCGGACCAACTGCTCTCTCACTCCTCTTCCACACACTCTTTCACGTGCATTCTAGAGGTGATGGTGAAGCCACGAATACGGGAAGTGGCAACGCTCACGGCGCCGGGAGTGGCGACGCTAGTGCTATCGGTGGAAGAAGCGCAAGTTTTGGAAGCGAAAGCGGCATTTGCGCCATGGACAATATGGATGAGTCATGGCCGTCTTAGCCATCGATGGCGATGCTTGCACAGATGTTGGTGGATAGTCCGACGACCAGCAATAGGTTCACTCGCGGTCTCCATGGAATAGTGTATATTCCTTTTGTCCCTCTCGATTCATTAGGGTTAGGGCTTGATCAAATTTCCGATTTAAGGTTATGGTTTGATCAAATTGGGATATAGGGTTACGGCTTGAGAATTTAGGGGTTTACTAAATTGGAGGTTTTCCTTTTCATTGTAGTTTGGATCCTAAATTGTAGGTCATCCGAATTCGTTTCTATGGATTGGATAATATTGAGAGGACAATTGCTCGTGATGACATAACATTTCAGAATATTGTTACATTGTGTCAACACCCGGATTTTTAAGTCCAGATGCATGTTATGCCGTACATCGCAATCCCAGGATTACCATTTTTGCGAAACATAACAGAATTGGTACCGCAATACATCATCCATTATAAACCATAATAGTCTTACAAATAGTTGATCTCATGATCAAGTCTGAATACATATCAAAGCAGTGGAAATAAACGTAGTAGACTCCATCTTTATTGTCACAGGCAATGTTGACGATGGGAGATGATCCTAGTTATCCTAGACCTCCTGCTATCCATCTTTCGGGTAGTCCTCCTCATAGTCTGGCCATGGGAATAGCCAGGGACAAAGCCATGAGTACTCTTAAAGTACTCGCAAACTATCACTAACACAATTAAGGGAATACTAGTAGGAATCCTAAGCTCTAGTCTTGTTTGCAACAAGCCAATTTTATTTCATAACTACTTAATAGTAGAGCCTATTTTAGTTATCTAGATTTCTTAAGTGGAAACCTAGTTTCATGTCCACAACTATGTTGTGGTCCAGTCAAAGTCATCTTTCAAGTCACATGTTATTTTAAAAACATCCGACAACGGAACAGTATGGCCACTCCAACTTTTTATAATCGCGGACGCGGCTATTCGAATAGTTTAACACTCTGCAGAGGTGGTACACTTTCACCAAAAAATTCGATACATCCGTCAGGGATAACCCTGAATCATCATACTTGGTATGCGGATAATCAATCCTAACCTTTCAATTACACACCCTAGTATAGGCATCTCCCCTATGAGTTTGGCCTCCCAGCCATGGCCAACTGCCATCTCGGGAACTGCATACGTGGATAGTCATATTCACGAGGCAGCCTCAGCTTCACCTCTTTCCGCGAGGGAACCCATAATAAGGCATATAAACTTCTAGTTAAGCCCTACCCAGCTCAGGTATTGTAGGTGTACGATAAAATTGGAATGGTATCGCATCCGAACCCAACCATCCGTTTTTATCAAAGTCAAGGCACATGTTTCATTCAGTATCATCTTCTAATCATTGGGTTTCATAACCCATGTCAAAACATTTCAATAGAATGACTCATCATTCCAAGGTTTTCTTAATAATTTTCTCCAAGTGTTCCCATCTAAAGTGATCCATATTAGTTTAGCACTAGCATCTATTCATGAGGGTATCACTATTGATGGGGGCTAATCAAGTGTAACTATCCAAACCTAGTTCTATGCTCTTGATAGCCTCTATCCTATTTTTCCACTATCACCAATTAATGAACTATTTGAGAAACCTTGGTAAAGGAAAAGTAAAGTTTGTATGTAAAACTGGGAATTGGTAAAGTTGCATCTCAAAGAATGCATAAGGTATCTTGCATATGCTAGTTGTCATGGGATGGCTTGCATAGTTTAGCCTGCCTTGAGTAGTGCAGTTGTCAAAGTTCTCTTCTTCGTCTTCGTACCCCGGTCGGTACTAGCATCTATAAATGAATACGAGATACACAATCACCAAACAATACTTAGCTATTTCTATTTAGCACACAAGGGCTCACACTAGATGATCTAGCATCATCTCAATCATCACATGGAATAATGACACCTTCCTATTTATTTTATCTTGGAAAAGTAATTTCTACTCATTGAAAACTACATAAGTTTTAAGATTCTCCAATTAAAATATGGGATCATGTTGATACATGTCATCACCATATATTCTAATACTTGGCAATGTGATTTAAAGTGGTGGTCATATATTACAAGATTTAATATTGCTATTTAATAATATCAAAGTGACTAGAAATGCCTATATAGCATTATTTTAATACTAGTCCAATATTAATATATGTAAAACCAAATTCTTTACATATTCAGATAGAGCATAGCAAATGTGATTTTTGAGAGTTGGAATCAACTCAAAAGCATTTATGGGTGATTTTAAAAAAATGTTTGAAGTTGTAAAAGTCTCTGTCTTGTTATTTTTACTATAGGTGATCTACAATTCCAAATGGTTTGAATGCAACGGGGGTTTGTAGATATTTTCAATACCTTTCTAACAAAATTGGAATCATGCATTTTGGTTTAGTAAATTTCTCTGAATTCAATTTTGAATCTACCGATAGAATAGGATTTTTAGTTAAATGGAAACATTATATTTGAATCGGTGGGCTATGCGCGGGAACGAACCTGGGCCGGCCCAACTGCACAGCACACGCGCAGCGGGCTACTTACAAGCTGGTCCCATGCGTCAGCGACTCTATCTAAACGAAACGGTATCAGCTAATCTCAACCGTGTGATTAGAATGAGATCAACGGCTCTGGTTCATCGTCTACGTCGCAGTGGGCGCGGGGGATTCTAAACCTAACTCGACGGTGGGGATCGTCGGAGGCTTACCAGGACTCTAGCTTGGTCCGGCGATGGGGGCGAATGGGCTGGTAGACGACGGTGAGTTGAATGGTGGTCGCGGCGGCTCCTAGGGTGGCTCCAATCAATGGCGCCCTTCCTTCACTGTAGCGGTGGGCTCCGGCGAAATTCCGGCGGGATGGTGCTCGCCTTGCTCCGGGAAAGGGTCAGTGTTGTTTCTGAGGGAGAGGAGAGTCGAACGGTGTGCCGTTTGAGGCTAGGGGAGGGTCCTATTTATACACCGGTGAGAGGAGCAACGTGGCATGGCTCGGGCTCGTCGGCGACGTTGCTACAGGTCGCTATAGGCATGGCGGAGGGCATAGGTCGACGCGGTGGTCTGCGGCGATCGTCATGCGCATAGTGGCATGGCGAGGCACGGTCTTAATCGGTCGGGAGACGTCCGTGCTCTATGCGGGTACGACGGTGTTCGTCATCGCGTACGGTGGTCACGGGGAGCACGGCGGCAAACAGTCATGTCTGGGAGGTTGTTGATGATGCGGCGAGTGCGGGTACGCGCGGAGAGAGCGAGGCGCGGCGTGGCTGCACGGGAATGGCCTGGCGCTCTGGCATGCGCTCGGCATGGCGGACAGAGGGGAGTGTCATGGTTGTGGTGGCTTCTCCGCTGCTTGTCATTGGTCGAGGGGTGGACAGAGGAGTGCGGTGAGGTCACGCCTAGCTGCTAATGGTCGTGGGAGAGGGCGGTTCAGCGGGTGGCGTCGTTTCCACGATCGACCAGCATGACATGCTCGGGTACGACATGGCACTGGTGCAAACGGCGAAGGAGAGAGGCTCCACTGCATGGCTGGGTACTGGGAGTGATCGTGGGATAGTTATGGAGTTGAATTGGGTACGAATGGTGAGTAATTGATTGATCACAAACAATAGATAGTTGGTAAGTTGTACTTTGTCTGCTAAGTGCTCGATCAAATGGCCGCATGAGTGAAACCTTTGAATATCCAAATGTTTTTTGGTGAATGTGCTGGTCACATGCTTGGGTGTCTCTGGTTGCTGGGATTTGTCAAGTGGTGTTAGTTTGAGTGGTTTTTGTAAAATGATGATCTAGATACCTACACTTGATTCAATTTTGAATTGCCTCTCAAATAGATTTGAAATTGGTTTCTGTGAGTTTGTAAAGTTTGCTTGTACTCATTTTCACTTAGTCTAGCAAGGGGTGAAAAGAAGTAGAATTGTTTCTGTTGGAAAACCTTTGCTATAGATGCCCAAAGTGGGATAGTGGGTAATTTTGGAAAAAGTGGCCATTTGATCATATGTTGTCTTATTGATTTTATTTTTATTTGATTTTGTTTGGAATTGACCTTGATGATATTGTTTTCATCTTTAAACTAATCCTTATCATTTATAACAATCAATCATGGCATAGCAAGCATTCATGCATTAATAATAGTAAAGTTTAAGAATAAAAGTTTTTGTTAACCCTAAACCTGGGTGATTAGAACTTGATAAACTTGTTTAATATTTTTGGGATGTTACACACTGATTGAGACCTAGGGTTATAACATGAGAGACTCGATTTACTGCAAAATAAATGATGAGATGGAATTGTTTGAGAACAATTATAAAATGTATAAACTGTTGGACCATGTTGGTAGCACTCCAGTTCTTTAACTTGAATGTGAAAAGGGGCAGACCTATTGTTTCTAAGAAGGTAAATCATGCGGACCAAGGTACTACAGGCTCTCAGCAGTAATCATGTGTAATTAGTTATGCCGAACTAGTGGTTTATGATCTCAATCCTCCTCATGTGTACGTTGTTGATGATGAAGGTATAATATTTGCAAGTGAAAGTGGCAGTGTAGGCTCTAAGAATCATTTCTACATTACTAATTCTTATGTTTGCACTCAAGAAAGCATAAATGAATATAAAGGAAAAGAAAATATCACCGTAGAGAGTGATAGATGATGATGTAGAGATGGACTCGTACAATGAATCGTCTGACCATTGGGACTTAGACATGGGAGGTGTATATTCTGCACATCTTGAGGACATGAGGAGAAAGGAGTAGCAAGAAGTAGCTGAAATAATTAAGGAGACGAGGAAGTATAAAGAGGACCCTTGCTGCGTTTTGAAGGCGATATTGACATCGAGGATCTACTAAGTAAGTGCATGTGCTTCGCAACGCTGCGCCTGACCCATCTTGTCTAATTGAGCGGAAGCCTTGCGGGAGGGACAACATACAAAGGGTTGGACAAAAATATTAGGTGAAGCAGTGAACCTCATGTACTTAAGTAGGAGAGTTTTGTAATCGAGGACATTGAAACTTTACCTCAACTATCCCCTGTACCTGAAAAGAAGGATTACAAGAAGAGGAAGCTGTCTATTAGAAGAGGACACACATCAAGGTCTCATTCACTTGTGCACATTGATGATGTACCTAACTACCGACCATCATCTGATGGACGCATGTGCCCTGGTTTTTTGGAGGAGAGTGATGATGGTTGGATTTGAAACATTGTCAATGTTGCCACCAAAAGGGAGAAAGAGTAGAGCAAATAAAAGGCCATAGAGGATATGGTATGATGACAGAAGGATTCAGGTACATGAGAAATTGTGCTTGGAAATGTGCTTCACCAATGTGCGGCAATTCAAAGATGCATTGATTAACTTGCACACTTCACAAAGTAGGAACTATAGGTATTATAGGAACTCAATTATTAGAACCATTGTGATGTGTATAAATAAAAAATGTCCTTTCTATATGGTGGAATTTAAGATAAAGGGTGAGAAAACTTTTCTGATTAGGAAAATGAGGCTGCGACATACATGCGACACAATAACTGAGACTACAAGGGTTAGTGCTAAATGGTTGTCTCAAACTTATGAAATTATGTTCAGATCGAATCCTAACACAAACATTCGGTCATTGATACATGTAGCTAGGCAACAGCATGGTGTGTAAGTGCCTAAGATGTTGGCCTACAGGGCAAAAAAACTTGGCTCTAGATGTTGTGTTAGGCGATCACAGAGAACAGTATGTTAGGCTTAGGGATTTTTCCCAAACTATTATTGATACTAACCATGGTGAAAGGACACACATGCCGCCTAGAGGAGGTGAATAGGTGGTTTAAAACTTTTATGAGATGTGCTTAACAAATGCAGAATAAAAATAGCGTTTACTTTGTCAAGAACAAAACCTATATATATTACGGTTCACCTATGTGCACAAACAACTTATGCTAAGAAAGACAAGCAACAAGGTGATAGAAAGATACTTAAAGCACTAAGGTTGTCACAATTTAAAGTGCATAAGTAAAGAGCTCAGGTATAGAGATAACCGAGACAAGCAGAGACGATGATGTATCCTAAAGTTCTTTCCTTTTGAGAGGAAGTACGTTTGACAAGGGGTAACCTCGGCAATGCCCATGGTTATGGACTTAGGGTTTCGTGGAAAATAGAACACTAGGGATTTTGTCGTCCGATTAAATAAACAAGGGAGTCGAAGTCGTCTGATTACTTATGGTAAAATCGATTACAGATTGCTTAAGGATTTTTTTTGGTACCTCTCCGCTGGCTCCTCCCACCCTATATATAATAGGCTAGGTCCTGAGGCCGTATATGGATAGGTTACAATCTTACAATTACAACACTAATACAATGTCAATTTCCATTCTTTCCCTATCCGGCAAGCTATGCCTTCCGTCGAATGCTTCCTAGGCCTTCCTTGATTCCTCTTGGGCTTTGTGGGCTGCGAGCCTTTACATTACCAGGGTAACTAATCATAAGGATCTTTGTAATCATACCTATGTCAATAGCCCCCGAGACTCCATCCAAATCATAGATTCGGGTTGAGTCTCAAAGACAATTTTTATTGCAAGCTAAAGTTTTATTTCCGTTTAAATTATTGTAGGGATTTGGTACAACAGACCTAATCCATCCGATGGATCGGCAATCAGTTAATTGCTCCAGGGAAAAAACTTTAGGGTTTCTGCAGCAGATAACAAAAATATTACTACGCGGAACTCCCTGAATGCCCAAGGATCCATCTAGAAGTAATGCAGTAATGGAGGAAGACACGGTAACGTACCCTTGAAGACCGAGAGAGCGTTATGCTCATTCAAGAGCATGGATGATGTAGTCGTACCCGTCCGACCTCAAGGTTGAGAAGCTCCTCGCACGTCACCCCTTGTCTAGGTCCTTGCACGACGGACCGTAGCTCCCCCAAGTTATCACACGCATACGATGTGATGCGATGACTCCTAAACCCTTGATCCCTGTTGGGGTTGCAGAAGTAGATCTCCTGGTGGAATCCCTACAGCACAATAGCGTGCCACATATGCGTTGACTTTGCACGTATAATCCTTACTTGGGACTGTGCCATGACAAAGAAAACTAGAGAGAGCAGGAGGGATATTTTAGCCTCAGAGAATATCTTATTCATTGTTTCTTTAATCCTCCCATGGGCACCCCTTTATATAGGGGAAGGGAGGTGTGCCCTCCCCGTTAGGTGCCCCATGTGGGACTAAACATAAAAGAAAAGGGGGCAGAATTCCGCTTCCATCTGGAAGGACCAAAAGCAGCCCAACAACAAAGGTGCAGCAGTAGGAGCATACGGGTGGGCCGGCACCACCACACACGCGCTAGCAGCAGCCAGGCGCAACAGGAGGCAGCCGGGTGGGCCGGTGTCCCCGTGGACCAGATCTCCCCGCTGATGAAGCGGCATGTAGCGTAGCCCGGGTGGGTCGCCTTCCCCAGCGTGGCCCAGCAGCGCGACCATCGTTTCGCAAGGCTCGCAGCGATGCGGCCCCGGGTGGGCTGGCGAGCCTGCCCGTAGCCCGCCTGCCCCGCTCCCCCGCGCGCCTACGTGGGCAGGGTTGAGTAGGTCCAGCGCGGCATCCGGTGGCTGTGCGCTGCCCTAGGCGGTACGGTTATCCGCTGCCCATTTCGCATGGGCTGGTCAAACCAACCCTTTTTAGCTGTTTTTCTTTGCCTTTTTCATGTGGCTTTCTCCTGGGCCAATTTCCTCCAGGATTTTGGCCTAATGAAAAAGTCACTTTTTAAATATTTATTTAATATAAATTAATTCATAATTAACATATAATAAATGCATGTTTTAAATTGCCATTGATCTGAAACTCCTTTCGGTCTTTTCCTTTTCTTCTTTCTCCGAACAACTTCAGATCTCTCCGGAATGATTCCGACTTCTCTCTCTTATGTGATTCCATCTTGCACCAGGATCTCCAAGTGTCATATCGCCCTTAAGCGTGTTTCCCTGTGGTTCAGGAATGCTATAGACATGATTTGTATCAATGATCAACAGCGGGACCGGGATGCCCATGTTGACCCCTATGCACTCCACGAATCACTATCGTGTCGAACCTGAAATGATATATGCAATTCCCTTGTTCACGGTACAAGACTTGTCCAAGATTCGATCATCGATATCACCCACCCTTATTCAATCTCGTTTCCAACAAGTACTGTTTTACTTGTTCTCGTGAAATACCATCCCCATGACCTAGTCATGTGTTGCGCAACATGGATGTAATTCACCGAGTAGGCCCAGTTGTATCTTCCCGTCACACAGGAGAACAATTCCTGATCTTGAAGCATATTGACTCTACATGCTCCTTCGGACACCCAACATGCACCTTTTCATGGTCACCCTTTCATGAGATGATGGTTGATACAGGCAAAGCATCCTCCGGTAATAGTGATTGATAAGATCTCACGGTCTAAGGATTAGGACAATCTGTTTCTAACAATTGCAACGTGAACTAAGTGACATGATCGTTTTGCAACAATCATTGGTGGGAAGTGTCCATCACATCATTTTAGGTGACATGACTTGATTGTTAGTGACTTTTGTTTAGCCCATGATCTGTAAACCTTGATCATCGTTTGCCCAATGAACTAGTAGAACAGAGGCTACTAGTGACCTAGGTTTGTTTGTATACCACACCTGTATCAGTTTTTCTACTTGATACAATTATAGCA
This sequence comes from Avena eriantha, assembly GCA_910589775.1. Taxonomy (NCBI): domain Eukaryota; kingdom Viridiplantae; phylum Streptophyta; class Magnoliopsida; order Poales; family Poaceae; genus Avena; species Avena eriantha. Next base: position 414,401,374 of record OU342744.1, on the reverse strand, counting down.
TGATATAACTATTATGAACTAGTGAGGTATGACAATAAAACCCTTTTTTATTTGCCTCTAGGGCATATCTCTTTCAGTCTCCCACTTGCACTACGGTACAAATAATCTAACTACATTGCTACTAATCATAAAACATATCTCATATGCGTTTATTGATCATGCTTGCTCATGGAGGACTTCATGTCCTAAATCTGTTTCACCAGATTCATAAGGTCCTATTTTGCAAATCATTAATGTCAACTATTTGACATTCACACCATTATCATATAATGTGTTTTAGCATTTTGGTGACAAAGTGAGACTTTTTTCTATTAAATACAATGATGATCTATCAGTCAATAGAACTTTCAAGATGTCATGTATAATATAAAACACACTTAGTCAAAAGTCAAACTTTCTCTAGACCAAAAGTGTACTTGCTAACATTGAAGTATCCTAATACTTCTATATCTATGTAAATTTTAATTGAAGTGCAATACTTTCACTTTGATGTCTAGTCACGCTTTCCCTGTGTTCAAACTTAACTCTGATTCAATGATTGATTCAGAAATCACTCTAGAATCTTTGTTCTTTACAACTAAGAACATGGGTCACATTATGTCAAGTATAAACAACATGGGTTTTACTTTGGAAAAACTATGGCCAAGGCATAGTTGATGCAGTGCATCCTTTCCCCCTGTTTTAACCATTGTCGTAAATACCGAGTCTTTACTCAATGCTTATCCTAATTGTTCAAGTAGGAACCAATTCTCTGCTTGAATCCATTTTGAATTCTCTTCAGCATCTCAAATAGGTCCTTCTGAATACTTTCAGAATTCTCTAAGCATTTTGACATTTAATGTTCATTAAACATCCTGATCTAATCACATAGATCCACTATATTTAATATATACTGAATTTCATCCATCTAATGATCTAATCATTCCTGATACCAAACACATTGTTCACTAATATGTCGATTACATATTCTAGAACATTGTCATGCTCCTACTCAAATATTTAATCAATATTTGATATTCTAGGATGTCCCTCATCTCCCACTCAAATATGTTGTCCACATATTCTATTTGGAAAACTTCTTAGCTCCCACTCAACTTACAGAGTTACCTTGATAATTCTGGCAAATCCAAAATTCTTTGATCTTACATCAAATCGAGAATTTTCTGCTACAAGAGTTTAGCTATTCTAGATTGGTCAAAACTTCCTTGTTGTACTAATTACAACCTTTTCTTCAACCTCTTGAATACTTTGTAGTTTTGATTAGTCCTTATCTAATTGCATGACTCTAAGTCATTTCTTGTACTTGGGTCCATCAATCTTTCTTTGTAGTTCATAGGTATGTCTTATTCCAATAATAGGAAAAGTGAATCAAGAATGGAATTCTACAAATGGCAGAACAAGTTCTTGAATCCTAAGTTTTTAAGTATTAGCAGAAACTTATGCTTACACTTTATTCCCTTCCACTAACACTTCTATAAGAACCTTTTCTCAAAAGAAGTACCACGCTAAGACAATACAAACTTTGTCTTCTTCAGGTATTAGTTCGGAATTTGTATTCATAGTCTTACTAAGAATGTACCACAAAGACATACTATTCGCAACGATCTTGAACTATCGAGATCTCTAGAAACTCGAGCATGCCATATCTCATATGGTGCTATTTCCACGAATCTTTAGATGTTCCTAATACTTTTGAGTGTTTACTAATTCAATCCCTAACTCTAATTCCAAACGTTAAACCATTCAAAGATCATTTGGACCATATGTATCTTATACACCATTATTATGATGTTTTAGACATATCAACACTGTTTGATTAGTCCAACCATCATAATTCGTGAAACTGTTTTTCATAAGTCCCTTATATGCCAATTTGCTATCAACTCGAATTCAAAATCACTTGGATTAAATCGCAAAGACTTTGGAATTCTTGTTAATCTTATATCCACTCATTCTGAAATCATTTGAACAATTCAAATAGTTTAAAACTTGTGTTTCATTATGTAAATACACATATTTACTTAAACTCGCCATGAAGTTTATAAAACAATGATTTCCACTATCTGTTGAAAGTGCAATACATCGTATGTATAAAATTCAACACTTCTTCGCATATCACCGTTTTACTAGAATGCGGAGTTTGAGTCATTCTTCCCAATGAGGCATGGTTTTGCAAAGTCTTTAGATCAAATATCTAAGACCCTGATCTTCATTAACATGAAAAACATGCAGTAACCACAATGACTTAAACAATAGTATTATTCAATATTTAAACTTGAATATATTTTGGCAATTCTCATAAACGTCATTTTATCATACTGATAAAGACTAGAATAACATGTTCATAATCCCAATGTGAATCATAAAAGAGATCATTCATAATAACAGAACAACTGAATTGTTTGTTATTAGGGATTTCTATTTTCATGCCCCTGGTTCATTAGTTGTACTCAGTTTTCCCCAACCGCTTAATTTTTCCTCACTTTTGCCCCTCTCCTTCTTGGAAACCCATCAAAGAGCTCGAACAGCAGCTCCCGTCAGGTTGACCATTGGCTGACGTGTGGGTCTGCGCGGTGTGGGACCACATGGGGTCGTTTGGTCAATAATGTGTTATGCTAACGTGTGGGTCCACGCCATGTTAGACTGCCTGGGGCAGGTTTGTTAGGAACACTTTATGGGGGACGTGGTGTGGGACCATGTGGGTGCGTTTGGTGGTTACATGCACATTGTCGCCTAAATTGGAAGTTTTTTTATGATTGGACTTTTTAAGAGAGCCTTTTCCCCTCTCTCTCGCTAACAGTTGTATTTTTTCCAAAAAGGTAGCGAATCTAGAGCAGCTTCTCTCTTCATTCATTGTTCCTTTTGGCCCTCATTTTCCCCAATCTAGTAGCAAATCTAGAGCAGCAAATCTAACCAGCACCATAAATAAATTCATTAAACAGAGCAAATATTGATAAACAAGCTAATATAGGATATATAGTATGGTACTTAACGAGGTTCTACAATTAGGCTGCTTAGCAACAGCAGCGGACAAGTTGAACACAGACAAGACAAAAGAAGCTGCTTTATAGCAGCAACAACACAAGATCAGTGGCCCCTCATGGCCTCCGCCAGGAGGGCCTCTGCCTCCTTACTCTGGTGCCTCCTCCACTTCTTGCTGCCTAGTCCCTTGACCTTGGGTGCCTTGGGCTTGATCGGGGGCATGCGACCCTCCTCGATGGCCACCTTCTGGAGGTTGTAGAGGTGAAGACTGAGCCCTGGTGCTTGGCTATGAAATCATGGACGTTAACAGACTCGCCGCAGGTCCTCACGTCCTCAACATGCTTCACAAGGGAGTTGAAGTCAGTGGCGTGGAGCCTCCTGGTGGTGCAGAAGGGGCACATGTAGACATCGTTGGCGAAGAAGTTGTCGTATTGGCCGGACTTTAGCCTCCTCAACACGTGACGAGTCTTGGTGTCCTTGGACTCGTCGTCGCTGCAGACGTCGCTGCTATCCTCCTGTTGTAAAAAACAGTAGAGTGCAATAAGGATATGATTGAGATACCTTGATTATCGGGATTGATTATTTAAAATTAACCAAGATTGATATCCCATGATTATTCCCCAAATCTCAAACCAAATCGAATGCTGACCCCAACTACGAACAGGGGATTCATCTAAATACGAACAGGTGGATTCATCGAAATACGAGATCTAACACAAGAGGATTAGCTACTGCAAAGATACGAATAGCTGAACCCTAATAACATACGATCTAGCATCCAACGATGGGAATGGGGGAAGAATAAGGGAAGTGGAGAAAACCCCGGTTACCTCTGACCATGGGTCGGCGATGCTAGTGTCGTAGGGGTTCTCCGGCCTTATGTAATCAACCTCCTCGTAGGGGTCCCAGCCGAGCGGGATCTGCCCGAGACCGGTGGGGGCCTCCTCACCGGTGGCTATGGTGGAAGCGGGGACGGGGTTTGGACAGGGACGATGGCTGCCTTCAATGCCTCGACGGGGGCATGTACGGGGATGGGGGCCTCCTTGCCGACGGCTTGGAGCCATTGATGGACATCGTGCCATTCTTCTCCATCGCCGGCGTGGTTGGGGTTTTCTTGGGGTTTGTAGAAGGTGATGGGACAGTGGACATGGTTGAGTGAGCGAGTGAGTGATGAGTGAGAGTGAGGAGGCCTCTATAAAGGAGAAGGGAATCAACGTTTCGTTGCACCACCGTGCACCGCGTAACCGCGTACGCTACTGCACTGTGCACGGCCACACGTGTCCTCTACCACCCCATGTACCGCACACGTGTACCGTGAGTCACGTTTTTCCCTCGTGTATAACCCTAGCGACTTAGTTGTGCTCAGTTTTGCCCTTGAGTGTAACACTAGCAGTTTGGTTGTACTCAGTTTTTCCCTCTTGTACTAACACTGTCATGTGCAATATACTTAGTTTTACCCTCCGGTGGCTGGTCAACAGAGAGTCAACGAATAGGTTTTAGCTAGCTAATTGAGTCATTTTATGCACAACAAATTCAAAAAGATCAAAACATAGTGGCATCTACCCAGGGAGTCTTATTATGTGACCTGCCACCATAAGAAATGTATATAAATCAAGTTTTAACCCAAATCACCACTTCTTAAATCACATACTATCTATGAAGGTTCATGGCTTTCTACTCAAGCCTCTTCCTAAAACATCCCTCCCCAAAACATAGTTTGTCTGAATGCGGCAATAATTGTCAAACTAGTGTATATTTGAATTGCAAATAGTTTGATGTATGCCAAGATGTATTTTATTGTATAAAAGACACATTTTCCATTATTAAATCTCTTTCTATTTTCTATTTGAATCCCTTTGTCAGTCTTGCCTTTGGTTTTTAAGTTCTACTCTGTTTTGCCCTTGGTTCTTAAGTTCTACTCTGTTTTCCCCTCTCAGTCACAATCTCTCACACATGTGCTCACCTTGGCTACTACACTCTGATTGGTTGAGACAATTGTCATCTGGATCGTGCCCACCAACCGTTGAACCTCTATGATCTAGCGGACATGATAACCCCTATATCTGTCGGGGGGCACCCCTCTATCCATGCAAAATAACGAGTTTGCCACCGGTACTTTAACTCCATAAACAAATGAATTTGAATATAATTTGAAGGGAAAGTGTTCAAAGGTGTATAATTTGTGCATTACATTCCACTCTATGAAAATGATAATCTCTCAAGATTTTCTTAGCACAATATTATCACGTATTAAGTGCATTTTCAAAGAGTTCAAATGTGTATAATTTTCATATATGCAAGTTTATACATTACATTTCACTCTATGAAAATGGGGGAGAAAATGACAATCTCTCAAAATTTTGCTAGCACATCATTATGTCGTTATTAAGTGTGATTTCAAAGTGTTCAAAGGTTTAAAATTTTCATATACGCAAGTTTATGCATTATATTTCACTCCATGGAAATGATAAATGATTATGATTTATTAGCACAACATTATCATGTCCTAAGTGCGATTTCAAAGAGTTCAAAGGTGTATAATTTTCATATATGCAAGTTTATGCATTACATTCCACTATATGAAAATGATAATCTCTTAAGATTTTCTTAGCACAACATTATCACATATTAACTGTGATTTCAAAGAGTTCAAATGTGTATAATTTTCGTATATGCAAGTTTAGGCATTACATTCCACTCTATGAAAATGGGGGAGAAAATGGTAATCTCTCAAAATTTTGTTAGCACATCATTATCACATATTAAGTGTGATTTTAAAGTGTTCAAAGGTTTATAATTTCCACATATGCAAGTTTGTGCATTACATTCCACTTTATGAAAATGATAATCTCTCAAGATTTTCTTAGCACAACATTATCACGTATTAAGTGCGATTTCAAAGAGTTCAAAGGTGCATAATTTTCGTATATGCAAGTTTATGTATTACATTCCACTCTATGAAAATGGGGGAGAAAATGATAATCTCTCAAAATTTTGTTAGCACACATTATCACGTATTAAGTGTGATTTGAAAGTATTCAAAGGTTTATAATTTTCGTATATGCAAGTTTATGCATTATATTTCACTCCATGGAAATGATAAATGATCAGGATTTTATTAGCACAACATTATCATGTCCTAAGTGTGATTTCAAAGAGTTCAAAGGTGTATAATTTTCGTATAATTTTTCTATATGCATTACATTTCACTATATGAAAATGAAGCTAGACAAAGGGCCTCCATCACCGGAGAAGAAGAAGAAAGGGGAGGCAACAACACGGGCATGGGTGCGGGGCTAGCTCGGGGTCCCATATTGCAATGCCAACCTGGGTAAGGAGTGGGTTCGGCGCTCACATGGATAAGCTATGGGTCCGATGCTGATCTGCATAAGTGGAGAGAGGTGTACACTACGGGAACCGACTAAATGTAGCCCCACTTATCAGCATGTAATAGAAAGGGTACACTACGAGACCCGACAGAACACGTCCCCACTACGGGATTCGACTGAACGCGTCCCCACTTGTCAGCACGTAATGAAAAGGGTGACGGACAACGAGTTTTCAGACCGTTTGACAGTTTCATACAAGGAGATGGGCAAAAGAAAGGAAAACTTAAGCGGCTCGGGAAAATTGAGTACAACTAACGAACCGAGGGTACGAAAATAGAAATCCCTTCTTATTAATATGAATAACCATCTCGCAAAAATCAAGACACACTAATATGTTTCACAAACTTGATTATAAAGCTTTTATTCAAATCTACTAATCCTAATGATAAACTTCGAGGGAAGGAGTGTCGTCGGCCCTCAACTAGCTTGCTTGCCGTCATCACGCCATAAGTGCCTCATTCCATTCTATAACTCTCACGCAGAGGGTCCTATTTTCAATAAAACAAGATTAAGTATCCAATACTTGAAACTTGCATAAGCATTTCATGGAAACGTTTATTACTTGTATATCACATATACACTTTCCATTGATGACGATCCTAGATTTTGGGTTCGACCTTGCTGAAGGTATCTCGGCGGTCACGAAGAGTCATATCTTCTCTACCATCGGATTCATCAAGGAAATCTTCCAGGGGTTCACAAAAGACATAGAGGATATGGTTTTCTATAAGGATCCTACTTTGGCGTAGGTATGAGTTGATGAAATTCGACCCATCTAACTCAAGTTTCTTCCCGTTCATTAATGGACTGTATATGTCTTGAACCAAAGGGATGTCCATAATCTACAAGATATTTGCAAAAGGACTTAGACCAAGTTCATATTATGTAGTTCAAACAAACTCCCACTTAAACTATCATCCCTAAAGACAGTTTTACTGATTACACAACCCCTTTTCTCTACATCATTCCCGATCATCACGGCCTTTGATGTGGGTGCTAGGGTGGACTTTATCGGTCGATCACGTTGTCCATGTGACTCATGCTTGATCTTTCGATTGTTGTGTTCCGAGGCCATATCTACATATGCTAGGCTCGCCAACTCAACCATAGTGTATTCACTATGCAACATGGCTTACACCCACCTTATGCGAACGCAGATATGTCTGACACCCGATCGCCATGACCTACCGCATAACGGAGAACTTTCTTGGTGGTGTACACTAATGGGAGAACACTTTTCATTGGTATTTAATCAGGGATGATCCTATTTAAATGCTACTATCGTGTATCTAATATCAGCACTCAAACAAGATAAATACAAAGATTAAATTATATCTAATCAAAATGTGATGTGACATAGTTGTCTTCCCACTCCATGATCTCCATCAGGTGCTTCGGTTTGTTGCCAAGTCCACGACGCCACCGGTTTTGTCGTTCATCTTCATGATGACTACTACTATGCGACTTAGCAATAGGAAAAATAAACTACCTTACCTTTTCATGACTTGCAACCATATCATATCACAAAGCCTCCCCTGCAACATAAAGTTAGACGCCTCTACTCTATCTATTGCAGATTTTACGTGGTTGTTAGGCTTTTTGTGATAGAACCATTTCTACCTACGAACTTCCAACCACAACATGGATACAATAGTTGTCGCTACTACACCCCTTTCGGGGCCTTTCGTTGTAGATATTATAACAACTACTGTGAGAAAGACAGACACCTGCTAGCCACTTAAATGATACAAGCCGTATGTTGAGTGTGGAACCAGTCTCGCATAGGATTATGCGTAAGGTTGGTCCGGGCCGCTTCATTTCATAGTACCGCGATATAAACAAATTCACGTGGGAAGGTAACAACTAGGGTATCGATTCCCACACTTTGCATTTCTCTATCCGTACTAGCATACTAACCATAGATCAGGCTCTAATACCACTATAGGATTTCTGTAGCAGATAACAAAAAAAATTACTACACAGAACTCCCTGAATGCCCAAGGATCTATCTAGAAGTAATGAAGTAATGGAGGAAGACAACGATAACGTACCCTTGAAGACTGAGAGAGCGTTACGCTTATGCAGGAGCATGGATGATGTAGTCGTACCCGTCCAAAATCAAGGTCGCGAAGATCCTCGCACGTCACCCCTTGTCCAAGTCCTTGCACGACAGCTTAGTCACTACAAGCACAGCTCCCCCGAGTTATCACATGCATACGGTGCGATGTGACGACTCCTGAACTCCTTGATCCCTTATGGGATTATGGAAGTAGATCTCCTAGAAGAATCCCTGCAGCACAATGACGTGCCACAAATGTGTTGACTTTGCGCATACAGTCCTTACTTGGGACCGTGCCATGGCAAAGGCAACTAGAGAGAGAGAGGGAGGGATATTCTAGCCCCAGAGAATATCTTATTCATTATTTCTTTAATCCTCCCATGGGCACCCCTTTATATAGGGGAGGGAGGTGTGCCCTCCCCTTTACGTGCCCCATGTGGGACTACACATAAAAGAAAAGCGGGCAGAATTCCTCTCCTAGCCGTATGGGCCAAAAGCAGCCCAACAACAAAGGTGCAGCAGTAGGAGCAGCCGGGTGGGCCGGCACCACCGCGCACGGCCTAGCTCATGCTGGCCGTAACCAGGCACAGCCGGGTGGGCCGGTGCCCCCATGGCCTAGCTCTCCCCGCTGACAAAGCGGCCTACAGCGCAGCCCGGGTGGGTCGCCTTCCCCCCAGCATGGCTCGCAGCGACGCGGTCCCGGGTGGGCGGGCGAGCCTACCTACAGCCCGCCTTCCCGGCTCCCGCCTTCCCGGCTCCCGTGCGTGCCTATGTGGGCCGACGTTGTGCGCTGCCACGGGTGGTAGCGGTTATCCGCCGCCCATTTCGCATGGGCTGGTCAAACTAGCCCCTTTTAGCTGTTTTTCTTTGCCTTTTTCCTGTGGCTTTCTCCTGGGCCAATTTCCTCTAGGATTTTGGCCTAATGAGAAAGTCACTTTTTAAATATTTATTTAATATAAGTTAATTCATAATTAACATATAATAAATGCATATTGTAAATTGCCATTTATCCGAAACTCCTTTCAGTCTTTTCCTTTCCTTCTTTCTTCGAACAACTTCGGATCTCTCCGGAATGATTCCGGCATCTCTCTCTTTTGTGACTCCATCTCGCAGAAGGATCTCCAAGCATCATATCTCCCTTAAGCGTGTTTCCCTATGGTTCGGGAATTCTATAGACATGATTTGTATCAATGATCAACAGCGGGACCGGGATGCCCATGTTGATCCCTATGCACTCAACAAATCACCATCATGTCGAACCTGAAACGGTATGTCAAATTCCCTTGTTCACCATACAAGACTTGGCCGAGACATCGGTATCACCATACCTTGTTTAATCCCATTTCCAACAAGTATTATTTTACTCATTCCCGTGAAATACCATCCCCATGACCTAGTCATGTGTTGCACAACTTGGATGTAATTCATCGAGTGGGCCCAATTGTATCTTCCCGTCGCACAAGAGAAAAATTCCTGATCTTGAAGCATATTGCCTCTACATGCTCCTGATGTACTCGACGTTCGACATAGAGCTCGTTGGGAACCTCAAGAGGAAGGTACGATGAGCACGGTAGCAAGTTTTTCCTCAGTTATGAAACCAAGGTTTACTCGAACGAGTAGGAGCAAGGAAACACCCCAAAGGTGTTACTAGCTGAGCTTTGGCAGGGCACACTACCGGTGCTAGTAGCAACATGGAGACCTGCACAACACAACCACATAACTTTGTCCCCAACTTGCGATGAGGTTGTAAATCTCACTGTGTTTTGTGGAAAACAAAGGATTAAACGTATCGAATGGAAAGAAGTAAAAGTTTGTAGAAACTAAACACAAAGTAGTAAAAGATTGTAGATTGTATGTAAAGACAAAGGACCGGGATCCATAGTTCACTAGAGGTGGCTCTCCTTAAGATAGATAACATACTGGGTGAACAAATTACAGTGGGGCAATTGACAAACACCGAGAAAGCAATACATGCATATACTAATCATCTTGACTCCTTTGAGACTTGATTGGGCATTACAACATAATACATATACCGCCATCCAACTGCATCTATGACTAATAATCCACCTTCAGGTTATCATCCGAACCCCCTCCAGTATTAAGTTGCAAGCAACAGATTATTACTTTACGAACTACGTGTAAAGTAAACAATACGATTGTTCTATGAACAAATGATTGTTGTTTTCTCCCTAGTAGCAACAACACATCTAGTACCTTAGAGATTTCTGTCACTTCCCCAGATTACCAGAGGCATGAACCCACTATCGAGCATAAATACTAACTCTTGGAGTTGCTAGCATCTACTTGGCCAAGATAGCTACTAACAACGGAAAGCATGCAAGATCACATATAACAAAGACATGATAAAATCAATAATCAATCTGAAATAACATCTCAATATCCATTGGATCCCCGCAAACACAACATGTAGAATTACAAATAGATGATCTTGATCATGAACGGAGCTCACAAGATCTAAACATGAAAGCACAAAGGAGGAGAACCAGCCATCTAGCTACTACATGGATCCGTAGTCCAAGGATGAACTACTCACGCATCACACCGGAGGCTTGCATGGTGATGAAGAAGGCCTCCAGGGTGAATTCCCCTCTCCAGCAGGGTGCTAGGAAGAGCTTCAGATCCCTCCCGATCTAGGGATGGAGATGACGGCGGCTACAGACTCTTTCGTGGATTTTTGATCGGGTACTTAGGGTTTTCATCCCGAGGGAAATATATAGGCAAAAGGAGAGGTCGAGGGGGTGCCGGGAGCGGCCACACCACCCCCTGGCGTGGGCTAGGCCTGGCTGCGCGGCCAGGTGGTGTGGTGGCTCCCTGACCCTTCTCCGTCTCGTATTCTGGCACTTGATCACTTCCGGAAAAATAGGCACTTTGGCTTTTGTCCCATCCAATTCCGAGAATATTCATTTTCTGACTTCCCTGGAATCAAAAACAGCAGAAAACATGCAGCTGGCACTGTGGCTCTTGTTAATAGGTTAGTCCAAGAAATCATATGAAAAGTACTCCAAAGTTGGAACAAGACACAAGAAAGTGGATAAAACCAAGCATGGAACATCAAAAAATTTAGATACATTTGCAATGTATCAGCTCCTTTGGACACCCAACATGCACCTTTATGGTCACCCTTTCATGAGATAATGGTTGATACAATCAAAGCATCCTCCAGTAATAGTGATTGATAAAATCTCATGGTCTAAGGATTAGGACAATCTGTTTCTGACAATTGCAATGTGAACTAAGTGACATGATCGTGTTGTAACAAGCATTGGTGGGAAGTGTCCATCACATCATTCCAAATGACATGACTCCACTATTAGTGAATTTTGTTTAGCCCATGATCAGGAAACCTTGATCATCGTCTGCCCAATGAACTAGTTGAATAGAGGCTACTAGGAACCTGGGTTTGTTTGTATACCACACCTATATCAATGTTTCCTGTTGATACAGTTGTAGCATGATATAAATATTATGAACTAATGATACATGAGAATAAAACCCTTTTATTGTTTGCTCTAGGGCATATCTCCTTCAAAAACACTGTGAACCTACATCAAATTCAAGTACCTAGGCTTGAACTCGGAGTTTGCTGGCGTAATTCAGTTCGGGTTGTTGAGGTATTATCGAATAATGAATTCTAGTTCTATTATTTCGGGTACCCAACGTGTCCATTAGGATTTTTCATTGAATTGTTGGTATGGATAATTTACTGGCAGAGCGCATTCATGTACAATTACCAGGCCACACAGGAAAAATCCTAGGGTCTTACGTTCATGTGATGGACACGGAATTTAGACTTATTATTGAATTGGGAGCGGTCCGAGATTTTTTGAAATGTTACCAACTACCTTGTTTGGCTGTTGGAGTTGTTGAAGTTATTAGCTTCTTATTTTCTTGGGTAATGTTTCATAAACACTCCCGATGGGAGAAAACATTTGAGGATACAACTATATAAGACTCATAAGTTCATATCTTTTTAGGACAGCGCTCCCAATGGGAGTAGCCCCCGAGGCTACAGCCGAATATTTGTATTCGATTGTAGGCTCAAGTCAAAAATTTGTATTTTCAACATAGGTCTTCCTTTTCTATGATCCTCATGATGTCTTTATCGGGTGCGCGACTAGCACTTCCAATGGGGGTAGCCCCCGAGACTATGTTCGGATGCTTGTATCGGAACATAGGCTCGTAGTTGTGACTCGTATTGTCTGTTTAACCCGATATTGCGACAACTTATGCAAGCATAAATATATTCTATTGATGGAGCCCCCGAGTATAGAAATAAGAAAAACTAAAGATGAGTTTAGAAGAACTTATCTTTTATTGTAAAGCTGAAGGCAAATGTACATGTTTGGCATAATTTCCTGGCCATTGGCCTTTATTTAATGTAAATTGCAGGAAATAAAATTCAAAGCATAGAATCGTTGCAGTTGCACAACGTTCCATGGATTGGAGTACTTGACTCATGTTTTCTTGTCCTAGAGCCGATGTGCCCTGCCAGGGATTACTTCTTTAACGATCTAAGGCCCTTCCCATGGTGATTACAGGTTTCGGTGACCATCTTGCTTGAGGTGAAGGACCAGGTCCCCTACGACGAAAGATCTATGACACAATCATCGATTGTGGTAGTTGCATGGATTCTGCTGATAGATGGTTGCTCTTTGTAAAGCAATGTCACGAGTTTCGTTGAGTGCGTCAACTTCATCTTCAAGTGCTTCTTGGGACGCTTCTTCATCATAATCGTCGACTCGAGGAGACTCATGAGTTACTTCGATTGGAAGGACGACTTTCGCGCCATGAACCAGAAAGAAGGGTGTTTCTTGTGTCGAATTGTTTGGGGTAGTGCGTAGGATCCATAGGACAGAGGGTAACTCATCTACCCAGACTCCTTTTTATCTATCAAGTGGTGCCAAAAGTATTTTCTTGAAACCATTGGTGACGAGACCGCTGGCCTTTTCTACCGGCCCATTGGTTTTCGGGTGAGCAACTGAAGCGTAGGTTACTTTTATACCCATCTCCTTGCAGTACCCTGAATTGGAACACCATTGTCGTTGGAGGTGAAGTTAGTTCCATTGTCTGTGATAATACTGTTTGGTACCCCGAAGCGGAACATTATTGACTTGATAAAATCACAGCCGATGTTCCATATTGGCTAGTGACGGGCATTGCTTCAATCAATTTTGTAAATTTGTCAGCTGCTACTAGCAGAAAGACGTGCCCTCCTGGTGGAGATTTGTGAAGTTTGCCCACCATATCAAGCCCCCATTGAGTGAACGGCCAGGAAAGAGGTATGGGGTTAAGTTCTATAGCAGGTGCATTGGGCTTCGTTGTGAAACGTTAACATGCTTCACATGTTCGTACGATATCTTTTGTATCTTGTGAAGGGAATATGCCCGAGAGGCAATAATAAAGTGGTTATTGTCTTATTCCTTGTTTATGATAAATGTTTATTTTGCATGCTATAATTGTATTAATTGGAAATGTTAATACATGTATGTTTAATAAACAAATAAAGGGTTCCTAGTTATGCCTCTCTTATAAACTAGCTCGTTGATTAACAAGATGATCAATGTTTCTAGATGATGGACATTGGATGTTGTTAATAACGAGGTCACAACATTGGTTGAATGGTGTGATGAAAATTCGTCCAAAGTATAGCAATATGATCAAAGTCATTGTTTTTAAATTATTATAACATCATACGAAGTAATTCTAGTCCTGATATCATGTCAATCACTAACACTAGAAGAGTAACTTGATAACATCAAACATCACACCGTAACAGGGTGACAATAAAGGTGGGTTCAGATACTCCGAAGGTGTTATGTAGAGACTCATGGATCAAGAGTGGGATTTGTCCATCCCGATGATGGATAGATATACTCTGGGCCCTCTCGGTGATAGCACATTGAGATAGCTTGCAAGCAAGTGATGTGATCACTAGAATGTTATATCACGGGAATGAGAAAAGAGTACATGTCGGTAACGAGATCAAACTAGGTATGGGGATACCGATGATTGAATCTCATACATGTAATATATCGCGAGACAAAGGGATTTAGTTACGACATTAAAAGGTTCACACGATCACTAGAGTCATTGTTGAATGTGTGGGAGTCAGTATGGATCTCTAGGTCCCACTGTTGATTATTGATCGGAGAGGGTCTCGATCATGTCTGCATTATTCGTGAACCGTAGGTTGACACACTTAAGGGATACTAACACCATTTGGAGCAAATAAATTTCAGATAAATATTAAGAAAGCGCTAGAATTATTTCGTTGGAAACCAGAATTGTTTGGGGTGAAATTGCAAAAACTGGTTCTGCATATGATATTGAAATCTTGCAGGAGGTTTTATGTGAATGTTTGTTAATTAAAGTAATTAAAAAATTCTGAATAAAATAAATAAAATAGTTTTATTTAATGAGAGCTTTCATTAAATTTGGTGGAAATTTAATGCATGTGAGTGGACATGTGAGTGGAGGTGTGTTTATGTGAGTGGGAGATCCACCCACATGAACGAGGGAGAGGTGGGGGCACCCACCATGGCCGGCGGCCATGCCCCTTAGGAAACCCCTTCCCCTATATAAGTAGCACCTCCTCCTCCTCCTCCACTCTCACACCTCCTCGTGAAGGAGACCTCTCCCGCTCTAGAAATTATTCCCCATGGTCTCGGATTAGCGAGATACATGTTCCTGGTGGCTTTATCTAGAAAGGAGTTGTTGCTTTCACTGCATCGCTGGAGCGAGGAAGCGGAGGTTGTGGGGGTACCGGACGTGTGTGCAATCACGGATGCAGCACTGCTTTGCAGTGCTGGACTTGCTAGTGCTGGACCTGCTGGACTTACTGGTGCTGGACTTGCTGGCCTTCATCACGATCTTATGATCAACAAGTGTACGACTACATCATCCACAAGTTCAACCTTGTTAACAATGCTTTGTCGCTCTTCAAGGGTATGTTCTCTATGGATGTATATCCACCCGTTGATTGTATCTAGGTAGATAGATCTTGGTGCTTAGTTGTTCACTACATAGGAATTTTTTTGTTTTCTATGTTGCGAACCCAACAGTGGTACTAGAGTCTGATCTATGCGTAGATGCTTTGCACGGATAGAACACATATGATTATGTGGGCGCTGATGGTCATATTATTGCATCTTCTATGTACTTTGGATATTGGTGGCATAGTGGGATGAAGCGACCCAGACTAACATTACATGTCCTCGCACATGAGACCTATTCCACGCTTGACACACACTAGTTTTGCATAAGTGGCTAGCGAGTGTCTGTCTCTCCTACTATAGTCAATATCTTATTTACCACGAGTTGCTAATAATTTGGTTATGATCATTGTGGTTCCATGTTCATAGGTAAGACCGGTTTTATCTTTGAAAGCCCTAAGCCACGTAAAACTTGAAATTGATAAATTAGAAGCGTCTAGTTTAGATTATTGATGGGATAGTGTCATGATATGGTAATGTTATAATTCGAATTATAGTTGCTACTCTTGGAAATTATAGCATACATAACGTGTAAGTTCCATAGACCTTGGCCTTACACATAAAGGAATGATAAAGATCATACCACGATGCACATGATAGTGATCAAGTGCAAGAACCATATCATTTCAGTTTATGCATATAATGTTTTGTTTGCATCTTATATTGCTTGTTTGGTGGTTTAGTAGCATTATAAGATGATCCCTCATTTAGATATCAAGATAAAAATGTGTTCTTACTTATGTATGCACCATTCTATAGATCGTTGTTTCAAGGCATCATGTGATGATCGGGTGTTTTTTGATTCTACGCTTTCATACAATGGGTGTAAGACAGTTTTACTGACGCAAGCACTAGGTTCTTACTTGGCAAGCCTAGCATGTACAAACATGGCCTCGGAACACAGACCGAAAGGTTAAGCATGAGTCTTATAGTTGATATGATGCCCATATAGATGCTCGCCTTTGAAGCTACACCGAATCACGTGATGATCAGACTTGGTGTAGTGGATTTGGTTCATGTAATCACCAAAACAACTTCAGGGATATTGGTTTTGAGTGGGAATTCATTTGTAATTTGGATTAGCTGAACTCAATTTATCATAAATCATTATATCAAAGTGAATTTTCATAGTTTGCTATAGTCATTAGCATCCATTTACTACCTTATGCTTAGTTTTAATTGAGATAATAGAACTATAGAATTCTGGATATTTACTCTAGGAATTGGTATCATATTGTTTTGAATGTCAATTTAAAGTTTAGAAGTCCTATTGCAAACTTTCAACAAACTCTATTTACTCCATGAAGTTCAATAAGTAATATTAAATCAAGAGTAAGAATTCCAATGTTAGTATCTAAAGTATCATGTTTGCCTCCATGATTCTTGATATTCAAAAGTTGTTTTAATATCAAGGTTATCTAGGAGCTGAAAGAATTGTTTCAGAAACCATCATGTGTGGAAGATATTGTGATATCTGAAACAATGTTTATGGTTGCAATATGATAGAGTATAATTTGGCAAAATACATGTTCTCATATTGTATGAGAATTTTCGAAGGTTGGAGATGCTAGGCGTCCTGATCTCCCAAAAAGGTTTTGGGAACTGCCATTATACTCATGATTCGTCCTTATAGGCTATAGTAGCTTGATCATGAAAGTTGTCTTGATAAGGATGAATAGAAGATGTAGGTAAGATGTTTACTACACTAATAGATTACTAAAGAATGGATTTTTGAAAGAACGCCAAACATTTGATGATGGTGATCCACTTCAAAGTGCAATTCCAAATGTATTACTATTTGACTATAGACGCTTTGGACTATGTGTCATGTGTATGGCGCCACTATTGATGTTGATAGATTCGTTTAAAAGAAAAGGAAATGCTGAAAGAGAATCTATAAAATATTTGGCAAAAAAGAGAAAAGATTGGAAATGTCCAGCTAAGGTATATAGATGATATACATGTTATGGTTGTATTCTTTGCTTGTTAAACAATGTGGTTCTTTGGTATTTGATACCAAATTGGTCAGTGTGAAATGTCATACAGAACAACACAATTCATGAACTACAATGGCCTAAGTATCTTGCAAGAGAATATGTGATGATGTTCATCGAAAACAAATAAAGTGTTATTGTGTTTCTCGTTGACATCAAAGCTTGCCTTCAAGATTTGTTTAAAGAATTGTTATTTTGTTCCGGTATTATGAGAACAATGGTTGTTCAAATAATTACCGTATTCCATAGAAGATGGATGAACTTTTACAAGTCTAGTTGGAGAAATCATGTCCATAAAAATAATGCTAAAATGTGACAAGAGAAATGATTGAAAGATCACTTACAAAGTGACATCATCGTTTAAATTATATTGGAAAGAAAACATGAGAAACTCCATGTTGATGGATTTTTGGAGTCTTTGATTTTGATCAAATGATGCTTGTGAGACTTTCCTCGAGATAATTGAAACTCCATTCATAGACCAAAGGGGAACGAGTGACTAACTTATTGGAAATTGTGCATATTGATGTATATAGTCCATTATATGTATCCATGTGTGGTGGATCTTTCAACTTCATATGCTTTCTCTGAAAATTTGAGTGAATATATCTGTATATTTAGTTAATAAGGAAGACGTATGAAACATTTGAAAATTGTTCAAAGACTTTCAAGATTAAGTGGAAAATCATTGTAACAAGAAAATAAAGAATTTATGATTCGATCATAAAGGAAGATATTTGAGTTACATTTTAGCAAAACACCTAAGATTTGAGTAATTGTTCCATGTATTTGCATTTCCTGATAAACCATAGGAGTATGGTATGTTCGAGAGATCAAATCGAACCTTGTTTGACATGGTAAGATCAAAGGTGTCATTTATAAAACTGCCATTATGTTTTAAGGATTAAAGCTTTAGAGGCTACGACTTTTACACTGAAAAGAGCACCATCGTGATCCATTGAAATGACACCGTAAAGGTTATGGTTTGGGATAAAACTCGAGTTGTCTTTTCTTAAATTTTGGTATGCTATGCATAAGTAAAATGTTTACAACCAAAGTCGAATAAGCACATCTCTGTAGGTTATCCCAAATAATTTGTTAGGTATTCCTCCATAACACCGAAGACAAAAGAGTTTATCGCTTGGAACGTGAAGTTTCTTAAAGAAGGATTTTTTCACAAAAGTTAAGTGGGAGGACAATAGAACTTTGATTACGTTGATGAACCTAAGCAACATGTGCTAAGTAGCACAACACCGGAAAGTGTCCCGGAGGCGGCTAAAATGCTCGTGGCTCCCGTGATTACAAAGGTTGTGATCTCAGAGATTAGAGTTCATACTGAACCGTGTGGGTCGGGTAAGAATCAAATAGTAAGATTTGAAAAAGAAGTCGTTATTGTTTTGACAAAGATGAATGGACTACATGCAAAGAAGAAATGATGGGCCCTAACTCCATAAAATGACTAGAAGTCATTAAATACGTGATAGTATCCATACATGAGATATCAAGTTTCTGAACTTGGAAGACCCTCCGAAAAGGCGTGAAGCCTATCGGTCGTATTGGGATCTATAAAGAAATAGACATGGATGTTTGACATCTAAGAAATAGTCGACATATCAGAAAGAAGTTTACGACAATGTTCAAGGAGTTGACTATGAAAAGATTTGATCTTTCATAGCGATATTTAGTCTTGACGGATTAATATAGAAACCACTACATATAATTTGGTATATGGTAGTTGAACAAATAAAACAAGTTATTCTAATAGAATGGTTACCTAGGACGTGTACATGACACGGTCCAAAGGGTTTTGTTAATTCAAAGGATGTATAAAGGGCATGCAAACTTCAATGGTTGAAGTAAGCATAGGGGAGTTGGAATCTTCACCGTGATGAAACTATTAAAATGTTTAATTTCATTGGAGACGATGAAGATGATTGCATTTGCAAGAAATTAAGTGGGAGCGCTAAGACATATTTCTGATACATTATGTAGAGGACATATTGTTAATTGGAAATGATGTATCTTTTATTGACACAGATTACGAATTTTATTAAAATTGGATTTCGATGAAAGACTTGAGAAAAACTGGAATATTTAGCATCAATGTTTATATGGATAGATTGAAACGCTAATATGGTTGTGCCAGACGTACATATATGAGATATTGAATGAGTTCAATATGGAAACGACAAGGAAGGTTCTTGCCACATGGGAAGGGTTGAATCAAGATTCAAGTGTATTGACCCTTGGTAAGTGACACGAGATTTAAGTGTTTTGACACTTGGTGAGTGAAATCACATGAATATTTTGATCAGTAATGTATACCATGATATGTACATATCCAGATATGTCCTATGCTCTAAATGTTGTGAGCATATACCAGAATGATTCATAAGATGATTATTGGATGATAGTAAAGATATTCTTATGAGTTCTGGAAGAACTAAGAATATATCATGTATAAGTAACAGATAGTTAAAAGTAGTTCATTATAAAGTGTTACATTGATACTAGTTTGTCACAAGATACAAATTAAATTTATATCAATTTAAACTATGGGTGGCACAATGTAATGGAAAGGAGGTTCCATGATGGATTTGGATGAGTTCCAAAGTTGATACATTGTGATGGATACTACAACAAAAGATTAAGTATATGACTGCTATAGTAGCAGCAAATGAAGGAATTTGGTTAAGTAGTTTTTTATCAAACTAGGTGTGGTTCATAGTGGGCTAGTACTATGAAGATATATTGTGCGACAATTATATGAAAATGTTTTAACCCAAAGGAACTAAAGGTCTCACCAAAGGACTAAATTTATACAATGCCATCTCATTAGAGAATGAGTGATGCGTAGAGATGCATAGACATGCAAATACACGCGAACCTGAAAATGTCAGATCCGGAGATTATGTTAACAACTAGAAACGCGTATATACAACAGCAGAAAGCCATATGTGTTGAATGCGCATGTTTATAGACTAGATTATTGACTCTAGTGCAAGTGGGAGACTAAAGGGAATATGCTCGAGAGGCAATAATAAAGTGGTTATTATCTTATTCCTTTTTAATGATAAATGTTTATTTTGCATGCTATAATGGTATTAATTGGAAACGTTAATACATGTGTGTTTAATAAACAAATTAAGGGTTCCTAGTTATGCCTCTCTTATAAACTTGCTCATTGATTAACAAGATGATCAAGATTTCCTGATCATGGACATTGGATGTTGTTAATAACGAGGTCACAACATTGGTTGAATGGTGTGATGAATATTCATCCAAAGTATAGCAATACGATCAAAGTCATTATGTTTAAATTTCTATAACATCATACAAAGTAATTCTAGTCCTTATACCATGAGATCATGTCAATCACAAACACTAGAAGAGTAACTTGATAACATCAAACATCACACCATAATAGGGTGACAATAAAGGTGGGTTCAGATACTTCGAAGGTGTTATGTAGAGACTCATGGATCAAGAGTGGGATTTGTTCATCCTGATGATGGATAGATATACTCTGGGCCCTCTCGGTGTTATCACATTGAGATAGCTTGCAAGCAAGTGATGTGATCAATAGAATGTTATATCACGGGAACAAGAAAAGAGTGCATGCCAGTAACGAGATCAAACTAGGTATGGGGATACCGATGATCGAATCTCAAACATGTAATATATCGGGAGGCAAAGGGATTTAGTTACGATGTTAAAAGTTTCACACGATCACTAGAGTCATCGTTGAATGTGTGGGAGTCAGTACGGATCTCTAGGTGCCGCTGCTGATTATTGATCGGAGAGGGGTCTCGATCATGTATGTATTATTCGTGAACCGTAGGGTGACACACTTAAGAGATACCGACACCATTTGGAGAAAATATGTTTCATATAAAGATTAAGAAAGCGCCGAAATCATTTCGAAGGAAACCGGAATTGTTTCGGGTGAAATTGCAGAAACTAGTTCTGCATGTGATATTGAAATGTTGCAGGGGGTTTTATGTGAATGTTTGTTAATTAAAGTAATTAACAAAATTCTGAATAAAATAAAGAAAATAGTTTTATTTAATAAGAGCTTGCATTAAATTTGGTGGAATTTAATGCATGTGAGTGGACATGTTAGTGAAGGTGTGTTTGTGTGAGTGGGAGCTCCACCCACATGAATGAGGGAGAGGTGGGGGCACCCACCATGGCCTGCGGCCATGCCCCTTGGGCAGCCCCCCTTGTCCTATATAAGGAGAACCTCCTACTCCACTCTCACACCTCCTCATGAAGGATCTCACTCCCCCTCTAGAAATTATTTCCCATGGTCTCGGATTAGCGAGATACATGTTCCCAGTTGCTTTATCTAGAAAGGAGTTGCTGCTGCTACATCGCTGGAGCTGACGTGGAGGTTGTCGGGGTACCGGACGTGTGTGCAATCACGGATGCACCACTGCTTTGTGGTGATGGACTTTCTGGTGTTGGACCTGCTGGACTTGCTGGACTTCATCAATATATTGAGATCAGCAAGTGTACGACTACATCATCCACGAGTTCAACCTCGTTAACAATGCTTTGTGGCTCTTCAAGGGTATGTTCTCTATGGATGTATATCCACTTGTTGATTGTATCTAGGTAGATAGATCTTGGTGCTAAGTTGTTCACTTTGTAGGAAAAAAATTGTTTTCTATGCTGCGAACCCAACATCTTGTACTGCTGTGAGCCAATAGAATCCTACCCGAAAGGCTTTGCCAGCTGATGGCTCCAAAAATAGCCATCTTCCACCGCATTTAAACATTGTTTTTAGTCAAGCAATTGACAAGAAACTCTCAATCCTTGCCACTAATGACTAATAATTGCAAAGATATGCAAAACCTTGCTTTGAATTGTATTGTGCAGGAAATCACGATTTTAATGCGAAATCAGGAGTCATAATGAAGGTTTTTGAGGAAGTCCACATGACCAAGTAATTGTGGAGTCAATTCCAAGCATTAGAGGCCATAACGACCACTGGTATGGGAAAGGGCTGCCCATACTGTCTACCCCTACCATGTGGCAGCGGCTCTGTCTCGTCAAACCCTGCAACTTTCATGAAGACGCCTGTATATTTTGAGGTCTCAGCCACCGCGCAGAAGGTCACCATTCCCAGATTGCATCACAACACCACCAAAGGATATCCACGCCATTGTTCATCCATCCATCATCCACACCATTAGCCATAGCCATTGCTTTGTACTTTAGATCTCATTGTGATTCGTCGACCATTGTAAGAATATTTGATTTCAATCTTAGTATTTTGCACAATGTTTTCTACCCTTGATCTTATTGTTATGAGTGAGTAGTCCTCATAGGCTGCGGGTTGGGGAGAAACCTCACAGTGATTATGTGCATCTAATTCATGGGAGCATTGTGTATTGTTTGAAATAGTGATTTGTATCTTTTGCTTCTTTATCTCTTGTCTCGATCTGTGGACTTGTAGGTATCCAAGACCCCATATATTGATAAAGGCTTGAGGTGAGATACTTGGCTAGCGGCGATCTCATAGGAACCCTAGTGACAGAAAGGGTAGTACGGTCTTCTCTTAGTGACCCATTTGGGATCACAACAACATCACCACTTAATGCTTTGATCTGTGTTTTACACTTAATAATCGTTTGTAGTCCGTTGCTTCGTGGTGCACTCAGTTGGGTTAAAAGCCTTTTGCTATGACCACTGCATCACGGGGGCTCTACTATATTAGGATGTATTGCCCACAATAGATTATCACTATTAAAACTTTACACATGATTGTGCTTACTATTATATTTTATCCCATATGATGTGCAGCTGCAGGTGGATCTTCAGCCCTGGCCTATCTCCATCCATTAATTAAACCCACTATAAAAGTAAACTAGATTGGTCCGGTAAATAAAGGTAAAACGAAGAAACAAAGTCTTGTATACGTGTCCTTTTTATTTCCTTTTAGCATTGCTTTCCAAGGTTCGATTAAATCTAGGTCTTTTAGGGAAAAATCTATTATACTACATCCGTGAATCCATATCGAAGGTATCAACCCTTTTTCTGGCGTCGTTGCTAGGGAAGCAATTTTGCTATCCTGGTGAAGTCACTCGAGACCTTGTTTTTAGTTTTATTATTATTTGTAGTTTTATTCTTGTTATTAGTTTACTTTCTAGTTATCTATTTGAAAACCCAAAAAATAGTTACTTGTTATTTGTTTTCTTTACTTAAAAAATACCAAAAATATAAAAGAGCCATGGCTCAAAAGAAACTTGGGGAGTATGCTACTCCCACTGATGATTTTATTCGTGCACCTATCACCCAGCCTGCTGTTGATGCGAAAGCATATGAATTAAGCCTAACCTTTTAAGTTTGGTTCAACAAAACCAATTTGGAGGCTCGTCTTCTGAGGATTCAGGTTTGCACTTAAATACTTTTATTGAAATTTGCGACATGATGCATATTAAGGATGTAGATCCAAACGATGTTAAATTAAGGTTATTTCCTTTCTCTCTTAGAGGAAAGGATAAGTACTGGTTGCTAGCTCTACCTAAGGGAACTATTAAATCTTGGGAGGAATACACTCATATGTTTATGACTAAATTTCCCCCCAGCTAAAACTATGCAACTAAGATCCATCATTACAAGATTTAGACAAGAAGATCGCGAGCCACTAGTGCTTGCATGGGAAAGGATGAAAGAAGTCGTAATGAATTGTCCTAGTCACAGGATGGAAGAATGGCTTATATTACAAAAATTCATTTTGCTGTTGTTGAAAATCTAGACATATTCTGCCATGTTTTGTTTTAACCATTCCCAAGTGTCTTAAAATGATTTGTATGAGTCATATTATATTCTAGGATATGTAGGAACATTATATGGTTGCTGGAACATTTAGAAAGAATTTTGTCTTTGATATATAGGCAGCAACTATTATATTCGTGTGCCACTAATGTCACCTCTCAGAAAAGAGATGGGAGAAAAAGTTTTGCGTTGAAGTTTTTTGACAGGGAATAAAGGAACACCACACCAAGAGTAATTCAAGGATGGCGAAAACCGTAAGCTTGGGTATGCCCAAGGCACCCCACTGGACCAACTCAACTCTTGATTTGCAAACCTCTAAACTTTGTTTTGCTGCAACAAAGAACTATCATAGAAACTTGGAGCGTTTGTTTTGTCATTTTATTTTTGTTTTGCATTAAAAAGACCACCACCACCATAAAACTATCTGTATCCTTTGACTGTGCATATTTATGTTCAACATTAAGAAGCTAGGTGAGAAAATAAATGTTGACATTATGAACTAGATGGCATACTCTTTATATCTCTTTTTGCTAAGCCTTTTTCTACACAAGCTAAGACTTGTTCCAAGCCCCTTAAAACTAGATTAGGCATATCTACCTATTTGTGGCAAAAGATACTTTCAAGTATATTATGTATGTTAATCCTACAAACATTCTTAAAAACACCCTTTTTCATGTATTTTGAAGCTCATAAGAAAGTAAGGTTTGGGGTTATACCACTATGGAAATTTTTGTGCTTTACATCTTATTAGCTGTTGTTGGCTAAACCATGTTGGCATGGCACAAGTTTTAAATGTTGAATGTTCTAATTAATCATGTTTAAGTTCTACATATGGATTTCATCGATGTGAAATGAAGTGTGCACACAAGAGTAGGCATGTTGGTAGAAAACGCTCCTGAACCGCTAGCCAAAGCCATGCATGACATGGTGGAAACTTACAGCATGATGATCCTTGTTGATATGATTCATAGGTCCATTTTTTGTCTTCTGAAGTAGACATACTGCCCCCTCTCACCTTGGACACAATCAAGGAATTATATTAGCTTTTATGCTAAAATAAGCAAATAAAAAAGGGGGCATATAGCTACACAAGGGGCAAGAGGTACTTTAGTGATGCGGTTTCACAAAACCAACATGAGTATACAATGACATGCCTAAGTTGAGTAGCATGAGGAGTGCAAGGTCATAGATTAGGTGCATGAAACAATCAACTTGCAAGATGTTTAGCACATAAGCCATACGATGCTTTAAAACAAAGTGAAAATAAAAAGTTGCTAGGAACACCCTCCTTATTAGTATTTTTGACATGAATTACATAGCTCAAAATTCTATTTTTTATTATTTATGGAGGATTAACATATGTATTCAATGCTTACTTTCGGTATGGGATGCAAACCATCTCAAGGGAAGACATAACACTAATAAGTGAGTCTTCTAGTCAAGGGCATGAAACTAAGAAGTAGCCAAAAAATAAAGGCATGAAAACACCAATGCCAATCATGAAAAGAGTCTATTATTCTATAGGTTCATCAAAGTGTGCTTGAAGGTTTATTTTGTTCATCATTTTTTTATGACACCAGCACTTATTGTTTAGCATATTTATGGATGTGTAAAAGATACAACTTGATAGTACACTTGCATATTATGATTCATTGAAAGGAATTGAGCCTATGAACTCTACATGATAATGAAGGAAGCAAAGGTAACAAACTCCAAAGTCAATGTATAGTTTTATCACCTTCATGCTCGAGGACGAGCATAGGTTAAGCTTGGGGATGTTGATGCATGTAAAATGCATACATGAACTTTGTAGTTTGTTAACATGTTTTCCCACATATTTGCATCATATATTATGTTATATCCCTATTTTATATTGATTTTTAGGGATTTACCAATGATCCCCTTTATTTTGGTTATAACCCTGAAGGGCAGAAAAACCCTGTTTTCAATGTTTTTGATATTTCAGGACCTATACGAAGTCAAATGGACCTACACTTTTGGGAATACCTATATTTATCCATGAGAAGCATCTGGAGCACTAGAATCTCACCAGGAGGGATAGGAGGGCCAAAAGAGCCTAGGTGGTGTGCCTAGGCCTAGTGGGCATGCCACCTATGCTCTTTCCCTCCTCGACCGTCCGATCGCCTTGATTCTTTCACCCATGGAGCTGTCTTGACCTAAAAATCCCTATATAAGGACCCCGGGGCATCCTAGAAAGAGAGGCAACGAAAATCGACGAGAGCCACTAGAGACAAAAACACTACCAGATCCAGCAAATATTGGAGGGGGAAACTCCACTGGAGCCACCTCCGTTGAGATCTCCACCCTCTCCAACATCTCTAGCTTCATCACCAGGATGAAGAGAGAGTAGTCCACCTCGAGCCTATGGGTTTGTGGTAGTAGATTGATCTATTTCTATCTTGTTCTTCATAGATCTAGTACCATATGAGTTTCCTAACATGATCATGATCTATTTGTAATTCCTATGTGGTGGATCTTTATTCTATGATTTGATATTTGAGATTGGAATCTATTTTGTGTAAGATGTTTTAATAGATGCATATCATGCACCCTGTTCTTCATTGCTTGTTTTGATCCAACTTGTATGCAAGAACTTGTATGGGGAGAAGTGTGTGTTCGATGGAGTAGCACGGGGGTGGAGATTGAATTGTGACACATAATATTCAAGATCTACTTTGGTTTTTACCTTTCTTTTGCTGCCTTACTAGGGATAAAGTGAAATCATGTGCTATAGTTATCACGTGATAGTGTGATGACCTTGTTAAATCAAGGTAGCATATTTGTATTTCAAACATCATACAATATTGCTTAAAGCTATACTCTGATTTGTTCTTAAATCAAGATTGCATGGAGATTTCCCTTTCTTGAGGTGTATAAGAGAGAGATGTATTGCATCTCAATATTAGAATGTAATGCCCATATTAATTCCTCTGATCAAGCACTTGTAGAATTTCCATGAATCTTTATCATTGATGAATTGTTTTGTGATCACTACAAGTGAACCCATGAACCCTAGTCTGATTTTTATCATAAGACATTCCATCTACTAACCTTTATAATTTCTGCAATTTATTATTTCAAAAATACCAAAATACTTTCTATACTTGCAATCACTTATAATAACCCCAAAACAACTCTATTATCTTCCATATCATCTAGTGTGCATTAATTTACTTTATTTACTACTTTTATTTCAGTTTACATTTTATTTTATTTCATATTACTAATATGAAAACTTGTGCTTGAAAACCACTCGATGGAGTTGGGGACACAGGACAAATTATTTTACTTTACAGGTTGCTTGAAGAGGAGAACACAAACATCCTTCCATAACCTATTCCTCGAGAGTTCGATATAAACCCTTAAGTCACCCTTGTGGGGAAAAGAAGCTTGCTACAACACTGTGCACTTGGAGTCCCAATGAAAAGTGGGCACATTTGTTGCCATCACTTACATCCAAGGTAGACGAGTTACTCAACATACTAAAGGGTAAGGAAGATACCCAAGTTAATGCTATCGCTACCGATGTTAATGATATTAATTTTATCGCTCACACTCCTTATAATCCTGCATGGAAGAACCAAAATTATGCTTCTAATGTTCAAAAACATTATTCTAATCCTGCAGGAGCTCCTTACAATAATTATGATAATCATAATGGAGCAAATCATGGAAATATCTCATTCAAAAAAACAGTTAGAACTTTTATGCAAGCTCAAACCGAGCAAAATAATATGCTCATTAAAATCATGGAGAACCACGAGAGTAGTATAGGAAAATTATCTAACCAAGCCGTTGTAATTAGAAATGATGTGCAGGCTCTATATGAAAGTACAAAGTCCGTGGAGGCTCAATTGGGTAAGGTAGCAGAGAGCCAAGCTCTCATACTAGCAAAGTTTGCTGGGAAGCCTGAGCCAAATCCGATAGAAGCCCTCAAGATGATGAGGGTGGTAACAAATGGAGAAAAAACTGAAGAGCTAAATTATAGCAACACACCAACACGGAATATACCGTGGAAGATCTACTAAAGATGATCACCGTAAAGAATCCCAGTATAGAACAAGGTAATGATGCTATGTACCAACAATTTATTCAACAAGTAGCATGTAAAGTTCGAGATTTAGAGATGGAGTATAAGAGACTAGCTGATAGGCTTCTTGCTAAGCTAGATGATATATTTGAGCCCACTATTAAAATTAAGGTTGGGGTCAATGAGATATCTGCACTTTGTGATATTGGTGTAAGTGTTTCAACGATTTCCAAAAGCCTATTTGTCAAGTTAAACTTGGGTCCATTTGCAACTATTGAATTAAGACTCCAACTAGCGGATTCAACTTATAAACAAGCTATTGTGATAAAGGAAAATATAGTTGTTGAAATTAAAGGTAGTCCCGTGCTTATTGATGTTGTTATTGTGGACATGCCTGAAGATCCCATAGCACCTATAATCCTAGGACAACCTTTCCTAAGAACTATTAAAGCACTAACCAATTTACATGAAGGGAAGGTGAGAATAGGACTACCATCTAGAGATCCTTTTTAATTCCACTTTCCTAGGAATAAGGCCAAGCCTAATGATGATGGTATAATTACTTTAAAATCCAATTACTTTGAAGTGGGTGTTCCACTCATTAAACCTAAATGATCACCATATGGGTCAAGCTAATTGACCTTAACTACAAGCACTTCATGGGAGGCAACCCATGTGAAATAAAGTTTTTACTCTTGTGTTTGTTTAGTTTAGTTTAGTTAGTTTGTTTGTTTTTTCGTTTTTGTTTTTAATAAAGAGTGTTCAAGAAGACATTTGGAGAGAGGAGAAGAAATAAGGTAATCCTCGATCTTTTATTTTTACTAACACATGGCCTGAGAAGTAACTTGATATTTATGAAGTATTTGTTGTTATTTTCTCCTTTTATAATATGTGTAAAGACGCACGAAGCTACTAATCAAATTCTTTGAGTTTTTGAGCTCACTAGCCGCATAACGACCAGTGGTACGGCCATAAGGGGCTGTACATGCACCCGTACCACCTTGAGGCATTGGAAAATAGATCCTTTGACTTTTGCCGCAGGATACAAGGGTCATAATGACCACTAGTACGGGCGGACGCGCCTGTGCAGAGCGCCCGACCCGTACCCTCGAGCAAAACATAAGATTTCAAGCAAAGGAACTGGACACATAATGACCAGTAGTACAGGCGTGCGCGACTGTACCGCACACCCGTACCGAGTGCACCGCCAGAAGGGATTCATCATCTCCAAGGTATGTCACCTAGTATGGGCGGGCTCTAGCCATACCGCCCGCCCGTACCATGTACGCGGCCACCATATCAGCCATGAGGAGGTAACCTAAAAATCCCCAAACACAAATTTTCTCTTTCTTCTTCCTCCAAACTCTAAACCATCTCCATTGGATATTCAAATTTACTCAATCTTTCTTTGTTTCCTCGTACCCAGTCAATCTAAGGTATGATTATCCTCCAATCCCCAACTTATTTGTACCAAAGCTTCACTTAATCTTTCATCATTTTCAATCTAGACTTAGGTCTTGTTCTTGATCTAATCTTGATATTAAGCATGCTTAGTATTATTTTAGAGGAGTTTCTTTTGTAACTAGTGTAGAGGATCACATATGCTATGTTTCTATTGGACTAAAATTTTAATTACAATGTTTTTTTTGTTTTAGATGAACTTGAGGAGCCATACATGTGTGATGGCTGCGGAACCTTCTGCACCACCCATTGATACGTTGACCCAGAGTCACTTGGTATCGAGTTCACCGAGGAGTTTCAGCTAAACCATTTTGACGGTCTCAAGCTCTGAGAAATCAAGTCCACCAAGTGGGTGTGTCCCCATATCCTGAACCAACTTGGCATTCGTGCTGATTTTAATTCACTTTGCAACAATGTTGGTTTGTATGACTTTGTCTGCCAGGATGTCGCCACATATCGACGCTTGATGCGTGAGTTTCTAAGCACCTTGACGCATACGGTGTGCTCTCACTATTGTTTCGAGGATCAAATGCCCAGAGTTGATCACATCAACTTCCGTCTTATGAACTGTGAGTACTCCTTGACACTCTACCAATGGGCTCAATATTTTTGGTTTGCCAACAATACCACCGACATATGCCCCACCACCTTTGTTTTAAATCCTGCACCTTGGGAGTACTTTAATTTGATGAGAATTCGTGGAAACACACCCAAGGGGAACCAAATTGATCATCCTTCCATTCACTATTTGTTTTATGTTATTGCTAATACCTTGCAGGTACGTGGTGAGTTTACTGGAGTAAATGAGGAGGACGTGATGGTCCTTGTAAAAGCTGCTGTTATTAATTGTAACTTAACATCAAATTTGGGCACCCTTATTGTGTTTTACCTTAAGCATCAAGATCTGCAATCTCGAGATCACATACATGGAGGAGGAGTTGTGACCATTCTTGCACGCGCGCTTCACATCAACTTAGGTAACATCCAACCATTGATAGGAGGTAACTGTCTCGGTTTTTCTACTGTAAGAGCATGTGGTATGATTTATAGAACTAATGGTAGATACTTTCTTGATATACCTAGAGCGGATCACTTGATCCTAGCTCCTTTGCCTATTGGTCTATTCTCTATCGAGGATGGACGTTTGTGTTTGACACACAGGTTGAGGCAGGTCTACCCCATCGAGAAATACCCGTGGGATGAGGAGGAGAAGAAGATCAAGAAGTAGAACAAGAGGGACATGAATAAGAAGTGCAGCCACCAAAATACTACACGACCTATGAATATATTTATGCGCTCGAAGGAAACATCCAAAACATGAACAACCTCTCCATCAACCTTCGAGATGCTTCTGTAAACCATGCCACCTAGTTCCATGATCGGATTAGCCAATGGAACATGGGAGATTATCCACCGCCACCACAATGATCAACAAAAGGGCTTGCAAAAGCCTGATCTTGGGGATGTGTTCCCCCGACAATTTTATTTGTGTAATAACAAGGTTGTACTCCAGTTCCTGGGGATCTTTGAAACACTCGTGTTGGCTTGTTCCAAAACTTTTTCCTTTCTGTTTGCTTTCGTTTTTAGTTTGTTTTTGTTATTTGTTCGTTTTTATTTTCTTAGTTCCTTGCTTGGTCGTAAGTTTTTTTCTATTCTTTAATCCCTATCCTCAAAAAATACAAAAATAGTTTTCCGTTTTCCCTTCTTTTGTAAATGTGGATTCGCACTTTGCCTCTTTGCTTTAATATTATTATGGAAGTAATCGTGCTTGAGTTTTTAAGGAGCACATCCTATAAGGAAGAGGATTATGAAGTCACTTATGAGAGGTATGTCCTACGTCTTCCACTTTTGAAGTTTGAGTTGTTTATCTTAGTTGGTTGATTTGCTAAGATGCCATGCTAGTGGGAGTAATTTAATATAGTTAGATTAAAGCTTTTTATTGGTATGATGATTAGTTGTGGAAGATTTTGCTCTAGTTCTTTTAGCTAACCGAGTCTTGCCTTAGAAATAATATTGCCAAACAAGTACAATAAGAAAAAGTTTGAAAGTTATGACTTGTTTGATGAATGATTGTCTTGAGAGTATACCCTTGAAGATACTTAACTCCATAGATGTTTTGATAGTCTTGACGACACTCTTGAAAGGAGTTGCTTGATTTAAATAAAGTCTATTGGTAATTGCGATGCATGGTACTAGCATAAAAAAGAGAAAAGAGAAAAAGATCTATGTTTCTCGTGCACACCTTTGGGATGCCAACAACTCTGCTAGCTTTTAAACAATCTATGTTATAACCCCGGATTTCGGCTATGAGTTGATGACATGAGTGACATACATGTCAATATATGGGAAAAAGTATTGGTACTCTCAAAGGTTGTGCAAGCACTTGTAAAAGAAACAACCAATGATCCTTGAAAGAGGAAGAAAAAAGATATGTATGAAGATCCACATAACAAGTCCTTGGCATGGTCTTGTTACTACTTTATGAATTTTCTTGAAAGACGATGATTGGATTAGAAGTGTTTTTGACAGAGTTGATTTATTGATGTGGGCGTAAAATAAGTCACTTCACTGTTATGCTACTTAGGACATGAACTCTCTTACTCAATTATGCTATTAAAATATCCTAGTGTTTCTTGGCAAGTTGAGAGTGAACTAGAAGAACTGGATTGATTGTTACACTTCTAGTTATTTATACATATATTAAACTTTACTTTGATTATCTTGACTTACCGAAGCTTGTATAGTATTCTTGTCATCTCTCTAACTTTGATAAGCCTTTCAAATGGATGAAGTGTTGAACGCATATCACTACCAACCGTAAGTGAATTCTTATTCTCGTTGTTTCAAGTTTAAACGCTAAATTCCTTATAGTTCTTTTGTTTCTTATTTCTCGAGGGCGATCAAGGTTTGAGCTTTGGGGAGGTTGATGGCTCCAAAAATATCCATCTTCCACCGCGTTTAAAATGTTTTTTTAGTCAAGCAATTGATAAGAAACTCTCAATCCTTGCCACTAATGACTAATAATTCCAAAGATATGCCAAACTATGCTTTGAATTGTGTTGTGCAGGAAATCATGCTTTAATGCGAAATCAGGAGTCATAATGAAGGTTTTTGAGGAATTCCACATGAAAAAGTAATTATGGAGTCAATTCTAGGTGTCAGAAGCTATAAAGACCATTGGTACGGGTAGGTCCCACTCGTACCATGTGGTGGCAGCTCCATCTCGTCAAACCCTACCACTTTCATGAAGTCGCCTATATATTTTGAGGTCTTAGTCGTCGCGCAGAAGGTTGTTATTCTCAGATTGCATCACAACACCACCAAAGGAGATCCACGCTATTGTTCATCCATCCATCATCCATCCCCTCCATTATCCATAGTCATTGCTTTGTACTTTAGATCTCCTTGTGATTCGATGACCATTTTAAGAATATTTGATTTCAATCTAAGTATTTAAAAAATGTTAGATCTCCTTAAGATAGTCGATGAGCATGCTTTCCTATGTGGGACCAAGATTCGAAGCCACAAAAGTTGTCTTTTTGGATCCGTAGGGTGCACCTGGACTTATCATGTATCCTTTGTGGTGTTGAAAGCTTGGTCAGGGTTAGCCCATGATGTTGTCAGGGGTTCTGCATCTGTTGAGATTTTGAGTTGCTTAAATTCCACTTCCATCCTGAAGGATTCAGAGGTTTTGTTGAATTCCCGATCACTGTCGTTGGATCGGGTGAAGCAACCTCTTACGGTTATGATTCCTGCTGTTGCTGGCATTGCATTAGCAGATATGTGTAGTATGGCACATCCATGAACCGTGTGAAAAGTTGGGCATCCTAGGATCACATGGTACTGCGATGGCCAGTCCATGACTTCGAATTTGAGCTTTTCGCGCCTGAAATTATATTTGGATTCGAAGACAACGTCAAGATAAATTTTACCTATAGAAATTTTAGCATTACCTAGGACTATGACGTGGAAGGAAGTGTTTGTTGGTGCCAAGTTTGTCAAGGAAAAGTTCATTGCCCATAGGGTTTTGGCGTATATTAGGTTGATACTGCTTCCTGCATCCATGAAGACCTTGCTCATATCAATATGTCAATGAAGATCTTGATCATATCGATATGAGCAGTAACAAACAGAAATCAGGAGGATGGGTACCCAAGGTCCAAAGGCACAATTTCAATGATCCAAAAAGGGTGCTCGTCAAACAGGATCCAAAAATTGATCACACGGCAACTCAACATGGCAGTAATAACACCACCGCCTGCACCTGAGTATCTCCATTGGTCCGAACAAGAAATTACATTTAGTAGAGCCGATCACGCAGTTCGGGTCCCGTGACTAGGTCACTCAGCTCAGCACAAATCGGCTATACCGGTGGCGGTGGTGGCAGTGCACCAATTGCCAAGGTACTGGGTGCTGCGGTGTATCCTCGATTTTCTGCTTCTGCTACTTTTGCGTTACACACCTCCTGCATTTTTAAGGAAGTACGACAGTCCTTCATGAAGTGGTTCGATCACCTCCTTCCTGCGGAGTCGAATTAGCAGTGCATGTTGCAGGGTCCTTCCAACATTTGTAGTGGAGACAATGGGGGCTCCCGAACCCTCTGTTGGTAATATTGTGCTGATTGTGTTCCTCCATTGTCATATCTATGAACATGATATCCACGTTACGGTCGTCGTTTCTTTGGTTCTCTTCTTCTTAAAATCCCGGCCGCAACATAACTTGGTCCACTATGTCCATCATTGTTGCATCTTCTTGTGTTATTATTGCGTTTGTCCCGATCTTCTTAGGGTGAGCGACCTCGCTTAATATTTATTGAGTCTTCACCATTTTCCTAGCGATTAGCCATGTCCATTAATTGCGAGATTGTTTTTGGCTTGACTTTCCCTAGCTCTTCTATAAATTCACTTTGTCGAAGTCCGTTGTTTAAGGCGTCAATCGCCCTTTCCTCAGATATGGCTTCACTCGAGTTTTTGATGATGTTCCACCACTAGATGAAGGATCGTATTGGCTCACCCGACTTTTGTTTGCATGCCCGCAGTTGCTCCAAGGATGCGGGTTGCTTAAACATGGATGTAAAATTTCTGATAAACTTATCTTCAAGGTCATTCCAGCTGTGATGGATTATTTGAGTAGTTGCTTTAACCATGATCGTGCAACGCCGCTCAAATGCAATTGCAAGCTTTGCAATGCGGTAGCCTTGGAGCCACCCGATAGTTTTACGGTTGCTAGATAATCTGCCATCCAAGCTTTGGGTTCCTGGAGACCGTCATACTTTTGGTGATCGTGAGGAAGTTTGAAATCTTTGGGTACCGGCTGCGGTGACACAGCATACCACTGCATGTGTAGTACACTATAGTTGTTGACATGACATCTACAGAACACCGTTCCGTAAATATCACATCCCTCAGAGTGGTACAACAGAAACATTGTGGGTCCAAATTACAAACATATACACTTCATTATTATTACAAACCAAAAGTTCCAACTTCAAGTGCTACAAAATTATAAACCAAACTTAAGTAGTTTCAGCGGAAGATATAAAATCGAAACTCATATTCCAAATTGAGCTCAACAACTTATTCTATAAAGGTTATGCTGCTCGGCTCAATTGTTTTACTAATAACTAAGACAACTACTCGGACTCGTTGCCCTGCACTCCGTAGCGTATCTCGTAGTCCACCCCTTCAACTCCTCGGGATAGGTCTGGCTCTTCATAGTAGACATCCTCTTGTCCTTCAGCTGCGTACATTGAAGGGTCTTCTGGATTCTCAGAGTCTAAGCAGGGGTTCAAATGAAAGAGTGAGTAACAGCGTTACCTAGCAAGTTCATTATATGCAAGGTGGGAAGTCTGATGCTCTATCTATCACCTCGGACTATAAGTCCTTGGAGATATGCAGTTTTCGTAAACATTTCTTTGAAGATTGATTTTATTATCAAAAACTATGCCCATCAGCCTTCACAGGTTGACCAAAAATTCATGGAGTTCCTTTCCTGCCGCGTTCGTAGCTCCTTCCCGGAACAGGGAGTAACAAGTTACAGTTCTTACACTCTGTAGAGGTGCGTTGCTTTACCCATGAGAGATCAACTCCTTGTTGCACAACCGGGCGTACTTTCCCATCCACAATTCCATGATATGGGGCCCAGTAGGTGATCCAAGCCAATCACTGCCCTCTCCTCGATCCCATATGTCTGCACGATCCTCCGAGCCAAGCTCCATCTCCGTTAAGCCCCCAATTTAGGGCAAGTTATAACCCTGATGAGTTCCCGAAGACTCTATGAGCTGGTGATGCCCCTGGAAAGGTCCATAAAGGTCTGACTATACCTCCGGCAACCACTCGTAGATAATCTAGACACCAAAATCGTGGGGGCCTAAGGGTGCCCACCCATATGCCGGAGCCACACAAGGAATCCCAGCGTCACGATAAGGTCATCTTGCCTCCATATGAAAGGAAGAAGATACAATTGACTTCTCCGTCCCATTCCAAATCTCATGGTTAACGCGTAATATATGGTGCTAGAATCACTGATGTCATGGGTTGTTAAGCCTATGTGACTTATGCAATTGGAACCCTAAGTTCCATTGCCAATCTTTATCATCACTTAGGATGATAACTACATCTTATTTATTAGAGAAGATAACATTTTCTTTCTCCAGATCATAGATGATAACACACAATTTGCAATATCTTTGATAAAGACTCTTCAAAGGACATGAGCAAGTTATGAACTTGCCTTGTGACTGCAAGGTAGTGAAGTCGGATGTTTCCACTTGACCTTGAGCTCCTAGGCTAGCCCGGCCCAACCTGACCCGGCCCATTCGGCCTGGTTAAGTCCACCAGGGTAGTACTGGGCTGCCCACAGGCCCAATACCCCCACACACTCACACTCCTCTCCCTTATCTCTCTCTCTCTCACTCATGTGGTCACCTCCTCCGCTCGCTGCTGCCGCCGCGCACGATTCCGGCCTGGTTCGGCCGCCGTTGTCACCGCCATGGTGCAGGATGGCTAAGTTGACAATGCTGCTCCATTCTGTCCGAGCAGATTCGCCGATGGTGCTCTCTCCTGGCTGCGCTGACCCTTGCCCGAGGCTAGGGTTTGGCCGCCCTGGAGCTTCGGCGATGGTGCGCCGGGGTTTCTTACGGTGTGCTTCCCTCCATCTCCGGTGGTTTGGATGTGCGGCCAACGTAGGTTGCAGCGCCCCTTCGGGGTGCTCCCCGTGCCGCCGATTCCGTTCCTCCGCCGGCCATTCCTCTGCTTCCACTTCGATTACTTTTGCGAGGACCATGAGTAAGTATAAATACTTCCCCTATGTGCTCCTCTCTTGTTCTCTAGCTACTTCCTTGGCATGACGAACATGAGTAATCCCCATGTCTAGGGTTTATCTCTAAACCCTAGGGTTCATACCCTGCAGAATATGTTGCTGCCACCTTGTTCTCTGTTAGAGAACCTTCTGTGAAAGTATGTTGTACATTTATGTGATTATCCTTGTTGTATTTGTGATGGGTTCATTATATTGGATTGAAACTCACTGCTATGCTATAGTTGGGATGCTCTCTGTTGATAGCCTTTTTAGATGCCAAAGAATGATTCATAATTAGTATATTGGGAAGATGATTAACTATTCCTTTTCAATTGCTCTGGACTATGTGATCTTTAGTAGTGACACCTTCCTAGGAATGGTACACATGATTTGCTCGAGTACTGGCTTTGGTCTAGAATTGTTCCAGAATTGTCTAGATGCTTAATTGCTCTGAAAATCCGTGCTGTATAAGTTGGCTGATGATATTCCCTAATTGTTTTATGCCTA
This sequence comes from Avena eriantha, assembly GCA_910589775.1. NCBI lineage: Eukaryota > Viridiplantae > Streptophyta > Magnoliopsida > Poales > Poaceae > Avena > Avena eriantha. Next base: position 414,363,833 of record OU342744.1, on the reverse strand, counting down.
TGATGTTGGTCTGAGGCATAGGGGTTAGTTCCATATATGGATGTCCCTCTTATTATGTTCTGGTATTAATACCAGTTACTGATTCTAGAATCTTTTAAATGAAATAGTGGTTGTGCCTTAGTGGATCTATAAGATCTATGGATTATGTGGTGCTACTCTATTAAGAGATGTGCTCAGAGTTCAATACCTTGGTTGTGTTTATATGGGAATATGAAATATAATGTTTATATCCAGGATCAGTGATGTTGGTCTGAGATCCTCGTGTTGATTGCACAAATATACTGCTTAGATTTAGCTCTAATACCTCTATGATGGATACACCCCACTTGGGTGATTTCTGAGAGGTTTTTAGTATAAAACAACACATGATTTCTTATCTGGATAAGATAATTGGATCATGTGAAGGCTTTATAGTACTTACCACTATAGTGAAGTGGTTGGTGTTGTTGCTAGTGGATCTGGTGGCTTGATCTTGCTAGCCTGTTCTGCTGGCTGAATCTTGGCTTGCACGTCATCTATGCCTGCTCCTCCTGTTCTCTTGTGATCAAGATGTTACCCTTGCTATCCTTCTGCACCACCCCCTCCTTATGTCACCATGTGGAGGTGAAGTATTGGTTAATTTGGTGTAGTGGCTAGTGATTTTGGGGATGCTTTGGTGAGCTCAATGAAGTCAGAGCGTGTGCTAGAGAAGAAGAGTGATGCTGGTTGTGGATGAGCTTTGGCTTCGTGCTCTGCTTGAGTGCTAGTACTACTACTGCTGCTTGGACAACACATAGCATGCATTTAGGTGACTCACCTGTGTGTATGTGTGAGGTGTTCATGTGGATCAGCTCAAGTAATCTGACTTTTACTTTTACCTGATTACTTGTTGTTGGCCTGGTGAAACTTAACTCTCTCCTCTTGGCTTCTAATGTGGCATCTAGCTATTTACTTAAAACAACAGAACTGCACTTTTGGTGAAACTTGCCCCTTTATTATTTACTCAATGATGTAACATGAAGAGTTCACTTCACTGTTCACCACTGAGAGTAAACTTAACTAACCACTAACCCTTTCTTTCATTTAGTTATTTTTCTTATTTGTAGGAACAAGATCTGGACATACAAGATCTAGTATAGGAGCAGATATGTAGTATAGGTTTCAATTGTAATCTTTTTTTATTCATTTTTTGTAAAGAATCTTGTAAAGATGTGATTATAAGTTAATAAAGTTTGTTTCAGTAATATTCAGTGTTTTTGGTGTATTTAACACTATTTGTTTTATTATTATTTAATCAGGAAATAAGATTCCATTCCTTATCTAATTTTCTTTGTCTTAAATCCTTATTTTTATCTATTATCTATAATTTAACCAAATAATATTAATAAGGAATTTTGGAAATCAAACCAATAATACAAACTTCTAATTTTCAAATTCTTTCAAATTGATTTAAATTTCGAATTTGAATTCTAAGTAACTTCCCCAAAATCTTAATAATGCCTAAAGGTCATGTCAAAATTCATAGCAATCACTAATAAGAGCTATTCCTACCTCCAGTTAGCGAAAGAAACTATGATCCCTTTAGCGTTTAGTTTGGCGAAAAATTTACCCTGATTTTACAGATGCATGCATGCACAAACTTGGATTCCTAGTTCTACCCTTCGTTGGATCCTAGTGCTGGGGTGTTACAGACTTACCCCCTTAAATTAAACTTCGTCCCAAAGTTTACGGATATGTACCTGAATAGTTCATGATATGCTTCCCTCAAGTCATCCTCTTTATCCCATGTGGCCTCTCGCTCTGGGTGATGCTCCCATTGTACCTTGCAGTATTTGATTGCCCTGTTTCTCAACCTTTTCCAGTTCTCCTCTAAAATCTTACAGGGTTTCTCGACATAAGTCAAATCTGCTTGTAACTCAATCTCTTGATTTGTGATGGCATAATCGGGAACTTTAAGACATTTCCGGAGTTGTGAAACATGGAAAACATTGTGAACTTGAGCTAGCCTTTTTGGTAACTCCAAAGCATAAGCTATTGTTCTATTCTAACTCAGTATCTGGAATGGTCCAATATATCTTGGGCTTAGTTTTCCTTTGACTCCGAATCTCTTTACTCCCTTCATCGGACTTACTTTGAGATATACCATATCCCCCCTGGATTCCATGATCTTCGGCTTTGATTAGCATAACTCTTCTGTCAACTTTGAGCTATCTTCAATCGATCCCTGATAATATCGATGATATCTTGTTTTTCCTTGATATAGTCTGGTGCAAATTCCTTGCTACTACCAGGTTCATACCAATATATAGGTGATCTACACTTCCTTCCGTATAGTACTTGGTAAGGTGCTGCCTTCAGACTACTCTGATAGCTATTGTTGTAGGAGAATTCTGCCAATGGTAGATGATCTTCCCACGAACCTCTAAAATCTAATGCACAAGCTCTAAGCTTGTCTTTTAAGGTTTGGTTGGTCCTTTCTGTCTGACCTCCAGTTTTTGGATGATAAGCTGTCTAAAATCCAACTTTGAACCAAGTGTTGCATGTAATTGTTTCCAAAATACTGATGTAAACACATATCCTCTCTCTGACACAATCTTCTTGGGTACCCCGTGCTTACTTACAATTTCTTTGATATAGATTTCTACTAATTTTTCGGCATTATCCTTCTGATTTACTAGAATAAAATGAGCACTTTTTGTGAGTCTATCAACAATCACCCATATCATATCTTTCTGCTTCAGTGTCATGGGTAATCCCGTGATAAAATCCATACCAATTTCTTCCCACTTCCATTCTAGAATTTCCAAAGATTGTAATGGTCCTGTTGGACTTTGATGTTCTGCTTTAACCCTTTGGCAGGTATGGAATTCCGATACATATTTTGCAACATCTCTTTTCATATTGTTCCACCAAAATAACTCTTTTAAATCCATGTACATCTTGGTACTTCCTGGATGTATGTAATATGGTGTTTCATGGGCTTCTCGAAGTATCACTTCTCGAATTTCTGGCACATCTGGTACACAAAGACGGTTTTGAAAACATAAAGATCCATAATCTCCTAGGTGAAAAGCTGATGTTTGACCTTGATAAATTCTTCGAACTCCTTCAGCAATAAAAGGATCTTCATCTTGATGTCTAAAGATTTCATGTTGAAGATCACTACTTTGTTCCTCAATTACCCACATGGTAGCTAATCCTCCAAGACCTGTTGTACTTATAAATTGTATTGTATTTCCAACCTTTCCAAGTCCATCTGTAATTCTTTTGGCAGTCCTCTATTCATGGGTTGTGTATCTGTGCTTTTCCGACTTAAAGCATCTGCCACAACATTTGCTTTTCCAGGGGTATAATTGATTGCTAGATCATAATCTTTAATTAACTCCAACCAACGCTTCTGTCTCATATTTAATTCCTTTTGAGTGAAGAAATATTTGAGAATTTTATGGTCAGTGTATAACTCACATCTTGGCCCATAGAGAAAATTTCTCCATCCTTTTAAAGCAAAGACTATTGATGCTAACTCTAAATAATGGGTTGGATAATTCACTTCATGTGGTTTCAGTTGCCTAGATCCATAAGCAATCACCTTACGATCTTGCATAAGCACGCAACCTAATCCTTGGAGGCATCACAATATACGGTGTAATCCTTTCCTGGTTCCGGAACTGCTAGGATTGGTGCGGTAGTTAATCTGGTCTTCAACTCCTGAAAACTCGCTTCACACTTCTCATCCCATATGAACGGTGTGTTCTTTCGTAAAAAATTGGTCATTGGTCCAGCTATCTTGGAAAAACCTTCATTGAACCTCCAATAATATCCGGCCATACCTAGGAAACCTCGGATTTGCTTAACATTGGTTGGTGCCTTCCATTCCAATACTGATTGAACCTTGGATGGATTTACAGCAATTCCATCCCTACTGATCACATGACCAAGAAACTCTACTTCATCCAACCAGAATTCACACTTATTGAACTTAGCATAAAGCTTGAGTTCTCTTAGGATTTGCAATGCTATTCTCAAATGCTCTGCATGCTCTTCTTTATCTTTAGAGTATATCAAAATATCATCAATGAATACTGATACATTGCAAATGTATCTATAATTTTTGATGTTCCATGCTTGGTTTTATCCACTTTCTTGTGTTTTCTTCCAACTTTGGAGTACTTTTCATATGATTTCTTGGACTAACCTATTAACAAGAGCCACAATGCCAGCTGCCTGTTTTCTGCTATTTTTGGTTCCAGGAAAGTCAGAAAATGAATATTCTCGGAATTGGACGGGACAAAAGCCAAAGTGCCTATTTTTCGGAAGTGATCAAGTGCCAGAATACGAGACGGAGAAGGGCCAGGGAGCCACCACTCCACCGGCCGCGCGGCCAAGCCTGGCTCGCGCCAGGGGTGGTGTGGTAGCTCTCGGCACCCCCTCGGCCTCCCCTTCTGACTATAAGTTGCCCTCGGGACGAAAACCCTAGGTACCCGATCAAAAATCCACAAAAGAGTCTGTAGCCGCCGTCGTCTCTGTCCCTAGATCGGGGAGATCTGAAGCTCTTCCCGGGACCCCGCCGGAGAGGGGAATTCACCCTGGAGGCCTTCTTCATCACAATGCAAGCCTCCGGTGTGATGCGTGAGTAGTTCATCCTTGGACTACGGATCCATGTAGTAACTAGATGGCTGGTTTCTCCTCCTTTGTGCTTTCATGTTTAGATCTTGTGAGCTCCGTTCATGATCAAGATCATCTATTTGTAATCCATACATGTTGTGTTTGCGGGGATCCGATGGATATTGAGATGCTATTTCAGATTGATTATTGATTCTATCATGTCTTTGTTATTTGAGATCTTGCATGGTTTCCGTTGTTAGTAGCTATCTTGGCCAAGTAGATGCTAACAACTCCAAGAGTTAGTATTTATGCTCGATAGTGGGTTCATGCCTCTGGTAATCTGGGGAAGTGATAGAAATCTCTAAGGTACTAGATGTGCTATTGCTACTAGGGAGAAAACAACAATCCTTTGTTCATAGAACAATCGTATTGTTTACTTTACACGCAGTTCTTAAAGCAATAATCTGTTGCTTGCAACTTAATACTGGAGGGGGTTCGGATGATAACCTGAAGGTGGATTATTAGTCATAGATGCAGTTGGATGGCGGTCTATGTATTATGTTGTAATGCCCAATCAAGTCTCAGAGGAGTCAAGATGATTAGTATATGCATGTATTGCTTTCTCGGTGTTTGTCAATTGCCCCGCTGTAATTTGTCCACCCAGCATGTTATCTATCTAAGGAGAGCCACCTCTAGTGAACTATGGATCCCGGTCCTCTTTCTTTACATACAACCTACAACTGTTTACTGTTTTGTGTTTACTTTCTGCAAACTTTTACTTCTTTCCATTCGATATGTTTAATCCTTTGTTTTCCGCAAAACACGGTGAGATTGACAACCTCATCGCAAGTTGGGGACAAAGTTCTATGGTTGTGTTGTGCAGGTCTCCATGTTGCTACTAGCACCAGTAGTGCGCCTTGCCAAAGCTCAGCTAGTAACACCTTTGAGGTGTTTCCTTGCTCCTACTGGTTCTATTAAACCTTGGTTTCATAACTGAGGGAAACTTGCTGCTGTGCTCATCATACCTTCCTCTTGGGGTTCCCAACGAGCTCTACATCAACACCATGCACCAAGCACTTTTCTGGGCGTCGTGTATTGAGCCATCAAATACTATGACAAACTTGTCCAAGTAAGGCATGAAGATTTTGTTCATCAAATTCATGAATATTGCCAGGGCATTGGTCAGACCAAAAGGTACGGCTAAATACTCATGATGTCCATACCTTGATACAAATGCTGTTTTAGGAACATCTGCAGGTTTAATTTTTATTTGATGATAACCTGACCTTAGATCAATCTTGGAGAATACTCCAGCTCCCTTGACTTGGTCAAATAGATGTTGAATTCTTGGTAATGGATACTTGTTCTTGATGGTGACATTGTTGAGATTTCTGTAATCCCCACACATTCTTCGTCCTCCATCTCGTTTATCCACAAAGATCACCGGAGTTCCCTACGGAGATACACTTTCCTGAATGAATCCTTTCTGAGCTAATTCATTAATTTGCTCCTTAAGTTCTTTTAATTATTTTGGCCCCATCTTATATGGTTCTTGAGCTATTGGTGATGTACCAGGTATCAGGTCAATAGTGAACTCTATTTCCCGATCAGGTGGCATTCCTGGTAAGTCCGCTGGAAAAACATCTTGAAATTCCTTCACCACCGGAATATCTCCCAACTTGACCTCCTTCATTGAGTTCAACTGCAGATCTACCATGATATGACTATGTTTATCTGCCTGATAGACTATCCTTCCTCCACTTGGAGACCTGATTGAAACTATTTTATCCTCACAGTTGATATGAGATCCATAGTCCGTCATCCAATCCATTCCCAGCACTACTGCTATTCCTTTTAACAGGATCACATCAAGATCCGCATAATAGGTTTGACCACAGATGGAGATGACTTGGTTTGGTTTAATATTTCTATCTACCACGATCCCTCCGGCGGTAACTACGGTCATAGTTTTATCTAACAGTGCCCTCCTAATCCCGAATTTATCACAAAATTCTTCAGATATGAAAGAAGTAGTTGCACCGGTATCAAATAAAACTTTTCCGGGATTTGTGAGACTATTAAGCGTACCTATCACCGCTTGATCTGAGTTATCCACCTCCTCCAAGGTTGCGCAATTCAGCTTTCCAGTAGGTCTACCTCTCTTGCCATTATCATTTTTGCCATAGTTTCCAGCTCTGTTCGGCATTCCACCTGCGCCTCCACTGGCTTGGCCTCCACTCTTGGTGGGCCAACCACCAGGTGGCTTACTTGGGCATTCTGGCTTGATATGACCCTTTTGACCACAACCAAAACAAATAATCACTGGTTTCTGGCAATCCTTGTTGATATATCCTGGAAGTTTGCAATTATGACATATGACATTCCTTCTAGGATTGAATTGTCCTCTAGTGTTGTTGCTACTCCTATTGTTATTGTTGAAGGGTCTGTTTCTTGGTTGAAATTCCAGGTTGGTTTTGGGTTTACTTGCCTGAATCCTCTTTCTTTCCTTCTTTGCTCTCTTCCTGCGCTCCTCTTGGACATTCTTGTAGTCATCCTCAAAGGTTATAGCTGCATCAAGCAACTGTTGAAAAGTTTGGGTGTTGGCAAGTCTCAACTGCATCTTCACAAATGGATTTAGTCCATGCAAGAACCTCTTCTACCTTTTCGCCTTCATGCTAACTCCTTCAGTAGCGTAACGAGATAGATCACAGAACTCCCGGATATACTTCATGACACTGGAGTAACCTTGTTGCAGGTCTTCAAACTCCCTACGCTTCAGCTCAATGATACTTTTCGGAACATGGTATTCACGGAATCTTTGCTTAAACTCCTCCCAGTTGTACTCTCTTCCTGGAAGTTGCATAGCTAACTGACCCTCCCACCATGCTGATGCAGGTCCGGTCAATAGATGTGTTGCATATCTCAACTTCTCTTCCTCATTGCATCCTACAGTTTTCAACTTTCTTTTAGTATCTGCTAACCAATCCCCTGCATCCATTGGTTCTGGAGCGGATGCAAAAGGTAAAGGCCTGGTATCCTGGAAATCCGAAAGACTAACACCATGTCCTTGAGATGCCCTCGGTTGTCCCACTCGATCTACCAAACCCTCCATGAATTTGTTTTGGGACTCTTGCATCATTTGCATGTACTACATAAAGTTCTACTCCATTAATGGCCTCATTGGTGGTGCTGGTAAATTTTCCTGCATTCTAGCGTCTTCATCCGCTTTTCCCTTGGCTTCACGCTCCATGCGCTGCTGCTCAGTCTCGTTTTCTACTCCCGTTTCCATACCCCCTAGTCCTGTAACATAAAGTGAATACTCATAATTGCATCATGCATACGTGTTCTGAGCTCAACTTCATGCACAGAACTAGTCACACAATGGAAAACTAGATCCAAATAAGAACCAAATATGCATTACACACATATTATACATTACAAGCCACATAGTTGATACAATGTGATTACAAACCCTTGCTATTTAAGTATTACAAGCTCATGTGGTACTATCCCACTTATTTATTTACATCAAGTCCTCCGACTCTAACTCTCGTCTCCTATGAAGATACTCCTAGTCAAAGTCACACTCCCCAGAAGTTGCGTCGTTCATCGTCAATACCCGTAGTACAACCGTGCTGACGTGAAGTACGACGCACCGTCTGTGGAACGACTTGCCTCTTCGATGGACGATACTCAGTATCAGAAGTTTCCCGACTTGACACATCATTCAACTGAAGTGCATCCATGCCTTCCAATTCATCTGAATCATCTACCGAGTCATCCTCATAACTATCTTCTTCATCCATCTCCTGCATCCCGACTCTAGAGGAATCAATAGAATATTCCCCTTCCGATGCCCCCCAAGTACTCTGCTGGGTATGATAGTCCTCAGCTATGATTGGATAGTGCACGTTATCTGGAGTTGGATAATGTTCTAATGACTCAAACATCCTTTCTTCAGTATCTTCCTCATCGGACTCTACATCTTCCACATGGACATCTTTTCCATCAACGGAATAAGATCTCACGCCCATGCGAATAGTCTGTCTGATATCTCCAACTGAATCTTCTACAGGAATATGATTCCCAGTAGATCCATCCATCGATCCGTACCTCCATCCTTCGGAATTTCCAATATGTAGTTCCGAATCTTCAGTTCCCCAAGAACTCTGTGGTACTGGATGACTAGTGCCCTCATTTGGATATCTAGTGGTTTCTGGTGTAGGTGAGTAAGGGTATGGTGTAAACGATGCTGGATCTATAGGTATATCCTTGAAAACTGGGTTAACCCTATCCACGGCTTCATTCTCCAGTTTAGATGCTAACTTCTCCCTTCTTTCAGGATTCGTTAAATCCTCTAACATATCAACCTGATCTTCTACGATCACTTGATGTGTCTTATACAAAGACCCAACCATCAGTCAATACAGATCCATAAACTTAGAAGCTAGTTTTGGATGCTTCTTTACTAAAGTAAGATGATCCGGTTCAGGTTCCTTGTCTATAGAATCATGAGGAATCACAGAATATGTGCTTCCAGCTAACTCTTCTGCTTTGTGTTCCCGAACATTGGCTATCGCCTTCACAATAGCAACATGATAAGCTGCTAGGTGACTTCTACCTTCCCCCACAGGTAAATTGTGATATAAACCAAGTTTCTTTGGTAGTTGGATGCTAACATGATATTTGGCTAAGATTCGCCCATCATGGTATGTCATGGTATTGACTGGGATATTAGTTGAGCAACCAAAAACCCTCAGAAGTTCTCGAAGTTGTTTAGTTAAAGCCCCCTGATAGTCATCGAGAGTCTCTTCTTTCCTTGCCAAAGTCTGTTTTGGAAACTTTGGTGCCATTTCCACTGTATATAAATAATAGAAATGAATATAATTAGTATGCATTAATTATAATGATGCATCATAATAAATAATTACCGCACTAAAAAATATAACGAAATATTCCCAATTGAATATTCATCATATAATCTAGAGAACTCTTTACCGTTGCTCCTAGACTCCTACAGTTATTTCCCTTTACTAGGTTTCCAACCTAAGGTCAAAGCAATTTCTCTGATACCATCTACGGTGACCCAGCATACCACTGCATGTGTAGTACACTATAGTCGTTGACATGACATCTACAGAACACCGTCCCGTAAATATCACATCCCTTAGAGTGGTACAACAGAAACATTGCGGGTCCATATTACAAACATACATAATTTCATTATTATTACAAGCCAGAAGTTCCAACTTCAAGGGCAACCAAATTACAAACCAAACTTAAGTAGTTTCAGTGGAAGATATAAAATCCAAACTCATATTCCAAATTGAGCTCAACAACTTATTATTTAAAGGTTATGCTGCTCGGCTCAATTGTTTTACTAATAACTAAGACAACTACTCGGACTCGTTGCCCTGCACTCCGTAGCGTATCTCGTAGTCCACCCCTTCAACTCCTCGGGACAGGTCTGGCTCTTCATAGTAGACATCCTCTTGTCCTTCAGCTGCATACATTGAAGGGTCTTCTGGATTCTCAGAGTCTAAGCAGGGGTTCAAAGGAAAGAGTGAGTAACAACGTTACCCAGCAAGTTCATTATATGCAAGGTGGGAAGTTTGATGCTCTATCTACCACCTCGGACTATAAGTCCTTGGAGATATGCAGTTTTAGTAAACATTTCTTCAAAGATTGATTTTACTATCAAAAACTATGTCCATCAGCCTTCACAGGTTGACTAGAAATTCATGGAGTTCCTTTCCTGCCACGTTCGTAGCTCCTTCCCAGAACATGGAGTAACAAGTTACAGTTCTTACACTTTGTAGAGGTGCGTTGCTTTACCCATGAGAGATCAACTCCTTGTTGCACAACTGGGCGTACTTTCCCGTCCACAATTCTGTGATGTGGGGCCCAGTAGGTGATCCAAGCCAATCACTACCCTCTCCGCGATCTCATATGTCTGCACGATCCTCCGGGCCAAGATCCATCTCCGTTAAGCCCCCAATTTAGGGCAAGCTATAACCCTGATGAGTTCCCGAAGACTCTATGAGCTGGTGATGCCCCTGGCAAGGTCCATAAAGGTCTGACTATACCTCCGACAGCCACTCATAGATAATCTGGACACCAAAATCGTGGGGCCTAAGGGTGCCCACCCATATGCCGGAGCCACACAAGGAATCCCAGCGTCACGATAAGGTCATCTTGCCTCCATATGAAAGGAAGAAGATACAATTGACTTATCCGTCCCATTCCAAATCTCATGGTTAACGCGTAATATACGGTGCTAGAATCACTGATGTCATGGGTTGTTAAGCCTATGTGACTTATGCAATTGGAACCCTAAGTTCCATTGCCAATCTTTATCATCACTTAGGATAATAACTACATCTTATTTATTAGAGAAGATAACATTTTGTTTCTCCAGATCATAGATGATAACACACAATTTGCAATATCTTTGATAAAGACTCTTCAAAGGACATGAGCAAGTTATGAACTTGCCTTGTGACTACAAGGTAGTGAAGTCGGATGTTTCCACTTGATCTTGAGCTCCGGTTTCTATAAAGAACCATTATTGCCCGGTAAGGACAATATTTAAAGAAGCAATATGCAATGCATAGTATTGTCATGAAATGATTTATTATTTGCTTCTTTGCATGTTTTACCCTTTTAGTAAAAGTTTACAATTTTCTTTAATTAATAAAAGACAAGTATCATTCTAAGAGTTAAAAATATGAATTTATTTAATTTTATTACTCTTTTAAATATTTTCTGAAATTCCTTTAAGGAAATAAGATTTATTTTTTATCACACCAAATTTACTTTTCAAAAATACAAATTAGTATTTTCTATGATATTATATTCATTTAGGATCTTAAAAATGAGTTTTATTCAATTTTAAGTGTTTCATATAATTTTATAAAATTCAAAAGTAATTGGCACCATATTAATAATAATAGACCTAGATTTTAGTTGCCAAAAAATTCTATTGATTATTTTTACTCAATAGAGCATATTTTTGTGAGTTCATAAATATATTGTTTATATTTTAAGATTTTTATTTATTTTTCTAGAGTTGTTTTTGTTTCAGGGTCATATTTGTAATTATTTCTTTTTTAAACAACCCTTTTAACATACGGGCCTGGCCCACTGGGCTAGCCGGACCCAACCTGACCCGGCCCATTCGGCCCGGTTAAGGCCACCAGGGTAGTACTGGGCTGCCCACAGGCCCAGTGCCCCCACGCACTCACACTCCTCTCCCTTCTCTCTCTCTCGCTCATGCGGTCACCTCCTCCGCTCGCTGCCACCGCCGCGCATGATTCTCGCCTGGACCGGCCACCGTTGTCGCCGCCATGGTGCAGAATGGCAAGTTGATGATGCTGCTCCATTCTGTCCGAGCAGATCCACCGATGGTGCTCTCTCCTGGCCGCGCTGACCCCTGCCCGAGGCTGGGTTAGGGTTTGGACGCCCTGGAGCTTCGGCGATGGTGCGCTGGGGTTTCTTATGGTGTGCTTCCCTCCATCTCCGATGGTTTGGATGTGCGGCCAACGTGGGTTGCAGCGCCCCTTTAGGGTGCTCCCCGTGCCATCGATTCCGCTCCTCCACCGGCCATTCCTCTGCTTCCTCTTTGGTTACTTTTGCGAGGACCATGAGTAAGTCTAAATACTTCCCCTCTATGCTCCTCTCTTGTGCTCTAGCTACTTCCTTGGCATGACGAACATGAGTAATCCCCCTGTCTAGGGTTCATCTCTAAACCCTAGGGTTCATACCCTGTAGAATATGTTGCTGCCACCTTGTTCTCTGTCAGAGAACCTTCTGTGAAAGTATGTTGTACATTTATGTGATTATCCTTGTTGTATTTGTGATGGGTTCATTATATTGGATTGAAACTCACTGCTATGCTATAGTTGGGATGCTCTCTGTTGATAGCCTTTTTAGATGCCAAAGAATGATTCATAATTAGTATATTGGGAAGATGATTAACTATTCCTTTTCAATTGCTCTGGACTATGTGATCTTTGGTAGTGACACCTTCCTAGGAATGGTACACATGATTTGCTCGAGTACTGGCTTTGGTCTAGAATTGTTCCAGAATTGTCTAGATGCTTAATTGCTCTGAAAATCCTTGCTGTATAAGTTGGTTGATGATATTCCCTAATTGTTTTATGCCTATGATGTTGGTCTGAGGCATAGGGTTTAGTTCCATATATGGATGTCCCTCTTATTATGTTCTGGTATTAATACCAGTTACTGATTCTAGAATCTTTTAAATGAAATAGTGGTTGTGCCTTAGTGGATCTATAAGATCTATGGATTATGTGGTGCTACTCTATTAAGAGATGTGCTCAGAGTTCAATACCTTGGTTGTGTTTATATGGGAATATGAAATATAATGTTTATATCCAGGATCAGTGATGTTGGTCTGAGATCCTCGTGTTGATTGCACAAATATACTGCTTAGATTTAGCTCTAATACCTCTATGATGGATACACCCCACTTGGGTGATTTCTGAGAGGTTTTTAGTATAAAACAACACATGATTTCTTATCTGGATAAGATAATTGGATCATGTGAAGGCTTTATAGTACTTACCACTACAGTGAAGTGGTTGGTGTTGTTGCTAGTGGATCTGGTGGCTTGATCTTGCTAGCCTGTTCTGCTGGCTGAATCTTGGCTTGCACGTCATCTATGCCTGCTCCTCCTGTTCTCTTGTGATCAAGATGTTACCCTTGCTATCCTTCTGCACCACCCCCTCCTTATGTCACCATGTGGAGGTGAAGTATTGGTTAATTTGGTGTAGTGGCTAGTGATTTTGGGGATGCTTTGGTGAGCTCAATGAAGTCAGAGCGTGTGCTAGAGAAGAAGAGTGATGCTGGTTGTGGATGAGCTTTGGCTTCGTGCTCTGCTTGAGTGCTAGTACTACTACTGCTGCTTGGACAACACATAGCATGCATTTGGGTGACTCACCTGTGTGTATGTGTGAGGTGTTCATGTGGATCAGCTCAAGTAATCTGACTTCTACTTTTACCTGATTACTTGTTGTTGGCCTGGTGAAACTTAACTCTCTCCTCTTGGCTTCTAATGTGGCATCTAGCTATTTACTTAAAACAACAGAACTGCACTTTTGGTGAAACTTGCCCCTTTATTATTTACTCAATGATGTAACATGAAGAGTTCACTTCACTGTTCACCACTGAGAGTAAACTTAACTAACCACTAACCCTTTCTTTCATTTAGTTATTTTTCTTATTTGTAGGAACAAGATCTGGACATACAAGATCTAGTATAGGAGCAGATATGTAGTATAGGTTTCAATTGTAATCTTTTTTTATTCATTTTTTGTAAAGAATCTTGTAAAGATGTGATTATAAGTTAATAAAGTTTGTTTCAGTAATATTCAGTGTTTTTGGTGTATTTAACACTATTTGTTTTATTATTATTTAATCAGGAAATAAGATTCCATTCCTTATCTAATTTTCTTTGTCTTAAATCCTTATTTTTATCTATTATCTATAATTTAACCAAATAATATTAATAAGGAATTTTGGAAATCAAACCAATAATACAAACTTCTAATTTTCAAATTCTTTCAAATTGATTTAAATTTCGAATTTGAATTCTAAGTAACTTCCCCAAAATCTTAATAATGCCTAAAGGTCATGTCAAAATTCATAGCAATCACTAATAAGAGCTATTCCTACCTCCAGTTAGCGAAAGAAACTATGATCCCTTTAGCGTTTAGTTTGGCGAAAAATTTACCCTGATTTTACAGATGCATGCATGCACAAACTTGGATTCCTAGTTCTACCCTTCGTTGGATCCTAGTGCTGGGGTGTTACAGACTTACCCCCTTAAATTAAACTTCGTCCCAAAGTTTACGGATATGTACCTGAATAGTTCATGATATGCTTCCCTCAAGTCATCCTCTTTATCCCATGTGGCCTCTCGCTCTGGGTGATGCTCCCATTGTACCTTGCAGTATTTGATTGCCCTGTTTCTCAACCTTTTCCAGTTCTCCTCTAAAATCTTACAGGGTTTCTCGACATAAGTCAAATCTGCTTGTAACTCAATCTCTTGATTTGTGATGGCATAATCGGGAACTTTAAGACATTTCCGGAGTTGTGAAACATGGAAAACATTGTGAACTTGAGCTAGCCTTTTTGGTAACTCCAAAGCATAAGCTATTGTTCTATTCTAACTCAGTATCTGGAATGGTCCAATATATCTTGGGCTTAGTTTTCCTTTGACTCCGAATCTCTTTACTCCCTTCATCGGACTTACTTTGAGATATACCATATCCCCCCTGGATTCCATGATCTTCGGCTTTGATTAGCATAACTCTTCTGTCAACTTTGAGCTATCTTCAATCGATCCCTGATAATATCGATGATATCTTGTTTTTCCTTGATATAGTCTGGTGCAAATTCCTTGCTACTACCAGGTTCATACCAATATATAGGTGATCTACACTTCCTTCCGTATAGTACTTGGTAAGGTGCTGCCTTCAGACTACTCTGATAGCTATTGTTGTAGGAGAATTCTGCCAATGGTAGATGATCTTCCCACGAACCTCTAAAATCTAATGCACAAGCTCTAAGCTTGTCTTTTAAGGTTTGGTTGGTCCTTTCTGTCTGACCTCCAGTTTTTGGATGATAAGCTGTCTAAAATCCAACTTTGAACCAAGTGTTGCATGTAATTGTTTCCAAAATACTGATGTAAACACATATCCTCTCTCTGACACAATCTTCTTGGGTACCCCGTGCTTACTTACAATTTCTTTGATATAGATTTCTACTAATTTTTCGGCATTATCCTTCTGATTTACTAGAATAAAATGAGCACTTTTTGTGAGTCTATCAACAATCACCCATATCATATCTTTCTGCTTCAGTGTCATGGGTAATCCCGTGATAAAATCCATACCAATTTCTTCCCACTTCCATTCTAGAATTTCCAAAGATTGTAATGGTCCTGTTGGACTTTGATGTTCTGCTTTAACCCTTTGGCAGGTATGGAATTCCGATACATATTTTGCAACATCTCTTTTCATATTGTTCCACCAAAATAACTCTTTTAAATCCATGTACATCTTGGTACTTCCTGGATGTATGTAATATGGTGTTTCATGGGCTTCTCGAAGTATCACTTCTCGAATTTCTGGCACATCTGGTACACAAAGACGGTTTTGAAAACATAAAGATCCATAATCTCCTAGGTGAAAAGCTGATGTTTGACCTTGATAAATTCTTCGAACTCCTTCAGCAATAAAAGGATCTTCATCTTGATGTCTAAAGATTTCATGTTGAAGATCACTACTTTGTTCCTCAATTACCCACATGGTAGCTAATCCTCCAAGACCTGTTGTACTTATAAATTGTATTGTATTTCCAACCTTTCCAAGTCCATCTGTAATTCTTTTGGCAGTCCTCTATTCATGGGTTGTGTATCTGTGCTTTTCCGACTTAAAGCATCTGCCACAACATTTGCTTTTCCAGGGGTATAATTGATTGCTAGATCATAATCTTTAATTAACTCCAACCAACGCTTCTGTCTCATATTTAATTCCTTTTGAGTGAAGAAATATTTGAGACTTTTATGGTCAGTGTATAACTCACATCTCCGGTGGTTTGGATGTGCGGCCAACGTGGGTTGCAGCGCCCCTTCGGGGTGCTCCCCGTGCCGCCGATTCCGTTCCTCCGCCGGCCATTCCTCTGCTTCCACTTCGATTACTTTTGCGAGGACCATGAGTAAGTATAAATACTTCCCCTATGTGCTCCTCTCTTGTTCTCTAGGTACTTCCTTGGCATGACGAACATGAGTAATCCCCATGTCTAGGGTTTATCTCTAAACCCTAGGGTTCATACCCTGTAGAATATGTTGCTGCCACCTTGTTCTCTGTCAGAGAACCTTCTGTGAAAGTATGTTGTACATTTATGTGATTATCCTTGTTGTATTTGTGATGGGTTCATTATATTGGATTGAAACTCACTGCTATGCTATAGTTGGGATGCTCTCTGTTGATAGCCTTTTTAGATGCCAAAGAATGATTCATAATTAGTATATTGGGAAGATGATTAACTATTCCTTTTCAATTGCTCTGGACTATGTGATCTTTGGTAGTGACACCTTCCTAGGAATGGTACACATGATCTGCTCGAGTACTGGCTTTGGTCTAGAATTGTTCTAGAATTGTCTAGATGCTTAATTGCTCTGAAAATCCTTGCTGTATAAGTTGGCTGATGATATTCCCTAATTGTTTTATGCCTATGATGCTGGTCTGAGGCATAGGGGTTAGTTCCATATCTAGCTGTCCCTCTTATTATGTTCTGGTATTAATACCAGTTACTGATTCTGGAATCTTTTAAATGAAATAGTGGTTGTGCCTTAATGGATCCATAAGATCTATGGATTATGTGGTGCTACTCTATTAAGAGATGTGCTCAGAGTTCAATACCTTGGCTATGTTTATATGGGAAGATGAAATATAATGTTTATATCCAGGATCAGTGATGTTGGTCTGAGATCCTGGTGCTGTTTGCACAAATATACTGCTTGGCTTTAGCTCTAATACCTCTATGATGGATACACCTCACTTGGGTGATTTCTGAGAGGTTTTTAGTATAGAACAACACATGATTTCTTATCTAGATAAGATAATTGTATCATGTGAAGGTTTTATAGTACTTACCACTAAAGTGAAGTGGTTGGTGTTGTTGCTAGTGGATCTGGTGGCTTGATCTTGCTAGCATGTTCTGCTGGTTGAATCTTGGCCTGCACCTCCTTGTTCTGTGCCTGCTCCTCCTCTTCTCCTGTGATCAGGATGTTGCTCTTGTTATCCTTCTGCACCACTCCTCCTTATGTCACCATGTGGAGGTGAAGTATTGGTTAATTTGGTGTAGTGGCTGGTGATTTTGTGGATGCTTTGGTGAGCTCGATGAAGTCAGAGCATGTGCTAGTGAAGAAGAGAGATGCTGGATGTGGATGAGCTTTGGCTTTGTGCTCTGCTTGAGTGCTAGTACTGCTACTTCTGCTTGGACAACACATAGCATGCATTTAGGTGACTCACATGTGTGTCTGTGTGAGCTGTTCATGTGGATCGGCTCAAGTAATCTGACTTTTACTATTACCTGATTACTTGTTGTTGGCCTGGTGAAACTTACCTCTCTCCTCTTGGCTTCTAATGTGGCATCTAGCTATTTACTTAAAAGAACAGATACTGCACTTTTGGTGAAACTTGCCCCTTTATTTTTTACTCAATGATGTAACATGAACAGTGCACTTCACTGTTCACCACTGAGAGTAAACTAAACTAACCACTAAGCCTTTCTTTCATTTAGTTATTTTTCTTATTTGTAGGAACAAGATCTGGACATACAAGATCTAGTATAGGAGCAGATATGTAGTATAGGTTTCAATTGTAATCTTTTTTTATTCATTTTTTGTAAAGAATCTTGTAAAGATGTGATTATAAGTTAATAAAGTTTGTTTCAGTAATATTTAGTGTTATTGGTGTATTTAACACTATTTGTGTTATTATTATTTAATCAGGAAATAAGATTCCATTCCTTATCTAATTTTCATTGTCTTAAATCCTTATTGTTATTAATTATCTATAATTTAATCAAATAATATCAATAAGGAATTTTGGAAATCAAACCGATAATACAAACTTCTAATTTTCATATTCTTTCAAATTGATTTAAATTTCGAATTTGAATTCTAAGTAACTTTTCCAAAATCTTAATAATGCCTAAACGTCATGTAAAAATTTATAGCAATCACTAACAAGAGCTATTCCTACCTCCAATTAGCGAAAGAAACTCTGAACCCCTTAGCGTTTTGTTTGGCGAAAAATTTACCCTGATTTTGCAGATGCATGCATGCACAAACTTGGATTCCTAATTCTACCCTTTGTCGGATCCTAATGCTGGGGTGTTACACTGGCATTTTGCGAACCCATTGGGTAAAGCAACTGGCTCCACATAATTCATACCCGTCCTCACTTTTCTTGTTGTAGTTTCTTCGGCTGCTGCGTTCTTCCCTAGACCTATCAATCATGCGTTGTGTAATGTCGTTCCTTGCATCATCTCGTGGCTCGGTGTTCGAGAAGTGCACCCAATGTGGCGATTGAGATCATCGGGTGTGCCCCACGTGCCAAGGGATGCTGCGATGGTGTGGGGATCTATCGGGTTGTCATGTGACTCCTTGTTCTCCTTATGCGAGAGATGCTCCCACCATACAGAGGTTCATGAGAGCGGATCAATGGAGGGTCGCACGAGGATCATCGGGTACGGGTTGAGTTGTGATTAGGTAGGTCTAGGCGGCGACGATTGTGGCTTGTGCTATTTTCGCTCTTATGTGTCCCTCTTGATCTACAGACATAAACGATAGATCGAGGATTCAAGCAATCCCGTTTCTTTCTGCTTTAGGAATATTTTGTAATCGTGAAGTTCCTCTTCTTGGTGGCATGCCTCCAGTTACGCTTCCTGATCCTCGGGTAGAGGTTAGCTACGCCCGTATGAGGCTAGATTTGTCGGCTAGCCTTTTTCTTTCGTCGAGTTATCTATGCATCTTGAGAAAATCCCTCTTCTTGTGGCGGAGCTCGTACTAGTATGCCATGAGGGCCTCACGTGTTGCGTCTGCTGTCATTAGGCCTGCTCCCAAAACTACATCTCTTGCTCTTTTCCACACTTACGCGGATAACCGCAGAGTTATCTGTTCACTGTCGCGCGTTCCTTCTCTTCCTTGTGTGTCACGATTGTTGGGTGGGTCTCCTTCGTTTATGCGGTTTCCTGCATTATCATCCGATAAAATGTCATTGAGATCAAGGATAGGTTTACCATTGGAGTTGCGTGGTGTTGACATATCCCCGAGGATTAAGCACACGTGGTGGTGCGTGAGGTACGGGCTGCTGCTATTTTTACTGGACCCGCAAGGGACACTGTCCATGAAATCCTGCGGATTTTGCTCTGGATAGATTTTGGCCATCCTAATTCTAAAGTCGATGTCTTCATCGCTTTCCCCGGGTTTGTTATTTTCAAGACTTGAGCCACGTGGTGGCGTTACCTGGGCACCTGACCGGAAGGAGAGATTGTCATATAGATTGTCCAGATCCCCTAGATCTACCGAGTTTCCAGAGTTTTCTTCGTCATTTATCGGCTGGGGCGCGGCTTCTTCAGATGAGCCGATAGAATTTTTAGGTACCGCCATGGGCACTACTGTTGGAGCTGACAGACCCGATAAAATCAGGGCCGATAGGACAGATTCTTTGGGTTCCTCAATGCGAAAGTGGAAACTTCTGACGATGAGATCAGATCCGCCGTTGAAGTCGACGGGAACCGAGACAAGGGTGGGCAGGCATGGTGCCGTTGCTATTGGATTGTTGCTTGATGGAGAGGGGCCGCCGAATCTATGACTCCAGCATCCAGATTTCCCACTGATGGTGCCAATTAACAAGGGGTAACCTCGGTAATGCCCATGGTTATGGACTTAGGGTTTCGTGGAAAAGAGAACACTGAGGATTTTGCCGGCCGATCAGACAAACAAGGGAGTCGAAGTCGTCTGATTTCTTATGATCAAATCGATTACAGATTGCTCAAGGCTTTTTTGGTACCTCTCCGCTGGCTCCTCCCAGCCTATATATAATAGGTTGGGTACTGAGAACATATATGGATATGTTACAATCTTACAATTACAACACTAATACAATGTGGTTTCTACTCTTTCCTTATCCAACAAGCTATGCCTTCCGTCGGATGCTTCTTAGGCCTTCCTTGATTCCTCTTGGGCTTTGTAGGCTGCAAGCCTTTACGTTACCAGGGTAACTAATCATAAGGATCTATGTAATCATACGTATGTCAACGTCTCTATTAGAGGGGTGGGTGGTACTAAGACCACCAATGCCACAAAAGGCCTTACCTATTCTCTCGAGCATCCTTCGAACGACAAGCACCTGATCCACTATGGGACACTTGAGGGCGGTCACCAAACCCGTAGAAGCTTGGGGCAATCCCCACAACTTAATTGGAGGCTCCCAAGAATCACCATCAAAGCCACTAGCTTAGGGAGAGATCCACAACTTAATTGGAGGCCCTAAGAACTCATCGCAAAGGCCACTAAACCTTCTAGAGTTATAAGAACCCAAGAGAACAAGCTTCTTGATTTCACTAACAAAATCCTCCGAAGAGAACTCAAACCAACGCACTTAATGCAATGGAAAGTCCTTCACTCCCAAATTCCACCAAGGATACAAAATATATTGGGGGAATAAGAGAGGAAGAACATAATAGGAAAATGACAAAAGTCTCCAAGATCTAGATCCCAAGATGTTCCTCTCACTTAGAGGAGAGATTGATTGGTGCAGTTGTAGATTTAGATATCCTCTATTTTATCTCAAATAGATGCAAGAATCACGGGATAAAGAGGGAGTAGGCAAGATCAAAAGGGTCAAGAATGGAAGGGGAAACATGCTTAAGAACTTAGTAATCAATGGGGAAGTTGGGCCGATTAAATAGGGTCCCCCAAATCCAACCGTTATACCAAGAAAATGTTTTTCCCGGTACTACTGGATGTTATCTCGGAACTATCGGAGTTGTGGGTGTTCCTGGTCACCCAAACACACCCGCTTCTATACACCCCGGTACCAAAAGGCGGTACTACCAGACTTCCGGTACTACCAGATTCAGGTTTGGTACTACCTGTCATCCTGTACGAAAATGGCAATAACTTCTGCATCCAGACTCCGATTTTGATGATTTGGGGCTCATTTCGAAGAGGACAACAAGCTCCACAAGATCATTTAAGATAAAAAATCATAGAATAACCATAGATTAAGAACCACAATATGAAAGGTTTTACTTCTCTAAAAGAGATGAACCGGTAAAACCTCCAAAGCGCTAAATGCAATAACTTGAGCTTGGAAACTCCAATTAAGATGAAACCATTTTTTTGGAAAGATAACAACAAGTATCATACAAAAATAATACCAAGTAGATAGGTGTGTGGAACCTACCCCATAGAAGAACCAGTAAATACTTCAACATCAAAATCACAACAAGGTTTTCATATGAAATCCATTTTCGATGAAATAGATTTTGCCATGAGAATAACCACAAGCTCAGATCCATATAAGAACCAAGAAATATGATGCCAAGCATGCAAAGGTTTGATCTCTCTCTGAACGATACGATCAAGTTACTCACTCAGAGCCCCTCTTGATAGTATGGCTATCTATCCTATAACCTGGTCTCTCAACTAACATGAGACGGGTAAGAGATAAAACCTATCAATATCATACCTTTACCTTGAGCATTCCACTTGAAATTGATGATTACAATCTCATACTTCTCAAGTTGGAACACCTTTTTGATTGCACTTGCTAGATGATGACTTGAATTTTCCCCCATACTCCACTACAGGAGAGCCTCTTCTTTGGATGAGTCTTCATAAATCTGTGATCACCATGATGAGGGAAAGCTTCAAGCTTATGATATTCTTGCGATGAATCATATTGAACTTGCACTTCATTTATTCTTTGAGTATTGATCCACTCAGATCCACTCTTTGTACTTGGTCTTGATCAACCTTGTATCTTCTTCTCAATGACCATTCTTCGGATCAACCCTTGAATATCTCCTTGTTCATTGCTCAATCTTCTTATCTTTCTTATTCTTTCAACCTTGAAGCCAACATATGGTTCAAGCCTTGACTAAGGAAAATTCCTATATTAGTCCATAATATTGTCATTAATTACCAAAACGACACACGGGGCACACATACTCATTCACCTGGATGTAGGGTGATTGTGACAACAGTTACTCTAGCACATTCTGAGGAGAATTCACATCCTGACCATGGCTTGTTCTTCTGTACCAATGGTGCAAATGAGGGTTTTCTCAAAGGTTGTAGGCCATTCATAGGTGAGGCGGTATAGTTTTTTCAATTACAAAATTGTGGACTAATTTTGTAACGGATTCTAAATAATTTAACTTTGTAGGTTTGGATGCAAGCTTTACTAAGCTATGCGCTGGTGCTCAAATACTAGATGCTATAGACAGAGATCGCAATAACAATATGTATATGTTTCCTTTGCGGTTTTACTAAAAGAGGACACAACCACTTTGTGTTGGTTTTTAACTCAACTGAGATATGCTCTAGGTGGAGAAGAAGGGCATTTTGAAAAATACACCATCATGTCTTATAGACAAAATATGTGTATTTGTATTTACACCTATTGTCATCTAGTGTGTGTCATCTTCTTGGCATCCTCTAGGAGTATTTGTTATCTTATTATTATCCTAATTATTGTCAAAGGTTAGTTGTCATCGACTTGTTCTTCTCAACTAGTAGTCAAAGGCTACTTGTCCAAATGCTATTTATCATCGACGGGTTATCCTTGACTAGGAGTAAAAGACTACTTGTCCTCCACTAGTTGTCATCGACTAGTTGTTCGTGACTAGTTCTCTTGTGCTAGCCAAGGATAAATAGTTGACATCGACTAATCCACGACAATTTATTTGTCTTTAATTTTATATTGTTACCTTGTTTTATATTTTTACCTTTTTATTGTAGTCTTATATACACTGTCTTTTATATTGTCCTTTATATATAGGGCATTCTTAAAGCAGTGACCCAAGTTTTTCCTACCAGTCATCAAATTTCGCATTTGTTACATGTAAAGCGTGTCCTTAGGGGTTGGGGCCTGTCGAGCTACCGATTTCTGCTTTTGTTATCTATAAAGCCCTATGATCCGCCGGTCCTCGGGCGGTGGGGCCCGTCAAGCTCCCAACTTTCATATTTGTTACATGTAAAGCTTTGAAACCACGTCACCATATTTTCATATTTTACTCTCACTCTCACTCTATATTTTCTGCTATAAAGCCTTGCCACCATGTGACCATCCTTTCATCGCTTGCTATCGCTCACTCCTCTCTCTTGGTTTCATTCTCTGTGAAACAGTTAGGTGTCCCACCCCTTCTCTTCATCTTACTTGTTTCTTCGTTGCACGAAACAACTTGCTGGAATCACGTTATCTGTTTAGTGTCATCGGCTCATCTTCTTCGGTGCATGTGCAGGTCCTCTTCCTCTTGATCCAACCATGGAGTTGAGTATTACTATTGCCCCGTGTACGCCTGCTTTCTTTCTTTTGTGTTCGTCTATGTGGTGTCTGCATGTTATAGGTTGCTCAGTCGCGTAATAGTTCGCTCATTTTCCCGCCTTATGCCTATATTGCGTTTGTATCATAAGCAACATGGTTGAACTCTTTCATCGATCAAGTTTGGAGGATTTCTATCTCGGCCATCTGGTTTTGTACAGTTTTTTCGTTTAGGTCTATCAGATGAAAAAAGTTGTACCCTTACTTCTGCACGACTATATTTTGGAGGCGGAAAAGTGGCACATCGGATCTTCGGTATGCGTGGCATGCCACCACTCTAGATTTTCGCATTTTTTGTATACGTGCTTCTTACTGGATAGGGATTATCGCAATGGTATTTACATTTATTTGTCGTATAGTTAAGATTTATACATATCTGACTGCACTTTCTGTTGCAACACATGATGCGGGTATTAGATACTCTCATGTGTACCTAACGTCACCGCTCACCATATCAGGGAAACTGGTTGCAAAATGTGTCTTCTATACGTCGCACTCGACCCCTGGAGTCCTCCAGCTCGCCTCACGTTGAGTGGACGCGCGTTTAGTGTTGAGTCAGCTGAAGACCACGCAGCATACCATGTCATCATCTACATCAAAAGATTACAATGAGTGCAGCTACAGGACTACTACGGACGCAGAACACAAAATGGACAAAATAGAGATCAAGTGGCAAAAAGCCCGAGTATTGTGGTGCTAGCAAAAAATGCTCTCATAGAGTTGAGCAGAGTATACACGACGACTATCGATGACATCGACATCACGCGGTAGGATTACTTACGCCTCATCCACCTACCTTTTTTCCTCTGTGTATCTCCGCCGAGCGTGATCTACGAGACATCGAGAAGAAGGTAAAATGTCTGATTGTGGACTCTACTGTCTGCTTTTAGAATATCGGTGTAAACCCGTATAATGACTCGGATGACAACCAGTGGCCACGTAAATGGATGCTCCTTCCAGACTTTGACTATCCTATTATCGTGAGCGACTTCAGCGACGTCCAATCCGATTGATTGAAAGTCTTTATATATGTCAAATTACTATAGTACTTTTTATTTTTTACATTCATTAAAATGTATGTTAGCATTTATCTCACATCCTGCGTCGTATGGAAAGCATGCGCCCAATCCTCATTATTTTTAGACTTTCTCGAATGATTGTTGAGCAGGCTTTTTATGAGCAGGCTTTTTATGTACGATGTACTGTAAAATAACATGAATATAAGGATACAAGTTAAGGATAAGAGTTTACTTATAATGTACCGTTGGTCAGTTGTATACCTATTGTCAAACGTTACGCCTAACAACCACGTCTCGGAGAGCGTAAAGAGAAGTCTAGTAATTTACAATAAGTTTGTAAATCGTGCAAGTAAGATTATTAAAGTTGAGAAATACATGTTGAAGTATATGATTCAATAATCTTACATGCAAGAGACAAAAAATTACTTATGGCATTTTTATGAACTAAACTTCTCTCTAGTCCCTTGGGGCACGGTCATCAGGTGATTCGTATCATTGACGAAGTGCCCGGTCTCAAATGTAAGTGTTTTCTGGCTAAAGCTTGATAGTCGCCTAAAAATTACACAGGAGAATCAAAGAAATGGATAGGCACGAGCCACTTTAGAGCCTTGGCACCACTCCGTTCGACCTATCAGCTCCCCAATGCTTAAGGGAAGGATTTTCTTCGTTCGAGAGTCTCTGCCCTTCTTCCACTCCGTCCCGAAGACTAACTAAGACCAATTGAGTCACGTTTTCATGTTCTAATTGAACACTTTCTATTTATGATATGATTAAAGGAGAAGATTGTTCTTTTACCAAACATATGTGTATCAAATCATACCTTATAATAAGAAGAAATCTTTCTCGGTATCAATCCCCTTGCCTCTCATTCTTTGAGAATCAGAAGGATCTTTTTCGAGTTTCCATTTCTTCATTTGGAATCTGGGATCTTAAAGCACTTCCCTCAAGCCAAAACCGGAACAGTTAGTCGGGATGGAGCTAGTTTCCTATCATAAGAATTCCACAACTTACATAAGGCATGTTTAGTATAACCGACTATGTATAATTAGTTTTGTGAAGTCTTAAACGTTATAGGAGCATTACAACGAACGAAACATTTTGTGACACAATAGTGATATCATTGAACCACAAAGGCCTTTCATGTCTAGTACGCAAAGGCTGCACAGTACGGCCAACACCAAAACCCTAGTGTTAGATTTATAGATGGACAAACATGTCACATATTTTATTCGTTCGAGAAGTATTCGATGGGCAAGCCACACATAGTATACTTTCATCAAGTTACAAAAGACGGCGCTAAGATATCCAAATTACTTAATAGCGCTTGGGGTATATTTAACAAAACGCAAAATTTTCTCTGCCAAGAAACTTCTACTTCGTTAGAAAAGCCGCAGACGGTACTATTATCGTCACGTATCATGCAATCGCTTTGGACCAACATACAAATTATTTTAAATAGGCTAGCACAAATATTATTTCAAATAGGCTAGCATATAAATTATTTCAGAAAAACAAAAAGGTTCGGATCGTACATGCCTAGTAAATATGGCAACAACTCTATACAAACACTGAGGACAGGGAGACAGAATCCAACATATCTACCTGGTTTGTCACTAAGTATTCCTAGTCGAACTATTCCGGAGGAGCATCGCCAGTGTCATGGTTGTCGTCGGTGCTCATCGGCGCCTCAGTGACGACGGCTGTCTATCGCAACGCGTGTTCAGATGGAAGTCGTTTGCTCCTGTCTTGTTAACATCCGATGCGGTGTGGAAAAGATGGCGATCCAGAAGTCATAGACACGCCAGAACCTCCTCGTGCCATTCTTCAGTAGACAGATGAGAGTGATATGCAGACATTGACATAGAACACAACATGATTGCGCGCAAGTCCAAGGCAGGGTGTGGAATGGCCGAGAGCGGACCAAGAAGACCAATAAGCTCTCCAAAATCTCTACATAGAGCGTGAACACCTGTTGGAAGAATACTCCACCATCGAGAAACATGTCCTTGATATTTCCTTTACCTTCTTCCAACAAGGCGGAAACATTGGATGTTTTACTTGTGTATATTTGAGCTGACATTTCTTTACATGTAGTTTCCCTTGGCTTAGGCAAAGAACCTAATGATCCCATCTATGAGACGTCCAAGATGGATACTTCTTGCTAGCGCTTTCTTTGAGCGTACCATTCCCCATATCAAGGAGATTGGCATCGGTGATGCGGATCAACATCAAAGCTAGTGATTCTCCTGCCAAATTCAAAGAGATTTTTAGGTTCGCTCCACAATATGATAGGGATAAGAAATTTTCTCCCGTCGGGTTTGGTGCCAGGATGGCACTTGCATTGGTGAAGGCACACTATGACGACACAAACATTGGCCTCATACCTCTGGAACGCCAAATGAAGATGAAGCCAGCAATACCATTGATAGTGAAGCTATCTGGAAATTCAGGACCGGCTTCGAAAACCTCATGGCCAACCAAGTGAACGTCGATGTCTTTGTCCCTGTCATGGCAGCACCAACTTTTACAATACCAGTGACGCCCTCTGACATGGCTGATGAAGAATCCTAATGCCGAGAGGACATCGATGCCTGCTCGACACCTAAGGCAGATAAATATGATGCTCCAAATTGTCTATGTAAATAAACTATAAGGCGATAAAGATTCCTGCTTCTTATCAATCCCTGTTTTATTTTTTATATTTTAAGCAAGTGTTGGTTTATCTGTCTTTCTAGTTTGTACACTTTACTTTTCATGGGACGACAAACTCAAAACAGAGAACCTTGTGAGAAGGGGATGTCACTTAATAGTGAAATAATCAAGAACCTTAGAAACAAAACCACCGCCTTTGAGTGTAGAATATCCGCTAATAGGAAAACCATGCACAAACAATTAGAAAATGTGTAGGCCAGAAAACTTAAGCTAACGCCTATAGGCAGATTTTTTTATCACGAGCACAAAGAAAATTGTGCAAGGTTTCTATGATCCAAATGAAAAACTAAAGGAGGTAAAAGACTAAGAATATGAGGGAACCATGTGCTTTTTCTCATTGATCATATATAGTACCTATTACAAAAAGGAAATATGCTAAGTATGAAAAGGACATAGTTGTGCTATATTCCGTGGCCTTTGCGTCTCTGAGAATACATCATCAGGGTCATCTTGCTTGCGTTTCTGACTTTCATCGGGCCTATTCTTTAACTCGAGAATGTCGACTAGGCAGTACGAGCCATTGAGAAACGCTTTCCTTATGACGAATGGCCCTTCCCAAGGCGGGGATAGTTTGTGTTCCTTTTGTTACTTGAGGCGGAACACTAGATCCCATTTCTTAAATGAGCGATGATGAACCCGACAACTATGGTAGTGATGCAGGCTATGCTTATAGATGGCAGTTCTTTGTGCTGCCAGAACATGTTACTCTTCGAGTAGGTCCACAAATAGTTGTATGGATTCTTCAACATCTTGTTCCTCGTAGGAGGAAACACACAGTGAATCAGGGAGTATTTATGTGGGTAGGATGACTTCTGATCCATATACTATGAATAACATGTTGAAGCCGGTGGATCTGTTTGGAGTTGTTCTCAAGCTCCATAGCACATGTGGATTGATGCCCTGTAGAATAAGTCCATTAGCCCACTCAACTTTCCCATTCGACTGTAGATGTGCCATAGAATCGAAGTCAAGGAGGATTCCCTATTGGTTACAATATTCCTCCAATTCTCCTTGCGAGAGATTGATGCCGTTGCCAGTGGTGATGTTGTGTGGGAGACCATATCTCACCACTAGATATCGAACAAAAGTGAGGGCAGTTGCCCTATCGAGCTTTCTGATGGGTTTAACTTCAATCCATTTTGGGAATCTGTCCACTACAACTAGCATATGGGTGAATCCATGAGGTGTCATGTTCAAGGGTCTAACCATGTGATGCCCACAAGTATAGGGGATCACTGAAATCTTCGATGGGAAGTCTTACCCAAATTTATAGTTCGACTCAAGGGGAAAACAAGAATATCAATAAGACTTTAGCAATTGAGAGGTCACTCTCAACCACACCCATGTATCAATATACTTGATGTCTACGCACTTCTATTTTGTAGACAGTTCTTGGGCCTCCAAGTGCAGAGGTTTGTAGAACAGCAACAAGTTTTCCCTTAAGTGGATCACCCAAGGTTTATCGAACTCAGGGAGGAAGTGGTCAAAGGTATTCCCTCTCAAGTAACCCTGCAATCAAGATACAAGAAGTATCTTGTGTCCCCAACACACCCAATACACTTGTCAGGTGTATAGGTGCACTAGTTCGGCGAAGAGATAGTGAAATACAAGTGGTATGGATAATTATAAGTGGTAACAGTGATAGAAAATAACTTGATGGCGTGTAAGATACTAAAGGCAAACTGAAATAAAGATGGAAGCAAGCAAACATGTAACAGATCTAATTTGGAAACGGTGTATCAATGCTTAGAAACAAGGTCTAGGGATCATACTTTCACTAGTGAAACACTCTCATATAAATATCTTCTCTTTATGATACTACTCTTAACTACTCTCCGGTTGGACACTCTAACCGTTGGTAGGGCTATAACAGCACACCTCAAAGTAAGCCTTTCCCATCTAGAAAACCCCACACTATCACCTTGAGCACTAGATGGTTCCAACAAACACCACAATTTCATAGAAACATCCAACTCCAAATATAACACATAACAAGTATTTTTAATCTCTAACCTAAGTGCCACCATGGTGAGCACGCTTTCACTTTCACACACATGGGGAGAGCAGAGATTCATTAAAGCACTTGAGTAGCAGAATAGATCTATAGATTACAAGCTCATGATCCCAATAAGATCATGCATAGAGAGAGAGATGAACACATAGCTACCGGTAGAACCCTTAGCCTCAAGAGAGAACTACTCCCTCCTCATCATGGGAATCAGCAATGGTGATGGAGATGGCGGTGGAGATCGATGGAGATGGCTCCGGGGGCACTTCCCGTCCCGGCAGGGTGCCGAAACAGAGACTTTCTGTCCCCCCAATCTCCCCTTCGGTGGCGGTGGCGCTGCGGAACTTTTCGTGGATGGAGGCTTGATTCTCTAGGGTTTATGCCTCGGGAGGCTTCTTATAGGCCATAGGGCAAGGTCGGTGGGCGGCCAAGGGGCCCACACCATGCCCTGGCGCGGCCTGGGTTGGCCCGCGCCAAGGGGTGGTGTGGCCACCCTGTGG
The DNA here is from genome assembly GCA_910589775.1 of Avena eriantha. NCBI lineage: Eukaryota > Viridiplantae > Streptophyta > Magnoliopsida > Poales > Poaceae > Avena > Avena eriantha. The sequence continues at coordinate 414,333,862 of OU342744.1, read as the reverse complement.
CCCCTCTCTGACTCTCCTGGCTCCGTGAGTCTTCCAGGAAAATATCAACTTTGGCTTTTGTCCCGTCCAATTCCGAGAATATTCATTTTCTGACTTTCTAGAACCAAAAACAACAGAAAATAGGCAACTTGCACTGTGGCTCTTGTTAATAGGTTAGTCCAAGAAATCATATGAAAAGTACTCCAAAGTGTGGACAAAACACAAGAAAGTAGATAAAACCAAGCATGGAACATCAAAAATTACAGATACATTTGCAGTGTATAAACATCCCCAAGCTTAACTCCTGCTCGTCCTCGAGTAGGTAAGTGATAAAAAGAAAGAATAATTTTTAAGGTGACATGCGCCATCATAAACTTGATCAAAGTATTTGTAAAACATTGATAGCTGGGATCATAGTACTTCAATCATAACATGAAAGATAAAGTTCTAGCAATAAGACAAAGAAACTATGATGCAACATGAAAAGGCACAAACAAAAGATTCATGAATAACAATGCTTTGCAAGACGTTTGTTTGTTTCACATAAAGAAAACATAGCATAATAGTATTCAGCTTGTCCCTCATAGAGTAGCAAATATAAATGCATAGGACACCTTCAAAGTTCATAAGAGTGACTAGATACAAATAGTTTAAAACAAGCAATATCAAGTTATGCATCAATCAACTAGTCTTGGGACAATGCACATAGAACTAAGAATGGCCACTATGCTCTCAAAGTAGGTGCATAAAGGTAGAAGGTGGAGACTCAATATAAAAGTGGAAGAAAGGGCTTCATAGAAGGAAGTAGGGATTCAAGTCTCATAAAGAGCTTCCAAAAATTATGGTACTTATAGCTTTCAGCTCTCATTGCCCCTATCATAAGCATCTTTATGGTGATTAAGGTTAAAGTGAACAAACTATGGTGTACATGCTTGACGAAGTATGAGTTAGAAATCTCATGTTCCCTGTATACGAGGGCCGCTCCTCATGCTACTCAAGTTTAGTCACCAGTAAGTTCTTGTCATCGTAAGTACATGTGTATCATACAGAACCGCCAACAGGGTACCCCTTGCCCGATGATACAGAAGAATCCCCATATCAAAATGACAAGGCAAGTAAAACACAAGCATCTTAGCAATCTTCTTATTTACCATGGGAATATGGTGATTTTTTCTCTCTTTTCTCTTTTCATAATCTCTTTTTTTCTTTTTCTCTTTTTTTCTCAATATAGGACTCTTTTTTTAATAAGAAGAATGCTTCATAGACAGCTCATTATGGTTACGCTGCAGGTTTCCACGATGTCAGCATGGATTAGACCAGCGCCCCAGGCGTTCCTCTAACACATATACATAACTCCATGGACTTACAAGCTCCCCTTTCATTTCACATCGACGGCATCCATATACAAAAGAGCATGATATCAACTAGGTACAAGTACCAGGTGCAATGTTGAAAGCGTTCCCCATGACAACATGGTTCTGCTAATTCCCAACAAATAAGTGCAAGCATATACAACATAGATTACACAATGGTTCAAGTTTATTAAGGGCAAGAAAAGTAAAGTGTGCCATCAAGTTCGTGAGAGCTTTAATCACTAGTTTTCTCATAACAAGTTTAATTTGGAAGGTAAACAAAAGCACGAATATACTTGGAATAGCATAAGCTAGTAGGTAGATATGGTGGACTGTTTGGAATAACTTGGTTTAGGGAGTTGGATGCATGAGTGGAAGTCATACTTGGTTGTGGAGGCTAGCAAAAGACTGGGAGCGACAAACTAAGAGAGCAATAATGGCCATAATCATGCAGAGCGACAAAACATCATTGATCAAAGCATAAAGTGATACTACAAGTTGAAAACTAAAGGATCATCAAGGCTATAGTGACTTGGGATAGTCATAACATGGTGCGAGCATGCGCCAAGTCAACCCAAATAAAGCATCAAAGGAGAATACCACTATACTATGCTTTAATATGCTAAAACAACGCATGATTCATCCAAGGCACATTAAGCAATCTCAATTGTTTATAACAAGTCATGCTACAACAAAGAATACTAAGTATAAAGCCAAAAAAATATCAAGCATGGCATGACAAAGCATAGGCCACAGTCAAAAACAAGCTCTCTTTACCACTTAAGCATGAACTTTCCTACTCTTTTCCAATCCAAACCAAACTATTTGAAAACCAATGTATGAAAGAGGGGGTCCAACCAATTTATTCAGCAAACTAAGAAAACCAAGCAAACTAAAAACCAAAACGAAAACGAAAAAGAAGACGCTCCAAGAAAAACACAACTGTGTATGGAACAATAAAAATGAAGTGTTTGCAAGAAACCTGGGATTTTTATTGATGAAGAAGGGGATGCCTTGGGCATCCCCAAGCTTTGACGCTTGTACTTCTTGGATATTTCTTGGGGTGACACGTGTGGCATCCCCAAGCTTGAGCTTTAGTCCATTCTTCATCTCATTACCCACTCCTTCCATACACGTGAATTTTTTCCTTCATACAAAACTTCACACAATCTTCATTAGCAACATTAGTGCACTCAAGAAAATAAGTCTTTGCGTTCAGTTTAAACACCAATAAAACTTCCATTACAACAAAATCTACTGTAGCACTTCCCTCAAAAAGCTCAATTCCCCAAAAGAACTCAAAACGGAACCAACAAGAAGCAAATGCAAATAATGGCAGAAATCTGTCAAAACAGACCAGCAGGTAAAGATGATTTTTTTTAGAAAACCTTCTATTTCTCAAATCAAAAAGTGTTGAACTACGAAAGTTACATAACAACCTGAGGCAGAAGGACAAAAATTCATGTCTCAAACTGACGTACAGATATTGTACACGAATTTTTACAGTGAAGCACAAAAATCTGTTTCGGGATAGCAACTTTCGCAAGCATTACATCTCTCTCATTAGAGGTTACTCTTGGCACAAATAGCAAATAAAAAGGATAAGGAGCAGTTATTATAGAGGTAATAACTTCCAAGACTCACTAAAACTTTTGGGTTATCTCCCAATAAGTACTTTTCTTTAACGCCTTTAAGTTAGGCATAATAGTTTGAGAAGATGCTCATATAGCAAATATGAATTGAAGTAAAAGAGAGCATGAAGAAGCAAATTCAAAACACATTTAAGTCTAACCCACTTCCTATGCATACGAATCTTGTAAAGAAACAAGTCATGAAAGCACAAAGTAATAAGCATAGTAAAGCAAAACAAGTGCAACTTCAAGACTTTCAACATAAAGAGGGCAAACTTAATATTGTTGAGATACATAAAACCATGTTTCCCTCTCTCATAATAACTTTCAGTAGCAACATGAATAAAATTAACAATATAACTATCGCATAAAACATTCTTATCATGAGCCACATGCATAAAATGATTATTACTCTCCACATAAGCATAGTCATTCTTATTAATTGTGGTGGGAGCAAATTCAACAAAATAGCTATCATTATTATTCTCATCACCATAATTATCAAATATAGGAGGCATGTTGTAATCATAATTAATTTTCTCCTCAATAGTAGGTGGACTGAAAATATCATACTCATCATTGTAATCATCATATATTGGAGGCATAGTATCATCATAAGCAATAGAATAGCTATCTTCCAAAGCTGGGGAACTAAACAGATCATTTTCATAAAAACTAGCTTCCCCAAGCTTAGACTTTTCCATAGCATTAAAAATAATGGTGTCCAAAGAATTCATACTAACAACATTGCTATTAGCATGCAAATAAAGTTCCATAGGTTTTTTAATTTTCTCTCCAAACACTTCATGTCCTAACTCAAGATAAATACTATAAAGCTCTCTAATTTTGTTGTTGTTTTTCATTAAGCCTAACTAGTGAAAACAAGAAACAAAAAGGCAAAATTGCAGAATCTAAAGGAAATAACTTTGAGCACTCACACCGGAGGATGTGAGTAACTTTTACCTTACCTCCACGGCAACGGCGCCAAAAAATAGGCGTTTGCCGTGGGAGGTTCTTCTTTAATCCTCCGTTGTGAATACATTTTACCTTTCCTCCCTGGCAACGGCGCCAGAAAATAGCTTGATGTCTACGCACTTCTATTCTTGTAGACAGTTGTTGGGCCTCCAAGTGCAGAGGTTTGTAGAACAGCAGCAAGTTTTCCCTTAAGTGGATCACCCAAGGTTTATCGAACTCAGGGAGGAAGTGGTCAAAGGTATTCCCTCTCAAGCAACACTGTAATCAAGATACACGAACTCTCTTGTGTCCCCAACACACCCAATACACTTGTCAGGTGTATAGGTGTACTAGTTCGGCGAAGAGATAGTGAAATACAAGTGGTATGGATAATTATAAGTGGTAACGGTGATAGAAAATAACTTGATGGCGTGGAAGATACTAAAGGCAAACTGAAATAAAGATGGAAGCAAGCAAACATGTAACAGATCTAATTTGCAAACGGTGTATCAATGCTTCGAAACAAGGTCTAGGGATCATACTTTCACTAGTGAACACTCTCATATAAATATCTTCTCTTTATGATACTACTCTTAACTACTCTCCGGTTGGACACTCTAATCGTTGGTAGGGATATAAGAGCACACATCAAAGTAAGCCTTTCCCATCTATAAAACCCCACACTGTCACCTTGAGCACTAGATGGTTCCAACAAACACCACAATTTCATAGAAACATCCAACTCCAAATATAACTCATAACAAGTATTTGTAATCTCTAACCTAAGTGCAACCATGGTGAGCACGCTGCCACTTTCACACACATGGAGAGCGCAGAGATTCATTAAAGCACTTGAGTAGTAGAATAGATCTATAGATTACAGGCTCATGATCCCAATAAGATCATGCATAGAGAGAGAGATGAATACATAGCTACCGGTAGAACCCTTAGCCTCGAGAGAGAACTACTCCCTCCTCATCATGGGAATCAGCAATGGTGATGGAGATGGCGGTGGAGATCGATGGAGATGGCTCCGGGGGCACTTCCCGTCCCGGCAGGGTGCCGGAACAGAGACTTTCTGTCCCCCGAATCTCCCCTTCGGTGGCGGCAGCGCTGCGGAACTTTTCGTGGATGGAGGCTTGATTCTCTAGGGTTTATGCCTCGGGAGGCTTCTTATAGGCCAGAGGGCAAGGTCGGTGGGCGGCCAGGGGGCCCACACCATGCCCTGGCGCGGCCTAGGCTGGCCCACGCCAAGGGGTGGTGTGGCCACCCTGTGGCCCCTCTCCGACTCTCCTTCTGGCTCCGTGAGTCTTCCGGGAAAATATCAACTTTGGCTTTTGTCCCGTCCAATTCCGAGAATATACATTTTCTGACTTTCTGGAACCAAAAACAGCAGAAAACAGGCAACTGGCACTGTGGCTCTTGTTAATAGGTTAGTCCAAGAAATCATATGAAAAGTACTCCAAAGTGTGGACAAAACACAAGAAAGTAGATAAAACCAAGCATGAAACATCAAAAATTATAGATACATTTGCAAAGTATCAATACTCAAGAAGCAAGTGGTGATTATAGCAGTTGAATCGGAATAGTAAAACAAACAGTAAACAATAGCAGCAGATTTCCAGTTTTCACGGGAGTAGTAACTTGTAACTTTTAGTGGCTAAAAGCGTAGGTATAAGGTGATAGCGGGGTGTTGCATGAATGATATTGATCATATTGTAATCCAAATAACATAGCATTCATCTCTAATTTAGTTGTGTGTAGGTATGTATTCCAAACATATTTATGCATACTAACCAAGAGAATTAGCATAACATTTATTGTCCTACCTGCCCATTTCACCAGGGCCAACTTGGAACAACAGGTAATTAAGGTATATCCTTTCAAATAGCCTAGAAAAATGCATAAATAGTCCATGAACACACAATATCCTCAAACTAGCATATATCCCCCTTGTTTTCTCTAACTTTCACTTTAGGGTTCACATGTTCAACATAATACTAGGCAATACACCTTGCATATAGATACCAAACTCAAATATATGATGGGGCAATAAAAGTTCAATACTGAAATCATGTCACTCAGACCCTAGTAACAAGCATTAAACATAGCAAAGGTGCATCAACACTCATACAAGAATATCCTCAAGATAAATACCCAAAATATCGATACATATGGATGATTACATGATCAATCTCATCCAATCCCCATCCACCTCACATGCCTATAGAGAACTACTCACACATGATGATGGAGAGTGGGCACATGGTTGTTGGGGATGACATTGGTGATGATGGTGATGAAGGAGGCATCAAAATCCCCCTCTCCGGAGTGGATACCGGGACCAATCTAGCTCTTAAAACAAAGATCATAGATGTGGCGGCACTCTCTTTCGCAAAAATCCCCATGCCTCTGGATACCTAGGTTTTTAAGGTTTATAAGGGGTACGCAAAAGGAGGAGGCGAGACGATGCTCCAGGGCCCAAAGGGTCTAGGTGGCGTGAGCAGTAGGGGTGCACACGCCACTGATGACCCACAAGTATAGGGAGTGTATCGCAGTATTTTTGATAAGTAAGAGTGTCGAACCCAACGAGGAGCAGAAGGTACTGGCTAGTGGTATGGATCAGGAATTCTCTGCAAATACTTAGCAAACGGATTTTTAGGGGTTTTTGATAAAGCAAGTAAACAAAGTATGAGTAAATAAAATACAGTAGGAATGAATGCAGCAAGTGGCCCAATCCTTTATGTAGCAAAGGACAAGACGGTTGTATTACTTAAGATGACCAAACATTCTCGAGGACACATGGGAAGACAGTCAAGTGCTTTCGCTTCATATAGTTGATTAATCTTCTTTAGCTTTCTAAGTGTTGTGTGGGCGAACCTGTGCTAATGTACCGACCTTCCTAGGACTAATACATACTTGTGATTATACCCCTTGCAAACATCCGTAAGTACAAGAAAGTAATTAAGGTAGAAACCTAACCATAGCTTTAAACTCTAAGACCCTTACGTCCCTTGTGCAATGGTTTCCTAACAGGGGTTCAGGTTTTTGTCACTCCGGCAACCCCTACGATTAGTAGCCAAATACACAATGCATTCCCCTAGGCCCATATAGGTGAAGTGTCATGTAGTCGACATTCACATGACACCACTAGAAGAAGTACACCACAACTTAAATATCAAACTATTGAATCTTTCTCAACACAATTCCACTACTAACAACATGACTTCTCCCATGTCCTCAAGAACAAAACGAAATACTCACAAGACATCATATGGATCATGATCAGAGATAGAATAATGATGTATAACAATCTGGACATAAACAATAATTCAATGGTTCACTCAATAGCATCAACTATAAAGAGTAATCAACACCGGGAAAGTTTCCCCTATGAACTAAGGCAAGAGTCAACCCAATTGTTACAGCAATATGGAGATGGTGATGAGGGTGCTGATGGTGATGATGGTGATGATGATGATGATGGTGATGATGATGATGATGATCCCGGTGAAGTCCAGCTTGATGGTGGTGTTGATGGCGAAGATCTCCCCTCTCCGGGAAGGAATTCCCCTGGCAGAATTCTGTCTGCTGAAGAGATCTTTCTCTCTCGGTGTTTTTCGCCCCGTAGAGGCGGCGGAATGTTTCTGTGGTCGCTCCCCGAGTTTTAGGGTTTCGGGAGGAATATATACGCCAGAGGGGAGAGCCAGAGGTGGGCCAGGGCGGCCACACCACCTGGTGGCGCGGCCTAGGGTGGCCCACGCCAGGGGGTGGTGTGGGCCCCCTGTAGCCCATCTCCAGCCCCTCTTCTGGCAGCCTTCGTATTCTGAAAAAATAGGATTTTCTGTATATTTTCCTGGATTTTCTGATCTTCGCGAATTTTGCCTCCAAACAGCACATTTTCCATCAGAATCCTAACTGTAGCGGTCCATGCTCCAAAAGTCATCAACCATGCAAAAACAGATGGAATAACATAAGTATGACCTCTCAATATGAAATATATCAATGAATAACAGTGAATTATGATATAGAATAGTGATGCAAAATGTACGTATCATCCACCAGGTCTCTTTAGGGCCTCTGGGCTCCGATTGATTGATACCAAAGCCCCGGGGTCTTTGTTATAGTGAAAAACTTGCGTGGTATTTTTCTCCGATTTTATTTCCTGGAAAAACAGCTAGAAATAATACTTTTGCTAAAAACAACGTTAGATTCAGTTGTTTTGTTCAAGTATGGTGAGATTCCGAAGCAAATCATTGAGCAAACAACCAAATAATGGGTATGGTTCGCAAATATTGAGCTGGTACATGTGGTTGCCTTGCATACAACTGGCATCCGGGGCAAGTTTCAACTAGCTTGTCAGGGTCTGAGAAGTTAGCCAGTAAAACACCTGCCTAAAAGCTATGGAAACTAGTGATCTCGGAGTGGAATGGTGCCCGCAATCACCAAGACGGATTTCCCTTAGAATCTCAATGCCTTGTTGTTGAGATATGCACCATAGGAAGATTCCTGAGGTGCTTCACTTCTACAGTTTACAATTGATAATGTTGTAGGCTTTTGCTATGCACTCTATTTACCACCTTTTGACTTCGTCGGTCAGTAGAGTTCTGCCTTTGAGGTAATCTAGGAAGGTTTGTGTCCAAGCTAGAGGTACCACCATAACAACGTTAGCTGGTGAGTCAACTTAATCCTGATTCTCTAGATATGCTCCTTAGACTGGTGGTGTGCAGAGATGCTCTAGGAATACGCTAGGACGGATTGTCCTACACGCAAATCCTAACATAGATAGGATAGGTGTTTCCATGTTTTCCTCATATGGCAAATACTTGACCTCATAGCCATAAAAACACTTGGCCATCTCGTCTACTTTATCACGATATTCCGCCATTGTTGGGTTCCATGCGTTCTAGGTGACAACCACCTGCTGCAACCAAGTCGGAGTCTAGATAACATATAATTCATTTGATGCCAATCTCCTTGGTAATGCCAGGTCCTTGAAGAAGATCTTCATACTCCGCCATATTGTTGGTAGCTTTGAAGTGGATATGCATGACATACTTAAGTTCCTCCTTTTTCAGCGACTTGAGCACAACACCTGCCCCTGAGCCATTAAGAATTTTGGAACCATAAAAGTGCATTGTCCAATACTCGGTTTCTGGAAGGGAGGTGTTATCTGGAGTTTCCGTCCAATCTGCAAGAAAATACGCCAAAGCTTGTGATTTGATAGCGTTGCACGACTTGTATGTGATTTCGAAGGCGACAAGTTCAACATCCCACTTTGTCACCCTTCATGTGGCGCCAGTGTTGTTGATGATGTCGGACAGAGGAGCTTTCCTCACAACTGTCATGGGGTGCTCTTGAAAAGTACTGCTTCAACTTCCGGGAAGCAAGAAAAACTCCGTAGGCGATCTCCTGGTAGTGCAGGTAGCGTTGTTTGGATTCCATCAAGAACTTGTTAACATAGTGAACTGGTCATTGGACGCCATACTGGCGAGATTCTTCTTTCTATTCCACCACAATGACAATGTTGATAACCTGGTTGGTTGCGGCCATGTAAAGTAACATGGGATCCCTTGGTTCATGTGCTATGAGTATTAGTGTAGAGGAGAGAATTCTCTTCAACTCTTGCAAAGCAGCGTCACCTTCGTCCATGTAGACAAACTTGTCTGATTTCTTTAGTAGCTTCTAGAGTAGCATGGCATTCTCTGCAATGCGGCTAATAAACCTGCTAACTGATACAATGCAGCCAGTAAGCCGTTGAATGCCCCACATGCACAAGAGCCTTTGGATGTTGAGGATATCCTTGGTTTTCTCCAGGTTGACTTCAATGCCACGATGCGATAGGATGAAGCCTAGAAAATGTCTAGCTGGCACCCCGAAGACACACTTCATAGGATTTTTTTAGGGTAAAATAGTGGGAGAGCATCCCACTTCGTAGGATTCAGCATCATGTCGTATCTTTGGAGATGTCAAAGGTTTCCTACAAGTCAGTGATGAGATTGTTTCCTTCTTTTACACCACCGCGATGTTGTCCGCATTGGCGTGAAGTTTCCAACCAATTTGGTCATGGAGGCAGCGCTGCATCGTGTGCTGATAAGTTGCGCATGCGTTTTTCAGCCCAATGGTCATGGTAACATAGTGGTACGTGTCGTAGGGTGTGATGAACGATATCGCCAGTTGGTCGGACTCTCGCATCTTGATCTAGTCATACCCAGAGTATGCGTCTAAGAAACACAAAAGTTCTGACCCGGCTGTCGATTCAATGACCTGGTCAATGCAAGGCAAAGCAAGCAAATCTTTTTAGGCACGATTTGTTCAACCCGGTGTAATCAATACACGTTCTTGAAACTTTCGTGTTCTTCTTAGGTACACGACGGGATTAGCCCCACTTGTTATGTATTACTTTCTTGAAGAATCCGGCTTTGAGCAGCTTAGTCAGCTCTTTGACGATGGCGTGCCTCTTTTCATCTTGGAAGTATTATAGGGGGTGTTTTACCGGCTTGGCACCTGGATAGATGTTGAGGTTGTGCTCGGCGAGTTCCTTTGGTACTCTGATCATCTCAAAAGGCTACCATGCCATGATACCTTTGTCCGCACAGAGGAACTCCACAAGTGCGGTTTCCTATTTGAGATCCGGTGTTATACCAATGGTGTCACCTTGGAGGCATCGCCTTCAACAAGTTCACGACTTGGTATCGTTGGCTGCCTTTGGGTATTAAGTCTCGAGTTGGTTTCGCTGACGTAGACATGAATACAACCGAAGGGGATGATGGTGTAGCAGGCGACGTTCTCCCTAGCCGTAGTTCAGGAGACAGGTCTACCGTTGCAAACTCATCTGCTTGTAAATTCATTGTGTAAAATAACCCGTAAATTCATTGTGCCAGAATTGATCAGTGATTAGGTGTGATCAGTCTCATCCATCTAAGAGACTGATCCGGTGCGATGAGTCTCATCCATGTAATATTTGGAAATTCCTCGGGATGTTGCCGGCCTAGAGGACGTGTCCGATAGCGACGGTGTTGCCTATACCTATGAAGGTGGGTCCCGCCGCGGTCCAGGCGCCTCTTCCCTACGGTGGACGTCAACTATCGTGGTATTGCTGACGAGTATACCTTATGTGCGTTCATGTGGGAAAAAACTACTCCCTCCATTCCAAAATATAAGATGTCATACATATTAAAATGCGTCTAGATACATTCGCTTCCTAAAAGCTAAAACATCTTATATTTTGAACGGAGGAAGTACTACTTTGCATTCAAATTAATTATACAAATTTATTGAACCAAGACAGATTTAGACGACAATTTGTCTAAATGTACAACAATTATTTTAGATAGCAGGGAGTAAGACATCTCGAAGATAAAATATATTGCTTGGAATCAACTTGTATGTTTGGGTAACCTCAAAAAATAAAACTCGTATGTTCGGGGGTAGGACATTTACGCTCCTATTTTGGGAGGGCCCTGATCTTAGCTAGACACCTCACATGCCATCACAAACTAACTAATCACTGTAGCGACCGCATTATTTTATTAGTCGACATATCAACTACTAACATGTTGCCGGTACAAAATCAAATCTTTGTGCCCCGTAGTGTCTGCTATTCTCTCAAACCGCTGCTTTCACATTGATTAGTCGAACAAAACAGTACACCCTTCTCATCATACTGCCAACATGGCTAATATGTGACCCAAAAAAAAAAACACCACGAGTGTGTCAAGCTTACCCAGAAAGAGGGTATGACTCTGAGACTAAGAAAATTTGACGAAGTCACATACCAAGTCATGACAAATTGTGGAACAATGTAGTCTCCAACTGAGCACCACCAACACCAAGTATATAATTAAGTACCCACTCCGTTTCATAATTTTTTGTCGTGGTTTTAGCATCTACCACAGGTGTCCAAAATAAACATAGTATATATTTCACTAAAACGAAAGAACAGATATCCAATGCACGCACACACCTGGCTGTAAAGTTTCGGTCTGATCTTAAAGTGCATGCAGCACAGCACATCCAGCATAAAAGGCTGGATATCATTGCCTAATCCAAACACTGCCTTTCAAGCTACAGGATCCAATTCGTGACGGTTGGAAGAGAAGCACGAGACCGATCAATGACACTCAAAGCCAGCACCCTAGGGAGGTTAAGAAACTACCAACCACCACCTCAACAAAAAGTATAGCCACTAACATGAGACGGCAGCAACCGTAACTTGACCCACACACCACCCCAAGCCCTTTTATTTAGTAATCATTGCTTCATTATCAATCCATCACATGTTGTACAGAGGGTTAATTAGGGGCCACACTAGTCTACTGGGAACATACTATAAGATCTTCAGATGGCCCACGATCAAAATAATAATGGACACTGATTTTAGGTTGTCGATTCACCTTAACTCATACTAATATGGATTTTATATTGTAAATATTAATATATTTTTTAAAAAACTTGGTCAAACTTTATATAGTTTAACTTTTGAAAAAAAACTTAATCTTTAGGACGGAGGTAGTACGTGCATTGTTTATAGTGTTGCCACTATCATGATATAAGTTGTTCATAATAATGGATCTGTCTCGAATTAAAAGATTCACTTTTTGTTAGGCTGACATTACACATGGCCTAATTGTTTACATTTGATTCTTGTAGGTGATAGCAACGTTTTTGAGTTCGCCTGACACATAATGCAAGAACCTAGTGTTTCATCAGTCGAAAAAAAAAACTGCAAGAATCTGATCACATATATATCATCCTATTAGAATAAAGAGACATGAAATTCTTCTCATGTACTACTTCCCAGTGCAATAGCTAGGAAGAATGATAACGTGGAGCATGCGGTACATCTTCCGAGTACCAGAAACCCACTTACGGTTATGCTCCTCTCAATCACCTGAGGAACTTGCAATATGTAGATTGGAACTCTTTGCATACGATCCTAGCGTGTCCAATATCTGTCCGACCTGCATATAATGGACTCTTTTGCTTCTGTCACAAATACCTATGGCTCGATGGTGTGCATCGTACAAAAATCGTACGAGTTCTGTCGTATGTATAGCACTGCTCGTTTGCCTCCATGCTTCCGTTTCTTGGTTTACAATGGTACCAACATAGCAATGAATTCTAGAGAGGATGGACGTCAGCTACTTGGATTGATCCGTATGGTAATCACACCTTGGATTGTTGAAGTATGATCCAAATTTTATTAAGGAGACTAACTCCCATACCGTGTTCAACAGCCCCCCCCCCCCTCCTATGGTATGGATCGTTGATGACCTAGGTTACCACCGCTATATATACCTTTTGTAAGCCGTCGGCTGGGATAAGTTGCATCTGTGAAAATCCCCGGCGTTGTGTAAATACTCCCCGTTATAGTGAAGTTTCGCTGGCTGGCGCCCGTGGTTTTTTCTTCTCCTTGTTGGAGAGGTTTTTCCACGTTAAATAAGTGTCCCACTTGCTGTGATTTTTTTATCGTTCTTCGTTATTTGATTGTCGCAAAGCTAACATGGATTACCATCAATCAAATGCCAGGGGATAAGGCCCCTGGACCAGATGGATTCACGGGTACCTTCTTCAAGAAGTGTTGGGACATAATCAAATATGACATTATGATAGTGATTAACCTTTTTGGGAGACTTCGTGTGTCCAATTTTTATTGGCTTAACTCCGCAAACATCGTGCTTTTGCCCAAGAAGGATGGGGCGGAGGGGGTGTCCGACTACCACCCCATTAGTTTGAGTCATGCAGTTAGAAAAATCATTTGCAAAATGATTGCTCTCTGCCTCGGGCCTTTTATAGATGAAATAGTCTCCAATGCTCACAGTGCTTTTATTAAGAAAAGGAGCATACACGACAATTTTCTATATGTAAAAATTCTTGCTTCAAGGTTCCACAAAGGGAAGACCCCGACGCTTTTCAAACTTGATATCCGGAAAGCTTTTGACTCAATCTGTTGCGAGTACATTCTTGACCTCTTACAACGTTGCGTCTTTCCAAGTCGGTTCCGCGACTGGATTTCCGCTTTGCTCTCTACATCTTCCTCACGTGTGCTTCTTAACGGCATCGCGGGCACCCGTACTAACCATGGGAGGGGATTGCGGCTCAGGGACTCTCTTTCACCGCTACTTTTTGTGCTCGCTATTGACCCCCTATCCCAATTATTGGAAAGAGAAATCCATCATGGGCTTTTGCATAAGCTAAGAGGGAGGGGCAATCTTGAGAACATCTCTTTATGCCGATGATGCGGCGGTGTTCATGGCTCCAATCAAGGAGGACATTCAAGCCTTAGCCTTGAGTCTTGAAATATTTGGGGAGGTCACCGGCCTATGTACCAACTTCCAAAAGAGTAACTCCATTCCCATTTAGTGTGCAAACATCAATCTTGATGTCCTACCAGCGATTCGAGCTACATTCCCTTTGAAGTACCTCGGGCTCCCGCTTTCGATTTGGCGGATAAAGAGGGTGGATTTTCAACATCTCGAGGATAAATGTGCTGGTAAGCTACCAACTTGGAATGGGAAGTTCATCACGATGGTCGGGCGCAACGAGCTTGTCAAGTCGGTCATCACCTCTCAAGCAACCTACTACCTCACTTCCCTAGTCATTCCACCACGTACTATAAATTGCATCAACAAAATAGAAAGGGCCTTCCTATGGTCGGCCAAGGACAAGACAATCGGGGCCAAGTGTAAAGTAAATTGGGAAACGTTGTAGACCCAAGAATCTTGGAGGTCTTGGGATCAAGAACATAGATAAGTTCGCGAAGGCCCTTAATTTGAGATGGCCTTGATTTGAGTGGAAAGACGCCGACAAAATTTGGGTGGGATCCGGTAACCCGTGTTCTGAGGAGGACATGTGCATCTTTTACGCCGCAACCACCATCACCATTGAGAATGGGCACAAGACCCCTTTTTGGCACGCACCATGGCTTGAAGAAGAAAGCCAAAAGATATCACACCACTCATATTTGATGTGTCAATAAGGAAATCCTGGAAGGTCAACTAAGCAACAATGCTTGTATTGGAAAGATCAAATTAGGTGATGACTTCACTATTGAGCACCTAAGGCAATGTGTTGAGCTTTGGTCCCTTCTCCAAAACATGCATCTTAGCGAGGAAGTTGACGACAATATTGCTTGGAAACTAAAGGAAAATGGCAAGTACACGGCTAAATTGGCCTATGAGTTGCAATTCTTGGGATCCACCATCTGCATCATGAACAAGCTAGTTTGGAAGACTTGGGCCCCTCCAAAAGTAAAATTCTTTGCGTGGCTTGCCACACAAAATAGAATTTGGATGGTAGATATATTGGCCAAGAGAGGTTGGGAAAATTGCAGCCTTTGCCCACTTTGTAAGCAATCAACGAAGACGGTCGTCCATCTTCTAATCTCGTGCCGATTCACAAAAGTATATGGGCTTATATAAAGGAGTGGATCAGCATATCTGAATTGGATCAATCTCAATGGGCGGTTCTCTCTATCAGGAATTGGTGAGAGATAATGACGGATGGACCTATACCAAACCACAAAGGCACGGCTTCACTTACCCTCCTCACTTCTTGGGAGATTTGGAATGAGCGCAACAACAGAGTCTTCAACAAAAAGTATGCGCCACCTCTTGTAGTACTAGATAGAATTAAAAGGGAAGCACGTATGTGGGTTAATGCGGGAGCTAAACGCTTGGGTGATTTCATGCCGCGAGAGTGATTTTTATATTTATCTTGGACCTTTTTATTTCCTGTAAAACTTCTCCTTGATTAATAGATTGGGGCAAAACTTTTGCCCCCACTTGAAAAAAACACCCTGGATCGTTTCAAGTACACCATGAGCAACTGTACCAGCCATGAGCCCAAACCCAACAGGAGACCGCACGCTCCTGCAATGGTTTTACCACCTCTGTGTTTGAACTTGACTCATCCTCAATATGCAGCTTCAAAACATGACGATGAAATTTTCAAGCGAGCAAGTGCCACAAGTGAGGCACCCCCTTTCCGGTCATGAAGCTTAAAAGAAAATGAATTGCCAATTATAGGGGGGGGTATCTAGTACTCTTTCCATCCAAGAACTCTAAGAGCAGCTCTAGTGGAACATCTAAATGAGGAGGTCTATATCTCTATATAGATGACCGTGTAAAAATATTATCTTTTAGATCTCGGTTTTTCAGTGGAATATCTATATCTAGGAGGTCTATATTCTATCTCCTATATTTTAATAATATTTTCTAACTACCAGCTCTATTTTCACACATTAAATAGTTCATAAAACAAGCAGCACATGCCACAAATAAATGTCAACAACAAAATATAGCAGCTTTCAATATCTGTAGTAGAAGCAACAAAATACAACAGCTATTCAATTTTAGTTGTTTGAAAATTCAGAATCTCCAGCCGGAGTCCATCCACGAAAAAATTCAGTACATCCAGTACCAGCAACCTCTATCTTTCTCTAAATTTATCAGGCCATGTGCATAATCCAACGCATATCTTCTCTAGTTACAATCCGTACCTAGTCCAATGCGTATCAATCTTTCTCCTGGCCTGAGAAAACGACATCCTACAAACAACAGCTTCGCAGCCTAGCCGAGCTCCATGCCTCCACATGTGCACGGACACCACGATAGCCTCCCTATGTCCTCCTAGCTTAGCCAGGCTCCACCTCCATATCTGACCGAGGGAGCCTGCAATTGCCGCTCTTCCCAACGCCTCCATGGCCGTTCCTAAGGTCACAAGCGACGCTTTCGTGGCTCCCGGCGTTCCCTCTAGGCATGACCGAGTTCTGCCGATTCTGGTCAGATTAGTCTCTCTCTCACCATCCCTCTCTCTTGGATGGAAAATGCCAATCCCGTGGTGGGAGGGCAGCGCGACGACGTCCTCACCGGGATTCTGCCGTGTACGGGAGTTCCAAATGGGGCAGGAGAGAGCGCTCGGAGGAGTTGTTCCTGTTTGGACGTGGTGGCTCTGTCGTCCACATCTGGAGAGAAAATGACAAGAAACTACCACATTCAAGGTGTGTCAATGAACTACCTACTTTGATTGTTTTATCACAGAAATTACCAACATTGGGATCAGTTGTTGATAGATAGCAGTGATCAACTATTTTAGTGGGTTTAATCACTTTTCTGACTGGTTGGGCCCACCTGTCAGGTCCACGTGGCAAGGTGGCTGTTACCCCACCTGACGGCCGTTAGGTATCGTTGTAGTAGGGCTATATGCAATGTTTGTTCGATTCGGACAGTTCTCCCTCCCAGCTTACCTAATGCCAGCCGACCAGCTGCCAGCTAGCTCCCGTCCTCGTCGCCGCCAGAGCTCACCGTTCCGCCCGCCATGGTATCTTGGGGAAACTACGAGGAATCGTCTGAGGTCCACAGCAACACTAGTAGCGAGGTGAGTAATCATTTGTCTCAATTTTAGGGTTAAGGTTCATCCAATTTGGGGATTTTGGAATTGATCCAGAGCTTCTCTCATCTGCAATGTACATTCAAATTTCTTAGAGATTGAACACCCTTTATGACTCTAAGTGGGAAGGGTTGGCTGATGGAGCAACACCTCCATGTTGTAAATGCAACTCCATTGCCGCCAAGTATGTTGGCTGGGAAGGCTGGGAAACCAGAAAGAATTTTTTGGATGTGCAGGGCGGGTGTGTGTTTGTGTTGTGCTTAATATTTATTCAATGCTTCCTAATGGCAACAAATGCGGCCACTTTTCATTGGGACTCCAAGTGCAGAGTGTTGTAGCAAGCTTCATTTTACCACAAGGGTGACTCAAGGGTTTATATCGAACTCTCAGGGAATTGCGTGGATATTTGTCTTCTCCTATTCAAGTAACCTGTAAAGCAAAATAATTTGTCTTGTGTCCCCAACTCCACCAAGTGGTTGTCAAGCACAAGATTTCATATTAGTATTATGAAATAAAATATAAAACAAAGTAAATAAAGTAAAGGAAATTAAAGTAATGCAAACTAGATGATATGGAAGATAGTAGGGTTGTTTTTGGGTTTGTATGAGTGATTGCAAGTAGAGAAATATTTTTTGTATTTTCGAAATAATAAAATGCAGAAATTATAAAGAATAGTAGATGCAAAGGGAAGGTGTTTCTTATGATAAAAATAGGACCGGGGTTCATGGATTCACTTGTCTACTCTCTTTTAGGTTGTAGTGATCACAAAACAATTCATCAATGATAAAAATTTATGGAAATTCTATAAGTGCTTGATAAAAGGAATTAATATGGGCATCACATTCTAATATTGAGATGGAATACATCTCTCTCTTATACTCCTCAAGAAAGGGAAATCTCCATGCAATCTTGATTTAAGAACAAATCAGAGTATAGCTTTAAGCAATATTGTATGATGTTTGAAATACAAATATGCTACCTTGATTTAACAAGGTCATCACACTATCACGTGATAACTATAGCACATGATTTCATTTTATCCCTAGTAAGGCAGCAAAAGAAAGGTAAAAACCAAAGTAGATCTTGAATATTATGTGTCACAATTCAATCTCCACCCCCGTGCTACTCCATCGAACACACACTTCTCCCCATACAAGTTCTTGCATACAAGTTGAATCAAAACAAGCAATGAAGAACGGGGTGCATGATATGCATCTATTAAAACATCTTACACAAAATAGATTCCAATCTCAAATATCAAATCATAGAATAAAGATCCACCACATAGGAATTACAAATAGACCATGATCATGTTAGGCAACTCATATAGTACTAGATCTATGAAGAACAAGAGAGAAATAGATCAATCTACTGCCACAAACCCATAGCCTTGAGGTGGACTACTCTCTCTTCATCCTGGTGATGAAGCTGGAGATGTTGGAGAGGGTGGAGATCTCCCCGGAGGTGGCTCCAGTGGAGTTTCCCCCTCCAATATTCGCTGGATCTGGTAGTGTTTTTGTCTCTAGTGGCTCTCGTCAATTTTCATCGCCTCTCTTTCTAGGATGCCCCGGGGTCCTTATATAGGGATTTTTAGGTCAAGACAGCTCCATGGATGAAAGAATCAAGGCGATCGGACGGTCGAGGAGGGAAAGAGCATAGGTGGCGTGCCCACTAGGCCTGGGCACACCACCTAGGCTCTTTTGGCCCTCCTATCCCTCCTGGTGAGATTCTAGTGCTCCAGATGCTTCTCATGGATAAATATAGGTATTCCCAAAAGTGTAGGTCCATTTGACTTCGTATAGGTCCTGAAATATCAAAAACATTGAAAACAGGGTTTTTCTGCCCTTCAGGGTTATAACCAAAATAAAGAGGATCATTGGTAAATCCCTAAAAATCAATATAAAATAGGGATATAACATAATATATGATGCAAATATGTGGGAAAACATGTTAACAAACTACAAAGTTCATGTATGCATTTTACATGCATCAACATCCCCAAGATTAACCTATGC
Organism: Avena eriantha; assembly: GCA_910589775.1. Classification (NCBI taxonomy): domain Eukaryota; kingdom Viridiplantae; phylum Streptophyta; class Magnoliopsida; order Poales; family Poaceae; genus Avena; species Avena eriantha. Next base: position 414,314,539 of record OU342744.1, on the reverse strand, counting down.
TCGTCCTTGAGCATGAAGGTGATAAAACTATACATGGACTTTGGAGTTTGTTACCTTTGCTTCCTTCATTATCATGTAGAGTTCATAGGCTCAATTCCTTTCAATGAAACATAATATGCAAGTGTACTATCAAGTTGTATCTTTTACACATCCATAAATATGCTAAATAATAAGTGATGGTGTCATAAAAAAATGATGAACAAAATAAACCTTCAAGCACACTTTGATGAACCTATAGAATAATAGACTCTTTTCATGATTGGCATTGGTGTTTTCATTCCTTTATTTTTTGGCTACTTCTTAGTTTCATGCCCTTGACTGGAAGACTCACTTATTAGTGTTATGTCTTCCCTTGAGATGTTTTGCATCCCATGCTGAAAGTAAGCATTGAATACATATGTTAATCCTCCATAAAGAATAAAAAATAGAATTTTGAGCTGTGTAATTCATGTCAACAATACTAATAAGGATGGGGTTCCCAGTATCTTTTTATTTCACTTTGTTTTAAAGATCCATATGGTTTATGTGCTAAACATCTTACAAGTTTATTGTTTCATGCACCTACTCTATGACCTTGCAATCCTCATGCTACTCAACTTAGGCATGTCATTGTATACTCATGTTGGTCTTGTGAAACCACATCACTAAAGTACCTCTTGCCCCTTGTGTAGCTATATGCCCCCTTTTTGGCATTTATTTCTTTGCTTATTTTAGAAAATAAAATATAGTTCATTGATTGTGTTCAAGGTGGGCGGGGAAGTATGTCTACTCCAGAAGACAAGAAAAATAGACATATGAATCGTATCAACAAGGATCATCATGTTGTGAGTTTCCACCATGTCATGCATGGCTTTGGCTAGCGGTTCAGGAGCGTTTTCTACCAACATGCCTACTCTAGTATGCACACTTCATTTCACATCATTGCAATCCATAGGTAGAACTTAAACATGATTGATATTCAACATTTAATATTGAAATCTTTGTGCCATGCTAGTCATGGTTTAGCTAACAACCACTAATAAGATGTGAAGCACACAAATTTCCATAGTGGTATCACCCCAAACCTTACTTTCTTATGAGCTTTAAAATACATAAAAAGGGGGTGTTTTTAAGAGTGTTTGGATGATTAACATACATACTATACTTGAAAGTAGCTTTTTCCACAAGTAGGTGGGTATGCCTAGTCTAGTTTAAAGGGGTTTGGAACAAGCCTTAGCTTGTGCATAAAAGGCTTAGCAAAAATAGGTCTAAAGAGTGTGCCATCTAGTTTATAATGTCAACATTTATTTTCTCACCTTGCTTCTTAATGTTGAACATAACTATGCACAGCAAAGGATACAAATTAATAGACATAAAACAGATCATGTTTCATATAAAGTACTTGAGTTTAAGAACTAGACACAAGATGAAATTCAGCTTTTTTCTCCCCTTTTCTTTTATTCCATGGAATTATTTTCCAGTTTTGATCTCATTAAGGTAGAGTTTATTTTCAGTATCTAATCATAAAAATTTATAATAATGATGGTGGTCTTTTTAATGCAAAACAAAACTAAAATGACAAAACAGACGCCTCTACGATAGTTCTATGTTTCTAAAAAAACAAAGTTTAGAGGTTCGCAAACCGAGAATTGAGTTGGTCCAGTGGGGTGCCTTGGGAATACCCAAGCTTATGGTTTTCACCATCCTTGGATTGCTCTTGGTGTGGTGTTCCTCTATTCCCTGTCAAAAAACTTCAACACAAAACTTTTCTCCCATCTCTTTTCTGAGAGGTGACATTAATGGCACAAGAATATAATAGTTGCTGCCTATATATCAAAGACAAAATTCTTTCTAAATTTTCTAGCAAGCATATAATGTTCCTACATATATCTAGCATATAATAGGACTTATACAAATGATTTTAAGACACTTGGGAATGGTTAAAACAAAACATGGCAGAATATGTCTAGATTTTTAGCAGCAGCAAAACGAATTTATTTCATCCACTTAGACATGTCAGGAATTTTAGAAAACTTTTGTGCATATAGAGGATGAAAAGTTGTAAAATTATGTATGAATATGAGTGCAATCGGAGCTACATAAAAATCAAAAATTCACGCACTAAAAACTGTTCTGCAAGAATTTGCTACTCCATATGTTTAGCAACTTTTAAAACATCCAAAATGGGTTCCACTTGGTACTTTATTAAACATTACAGAAAGGAAAACCAAAACAAAACTCTCTTGCTACAGCAGGATTTCAAAACAAAAATCCAAAATAAAAATAACCGGGTGCCTCCCGTAAAGCGCTTTCTTTATGGCCATGTAGCTAGGCTTTACTTAGTTGGTTTAGGTGATGTGAAACTCATGGGATAGCTTGTGCTTCTTAGCTACATCCTTCTTTCTTGGAAAGTGTTCCATGTATTTCTTGTAAGGAAATTGAAACTTCACATTTCTTTCTTTTGTATCAATGACTGCACATGTGGTTCTCAAAAAGATCTACCAAGTATTATAGGGCTGGAGGTATTGCTCCCCATGTCCATGACAATAAAATCAACAGGTACAAATGTCATATATGTAATTCAACCATAATATCTTGAACTTTTCCTAGAGCATTTTTAGTCGAATCATCAGCAAGTAAAAGATCTATAGAGAATTTTCCATAGGTTTCAACTCGAGTAAATCATATAGCTCTTTAGATAAAACTGAGACACTAGATCCTAAATCTAGAATAGCATGATGTGTCTCTTTTCCAATAGTGATTAATACCTTGGGGATCCATACATCCCCAAGCTTAGGTGGTATCATAGCTTCTCTATTATATCTTTCAATCTTTTCTTTTATAACATAATTTGCTAGGTAGGAACCAAATCTTGCTTGATGACCATTAAAGGATGGATCATTAGAAAATCTTTGCAACAAGTTAATGAGTTCATGCAAGCTACATTTATCAAGATCAAGTAGAGGTTCTTTTGTTTCACTTAATATTTTGACTTCTTCTACTTGTTTATCTCTAGCTATCATTAGTGTTTCATTTTCCTCCATCATATTAAGAGTTTCTCATGATTTATCTATTACTTATTGCACATATTTGATTGTTTCCTCATGGTTCTTTTGAGCTTGAATACGATTTTTAAATGATGTGATTTCTTGCATTAGGAGATCTACCCTTTCAATCAAATATCTTATTTCTCAAATTCAGCTATAAATTCTTTGTTAGGTTCCTTTTGAGTGGCTATAAAGGATCTCATGGTGCTTTCTAAATTATTAGGAGCATTATTACCACTAGCATATTTATTAGGAACAAAAGGTGGCCTACCATATGAGTTATTATAGTTATTCCCATACCCATTACTACCAAAGTTTCTTACGAATTTGACATCTACGCTTTCATTGATGTTTGTTACTAACTCTTGTAGAGGAACATTATTGGTATTTTGCTTAGATATGTAGGAAAATATGGCATCAAGTTTACTTCCTATGGAGTCTAGTTCTTCAATGGAGTTAACTTTTTTAGATGGGTTTCATGCTCTTTTAGTGTGCCATTGACTATGGTTGTGGAGTATGCTTTATAGAGCTTCAGACACGGTTTTACTCATAAATGCACCCCTCGCAGCAGAATCTAGAATGTTTCTTGACATAATATTTAGGCCATTATAAAAAGAATGCAATATGGTCCATTAATTTACTCCATGTGATGGGCAAGATCTAAGCATGTTTTTAACTCCCTCCTAAGCTGTTGCTACATTTTCATTATCATTTTGTCTAAATGATAGGATACTATTTCTGTTTTGTAGGATCTTAACAGGTGGGCAGTATTTCTTAATGAAAGATTCTTTTAGGTCATCCCAAGAGTTTATGCTAGCAGCTGGAAGCGGAAATAACAATTCTTTAGCTCTACCTCTTAGTGAAAATGGGAATACTTTAAGTTTGACAATGTCATTTTCCACATTTTTAAACTTTTGCATATCACAAATTTGAAATAAATCATGCAAATGCATAGAGGCATCCTCACTAGCACTCCCCCAAAATTGTTCTCTAGTTATAAGATTTAAAAGACTAGGACTTACTTCAAAACTTTCAGCAGTGATTTCAGGAGTGGTAATGGGTCTAGCCATGAATTGATCATTAGGGGTGTTTGTGTAGTCACAAAGTTTTGTTCCTCTTTCTCCCATGTTTGCAAATAAAAAAGGTAATACTAATTTTTATGTGTTTTTGTATTTTTAAAGAAAACTTAAAAAGATTAAAAACAAAACAAAATAAAATACTTTAAAAATCTAAAAGGAGAAGAAAAAGCTCACAGTGGTGCAACCTCCCCAAGCTTGGGTTGTTGCACAAGTTGATGAAGATGACGATGCTAGAAGATGATCTAGCATTCGTTGTGGGAGTTTTACCACGCTACAACCACTTGTTGTCTCCACCAATTCCCCGGCAATGGCGCCAGAAAATAGTCTTGATGGCAACAAACGCAACCACTTTTCATTGGGACTCCATGTGCAGAGTGTTGTAGCAAGCTTCTTTTCCCCACAAGGGTGACTTGAGGGTTTATATCAAACTCACAGGGAATTGTGTGGATATTTGTCTTCTCTCTTCAAGCAACCTGTAAAGCAAAATAATTTGCCTTGTGTCCCCAACTCCACCAAGTGGTTGTCAAGCACAAGGTTGCGTACTAGTATTATGAAATAAAATATAAAACAAAGTAAATAAAGTAAAGGAAAGTAAAGTAATGCAAACTAGATACTATGGAAGATAGTAGGGTTGTTTTGGGGTTTGTATGAGTGATTGCAAGTAGAGAAAGTATTTTTGTATTTTCGAAATAATAAAATGCATGAATTATAAATGATAGTATATGCAAAGTAAAGGTGTTTCTTATGATAAAAATCAGACCGGGGTTCATGGATTCACTTGTCTACTCTGTTTTTAGGTTGTACTGATCACAAAACAATTCATCAATGATAAAGATTCATGAAAATTCTATAAGTGCTTGATAAAAGGAATTAATATGGGCATCACATTCTAATACTGAGATGGAATACATCTCTCTCTCTCTCTCTCTTATACTCCTCAAGAAAGGGAAATCTCCATGCAATCTTAATTTAAGAACAAATCAGAGTATAGCTTTAAGCAATATTATATGATGTTTGAAATACAAATATGCTACCTTGATTTAACAAGGGAATCACAATGTCACGTGATAACTATAGCACATGATTTCACTTTACCCCTAGTGAGGCAGCAAAAAAAAGGTAAAAATCAAAGTTGATCTTGAATATTATGTGTCACAATTCAATCTCCACCCCCATGCTACTCCATCTAACACACACTTATCCCCATACAAGTTCTTGCATACAAGTTGGATCAAAACAATCAATGAAGAACGGGGTGCATGATATGCATCTATTAAAACATCTTACACAAAATAGATTCCAATCTCAAATATCAAATCATAGAACAAAGATCCACCACATAGGAATTACAAATATGACCATAATCATGTTGGGCAGCTCATATGGTACAAGATCTATGAATAACAAGAGAGAAATAGATCAAGCTACTGCCACAACCCATATCCCAGAGGTGGACTACTCCCTCTTCATCATGGTGATGAAGCTGGAGATGTTGGAGACGGTGGAGATCTCCTCGGAGGTGGCTCCGACGGAGTTTACCCCTCCAATCTTCGTTGGATCTTGTGGTGTTTTTGTCTCTGGTGGCTCTCGTTGCTTCTCGTCTCCTCTCTTTCGAGGATGCCCCGGGGGTCCTTACATAGGGATTTTTAGGTCAAGAGAACTCCGTGAGCGAAAGAATCAAGGCGATCGGATGGTCGAGGAGGGAAAGAGCATGAGTGGCACGCCCACGAGGCCTGGGCGCGCCACCTGGTCTCTTTTGGCCCTCCTGGTTAGATTCCAGTGCTCCAGATGCTTGTCGTCGATAAATATTGGCATTCCCAAATGTGCAGGTCCATTTGACTTCGTATAGGTCATAAAACATCAAAAACATTGAAAACGGGTTTTTCTGCCCTCTAGGGTTATAACCAAAATAAAGGGGATCATTGCTAAATCCCCAAAAAACAATATAAAACATGGATATAACATAATATATGATGCAAATATGTGGGAAACATGTTAACAAACTACAAAGTTCGTGTATGCATTTTAAATGCATCACTTACTCATCCATGGATAGTAAAAATTCAATGTATAGTTAAGAACTAATGAAAATATTGTATCTTTGTACTATAGTTTGGGGAAACCTGTGATTATGTTCAATGGGTAGATCAAGAGTGGTCATCATCACTTCAGAAAGCTATTGGAAAATTATGGGAGATGTATGGATAGTCAAGCAAGGAAGAGTGAGTTATGCTCCGGGCTATATGGAGGAAAAGTTCAAATTTGGGGATGAAATAACCAAGTTGCATCGTGATCTGAATATAGTGCAAGAAGAAGTGGAGAAGACAGTGAAAGAGAAGCAGGTCACACTTGCTTTGACGGCAAAAGCTGAATAAGCACTAATTGAAGTCAGGGCAGAATTGGAGGAGAAGAAGCTAGATGCACATCCTAGTAACCTGCACAAGGTGATGAGGATCAAGGCAAAGAAGGAAAGGGATAAATGAAGGAAGAGAAGAGAAAATTGGAATACATCATTGAAGATCTGTTCAAGTTGAAAGAAGCTCAAAGGGCAAAGCTGAGGAAGATTAAAGAAATATGTGATGAGTAATATGTTCAATTTGGTTTCAAAGATCTACTCAAGTTATAATGTATTACTGGTGAACTTTTCTACTATTTGGTTCCTGAGTATTGTACTATTTGGTTGAAACTATTGTACTATTTGGTTTCAAATTTAGACTAGTGTACTATTTGGTTCTAATGAAGTGAAACGGTTATATGAAAGTTCTTTAGGTTGTTGTGTTGTGTTTTGTTGGGAAGGTTCTTTTCAAAAGAATTGTTGTTAGAATTTTTGAAAAAGGTTAAAGAATGGTTGGAAGAATGGTTAAAGGATTGTTGTTAGAAGTTCGAATTGTTGGTTAAGAATTGGACAGCATGTCCCTTGCTTTCACAAGTTTTAAACTTGACAATATTGAGGGCCAGTAGTATAACTAAAATAGCAGATTCAAAATATAGGTAATTGGAACACACAATTCACACATGTTTCTCACAAAACAATAGGCATTGTTTTTGGCATACAGACCAATGTTTTACAGACCCATAGAGGAACACATCACTAGAGAAGGTTCAAACAACTAGAGGAAGTTCACAGACACATGTTTTACACAGAATTGGAGCACATGACATGGACATCAGATCCGTTTCGTGCTAGAGGAGGCTCCTTTGTATCTCTGCCAGCACCTGCATTTGCACCAGCTGTTAAGTATGACATGAAACCTCTAGGACCAGCTTCAGGTGCAGCTCTTGGTATAGTTTATCTTGGTGCAGCAAAAGGAGGCCTTGGTGTAGTTCTAGAAGGATCCCTTGGTGCACCTATAGAAGGCCTTGGTGCAGGTGCAGAAGGAGCTCTTGGTGCAACTGTAGAAGGAGCTTTCCCAGGTGCAACGGTTGAACTTGAGGAACCTGGTGGAGGCCCTGATGCAGCAGCAGGAATTAATCTAGTTAAAAGTGGATGGCGGCGGGGTGAGCTCCGACGACGACGGGGACGGGGAGCTGGCTAGCGGCTGGTCAGCTAGCGTAAGGCAAGTAGGGAAGAAGAACTGTCTAAATCAAACAAACGCTACATATAGCCCTACCGCAACGATACCTAACAGCTGTTAGGTAGGGAAATGACCACCTTGCCATGTGGACCTGATAGGTAGGCCCAACCGGTCATAAAAGTGATTAAACCCACTAAATCGGCCGATCAGTGCTATCTGTCAACAACTGACCCCAATGTTGGTAGTTCTGCGACAAAACGGGCAAAGTCGGTAGTTCATTGACACCGCCGCCTCAAATGTGGTAGTTCCTTGTCATTTTCTCACATTTGGACGATGCATAGTAGACTTGGAGGTCGTCTAAATTGTATACCTCCATTTGTACGAGCCTTTAGACACTATTTTTGCCCCATGTCATCTAAATTTGGCATAGACGTCCCTTTAGACGAGCCACTAGAGATGCTATAACGTCAGAACTAAGGATGCTTCGCTGAGCCAGGTATGAGAGCACTGTATCGAGGGGGAGATAAATAAAAAATAAAAAACCACAAAGGACCATCAATGTGTAGGGTTTGTAGCATGGAAAACAAAAAATCTACCGCAAGAACAAACAAAACCAAGACCCAATCTATGGAAAAGCCAAGATCTAATCTACGAGATAAGTGCAACAAGACAGATGAGAACTATCCCTTGTAGACCCAAAGCCTTTATCAAGATTGGATCCCGTGGTTGATGTAGTCGATCACTTGCCGATCTCAAGATTGCGTAGATGATCCTTCCAGTGCCGCGTTCCAGCGGGTAGCGGAGGTAGTAGATCCCCTCAGAATCCCAGCAGCACGACGGCGTGGTGGTGGTGGAGGAGGAGAAATCCTACAGAGCTTTGCCTAAGCATGCACAGGAGGAAGGAGGAGGAAAGTGGCGGCTAGGGTTGGGTATAAGGTGCAAGGGGGAGGCGCCACCCCTCCCCTCTTTATATAGAGGGGGTGCAGCCTAGGGTTCCCCCCTTGGCCCACTTCCCCTTAGGGCCGGTGCAATGGGGAGGGGGGAATTTTCTCCCCCCCCCCCCAAGTATTATCCCCTATTTTCGTGGGATTCAAGATTATCTCTTTTATAACCTTCTGGAACTTTCCGAAACCTTCTAGAATTTCTAAACAAAAACTCCAGAACTTTTCCGAACCCCAGAAAATGACTTCCATTATATGAATCTTATTCTCCGGACTATTCCGGATCTCCTCGTGATGTCCTAGATCCAATCCGAGACTCCAAACAAGATTCAGTCTCCAACTCATATTCCATATCTACTTAAACAACATCGAACCTTAAGTGTGTCGCCCTACGGTTCGCGAACTATGCAGACATGATCGAGACACCTCTCTGATCAATAACCAATAGTGGGACTTAGAGATCCATAATGGCTCCCACATATTCAACAATGACTTCATGATCGAAAGAACCATTAACATACGATACCGATTCCCTTTGTCACGCGATACTCTACTTATCCGAGGTTCGATCATCGGTATCTCCATACCTAGTTCTACCTCGTTACCGATAAGTACTCTTTACTTGTACTATGATATGACATCCCTTATGACCTAGTCACATGCTTGCAAGCCAATTTTATGACATTCCACCGAGAGAGCCCAGAGTATATCTATCCGTCATTAGGATGGACAAATCCCATTCTTGATTCATGCGCTTCAACACATACTTTCAGCATACCTAATGCCACCTTTATAACCACCTAGTTACGAAGTGGCGTTTGATGTCATCAAAGCACTCATCCGGTGATGGTGATTAACATGATCTCATTAGGTTACTATGTATTTGAAAGCTTGTAGCAAAACGAACTTAATGAATTGATCTTATGTTATGCTTACTATGGGTGTGTGTCCATCACATCATTCTCCTAATGATATGATCTTGTTATTAATAACATCCAATGTCCAAGATTAGGAAACCCTGATCATCTATCAATCAATAAGCTAGTCCAACAAGAGGCTTACTAGGGACTCTTTTATGTTTACAAAACACACAAGTATTAGTGTTTCCTATTAATACAATTATAGCATGGGATGTAAACATTTATCATAAACACAAAGATATAATAATAACCACTTTATTATTGTCTCTTGGGCATATCTCCAACAGTCTCCCACTTGCACTAGAGTCAATCATCTAGATTACATGGTAATGCACCTAACACCCATGGTGTTCTGGTGCTGGTCATGTTTTGCTCTCGGGAGAGGTTTAGTCAATGGATCTACCACATTTAGATCAGTGTGTACTTTGCAAATCTTTATGTCACCATGTTGGACATACTCGCGAATAGCATGAAAACATAGCTTGATGTGCTAAAGCTTCTTGTGTGACCTTGGCTCTTGTGCATTAGCTATGGCACCCATGTTGTCACAATAGATGGCCATCAGGCCCAACGCACTAGGAACCACACCAAGCTCAGTAATGAACTCCTTCATCCATATCGCTTCTTGTGCAGCCTCTGAAGCAGGTATGTATTCTGATTCAGTTGAAGATTTCGCCATAACACTTTGCTTGGCACTCCTCCAGCTCAATACTGCTCCATTCAAAATAAATACGTATCCAGACTGTGACTTAGAGTCATCCAGATCGGTGTTCCAGCTCGCATTGGTGTAACTGTTTACAACAAGATCCTCATCACCTCCATAAGAAAGAACCATATCCTTAGTCCTTTTCAGGTACTTTAGGATATTTTTGACCGATGTCCAGTATTCCATTCTAGGATCACTTTGATAACTGCTGGTCAAACTAACAGCATGTGCGATATCCGGTCTCGTTCACAGCATGGCATACATGATAGAGCCTATGGCCGAGGCATAGGGGATTTTGTTCATCTTTTCTCTTTATTCTGTTGTAGCTGGACTTTGAGTCTTACTCAATGGCTTACCTGGCAACATGGGCAAGAACCCTTTCTTGCTTTCTTCCATTCTAAACCTCTTTAGAACCTTGTCCAGGTATGTACTTTGTGAAAGCTCTATTAAGCGTCTTGATCTATCTCTATAAATCTTGATGCCTAAATGTATGCTGCTTCGCCAAGATCCTTCATTGAAAAACTATTATTCAAATAGGCTTTGACACTTTCAAGAAGTTCTATATCATTCCCAATCAACAATATGTCATATACATATAGTAATAGGAATTCTACAGAGATCCCACTCACTTTCTTGTAAATACAAGTTTCTCCAAAAGTGTGTATAAATCCAAAGTTTTTGATCACCTTATCAAAACGTTGAGTCCAGCTCCGGGATGCTTGCTTTAGTCCATAAATGGAGCGTTGAAGTTTGCGTACCTTGTCAGCATCTTTAGGATCGACAAAACCTTTGGGTTGTACCATATACAACTCTTCCTCAATGTCACCATTAAGGAATGTCGTTTTGACATCCATCTGCCAAATTTCATAATCAAAAAATGCAACGGTCGCTAACAAAATCCTCATAGACTTTAGCTTCGCTACCGGTGAGAAAGTCTCATCGTAGTCAACTCCTTGAATCTGTCGGATCCCTTTCACGACAAGTCGAGCTTTATAGAAAGTAACATTACCATCATCGTCTATTTTCCTTTTAAAGATCCATTTGTTCTCGACAGCCTTACGGCCATCTGGTAGGTCCACCAAAGTCCACACTTGGTTTTCGTACATGGATCCAATTTTGGATTTCATGGATTCTTGCCATTTGTTGGAATCTGGGCTCATCATCGCTTCCTCATACGTCACAGGGTCATCGGTGTTGTCCACCAACATGACATTCAAGACAGGGTCATACCAATCAGGAGTGGTACGAACCCCCGTCGACCTGCGAGGTTCAGTAGCAACTTCGTTCGAAGTTTCATGATCATCATCATTAGCTTCCTCTCTTATTGGTGTAGGTGGCACATAAACATCTTCTGGTGCTGCGCTACTCTCAAATCCGAGAGAAGGTTCAACAACCTCGTCAAGTTCTACTTTCCTTCCAGTCAATTCTTTCGAGAGAAACTCCTTTTCAAGAAAGGATCCATTCTTGGCAACAAAAAATTTACCTTCGGATCTATGATAGAAGGTATACCTAATTGTTTCTTTAGGGTATCCTATGAAGACACATTTTTTCGCTTTGGGTTCAAGCTTGTCGAGTTGTAACTTCTTAACATAAGCTTTGCAGCCCCAAACTTTAAGGAACGACAACTTAGGTTTCTTACCAAACCACAACTCATACGGTGTCGTTTCAATGGATTTAGATGGTGCCCTATTTAAAGTGAATGCGGCTGTCTCTAATGCATAACCCCAAAACGATAACGGCAAATCTGTAAGAGACATCATAGACCGAATCATATCTAAGAGAGTTCTATTACGACGTTCGGACACACCATTATGTTGTGGTGTTCCCGGCGGTGTCAATTGTGAAAGTATTCCACATTTCTTTAAATGCATGCCAACCTCGTAACTTAGATGTTCACCTCCATGATCAGAATGCAGAAACTTAATCTTCTTGTTACGCTGATTTTCTACTTCACTTTGAAATTCCCTAAACTTCTCGAAAGTTTCAGACTTATGTTTCATAAAGTAGATATACCCATATCTACTCAAGTTATCCGTGAAATAAGAACATAACAAAATCCACCGCGTGATGCTACACTCATTGGTCCGCACACATCGGTATGTATTATTTCCAATAAATCCGTAGCTCACTCCATTATCCCAGAGAACGGAGTCTTAGTCATTTTTCCCATTAGACATGCTTCACATCTTTCAAGTGATTCAAAATCAAGTGATTCAAGAAGCCCATCGAAATGGAGTTTCTTCATGCGTTTCACTCCAATGTGACCAAGACGACAGTGCCACATGTATGTGGAATTGCCATTCAATTTTATTCGTTTAGCATCTATGTTATGAACATGTGTATCACTACTATCGAGATTCAATACGAATAAACCATTCATCTCAGGTGCATGACCATAAAGGATATTACTCATATAAATCAAACAACCATTATTCTCAGACTTAAACGAATAACCGTCTCGCAATAAACAAGATCTATATATAATGTTCATGCTTAAGGTAGACACCAAATATCAATTATTCAAATTTAAAACTAATCCTGAAGGTAGATGAAGAGGGAGCGTGCCGACGGTGATCACATCAACCTTGGAGCCATTTCCAACGTGCATCGTCACCTCGTCTCTCGCCAGTCTTCGTTTATTCCGCAGATCCTATTTTGAGTTACAAATATGAGCAACCGAACCAATATCAAATACCTAGGCACTACTACAATTACTAGTAAGATACACATCAATAACATGTATATCAAATATACCTTTCTTCTTGATGCTGTCGTTCTTCAGATCTGTCAGGTACTTGGGGCAGTTGTGCTTCTAGTGACCTTCACCCTTGCAGTAAAAGCACTCAGTATCAGGCTTAGGGCCAGCCTTGGGCTTCTTAGTAGGCACGACAACTTTCTTGCTGTCCTTCTTGAAGTTTCCCTTGTTCTTAGGCTTGCCCTGCTTCTTGAAATTGGTGGTCTTATTGACCATCAACACTTGGTGCTCTTTCTTTATCTCCACTTCAGCAGTTTCCAGCATCGAGAAGAGTTCAGGCAATGTCTTGTTCATGCAGTGCATATTATAGTTCATCACAAAGTTCTTGTAACTAGGTGGCAGTGATTGGAGGACACGATGAATCCTCAACGCATTAGGAATCATTATTCCCAAATCTTGGAATTTGTTTGCATGCCTAGACATTTTGAGCACGTGCTCGCTAATGGAGTTGCCCTCTTCCATCTTATAATTAAAGAACTTCTTGGAGGCTTCATAGCTCTCCACGGCCGCATGAGTTTCAAATATCATTTTGAGCTCATTGATAATATCAAGAGGGACGTGGTGCTCAAAGAGCTTTTGAATCTCTGATTCTAAACCATACACTGAACTGTGGAGTAGTGATTCTTCCGAGTGAGGAAAACATTTTTAATATCCTCGGGAGCTTCCTCACCAGGTGGGTCACCTAGTGGTGCATCGAACACATAGGTAAACTGACCAGCACTGAGGACAATCATGAAGCCACGGAACCAGTCCGTGAAGTTGCTTCCATTGTTTTTTAGCTTTTCTTTCTCTAGGAATGCATTAAAGTTGATGGAGGGGCCGCCATGATCTACAACATATTTGCAAAGAGTTTAGACTAAGTTTATGGCAAATTGAGTTCAAATTTAATTCTTAAATTAACTAGGTGAACTCCCACTCAAAACAACATCCCTCATGTTGCCTTAGTGATTACACGAACTAAATCCACTACACCAAGTCCGATCTTCACGATATAAGATGTAGCTTCAAAGGCGAATATTCAACATGTTCATCATATCATTCATGTGACTCATTTTTTACCTTTCGGTATTCCGTGTTCCGAGACCATGTCTGTACAAGCTAGGCTTGTCAAGATTAACCTTAGTATCCGCATGTGCAAATCTGGATTGCACCCATTGTATGCACACGTAGAATCTATAACACCCGATCATCACAAGATGCTTCGAAACAACAAGTCTTAGCAATGGTGCCTACTAAGTACGAACACTTTATTTACTTGATATTTAGTGGGAGGGATCATCTTATAATGCTACCATCGTGATCTAAGCAATACAAGATGCATAAAGGATTAACATCACATGCAATTCATAATATGTGACATGATATGGCCTTTCTTCTTGTGCCTTTGATCCCCATCTCCAAAGCACGAACATGATCTCCATCATCACCAGCGTGGCGTCAAGGTCAGTGGCGTCGCTTCATGGTTGTCCATCACTAACAACAACTATTACAACTACTTGGAATAAAGCTATTACATGATGAATAGACACGCAAGTCTTAACAAATTTAAAGACAACCATTAGGCTCCTGCCAGTTGCCATATTACAATAAATATCATCTCATACATCAATATATAATCACAATCTCATCATGGCCATATCACATCACATGCCCCTGCAAAAACAAGTTAGATGCCTCTAATTTTCTTTGCGTGTTTTACATGGTTTGGGGATTTCGAATAAGAACCGTTCCTACCTACGAACAAGAACCACAACGCTGATACAAGTGTTGTTAGATGCAAATTGTAAATTGGATCTTAACTATGGTGAGAGAGACAGACACCCGCAAAGCCACTTGTGCAATGCAAGTTGCAAGTCGAGCGTGGAGCAAGTCTCATGTGCGATGACATGTAAGGTTAGCCCGGGTCGCTTCATCCCACCATCCCGCAAGATACAAAGTACACGCAAAGTAAACGACAACAAAATCATCAATGCCCACAAAACCATTGTGTTCTACTCGTGCAACAGATCTACGCATAGACACGGCTCTGATACCATTGTAGGGTTCGTAGCATGGAAAACAAAAAAATTCTACCACAAGAATGAACAAAACTAAGATCCAATCTATGGAAAATCCAAGATCTAATCTACGAGATAAGTGCAACGAGATAGATGAGAACTAGCCCTTGTAGACGATCCTTCTAGAGTCGCATTCCGGCAGCGCTTCCGCACCCGGTCACACGTACGTAGTCGATGTAAACCTTCCTCTCCCCGTTCTAGCAGGCAACGGAGGTAGTAGATCCCCTCGGAATCCCAGCAGCATGACGACATGGTGGTGGTGGTGGAGGAGAAATCATGCAGGGCTTCGCCTAAGCCGGAGCAGAAGGAAGGAGGAGGAGGCTAGCGGCTAGGGTTGGGTGGAAGGTGCAAGGGGGAGGCTCCACCCCTCCCCTCTTTATATAGAGGGGGGTGGCCCACTTCCCCTTAGGGCCGACGCATGGGGAGGGGGGAAGTTTTCTTCGCCCCAAAGTCTTATCCCCTATTTTCGTGGGATTCAAGTTTATCTCTTTTAGAACATTTTGGAACTTTCTGAAACCTTCTAGAAGCTCTAAACAAAAACTTCAGAACTTTTCCGAACCCCCAGAAAATGACTTCCGTTATATGAATCTTATTCTCCGAACTATTCTGGATCTCCTCGTGATGTCCTAGGTCCAATCTAAGACTCCGAACAACATTCGGTCTCCAACTCATATTCTATATCTACTTAAACAACATCGAACCCTAAGTGTGTCACCCTATGATTCGCGAACTATGCAGACATGATCGAGACACCTCTCCGATCAATAACCAATAGCGGGACCTAGAGATCCATAATGGCTCCCACATATTCAATGATGACTTCATGATCGAAAGAACCATTAACATACGATATCGATTCCCTTTGTCGCGCGATACTCTACTTATCCAAGGTTCGATCATCGATATCTCCATACCTGGTTCTACCTCGTTACCGATAAGTACTCTTTACTCGTACCGTGATATGACATCCCTCGTGACCTAGTCACATGCTTGCAAGCCAATTGGATGACATTCCACCGAGAGGGCCCAGAGTATATATGTCCGTCATTAGGATGGACAAATCCCATTCTTGATTCATGCACTTCAACACATACTTTCAGAATACCTAATGCCACCTTTATAACCACCCAGTTATGAAGTGGCGTTTGATGTCATCAAAGCACTCATCTGGTGATGGTGATTAACATGATCTCATGGTCGAAGGATTAGGTTACTATGTATTTGAAAGCTTGTAGCAAAATGAACTTAATGACTTGATTTTATGCTATGCTTACTATGGGTGTGTGTCAATCACATCATTCTCCTAATGATATGATCTTGTTATTAATAACATCCAATGTCCAAGATCAGGAAACCATGATCATCTATCAATCAACAAGCTAGTCAAACAAGAGGCTTACTAGGGACTCTTTTATGTTTACAAAACACATAAGTATTAGTGTTTCCTGTCAATACAATTATAGCATGGGATGTAAACATTTATCATAAACACAAAGATATAATAATAACCACTTTATTATTGCCTCTTGGGCATATCTCCAACACAACAAACCTACGACTATCAAATTCATCATCTGGAGGATCCAAAGCAAGCGTAGTCCCTGAACCTCTACATCACTGAGTTTGTCGTCCCATTAGCAATCATATTGCCTCGTTCAACCTAATAAAGAATTACATTCTAAAAATTAGGACATGAATCTTTGGCATAGCATATGAGAAGAGCTAGAAGGACTTAGTGATCACCAAGTGAATGGCTGCATGGGTAAGTTGCAGGACATCTAGGCATGCAGCAATTTGCCCCTTTGTTCCAGGAAATAGAATACATGTACAGTATGTAAACAATGTTGCAATGTGCACTAGCACGACAATGAAGAACAATGTACAAATTGGGCAATGTCCTAAACAATGCACAAATCAAAGCACTAGAACAAGCACAAGTACAACAATTCACATATTCGGCGTTGCACAAATCAACGAACTAGAACACTAGGCAATGCACGCAATGCAGAAAGTACAACTCCTAATCACACAACTAGCACACTGGGCAGTGCAAAAATCACAATGTTTAGTGCACAAACAGATACACTCATTCTACTTGTGCTACGATTATAGATCAATCCCGTCAAAGTTAAAGATCTAGTTTGCGACAATAGTCGTTGGTGGAAAAAAAATGAAGTTCGGCTGCTCGTTGGAGGTGCATAATCAAACGGTGCTAACCGCCCTAGAAAACCCTAACTACAAATCTAATCCACGCTAATCGAAGTACTTGAGGTCCTCGATCACAAGAGTCGAAGAAGGCCCAGCCCAGAAGATGAAGCCCTCGGAGCCAATGAAGAAGCCTCCTCGCGAGTGTTTGGACGACACTGCGACCCTAGCACTCACTACCAACTCCACACGAATCAACTCATCGATTGAAATTGCCTTCCCCATGGCCGCAGTGGAGGCCCTGGCTGCCATATAAGAGCTCAC
This sequence comes from Avena eriantha, assembly GCA_910589775.1. Taxonomy (NCBI): domain Eukaryota; kingdom Viridiplantae; phylum Streptophyta; class Magnoliopsida; order Poales; family Poaceae; genus Avena; species Avena eriantha. The sequence continues at coordinate 414,297,071 of OU342744.1, read as the reverse complement.
CGCCGCCGGTGTCACCAACTGCATCACAGCACCACATCACAGCAAGCGCCATGCAGAAGGGGGGAAGGAGGCTTGAGTACCCTCTCCAAATACCCTTGTTTCATAGTCGATTGCTTTGCTAGTTTGTCGACGACCCATCGGTCATGAGCCGTAGGGCAATGCCAATTGGGACGAGACTTGAGAGAGTGGGGTTTTTCGAGCAGTGAGGAAGAGTCGGAAGTTATGCCAAAATGTCCCGTCTCCAACGCTTCCAAACACGTGCCGAGGCAACCAAAGGATTGATTTAAGTTAGCCAAAATATCCCGTGTCCGGCACTTCCAAACATGTGCCGAGGAAACAAAGGATTGATTTTTGGGCCCATAGGCCCTCGGCACCTAAAGGTTTGTTTTTTGTCCCCGTAGGCCCTGTTTGAAAAATGCGGGCAACCAAACGCGTCCTTAACCAATCCATCTATCCTGAAGTTATAGAAAGCAGCATGTGCTTCATGGGTAGAAGAAACATGCTATCCTGCTGTGAAGCCTATCCGAATGCGTCTCAGGCTGGTAGAAGAGTCTGGACTCTGGAGCATTGAGAAACAGCGTAACCTGACATACACGGCAGTTCAGGAGCAATACTCGAACTTTGAGACCGTGCAAGAAGATCAAACTGACGATAACTATGGACCGTGGTATCACCATCAGCGCTCAGGTGGCAGTGGTAAGGCAATCAGCACCGGGTTTGAGGGCTGGTGTGGTAATTTTAGCATTTCATCTCTCTTTGGTACCCAAATGCCAGCCTTCTGTGCTACCGGTAGGAGTATCACAGCTATGATATTCAGGAACGAGCGAGTTATACACATCAGCCTGATAACACCAACCATACAGATACAGCGGATAAATTAAGTTCTCGACATCTCACACTACAATAGTAGAGCTCTCCAAGAACGATTAATTAGTGCAACACAGGTCATGAAAAACAACACTAGTACTCCCTCCGTCTCGGTTTATGTCTTGCAGTGTACCTAGGTCATCGATTTGACCAACTTAACATGAGATATATATATTACAAAATATATATCATCAGAAACTTCAGATGTTATATTTTCTAATGATATAATTTTGTGTTATATAATTTATTTTATATAGGTCAAATTGACAACCTAGGTACACGTGCAAGACTTATAAACCAGGACAGAGGGAGTAATATACTTTGTGGTAAGTTGTGTGCAAATATCCTGGATTGCAATATTTTGTAACCAAAACATCCAAAAATGGGGTACCAAAACTTTAACATCATGATCATGCTACAAACAAAGCCCCAGAAATTAACAAACTCGGATGCATCATTATCTCCCTGGTGCAAGTAAATTTCAGCTCACCCCTCTTACAGCTCAAGTTGCATTTCCCTGCCAGTAGAGGATGGAGTAACGCTCAGATTATGGTTGATTAACATGTTGTCTTGGGAAACTGGAAAAGCAGAGGGACAAACATACCTTAGGTTTAGACTTATTGGGTTTGGTGTCACTAGCTTGTTTGCTATCAAGAGGCCGCTTGAAAGGAAGGAAATCTATGCCACACATGAATGGTTGCAATGCCTTTGGCACTTCAACACCATCCTCCTTCTGATAGTTCTCCAGAATACAGCAAAGGGTCCTCTCAGTTGCAGTCAGGGTAGAATTCAACATGTGAACAAACTGCTTGGATTGTTCATCATTCTGCGATTTGTACATAAATAAGTGGTGATAACTGATCAGATTTGATCGACATTAGGCATAAGTAAATTAGAGTGATGTTATCTACCAGTATCCATTTAAAACAATATCCTACCTTTTTCTGGCCATAGCCTATTCCAAGTCTCCTTGCCTGATAATCTGTGCAATTTGAACAGGACACCAATTCTCTGAAGGTTTTTGATGCAGGGAACCATGCTTCCAAATCATACTTTTTAGCTGCAGCATCATTAAGAGCACCAGAGACAATCGAAACTACTTGATATGGTAGGCCAATCTGTAAGATGAACATTTATACAAATGTTTAGACATGGCAGGAACACATAGTCAAGCATATAAACATGGTGTTAAGGTTTGCAAAGCTTTGAATAGGTACCTCCTTATAAAAATCTTCTGAATTTTTTATCATCTCCTCATGCATTTCCCAGGAATCATTGTCATTGGGACTTGTGGCACAGAACTGTTCGATCTTTTCAAACTGGTGGACTCTGAAGATGCCAGCTGTGTCCCTTCCATGTGAACCAGCTTCTTTCCGGAAGCAGGTGGAAAACCCAGAATATCTAAATGGCAAAGTTTCTTATCAACTAACTAGTGCATACTGAATAAAAACAAGCTACCTAAAGTTATGCATTGCTCACCTGATAGGTAAATCAGCAGGATAAATTCGATCACCTAGATGATAAGCACATAGCGGTTGCTCAGATGTAGCTATGAGATACTTATCCTCACCGTCACCTGTTACCTGACAAGTGCAACTAATGGTCATGAGCATGGTTATCAGTATCGTGATAAGTATCACAGTATTGTACGATACCACGATACTACTTTGGCCAAGCGACAGGGATCGCACTGTGTATCGCTTTCTGGTGGGATCACGGTGGTATCGGGTTCCGGATCTTAGAATCGTTAGTATCACGATAGAAAAGAGATAATGTGTGATCCCACTCACGAAGCAAGAAACAGCAGTTCGATCACATCTAGGTAGGAAATGCACGCTCCTGGCCAAGTGCTTACAAGTTATAAACCCTCGAGGAGATAGACCACAACTAGTTGCAGTGGCTGGCCTCCCGATCTGATCGCATTTTCAGCCGGCAGCAGCTGGCTGCACGCAGCTGCAGCACGGCAAGCAGAACGAGCTCATTCCACATCCAACTACAGGCACTGCGTTCCGCCGGCCGTGCTCCATCGATCACTGATTCTCCGGACCAGCAGGTGAGTAATTTCTTAGTGTGTTCGCCTGTACATGAGTTCATGGCCTCTAAGTTACCGCTATTCATATAGGAAATATGTCAACAAGTGGAATCAACACAAGTGAAACCCACTTCGAGTGGAAACCTTAACGTGTACCGTTGGATCTTAAAGAAACGCTCTCGATCAAACAACTACATGTTCAGCCCATTTTGCAAAAGAACGCCCGCCGTGCCTATTGTGCTTTTGCATACAAAGCCTTGTATATATTCTTACTCTCTTAGTACCCCACATCCTGAGATGTGCCACACGAGTTATGGTTAAGGAATTCTCAGATTATGTGGAGCGGCGGCATCATCGACGGCGTACAACAGGGCAACTTCCTCGTCTGCACTAGGAAAGTAGGAGGCCAATGCGGACGGCGGTTCCAAATTCGAATGGAGTTCCTGAGCGTCAGATCTGCAATGAACACTCAGGCGATTCCATTTCTTTGTGAGTTCAATCTGATTTTTCTTTAGCATAGATCCGAATTTCCTGCAACTCATTGCTTTAGGGTCTCCATTAGTAAAGAAGAGAAAATACAAGGGGATATATGCAAAGGAAGAACCAACAAGGCCGGTGCTTTTCTGTAAAGTACAGTAGCACAGTTCAGGTATATTCTGGTACGTACGCTGGGGATCCAATGGTCCATATTCTGGTTTCCAGGTTTCCACTCGAAGTGGGTTTCCAGCAGATACTTCCTCCCAGTAGTGTTGGCCAAAGCACCACTCGTAAGAGGAAAAATGCAACTGGAAATAGGTCTGATCCTGGTTGGGGGCACGGAATAGAAATTGATAACAAGAGACTTGTTTTTTCGCGAAAACGCAAAAGCCTTGCGTTTCGATTCATTGATAGGTAAAAGAGAGTTTTGAAACATAAATACAAGCTCAGAGGAGCTAACACCCACACAACTCATCCCACGAGGACTATGGGGCCGCGGGGATCAAGGCCCGAAGGCCAGACGCACCGGCAGCAGCCCAAGAGCGAGCCTCGGTTCGAATTGTGTCGAGAAGGCTACCCAAGCTAGGTGACTCATTGTCAAAAACGACCGCATTGCGCTGCTTCCAGATCCACCACGCCGTCAGCATGATCAGCGAGGACGTCCCCTTGCGCGTAGCCCGGGGGGTAGATCGCGAAGCCTGCAGCCACCAGTCCACGAAGTCGTCTTCTCCATCCGGTGGTGTGGCCGTGGACCGAATCCAGGAGAGCACCTCATGCCAGATCGCCTTGGAGAAAGGGAGACTTGTTAACTGTAAGTATTGTGAACAAGCAAAAGCTGGTGGAATAACTAGACTGAAACACCATCTAGCTGGCACAAGGTGTTATGCAGAACCTTGTTCTAAAGTACCACTTGAGGTCCAGGAAAAATTTATGACGCTCCTAGGAGAGAATGCTGACAAAGCTGATGAAAGAAAGAGGAGGCTATTTGCAGAAGATAATCCAGGAGAAGAAACTGAACCAAGCAAAGGTACCATGGACGCTTCGTGCAAAGCACAAGGCCCAAAGCCAAACAGCAGTGAATAGGTTCTGGAAGGAGCAATTGAAGGAAAAAGTATATGTTTCAATTTGTCGTTTCTTCTATACAAGTGCTCTCCCCTTCAATGTTACCAAGAATCCAGAATTTGCAACAATGGCTGACTTGATTGGGCAGTATGGCAAAGGACTGAAGGTGTGCCCTCCTATGATGTGAGAGTGAAATATCTCGAGTTAGAAGTGGAGCCTACACTAAAGATTATTGATGAGTACAAAAGAAGAATGGAAGAAAACTAGATGTATCACAAATTCTGATGGTTGGAGCGATAGAAAACGAAGATCAATATGCAACTTCTTAGTGAACAGTCCAAAAGGAACAGTTTTCTTGACATCTGTCAATGCATCTGACATAAGCAAGACGGCTGATGAGGTTTTTGAGATGCTAGATGGTGTTGTCGAGAGAGTTGGAGATAAAAATGTTGTGCAGGTTGTCACAGACAATGCCTCTAACTACAAAGCTGCTGGTGATCTCTTGAAGGCCAAAAGAAAGAATTTATTTTGGACACCATGTGCTGCTCACCGTATTGATCTGATGCTAGAGGACTTTGAGAAGCTTGAAATCCAGAAGACAACAATTCAAAAAGGTCAGAAAATATGTAATTTTATATATCAAAGAACCTTGCATCTTTCCTGGTTGAGGAAATTTACTAAAGGAAAAGACTTAATTCGTCCTGCTGTCACAAGATTTGCTACAGCTTACCTAACACTAAAGTCACTTCAGGAACACCAAGGTGCTTTGATGAACATGTTCACTTCTGCAAAATGGAGCAGCAGGTATGGAAACTCACAGCAACAATACATCCCAGTCTTCAAGCACTTGAGTTCTTCAACTTGTAATTTCTTTCATTTACAGATTTTATAAAACAGCAGAGGGCAAGAATGTTACAGAAATTGTTCTGGATAGTAGTGAATTTTGACCTAATCTTCTAACATGCCTGAAGGCTGCATTACCCGTTGTCAAAGAATCTACGTTTGGCTTATTCTGATGAGAAGCCTGCTATGCCATATATTTATGAACAATTGGAACTCGGAAAAACAAGAATAAAGGAAAACTTCCAACAATGCGAAGAAGTACGTAATATATTCTTCTATATTCACTAACATGGCAGTTTTAGTTGATTAGTTGAGAACTTGAAATACTGAAAAATGATTCTCTCACTTATGTACAGCTACATGCCTATCGTGGAGATCATTGATCAAAGATGGACATCACAATTTTCAAGGCCCTTATACTTGTGATTTTAAATCGAGGCCTGATGTTAAACTTGGCTTGTATGCTTGGCTTGACAAGATGATACCTGATAAATCTGAACTAGTGAAGATGCACATGCAACTTGATAGATTTAAAGCTGCAAAGGGACTCTTTGGAATGGAATCTGCAATCCTAAGTAGATCAAAGAAAGCTCCAGGTAACTATATTTCCACACACATCCTGATCATATTTTTTCTCTTACAATTGTGTATTAGCTGACTGGTGGGATTCCTACGGTGATGAATGTCCTGAACAACAAAAGTTTCCCAATAGAGTTCTAAGCTTGACGTGTAGCTCTTCTGGATGTGAGCGCAACTGGAATGCGTTTGAGATGGTACGTGTTTCTTAATTCATAGATCATATTGAACTATGTACCGGTAGAAATTTCGAAACCTGAAACAGAATATGTAACTCACACACTTATTTCTTGTAGGTTCATTCAAAGAGAAACACCAAGAAAAGATGAACGATCTAGTTTTCGAAATGTACAATCTGAACTTGAAACAAAGGCAAATAAGAAGGGAGTCAAAAATATCGTATGATTTGGATGATGTATCTTCTGATGACGAATGGATAACAGAAAATGAGGGCCCTACTCTTCCTCAAGACCAGAACTGGCTCAGAAATCTTGATAGGGTTGCTAAAAAATCCGCTAATTTAGCAACTAAAGGGAAAGCGGAAGCAGAAAGCATTCTCAGGGATATCACTCGTTTGAGTGATGCATGTGAGGAAGATGATGAAGGCAATGAACAAGAAGATGCTGATGATTAGGCTACTTATGATAATGAGCAACAGGCACATGAAGTTGATGAATATGCTTCTAGGCCAAGTGAAACTGATCCTGATGTAGTGAACAAACGTTTATTGTTGCTTTCTCGACCTTCTTTAAATTCTGAACCTTTTGGAACGTTTCAATCCTAAATTCCGCGCGTAATGACACATTACATGTTATTTATGATGTTCTAGTATATAACTCTTATGCATGCGAGGTATTTTTATACTTACTATTAACTATCAATTATACTTGAAAAATGAAAAGCTCATAGTATCGTGATACTACGCTACGATCCTATGATACGATACTGTCGAGAGAAAAACGATACTACCTAGTACCCCGATACTGAAAACCTTAGTCATGAGCATGTTATGACATATATGTTGGATCAAATAATACTAATGAATGTCATTAGTTCTAATCAACACAGATCAGGAACCAGTGCACTAACAGTAATCAGAATATAAACACCTTAATCTGAGAAGAATTACTGATCGGTATAACAGAATGTTAATTTAATGAAACTGTGTAATCCATACTTAAAAGCTGTGAACACACAAAGCAAACTGACAATAAGAGAATATGTTACCACGCCCTGAGAAAGCATTGGAACATGGCCTAATATTCCCATACACAAACAAATGGAAGTACAGTTGCTCAACATCACAATATGCAAGGGGTGCTCTTTGGAGTTACCTTGTAGAGCTCCTCGTCAAATTGGGCCAACTGGGCACATTTGCCCATAATTTCCTTTCTCATGAAAAACGGAGTTTGCATTGGTGTGAAGCCTCGTATTCTCAGGAATGCTAGCCCGAAATTTATCAACGCCTGGTTCAGGAGGACACCGTCGCCCTTCAAGAAGTATCCTCTTCCACCAGCTACATCAGCACCTGCAAACATTGAGTGGGCGATGAAGTATGAGGGTAGCTTAAAATTAGTAGAGCAACAGAATAAATAAATAACCAGGGTTCTACATATCAAGCAACTACAGGGAGCTTGTGCTCTCATGGGGAAAAAGAGAAGTTTACTAAGTTTAAACATACATGCAAACATATTAAGGTTGCTACTATTCTGTTGGTAAATTTGATGATCTGAGTTTCCATACGACGGTACACAGGAATTCGAGGATAATCTATCAATTCGTACAAATGTATGGAAATAAAGCTCGCCTGACGCTACACAAGAAAAAAAACAGCAAGAAACATGGAAATAAACATGACATATCTATTATGACAATAGTAGGCAGGTAAAGGAAAATGCTTTTCAACTTTAAATCAAACTTGAACCAAGCTAAACCAAGCATAATGAGAAAGAATTATAGAACCAACTGAGGATTGTTACCCTTCTCCAAAGCCACAATGTCAAGCATGATGCAAAGATCCACGTGATTCTTCAAGTTCCCCTCTTGTCTCCTCTCTCCCCATGTTCGCACAATAGCATTGTTTGCCTGTGAGAAGGAACTATTAGACCATTTGAGGTGGCTTCATATTTGTTTGTGAAGCAAAGCTCACCGGCACACTTTACATTTGTCTCACTGGACCTAGTGAATTAGCCATCCAGAATAAGCATACAAGTGAATTCAACCTAACTAAGAAATAATGCAGTAATGTTTCTTGTGTTACTATAGTATATCCTAAATTGCAGTAGAAACTGTGGCAGCAGAAAGAGGAGAGTGAGACCAGGGTAAATTGGAGCTAGTAGTTCCAAAAACAAATTACTACATGTAGTCATATCTTTCACAAAGTTACCAATCAAACCAATATTCCCTTGGTTTATCCGTATAACCACGAAATGCAATGTTTGCACTTTCAACACACCTCGTCTTTGCTGACGGGCACAGATTCGTGGACGATGTTGCCAATGGTGACGAGCTTGGCATCGAGGGTGGTCTTGGCCTCCTGTACCTCCGTTTCCTTGGCGGCCAACCTGCCCTTAATCTCTTCCGTGCTCTGGATCAGCTCCGTCGCATCCTGCTTTTTCTGCACAGCGACATGCCTACCGTCACATACAAATCCAGAGCTCCCGGAAGATGCATAACTAAATCAAAGCAAATCTACGCGAACTTACGGCCTTGAGCTTGCCGATCTCTTTGCTGGTCTTGTTGAGCTCCTGGCGGATCTTGTCGAGCTCGAACTGCCCTGCAGCGATAACCAAACCTGGGAGTCAGGGGCCGCGGATCCGGAAGGTTTTGGGGAGGTCACGAGATGAGTTCTTACTCTGGCGCCACGCCTCGTCGAGGACGATGACCTCGTCGACGAGCTCGACGGACTCGAAGCGGCTGCGCTGCGAGTTCCGGACGAGCTCAGGGTCGCCGCCCTTCTCCTTGCGGAATAGGTTGATGTCCAGCATCCTCGCACGCGAAGGCAGGGAGGGAGGAAGGTTGGGGCGGCGGCAGGGAGGGAAGAAGGTTGGGGCGGCAGCAGGGAGGGAGGAAGTTTGGGGCGGCGGCGGGGAGGGAGGCAGTAAGGTTCTCCTGAGCCTGAGAGACGATGGGGAGGGAGGAGGAAAGAAGTTCTACGGACCGGGCCTCAGGGCGTGTTTGGAAACTGCCTCTCTGCCCGACTCCGGCGTCGTCGCTGGTGGAGCAGCAAACGTTCGGACAGCTCCAGGATAATTCACATGGGCCAACAGCCCACTAAAGGTCGATTTGGTCCGTTGGTAGGAAAACTGTCAGCCCAGCCCAACAAGTAACAGCCATTGACGGGTGTCCCCACCCGTCGGGATCTTCTTCCCGACTCCTAAAAAAAAAAAATCCCACCAACAGAACGCAAATTCCCTCTCGTAGACTGGTAAGCCTGTGCATCTACGGGTTTGAGCAGTTTCGGCTGGTTTGTCAATCCGGTGAATTTTTTTCGGTTTCAATTGGGTCGGTTTGGTTTCAGATGGTTTTCTGTAAGATATGTACGTGGCCTGGTTCGGGCTGGTTCCACAGTTTGTACGGATTTGCACTGTCCAACAATCTGCATGTGTGTCCACGCCATGGAAGCTTGAAGCTCAGCTAGCTCCATCTGCGCAGCATTGCAACGGCCAGAAATAGGTACAGAATCCGCATGCACCGGCAGCGGGCACGACGCGCAGACGATGGACGAGCTGGCAGCGCGACGGCAACGGCGACGGCGACAGGACATCAATCGACCTTGGCCTAAGCGAGTTCGTGGACTTCCGCACCCATGGTGGGCCCTGGCAGGGGGGTTGTGTGTGACTAACTTATACTAGCTGGTTTCGATGGTTTCTTTAGTTTGAGACCGCAACCCGGTTAAAGATTTTCTGCACGCGATTTCAAACCGAAAAACAACAAACCCGATGCAAACCGCAAACCTGGTCCGGTGCAGGCTGGTCTCTTGGTTTAACCGGTTTGAAACCAAATCCTGAACAGGCTTATAGACTGGTGGTCGTTGTCTACTGCTTCCGGTGGTTGCTGGCCTCGAGCACGGCTAGTTCACAGGGGAGGGTCACGGTAGGGCACAAAATGACTGGGGAGTGGGTGTGATGGCCAATCTGCGTGCTGGCCGGGGATTGTATTCCGGCGGCTGTGGGACGGTCGAAGCTTCGGGAGGAGGATGGGGACGGAGGAGGTCGGGGTCCTGGCGGCCGCGGACGGAGTGGCTTCGGTCGGAGGCAAGACGTGAGGCGGGGGCTGCAGCAAAGGATGCATGCGGCGGTCAGGAGACGCGTGAGGCGAGCTCAGGGTGCCGACGAGAGGGGAGGTTGGGTAGGATGCTGGAGGAGAGAACGACGCGTCGGGGTCATGGCGTACGGGTCAGTTTTTTTTCTTTACCGTGCATATGGGTCAGGTAAGGGCATGTAAACTATCGCAAGCGCTTGTACAGACGCTTAGGTGCAAAAAAATAAATAGCAGAAAACCGGATTATGGGCTAAGCGCCTCACCTCCCAGCGCGGAACGCTAGGTTGGGTAGCTAGGGAAACCTACAACCGCTAATCAATCTCCTGTTCGCTGAAAAAAAAAGGAGTCCTAGCGACCGACGCTTTCTTCTGCGTCGACGACGCTAGTAAAATCCCCGGATCGGACAGGATCGAGGCCTAACGGCAAGGATAATCAGCCTAGCGTCTCTTCTAAACGTCTGCGTTAAACATGCCATAACCATATAGTAGTATTTCATTAGTTACATATATTAGTTGGATATCCGTGCGTTGCCACGGTTCATCAAATTTTTACTGCTAGAAATTTAGGGTGTGTTTGGTAGCCTGTGTCATTTCGAATTCACTCTCCCACCGGAGATATCTAACCTCATACAAGCTAGTCTCATATTTTGTGTGTGTTTGTTAGTCTGGGTGTGTTGAGAGAATCCGAACTGATACTTTGTTTGGTAGTCCCGTATGAATTGAGATTGACCAAAAAAAGGAAATAACAGAGAGGTCCAAACTCTTGCACAAAGGTCCCTAGAAAAAACATCTAAAAAGCAATCGGGCCCTTGTATGCACGCCGCCGCGCTGGGAGCATATCCTCCTCGTCGTCGAGACGCGGGACGCCGGCGGTGGTCGCTGAGCGACGTTGCGGGAGGTGTTGGGCGGCTTGGGAGCTTCCCACTCGACGACGACGGTCCTCTACGGCGGGGGCGGCGGGGGCGGCGGGAGGACGGCGATGGGCTAGACCGGAAGAGGACAGCGGTCGCGCCGAGAGGAGGGCGGCATGACAGCAGGGTTGGCTTGCGACAGAGGCCAGCGTCGAGAGGAAGGTGGCGGCGGAGTACGACGTCGAGAGGAAGGGAGGAGGCGGAGGCCAACCTCATGGAAGGTCGGCGGACGATGTGTTTGTGCACTGCCCTACAGGGGGTGAAAGAGAGCGATTTTAGGGGAAGAGGGAGAATGAGGCACGGGCTGTGACCCCATGTGGGTCTCGGGCCCAGGCGCGGGCGCGGGGATGCGGGGGGATTTTCGGGCGAGTCCAGCCCTGCCGAGTCGCGAAGCTCGATTTGAGCTTCTCTACCGGGCAGGGCTGAGAGCCCTAGTTCGTGCGAGGTGGGCACTGCCCAGGTGAGAAAAACAGTCTACCAAACACCCGAATCGCTAGAATTCTCGGATGAGATGAGAATATTTTGGTTCGACCGGGCTACCAAACACACCTTTAAATTAATGAATATGAGAATTCAAGTGCATAGAGAAAGAGATAATAATATATCACAAACAAATTAAGATTATATTTTATTTAAACTGTAATTAGATTTAAATCTATAATTAGCATATGCATCGTCCCCATGATGTAAGGGCATCTCCACCAGCATGACCTAACCTCTCTGAACACGTTCGCGTAGACGTGCGGGACATGTGCGGCCTCTCCATAGGCATGACCCAACCTGTCTGAACGCGTCCGCGTGAACGTGCGGGACGTGCGCGGCCTCTCCAACGGCACGGCCCGTTCGGACCGACGCGTCAGCCCAACAAATTTGTGTTGTCGATGCGTCGGAGGCAGACGCGGGCGGACCGAGGGCGTGTCCTCCCGCGCATGACACTGCCCACCCGTGAGCGACCGCTTAGCGCAATAGCTATTCAGGGGCGCGAACGGCAGTCGGACCGGCGGCAGCCTTCGCCATCAATACCGATGGGACGACAGCTTGACTGATGGGACGCTGCCTGAGTTTCCGTGCCAGTATTGATGGCGAAGGCGTGAGAACCTGCGCGGGTTCACACGGGCAGAGGCTACTTAAGCCGGCCTCTGCGCCCGTCGGTGCTGCACTTCCCGCCTCTTGTCATTGCCAGATACACCCCTCCCAACGCCACCGCTAACGACGAAGACGCCAGGCTAGATGAAGAAAGCCAAGAATGGCCATGAGGCGAGCGGATTTGGCTCGAGCTGCTAGCGCAAGCAGGGGCTGCTGCACTTCCCGCCTCTCGTCATTGCCAGATACACCCCTCCCAACGCCACCGCTAACGACGAAGATGCCAGGCTAGATGAAGAAAGCCAAGAATGGCCACGAGGCGAGCGGATCCGGCTCGAGCTGCAAGCGCAAGCAGGGGACTCCCACCCCTGCTGGCCTGCAGGCCTTCCTTCGCGGTGTCGTGCCGCCGCCACTGTGGCCCTAGGACTTCGCCCACCACCCCGCCATGCGCCAGGTGGAGGAGCCCCACCGTGACTGTCGCTACTTCCACCTGGCGGAGTGCGAGCGGCGATGGAGGAAGGGAGCAGGCATCGCCCACCATGATGTCTCGCTCCCCACAGGCTGGCACCTCAACCGGGAGCGGGTCCTGGTGCTGCCCGTGCCCAAGGAGGGCAAATGGCTGGAGGAAACGGGGAGCTGCCTCCAGCACCGCTGCTGCCAGGGTGGGCGCCACCGATCACGTCGGAGGAGGGGATGGAGCTGGCACACTTCCACCTCTGCATGACGTTGCAGGCAGCATGGCCTGGGCAGGTGATCGACTCGCCCGCGCCCGCGCCTACTCTGGCCCTACCATCGGCCAATCTCTGGACGCCACTGGAGTACATCGACCTTGACGCCTAGATGGACGGAACGGCGCCGACGGCGAAGATCAGTACTTAGGGCTAATTTAAATTTCGTCTTTTATATTTTGAATGTAAATTACATATGAATATATATGAACTTTGTCAGTTTAGCGCGTTATTATCTCTGTTTGAATTTCAAAAAAAAACTTGTCATCGTTCTGTTGGCTAAGCGCAGACAGATGGATCGCGCCGCTGACAAGGCTGGCTGGACATTCCGGACCACGACCCAAATCCCCCCGCGGCCCGACCCAAACGGACGGAAACAGAAGTTTTTGGTCGCCTGCTTGGGTCAACCCGGCGGAGATGCCCTAAGAGCTTGAGTAATTCTTACTCATGCTCTCTCCCTCCCCCTCTCTCTCCCTCCCCCCTCTCTCTCTCATTCCTATTTTCTCATTTTCATTTTTCTACCATATATAGTGTAAAGATGAATTATACATTCATGTCTCAAATTAGTAATCAAACCTATATAAAGTCACCAAGGAAAGCATGAACAGATAATAGATACTTCGATGAAGGAATTATATATTAAATATGTTAATCTAAAGTACTTTGGGGATGATATGATGTGGCACGTTGGAAACATAATGATTGCGATGACGCAAAAAACAGCGAAATTTTATAGTTTAGTAGATGAATAAGTATGTGCACAATTGATACTCTCACATCTTATTGTGAGAGGAACTTATATGGGCAAACCTAAAAGAGTGGAATTAGGTGAACACGCCGACACAGTCTTATATTCAACCGTTTCTTCTTTACCTCCTGAGGTGTCACAACAACACCTACACACAAGGGCAAACATAATAATCCCTTTTGTTATCTTTAAGTGGTGTTTCCTTGTCTACCTCTCGTCCACTTTTAATCTAAAGTATAAGAGAATATTTATTCCTTCGTGCTATGAACAGTAACACATTTAAAGGAAAAATATTATCTTATTGTGCCAAATAGGGCAATGCGCATAAAAATATTTCATGGGAGCAGAAGATCAATCCGTTGAGCAAGCTACCATAAGTCATACGAGAGTCCACAAGAAAAGCAAAGAAAGATGCCACGGATACAAACCCAAGCAATTTCGTAATTCATAGAGTCGATTAAGCGCGGATGAGTATATTAACATGTAATTTCTGTCTGCAACAATCAACAGCATCAAGAAGCCATAATTCATTTCTGACCAGTCTGATGCCCATCGACTGAATGTATCACCTCAAGAAAAAGAGCCAAGGTTTCAGAGAATCTACTGGTTTGCAATTAAAAACCAGAAGTACTTAAGTACTTAACCATTCGGTAGAAATATTTTCATTTAATGCAAAAACAGCTGTGCTAATACGAAGGTTGAATGCACGATGTAAGATGTGAAAGCTGAATCCTGGATTCGATATATAGAATAGTTATCGTATGAAACCAAGGACAAACTATAAGATCGTTTTTTTCCAGGAGTTTTGCCGTACAAAATTCTTCATAATTTTCCACTGGAATCTGTAATGAAATCGGTCTGGTTGGTTTCCTCGACACCGTGCCTAGAAATCATTGTCCACCCTTGGTCTGAGTAGCAGAGCTGGCTCCTAATGGCAGCTGCCACATTCATGGCAGCGGACGCGGTGGAGCACGATCCTGCACCCACGCCGGCGGGGATAGCAGGGGCAGTTAGGCGCCCGCGCAGGAGCCTCATCTTGCTCGGTATCCTTCCGCCGAACTGTTACAGGGCCACGCTAGCTCGTACAAGACATGACCAGTAAGATTGAGAGATCCATCTCCATCACCAGTCTTCGGCGCATGTCTTGTTGCTGCCGCGCATCTCTGCTCGACTGCTCGGTCTCCCCTTACAATAGGATTAGCTTCGAGGAAGCAGTTGTGGGACGTCGAGGCGCTAATGGAAGGCGTCAGGACTCGGGGCTACTCCGATCGGGAAGATATGAGGTTGAGGTTAGGTTAGAGATTAACTCGCTTTTTTTTTCATGTAATACGTGTCTTATTTATATATCATAAAGATCATAGTACAAGTCACGTAAATACCGACCTGACAAAATTAAAAAGACAGCAAAACGTAAGCTTTTACGCAAAGGACCACCGGCCAAGAAAGAAAACAATCTAAACCGAAGAAACCTCTGAGCATGACGCCGACGCCCATCATCTGCCTCTGGCACCACCATAGCGGCCATCAAAGGAAAGAATGATGGATCACCTCCTCACCGGAGCTCGATGCGGCTCCATCGCTGACATGCAGCTTTACGGACCTCCAAGGTGGCTCACCCAAGGTGAAACCATTGACGTTGAACGAATCAGCCCGGGGCAACACCCCGGACACGACATCGAGCTCCAGATCTAGCCCCTTCGTACGACTAAGACGTCGAAGAAGGAAGCCACACCTGCCATCCACGAACCACAGACCCAGCACACGATCTGCCATCTTTCAGATGCCGTCGATGCAGATCACAATCTGCATCCGCTCTTGGACTACCTCCCAGGTTCCGCGTCGGCGCTGGAGCAAACGCCGCTGCAGCGGCGGAGCCTGAGGACACAAATCCACCACGAGGATGGTGTCACCAACACACCATCCTTGCTTGGATAGACTGATCTCCAAATCCATTGGGGAAGGATCTGAAGAAAATGTATTCAGCGTCGTCATCTTCATCCCCAAAGCCAAGACGATGAACAGCCTAAAAACGAATCTACTTTAGACTAAGATTATCCACACACGTGGATTCGGCGATGTTGGAGATATGCCCAAGAGGCAATAATAAAAGTGGTTATTATTATATCTTTGTGTTTATGATGAATGTTTACATCCCATGCTATAATTGTATTATTAGGAAACACTAATACATGTGTGTTTTGTAAACATAAGAGAGTCCCTAGTAAGCCTCTTGTTGAACTAGCTTGTTGATTAATTGATGATCATGGTTTCCTGATCATGGACATAAGGATGTGATTAATAACAAGGTTATATCATTAGGAGAATGATGTGATGGACACACACCCATAGTAAGCGTAGCATAAGATCAAGTCATTAAGTTCGTATTGCTTTTAGCTTTTAAATGCATAGTAACCTAATCCTTCGACCATGAGGTTGTGTTAATCACCATCACCGGATGGGTGCTTTGATGACATCAAACACCGCTTCGTAACTGGGTGGTCATAAAGGTGTCATTGGGTATTCTGAAAGTATGTGTTGAAGCGCATGGACCAAGATTGGGATTTGTCCATCCATATGACGGATAGATATGCTCTAGGCCCTCTCGGTGGAATGTCATCTAGTTAGCTTGCAAGCATGTGACTGGGTCACAAGAGATGACATATCACGGAACGAGTAAAGAGTACTTATCAGTAACGAGGTAGAACTAGGTATGGAGATGCTGACGATCAAACCTCGGATAAGTATAGTATCGCGTGACAAAGGGAATTGGTTTCATATGTAAATGGTTCAATCGATCACGAAGTCATCGTTGAGTATGTGGGAGCCATTATGAATCTCCAGGTCCCGCTGATGGTTATTGATAGGAGATGTGTCTCTATCATGTCTGCATATTCACGAACCGTAGGGTGACACACTTAAGGTTCGAAGTTGTTTTAAATAGATATGGAATGTGCGTTGGAGACCGAATGTTGTTCGGAGTCTCGAATTGGATTCGGGACATCACGAGGAGATCCGGAATGGTCCGGAGAATAAGATTCATATATTGGGGATCATTTTCTGAGTTAGGAAATGTTCCGGAGTATTTGTATGAGGGTTCTAGAAGGTTTCGGAATGTTCCGGAAGGTTCTGGAAGGTTTCTTGGAGTTTGCTTGAAAACCAAGGAAGGGATCAAGGAGTCCTGGTGGGTCAAGACTAGGAGTCGTGGGGGGAGGAGGACTCCTCCCCCCTCCCCAATCCGCCGGCCCTAGAGGGAGGGGAGTCCTACAAGGACTCCCCCTCCCCATGGCGCCTCACGCCCTTTAAATAGAGGGGCAGGGGCGCCCCCTCCACCCCTGCTCCATAACTCCCAATCTCTGCCGCCTCTCTCCTCCTACTTTCTTCTGCACAGGCATAGGCGAAGCCCTGCAGAATTCTCTACTCCACCACCACCACCACGCCGTCGTGCTGCTGGGATTCCGTGGAGAAGATCTACTACCTCCGCTGCTCGCTGGAACGAGGAGAGGAAGGTCTCCTTCGACTCCGCACGTGTGACCGACTGCGGAAGCGCTGCCGAAACGCGGCGCCGGAAGGATCGTCCACTTGACCGACTGCGGAAGCGCTGCCGGAACGCGACGCCGGAAGGATCGTCCACACGATCTTGAGATCGGCAAGTGATCGACTACATCAACCACGAGATCTAATCTCGTTAACGCTTTCGGATCTACGAGGGTTAGTTCCTATCTATCTCGTTGCACATGTCTAATAGATTAGATCTTGGCTTTTATCTAGATTAGATCTGGGTTTTGTTCGTTCTTGCGGTAGAAAATTTTTGTTTTCCATGCTACGAACCCATCAGGCGACCCCTCACCACCGACGACCTAGGTCGCCGGAGGGAGGAGCCGCCGGAGGCCGGCGTTGGAAGGCGAGTACCTTAGGGCAAGGTCTTTTTTTTCCTCACCCTGGCGGCGTGTGGGGGAAAAAGCAGAAAAGTGAGATTAACTCGGTTGAGAAGCTGATAACTCAGAAGCTTCCGTTAGACGTACTTTTCCATTAGTGTTCCTTCGTGTGTGGTTATATGCATCGATCGAACCGTGTAGGATAACTCGAATGTGGTGGTTGTTCCTATAAGCAAGGAAGAGATATAGAGAT
The DNA here is from genome assembly GCA_910589775.1 of Avena eriantha. Classification (NCBI taxonomy): domain Eukaryota; kingdom Viridiplantae; phylum Streptophyta; class Magnoliopsida; order Poales; family Poaceae; genus Avena; species Avena eriantha. Next base: position 414,279,354 of record OU342744.1, on the reverse strand, counting down.
AAGGATGTTGGTTTTGTATGTGCGTGAGGAGAGAGTATGTGGTGGCAATTTCTCAATAATTATGTTGAAGTGTGACACCTAAGACAAACATGTTTATCAAGCAACTTTGCACAAGAACTCCATAAATAAAATTACAATTTCACCTTTGGAGAAGCTTGTGCCTCGCCGAACCATCGTCCATCTACCTCTGCCGCCACCATGGTAGCGTCGGAAAAAGAGTCAAACAACCGCCATACCTAGATCTAGGAGAGCACCATCGCATACGAGGATGCTTTTCGAGCTAATTAACCGAGGCCCAAGACTTTATGGCATGTCGGCCGGGTATCTTCCCCATGATCACCAGATCCCGACATCGTCGTCTTCATCTGACGCAGTCGGAGAAGAGAGACGTTGTCGCCTGTCGTCTTCCACGCGCACAGTTACAAGACATCAAACACTACTGCAGCAGCCGACACGACCATCACCCGTGAGAGTGACGAACGTCGACCACCAGACACAAATCTCATCGGATCCAAAGACTAGCGAGAAGACCAGGCCACCTGCCCCCCGACATCACCGTTTGGAGCGACGACGAGATGGATGAAGAATGGGTCAGTTGATTGAACGGGGGACAAGAGAAATAGAACGATAGAGGAGAACAGCTAAGGCGTTTTCACTATGGCGGTGGCACACCCTTGTAATTTGGCGCTGCTCCGGCCTTTGCTGATCCGGAATTGGAGAAGTGGTGCTCCGAGTTTTACACAGCAAACTAGGCCAACTTCTCGGATTTGGTTCCTTTGAGCCAGGACGTTCGGCACTGCTCCGCAGAGGACCTCGTAGGATTTTGGACGCGTTTTGTAAGGGTGAGGCGGCCTCTGGGGAGATGAAATAGGCCCCTGCATGCGGGTTTGGGCTGCGCCAGCGCGCTTCTTAAAGCAGCCTAGGAACAGGCCTAAGGGGAACGCTTAAATCAGTCGTTTCTATGGAGCTTGTCCAGAGCTAGCACACGAGTCCACCAACTCATGCAACTCTGTCTCCTCTTCTCATTTCTCTCTCCTCTCCTAAACATGTTCATCCAAACCACTTGTGATTAGGACATACAAGCTTCAAATCGAGTTGAGTTGTACATGAAAAAGATGTGCATCGACAATGGGGTTCCATTCTGACCATCGGCTTCGAGGTTCGTGATCTGTATCTTCTCCTATTCGTGGTCAAAGTTGGAGTTTTTTGGGCGTTTTTTCAGATTCGTTGGACACAATCAATCTTTTGAACTCTCCTTTGAGAAGTAGCTTGATCTTGCTATTTCCCACAACTCTCATGTTGCAAGTTTTTCATTTTGATGGAGGTAGATGAATCCATATGTAGCTTTTTAACTTGTACGTGAGGTTGAATAAGAAGATGTACGAATGGGGCGTGCAGGAAGAGGGCGACCAAGAACGTTGTCGTCATCAACCTCGGTTGTGACCGCGCGGAGCTCCCCTTGGTCGTGCCGAGCTCCCCTTCGTTGCTGTCAATCGCGCATGTGACCGCGCTGAGGTCCCTTTCGCCCTGTACGTGTTCTAGGCGGTCTAGTCCGTCGTTTTTGAGGTCGAGTTCTTGGACGCCGCGGGCAGGGCGACGACACAGAGCAATATCGAGCAGTTCCAAGTCCAGCACACCAACGAGCGACAGTACCGTGTCTCACCCTGTTTGCGTTCTACGACGCCAGCGCAGCCATAGCAAGTGTCCCGCCAGCCTCCGTCGTCAGCGCAGCTGTAACATCCCACTTTCAGCAATTCTGATTTGTTGTCCAGAATGCAAAAATCAGGGGGAACAAAAAAAATCTTGTTTAGTGATGAGTGTTTGCTTGCGTGCTTGTTGGTGTTTATGCATCTGACTATGTATTAGGTGATATACTCCTTACCTCACCCTTAGTTGACAAAGGCTATTTCACAAAACTGTCTTGACTTATTTTTCATATTCTCAAATGTTCTGTCATTTCAAAAACCTGAACCAAGATGCCTTTGCAACAACAATTATTTTCCTAACTTCTATTACCAAAAATTATAGAGATCTATATGATATAATCTTCCTATGTTTTCAAGACAGAATTTCAACTATTCTTATCCCTAGGTTTTCCCAAAACCTTTTATAGAATCTTTGAATTCTACTCTTGGTAGAAGTACCAAGGACCTAACATTATTCAAACTCCAACCTCTTTAAAATACTAACCTTTACCTCAAGCTAGGCTTGATGGTAACCCTGGTAGTAGACTAAGTTGTTTGCTAAGATGAATTGCCCTGATATGCTATTTGATGAATCGTCTTGGTCTGTTTTTGACTTCTTTATTTAGGAACTAGAATGAGATACCCTAGGAGATCATCCTCTAGGATCAATCTAAATTAAGAATACAAACCTTAACCAAGTTTCCAAAGCTTGATCTAAGCTCTGGTCACTAAAGTGAATATTTAATCCCTTAACTAAATCACCTTAGAGTTAAACCTTTCTAGAAACTTTCAAGGCAATGAAGACCAACTCCAAGCATGGATCTATTCTACTCAATCTACACTTTAACATCATCCACTTGATGATGATTTGGAACCTTGCAACCAACCAAAAACACTAACTCTTGTATACTAGTCAAAATCCCCAAAACTGCCAAATATGGCTAAGTCTGGAAAACTGTTATCAATATCACATCCTTGGGACTCCCTCTTTCCCAGCCCTTGTGCCTTTCTGGAAATGCACTTGAACCATCTTGTAACCCATATGAAAGATTTCCAAGGATCACTCTTGCCCTTGAATAGATCATCCTCTAACCCACTTATTCTTGATGGTTTTCCGGCCAAAAAATTAATCTTTTCTCCAGATCTTATCAACATGCCTACTTCGACAGAAGCTCACATCTTCATACTATCTTCTCTGGACCAACTCTTTGCATTGTTGTGCTCTACTTATTAAGGTCTATCCATCCATGCTTCACTTGTTCCAATTGGAGCTTTGTGCTTCTAAAACCCACATGATTTTTTAAGCTAATTGTTAATCTGTTTTGGCACCCTTACTTTTAGCCAACTTTGGCACCAATCCTAAGAAAGCTCAACCATGATCAACCTCAACTCTTTGTACCATGATGATCTATTTAACATGGTATATCTATCCATATAACCCATAACCCAAGGGGAGCTCTGAGCTCCAAGATCCAACCAAGTTTTGGTGGCATAAAATTAACTTTGCCCAAGATCCTCCTTTTAATTGTTTCTACCCAAATCAAGCTTGATGTTCAAAACACAAGGTTGAAAATGGTGGGTACATCATGTAGACATCATCTACCTTGAATACCAAGATTTACCCAATATTATCCATATTTCTTTTGGCCTAAAAACTATTTAATTCTTTATCTTACAAAAACTCCAAAATTCCCTCCATAAAGGAAAGTTGGTTTTTGTCCAAAACAATTGTCCAACTTTAATATTTTTGAAGTGTTCTAATAATTATTTTTGCCTATTTTATTAAATGGCACAAAATGGAAACATAATTGTTTTAAATACTTTTATACCTCAATAAATTCTGAGAAAATTCTCCAATGTTTGAATTGATGTTTAGGATCATCTCAAATCAAAACCTTACATGTTCCAATTCAAATATCTCAAATTAAATCAATAAAATAGATTCAGCACTATTTGAATAATTGATATAAAAGGGGTCAACAATCATCCAATAAATCTTAAATAATTCTCAGAGGTGCATCTTGACCATATCAAGATACCGACATCATGGTCTGATCTTTCCAAGATTAATCATTAAAACTTTCCATAATGACCATCAAGTGTGACAATTTGATCATTATACAAATTCACTATCCAAATATTTCTAACACCTATCAAACTTGTCCCATACTTCACCACAACATCCTACCTCCCCTCTAGTCGAAGCTACTATAGCAAACATGTAGCAACCCCCATCCTATTTTGTCCCTTGTGTTTGTATGGAAGGAGATGGAGAGAAACAAGAACAACATGCCATGATTTTTCAAAAAACTTGCAGTTGCAGCCTCCCTGTCCCCTCTTTATTTTCTACACGACCAGAGCCCTGCACCCACTCTCTCCACTGCCCTTGATGGCCAACAAGTGACCACCACCCCTCCCCATGGCTCTCATGAACTTTGCTCACCATAGACCCTCTCTCCCCTTCTAAATAAGCCAGAGACCAAGGAAGCACCCCTTCTTGGCTCATTTCTACTCCCTACCAGTCCTATTTCGCCCCCACCAGAGCCCCAATAGCCTCTCTACCTTTGCTGGCCAAAGGAAGAAGAAACCTTCACCTTCAGCCATTATAGAGCTCGTACCCAAGGTCGCCTCCTATCCACTCCCCTACCCTTGCATGCCACCTTATGGAGTCCCTTTCTCCTCCCCCTAGCTCCCCGAGAGAGATCTTCAGCTCTACAGCGTTGGAGGAGGAGCAGAAACTCTCTGGTTTCAACTTGTAAACAAGTCGGCAGGTCCACCCTAACCTTCTCCACCCTCTATGGTGACATGCATGTGCTAGCCTCCTCCGAATCTACCCAACCCCGCCCCTTTTATCGACATGCAGGCACCCAGGAAGCCACCCCGACGCTCACCGGAGCTATCTGATCCGGCGGAGCTGCGCGAGTGAGATCTTCCCCAGATCCGTGATATGTTGCAAATGTATCTATAACTTTTGATGTTTCGTGCTTGTTTTATATCTACTTTCTTGTGTTTTGTCCACACTTTGGAGTACTTTTACACATTTTCTGGAACTAACCTATTAACAAGATGCCACAGTGTTAGTTGCCTACTTTCTTCTGTTTTTGGTTCCAGAAAAGCCAGAAAATGAATATACTCGGAATTGGACGGGACAAAAGCCAAAGTCAATATTTTACCGGAAGACACATGGAGTCCAAAGGAGAGACGAAGGGGGGCCACAGGGTGGCCACACCACCCCTTGGCGTGGGCAGCCCTAGGTCGCGCCAGTGCATGGTGTGGGCCCCCTGGATGGCCACCGACCTTGCCTCTTTGCCTATAAGAAGCCTCCCAATGCATAAACCCTAAATTGTCCATCCTCCAGCCATGAAAAGTTCTGCAACGCCGCCGCCACCGAAGGGAAGATTTGGGGGACAGAAAGTCTCTGTTCTGGCACCCTGCTAGGATGGGGAAGTGCCCCCGGAGCCATCCCCATCGAACTCCACCACCATCTCTATCGCTGTTGCTGATTCCCATGATGATGAGGGAGTAGATCTTCCTCGAGGCTAAGGGTTCTACCAGTAGCTATGTGTTCATCTCTCTCTCTATGCATGATCATATTGTGATCATGAGCTTTGTAATCAAGTAGATCTACCTTGCTACTCAAGTGCTTTAATAGATCTCTGGCTCTCCCCATGTATGTGAAAGTGATAGCGTGCACACCATGGTGGCACTTAGGCTAGAGATTACAAATACTTTTTATGAGTTATATTTGGAGTTGGATGTCTCTATGAAATTGTGGTGTTTGTTGGAACCATCTAGAGCTCAAGTGACAGTGTGGGGTTATCTAGATGGGAAAAGCGAACTTTGAGGTGTGCTGTTATAGCCCTACCATGGATTAGAGTGTCCAACCAGAGAGTAGTTCAGAGTAGTATCATAAAGAGAAGATATTTATATGAGAGTGTTCACTAGTGAAAGTATGATACCTAGGCCTTGTTTCTAAGCACTGAAGCACCGTTTGTAACTAGATCTGTTACATGTTTGCTTGCTTCTATCTTTATTTTAGTTTGCCTTTAGTCTCTTCCACTCCATCAAGCTATTTTCTGGTACCATTGTCTTATATCCATACCACTTGTATTTCACTATCTCTTCGCCGAACTAGTGCACCTATACACCTGACAAGTGTATTGGGTGTGTTGGGGACACAAGAGACTTCTTGTATCTTGATTGTAGGGTTGCTTGAGAGGGATACCTTTGACCACTTCCTCCCTGAGTTCGATAAACCTTGGGTAATCCACTTAAGGGAAACTTGCTGTTGTTCTACAAACCTCTGCACTTGGAGGCCCAACAACTGTCTACAAGAATAGAAGTGCATAGACATCAATCCGTCGCTCCCACCCCTCACCGGAGTCGCCAGGATGCATCGCTTCACCTCTATGCTTGACCCTGGCCTGAGGAGCCCTCAGGTGAGCCTTAGGCGTCGATATCTCCTCGACTAGGGTTTTCACACTGCCACACGTGAGGAGAGGAGGATGAAGACCTAGGGCTGGCGATCGCCCTCTAATCGGATGGCTTGCATCTCCTTACCCCTTCGGCATTGTACTCTCACTAGCGGCTGGGCCCTGCCCGACGTTTGAACGTGCGGCGTCTCTCGCTCGTGCGAGCACTGAACTGGGCCGGTTTGTCCTGCCCGAAGTGTTGCGGCCTGTTCCTTTTTTCCTGTCCACTCTTTAATCAATTTTTCCAGATCCACGGTTATATATATTTAGATTAGTTCAAGAAACAAATGGAAAACCACCCCTTTGGCTTAGATCTAAAATTCCCTAGTTATCTGTGGGTTTTCTCTAACATGCAGGGCTAGCAACTTGTCCAAACTAGTATTAATTATTTTCTTACAATTAATCTCCTAGCTAGTATATTTTTATTATATAAATTACTCAGTGAGTTTCCTTGGTATTCAATATGCCTATGCATTCACCTTAGTCCCATGCCAAAACTCACTATAGATCTACTTCACTAAAAATAACAAAATCAATGCAGAAGTGTCTTATAGAAATTCTTTAGGTCAATCCACATTTGATCTTGAGTTGATTTCAACTCTCCCTGAAGTGGAACTACAATACCTACCAAATCCCAGGAGATCAAAATTTATTGAGCCATTAATTAATTTTGGTGAATTAAACCTCTCTCTCTAGAGTTAATTAGTAAATAAATCACTACAGGTGTTTTACAACTCCTAAACTGATGAATCCAACTTCTACAGAAAGGTATTTGATGTACGTACCTGATGCCTTTTGTTTCATATTAAAACCTTATGTAGAATAAATATAGTGAAAAAGAAAAATTTCTGATAGAAATGACTTTGGGAATTTCCCAAGGGCATTGTGGTTATTATTTTGAAGTGATTCCAACTCTCAAAAATCACAAACTTAAATACATACAATATACTCTGAACACAAATTTATTGGAGCTATGGATATGTTGGGGGATAACCCCAGGTAGGGTCAAGCCGGGGTATAAAGGCCGTGATAGCCGAGGTACGGCAAGGTCAAAGCATAAGTTGGTCGAGTTACATCAAGGCAAGCCGACTTACGGCAAACCCAGCCTAGGCAGAGTTCATCCAACGTTACCTTGTCCGACATAAAATATATGTCGGCAGTCTCTTTGTAACTTGTATGCAGGTACCCATAGGGCCAAGTTAACCTGGTCTGAGCCGGGTTACAATTTGGATTACAAGGAAAGGAAGGAATCTTCTTGGTCAAAGGTTTTCTCTCTCCACTATAGAATGAGCGCAAAGGATAGAGGGAAGGACCAGCGGGTACGGGCCGGCAAAGGTGACGTTGCCTATGTCGGGTGACACCGCGCCGCGGAGGGACTCAGATAGGCTTACACCATGAGTCCGGATCAGCTTACGAAGGAGAAAAGAGGCGCATCACTTTTCTATTTTGGGAGAGGCATATTCTCTGAATATGCCTTCCATGAATGCCCTAGATTGTTACCTGAGCTCCCCTATATAAGGAGCACCAGTGCCTCCATAGAGAGGGTCGGCCATTTTTACTAAGGGGAGAACCCTAGAGAGAGAGGTGGGGTAGTATAGAAGTTCATCCTCTTCCTCCCCACGAACATCTCAAGGAGCACTTGTAATCCACCATTGATAAGACAGAATACAAGCATTTGTGTGTGAAATCACCACATCATCCCTCCCTGGATACCTCTAGCGCACCTTGGCTACATTTTTCGCTTATACATGGCATATGCTGTTCCACCACCACGATAGTTTGCGCCCACCATGGGGCCAGGAGTGGTGCTATCTAGAGTGAAGATCTAGACATGAAACATTATCGCCACTAGGGAACATATCGTCTCCGGGCTTGTTCAACGCTTTGGAGCGTTGGATAACGTCAGCGACAATGCTGGCAGCTTCGCCCGGTGCCCTCCTCCGCGCAACAGCCTCTTCATCAACCTTGGCGCTCACAAGATCTATGTGGGTGTGGATGAGTCCTGCGCTCACCCGCTACACATCATCGAAGGAGGCGAACCACCTCTCAACGCGGCTCGCGGCTCGTAGCTCGCGTATCACTCACCCCGCTAGTTGCATTGAGGTTATGATGACGACGCCAGATGCAGGAGCAAGCAAGGACCCGACACCAGATCCAGATGCTACCCCAAAGGTAGCTAGGTCAAGGTTCCCTCCACTAGAGAGGCTAGATAACGTGTTGTAGAAGGCAATACATGGCTTAGCTACTCCCATAGCACATGTAGTAGATCCGGCTCAGGCACAGGCTGAGTTAGAGGAGACCCGACACAAAATGTTAGCAGGGGCAAAGAAAGTAGCTGAGTTGCAGCAATCACTGAACATCACTTTGCGTGAATATGCGAAAGTAAACCGGATTATCCCAACTCATATGAACAGAGTAAAAAATAAGGGTAGAAACTTGATCACTGAGATAGACAAAGAGTATGTGCCTAAGCCAGGGCATTCGACCACACTTGTGATGGCAGGGCTAGCGAGGTATAGTACCCCGACAAAGAATCTTAGGGCTGCAGAGGTAGCAGTGTCCGAGTTAGAGGGTCTGGCCGGAGAAGCCCGAGAGAGGTAGCAGGAAAGAGTAAACCACTTAGTGAGACTAGCAAATAAGCAGAATGAGCAAATACTCAAAGCAAACCTGGTGATAGCATGAGGCTTCATATAGTTCATTCGGTAAGGGGTAACCCGACGAAATTCATCGGGGCAACATCATCACCTAATGATGGCTCTAGAAGAGAAGAGGTGGTAACCTCGAGGAGAAAGAACAAACATATGGTCCCATATGACCCGACAAGGGCAGAGAAAGGAGAAGCAGTGCAAGTTGATGAGGATCGTCATAGTGCTAGCCGAGGTGAAGCTGGCCGAGGTAACCTCGACCAAGGCAATGCCGGTCAGGGGAACACTAAAAACAGCAATACCAGACAGGGTAACTCGGCAGGAGTAGGGAAAAACCCACCTCGGCAACAGCAGCAACAATATGTACCTCGGTAGGAGTAAAGTGCTGGGTTATTCAGAGATAGGAACAATGATGGTTATTCAGAGATGGCTGATGCCAGATTTCCTAGGCCAGTGCACTATGTGATAGGATCAAGATTGGGAAACAGGAACTTGCAGCCAGATGATGCAAGGCGGAAGTTGGACCGAATCTATAGGCTGGAGATAATTGAGGGACAAGGTCCTCTGGGTCTTGCATGCTTTGGACCTCGGATCATGAGAGAGCCACCTGTGCTGAACTTTCAGTTGGCCAGAGGAACAAAGACGTATGACGACATCAACAAGCCAAACGATTAGCTCATTGACTATGCCACCGTGGTTAACATTACCGGAGGTAATTTGAGATGGATTGTGAGATATGTACCTCAGATTTTGGAGGGGCCAGCAAGAGTCTGTTAAACAATTTGCCATAAGGAAGTATCAACTACTAGATAGATTTTGAGGAAATGTTCATCAGCAACTTCACGAGCACCTATAAGAGGCCGAATAGGCCACAGACACTAGCAATGTGCAAGCAATGGCCAAATGAGACTAACCAGGAGTTCTTAACTCGCCGGTGCAATGTGCGTAACTCTTGCGAGGGGGTAATTGATTCACATGCAATTGCTTGGTTTGCACAAGGGTGTAGGTATGCGAGTATGTTGTGGCTGAGGCTGCAAAGGGATATGCCAACTGCCTTGGCAGAAACAATCCGGATAGATGATTCGTATGCGTTGGGTGATCGGACTCAACTTTGGCTAATGTCAAGTGAGTAAAATGAAGAGTACTACAAGCGAGATGGAACCCGGTCATCCCGGCAGAATGACTTCCAAGGTAAAAGGAGAGATGAGCGGATGGATTACAGATATAGTTCACAGCAAGTTGGGGCTATGGATCAAGATCAGCCAAATGGCAATGCTAGCCAGCGTCAGAAAAATGGTGGGCAACAGTGGACTCCGAGAAATGATGGCAAGAAAACTTGGATGCCAGAGCAGAAGAAACAGTGGCAGGAAAAGAAGGATAGGCCAAGGTATACATATGAGTCTATGTTGGATCAACCGTGTAAATTTCACACACCAAATCCGGGTAACTCGGTGAATCATACGACTCGGCAATGTGTGTGGATGAGGAAAATAGAGCAAGGTGTTTAGGGAATGCTTAGGCACCTCGACACGATGCACCTCGCCATGATGGACCTCAGCACAATGCACCTTGGCAGCAGCAGCTCACTAGGGCGAATGGACAGCAATTGATGCTGCCACCACCTCCGCCGAGGTATGAAAATCAAGACAGGAGAGATGCAGTGCATCAGGTAGACGATCAGCAACAACATAACCAAAGGTATCCCGACAATGATGGGAGAAACAAATATAGAGAGCACCACCAGAGTTACTGTGTGTTCACCACCGAGGAGACTGATAGAAAGAGCTTGCAACACCGACATATGGAGGTGAATGCAATTATGCCAGTTGTGATGAGGTATATGCCTTGGGCGGATCAGGAGATTACATGGAATATCAAGGATCACCCTAAGCTCATGCCAAGTCCTGGATTATATGCACTAGTGCTGTATTCGACATTCATTGGGACGAATATCAACGTGAGATTCTCCAAGGTGCTGATTGACAACGATAGTAGCATCAACATCATGTACAAGGACACAATGCACAAGTTGGGAATATCAGAGAACATGCTCTAGGCAACAGGGACAACTTTTCACAACATTGTGTCGGGTATCTCTTGCGAGCCCATTGGCAAGGTTCGGGTTGACGTGTTATTCAGCACAAGGGAGAACTACCGGACTGAGAATTCAGAATTTGAAGCTGTGAACTTAGAAAGCATGTACACACATTACTTGGCAGGCCTGTTCTCAACAAGTTTATGGCAAGTACTCACATTAGTTACTTGAAGATGAAATTGCCTGGGCCAAATGGAGTGATCACCATAGCTGGGGACTTCAGGCGCTCAATAGAATGTGCTTTGGCCGCGTCAAACTTGGCCGAGTCACTTGTGATTGTACAAGAGAAAAGGAGAATCTAGGAGGTGGCGGCAATGGCTTAGTCTGTGTAGCTGCATATCCCAGCTCTGAGTAACTCGCATGGGAGTGTCTTGTTTCAAGCGACAAAGGATACCAAGAAAATGCCCATCGATGATAAGTTCCCAGAGCGCACTGTAACCATTGGTGCTGGGTTAAGCGACAAATAGGAAAGCGAGCTTGTCCACTTCCTCCGTGAGAATCGAGATATCTTTGCTTGGTCCACACAGGATCTGCAAGGTGTACCGAGGGAGTTGGCCGAGCACTCTTTGCATGTGAGACCCGGAGCTAAGCTGGTGAAGCAACCTCTTAGCCGCTTCATCGAAGACAGGAGAAAGGTGATTGGTGACGAGATAGCTTGGCTCCTTGTAGCCGGGTTTATCATGGAAGTACTCTATCCGGATTGGCTCTCTAATTCGGTGCTTGTGTAAAAGAAAAAGGATGATCCGGATGTAGCAGTGGTGTGGCATATGTGTATCGATTACACGAACATGAATAAGGCGTGTCCAAAAGATCCATTCCTACTGCCAAGGATAGATCGGGTCATTGATTCGACCGCTGGATGTGAGTTGTTGTCATTTGTAGATGTGTATTCTAGTTTCCACCGGATACCCGTGAACCTAGATGATCAAATAAAGACTGCTTTTATAACCCCGCATGGGGCTTATTGCTATCCACCATGCCATTTGGCTTACGTAATGCAGGAGCAACGTATCAAAGGTGTATGCAAAAATGTTTACATGATCAGATTAGGAAAAATGTCCAACTATATGTAGATGATGTTGTGATAAAAACAAAGGAAAGCAAAACGCTCCTAGATGATATCCAGCAAACATTCGCGAACCTAAGGAGGTTCGGAATGAAGCTTAACCTGGAGAAATGTACCTTTGGTGTACCGGCTGGGAAGTTATTCGGTTTTCTTCTGTCCAGCCAAGGTATCAAGGCCAAACCCACTAAAATCCGAGCTATAGAAAGAATGGAACCGCCGAAGTGCCTTAACGATGTGCAGAAGTTCACTGGTTGCCTGGCATAGTTAAGTCGATTTGTATGCCGACTAGGAGAGAAGGCATTGCCCCTCTATCAGCTAATGAAAAAGGAAGATAAGTTCGTTTGGAAACCGCAAGCTGATAGTGCGTTTCATGATCTGAAAAAGATGCTAGCCTCTGCACCAGTGTTAGCTTCACCACTATCCAAAGGGCCAATGTTGCTCTATATAGCACCGACCAACCGAGTCGTAAGTGCCGTGTTAGTGGTGGAGCGTGACGAGGAAGGTAAGTCGGTGTGGAGGCCAGTATATCACCTGAGCGAGGTATTGTCCACTTGGAAGCAGAACGATCCTCACTATCAGAAGATGGCCTATGGTGTGTACATGGCAGCCAAGAAGCTCAAGCATTACTTTGAGGAACACCCCATAAAAGTGATATGTGAAGCGCCCATTTCCAAGGTAATGAGTAACAAAGATGCTAGTCGACGGATCGCAAAATGGGCAATTGAGTTAGCCCCATATGCACCACAATTTGATAGAAGGGATGCCATAAAGTCTCAAGCAGTAGCTAATTTTTTCGTGGATTGGGCTAAGATGCAGTACGAACCACCTTTGCCGAACTCTAACTATTGGAGGATGCATTTTGATGGATCGAAGCTGAAGGAAGGACTAGGGGCCGGGGTAGTACTTACCTCGCCCAAGAAAGATCAACTGCGTTATGTGCTTCAGATCTAGATTAGAGCATCGAACAATGTTGCCGAGTATGAAGCACTCGTGCATGGACTAAAGGTGGCAAAAGAAGTTGGCATACGTCGGATACAATGCTTCGGTGATTCGGATTTAGTGGTGCAGCATGTATATGGTAATTGGGATGCCCTAGATGCAAACATGGCCCTTTATAGATTTCATGTCCAAAATATATGTGGGTACTTCGAGGGATGCAAATTCCATCATATACCTCGGCTTGAGAATGAAGTAGCCGACATACTGTCCAAGCCGGGCTCATCTCGGCAGGCCATCCAGCTAGGAGTTGCTTTGGAGCATCTAAGAAAACCATCTATCACACCTTCACCAAAATCCGGATCAATTTATATCCCCGCAAACCCCGGATCAGAAGCTACACCTATGGGTGTTGACTGGGGGATAGCTCAGCAAACCCGAGGACTGCCTCGCTGAACCCGGGGACTGTTTAGCTTGATCCATCAGGAGTTATGTCGATGGATGCAATGGAAATTGACGAGGTACTTTTCCTAGTTCGTGTTGTACCAACATGGGCAAAGGCAATATTCGAGTTCTTGAAGGATGGAACTTTGCCAAGTTATGAGATACTTTCAAGCAAAATCCAAAGGAGAGCAAATGCATACACCATTATCAACGCCAAACTATACAAGAGAAGTGTCACAAGTGTTGTGTAGCGATGCGTTGACCTGGAAGAAAGGGCTTGACATGATCCGAGATATACATCAAGGAGAATGTGGGCATCACGCATCGTCTAGAGCCTTAGTGGCAAAAGCTTTTCAGCATGGATTTACTGGCCAAGTGCCTTGGAGCAAGCAGAAGAACTAGTAAGGAGATGCAATGGTTGTCAGAGGTATGCCACCAAAACACACATGCCAATGTCAGAACTAAAAACTATACCAATCACTTGGCCATTCGCTGTATGGTGCCTATATATGGTTGGACCATTTAAGCCGGCAAAGGGGAATATGACTCACATCTTGGTCATGGTGGACAAGTTTACCAAGTGGATTGAAGTAAAGCCAATTAGAAAATGTGATGGAGCTACAGCCATAATGTTTCTCAAAGATATTATTCTGAGATACGGTTATGCTCACAATATCATAACTGATAATGGCACCAATTTTGCTGAAGGAGCATTTGCACGATTCTATCGAGATAAGAAGATCTGGCTAGATGTTGCATCAGTAGCCCACCCCGCATCGAACGGACAAGTGGAAAGATCCAACAGAATAGTTTTGTCCAGGATAAACGGCTCATTGAGCCGCTGCAAAGGTCAGCGGGGTGCTGGATAGAAGAACTACCAGCAGTATTGTGGAGTTTAAGAACAACTCCGAATTGATCAACGGGTTATACGCCATTCTTTCTGGTATATGAGGCAAGAGCTATATTGCCAGCTGACATAGAGCATAACTCTCCTAGGGTCACCCAATACACAAAAGCCGAAGTGTAAGAAGCCCGTCAAAATGATGTTGATCTGCTAGAAGAAGCGAGAGAACAAGCCTTGTCCAGATCTGCCATATATCAACAAAATCTCTGACACTACCGTAGCTAGAAAGTAAACCCCCGAGTCTTCCGAGAAGGTGATCTAGTACTTCGGCTAGTGCAGTGCACCGTCGGCATGCATAAGCTATCCCCTCCATGGGAAGGGCCATTCATTGTAAGCAAATCACTGCACAATGATGCCTATTACCTCATTGATGCACAACCACAGGAGAAGAACAAGGCGGACAGGTCCGACGAGGAATCCAAGCATCCATGGAACATAGCTCTACTTCACCCATTTTGCACTCAGCGAAAAGTGTATGTATCTCTAACTCTCATATGTCGTCCTGTATGTTGGCGATGAGCTTATCAATGAAACTTCGGCACCTCGAGCAGAAACTCGAGGATTGCCTTAATAATATTTGTCATTTTCTGTATTTACCTTTTTATACATCGGTTGGCTTAAATTACTTACACCTTAGCCAGATTAGTAATGTGTAGGCACCAAAAGCTAACTCTTCAACTATTTGTTGTCCAACAAGAATTAGCTTCATGGCAAGCAAGAGAACAAGTTTGGAATTGCTAAGCACATGAAAAACGACTAAGGAAAGGAACATAATCGAGCCAATGTTTGTTATTCGGACTAACCACTATATTTTCTTTATTTCTGTTATGTTGAATTATTTTCAGATAATCCTAAAGTTTCAAGTCTTGTTAAGTCAATTTTTTGAACCTCAGACTCGTAAGTCAAACGCCAAATCAAGGTAGACGCGAGCCGAATCATTGAATTGGGGGAACAAGAAAATGAAACTCGAAGACTTCGCCTAAGTTAGTGTGGCATATAACTTAAATCGTAGAAAAATATCCCATTGTACATATTACATTTGCGCCTAGCATAGCGGGGATTTAACAAATTTCAAAGTGTTTTTGGGTCAAGGAGCAGCAGGATCTGAGGTATCTGCAGCAGGAGGAGGCAAGTCGGCATCGGTGGGGGGAACTTCGGTTTCAACCTTGTAACATCCCAAAAATATTAATCAAGCTTATCAAGCTATAATCACCCAAGTTTATGGTTAACAAAAACTTTTAGTATTAAACTTAATAAGAGTGCATGTTTGATTTGCATTAGTGTATGACTACTTGCAATTGCCATAATTGATTGTTACTAATGATAAGGATTGGTTTAAATATGAATACTAAATCATCTAGATCATTCCCAAGCAGAATCAAATGAAAATAAAATCATATATATATATCATATAAGCAAATGGTCATTTTGGCCAAACTCATCCACTAGACCACTTTGTGTGTTCCTAGTAAAGGATTTCCAACAGAAAAACATTTCCAAATCTTTTCACCCCTTGCTAGACCAAGTAAAAGTGAATACAAGCAAACTTTACAAAGTGGCAGAAACTATTTTCATATCTATTTAAGAGACAGTGCAAAATTGAATCAAGTTCATATGTATAGATTATTTTTCAAAAACCATTCAAATCAATTCCCCTTGACAATTCCCAGCAACCACACACTACTAAGCAAGCAACAAGAGCACTCACCAAAATTCACCCAAAAATTTGAAAGTTGAATTCATGCAGCCATTTGATCGAACACCTAGCAGGCACAGTACAACCTCACCAACTATACACTATTTGGAGCTATCAATTACTCAGCTTTTGTACTGCAATCAACACATTGAATTGTCCTAGATCATCCTTGGTACTTGGCCGTGCAAAGGAGGGGCATCACTGGCCACACTGACCAGTGCCACGCCCGTACCGAGCTGGCCATGCCGGTCGAGCACGAACCACTCGCAGCACGCCGCACCGCCCTCGCCCACGATGTCTAGCAAGTCGCCGTGACCTCACCGCCACACCCTGTCCACCCCTTGACCCAAGGCGAGAAGTGGAGACGCTGAAAACTGCGTGCCCATTTAAGCCGTGGCCATGCTGAGCGTACGACGAAGCGCCGCAGCTGCCTTGCACGCACACGCCGCGCCTCGCTCTCTTCGCCCGTACCCACGGCCGCCGTAGCACTAGTGACCTCCTAGACATGACCGTTCGCCGCCGCCTGCCCCGTGACCACCGTACCAAGTGACGAACGCCTGCGTACCCACCCAGAGCACCGTCGTATCCTGGCCAATGGAGACCCCCCCTTGCCATGCCGTCAGTCGCATGACGATCGCCATAGTTCCCTGCACCGACCCATGCCCTCCACTGTGATGAACGCGACCTGTAGCGACGTCACCGGAGTAGCCAGACCATGCCGCACTGCCTCCACCCTGGGTGTATAAATAGAGGCCACCCCAGACCTCTATCTCCACACCATTCCACTCCCCTCTCTATCAGCAACACCCCAGACCTTTCCCCGGAGCAAGGAGAGAACCAGTCCACCGGAATTTGACCGGAGTCCGCCGTAGCAGTCGAGGAGGGGAGCCGTTGATTGCGACCACCCCAGGAGCTGCCGTGACCGCGCCTCGAACTGCCATTGACGACAACCCCATTTGCCCCCATCGTCGACCTTAGTTGGAGCCCAGGTGAGCCTCACACGACCCCCACCGCCGTGTTAGGGTTAGAATTTCGCCGGAGTTGTTCGTCGTAGACGATGCACGTCAGCTGTTAGATCCTAGTCTAATCGTAGCACTGAGATTGAACGATACCGTTTCGGCTTAGTTGAGTCGTTGACGCGTGGGACCATGTTGTCAGCAGCCAGCTGCGCCAGTGCTGTGCAGTTAGGCCAGCCCGTTTACTTTCCCACGTAGAGCCCGTTGATTCAAATAGACTTTTTCCATTTTAGTTAAACCTAGATTGTGTCAGTAGATTGAAAAATCAATTCAAAGAGATTCACTAAACCAAAATGCATGATTCCAATTTTGTTGGAAAGGTATTGAAATTATCTAATCACTCCCGTTGGATGCAACCCAATTGGAATTATAGATCACCTATACCAAAAATAACAAGACAAAGACTTTTGGCACTTCAAACATTTTTCTAAAATAAACTATAAATGCTTTTGAGATGGTTCCACCTCTCAAAAATCACATTTGCCATGCTCTACATGAATATGTAAAAGCATTTGGTTTTACAGATATTAAACTTGGACTAGTATTAAAAGAAGGCTATATAGGATTTTCTAGTCATTTAAATATTATTAAATAACAATATTAAATCTTGTAATGCTTGACCATCATTTTAAATCACATTCCCAAGCTAGAGAATATATGGTGAGGACATGGTCCATATGAACCTATATTCTAGTTGGAGAATATTAAATCTTAAACAATTTCAATGAGTAGAAATTACTTTTCTCAAATAAAAGAAATAAGAATGTATTGAAATTCCATATGATGATTGAGATGATGCTAGATCATCTAGTATGAGACCTTGTGTGCTAAATAGAAGTAGTGAAGTGTTGTTTGGTGATTGTGTACATTGAATGTGTATATAGACGCTAGTACTGACCCGGGATTCAACAAAGAGGAGTACTTCGAGGAGGAAGATGAAAACTTCAACGACTGCAACCAACAAGGCAAGCTATCAATGCAAGCTAGAACTAGGCATGCTATATATGCAAGCCCCTATACCAAATGCACTAGGCATGCTAGGTTATGTCACTTTACTTATACCATTCCCAGTTTTACTCCAAGCTTTACTTTCCCCTTTACTACAGTTTCCTACTTAGTAATGAATTGTGATTAGTGGAAGTTAGATTGGATCCTATCAAGATCATGTTGGGTTCGCATCATAGAAAACAAAAAAATTTCTATGTTGGGAACTATACGCCAAGATCTATCTACTAGATACAAGTAACGGGTGGATATACATCCATAGAGAACTTACCCTCGAAGACAACAAAGCTTTGTTAACGAGATAGAACTCATGGATGATGTAGTCATACACTTGCCGATCTCAAGATCGTGATGAAGTCCTTCAGGTCCAGCAGTTCCAGCACCATCATGTCCAACACCATCAAGTCCAGCACCGCAAAGTAGCAGTGCATCCGTGATCGCACACACGTTCGGTCCACCGAACAACCTCCGCCTCCTCGCTCGAGCGATGCAACGGAAGCAGCAACTCCTTTCCAGATAAAGCCACCGGGAATATGTATCTCGCTAATCTGAGACCATGGGGAATAACTAGAGCAAGAAGAGAACCTTCACGAGGAGGTGGTGCAAGAGGAGAGGAGGAGGAGGTGCTCCTTATATAGGAGAGGGGGGACAACCCAAGGGGGCATGGCGCCGGCCATGGTGGGTGCCCCCACCTCTCCCTAATTCATGTGGGTGGAGCTCCCACTCACATAAACACACACCTCCACTCATGTCCACTCACATGCATTAAATTTCCACCAAATTTAATGCAAGATCTCATTAAATAAAACACTTTTATTTATTTTATTCAGAATTTTGTTAATTACTTTAATTAACAAACATTCACATAAAACTCCCTGCAACATTTCAATATCACATGCAGAACCAGTTTCAGCAATTTCACCCGAAACAATTCCGGTTTCCATCGAAATGATTCTAGCACTTTCTTAATCTTTATCTAAAACATATTTGCTCCTAAATGGTGTCGGTATCCCGTGTGTCACCCTACGGTTCGCGAATAATGCAGACATGATCGAGACCCCTCTCCAATCAATAATCAGCAACGGGACCTGGAGATCCGTACTGACTCCCACATATTCAACGATGACTCTTGTGATCGTGTGAACCTTTAACGTCGTAACTAAATCCCTTTGTCTCGCGATATATTACATGTCTGAGATTCGATCATCGGCATCCAAATACCTAGTTTGATCTCGTTACCGACATGCACTCTTTTCTCGTTCCCGTGATATAACATTCTAGTGATCACATCACTTGCTTGCAAGCTATCTTAATGTGATATCACCAAGAGGGCCCAGAGTATATCTATCCGTCATCGGGATTAACAAATTCCACTCTTGATCCATGAGCCTAACATAACACCTTCGGAGTATTTGAACCCACCTTTATAGTCACCCTTTTACGGTGTGACGTTTGATGTTATCAAGTTACTCTTCCGATGTTATCAATTAACATGATCTCATGGTCTAAGGACTAAGATTACTTCGTATGATGTTATAGAAATATAAACATAATGAATTTGATCGTAATGCTATACTTCGAGTGAATGTTCATCACATCATTCCACCAATGTTGTGACCTCGTTATTAACAACATCCAATGTCCATGATCAGGACATCTTGATCATCTTGTTAATCAATGAGCTAGTTTATATGAGAGGCATTACTAGGAACTTTTTATTTTGTTTATTAAACACACATGTATTAACGTTTCCAATTAATACAATTATAGCATGCAAAATAAACATTTATCATAAACATGGAATAAGATAATAACCACTTTATTATTGCCTCTCGGGCATATTCCCTTCAGTCTCCCACTTACACTAGAGTCAATAATCTAGTTTGTAAACTTGTATATACAACACCTAGGTGTTGAATACACGCGTTTGCTAGTGGTTAACATAATCTCCGGATCTGGCACTTTCAGGTCCGTGTGTATTTGCATGTCTTTGCGTCTCTACGCATCACTCATTCTCAAATGAGATGGCATTGTATAAATTTGGTCCTTTGGTGAGACCTTTAGTTCGTTCGGGTTAAAATATGTTGATATTATTGTCATACAATATATCTTCATAGTATTAGCCCACTTTGAACCACACCTAGTTTGATAACAATCTACTTAACACAAATGCCCTCCTTTGCTGCTACTATAGCAGTCATATACTTAGCCTTTTGTTGTAGTATTCGTCACAATGTCACAACTTTGGAACTCATCTGAATCCATCATGGAACATCCTTTCCATTACATTGTTCCACCCATAGTCTAAATTGAGATAAATTTAATTTGTATCTTGTGACAAAACTAGTATCAATGTAACACTTTACAATGAACTACCTTTAACTATTTTTCACTTATACATGATATATTCTCAGTTCTTCCAAAGCTCATAAGAATATCTTTACTATCGTCCAATGATCATCTTATGAATCATTCTGGTATGTGCTCATAACATTTAGAGCATAGGACATATCTGGATATATACATATCACGGTATAATCGATCAAAATATTCATGTGATTTTACTCACCAAGTGTTGAAACACTTGAATCTTGATACAATCCTTTCCATGCAGCAAGAACCTTTCTTGTTGTTTCCATATCGAACCCTTTCAATATCTCATATATGTATGTCTGGCATAACTATATTAGCACCTCAATCTATCCATATAGACATTGATGCCAAATATTTCGGGTATGCCCAAGTCTTTTATCGAAATCCTAGTTTAATGAAAATCTTAACTTGTGTCAATAAAAGATACATCATTTCCAATCAACAATATGTACTCTGCATAATGTATTGGAATTTTTTCTCAACGCTCCTACTTAATTTCTTGCAAATGCAAGCATCTTCATCATCTTCGATGAAATTAAACTCCTTTAACATTTTCATCATGGTGAAGATTCCAACTCCGCTATGTTCACTTCAACTATTGAAGTTTGCATGCCCTTTTAGCACCCTTTGAATTAACAAAACCCTTCGGACTGTGTCATGTACACGTCCTAGGTAACCATTCTATTAGAAGAACCTTGTTTTGTTTATTCAACCACCATACACTAAATTATATGTAGTGGTTGCTACATTAATCTGTCAATACTAAATATCGCTATGAAAGATCAAATCTTGTCATAGTCAACTCCTTGAACATTGTCGTAAACTTCTTTCCGACATGTCGACTATTTCATAGATGTTAAACATCCATGTCTATTTCTTTATAGATCTAAACACGACCGATAGGCTTCACGCCTTTCCGGAGGGTCTTCCAAGTTCAGAAACTTGATTTCTCGTGTATGGATACTATCACTGATTCTACGACTTCTTGTCATTTTATGGAGTCAGGGCCCATCATCGCTTCTTTGCATGCAGTCGGTTCATCATTGTCAAAACAATAACGACTTCTGTTTCAAATCTTACTATTTGATTCTTACCAACCCACATGGTTCAATAAGAACTCTAATCTCCAAGATTACACCCTTTGTAATAACGGGAGCCATGAGCATTGTGGCCGCCACCGGGACACTTTACGGCGTTGTGCTACTTAGCACATATAACTAAGGTTCAACAACCTTATCAAAGTTCTATTGTCCTCCCCCTTGACTTTTCACGAAAAATTCCTTCTCAAGAAACTTGACGTTCCAAGCGACAAACTCTTTTGTCCTCGGTGTTATGGAGGAATTCCCAACAAATTCTTTGGGATAACCTACAAAGATGTGCTTATCCGATTTTGGTTGTAAACATTTTACTTATGCATAGCATACCAAAATTTAAGAAAATACAATTCAGGTTTTATCCCAAATCATAACTCATATGATGTCATTTCAACGGATCACGATGGTGCTCTTTTCAGTGTAAAAGCGATAGTCTCTAAAGCTTTAATCCTTAAAACATAATGGAAGTTTTATAAATGACACCTTTGATCTTACCATGTCAAACAAGGTTTGATTTGATCTCTCGAACATACCATACTCATGTGGTTTATCGGGAAATGCAAATTCATGGAACAATTCCTGAAATCTTAGGTGTTTTGCTAAACCTGTAACTCAAATATCTTTCTTTATAATCAAATCATAAACTCTTTTATTTTCTTGTTATAATGATTTTTCACTTCATCTTGAAAGTCATTAAACAATTTTCAAATGTTTCATACTTCTTCCTTATTAAGTAAATATATAGATATATTCACTCAAATTTCTGGAGAAAGCATATGAAGCAAAAAGATCCATCGCATATGGCTACACATAATGGACTATATACATCAACATGCATAATATCCAATAAGTTAGTCATCCATTCCTCTTTGGCCTATGGACGGAGTTTCAATTATCTCGAGGAAAGTTTCACAAGCGTCAATTGATCAAAATCAAAAGACCCCAAAAATCCATCAACATGGAGTTTCTTCATGTTTACTTTCCAATATAATTCAAACAGAGATGTCACTTCATAAGTGATCTTCCAATCATTTGTCTTACGAAATTTTAGCAATAATGTTTATGGATGTGATTTCTCCAACTAGACTTGTAAAAGTTCATCCATCCTTTATCGAATACGGTAATTATTTGAACAACCATTGTTCTCGTAATACCGGAACAAAATAACAATTATTAAAACAAATCTTGAAGGCTAGGTTTGATGACAACGAAAACACAATAACACTTTATTTGTTTTCGATGAACATCGTTACTTATTCTCTTGCCAGTTACTTAGGCCGTTGCAGTTCATGAATTGTGTTGTTCTGTATGACACTTCACACCAACCAATTCAGTATCCAATACCTCAGAACCACATTGTTTGACAAGCAAGGAATACAACAATAACATGTATATCTTCTATATACCTAAGTTGGACATCTCCAACCTTTTCTTTTCTGCCAAATATTTTATAGATTCTCTTTCAACAATTCCTTTTCTTTTAGAAGAATCTATCAACATCAATAGTGGTGTAATTCACATGACACATAGTACAAAGTGTATATAGTCAAATACTAATACGTTTGGACTTGCACTTTGAAGTGGATCACCATCATCAAATGTTTGGTGTTGTTTCAAAAAAATTCATTCTTTAGTAATCTATTAGTGTAGTAAACATTTTACTTACATTTTCTATTCATCCTTATCATGACAACTTTCATGATTAAGCTACTATAGCCTATAAGGAAGAATCTCGAGTATAATGTTAGTTCCCAAAACCATTTTTGGGAGATTCGGATGCCTAGCATCTCAATCCTTCACAAATTCTCATACAATATGAGAACGTGTATTTTGCTAAATTATACTCTATCATAATGCAACCAAAAACATTGTTTCATATATCACAATATCTTCCACACATGATGGTTTCTGAAACATTTTTCCAGCTCCTAGATAATCTTGATATTAAAACAACTTTTGAATATCAATAATCATGGAGGCAAACATGATACTTTAGATACTAACATTGGAATTCTTACTCTTGATTTAATACTACTTATTAAACTTCATGGAGTAAACAGAGTTTGCTGAAAGTTTGCAATAGGACTTCTAAACTTTAAATTGACATTCAAAACAATACGATGCCAGTTCGTAAAGTAAATATCCATAATTCTATTGTTCTATTATCTCAATTAAAACTAAGCATAAGGTAGTGAAAAGATGCCAATGACTACAACAAATTATGCAAATCTTCGATTTAGTTTATGACAAATTGAGTTCGACTAAATCCAAATTAGAAATGAACTCCCACTCAAAAACGACATCCCTCGTGCCTTTTTGGTGATTACATGAACCAAATCCACTACACCAAGTCTGATCATCATGTGAGTCGGCGTAGCTTCAAAGGCGAGCATCAATATGGGCATCACATCAACTATATGACTCATGCTTAACCTTTCGGTCCGTGTTCCGAGGCCATGTCTGTACATGCTAGGCTCGCCAAGTAAGAACCTTAGTACTCGCATGTGTAAAACTGTCTTACACCCGTTGTATGAAAGCGTAGAGTCGAGTACACCCGATCATCACGTGATGTCTCGAAACACGATCCATAGAACGGTGCATACTTAAGGAAGAACACATTTTATCTTGATATTTAAATGAGGGATCATCTTATAATGTTACTAAAATGCCAAACTAACAATATAAGATGCAAACATCATATGTGTACAGTGGAATGATATGGTCCATGCATTTGATCACCATCATGTGCATCGTGGTATGATCTCTATCATTCCTTTGTGTGTAAGGCCAAGGTCTATGAAGCTTACACGTTAGGTGTGTTGTAAGGGTATCTACCATACATCTACTTACAACATTACCATATCATGACACTAGCCCAGCAACAATCTAAACTAGATGCCTCTAATTTATCCATTGCAGATTTTATGTGGCTTAGGGCTTTCGAAGATAGAACCAGTCTTACCTACGAACATGGAACCACAACGATGATATATCGGATATTGACTATAGTAGGAGAGACAGACACCCGCTAGCCACTTATGCAAAACTAGTTGCATGTCCGTCGTGGAACCGATCTCATGTGCGATGACATGTAAAGTTGGTCCGGGCCGCTCCATCCCACTATGCCACAAATATCCAAAATACATGAAAGATACAATAACATGATCATCATTGCCCACATATAAACATATGTGTACTACCCATGCAAAGCACCTACACATAGATCAAGCTCTGATACCACTGTTGGGTTTGCAACATTGAAAACAAAAAAATTCCTATGACGAGAACTATACGCCAAGATCTATCTACTAGATACAAGCAACGGGTTGATATACATCCATAGAGAACTTACCCTCAAAGACAACAAAGCTTTGTTAACGAGATGGAACTCGTGGATGATGTAGTCGTACACTTGCCGATCTCAAGATCGTGATGAAGTCCTTCAGCTCCAGCAGTTCCAGTAACATCAGGTCCAGCACCATCAAGTCCAGCACCGCAAAGTAGCGGTGCATCCGTGATCGCACACACGTTCGGTCCACCGAACAACCTCTGCCTCCTCGCTCCAGCGATGCAGCGGAAGCACCAACTCCTTTCTAGATAAAGCCACCAGGAACATGTATCTTGCTAATCGGAGACCATGGGAAATAACTAGAGGGAGAAGAGAACCTTGACAAGGAGGTGGTGCAAGAGGAGAGGAGGAGGAGGTGCTCCTTATATAGGGGAGGGGGAAACCTAAGGGGCCATGGCGCCGGCCATGGTGGGTGCCCCCACCTCTCCCTCATTCATGTGGGTGGAGCTCCCACTAACATAAACACACACCTCCACTCATGTCCACTCACATGCATTAAATTTCCCCCAAATTTAATGCAAGCTATCATTAAATAAAACACTTCTATTTATTTTATTCAGAATTTTTTTAATTACTTTAATTAACAAAAATTCACATAAAACTCCCTGCAATATTTCAATATCACATGCAGAACTAGTTTCAGCAATTTCACCCGAAACAATTCCGGTTTCCATCGAAATGATTCCAGCGCTTTCTTAATCTTTATCTAAAACATATTTACTCCTAAATGGTGTCAGTATCCCTTAAGTGTGTCACCCTACGGTTTGCGAATAATGCAGACATGATTGAGACCCCTCTCCGATCAATAATCAGCAGCGGGACCTGGAGATCCGTACTGACTCCCACATATTCAACGATGACTCTTGTGATCGTGTGAACCTTTAACGTCGTAACTAAATTCCTTTGTCTCGCGATATATTACATGTCCGAGATTCGATCATCGACATCCAAATACCTAGTTTGATCTCGTTACCGACGTGCACTCTTTTCTCGTTCTCATGATATAACATTCTAGTGATCACATCACTTGCTTGCAAGCTATCTTAATGTGATATCACCAAGATGGTCCAGAGTATATCTATCCGTCATCGGATTGACAAATTCCACTCTTGATCCATGAGCCTCAACATAACACCTTCGGAGTATCTGAACCCACCTTTATAGTCACCCTTTTACGGTGTGACGTTTGATGTTATCAAGTTACTCTTTCGATGTTATCAATTAACATGATCTCATGGTCTAAGGACTAAGATTACTTCGTATGATGTTATAGCAATATAAACATAATGGCTTTGATCGTAATGCTATACTTCGGATGAATGTTCATCACATCATTCCACCAACGTTGTGACCTCGTTATTAACAACATCCAATGTCCATGATTAGGAAACCTTGATCATCTTGTTAATCAACAAGCTAGTTTATATGAGAGGCATTACTAGGAACTTTGTATTTTGTTTATTAAGCACACATGTATTAACGTTTCCAATTAATACAATTATAGCATGCAAAATAAACATTTATCATAAACATGGAATAAGATAATAACCACTTTATTATTGCCTCTTGGGCATATTCCCTTCAGATCATAGGACTAGTCTTGGATACTTATACTTTATTAGCACCCCCATTAGTGAATACCCTCAACATTAGTGGCTAGTGCTAAGCATAAAACTTGATCACTTTAGATGGGAATACTTGGTAAAAATGATTTTGAAAACCTTGGAATGATGATTCATTCTATTGAAGTGTTTTGACATGTGTTGTGAAACACAATGGTTTGAGGATGAAAATGACTAAGGCATGAGCCTTGACTTTAATAAAAACTGATGGTTGGCTTCGGATGTGATACCATTCCAATTTTACTGTACAACCATAATACCTAAGTTGGGTAGGGCTTAACTGGAAGTTTATATGTCTTAGTATGGGTTCCCTTACGGAAGAGGTTGAGCTGAAGCTACCTCGTGATGAATGTCCACCTATGCATTACCGAAGATGATAGATGGTCATGGTTGGGAGGCCAAACTCATAGGGGAGGTTCCTATACTAGGGTGTGCAATTGAAAGGTTAAGATTTATTATCCGCATGCCAAGTATGATGATTCAGGGTTATCTCTGACGGATGTATCGAATTTTGTGGTGAAAGTGTACAATCTCTGCAGAGTGTCAAACTATTCGAATAGCTGCATCCGCGGTTATGGACAGTTAGAGTGGCCATACTATTCCGTTGTCAGATGTTTTCAAAATGATTTGTGACTTGAAAGATGACTTGACTTGACCACAACAGAGTTGTGACATGAAATATGAATTCCCCCTTAAGTGATGTAGAGAACTAAATTAGGTCTTTACTCTTGAATCCTTATGAAATAAACTTGCCTTTTTGCAAACAAACCTAGAGCTTAAGATTCCTACTAGATTTTACCTTACTTATGTTAGTGTTAGTTTGCGAGTACTTAAAGAGTACTCATGGCTTTGTCCCTGGCTATTCCCATGGCCAGACTATGAGGAGGATTACCCAGATGTTGGGGATATACTTTCCGGGTATCCTCACTGTACCTCCCTGACCAGGGTGGCCCACTTCGGGTTAGAGCTTTGCTTCACGGGCGACCTAGTCAGGGAGAAGAGACGGAGTCCAATCCGGCTACGGAAAGGCCCAAAAGACTTACCGACATAGGCCCATAGTGTTACTTGTAGTTCAAGATGTACTCTGTAACCGACTCTTAGTCGTAGCCGGATAGATCTCTCCTGTAAACCCTAGGCTGGATATCTATATAAGCCGACCTAGGGAGAGCCTTTAGGGCACCCTCACAATAGTCTACAATCTCAACTCGCACAGGCGAAACCCTTGTAACTCATATTCCGGCTCTGCCGTATTACTGGATTGCTAGTAGGAGTAGGATCCATCCAAAGCTGGTGGATTCGAACCTGGGTAAACTTGTGTGCTCACCGTCCTGGAATCCCGTGCGACTCACACCTCTCTCTTCCACACGCCTCGAGGACCCCCGCATGGCGTACTTGTCATCAATCCGATGACAGTTGGCGCCCACCGTGGGGCAAGTGAGCTTCGGATCTGTGTTCCAAGCGGAATCTGCAAGAATCAGAATTGGCGAGACTATCGCCGTTGGTCGCATCCTCTAGGCCAGTGACGTCCCTCTCATCGTTCTCGACGAGACTTGGATTCCGGCTAGGGAGGCCGTGGCCACCTACACCATCATGTCTTTTGGCGAGATCGATGTTTACATCGGTTTTGCTGAACCTGTCCCACCCACCCCAACGGTGATGATAGAGGCAGAAGAAATTTCTAGGTCCCCTTTGTCCGCGTAGGCGGTAGAGTTCCGGATCTCAAAAAACCCTAATACCACCCATCCCGCACCAGTTGCAGAGATAGTGGAGAAAGCTGAACCTGAGGAAGATGTCGCAGTACAAGTCGGATCGGGAGTGTATCTCCCTAGCAAGGTCGAATCCTAGATCGACCTACCTACGGAGGTCGAAATCCAGGGGGAGCAGGAAAACAACCTTGATTCCGTCTCTGATAGTACTAGAACTGACAAACCTCTCCTGAGATACACGTTGAGGCGCATGATGATGCAATACGCTAGCATGGATGATATTCTCGAGACCATTAGGTGTTTCGAGGAAGCCGATCGTGAGAGCCGCAACTATCTTAGGAGGCACGCGTCGCACTTCGTTAGATATGTTGGTTCCAGATCCGGCTCTGCCGATGCTAGGGACAACACTGACTCAGTGCTGGAGGCGATCGGAACAAACGCCGACGTACCCGCATCCTCAGATGATTCGATGACATCGGCGGATTTCAAAAAGTTCTCCACGGAATATGAAGAGGAGTATAACTCCAAAGCTGCAGAAGAAGGGGAAGCCATGGATGAAGGATCTAGGGAAAACTCTCCCAAAGCGCAGGATGGTATGGATATCAGAGATAATCTCGAGATCCAGATGTCCGAAAGTACTAATCAGAGTTTGACTCTGGGAAACGGACCCAAAGCCATCTTTTCTACCGGCACTGCCAAGAAGGCAAAGGAGAAAAACAAGAAGAACAAGACCCCGACAAAAGATCCTACGACAAAGGAGGTGATTGCCGAGGAATACGAGGAAGACTCGGATGGAGCACTTATCCTAGATGAGCCCAAAGAAGAATCAGTGGATGGACACGTGATCACCGAAGGTGCACGTAAACTCATCGATGCTGCACTAACCACACCTATCCCTACAGCTGCAGAACTTACTGCTGAAGAACTGGAGCGTGTCGCCAAGTACTCCTTGATGAAGCCAAAACATCGAGGAAGAAAAGAGGTGCATGGAAACCGCAGAGAAGAACATCTCTCAGCAGCATCAGAAGACCCGGAAACATCACACGCGTGGTGACCAATTCCAGGAAATTCACAAAGTCCTCTTCAGAGGAGACCATGGGATGCCTTGGCTTGATAGCAAGGGAGACTGGGTGTAACCAACACCAGTACAAAACACTATCGTAGCTCGAGAAATCCTAGCAAATAATCCAGGCCCAGAATAGATTCAATTGGGCATTATGCTACTCAACAAGGGTCTGGAGCAGCAGAAGGTCGCCCTGTCCGGAAGCGGAAAACTGGTCTCCCAATCTAACCAATGCCACACAGACCCAGCCTGGAATGATGTAAGACCCCAACATGCTCCGGAGCAGCATCACCGCTCCGACCATCGGGAAGAAAACTACTCAAGAACCGGATCTTCAGGACAACACCACAAAACTGCCCGTGACTGGCACAATGTTACTCCAGTGGCGGAGCAAGAGGCAATTGCTGCACTGAATCCGAAGAACCCTCCCCGACGAGAGTTGAACGATCGCAGGGAAGAAGACAAATAGAAACGTCGGGAGGAGGACTGTCAAAGAATGCCACCTCCTAGACATGCAAGCCATCCGGCTGACAGACGAAGGAACGACAGACATCATGCTGAAACAAGCCGGCAGGGGGCTCGTCTTAATGAAGATCCTCCCCGGAATCAGAATAATGACGCTCTAGACGAAGGCCGGCGATCATCCGAAAATAATCCAACTGCTCCACCCTCTCCACCAAGCAGCCATCACAACGGCCCCCAAGGAGGCCAAGGAGGGCGTCGTGGCGGAGGAGGTGGTGGCAGCGAAGTCTGGCTCCAAGGCACCGTAGCCATAGCCGTCATTCAGGACGATCTTTATCCCCAAGTAACGCAAGGCACAGGATTAACTCCAATATAGAGGCACGACGCTACGAAAATGATGATATGTACGTGGGCCCAAAGTGGTTCGGACCACGCATAAGAGCAACAAAATTCCCAGAAGGATTTGCTATCTCAAGGCACATTCAGGCTTACGACAGTATAGCTCAGCCAGATACTTGGCTCCAGGATTTTTTCCAAGCTTGCTGTATTGCCAAAGGCGGAAACAGCCTGGTCGCAACCCGATATCTCCCACTCATGTTGCGGAAGACGACACGATCATGGCTCAATGAACTTCTGGAGAACACCACTCACAACTGGTATGACATGCAAAGTGCGTTCTTTCGGAATTTCGGGGACACATACCGGAGGCCCTGTACGGTAGGAGACCTACAACATTGCACCCAGAAAGCCAGAGAAACTTGCTAAGATTATCTCGGACGATGGATCGACACCAAGAACTCCTGTGAAGGAGTAAATGACCAAACTGCGATTGAAGCTTTCATTGCAGGTCTCCCAATTGGTTTACTACGTCATCGCTTGAAGTGTGACAAGGTCACTAATTTGGGAGAAATGATAGAAACAGTGAGCAAGTATGCAGATGCTGACGACGATGCATAGGGATTACTTAACGCCCCAGCTGTGCCACAGTCAGCAAAACAACCAAAGCAGCAAGCTCAGAAGCGCAAGAACACCTCGGAAGAAAAGCCCAACACGGAAATGGTAGTGGTTACTGCTACTTTCAGGTCTGGAGGACGAGGAGGACGTGGCGGTGGCCACGGACGCGGTCGTGGGACGTCAAGAGTTCAAGGTAGAGGAGACCAGAAACCTGGCAAAATCTACTCTTGGGACGACATTGCCAATAACCCATGTGTGCATCACCTAGACGCCAATGGGGGCTCGTCTCACACAAACACCGAGTGTCGTTTTAATGACGACATTAAGAGAGATGATACCGCTGGCTATAAGGCTAAGCGGAAGAAGGGAAAGAAGAATCCCGAAAAGGATAAAGAGACCAAGGAAGATTCCGACATAGAGGAAGCTGATGCTTCAAATCCCAAGCCGGAGGGAAAGAAAAAACTTCCCGACCAAGAAAGACACATACGTCACCTTCCTCGGATCTCAACCGGCTAAGTTCAAGAAAGCAGTTATGCATGAGCTCAACGCGATAGTTCCGGCTTTCCCCCAGTATCTGGACTGGTTGGAAGTTGCAATCACCTTTGACCGCGCTGATCATCCGCCTAAGTTGCACAGGCGAGGAAAATACGCCTTAGTCATCAATCCACTTATTGACGGCTATGGTTTCTCCAAGACTCTCATGGATGGAGGTAGCAGTATCAATATTCTATATGTCGAAACGCTACGCTGGATGCGAATCTCAGAGACCCAGCTGAATCATAGCTCCATGATCTTTCATGGAGTTGTCCTAGGAAGACAAGCAAACTCCCTGGGAGAGATCACTTTGGATGTTACCTTTGAAACTCCAAAGAACTATCGGACGGAAGCACTTTCCTTCGAAGTGGTCTCGTTCAAGAGCGCGCACCACGCTCTATTCGAACGTCTAGCTTATTGGGATTTTATGGCTCGTCCGTGTTACATTTACAATATGATGAAAATTCTAGGTCCCAACGGCATGATCACCATCAAGGGAGACCCGAAGAAAAAGCGAGAGTGCGAGGATGGAAATGTCGCCTTTGCTGAAGCCGTGCTGCACGCCCAGGAGTACCAGGAGATCAAGAAGACCATAGATCCGCCTGAGATGCCCGCAACAAAGAAGGAGGTGACAAAGCCGAATCCAGAGTTCAAGGCATTGGAAGAGACGAAGAAGACGCCATTGAAGTATGATGACACCTCCAAGGTGACCCAGATAGGCGTAGGCCTAGATAGCGCATAGGAAAGCGCGCTCGTCAAGTTCCTCCAAGAAAATCAAGACATCTTCGCATGGCAGCCATCTGACATGACCGGAGTACCTAGGGAACTTACCGAGTACTCTCTAAATGTAAACTCGAACGCTAAACCCGTCAAACAATCCCTACAACGTTTTGGCAATGTAAAGCGTAAGGCAATAGCTAAGGAACTAGCCTAGCTTGAGTTAGCCGGATTCATACAAGAGGTCATCCATACTGATTGGTCGGCCAACCCTGTAATGGTCCCTAAAAAGGACACTACTGATTTAAGGATGTATGTTGATTATACTGCCTTGAACAAGGCTTGTCCCAAAGATCCGTTCGCTTTGCCTAGAATTGATCAAGTTATCGACTCTACGGCAGGCTCGGAACTCCTCTGTTTTCTCGACGCATATTCCGGTTATCACCAAATTCAGATGAAGGAATCGGATAAAATCAAAACTTCATTCATAACCCCCTTCGGAACCTTCTATTTCGATACGATGCCCTTTGGGCTCAAGAAAGAAGGAGCTATGTACCAGTGCACTATGCAGCGTTGCCTCCACGACCAAATCGGACGCAACGTACATGCATATGTGGATGACATTGCGGTGATGTTCAAAAAGAAAGAAACATTAATTTCCGACTTGGAGGAAACATTCGCCAATCTACGAAAATACAACATAATGCTTAATCCGAAGAAGTGTTTCTTTGGAATCCCAGCCGGAAAATTGTTAGGTTTCATCGTGTCTCAAGGAGGCATAGAGGTGAACCGAGACAAGATGAAGACCATACTCAATATTTCCAGGCCAACTCACCTGAAGGACGTTCAAAGACTAACTGGTTGCATTGCTGCAGTTAGTCGGTTTGTAAGCCGGCTCGGAGAAAGAGCCGCACCACTTTACAAGCTCCTGAAAAAGACCAAGAAATTTCTTTGTACTGATGAAGCTGAAGCTGCACTACAAGACTTGAAGAAGTACTCTCGTCTGCTCCTATCCTTGCAGCACCGGAACCAAGGGAACCGATGTTGCTCTATCTCGCTTCAACAAACAGGGTTGTCAGTGTCATCATGGTAGTGGAGAGACTAGAGGAAAATCAGGAACACCTGGTGCAACGTCTGACTTATTATCTCAGCGAAGTCCTAACTGAATAAAAGCAGCGGTATCCGCACTATCAAAAGCTAGCTTATGGTGTGGTTTTTGCATCCCGTAAGTTACGGCATTATTTTCAGGAATATCCAATTACCATGGTGAGCATAGCTCCCGTGAGAGATATAATCAATAATAGTGAAGCTACATGACGCGTCACAAAATGGCATAGAGCTTTCAGCTTTCGATATTGAGTATAAACCTTGGACAGCAATCAAATCCCAAATCCTTGCTGACTTTGTTACTGATTGGACAGAGACAAAGGAGAATATGACCCTCCCCGAGTTAGAATATTGGACCCTATATTTTGACGGGTCTAAGGCTCGCGGGGGCTCGGGGGCTAGCGTGGTGCTCAAATCACCCCAAGGAGATAAATTTCTATACTTGTTGCATATCCACTTCACAGCGACAAATAACATTCCCGAGTATGAAGCACTGCTGCATGGAATCCAGATTGCTAAGGATATCGGCATCTGACGTTTAATGTGTTACGGAGATTCAGATCTTGTTGCTCAACAAGTGTCGGGTATTTTTAATGCAAATAAGCACATGGCAGCATATAAAGCTATCGTGGATGATCTATCTAAATCGTTCGAAGGGTTTGAGGTTCAGCACATCCCTCGAGCATAAAATGAGGAAGTAGATGCATTATCTCGGATAGGCTCTGCACGGAAAGAGATCCCGGATGGCACTTTTTTAAAGCACCTCAAAGTTCCTTCAATAAAAGGAGTAGACGAGGAATATCCGACCAAATCCGACTCACCTTTAGTAGCAGCTCTGGCTGTAATTCCCAGCTAGACTCAACCCTACCTTGACTACTTGGTAGATGGAAAATTACCCAAAGACGAAGTTCTGAGCCGGCAGATCATCCAATGAGCAAAAGCCTATACTATAGTTAGTGGTGAGCTCTATAAGCAGAGTGTGTCTAGGGTCTTTCAGCGCTGTGTATCTCCGGAAGAAGGAGTGGAAATCTTAATTGAAATCCACGAAGGCGAGTGTGGTCACCATGCTGCAGCCAAATCTTTAGTGGCAAAAGCTTTTTGACACGGTTTTTTCTGGCTTACAGCCAAGGCAGATGCCGAACGGCTGGTCAAGACGTGCAAGGGCTGCCAAAAATACGCCAAACAAGCTCATGTTCTGGCTGATCAGCTGTGAACAATACCTATAACTTGGCCTTTTGCGGTCTGGGGGCTTGACATGGTAGGACCGTTCAAACGGGCTCCAAGTGGATTTACTCACCTCTTAGTGATGGTGGATAAATTCGCCAAACGGATTGAGGCTAAACCCATCACTAGTTGTGATGGAGCAACAGCCAGAAGATTTGTCGAGGATGTTATAATCCGGTATGGTTATCCGCATAGCATTATCACGGACAACGAGAGTAACTTCTCTATGGGAGAACTTGCCGAATTCTGCAACAAACAAAATATCCGGCTTGACATTGCGTCAGTCGCACATCCGCAGGCTAATGGACAAGTCGAAAAAGCAAATGGTTTAATCCTACAAGGCCTAAAACCAGGACTCGAAGCACCACTACGACGTGCTGCGGGGGCTTGGGCAGAGGAATTACCATCTGTAATATGGAGCTTGCGAACAACTTTGAACATGTCAATCGGATACACACCTTTCTTCTTGGTCTATGGTGCTGAAGCAGTTCTTCCTAGTGATTTAATTCACAATTCTCCTAGAGTTACCACGTATATCAAAGAGGATGCCGAGATTTCTCGAGAAAATGATCTCGACTTAGGCGAAGAAGTTCGCGTCGTTGCTGAAATGAGATCAACAGCCTATCAGCAGAAGTTACGCAAGTATCATAGCCAGAGAGTCAGAAACTGATATTTCAATAAGGACGATTTGGTTCTCCGTCTTGTGCAACAAAGAAAGCACAAACTTTCCCAAGTATGGGAAGGACCCTTTTTGGTTAGTCGAGTATTGCACAATGGTTCGTACTACCTAACTGATATGCGGCCAGTCAAAGAAAGACCTGCTACTAAGAAGAGAAAGAGAGCTGGAGGCAGTATAAACCCTGAAGAATTAGACATGCCATGGAATATTGCTCAGCTACGTCCCTTTTATTCTTAGTTTATCCTTCTTTGTAATAATATATGTGTACATGATCAAAAAGAAATAAAGTATTGGTTGCCTCAAGTTTTTCTAAGAAGTTTTTTACCATCTTATTTCCGAATGATCATGTCACAGTCAAAAATCCCAGAATACTTGAAAGTAATTTATGCTCATGTTTGTTCTAGTTTAGATTTCCGATTCTAAAATTCCTACCTTTGGGTATAAGTTTAATTTTTATAGTCTATGCTTTGGTTATTTGTCTGATTGCCGGATGTGGGTATTTTTCGAGTAGTGAATTGTTGGTACTAGAAGCCGGCTTTGTTTCCAAGTTTAAACTGGTTTAGCAATTGAGCTCCATTGCTCGACAAAGTTTCCATGCTAAAGGTTGGCCGGCTCACAAAGGGAACCAGGCGGAAAGCAGATAAACGATAAGTGCAGACAAAAAACACAAGTGCTTAAGCAAAAATTTCAGGCACATAAACATTTAAACCAAAAGTGTTGAATAGATAAAATAAAACTTGGCACTAGCAAAAGTTCCATACTACTTATTTACAGATCCATAATGTTTTCAGAATAACACATTTGTTCTGATGATCTATGATGCAAGGGAAGAAGAAGGAGCTGCCAACTTGCTAGAAACATCAGCCTCGCTTCGGTATCTTTCCAAGATGTTCAAATCTGAAATGGATTGTTCGTCATCGGAAGATTCACCGGTTCGTTCGACGAGTGGAGGCAGCGTCTCTACGCGAGTGAAGAAGGGAGTATCGTAGCTGGTCAAGTCAGCTACGTGGCACCCGTATCCGGCACAGGAGTCCATGATGGCTTTAATATCCTGCTTCTAACCGTCTTCGTCCACAGTAGAATATCCCCTGGTCACTTGCCAGATCTCCATGCTTCCATGGTGGCTCATGACCATGGTGAGAGCGTTCTGCGCTGCGGTTCGCGCGTAGGACATGTTCCAGTCCTGGACAAGCTGTAGCATCTCCTTGGCCTTGTCTCGCACCTGAAAGCCGGACATGCTATGCATATCCGGAACCTTGAGAGATTTGCCAATATCTTCGATGGATTGGCGGAAGTCATGACGAAAATCGCCGACTTGTGTAAGAAGGATGGTGCGAGACTCGGCAGAGGCTGAGTCCAGTAAGTTCGGAGGACCTATGCATGTAATGCAAAATGGTTAATAAAAAGAAATCCGACATCGAAAGAGTCGAAAGATACAGACAAGTCAGAAAGATGGTAACATACCAAAGATGACATCGTGGACTTTGGTTTTCTCCTTGCGAAGGATCTGAAGTTCACCCCGGAGTGCTTCAGCGATATCCCTCTCTCTGAACAAGTCATTGCTGAGATCCGAGATCTTCTTATCCTTGGACGCAATCTTATGATCACGCTTATCGGTGGCCATGGAGGTGGATTCAAGAATTTGAGAAATGCTCTTCTCATGATCCACCTTAAGCTTATCCAGCTCTTGGCGGAGTTCCTTGTTTTCCACCACCAGGGTCTTAACATTCTCGGCCTCTTCAATCATAGCGCAGGGCTGCTTTACCAGTGCTGTAAGTCAAAAGAACAACAGTTCAACAAAATATTCGACTAAGAAAATACAAGACAAGGTTTGAGTTTCGGAATGTTTACCTTCGGCCTCATCCTTGGAAACTTTCAGTTGTGCATTTTCAAGCCGGAGAGCTTTGATATCTTTCCGCTTGTTGCAGACATTCTTCAATAAATCCTGGTTATAGGAATATAGTTTCTATAAGTCAGAATACCCAAAGTCAGAAGTCTACTAAAGACTCGGGCTAATATTTTTACTAATATCAGCACGAGCCTTGGGGCCTACACTAGTTCATTCTTTGGCATCCTAGTAAAGCATAAACCCGAATTATCTATCCAACTTCATGCTTGGGGGCTAGAGGATATTATATAAAGTAACATAAAGAAAAATGTGATTGGAATTCTGATTTACAAATTGTTCACGAGCGAGTTTGTTCAAACCCGCATTCACTTCGGTGGTAACCTTCTCGTCAAGGGTTAGGGGGACAATTGGCGTAGTTGGAAGTTCGCCGGTCCTCAGCTTCTCGTCTCGAAGACAGACTTATTCAAGAAGATCAGAGTTCTTGAGGTCCTCTACTTCTTGTGCTTCTTCTTTGGCAGAAATGGTCTGGCTTTCAAGGCATTCCTTGGCCAACCGTTGGATCTCCTCCACAGATTTCCGAGAAAATCCAAATTTGGCAAGTCCCGGATTGCTCAGGAGGTTGTCGGTGAAAACTTCTGCCGAGGGATCATTACCCGAAGAGGGTTCACCCTTATCAAAACCTGAGTCACCCATGGTGATGTCAGTCTATGACTCAAGGATCACTGGCTCTGCTGAAGGAGTCGGATCTTCTACAATGGTCGGAGATGGAGTAATCTCCGGTGCTGCAGAAGGCTGAGGGGCAGGAGTCAAAGGAGCCATGGCAGGAGAAGCCAAAGTTAGCTTCGTCTGATGTAGGGGCTTAGAAGTAGCTCCCTTCCCCTTTCCCTTGATGAGCTTCTTAGCTCTGAGAAGGTAATTACAAAGAACATTACATCTCGGAAGAAATCACAAATGAAGTACAAAGGCAGAAGTTGTGTGGAAAGTTACCTCTTCACAACAGGCACCTCCTTTGTGCCGATAGCCACTGTCGGAGCTTTACGCTTCCGAGGAACAACGTCCGGCAGTGGAACTATTTCCTCCTCCTGGGAAAACTCAGGAGGATATCCCTCGATAGGAGCTAATTCTGACTCGGGGAGGTCGGCAAGCTAAAAATAAGATAGTATCTCAGTATTGCGAAATAACTTAAAGATGAGCACATAAGAAAGGGTTGTTGCTAAAGCTTACCAGCACAATGGGATTTCCCACTGTATGCATGTCCAGGGATACCTCTGGAATCTTCCTCTCGATCCGCTCCCTTATCAGCCATTTGATTTGGCATATATAATCTTTATCTGTGTAGGCTTTGGGGATGATGCGAAGGGAGTCTTTTTTCGATGACGTGATGGAATGCATCAGTCGATCCCCATGGTGTTGGAGAGGTTGGATCCGGCGTGATACCCATCAATGGACCAAGTCGAACCCTCTCAGGCCCTTGTGCTTCATCAGATATTCGATCCGCCTCTTGGCGAGAAGCAAATCGTCATTGAGAGCCAGAGCGACATCGTCCCAAGATTCTTGAGGCGTGGCGGCTCCATCGACGAAAGCCGGCAAAGCAGTAGCTTTGCCGGGAGCGGGAATATCCTTATGATAGAAAAAGGTAGCCGACCATTGCTTGATCGACTCACTAGCTAAGATCCGAGGATAGACGCGCTCACGCCTAACCGAAAAACTAATCGTACCAGTAATGTAGGGATTAACGGCGGTGATGGAATTTCTCCGGACTAAGAAGTAGTACCGGAAGAGAGTAAGGCTCGGCCTAATGCCGAGATACCCCTCGCACAAAGATGCGAACGCACTCATCTCTAAGATGGAGTTCGGGGGGAGATGGTGGAGTTGAACTCCATAGTGATCAATGACCTCGGAAAAAAAATCTGAGGGAGGAAAACTCAGACCTCTATCCAGGTGAGTGTCGAAGTGCACTCGCTCGCCATCGTGAGGGTTAGGGATGGCTTCACCGAGGCCGCTCCACCAATCGCCGACGCGGAGAAGACCTTCTTCTTCTACGCCGCAGAGCTTGGCGTCGTCAAGGACGCACAGGATCCAGACCCCGCGATTGCTCTCTCTCTCTCCGCCACCGCTGCCGTCACTGTCGCCGCTGATGCGCCAGAAGATGATGTGGAAGCCATTTTTCCGGTGCGCCAGTGACCTTGGATGGGCGACGCTGGGAATTTCTGGGGGCGAGGAAGCTCTGTGTGCGTAGGAGAAGTAGAGGAGAAGGAAACGGCGCTGGGAACAGGTGAAGAAGATGAGGAAAAGAAATCCTCACCCCTTATAACCACCAACCGCGCCAAGATTCGTGCTAACGTTACAGTAAACATGCCACGTGTCATGGAAAGAACTGGGAAGCCCCCACGCGATGATTACACCGCCTCGATCTCCATGCATGCATTGAAACGACACCTCGGTTCCGCAAAAGGTGGACCCACCAATGGTCGTGCTGACAGGAAATGTTTGTCAGTTACGTGACTTGACCATGACTGTTGTCAGGTTACGTCACAGACAAAGTTCCGGCTTAGTTTGAATTTCGAGCTAGAAACACGAATAACTTACTCATAGGTCCGACTCATTTTTTGAGACCCGGATCGTATCTTTTGTTTTGAAGTTTCAGGAGCCCTTCAAGATTCTGCAAGCCGGAGATCAAGCTAGATGATGGAGAATCCAACTTGGGATCTTGGAGGCTTCCGGGGGCTGCTATTGGGGATATACTTTTCGGGTATCCTCACTGTACCTACCTGGCCAGGGTGGCCCACTTCGGGTTAGAGCTTTGCTTCACAGGCGGTGATGACCCACAAGTATAGGGCGTGTATCGTAGTATTTTCGAGGGAAGTGAAACCCAATTTATTGATTTGACACAAGGGGACCCAAAGAATATTTATAAGCCTTAACAACGGAGTTGTCAATTCAGCTGCACCTGCAAAACAATCTTGCTCACAGTAGTTTATCAGTAGCAACAGTTTTGTAGTAGGAATAGTAAAGTAACAACAGTAGCAAAGGAAAGACAGTAGTAACAAAAGCAGTAAACAGTGGGATTCGAGTGCGATAGGCATAGGGATGAATGGACGGGCGTTGCATGGACAAGACAATTCACATAGCAATCAGAACATAGGGCAATTGCAGATAAATAAGATAAAGCACCCAAGTACTAGACAATCCTAGGCATGTGTTCCATATATAGTCATACGTGCTCGCAATGAGAACTTGCACAATATCTTTTGTCCTGCCAGCCCGTTTGCAGCGGGGCCTCTAGGGAACTACTGACAATTAAGGTGCTCCTTTTAATAGAGCACCGGAGCAAAGCATTAACACTCCGTGAACACATGTGATCCTCACATCAAAGCCTTTCCCTTCCGGCTATCCCGATTTCTGTCACTTCGGGGCCATAGGTTCCGGACAACGACGTGTGTATACAACTTGCAGATAAGACCAAGAACAATACTATCATAATGAATCAATAATAAGTTCAGATCTAAAATCATGGCACTCTGGCCCTAGTGACAAGCATTAAGCACAACAAGTCGCAACAAAGTCATAAAGCACTAATAAAAGATACTAGGCACCATGCCCTAACAATCTGATGCCATTACATGAACGATCTCATCCAATCCCTACCATCCCCATAGCCTACAGCGGGGGATTACTCACTCATAGATGGGGGAAACATGGATGGTCAATGGAGATGATGGTGAAGATCGATGGAGATGGCTCCAGGGGCACTTCTCCGTCCCGGCAGGGTGCCGGAACATAGACTTTCTGTCCCCCGAATCATCCCTTTGGTGGCGGCGGCGCAGCGGAACTTTCTATGGAAAAACGTCAAACCCCTCGAAGTTTTTAGGTCAGAAGGCTTCTTATAGGCGAAGAGGGAGACCGAGGGGGTGCCTAGGGGGCCCACACCACCCCCTGGCGCGGCCTGGCCTGACCCGCCGCCACCAGGTGGTGTGGCCACCCCCTGGCTCTTCTCCGTCTCGTATTCTGGCTCCTGGAGTCTTATGAAAAAATAGGCACTTTGGCTTTTATCCCGTCCAATTCCGAGAATATTCATTTTCTGACTTTCCTGGAACCAAAAACAGCAGAAAACAGGCAGCTGGCACTTTGGCTCTTGTTAATAGGTTAGTCCAAGAAATCATATGAAAAGTACTCCAAAGTATGGACAAAACACAAGAAAGTGGATAAAACCAAGCATGGAGCATCAAAAATTATAGATACATTTGCAATGTATCAACATCCCCAAGTTTAACTCCTGCTCGTCCTCGAGTAGGTAAGTGATAAAAAGAAAGAATAATTTTTGAGGTGACATGCACCATCAAAGACTTGATCAAAGTATTCATAAAACATTCAAAGCTGGGATCATAGTACTTCAATCATAACATGAAAGACAAAGTTCTAGCAATAAGACAAAGAAACTATGATGCAACATGAAAAGGCACAAACAAAAGATTCATGAATAACAATGCTTTGCAAGACGTTGTTTGTTTCACATAAAGAAAACATAGCAAAGTGGCATTTAGCTTGTCCCTCAATAGAGTAGCAAAAGTAAATGCATAGGACACCTTCAAAGTTTACCAGAGTGACTAGATACAAATAGTTTAAAACAAGCAGTATCAAGGTATGCATCAATCAACAAGTCTTAGGACAATGCACATAGAACTAAGAATGGCCACTATGCTCTCAAGAAAGTGCTCATAGAATGTGTGGAGACTCAACAAGGAAATGAAAAGGTTTTGAATAGTTTGAAAGGCTTCCAAATGTTGAAAGTATGGTACTCATTAGCTTTGAGCTCTCATTGCCCCTATCATAAGCATATTTAATGTGGTTAAGGTGAAAGTGAGGTCCAATCTGAGTTATATGCTTGACAGACTATAAACTGAAAATCCCAAGTCCCTTGAGTACGAGGGCCGCTCCTCATGCTACTCAACTTTAGTTACCGGTAAGTTCTTGTCATCGTAAGCATGTGCGTATCATAGAGAACCACCAACGGGGTACCCCTTGCCCGATGATACGGAAGAATCCCCATATCAAAATGACAAGGCAAGCAGACAATGAGTATCTCAGCAATGTTCTTATTTACCATGGGAAAATGGTGCTTTTTTTCTCTCTTTCTTCTTTTCATAAATCTCCCCTTTTTTTTCTTTTCTCAATAGCTATATTTCTCTCTTTTTTTATAAGAAGAATGCTTCATAGATATCATTATGGTTACGCTGCAGGTTTCCACCATGTCAGCATGGATTAGACCAGCGGCCCAGGCGTTTCTCTAACACACATACATAACTCCATGGACTTACAAGCTCCCCTTTTATTTCACACCGACGACATCCGCAAACAAAAAGCAAGGTATCAACTGGGTATATATTTACAAGTGTTGAAAGCGTTCCCCGTGACAGCACGGTTCTGCTAATCCCCAGCCTATAATTAGCAAGCATATAACTTTCATGGAGAGTTCACAAAGGTTCAGGTTTATTAAGTGTAGGAAATAAAGTGTGCCATCAAGTTCGTGAGAGCTTTACTAACTAACTTTCTCAAAACAAGCAAACATTTTATTCGGAAGAAAACAAGACATATTGAATATGCACGGAAGTAGCAAATCATGCTAATAGGTAGGTATGGTGGACACTTTGGAAATATTTGGTTTTAGGGAGTTGGAAACATGAGTAAAACATACTTAGTGAAAGTGAAGGCTAGCAATAGTAAGGGAGCGACAAACGAGAGAGCAATAATGGCCATAATCATGCAGAACGACAAAACATCATTGATCAAAGCATAAAGTGATACTACAAGTTGAAAACTAAAGGATCATAAAGGCTTATGGTGACTTGGGATAGTCATAACATGGTGTGAGCATGTGCCAAGTCAACCCAAATAAAGCATCAAAGGAGAATACCACTATACTATGCTTTAATATGCTAAAACAACGCATGATTCATCCAAGGCACATTAAGCAATCTCAATTGTTTATAACAAGTCATGCTACAGTAAATAATACTAAGCATAAAGCCAAAACAATATCAAGCATGGCATGACAAAGCATAGGCCACAGTCAAAAACGAGCTCTTTTTACCACATAAGCATGAGCTTTCCTACTCTTTTCCAATCCAAACCAGACTATTTGAACACCAAAGTATGAAAGAGGGGGTCCAACCAATTTATTCAGCAAACTAAGAAAACCACACAAACTAAAAATCAAAATGAAAACGAAAAAGAAGACGCTCCAAGAACAACACAACTGTGCATGAAACAATAAAAATAAAGTGGGTGGAAGAAACCTGAGATTTTTATTGATGAAGAAGGGGATGCCTTGGGCATCCCCAAGATTTGACCTTGTACTTCTTGGATATTTCTTGGGGTGACACGCGTGGCATCCCCAAGCTTGAGCTTTAGTCCATCCTTCATCTCATTACTCATTTCTTCCATACACCTGAAAATTTTCCTTCATACAAAACTTCACACAATCTCATTAGCAACATTAGTGCACTCGAGATAATAAGTCTTAATGTTCAGTTCTAACACCAAATAAACTGCCATTAGAATACTAGATACTGTAGCACTTCCCTCAGAAAGCTCAATTTCCCAAAAGAACTCAAGAAGGAACCAACAAGAAGCAAATGCAGAAAATGGCAGAAATCTGTCAAAACAGACTAGCAGGTAAAGACGAATTTTTTCTAAGACTTTCTGTTGCTCAAATCAAAAAGTGATGAACTAACGAAAGTTAGATAACAACCTGGGTCAGAATCACAAAACATTACAGCTCAATCGGACATATAGATCTCTCTCACGAATTTTTACGGTGAAGCACAAAAATCTGTTTCGGGACAACAACTTTCCCAATCATTACTTCTCTCTCATTAGAGGTTACTCTTGGCACAAAAAGCAAATAAAAAGGGTAAGGAGCGGTTATTACTGAAGTAATAACTTCCAAGACTCATCTAAAACTTTTGGGTTATCTCCCAATAAGTACTTTTCTTTAATGCCTTTAAGTTAGGCACAAGCAAAAACTAAAATGGATAGAAAAGAAGTAAGCGGAGATAATCATGGTGAAAACATTGTTTTGTTCAATGAAATCCTTTTGTTAACAAGGTTGATCAGGTCTTGTTACCAAAAAAATTTCATATGAGACAAAACTTTGTATTCCACTAATGATTATGTTACCTCAACCTTGATAGCAATGGTCCCAATCATAATAGTTTCAATTTTTTCTCTTGGTATGGGACAATATATTTCTCCAACTTGAATGCCCTCAACATGTTCAATTGAATTCAAAACCATAAGTCCTATCAATCTTCTTGGGGAAATAGATAGTATGTTC
Source organism: Avena eriantha (assembly GCA_910589775.1). Lineage (NCBI taxonomy): Eukaryota > Viridiplantae > Streptophyta > Magnoliopsida > Poales > Poaceae > Avena > Avena eriantha. Next base: position 414,235,321 of record OU342744.1, on the reverse strand, counting down.
CTTGTCATTGACATTGAAGGTCACCTTCCCTTGATTACAATTAAGAACAGCTCCTGCAGTATTTAGAAAAGCTCTCCCAAGAATAATAGACATATTATCATCTTCATGCATAAAAGTTTGAGAGGATGCTCTCATAAGAAATATTAGTTGAAGTAAAAGAGAGCATCAAGAAGCAAATTCAAAACACATTTAAGTCTAACCCAGTTCCTATGCATAGGAATCGTGTAAGCAAATAACAAAGTGACAGGCATAGGAAGATAAAACAAGAGTAACTTCAAAACTTTCAGCACATAGAGAGGTGTTTCAATACCATGAATACTTCCACAACCATATTTTCCTCTCTCATAATAATTTTCAGTAGCCTCATGAATAAACTCAACAATATAACTATCACATAAAGCATGCTTTTCATGATCTACAAGCACTAGAGCTTTATCACAAACATTTTCAAGAGAAACCTCAGGAACATAACATTCATTCTCCTTTAGTAAGCAAGGGGGACAATCAAATAATGTAGGGATAAAGAGTTACTCTCATTAGAAGGTAGGCATGGGTAGCTAATCCATTCTTCCTCCTTTTGTTCATCACTCTCCTCCTCTTTTTCATCTAATGGGATTTCAGGTTCATCAATTTCTTCTTCCATAGGATCCTGCAAGGCATTAGTCTCTTCCATTTGTGGAAAGAATCTATTAAAATATTCAAGAATATAAATATTTAATCCTTGTAATTATCAAAGCAAAATTTAAGTATACCATACACCTTATATTTGTAAGGTGAATCATCAATATTTTCAAGCAAACTGCAAGTTCAAAAGTACCCTTCCAAGCAATAAATTCTTCATTTTGTTCCGCATCATAAAAGTCATAAATTCTTTAGCATAGGAAGATATGGTATCATTATCACTATACTCACATTGAAAAGGGAGGTGTTTATACCTCTTTCTGCAACAAGACTCATCACAGCAATAAGTAACATTATAAGTAGAGCACACGTTCCTAGCAATGGTATACAATCTATCAATTTGTTCCCATAAGTGTTTCCCTTTTTGTGACAAGCGGTGTTCCTTATAATAATATTTTTGATCTTCCGTGAACCCACCTTTCCAATAAGCTTTAGTTTCAAAGAAACCAACCATTGCCAACAAGCATGATAAAGCAAGACAATAACAGACCAACGAGAATAACAACTAGAGTAGGAACTAATTTTTTTTGTATTTTTGATAAAGAAACAAGCAAACAAGGAGAATCCAAGTGAACAATAGTGAATCCAAGTGAACTTGATAAAGAAAGCTATGCTCCTCGGAAACGGCGCCCGAAAATAGTCTTGATGACCCACAAGTATAGGGGGTGTATCATAGTATTTTCGAGGGAAGTGAAACCCAATTTATTGATTCGACACAAGGGGAGCCAAATAATATTTATAAGCCTTAACAACTGAGTTGTCAATTCAGCTGCACCTAGAAACAATCTTGCTCAAAGCAGTTTATCAGTAGCAACAGTTTTGTAGTAGGAATAGTAAAGTAACAGCAGTAGCAAAGCAAAGGCAGTAGTAACAAAAGCAATAAACAGTGGGATTCGAGTGCGGTAGGCATAGGGATGGATGGACGGGCGTTGCATGGACAAGACAATTCACATAGCAATCAGAACATAGGGCAATTGCAGATAAATAACATAAAGCACCCAAGTACTAGACAATCCTAGGCATGTGTTCCATATATAGTTATACGTGCTCGCAATGCGAACTTGCACAACATCTTTTGTCATGCCAGCCCGTTTGCAGCGGGGCCTCTAGGGAACTACTGGCAATTAAGGTGCTCCTTTTAATAGAGCACCGGAGCAAAGCATTAACACTCCGTGAACACATGTGATCCTCACATCAAAGCCTTTCCCTTCCGGTTCTCCCGATTTCTGTCACTTCGGGGCCATAGGTTCTGGACAACGACATGTGTATACAACTTGCAGATAAGACCAAGAACAATACTATCATAATGAATCAATAATAAGTTCAGATCTGAAATCATGGCACTCGGGCCCTAGTGACAAGCATTAAGAACAACAAGTCGCAACAAAGTCATAAAGCACTAATAAAAGATACTAGGCACCATGCCCTAACAATCTGATGCCATTACATGAACGATCTCATCCAATCCCTACCATCCCCATAGCCTACAGCGGGGGATTACTCACTCATAGATGGGGGAAACATGGATGGTCGATGGAGATGATGGTGAAGATCGATGGAGATGGCTCCGGGGGCACTTCCCCATCTCGGCAGGGTGCCGGAAGAGAGACTTTTTGTCCCCCGAATCTCCCCTTCGGTGGCGGCAGCGTAGCGGAACTTTTCGTGGAAAAACGTCGAACCCCCCGAAGTTTTTAGGTCAGAAGGCTTCTGATAGGCGAAGAGGGAGACCGAGGGGGTTCCTGGGGGGCCCACACCACCCCCTGGTGCGGCCTGGCCTAGCCCGCGCCACCAGGTGGTGTGGCCATCCCCTGGCTCTTCTCCGTCTCATATTCTGGCTCCTAGAGTCTTCTCAAAAAATAGGCATTTTGGCTTTTGTCCCGTCCAATTCCGAGAATATTCATTTTCTGACTTTCCTGGAACCAAAAACAGCAGAAAATAGGCAGCTTGCACTGTGGCTCTTGTTAATAGGTTAGTCCAAGAAATCATATGAAAAGTACTCCAAAGTGTGGACAAAACACAAGAAAGTGGATAAAACCAAGCATGGAGTATCAAAAATTATAGATACATTTGCAATGTATTAGGCGACCCAGTCAGGGAGAAGAGACGGAGTCCAATCTGGCTACGGGAAGTCCGAGAAGACTTACCGACGTAGGCCCATAGTGTTACTTGTAGTTTAAGATGTACTCTGTAACTGACTCTTAGTCGTAGCCCGATAGATCTCTCCTATAAACCCTAGGCCGGATATCTATATAAGCCGACCTAGGGAGAGACTTTAGGGCACCCTCACAATAGTCTACAATCTCAACTCGCACAGGCGAAACCCTTGTAACCCATATTCCAGCTCTGCCGTATTACTGGATTGCTAGCAGGAGTAGGATCCATCCAAATCTGGTGGATTCAAACCTGGGTAAACTTGTGTGCTCACCGTCCCGGAATCCCGTACGACTCACACCCCTCTCTTCCACACACCTCGAGGACCCCCTCATGGCGTACTTGTCATCAATCCGACAACACCAGAAGATGGACAGCAGGAGGTCTATGACAACTAGGATCATCTCCCATCATCAGCATTGCCTGTTATCATGAAGATGAAGCCCCGCTACTTTTACTTTCCGCTGATTTGATTGTATTAAGACTGGATAATGAGATCCTTTATTTGTAAGAACCTTATTAGGGTGTGTAATGGATGATGTACTGTGGTACCACTTCTATTATGTCTCGCAAAAATGGTAATCCTGGGATTGCAATGTACGACATAACAGGCATCTGGACTTAAAAATCCGGGTGTTGACAACTTGGTATCAGAGCCATCCTGACCATAGGAGACCCTAGTTAGAATGGACGCCCGAAAAACCTAGCTTCAAAACAAAGAAAGTGAGTATTTACCAAAAACCTATTCTCATTCTTATCCTTGAAATTCTTTCCAAAAGAGATCACTTAAACTCTTCCAATTCTACATAAAATGTGACACATTTGAAACACTGCACTAACTTACTCATCCTAAATTCTTGTAGATGGAGGTCAAATACACCAAGTTTTACCAGTTGGGCAATAGAGGCCACCTTATCTTTGAGAGGGATCTGGATTCGCTCTCAGAGCATCTTGAGCGCCCGCACCAGAGTTCTTTGGAGCACAGCTTAAGGACCACACTGGAGGGGAGCTACAGTGGCTGATTGTGGCCGACCTAAGAGGCAGAATGGAGCCACCTCTTTCTGACAAGATTTAGTTTAGCATTCGGGAGAACAACTGGCTAGACGGATTAGCCAGGGCTATGCAAGAAGCTCTTGCTCGCTTATGTGCTCAGAACATCAACCAGATCATTGGAATCTGTTTTTCCCACTATGCAAGACGTGACTCAATGGGATAGCCTCTATCCATGCCAACCCATCCAGAGTTGAGGCACTACGTGGATCACATGGACTTCATGCTCCATGAGACACAGAAGGAGTTAGACAATGCCCGTGATCACGTCAACCAGAGCAATGCTGAAGCTGTCGAGAGGAAGCAAACCATCACCATCCTCGCTAAGGAACACAAGTCACTTTGCAGTCAGCGCGACAAAAAGGATTGCATCATCGCCAGTCTTCATCAGAAGATAGCCACCTTGGAGGAGACCGTCCATGACCAGGAGATCCAGCTGGAGGAACAACAGGAGGAGGAGGGTGAAGACATCCATGGTGATATTCACTCTTACCTCAGTGATGACAATGACTACCTAGAGGATGAAGCCATGGAGGACAACACTGATGAGGATGATGTTGCCTTCATTGAAGATGATTAGATGCGCTTGAGCACTATCGTAGGTGTGAGTTGTACCTGGTCCCACTGTATCGTAGCTTCACAGAATGGTTCTTAAAACCATATGTTTTCTAGTTATGTTGTGGTGTGTGTTGTATCATGTGCTTGAATGAATGAATGAATGAAAAGAAGTTGCTAGTTTTCAAAACCTGAGTTATACTCAAAGCTTAAAGCTTTTGAAACGAACCCATGAACCTTAGAAATTTCCCTCTTGTCTCACTATCTATCTCAATGTTCAGATGACTCATGGAAATCCCGAAGGAAGCATTTCATCTCAGGACCCAATGCTGCAGATTTTGCAAATGTTAGTTTCTGACCATGAAGCTGGTAGAGCTGAACGTCAAGCCAACTTAGCCACTCTTCAACAAATAGCTCAGATGGCCCACAATAATCAAGGCCATGGAAACCAAGATCACCATGGATCCAAACTTAAGAACTTTCAGAATACCAAACCACCCATGTTTAGTAAGTTTGAGGAGCCTCTATATGCTGATGATTGGCTGCAGACCATGGAAAACAATCTATAAGTTGTAGGAGTGGATGCAAATGAGAAGGTGATGTTTTGCCACCCACTATTTGTCCGGCTATGCCAGATCTTGGTGGAATAGTACCCGTACAATGAACGGAGGTCAGATGATGACTTGCGAGGAGTTCAAACTCAAGTTCAGAAGGACCCATGTACCCCAGTTTGATCAAGAGGATGAGAGATGAATTCTAAGATCTGAAGCAAGGAATGATGATTGTAGTTGAGTACCGTGACAAATTTATGTCACTTGCTAGATATGCACCTGATGAGATTGACAATAAAGCCAAGAATAAGGAGAGATTCTTGAACGGTCTGCATGATGAGATGCAGACAGTACTTGTGAACATTCCATTTGATGACCTTGAAGCCTTAGTGGATTTTGCAATCTAGATGGAAGGCAAGATCAACCAGGCCAGTGAGAACCGCAAGCACAGGATGATGCATCAACCAGGACCCCACCAGACCCCGTAGTATCGCCCCAACCCGTCGGCAGGATATGCTCCCAGTAACAACAACAGACCCCCAATGAACTGCCCGAACTATCCCAACCGTGGAGGAGGAAACTCAGGGACCAGAGGAAACCACAACAACAACCCCGGAAACTCCAACAATTTCAACCGTGCACCGCCCAAGTCCAACAACAACCACAACAATAATACTGCCCCAAGGACTAGACGCAATGTTGTACCTATCATAGGGAAAGACAAGTCAATGATCACTTGCTTTGAATGTAGAGTCATGGGTCACTACTCCAACGAGTGCCCCAAGAAGCTTGCCACAGCAACCAATGTGAATGCACCTTCCCAACAGCAACACTGTGTCTAGCCTAGAAAGAGATTCGCTCCAGGAAACCCGCACAACCATAATGGCCGTCTGTTCCATATGAATGCTGAGGAAGCCCAAGAAGCGCCAAATGTCATGCTGGGTATGTTTTCTGTTAACTCAGTATTAGCAAGAGTATTGTTTGATTCTAGAGCATCGCACTCGTTTGTTACAGAAGAATTTGCACGCACTAGTAAGATTCAACCAACCAATCTGAAGCATGTTATGATAGTTCAAATCCCTGGTTCAACCACCAAAGCTAGAAAAGTTTACAAGGCCTTACCTATTAGAATACACGGGATAGATTTTTATGCCAATCTAATAGTACTTGGAACCAAAGGTTTGGAAGTAGTGCTAGGATGGATTGGATGTCGAAACATCAAGGATTAATCGACTGTGCTAAGAAAGCCATAACCATGACCAGTAGCACCGGAGTATCAGTTGAACATGTATCTGAGACTTTGCCCCGTCAATTCAAGTGCAACAAGAGTCTAGCCAAGACCACCATTGACCAAGTCAGAGTAGTCTGTGAATACCCTGATGTATTTCTAGAAGAATTGCCCGGTATGCCCCCAGATCGGGATATCGAGTTTATCATTGAACTAATCCCTGGAACCAGACCCATAGCTCAGAGACCCTATACTATGAACCCATATGAACTAGTGGAGCTGAAGAAGCAACTTGATGATATGCTGGGAAAATGAGTGATTCAACTAAGTGCATCGCCATGGAGATCACCTGTTTTGTTTATGGATAAGAAGGATGGTGCCAACCGTCTTTGTACAGATTATCGGAAGCTGAACGACGTCACTATCAAGAACAAGTACCCTTTGCCAAAGATAGAAGAGTTGTTCGATCAACTGACTGGTGCTAGTGTGTTTTCTAAGATAGATCTTAGAACTAGTTATCATCAATTGAAGATTCGGGCAACAGTTATCCCAAAGACTGCCTTCACCACCAGATATGGATTGTATGAGTATAATGTCATGTCTTTTGGATTAACCAATACCCCCGCTTATTTCATGAATCTCATGAATAAGATTTTTATGAACTTTTTGGATAAGTTTGTCGTTGTGTTTATCGGCGACATTCTGATCTACTCCAAATCAGAAGAGGACCATGAGCAACATCTGAGAACCATCCTTGAAACCCTTAGAGAGCATTAGTTGTATGCCAAGTTAAGCAAGTGTGATTTTTGGTTAAAAGAAGTAGGATTCCTAGGCCATATCTTGTCGATAGGAGGAGTCGCTGTTGATCCCGCCAAGATTAAGGATGTTGAAGAATGGAAAGCCTCGACCACCCAAACAGAAGTCCGCTGATACATTGCAAATGTATCTATAATTTTTGATGTTCCATGCTTGGTTTTATCTATTTTCTTATGTTTTGTCCAAACTTTGGAGTACTTTTCATATGATTTCTTGGACTAACCTATTAACAAGAGCCATAGTGCCAGCTGCCTATTTTCTGCTGTTTTGGTTCTAGGAAGTCAGAAAATGAATATTCTCGGAATTGGACGGGACAAAAGCCAAAGTTATTATTTTACCGAGGGACACTTGGAGCCAGAATACAAGACGGAGAAGGGCCAGAGGGTGGCCACACCACCAGGTGGTGCAGGCCAGGCCAGGCCGCGCCAGGGGGTGGTGTGGGCCCCTCCGGCACCCCCTCGGTCTCCCCTCTCGCCTATAAGAGCCTCCCGATGCAAAAACCCTAGATCGTCAATCAGAAATCCACGAAAAGTTCCGTAGCGCCGCCGCCACCGAAGGGGAGATTCGGGGGATGGAAAGTCTCTGTTCTGGCACCCTGCCGGGATGGGGAAGTGCCCCCGGAGCCATCTCCATCGATCTCCACCACCATCTCCATCACCATTGCTGATTCCCATGATGAGGAGGGAGTAGTTCTCTCTCGAGGCTAAGGGTTCTACCGGTAGCTATGTGTTCATCTCTCTCTCTCTCTATGCATGATCATATTGTGATCATGAGCTTGTAATCTATAGATCTACCTTGCTACTCAAGTGCTTTAATAGATCTCTGCTCTCCCCATGTGTGTGAAAGTGACAGCGTGCACACCATGGTGGCACTTAGGCTAGAGATTACAAATACTTGTTATGAGTTATATTTGGAGTTGGATGTCTTTATGAAATTGTGGTGTTTGTTGGAACCATATAGTGCTCAAGGTGAGAGTGTGGGATTATCTAGATGCGGAAAGCGAACTTTGAGGTGTGCTGTTATAGCCCTACCATCTATTAGAGTCTCCAACCGGAGAGTAGTTAAGAGTAGTATCATAAAGAGAAGATATTTATATGAGGGTGTTTTTAGTGAAAGTATGATCCCTAGGCCTTGTTTCTAAGCACTGAAACACCGTTTGCTACTAGATCTGTTACATGTTTTCTTGCTTCCATCTTTATTTCAGTTTGCCTTTAGTCTTTTCCACGCCATCAAGCTATTTTCTATCACCGTTACCACTTATCATTATCCATACCACTTGTATTTCACTATCTCTTCGCCGAACTAGTGCACCTATACACCTGACAAGTGTATTGGGTGTGTTGGGGACACAAGAGACTTCTTGTGTCTTGATTGCAGGGTTGCTTGAGAGGGCATACCTTTGACCACTTCCTCCCTGAGTTCAATAAACCTTGGGTGATCCACTTAAGGGAAAACTTGCTGCTGTTCTACAAACCTCTGCACTCGGAGGCCCAACAACTATCTACAAGAATAGAAGTGCATAGACATCAAGCTATTTTATAGCGCCGTTGCCGGGGAGGAAAGGTAAAAGGTATTCACACCAGAGGATTAAAGAAGAACAACCTCCCACGGCAAACGCCTATTTTCTAGCACCATTGCCGGGGAGGTAAGGTAAAAGGTACTCACATCCTACGGTGTGAGTGCTCGAAGTTATTTCCTTTAGATTCTGCAATTTTGTCTTTTTGTTTCTTGTTTTCACTAGTTAGGCTTAATGGAAAACAACAACAAAATTAGAGAGCTTTATAGTATTTATCTTGAGCTAGGACATGAAGTGTTTGAAGAGAAAAATTAAAAAAACGTATGGAACTTTATTTGCATGCTAATAGCAATATTGTTAGTATGAATTCTTTGGACACCATTATTGCTAATGCTATGGAAAAGTCTAAGCTAGGGGAAGCTGGTTTTGATGAGCATGATATTTTTAGTCCCCCAAGCACGGAGCAGAAACTTTACTTTGATGATACTATGCCTCCGATATATGATGATTACAATGATGAATATGTTATTTTCAGTTCTCTTACTATTGAGGAGAAAATTAATTATGATTACAATATGACTCCTATATTTCATGATTATGGTGATGAGAATAATAATGATAGCTATTTTGTTGAATTTGCTCCCACTATAATTAATAAGAATAACTATGCTTATGTGGAGAGTAATAATGAATATATGCATGTGGCTCATGATAAGAATGTTTTATGTGATAATTATATTGTTAATTTTATTCATGATGCTACTAAAAAGTTATTATGAGAGAGGGAAACATAGTTTTATGTATCTCAACAATATTAGGTTTCCCCTCTTTATGTTGAAAGTCTTGAAGTTGCACTTGTTTTGCTTTCCTATGCTTATTGCTTTGTGCTTTCATGACTTGTTTCTTTACAAGATTCTTATGCATAGGAAGTGGGTTAGACTTAAATGTGCTTTGAATTTGCTTCTTGATGCTCTCTTTTACTTCAAGTCATATTTCTTATGTGAGCATCTTCTCAAACTATCATGCCTAACTTAAAGGCATTAAAGAAAAGTACTTATTGGGAGATAATCCAAAAGTTTTAGATGAGTCTTTGGAAGTTATTACCTCTGTAATAACCGCTCCTTATCCTTTTTATTTGCTTTTTGTGCCAAGAGTAACCTCTAATGAGAGAGAAGTAATGATTGGGAAAGTTATTGTACCGAAACAGATTTCTGTGCTTCACCAGAAAAATTCGTGTAAAATCTCTGTACGTCCTTTTGAGGCGTGAATTTTTGTGCTTCTGCCCTAGGTTGTTATCTAACTTTCGTTAGTTCAACACGTTTTGATTTGAGCAGCAGAAGGTCTTCAAAAACATTCGTATTTACCTGCTGGTCTGTTTTGACAAATTTCTACCATTTTCTACATTTGCTTCTTGTTGGTTCCTTTTTTAGTTCTTTTAGGGAATTGAGATTTTTGAGGGAAGTGCTACAGTAGCTAGTGTTTTAATGGAAGTTTTATTGGTGTTGGAACTGAACCTAAAGACCTATTATCTTGAGTGCACTAATGTTGCAAATAAAGATTGTGTGAAGTTTTGTATGAAGGAAAAATTTCAGGTGTATGGAAGGAATGAGTAATGAGATGAGGGATGGACTCAAACTCAAGCTCGGGGATGCCACACGTGTCACCCCAAGAAATATCCAAGAAGTACAAGCGTCAAAGCTTGGGGATGCCCAAGGCATCCCCTTCTTCAACAATAAAAATCCCAGGTTTCTTCCAAACACTTCATTTTTATTGTTTCATGCATAGTTGTGTTGTTCTTGGAGCGTCTTTGTTTTCATTTTTGGTTTTTAGTTTGCTTGGTTTTATTAGTTTGCTTGAATAAATTGGTTGGACCCCCTCTTTCATACATTGGTTTTCAAATAGTTTGGTTTGGATTGGAAAAGAGTAGGAAAGTTCATGCTTAAGTGGTAAAGAGAGCTTGTTTTTGACTGTGGCCTATGCTTTGTCATGCCATGCTTGATATTGTTTTGGATTTATGCTTAGTATTCTTTGCTGTAGCATGACTTGTTATAAACAATTGAGATTGCTTAATGTGCCTTGGATGAATCATGCGTTGTTTTAGCATATTAAAAGCATAGTATTGTGGTATTCTCCTTTGATGCTTTATTTGGGTTGACTTGGCGCATGCTCACACCATGTTATGACTATCCAAAGTCACCATAAGCCTTTATGATCCTTTAGTTTTCAACTTGTAGTATCACTTTATGCTTTCATCAATGATGTTTTTCGCTCTACATGATTATGGCCATTCTTGCTCTCTTAGTTGGTTGCTCCCAGCCTTTTGCTAGCCTCCACAACCAAGTATGAGTTCCACTCATGCATCCAACTCCCTAAACCAAGTTATTCCAAAGAGTCCACCATACCTACCTATTAGCATATGCTATTCCAAGTATATTCATGTTTTTGTTTACCTTCCAAATTAAACTTGTTATGAGAAAACTAGTGATTAAAGCTCTCACGAACTTGATGGCACACTTTACTTTCTTGCACTTAATAAACTTGAACCATTGGGTCCTTCTTTGATGCGTATATGCTTGTGCTTTATAAGTTGAAGTTAGCAGAACCATGTATCATGGGGAACGCTTTCAACATTGCACTTGTACTTTGTACCCCGTTGATATCATGTTCTTTTGCTTATGGATCTCAGCGGTGTGAAATAAAATTGGAACTTGTAAGATCATGGAGTTTGTATGTGTGTTAGAGAAACGCCTGGGCCGCTTGCCTAATCCATGCCTAATCATGGTGGAAACTTGCAACATAACCATAATGAGCACTCTACGAAGCATCCTCAATAAAAACCTATGCAAATAGCAAATAAAAAGATCGCTGAGATGCTCATTGTATGCTTGCCTTGTCATTTTGATTATGGGATAGATCCTGTATCATGTGCAAGGGGTACCCTGTTGGCGGTTCTTTATGATACATATGTACTTACAATGACAAGAGCTTACTTGTGACTAAAGTTGAGTAGCATGAGGTTCGGTCTTCCTAAGTAAGGGGCATGAGACTTCGGTTTATAACTTGTCAAGCATATCCTCTTAGTTGTGTCACTTTAACCTTAATCACCTAAAGATGCTTATGATAGGGGCAATGAGAGCTGACAGCTAATAAGTACCATAATTTTTGGAAGCTCTTTATGAGACTTGAATCCCTACTTCCTTCTATGAAGGCATTTCTTTTACTTTTTTTGTTGAGTCTCCACCTTCTACCTTTATGCACCAACTTTGAGAGCATAGTGGCCATTCTTAGTTCTATGTGCATTGTCCCAAGACTTGTTGATTGATGCATAGCTTTGGTATTGCTTGTTTTAAACTATTTGTATCTAGTCACTCTTATTAACTTTGAAGGTGTCCTATGCATTTATATTTGCTACTCTATGAGGGACAAGCTGAATGCCACTATGCTATGTTTTCTTTATGTGAAACAAACAAACGTCTTGCAAAGCATTCTTATTCATTAATCTTTTGTTTAAGCCTTATCATGTTGCAACATAGTTTCTTTATCTTATTACTAGAACTTTGTCTTTCATGTTATGATTGAAGTACTATGATCCCAGCTTTGAATGTTTTACAAGTACTTTGATCAAGTTTATGATGGTGCACGTCACCTCAAAAATTATTCTTTCTTTTTATCACTTACCTACTCGAGGACGAGCAGGAGTTAAGCTTGGGGATGTTGATACATTTCAAATGTATCTATAATTTTTGATGTTCCATGCTTGGTTTTATCTACTTTCTTATTTTTTGTCCACACTTTGGAGTACTTTTCATATGATTTCTTGGACTAACCTATTAACAAGAGCCATAGTGCCAGCTGCCTATTTTATGCTGTTTTTGGTTCCAGGAAGTCAGAAAATGAATATTCTCAGAATTGGACGGGACAAAAGCCAAAGTTATTATTTTACCGGGGGACACTTGGAGCCAGAATACAAGACGGAGAAGGGCCAGAGGGTGGCCACACCACCTGGTGGCGCGGGCCAGGCCAGGCCATGCCAGGGGGTGGTGTGGGCCCCTCCGGCACCCCCTACGTCTCCCCTCTCGCCTATAAGAGCCTCCCGATGCAAAAACCCTAGACCGTCAATCAGAAATCCACGAACAGTTCCGCAGCGCCGCCGCCACCGAAGGGGAGATTCAGGGGACAGAAAGTCTCTGCTCCGGCACCCCGCCGGGACGGGGAAGTGCCCCCGGAGCCATCTCCATCGATCTCCACCACCATCTCCATCACCATTGCCGATTCCCATGATGAGGAGGGAGTAGTTCTCTCTCGAGGCTAATGGTTCTATCGGTAGCTATGTGTTCATCTCTCTCTCTCTATGCATGATCATATTGTGATCATGAGCTTGTAATCTATAGATATACCTTGCTACTCAAGTGCTTTAATAGATCTCTGCTCTCCCCATGTGTGTGAAAGTGACATCGTGCACACCATGGTGGCACTTAGGCTAGAGATTACAAATACTTGTTATGAGTTATATTTGGAGTTGGATGTCTTTATGAAATTGTGGTGTTTGATGGAACTATCTAGTGCTCAAGGTGACAGTGTGGGATTATCTAGATGCGGAAAGCGAACTTTGAGGTGTGCTGTTATAGCCCTACCATCTATTAGAGTCTCCAACCGGAGAGTAGTTAAGAGTAGTATCATAAAGAGAAGATATTTATATGAGAGTGTTTTTTAGTGAAAGTATGATCCCTAGGCCTTGTTTCTAAGCACTGAAACACCGTTTGCTACTAGATCTGTTACATGTTTGCTTGCTTCCATCTTTATTTCAGTTTGCCTTTAGTCTTTTCCACGCCATCAAGCTATTTTCTATCACCATTACCACTTATCATTATCCATACCACTTGTATTTCACTATCTCTTCGCCGAACTAGTGCACCTATACACCTGACAAGTGTATTGAGTGTGTTGGGGACACAAGAGACTTCTTGTATCTTGATTGCATGGTTGCTTGAGAGGGCATACCTTTGACCACTTCCTCCATGAGTTCGATAAACCTTGGGTGATCCACTTAAGGGAAAACTTGTTGCTGTTCTACAAACCTCTGCACTTGGAGGCCCAACAACTGTCTACAAGAATAGACGTGCATAGACATCATTCGCGCATTTCTTGGATTAGCCGGATACTACCGCAAGTTCGTTGAAGAATTTTTGAGCATCGCAAGACCGATGACCCAGTTGCTAAAGAAAGATAAGACGTTTGAATGGATTGACAAATGTGAAGCCAGTTTTCAAGACCTTAAGAAGAGATTAGTTTCTGCCCCAATTTTGATCATGCCGGATATCAAGAAGCCTTTTGATGTGTATTGTGACACATCCAAGATTGGTCTCGGATGTGTATTGATGCAAGAAGGCAAAGTTATATCCTATCTGTCCAAACAACTGAAGCAGCATGAGCAGAACTATCCAACCCATGACCCCGAGCTAGCAGCCGTAGTTTTAGCTTTGAAGACATGGCGTCATTACCTTATGGGTAACCGTTGTGAGATTTATTCGGATCACAAGAGTCTGAAGTATATCTTCACCCAGAAGAAGTTGAATATGAGGCAAAGGAGATGGATTGAGTTAATCAAGGATTATGACCTTGACATTCACTATCACCCCGGCAAAGCCAATGTGGTAGCGGATGCTCTTAGCAGATTGCCGTGTAGATTAAATACCATGATTAAGGAAGCCCAACCAAGCCTACATGAGGAGATGGAAAATTTCAGAGTGGAGCTAGTTATCAAAGGATTCTTAGCTAGCATAGAACTCCAACCCACTTTGATTAGTCAGATAAAAGAGGCCCAGAAAGGAAACGCAAGTATCGATGGAATCAAGCGTCGTATCAGAACAGGAAAGGTACCCGGATTCACTGAAGATGAAGGATTTTTGTGGTACAAAGGACGTATCTATGTTCCAGCAGATTCAGAGTTAAAACAAGTCATTATGCAGGAAGCTCATGATACTCTTTATTCTATCCACCTGGGAGGAACGAAGATGTATCAGGATTTGAAGGAGCAATTTTGGTGGTACAAAATGAAGAGAGAAGTCGGAAGCTACATAGCCAAGTGTGATATCTGTCAGAGAGTCAAGGCGGAACATCAGAGACCCACAGGACTTTTGCAACCATTGCAGATTCCAGAATGGAAATGGGATTCTGTCGGAATGGACTTTATCACAGGTTTGCCTACATCTAGTAGGGGAAATGACTCTATTTGGGTCATAGTAGATAGACTATCCAAGGTAGCCCATTTCATACCCGTCAAGACAACCTACCAAAGTTCGAAGCTAGCAGAGTTGTATATCGCTAGAATCGTCAGTTTGCATGGAACCCCCAAGACCATAGTATCGGATCGAGGAACCCAGTTTACCTCAAGATTTTGGCAGAAAGTCCAGGAAGGATTAGGAACCAAACTGAATTTCAACACAGCTTTTCACCCGCAAACCGGCGGACAAACTAAAAGAGTCAACCAGATCTTAGAAGATATGTTGAGAGCTTATGTGTTAGAATATGGATCTAATGGGAAGATTTTCTACCTTTTGCGGAAGTTTCTTACAACAATAGTTATCAAGCCAGTTTGCAAATGGCCCCATTTGAATTTCTATATGGAAGGAAGTGTCGTACCCCGTTGAATTGGTCGCAAGTAGGAGAGAGTCAGATCTTCAGACCCGACATTCTCCGAGAAACTGAAGAGAAGGTTCACAAAGTCTGTGAGCATCTCAAGACCGCTCAATCCAGACAGAAGAGTTATGCGGACAAAAGACATCGAGACCTAACCTTCAATGTCAGAGATTTTGTGTATCTCAAAGTGTCGCACTTGAAGGGAATGCAACGTTTTCGTCTGAAAGGAAAGTTAGCCCCCAGATATATTGGAACCTTCAAGATATTGAATTGCCGAGGAGAAGTATCTTACCAACTGGAACTGCCTGAAGAGATGTCAGCCGTGCATAATGTGTTCCATATCTCGTTACTTCGCAAATGCTTATAAGTTCCGAAGAAGACCAAAGTATTCAAGAACATCGATCACAGAGCCTTAGATATTGACAAGGATCTAACTTATCGTGAAGTGCCCATCCGTATCTTCAAAAAAGCATTTAGAACCACCCGGACCCAAAGTATCAAGTTTCTCAAAATCTAGTGGAGTAACCATACTAAAGAAGAAGCCACCTAGGAACGAGAAGATTACATTGGGACTGAGTTTCCAAATCTCTTTAGTCCCTAGTTTTTACTGAATCTCGGGACGAGATTCTGTTTAAGGAGGGAAGGTTTGTAACATCCCAAAAATATTAATCAAGCTGATCAAGCTCTAATCACCCAAGTTTAGGGTTAACAAAAACTTTTAGTATTAAACTTAATAAGAGTGCATGTGTGATTTGCATTAGTGTATGAATGCTTGCAATTTCCATAATTGATTGTTACTAATGATATAGATTGGTTTAAAGATGAATACTAAATTATCTAGATCATTCCCAAGCAGAATCAAATGAAACTGAAATCATATATAGATCATATAAGAAAATGGTCGTTTTGGCCAAACTCATCCACTAGACCACTTTGTGTGTTCCTAGTAAAGGATTTCCAACAAAAACATTTCCAAATCTTTTCACCCCTTGCTAGACCAAGTAAAAGTGAATACAAGCAAACTTTACAAATTGGCTAAAACTATTTTCAAATCTATTTAAGATGTAGTGCAAAATTGAATCAAGTTCATATGTATAGATCATCACTTTTCAAAAACCATTCAAATCAATTCCCCTTGACAATTCCCAGCAACCACAAACTACTAAGCAAGCAACAAGAGCACTCACCAAAATTCATCCAAAAATTTGAAAGTTGAATTCATCCGGCCATTTCATCAAACACCTGGCAGGCACAATACAACCTCACCAACTATATGCTATTTCGAGTTATCAATTGTTCAACTTTTGTACTGCAATCAACACATTGAATTATCCTAGATCATCACTGGTACTTGGCCGTGCAAAGGAGGGGCATCACTGGCCACACTGACCAGTGCCACGCCCGTACCGAGCCGGCCATGCCGGTCGAGCACGAACAACTCACAGCACGCTGCACCGCCCTCACCCACGATCTCCAACAATTCACCGTGACCTCACCACCCCCTGTCCACCCCTTGACCCAAGGAGAGAAGTGGAGACGCTGAAAACTGTGTGCCCATTTAAGCCGTGGCCATGCCGAGCGCACGAGGAGCGCCGCAGCTTCCTCGCACACACACGCCGTGCCTCGCTCTCTCCGCCCGTACCCACGAACGCCGTAGCACCAGTGACCTCCCAGACATGACCGTTCACCGCTGCTTGCCCCGTGACCACCGTACCAAGTGACGAACGTCTGCGTACTCGCCAAGCATATCCCGGCCAATGGAGACCGCCCCTTGTCGTGCCATCACTCGTGTGACGATCTCCATAGTCCCCTGCACCGACCCATGCCCTCCGCCGTGATGAACGCGGCCTGTAGCAATGTCACCGGAGTAGCAAGACCATGTCGCACTGCCTCCACCCTGGGTGTATAAATAGAGGCCACCCTAGACCTCTACACACCATTCCACTCCTCTCTCTCTCAGCAACACCCCAGACGTTTCCCCGGAGCAAGGTGAGCACCAGTCCACTGGCATTTGACCGGAGTTCGCCGTAGCGGTCGAGGAGGAGAGCCGTTGATTGCAACCACCCCAGGAGCTTCCGTGACCATGCCTCGAACCGCCGTCGACAACAACCCCATTCGCCCCCATCATCGACCTTAGCTGGAGCCCATGTGAGCCTCACATGACCCCCACCACCGTGTTAGGGTTAGAATCTCGCCGGAGCTGTTCGCCGTAGACGATGCACATCAGTCGTTAGATCCTAGTCTAATCGTAGCGCTGAGATTAAATGATACTGTTTCGGCTTAGTTGAGTTGCTGACGCGTGGGATCGTGTTGTCAGCAGTCAGCTGTGCCAGCGTTGTGCAGTTGGGCCGGCCCATTTACATTCCCGCCCAGAGCCCGTGATACGTTGCTAACGTATCCATAATTTTTGTTGTTCCATGCTTGGTTTTTATCTACTTTCTTATGTTTTGTTCCAACTTTGGAGTATTTTCACACCCTTTCTTGGACTAACTATTAATAAGATGCCACAGTGTCAGCTGCCTGTTTTCTGCTATTTTTGGTTCCAGGAAAGTCAAAAAATGAATATTCTCGGAATTGGACGGGACAAAAGCCAAAGTCAATTTTTCACCGAGGGGGACACCGAGGCAGAATACGAGACGGAGAGGGGCCAGGGGCGGCCACACCACCTGGCCGCGTGGCTAGGACTAGCCCGCATCAGGGGGTGGTGCGGCCACCCAGGGCACCCCCTCAGCCTTCCATTTCTCCTATAAGATGCCTCCGATACAGAAACCCTAAGTACCCGATCAAAATTTCACGAAAGAGTCTGTAGCCACCGTCATCTCCATCCCTAGATCGGGAGGTATCAGAAGCTCTTCTCAGCACCCTTCCAGAGAGGGGGATTCACCCTAGAGGCCTTCTTCATCATCATGCAAGCCTACAGTGTGATGCGTGAGTAGTTCATCCTTGGACTACAGGTCCATGTAGTAGCTAGATGCGTGGTTATTCTCCTTTGTGCTATCATGTTTAGATCTTGTGAGCTCGGTTCATGATCAAGATCATCTATTTATAATCCTACATGTTGTGTTTGCGGGGATCCAATGGATATTGAGATACTATTTCAGATTGATTATTGATTATATCATGTCTTTGTTATTTGTGATCTTGCATGCTTTCCATTGTTAGTAGCTATCTTGGCCAAGTAGGTGCTAGCAACTCCAAGAGTTAGTATTTATGCTCGATAGTGGGTTCATGCCTCTAGTAATCTAGGGAAGTGACAGAAATCTCTAAGGTACTAGATGTGATGTTGCTACTAGGGAGAAAACAACAATCCTTTGTTCATAGAACAATCGTATTGTTTATTTTACATGCAATGCGTAATGCAATTATCTGTTGCTTGCACCTTAATACTGGAGGGGGTTCAGATGATAACCTATAGGTGGATTATTAGTCATAGATGCAGTTGGATTATGGTCTATGTATAATGTTGTAATGCCCAATCAAATCACAAAGGAGTCAAGATGATTAGTATATGCATGTATGCTTTCTCGATGTTTGTCAATTGCCCCACTGTAATTTGTTCACCGAACATGTTATCTATCTTAAGGAGAGCCACTACCAGTGAACTATGGACCTCGGTCCTTTCTTTTACCATCAATCTACAACTGCTTACTATTTTCTGTTTACTTTCTGCAAGCTTTTACTTTCTTCCACACGATACGTTTAATCCTTTATTTTCAGCAAAACCGGTGAGATTGACAACCTCACTATAAGTTGGGGGCAAAGTTCTGTGGTTGTGTTGTGCAGGATTCAAAGTTGGCAACAACACCTTGGGGTGTTTCCTTGCTCCTACTGGTTCGATAACCTTGGTTTCATAACTGAGGGAAAACTTGATGCTGTGCTCATCATACCTTCCTCTTCGGGTGCCCCAACGAGCTCGATATATTTTGGGCCATCAAGCATATTTTCTGGCGTCGTTGCTGGGGAGTCAAGGACATCTTCACAAGGGGAGTCCCTCATAACCAATCTCTTTACTTTGTTATTTTTGTTTTGCTTAGTTTATTTTCTACTTTGTTTGCTTGTTTCTTTATCAAAAACACACAAAAAATAGTTTTACTAGTTTGCTTTCTTTACTAAAAACACACAAAAATTAAGTCTTTCTATAGTTGTTACCTCTTTATTAGCTCACCATGTTGATCCCTAAGTTCACCCTGAAAGACCTTTCAATAGGTAGTGGCTCTATAATTGGAAAATATAATATTTAAGAATTCTTTAATCATGTTAGTAAGCATGAGGAGATTGAGGATAGATCCCTTGCAGAACTTGCTCCAAATTATGAAATTCCTGCAGCTTCTTTAGTTCACATGTTGGAAGCTAGGTTTGTTAACCTTAACCCCTTAATGCAAGTAATGTTTCTTAAACTTAAAGAAATTGAGAACCCTTAAAAGAGAGATTTTATTCTGGAAACTTTGCTTAAGGAATTCTATGATTTGCCAAGGAAGCTAGGAAAGTCTTTGAACGTTTTAATATGCTAGGATCATGTGTAGATGTTATTGGTACATGAGAAAAGATGGACAAAACTGAACCTAATGGGGAGGAAATTAAGATACCAATACCCTTTAAACTTGCAACAATACATGAAGCCATAGAAAAGAATCTTGATTGGATTGTTCCTGAAAACCCATTTGATGAAAATTGTGAACCCAAGAGCATTGAGAGAGGATACTCTAGAACTTATTTGGATGAGATACCTTGCCTTGTTGAAGATATTTCTGGTATCAATCTTAATGCTTCTTCATTTGAGAACACTTGATTCTTTTTCTTCCTTCTTATGCCAAACTTAAAGGCGTTAAATAAAAGTATTTATTGGGAGATAACCCAAAAGTTTTAGATGAGTCTTGGAAGTTATTACTTCTGTAATAACCGCTCCTTATCCTTTTTATTTTCTTTTTGTGCCAAGAGTAACCTCTAATGAGAGAGAAGTAATGCTGGAGAAAGTTGTTGTCCCGAAACATATTTTTGTTCTTCACCGTAAAAATTCGTGTAAACTCTCTATACATCTTTTTGAGGCGTAAATTTTTGTTCTTCTGAACCAGGTTGTTATCTAACTTTCGTTAGTTCAACTCTTTTTGATTTTAGCAACAGAAGGTCTTCGAAAAAATTCGTCTTTACCTGCTGGTTTGTTTTGAGAGATTTCCGCCATTATTTGCATTTGCTTCTTGTTTGTTCCTTTTTAAGTTCTTTTGGGGAATTGAGATTTTTGAGGGAAGTGCTACATTAGCTTGTGTTTTAATGGAAGTTTTATTGATGTTGAAACTGAAGCCAAAGACTTATTATCTTGAGTGCACTAATGTTGCTAATAAAGATTGTGTGAAGTTTTGTATGAAGAAAAATTTCAGGTGTATGGAAGGAATGAGTAATGAGATGAAGAATGGACTAAAGCTCAAGCTTGGGGATGACAAGCGTGTCACCCTAAGAAATATCCAAGAAGTAAAAGTGTCAAAGCTTGGGGATGCCCAAGGCATCGCCTTCTTCATCAATAAAAATCCCAGGTTTGTTCCAAACACTTCATTTTTAATGTTTCATGCAGAGTTGTGTTGTTCTTGGAGCGTCTTCTTTTTCGTTTTGTTTTTTTTGTTTGCTTGGTTTCTTAGTTTGATGAATAAATTGGTTGGACCCCCTCTTTCATACATTAGTTTTCAAATAGTTTGGTTTGGATTGGAAAAGAGTAGGAAAGTTCATGCTTAAGTGGTAAAGAGAGCTTGTTTTTGACTGTGGTTTATGCTTTGTCATGCCATGCTTGATATTATTTGGCTTTATGCTTATGATCTTTGCCGTAGCATGACATTTTATAAACAATTGAGATTGCTTAATGTGTCGTGGAAGAATCATGCGTTGTTTTAGCCTATTAAAGCATAGTATTGTGGTATTCTCCTTTGATGCTTTATTTGGGTTGACTTGGCGCATGCTCACACCATGTTATGACCATCACAAGTCACCATAGCCTTTATGATCCTTTAGTTTTCGACTTCTAATATCACTTTATGCTTTAATCAATGATGTTTTGTCGCTCTGCATGATTATGGCCATTATTGCTCTCTTAGTTAGTCGCTCCCAGTCTTTTGCTAGCCTCTGTAATCAAGTATGAGTTCCACTCATGCATCCAACTCCTAAAACCAAGTTATTCCAAAGAGTCCACCATACCTTCCTATTATCATTTGCTATTCCAAGTATATTCATGTTTTTATCTACCTTCCAAATTAAACTTGTTATTTGAAAATTAGTGATTAAAGCTCTCACGAACTTGATGGCACACTTTACTTTCTTGCAATTAGTAAACTTGACCCATTGTGTCCATCTTTGTTGCGTATATGCTTGCGCTTTATAAGTTGAAATTAGCAGAACCATGTACCATGGGGAACACTTTCAACATTGCACTTGTACATTGTACCCCGTTGATATCATGTTCTTTTGCTTATGGATCCCGGCGGTGTGAAATAAAAGTGGAACTTGTAACATCATGGAGTTTGTATGTGTGTTAGAGAAATGCCTGAGCCTCTAGCCTAAGCCATGCCTAATCATGGTGGAAACTTGCAGCGTAACCATAATGAGCACTCTATGAAGCATCCTGAATAAAAACCTAAGCAAATAGCAAATAAAAAGATCACTGGGATGCTCATTGTCTGCTTGCCTTGTGATTTTGATTATGGGATAGCTCCTGTATCATGTGCAAGGGGTACCCCGTTGGCGGTTCTTTATGATACATATGTACTTACAATGACAAGAGCTTACTTGTGACTAAAGTTGAGTAGCATGAGGTTCGGTCTTCATAAGTAAGGGGCATGAGACTTCGGTTTATAACTTGTCAAGCATATCCTCTTAGTTGTGTCACTTTAACCTTAATCACCTAAAGATGCTTATGATAGGGGAAATGAGAGCTGAAAGCTAATAAGTACCATAATTTTTGGAAGCTCTTTATGAGACTTGAATCCCTACTTCCTTCTATGAAGCCCTTTCTTTTACTTTTTTGTTGAGTCTCCACCTTCTACCTTTATGCACCTACTTTGAGAGCATAGTGGCCATTCTTAGTTCTATGTGCATTGTCCCAAGACTTGTTGATTGATGCATAGCTTTGGTATTTCTTGTTTTAAACTATTTGTATCTAGTCACTCTTATGAACTTTGAAGGTGTCCTATGCATTTATATTTTCTACTCTACGAGGGACAAGCTGAATGCCACTATGCTATGTTTTCTTTATGTGAAACAAACAAACGTCTTGCAAAGCATTCTTATTCATTAATCTTTTGTTTGTGCCTTATCATGTTGCAACATAGTTTCTTTATCTTATTGCTAGAGCTTTGTCCTTCATGTTATGATTGAAGTACTATGATCCCAGCTTTGAATGTTTTACAAGTACTTTGATCAAGTTTATGATTGTGCATGTCACCTCAAAAATTATTCTTTCTTTTTATCACTTACCTACTCGAGGACGAGCAGGAGTTAAGCTTGGGGATGTTGATACATTTCAAATGTATCTATAATTTTTGATGTTCCATGCTTGGTTTTATTTACTTTCTTATGTTTTGTCCACACTTTGGAGTACTTTTCATATGATTTCTTGGACTATCCTATTAACAAGAGCCATAGTGCCAGCTGCCTGTTTTCTATTGTTTTTGGTTCCAGGAAAGTCAGAAAATGAATATTCTCGGAATTGGACGGGACAAAAGCCAAAGTCAGTTTTTCACCGAGGGGGACATGGAGCCAGAATACGAGACGGAGAGGGGCCATGGGGCGGCCACACCACCTAGCCGCGTGGATAGGCCTGGCCCGCGCCAGGGGGTGGTGCGGCCACCCAGGGCACCCCTCAACCTCCCATTTCGCCTATAAGATGCATCCGATATAGAAACCCTAAGTACCCGATAAAAATTCCATGAAAGAGTCTATAGCCGCCGTCATCTCTATCCCTAGATCGGGAGGGATCAGAAGCTCTTCTTGGCACCCTGCCAGAGAGGGGGATTCACCCTGGAGGCCTTCTTCATCATCATGCAAGCCTCGGGTGTGATTCGTGAGTAGTTCATCCTTAGACTACGGGTCCATGTAGTAGCTAGATGGCTGGTTCTTCTCCTTTGTGCTATCATGTTTAGATCTTGTGAGCTCCGTCCATGATCAAGATCATCTATTTGTAATCCTACATGTTGTGTTTGCGGGGATTCGATGGACATTGAGATGCTATTTCAGATTGATTATTGATTCTATCATGTCTTTTTTATTTGTGATCTTGCATACTTTCCATTGTTAGTAGCTATCTTGGCCAAGTAGGTGCTAGCAACTCCAAGAGTTAGTATTTATGCTCGATAGTGGGTTCATTCCTCTAGTAATCTGGGGAAGTGACAGAAATCTCTAAGGTACTAGATGTGTTGTTGCTACTAGGGAGAAAACAACAATCCTTTGTTCATAGAACAATCGTATTG
The DNA here is from genome assembly GCA_910589775.1 of Avena eriantha. NCBI lineage: Eukaryota > Viridiplantae > Streptophyta > Magnoliopsida > Poales > Poaceae > Avena > Avena eriantha. The sequence continues at coordinate 414,211,687 of OU342744.1, read as the reverse complement.
TTTACTTTACACACAATGCGTAATGCAATTAACTGTTGCTTGCAACTTAATACTGGAGAGGGTTTGGATGATAACCTGAAGGTGGATTATCAGTCATAGATGCAGTTGGATTACGGTCTATGTATAATGTTGTAATGCCCAGTCAAATCTCAAAGGAGTCAAGATGATTAGTATATGCATGTATGCTTCCTCGATGTTTGTCAATTTCCCCGTTGTAATTTTTTCACCCAAAATGTTATCTATCTTAAGGAGAGCCACCACTAGTTAACTATGGACCTCGGTCCTTTATTTTACCATCAATCTACAACTGTTTACTGTTTTCTATTTACTTTCTGCAAGCTTTTACTTTCTTCCACACGATACGTTTAATCCTTTGTTTTCAGCAAAACCGGCGAGATTGACAACCCCACTGTAAGTTGGGGGCAAAGTTCTGTGGTTGTGTTGTGCAGGATTCCAAGTTGGCAACAACACCTTGGAGGTGTTTCCTTGCTCCTACTGATTCGATAACCTTGGTTTCATAACTGAGGGAAAACTTGTTGATGTGCTCATCATACCTTCCTCTTGGTATTCCCCAACGAGCTCGATAAATTTTGGGCCATCAGCCCGTTGATTCAAATAGACTTTTTCCATTTTAGTTAAAACCATATTCTGTTAGTAGATTCAAAAATCAATTCAAAGAGATTCACAAAACCAAAATGCATGATTCCAATTTTGTTGGAAAGGTATTCAAATTATCTAATCACTCCCGTTGGATGCAACCCAATTGGAATTACATATCACCTATACCAGAAATAACAAGACAGAGACTTTTGGCACTTCAAACATTTTTCTAAAATAAACTATAAATGCTTTTGAGATGATTCCGCCTCTCAAAAATCACATTTGCCATGCTCTACATTAATATGTAAAAACATTTGGTTTTACAGATATTAAACTTGGACTAGTATTAAAAGAAGGCTATATATGCTTTTCTAGTCATTTAAATATTATTAAATAACAATATTAAATCTTGTAATGCTTGACCATCATTTTAAATCACATTCACAAGCTAGAGAATATATGGTGAGGACATGGTCCATATGAACCTATATTCTAGTTGGAGAATATTAAATCTTAAACAATTTCAATGAGTACAAATTACTTTTCTCAAATGAAAGAAATAAGAATGTATTGAAATTCCATATGATGATTGAGATGATGCTGGATCATATAGTATGAGCCCTTGTGTGCTAAATAGAAGTAGTGAAGTGTTGTTTGGTGATTGTGTACATTGAATGTGTTTATATATGCTAGTACCGACCTGGGATTCAACGAAGAGGAGTACTTCGAGGAGGAAGAGGAAAACTTCAACAACTGCAACCAACAAGGCAAGCTATCAGTGCAAGCTAGAACTAGGCATGCTATATATGCAAGCCCCTATACTAGATGCACTAGGCATGCTGGGTTATGTCACTTTACTTATACCATTCCCAGTTTTACTCCAAGCTTTACGTTCCCCTTAACTACAGTTTCCTACTTAGTAATGAATTGTGATTAGTGGAAGTTAGATTGGATCCTATCAAGATCATAGGACTAGTCTTGGATACTTATACTTTATTAGCACCCCCATTAGTGAATACCCTCAACATTAGTGGCTAGTGCTAAGCATAAAACTTGATCACTTTAGATGGGAATACTGGGTAAAAATGATTATGAAAACCTTGGAATGATGATTCATTCCATTGAAGTGTTTTGACATGTGTTGTGAAACACAATGGTTTGAGGATGAAAATGACTAAGGCATGAGCCTTGACTTTAATAAAAACTGATGGTTGGGTTCGGATGCGATACCATTCCAACCATACAACCACAATACCTGAGTTGGGTAGGGATTAATTGGAAGTTTATATGTCTTAGTATGGGTTCCCTTGTGGAAGAGGTTGAGCTGAAGCTACCTCACGATGAATGTCCACCTATGCAGTACCCAAGATGACAGATGTTCATGGTTGGGAGGCCAAACTCATAGGGGAGGTGCATATACTAGGGTGTGTAATTGAAAGGTTAAGATTGATTATCCACATACCAAGTATGATGATTCAGGGTTATCCCTGACAGATGTATCGAAATTTGTGGTGAAAATGTACAATCTCTATAGAGTGTCAAACTATTCGAATATCCGTGCCCGTGGTTATGGATAGTTGGAGTGGCCATACTATTTCGTTGTCAGATGTTTTCAAAATGATTTGTGACTTGAAAGATGACTTGACTTGACCACAACAGAGTCGTGGACATGAAATTTGAGTTCCCCTTAAGTGATGTAGAGAACTAAATTAGGTCTTTACTCTTGAATCCTTATGAAATAAACCTGCCTTTTTGCAAACAAACCTAGAGCTTAAGATTCCCACTAGCTTTTACCTTACTTATGTTAGTGTTAGTTTGCGAGTACTTAAAGAGTACTCATGGCTTTGTCCTTGGCTATTCACATGGCCAGACTATGAGGAGGATTACCCGGAAGATGGACAGTAGGAGGTCTATGACAACTAGGATCATCTCCCATCGTCAGCATTGCATGTGATCATGAAGATGAAGCCTCACCATGTTTACTTTCCGCTGCTTTGATTGTATTAAGACTAGATCATGAGATCCTTTATTTGTAAGAACCTTATTATGGTGTGTAATGGATGATGTACTGTGGTACCACTTCTGTTATGTCTCGCAAAAATGGTAATCCTTGGATTGCGATGTACGACATAACAGGCATTTGGACTTAAAAATCTGGGTGTTGACAAACCTCATCGTCCGGGTTGGCTTCAGCTTCCTCAGCATCTTTAGTTTCCTCAACATAGTCCAAAGCTTCTTGCTCTTCGCCATCTGAACCATCTTTGACATACGCGTTGTCGATCACTTCAAGGAAACTCGGCCCCTCATTCCATTGATGGCAATAAGCATATCGGATGAGATTGTTGGTGCAAGCTTTGCGTTGGGTGATGCAGTCTGGATCTGGTGCGCATGTGGTTGAGAATCTTAAGGTCAAGACCTTCTTACCAAGATAACACGAAGCTCAGGGCCATGTCGGCTCCAGCGTGCGTAGCGGATTCCCTCCACAGATCAAGTTGAGTCTCGCACTCCATCAATTTTGCAATCAATGGGGCAGGACCTTTGGGAGTGGGCTCTGATGGCCAAAGGCATTGAAGACCCGGACGGCAGCATCCATGATGTCCGAGACAAAGCTCTTCATGGGTTCCACCTGAGCCGTGAGGCTCACCAAAGTATCCTCCATATCATAAGGAATAGGTTATGCGCAAGGACCAACTAGAGTACCTCGCTTCACCCAGAACTTGTCAACGGCAGTGGCAGCAAGGGCGTTGGTCTCTAGGAAGTTGCCTGAAAATGAGACAAATATGATAAGTCGCTAAGGGCACAAGACCTGAAAAAATGAATGCTGACACAAGAGGAAAAACTGACAGGAGATATAACTATTGATCTGAGTTAGCTCCATCAGCCATGCAACATTCCTCTTCTTGAGATTCTCATACTCGGTGTTCACCGACTCAAACTTGAGGTCGGCGTCCTTCAACATATCTTGACTTTTCTCAAGAGCGGTCTTCAGCTGATCCTTTTCTTCACTGAAGGCTTTGTCAGCTTTGTCTAGCTCAGCTTTCTGGAGGCTCTTCAGTTTTTCAATCTCAGCATTAAGCCGAGTAATCTCATCATCCTTGAGCCAAAGTCGGCCAATTTCTTCAACTTTCCTCTTTAATTCGGCCTGATGTTACCCTGCTTGTTCGAGAAAGTGGAGCATCATGCTAGGAAAAGGCACGCTATCTTGAAGAGACACTGCAATAGTTTGTTGACCCGGCTGAACCGAGGTATAATTATCTGCCAAGTCAGAAGGAAAAAAGGACAAAGGCTGAATAACCAAGGAAAATTACCTTTTATCCCGGGCAACTTCTTCCGCATGATGATATTTTTAGCCTCAACTTTGGCTGTGCAAACCTAATCACGAGTTAGTTCAGCAATTCAAAGGATGAAGAGGTATAAAGGGGCAATATGAAAGTGAGAAATTGACCTTTCTTCTTTGCCTCAGGCAGCACAACCTTATGCTTTGCGCAGAACTCTTTGTGGGAGTCCAAGAGCCACTGAAACTCAATAGTCCGGCGGTTGGTGGTGATCTGAAAAGGAAAAGGTTAGCTCACGTATCATAAGGAATATTTGAAACTACTCAAGACCCGGGCCAAGTCGAACTTAACCCATCTCTAGGTGAGTGAATATTAGAAACTACTCAAGGCCTGGGCCAAGTGGAACTTAATCCGACTCTAGGTGAGTGAATATTTGAAACTACTCAATACTCGGGCCAAGTGGAACTTAACCCGGCTCTAGGTGAGTGAATATTTGAAACTAATCAAGACCCGGGCCAAGTGGAACTTAACCCGGCTCTAGGTGAGTGAATATTTGAAACTATACAAGTTCCAGGCCAAGCGGAACTTAACCTGGCTCTAGGTGAGTCGATATTTGAAACTATACAAGATCTAGGCCAAGCGAAACTTAACCCAGCTCTAGGTGAGTGGATATCCGAAGCTACTAAGGAATTACGCTACTTTTCTAAGGGCATCTGGCTGAGTAACAAGTTACTCCCTCGGAGGCTCAGGGACTAGAGGACATATCTACAACTACTTGTGCATATGTGAGGGTATGGCAGAAAAATTTACCTCCATCATGTTGCTGGCAAGGTTAATAGCTTTGGCTGTTGTATTCATCTCGGCACCAATCTCGGCTGGACCAAACTTCAGCGGGTTACCGGAATTGACGTCAACATATTCAGCGTTGTTCCAGTTATCCGCATATATGGAGAGAAAGCCGTAGCTCACCCCGCTGAGAGTTTGGGCCACCACCAAGCCCTTGGCGTGTGCAGTTTTCCGGGCAGTTTGAGATGTGGCCAGGCTAGTGTGCAGAGTAAGCTGCTTTTCAGTGGTAGAGCCAGAGGCAGTGCTCCCCTTTTGCATCATGGATGCAAGGGTATGTTTCCCAGACACGGCCGATGTTCCTTTGGGGGGCTTGACCTTGGTCGCCTCGGAAACCTTCTGGACCTTGGAAGCATCGGCACCCTTCTTGGCCTTGCTTTCTTCTTGGCCTTGCTCTCCGGGTTTGGTATGAGGCTTCTGCCGAAATATATCTTCGCCTGAAGAAGTTAGTGCAGAGGGTTTGGCCTTCGGGCTGGCCCAAGTTGGGTCATCTCGCTGAGTCTTGGAAGACCCGGACGAGGTAGGAATTTCTTGCACAGAAGAACTTGGAGCTAGAGCTGGTCGAGGTTGAGGTTGGGTCGGTGCCGGAGTCACCGACACCTCGGAAGGAGTTTTATCGGCGCCGATGTTGTTGGAAACACCATCATCCTGTTGCTGCAGGACAGAAGAGGAGCTGGGCTGATCTAGCATAGCCACATCCACAAAGGTGCCACCTCCCTCTGTGCCGATGTTGCCCTCCTCTTGCCGAGATGGGCTGAGATTTGGTGCAGCTCCGAAACTCTCTAGAATAGGGCTCAAGGGTGGAGAATCATCGCGGAGAGGAGAAGGTGGAGCATCTCGGAGAGGTGAGGCTATGCTCGAACCACTCTCGGAAATGTCCTTGGGGGGCCTGCTAGGTCAGACAAAGAACAAAACAACAAGTTGGAACAGAAAGAGAGAAACAAGAAATACACGTAAAGGGAGAAAAGCTAATTGAAGAACAAGGAGAAAGAGAAGAGCTTACTCGGATGCGGTAGGTGGTTCCCTGGGCTTCAGGGCTCTCTAGACTGTGGCCTTAGCCGGAGGCTTGCTGGCGGACTTATTGCCAGACATCTTTTGTCTTTTCTTGGTTCGGGGTGGCTCGGAAGGAGGAGCCGAGGCAGCCGTTCGTTTCTTTGTTGGGACAGGTACTGGCTCGCCCACGGCAAGAGATGGATCAGTGTGGACCTGATCGGTCGGGTTAGCTGAAGTCTGATCAATCGAAAAAGCATATGAGATAGGCACAGGGTCATATACCTCCAAGATCTCAATATCAGGGTCTTCGTCATCATCCGGCCAATCCCTTAAGCTAGAGGTCTTACCAAAGGGTCATCTGATGCTAGGGTCTAGAGTGGCCAAGAAGATCTCAGAATCTGGCTCCTCCGTGTCCGAGGTATGCCGGTCTTTCCTCCACTTAAGGGAAGGTTTCATACCATCCTCAATTGTCTGCTGAAGAAACGTCTGAAAGAGATATTGCAAAAGGATCAGGTAAATGGTATAGTCCGAAAGCAAACTGATGGCTCAATGCATGGCGCCCAGAAAAATGCTTGATGGCGGTGTTGATGTAGAGCTCGTTGGGAACCCCAAGAGGAAGGTATGATGAGCACAACAACAAGTTTCCCTCAGTTATGAAACCAAGGTTTAATCGAACTAGTAGGAGCAAGGAAACACCCCAAAGGTGTTACTAGCTGAGCTTTGGCAGGGCGCACTACCGGTGCTAGTAGCAACGTGGAGACTTGCACAACACAACCACAGAACTTTGTCCCCAACTTGCGATGAGGTTGTCAATCTCACCGTGTTTTGCGGAAAACAAAGGATTAAACATATCGAATGGAAAGAAGTAAAAGTTTGTAGAAAGTAAACACAAAGCAGTAAACAGTTTGTAGATTGAATGTAAAAGACAAGGACCGGGATCCATAGTTCACTAGAGGTGGCTCTCCTTAAGATAGATAACATGCTGGGTGAACAAATTACAGCGGGGCAATTGACAAACACCGAGAAAGCAATACATGCATATACTAATCATCTTGACTCCTTTGAGACTTGATTGGGCATTACAACATTATACATAGACCGCCATCCAACTACATCTATGACTAATAATCCACCTTCAGTTTATCATCCGAACCCCCTCCAGTATTAAGTTGCAAGCAACAGATTATTGCTTTACGAACTGCATGTAAAGTAAACAATACGATTGTTCTATGAACAAAGGAATGTTGTTTTCTCCCTAGTAGCAACAACACATCTAGTACCTTAGAGATTTCGGTCACTTCCCCAGATTACCAGAGGCATGAACCCACTATCAAGCATAAATACTAACTCTTGGAGTTGCTAGCATCTACTTGGCCAAGATAGCTACTAACAGCAGAAAGCATGCAAGATCACAAATAACAAAGACATGATAGAATCAATAATCAATCTGAAATAACATCTCAATATCCATCGGATCCCCGCAAACACAACATGCAGAATTACAAATAGATGATCTTGATCATGAACGGAGCTCACAAGATCTAAACATGAAAGCACAAAGGAGGAGAACCAGCCATCTAGCTACTACATGGATCCGTAGTCCAAGGATGAACTACTCACGCATCACACCGGAGACTTGCATGGTGATGAAGAAGGCCTCCAGGGTGAATTCCCCTCTCTAGCAGGGTGCCGGGAAGAGCTTCAGATCCCTCCCGATCTAGGGATGGAAATGACGGCGGCTACAGACTCATTCGTGGATTTTTGATCGGGTACTTAGGGTTTTCGTCCCGAGGGCAATATATAGGCGGAAGGAGAGGCCGAGGGGGTGCCGAGAGCGGCCACACCACCCCATGGTGTGGGCCAAGCCTGGCCGCGTGGCTAGGTGGTGTGGTGGCCCCCTGGCCCCTCTCCGTCTCGTATTCTAGCACTTGATGACATCCATAAAAATAGGCACTTTGGATTTTGTCCCGTCCAATTCCGAGAATATTCATTTTCTGACTTTCCTGGAACCAAAAACAGCAAAAAACAGGCAGCTGGCATTATGGCTCTTGTTAATAGGTTAGTCCAAGAAATCATATGAAAAGTACTCCAAAGTTGGAACAAAACACAAGAAAGTGGATAAAACCAAGCATGGAACATCAAAAATTATAGATACATTTGCAATGTATCACAAATGTAACTCTAAAAAAGGGTCAAGTAAGAAATATACCGCGGGAGGTAGCCTATCTCGGTAGAAATGCTTGTCCCCCCACTCCCAATATTCATTCATGTCCGGGGTAATCTTGAAAATGGCCTTGATCCAGCAGAAGATCTGAGTATTTTTGAGCTCAAAGGATGAGGTTCGATTGGGGTCGTGATGCCCGCTCATATGGCAAAGCTTGTGCGTGCGCTTCTGCAGAGGTGAGATTCATCTGCGGACGAAAGTGATCATTATATCTTCGCTGCGCAACCCCAATAGAAGTAGCTCCTTGAGACGTTTCTCCACCAACTTCATGAAGGTGCTAGCTCTCGTCGGGATTCAGCCCCATAAGTTACTGTCCGGGACGCCAAGAGAGAAAGGAGGCAGTCGAATCTTGTCTTCCTCGATGTCATTGTTCACATAGAAGAATGTCTTGACCCATCCCTTGCAGGACTCCCTCGGTGTCGTTCTTCACATAAAAGATTGTATTGGCCCATCCCTTGCAAAACTCCAGGCCAGTGACTCGGAGAAAAATAGAATTCTTCCGAGGAGAGATGGAAGCTGCCCCGCACTAGGTTAGAGATTTGTCGGCGGGGGCAGTTTCCGGATCAGGGACAACGTTGGACCTAAAGCCTAAGAATTCATACCAGATGGGTATGTGTAACACCTCAACATTAGAGCTTAGAAATAAGCTAAGATAAGGTGTGTGCATTGCATTCATGCATACAAAATCCGGATAATTTTCGCGCTTTTAAATAAAACTTGTCAAAGAGATTGAAGCTTCTCTTAACTGGGCGGAACTGAAGTAGATCATCAAGTTGATTGCAATAAGTTTCAATATGACCTTTGCTAAAACCTTATCTTTGGGGAATATAATTTGATCTAAGGGTAGATCAAATGTAATAAAACTAAGTCACAACACACCACTTAATAAGGAGTACTTGATCTTTTAGAGATCATTACATGATATTCCAAACAACAACTCAAGGATGAATAGTTAATCTTCTAAAAATGATATCAAGGTATTACCTACAACAAACCCGAATACCAAGTTAAGTATATAACTTAAGTAAAGAAACCCATAACTAAACCTTGATATACTTGCTTATCATAGTTATTCCTACCATGAGAATCATGGTAGTTTCTAAACACTAACTCTTATTACAAATAGAGTAGGAAAGGAAGTCAAGATAAGATCATCCATCACATACCCTTAGGGTTATGTGAATTGATGACAATCCTATTTAACCAAGTCCTAGTGCCAAGTGATCATCAGTGTTGAGTGATCAATTCTTGACCTAGCACTTGTTAACCTTTAGCTTTGACCTGTTATGTTGACCTTCCTAAGACCTTAAGTAAATTAGTAAGGAAGAGGAACTAGCTATGATGAAGTATGCCATCATCAATGGAATGTGATCCTTAGTGGAGATCAAACCATCTGATGTTGGAGGAGTTAATTCATTCATAAGTTAACTAGAAGAAGTATTTAAACCCAAGAGTTTAGGTAGTAATTATGAAACTATGAGAAAGTTAGTAGTATTAGAGTATCCAATGATAATCCTGTTAAGACAAGTAGTTATAAACCCAAATTAAGTTTCCTTAACAAGATAAGCCTTATGGAAAGACTAGTAAAAGTCTACTACTTAGTTGATGATAGATCTTGATCAACCAATTAGAAGCTTAAGCCTTGCTTGATCAAAGGGTGGTGATCATTACTCTCAAGTCACTTGAGAATAGATGGCTGGGTGTTGAAGTAGAGTTGTGAGTATACCAATTTAGGATAGCCCTAGTAAGATGAATCATATAGTTTGATCATGAGAAGTCCAGCTAGAGTATGATAAAGTATATAACATGAGTATATGGAGTAGTTGGAGCATAGTAGTTTAACCAAGCTAGTACAAGAACAAACTTGTATTATGGGAGTAGTATCATACCTATTCCAGAGGATTAATATCACTTGTGATATAGAGAGCATTGTAATCTTACAAGCCTTGGAAGTAGATACAAGGCTAAATAAAGGAGTTTATGGATGCAGTTAGAATTAACCAAATGAATGACTTCCTCAAGAGTAGTTTAGAAATGGAAGTCGTATCTACTAGGAGTAATGTTTAAGTGGCATGACCATGTCATCATATGCTGATGTATATGGTGGAGTCAGATGATTGACTTATTCAGGAAGATGTGATCTTTGTGAATAAGATAAGAGAAATTTATAGAGTATATTTAGGAAAGGAAATCCTTATCTAAAGATAACCTTAGTGAGGTATTAAGGATAGGAAATCTTTAGAAGCCTTAACTATCATTATGTCAAGCCATGTTTAAACCCATGTCTACCTCTTTGTTTTAAACTCTAGAATGAAGAAGGTAGTTAAACCAATTCCTATCTTCAGGCAGCCAATGGATAGTATCTCTTAGTCAAATGAGATGTCTAAGAGATAAGTACAACACTAGTTGAGAGAGTATTGATGGAAGCCTTGTCCACCTTATTACCTTAAACCCTAATAGAAATATATACCCATGAACAAACAAGATTGCTCTAGGAAGTAATTCCAATATCTCACACTAAGTTGAGATATCAAATCTACTCATAGATTTAGAAGTAGTGTCCCTAAACCATGATCCTTATCCATATTCATAATAGAATATGAGTCTAATGAACCTTCCTAAAACTCATGGTGATTCTAAACTCTACAAATCAAGTAGAATTGGATTTGGTAAAATCATCAAATAGGGGGAACCATGGAAATTAAATCACCCTATCATGAACCATAAGGATTAAAATATTATAGTGTATATATATAATTCCTTTATGAGGTTAAGTATTAATAAGATTCTAAATACATAATTATCCATCTTAAACCATCATCATTACATTCTTTTAGTGGAAGTGAAAGTAATTTTAAAAGACCTTATTATAAAGAGTAAGTCTCTAAAAACTCTAATTCCTATTTATATTCTCTAACAAAAATAATCCTTTCTATAATCATGATTAGTGTAAATACTAAAAAATAGAAGTCCAAGGATACAAATAGATATATAAATATTCAGTACATATTCACAAAGTATCACCAACTAAATTTAAACTTTAAATAGATAAAGAAATATAAAATAGAACAAAGAATAGAATTAGAAGAAAAAAATGGCAGAGTGCAGAACTGGCCCACGGCCCAGAGAAGTTTATCGCCTAACCGACGCTCATGAGCAGCAGGAGTCAATTTCCGCTAGCTCTGCTGTAGCCCACCTAGCCCATCACAGCCCAAACCGGCCCATACCTCTTCACGTCCTCCTCTTTTCTTCTTCTTCGCGACCGGCAAGCAAGCAGCTGCCTGGCGATGCCTCTGCCATCCACCGTGGTCGCCATGATTCATGCCGATGCTGCCATCATCCGTAGGAGATAAGAAGGACACGACGATGCCTCATTCGTCCTCATCCCCATTTCTCCTCTATCTATTCCAACAAATCCTCTCTCGGCCGGAACACTAGCCCGTGCAGACGTCGACGAGTCCCGCCGTCCTCTGCCACTCCAGGCTGCACCGAGGCCACCGTTGGAAGCGCCGTGTCACCGTATTCACCCTTGTCGAGCCATGCAAGCCGGGGCGCCTCCGTTTCACCGGAATCAAGCCTGGCGACCTCCTCCTCCGATGGACCTCATCGCCGAATACCGTCGCTCCTGGCCATACCTAGCTTCTCCGACCACATCGATGTGCTCATGGTGAGCTCACCGTCCTCTTGGACCTTCCCGTCTTCTCCCTCTCGTCCTAGTTCACCTTGTCGTCGCCGACCTCTGTCTGCCACCGCGCAACCTCGTCGCCGGTGTGTCTCCGACAACCAAAATCAAGCGGTGCCACCATCGTTCAATTCCCCTTGACGCCCTCTATCTAACGCAACCGCTCCCACTTACTTGCATGCTCTCGATCGAGAGATTAATCAACGACCTGGGAAGATCACCCATGGGTGATGTCAGCATGACATCGTGTTGATGTCATAACCCCATTTTATTTATTTATTTTATAATTTCTGGATATGACGTGGCATAGGTCCTACCAGTCAGTGGCTTGGGTAGAATATGTTGGGTATAAACATTTTGCACTGTGTATACTGTGTCATGCTGATGTCAGCAGTGATGCAATAAATCAATTATTAGTTATTTAAATAAATCCAAAAAATATATAAATCTTGTTAAATCAACATCTTTTATATTATAATTCAGAAAAATATGTATTATATATCAAAATGTTCAGAAAAATAAACTCTACAATATAAACCTATAATAATATTTTATTTTCCAATTTAAATAAGATATTTATTATTATTAATAAATAATCTATTAAGGATTAATCTTTTAAAATATATGTTTTGTTATTTAAAATTCCCAAAAATAAGTATAATATATCAAAAGTCTTAGAAAAACAAAATATAAATTTATAAACTTGTTGTATACATTTTTGTATCACCTAGCTAATATTTATTGTGTATTAAGTATTTATAAAAGGATAAAACTTATAAAAATCATATCTTATTATTTAAAAATCACAAAAATCCATATAATATATCAAAATGACCACAAAAAATAAAATATACACCTTAAAAATATCATATTTCACTTTTAAAGTAAAATAAAAGGTAAAGGTTTAATAAAACTAGTTTAAATCCTTTTCTTTTTTTAATTCATTAAAAATATATAAATCTCTATTATTGCCTTTACCATTATTTGTTTAAAGTCTAAAATGTAATAACAAGTTAAATTAATGTTTAATTGAAGTTAACATAGGTCCAACCATTTTAGTTATAATTAATAAAACTATCATTTAGAATTAAGTAAATCTTTCTCTCTAAAAATATTTTATCAATTATTAAATCATCAAGATTTGAGTACTAATTCTTTTACAAATTTGGGAATCCACTTTAAAAGCTAAACAAAGTTTTTAAGTATTTAACATGATGTCATTCCCATGTTTATAGAAGCATTGCTTCTAAAATAAGTAAGTAATCATAATCACTTATGGATTTAAGAAAACACTACTTCTATAAAAGCAATAATACTCTTATTCCATCTTTATAAAACATTAAGAAATGAACCACATATAATTTAATACCTTATCCAAGACATATAAGTCTCCGCTACAAGTATTGAGGTTATTCAAATCTAGTGATGCTTTCCTTTTTAGCAACTATAATTAGAAAGGAAACCTAGGAGTGTTAACTTTAAAGTTTAACTGCCTTTACTTTGCAAAAGTAATCTTTCCTTAAAAGTTATTCTTTAAAGAAACATTAAAGAAATTCTTAAGCATTTCTATAAGAACTTTAATTGTTTAACAATCTCGCTTAAGTAATCTTTTAAATACCATGCTCAATTGAGTGATTTAGTATTGTATGCTACTTGTTGTTCTTACATATTGTTTCACACACTCTCACAAGCCTTAACAAGAAGCACATGTATAAAGATGATATAAAAGTACAACACATTCCTAAGAACTCATCACAAACTCCAAACCCTAGATTAGATACGATTATTCCAGGGATTCGTGTTTATCAAACCGCATTACATTACTTATGCATAATTGCATCTTGCGTCTTTAAACATTAGTCCTTACCGGACCAATGATGTTACTTTCAGAATTTGGATCTTCTAGTATCTCGAAGACCGTGAGTGCATAATCTTACAATCACAAAAGGCAAGTTCACAACTTGCTCATGTCCTTTGATTATTTTCTATCAAATGCTTGTAACTCAAATGTTGTCATCACCTGCATTTCAAAAAGGCCAGAAAACACTATTTTCATAATAATATGACTATGGATTATTTACCAAATGGTAATATTCTACTAATATAGTTCCAGTGGTAAAGGAACATAATATTTAGGACTTAACAACCAATGTCGCCAGTGATTCTAGCATCGTATATTACACGTCAACCATAAGACTTGGAATGGGATGGGAAAGTCAGCTGCATCTTCTCCCTTTTGCATGGACGGATGACCTTATCATGAGGCTATTGATATTCTCGTGGAGAATCCAGCACATGGGTAGGACCCCTTAGTTCCTCGCGAGCTAGGTGTCTAGATTATATGTGCATAGTTGTCTTAGTGTAACCTCACTATAGCTGATGGTGGCTACCAGACAGAGCTGCTTACAGAGTCCTCGGGAGGCTACCCAAAGAGTAACTGTGGTAGTCCTTCTTGGGGGATCGTGTCTTCATGTGGGGTCGCGGAGAGGGCAGTACTGGCTTGGATCTTAGACTGGGCCCCATACCAAGGAAGTGTGGACAAGCTCGCCGCTTGGTTGTGCAACAAGGCTAAGGTCTCTTATGGGAAAAGTGACGCACCTCTACAGAGTGTAAGAATTGTGACATGTTATTCCCTATTCCAGGAAGGAGCTATGAACGCGGAAGGAAAGAAACCCCACGAAGGTTCTGGTCAACTTGTGAAGGCTGTCGGACATAGTTTTCAGAATAAAAGCAACCTTTGAAGAAATGTTTACGAAAACCTGTATTGCCTACGACCTCTGGTCTATGGCTGTAGAGATAGTGCATCATACACTCCTTTTTAGTGAACTTGCTGAGTACGCTTGTACTCAACCGTACCTTCTTAACCCTTGCTAGGTTCTAAGCCATTGAAGACGACGTTAACATCAATTTCTGCTCAAGAAACCATCATCAACAGCTCAAGTTCTTCAATAAAGTCAATGAAGTCAATATATACATCAACCTAAGTGAAGACAAAGTTCTTAAGTAGATTGGAGTAGATTTTCTAGACATAAAACTTACTTCTGTAGAGCATTACAATAGCAGCAATTGCAAGTCCATTAGTTCAGATACTAGTCTTAGTCTCTAGATAGTTCTGAGTTATTATTCTGATTCTTCTTTGTAAGAAGTTTCTTTCTATCTCTTTAACCTAGAGTGTTCTCTGGATCTTTTGTAAAGAGTCGGTTGTAATCTATAGTCATGTCTTGGACCTGCTGTGTTTCTGTTGTACCACTCTGAGGGATATAATACTAGTGAATGGTGTTTCATTGGTGTTATGTCAACGACTATAGTGTACTACATCATGCAGTGGTATGCTGGGTCACCCTAGTATGGTGGGCCAGAGGCCAATATACCCCTCAACCCCGGAAGCAAAAGAGGAAAGAGAAGTGATGGCGTTAGCCAGAAGATGGTGGGGTTGGAGAGAAAATCGTGGAAAAAGTCGCTAACGGGAAGGCTAAACCCTCGTTGGAAGTGCGAAAGGAAAACAACAAACTCACCCGGATTGGGGGAGGGAGTGATCTCCTTGCGGGGGAGGCGACAGGTAACCCTGGCGGGGATGCGGCAAGTCCGGTACAGCCAGTCAATGTCGTCCTGGCAGACCCAAGAACCGGCCCAAG
Source organism: Avena eriantha (assembly GCA_910589775.1). Classification (NCBI taxonomy): domain Eukaryota; kingdom Viridiplantae; phylum Streptophyta; class Magnoliopsida; order Poales; family Poaceae; genus Avena; species Avena eriantha. The sequence goes on along the minus strand of OU342744.1, from coordinate 414,196,435 downwards.
CTCCTCGCTCGTGGGCCTCACCACCCTCTTCATGCTCCTCAACGGTAGTGAGATCCTCATGCATCTCCAAATATTTGCCTTCACGGATCTAATCAGAAGTAGAGGGCAGAGGTCTGGACTGGCGCGGCCCCGTGGCATCGTGGCTACGACGGAGCAGTGGCGTGGAAGCGGTGGAGAAAAACAACGACAGGGCGCAGCATCAGCGGCGTTGTGCTAAGCAGAAGCAGCGATGGTGGCGGTGTTGCGCGAAAGAAGAAGAAGAAGAAGAAGAAGGGGCAAAAGGCGCATGCGAAGGCGGGAAATGGCCAAGGGGCCTCCCTCATCCCCTATTTAACCACGCCCGTAAGAGGGGTAGTGGGATCAAGTGGTGCGGCGGGCCACACCATGTGTTTGTCTATCTGCGGGACCAACCAATCAGAAGCAGGCCACAGGAAGGGCCACATGGCACAGCAGATCCCACGACGTGACGTGGCGCTGCAGTTTGATACGTTGCAAACGTATCTATAATTTTTGATGTTCCAAGATTGGTTTTATCTACTTTCTTATGTTTTGTCCAAACTTTGGAGTAATTTTCATATGATTTCTTGGACTAACCTATTAAACAGTGACAACTACCTGTTTTCTGCTATTTTTGGTTCCAGGAAGTCAGAAAATGAATATTCTCGGAATTGGACGGGACAAAAGCCAATATGCCTATTTTTCCCGGAGACTCACGGAGCCAGAATACGAGACGGAGGAGGGCCAGGGCCTGGCCACACACCCCCAGGCGCGGGTACCCCCAGGCCGCGCCAGGGCATGGTGTGGCCCCCCTGGCTGGCCACCGACCTTGCCTCCTTCGCCTACATATTCCTCCCAAGGCAGAAACCCTAGATCATCAATCAGAAATCCATGAAAAGTTCCGCAGCACCGCCGCCACCGAAGGGGAGATTCGGGGGACATAAAGTCTCTGCTCTGGCACCCTGTTGGGACGAGGAAGTGCCCCCGGAGCCATCTCCACCGCCATCTCCATCGCCGTTGCTGATTCCCATGATGATGAGGGAGTAGTTCTTCCTCGAGGCTAAGGGTTCTACCGGTAGCTATGTGTTCATCTCTCTCTCTCTATGCATGATCAGATTGTGATCATGAGCTTTGTAATCTATAGATATACCTTGCTACTCAAGTGCTTTAATGGATCTCTGCTCTCCCCATGTGTGTGAAAGTGACAGCGTGCACACCATGGTGGCACTTAGGCTAGAGATTACAAATACTTGTTATGAGTTATATTTGGAGTTGGATGTCTTTATGAAATTGTGGTGCTTGTTGGAACCATCTAGTGCTCAAGGTGACAGTGTGGGGTTTTGTAGATGGGAAAGACTTACTTTGATGTGTGATGTTATAGCCCTACCATCGATTAGAGTGTCCAACCGGAGAGTAGTTAAGAGTAGTATCATAAAGAAGAATATATTTATATGAGAGTGTTCACTACTGAAAGTATGATCCCTAGGCCTCGTTTCTAAGCATTGAAACACCGCTTGCAATTAGATTTGTTACATGTTTGCTATTCCATCTTTATTTCAGTTTACCTTTAGTCTTTTCCCACGTCAACCACACGCCATCAAGATATTTTCTATCACCATTACCACTTATAATTTTCTATACCACTTGTATTTCACTATCTCTTCGCCGAACTAGTGCACCTATACACCTGACAAGTGTATTTGGTTTTTTGGGGACACAAGAGACTTCTTGTATCTTGATAGCAGGGTTGCTTAAGAGGGAATACCTTTGACCACTTTCTCCCTGAGTTCGATAAACCTTGGGTGATCCACTTAAGGGAAAACTTGCTGCTGTTCTACAAACCTCTACACTTGGAGGCCCAACAACTGTCTACAAGAATAGAAGTGCGTAGACATCAAGTTATTTTCTGGCGCCGTTGCCGAGGACTGAAGAAGAAGAAGCTCCCGCGTTAACCACGTGCCAGCAAGTATTTTTTAGCACCGTTACCGGGGAGGTAAGGTGAAAGGTACTCACATCCTCCGGTGTGAGTGCTCGAAGTTATTTCCTTTGGATTCTGCAATTTTGTCTTTTTGTTTCTTGTTTTCACTAGTTAGGCTTAATGGAAAACAACAACAAAATTAGAGAGCTTTATAGTATTTATCTTGAGTTAGGACATGAAGTGTTTGAAGAGAAAATTAAAAAACCTATGGAACTTTATTTGCATGCTAATAGCAATGTTGTTAGTATGAATTCCTTTGACACCATTATTGTTAATGCTATAGAAAAGTCTAAGCTTGGGGAAGCTAGTGTTTATGAAAATGATCTTTTTAGTTCCCATGCTTTGGAAGATAGCTATTCTATTGCTTATGATGATACCAAACCTCCAATATATGATGATTACAATGATGAATATGATATTTTGAGTCCACCTACTATGGAGAAGGAAATTAATTATGACTACAGTATGCCTCCTATATTTGATGATTATGGTGATAAAAATAATAATGATAGCTATTTTGTTGAATTTGCTCCCACTACAATCAATAAGAATGACTATGTTTATATGGGGAGTATTAATTCTTTTATGCATGTGGCTCGTGATAAGAATGTTTCTTGCGATAGTTATATTGTTAAATTTACTCATGATGCTACTGAAAGTTATTATGAAAGAGGGAAACATGGTTTTATGTATCTCAACAATATTAAGTTTCCCCTCTTTATGTTGAAAGTCTTGAAGTTGCACTTGTTTTGCTTTCCTATGCTTGTTGCTTTGTGCTTTCATGACTTGTTTATTTACAAGATTCATATGCATAGGAAGTGGGTTAGACTTCAGTGTGTTTTGAATTTGCTTCTTGGTGCTCTCTTTTACTTCAATTCATATTTCTTATGTGAGTACCTTCTCAAACTATCATGCCTAACTTAAAGGCGTTAAAGAAAAGTACTTATTGGGAGATAACCCAAAAGTTTTAGATGAGTCTTGGAAGTTATTACGCCAGTAATAACTGCTCCTTATCCTTTTTATTTGATTTTTGTGCCAAGAGTAACCTCTAATGAGAGAGAAGTAATGATTGGGAAAGTTGCTGTCCCGAAACAGATTTCTGTGCTTCACCATAAAATTTCGTGTAAAATCTCTGTATGTCCTTTGGAGGCGTGAATTTTTGTGCTTCTGCCCCAGGTTGTTATCTAACTTGTGTTAGTTAAACACTTTTTGATTTGAGCAACATAAGGTTACCGAAAAAATTGGTGTTTACCTGCTGGTCTGTTTTGACAGATTTCTGCCATTTTCTGCATTTGCTTCTTGTTAGTTCCTTTTTGAGTTCTTTTGGGGAATTGAGCTTTTTGAGGGAAGTGCTAAAGTAGCTACTGTTCTAATGGAAGTTTATTTGGTGTTAGAACTGAACCTTAAGACTTATTATCTTGAGTGCACTAATGTTGCTAATAAAGATTGTGTGAAGTTTTGTATGGAGGAAAAAATTCAGGTGTATGGAAGGAATGAGTAATGAGATGAAGAATGGACTAAAGCTCAAGCTTGAGGATGCCACACGTGTCACCAAAAGAAATATCAAAGAAGTACAAGCGTCAAAGCTTGGGGATTCCCAAGGCATCCCCTTCTTCATCAATAAAAATCTCAGGTTTCTTTCAAACACTTCATTTTTATTGTTTCATGCACAGTTGTGTTGTTCTTGCAGAGTCTTCTTTTTCATTTTCATTTTGGTTTTTCGTTTGCTTGGTTTGCTTAGTTTGATGAATAAATTGGTTGGACCCCCTGTTTCATGCATTGGTTTTCAAATAGTTTGGTTTGGATTGGAAAAGAGTAGGAAAGTTCATGCTTAAGTGGTAAAGAGAGCTTGTTTTTGACTGTGGCCTATGCTTTGTCATGTCATGCTTGATATTGTTTGGCTTTATGCTTAGTGATTGTTGCTGCAGCATGACTTGTTATAAACAATTGAGATTGCTTAATGTGCCTTGGAAGAATCATGCGTTGTTTTAGCATATTAAAGCATAGTATTGTGGTATTCTCCTTTGATGCTTTATTTGGGTTGATTTGGCACATGCTCACACCATGTATGACTATCCCAAGTCACCATAGCCTTCATGATCCTTTAGTTTTCAACTTGTATAAGTCACTTTATGCTTTGATTAATGATGCTTTGTCGCTCTGCATGATTATGACCATTATTGCTCTCTTAGTTTGTCGCTCCCATTCTTTTGCTAGCCTCCACAACCAAGTATGAGTTACACTCATGCATTGTAGCATCCCATTTGTCTAACATCTGTAATGCTACATGGTCTAATAATTAAATGCTACTTCCTACATATAATTGTTGCATCATAATTATATCATGCTCATGTCATCATGCCACATTGCATTTGACATCATATAAAAACCCCTTTTTTCATTTGGTTCTTATCTCATATGCATTTATTAATTGTATTTGCCTCTTGATACATTGTAGTTGGTTCTTGATATATTGTTTAATGCCCAAGTTGAGTTGGGGGCATATCTTTTTCAATTCCACCACCTTTGCCACCTTCCTTTATCTCCACCACCTTCCTTTGTCACCACCTTATAACTCCACCATCCAAATCATATATGAGCACTTGCATTTGTGTTGATATTTAAATCTAGCTCATATAAAATAAAGATGGATCCAATTCTTTTCCACATGCCCATTTATGGTTCATGTTGTTTTCACAATATAAATCCCTGGGGAATACATGTGGGTTTTTGTTTTGATAATTTTGTGGTTTGCTTCAATGTATGATCATATTCAAATATAAGTGCACCCTAATAAATGTCTAGTGGCATCTACACACTAGCAAGGACCATTTTTGTTCAAATATGTCTCACATTCATGCAAACCATGTGATCTTGTCATCACCCTCATGTGAGCGCCAATTATTCAATTTATGAATGCATGCATAAGTTTGGAGCCATATTGGAATTATACTTGTTTTTACAAATATAAGAGTGGTCCTTCAATGCTTATGCATGGCCCATGCAAGGTACCCACATTTGTTTTATCTCTTGTTTTCCTTTGGGCATATGGGATTTAGTTGAATTGATGAAAATCATTTGAATTAATTCAAATCAATCTCCAAGCCTACCCCATCATCCCTCATGTTCCTTATGGGTGTTTGAGTTTGTTTTCATTTGAGAGTTCTTTACCTTGTGCCCTTGCTCAACATCATCTAGCTTGCCTTTTTCCTTCTCTATCTATCTATTCTACCTAGCCTTCCATCACCTCACCCTAACCATGCCGAGCCACCATTTCTTGCCATGACCACCCTCCTCTCTAGCTTGCAAAGCAAGTTGATCCTTCCCCTTACACCTAGTCACCTCCCAGCTACCTCCCCACCTCTTGGTTTGGCTCGACCAAGTCCGGGCCTAAACACCACCTAGCTAGCCGAACCACATGGGATGCCCATCGCATGTCCATGCCATGTGCACCACACCCTCTCACCTCACCATCCCCTCTTTTTCTTGTTGTCCACGAAGCTCACCACCATGCCCAGCTGTCCCCGTACCCTACCTAGCCCATCTACCCGGGGGAGAGAGGAGGAGAAGGTAGCAAAGCTACTTTTACCACCCCTCGACCACCCATGTGCAACACCTCCTCCCTGTCCTTATCTACCCCACCCCGTCCTGGCAGTGCCATCCAGATCTCGCCTGGGCTCTGCCCTCACCACCCTAGTTCCTCATTGTCCCCTGTTGCTAGCCTACCCGCCACCCTCACCGTCTATCTCGGCCACCCCGTAGCACCGGTGCTGGAGAGGAGGAGAAGAGGAGCCATGTGTCGAGGAAGGTCGAGGAGACTCCTAGAAGGCCGTATGTACCCGTCGCAGAGGAGGAGAAGGACCGGAGCCGGAGATCACAGTCGAGCCCGACGAAACCCTAGCTCGTCGTCCGCCAGCATCGCCGTCGCTCTCCTGTGTACCAAGCCGATCCAACGCCACCGAGAGCCCTGCGGTGAGCCACTGAAACCCCTAGACATGCCCATGTTCATCTTTGCTTCCCGGTTGCATCGATCGTTTCGTCGAACGCCCTGTGGTCGTCGCTGCTCGCTAAAACCCCAGCCGCTTGCCGTCGCTGCCGTGCTCCGCTTCGGCAGTTGCGCGCACGCCCGCTTCCGCTCCGCCTAGCCGCATCGACCAACCCTAGCCACGCTTCCCGGGAACCTCGTCTCCGTCGCCGTCGTGCATGCCTGTAGCCGTCGCGCGCGAGGTAGACGACGGACGCCTCGCCACACCTCACCTGACCGCGCAACCACTACCTAGCATCAGCCCGCTAGTACCGCGGTGGCTCCGACCCGTCATCTCTAGCGTGAGGTCATGGGATCGAGCCCTGGGCGCCCCTGTTCTCCTCTGTTGAGCGGCGCCGTCAGTTTCGTCAGAAACGGAGGAAGAAAAACAGTAGCTGACCCCTTTTTGCGAACGCCCCTGCCCTTTCTTTTGCCTCAACCCGCGATCCATCCAGGCCCACCTGTCAGGTGTTGTGTCATTTTTTATAAAAAGGCACCCACAGTTCCGGGGTTCTCAACCCGTGCTCCCCGGCTCCCCCACGTGGCAGGCCCCCCGCTGGCGCACCCGCGTGTGGCCCTGTGACTACTGTGGCCCCACCGGTCAGTCTCTGCGGCTGGGTGGACGAGCGGTGAGAAAAGTCTACCGCGCGCCGTTTTCGCCAGCTCAGTGCGACCCCACCTGTCAGTGACGGTGGCTAGCTTCCTTTGAGTGTAAAAAGTCTCGGTTCTTATCTGTTTAATAAAAATGATTTCATAAATTGTTTAAATGATTTTAAATCCAGAAAATAATAACTTTTAATTGACAAATCCAAATAATACAAATGATATATGTTTTTGAATCAGAAAAATGTGAGGATTTCAAATCTGCCATCCAAATTAACATTTGCCTAATTTAAATTTTTCGAAATTGTAATGCCTTTTCTCAATTAATTAATAACTTTAAATCTATAACTCCAAATTTGACAAATAATATGTCTAAATCGATCAGCGCGACGAGCCCGTTCTGTTTATGCATTCCATGCCATGAATTGAAGCATGCATCATGTCATTATTAAAAATCAGAACTGTTTATGGCAATAAAACTTGACCAAATACTTAATCAAATGATTTATTCTTGTCCCCACACCTCACCCTTGCCATGCTACATTATTGCCATGTAAATTGTGCATCATTCATCATAGCATGCTTGTTTGCTTGTCGCACTTTATTCATATGCTTGTGCACTTTATTTATGTTGGCCCTTGTTTGTTTGGTTCTTCTTTCGAATAGACGTCGAGCAGGGGAATTATCAAGAATCCTAGGAGTACTACCTAGATCCATCTCTCGCTTCAACTGAGCTTCCAGGCAAGCACTACCACATGCTTGCATACATATAGTACCTATTGCTTCCTTCTTATTCTTGCATCATTGAGTCGCGCTTGTATTAAATTGAATCCCAAGTACTACATAGCCTTTACTTTGAACCCCACCGAGCCTGTTCCTCAATCCATGAGCCATTACTACAGGAGTTGTTTGAGCCATGCGAGTCGTAGAACAGCATGTGTAGGGTATGTGAGTGTCTGATGGATAACGAGGTACTTAAACAACTTAACCTGAGTAGTAATGGGATAACTAACAAAAGAGGCACCGGTGGGCAATATCTGCTAGTTGGTTTTTCATGCTCACTTGTGTCCCGTAGGACCCCGAGTACTTGATTCCTGTTCCTTGACTATTTGCACTAACCACATCCATGAGGCCTTATGAACCCCCCTGAGCCAGAGCTTGATTCGTTTCTATTTCTTGGGGTCACAAGTAGTTTGGGGCTTTATTACTATCCTGTACCTATGCCATGCTTTACTGTTTTATTTAAGATTGTGCGTGGAGCACCTGTACTGTTTTGGAACGTGCCACGTTTTCGCGGTATCGACAAGACCAGTCACACTTTCGGGTTCCCGGTCGTTTACAACCGTTGTCACAAACCCTGGGTCTGTTCCGGAGCCGGCCAACTTTGTTGCGGGTAGCTTAGTGGGGTGGCCCCCTGAAATATTTAATGAATCCTGTGATCGCTTTGTCATGAATGCCTCGTTGGGTTTTGAGTTGGTTTTTCCGAGGTTGATCGAGTGTGTGTTGCTATTTGTGCACCCCTGCAGGGTAAATCTTTCTGAAAGCCGTGTCCGCGGTTATGGACGACTTGGAGCACAGTTTCTCGATCATAGACAAGTATAACTAAAGTACCGCTTTTAATTGACTAAATACCTGACTAGTAAATAGTGCAATACTCATGGAATGGTTAATAAAACTGCCAACAGATGGGTTGTTCGTCCGCTTTCTCGTTGGTAAGCGAGAAGGAGGATGGATCTGTTATTTTATACTATTATAACTGTTGTTCCTAATTAACGGACATCCGTCTATCATTGGTTAGGCGGATGGTTAGCGAGTATCTATAGGCTTGTTAGCTTTTATCTTTTGCTGTAATCGCGTCACCCCATGTATATGTCCCCTTTAGAGGCATAAAGACTTGCTGAGTACCCCTAGGGTCTCACACGATAAATTGTTTGATTCAGATGAACAGGTGTATTTGCAAGATGGATACTGGGTGGACGAGACAGATGATGTTGGCAATGATCACTCGGTGTAGAGATTCCGGGGATGGGGATCCGTGAGATTTGTGGGCAGGATGTGTTTATTTATGTGGCATCTTATGCCGATTTGCTTCTTATCCGTACTCGGATCTTGTTTTCCGCTTCCGCCTGATACTCTGATGATTGATGTATAAGGAACTATCCTACACTATTATCTCTATTTTAGGATATTTGGATCTTGCTGTATGGCATTGCAATATTTCTATTTCTGTTAGATGGAATGGCTCTGAGGACTGTTGTAAGGTAGCTTGCATACATACTCACTTGTGTATGTATTTTATCTATTCGCCTGTTGCCTACGCCGCTCGCTCTTGTCCTGATGTTCTTGAAAGTGGTTACGACAGCCGACGGGTCTACACATGGGTGGCCCCTGGGCCCCCGCTGTACTATTTTAACCACTTTTGGTTCATCCAGGCTTGAACTTAGAGCGTAGGGTCCGAGGTTGTTACATGCATCCAACTCCCTAAACCAAGTTATTCTAGAGAGTCCACCATACCTACGTATATGCTATTCCAAGTATATTCATGCTTTTGTTTATCTTCCAAATTAAACGTGTTATGAGAAAAATAGTGATTAAATCTCTCACGAACTTGATGGCACACTTTACTTTTTGCACTTAATAAACTTGAACCATTGGGTCCTTTTTTGTTGCGTATATGCTTGCGCTTTATAAGTTGAAGTTATCAGAACCATGTATCATGGGGAAGCTTTCAACATTGCACTTGTACTTTGTACCCCGTTGATATCATGTTCTTTTGCTTATGGATCCCGGCGGTGTGAAATAAAACTGGAACTTGTAAGATCGTGGAGTTTGTATGTGTGTTAGAGAAACGCCTGGGCCGCTAGCCTAAGCCATGCCTAATCATGGTGGAAACTTGCAACATCACCATAATGATCACTCTATGAAGCATCCTCAATAAAAACCTATGCAAATAGCAAATAAAAAGATTGCTGCGATGCTCATTGTCTGCTTGCCTTGTCATTTTGATTATGGGATAGCTCCTGTATCATGTGCAAGGGGTACCCCATTGGCGGTTCTTTATGATACATATGTACTTACAATGACAAGAGCTTACTCATGACTAAAGTTGAGTAGCATGAGGTTTGCTCTTCGTAAGTAAGGGGCATGAGACTTCGGTTTATAACTTGTCAAGCATTTCCTCTTAGTTGTGTCACTTTAACCTTAATCACCTTCAAGATGCTTATGATAGGGGAAATGAGAGATGAAAGCTATAAGTACCATAATTTTTGGAAGCTCTATATGAGACTTGAATCCCTACTTCCTTCTATGAAGGCCTTTCTTCCACCATTATATTGAGTCTCCACCTTCTACCTTTATGCACCTACTTTGAGAGCATAGTGGCCATTCTTAGTTCTATGTGCATTGTCCCAAGACTAGTTGATTGATGCATAACTTGATATTGGTTGTTCTAAACTATTTGTATCTAGTCACTCTTATGAACTTTGAAGGTGTCCTATGCATTTATATTTGCTACTCTATGAGGGACAAGCTAAATGCCATTATGCTATGTTTTCTTTAGTTAAACAAACAAACGTCTTGCAAAGCATTGTTATTCATGTTGCAACATAGTTGCTATGTCTTATTGCTAGAACTTTATCCTTCATGCTATGTTGAAGTACTTTGATCCCAGCTTTCAATGCTTTGCAAATACTTTGATCAAGTCTTTGATGGTGCATGTCACCTCAAAAATTATTCTTTCTTTTTATCACTTACCTACTCGAGGACGAGCAGGAGTTAAGCTTGGGGATGTTCATACATTGCAAATGTATCTATAATTTTTGATGTTCCATGCTTGGTTTTATCCACTTTCTTGTGTTTTGTTCCAACTTTGGAGTACTTTTCATATGATTTCTTGGACTAATCTATTAACAAGAGCCACAGTACCAGTTGCCTGTTTTCTGCTGTTTTTGGTTCCAGGAAAGTCAGAAAATGAATATTCTCGGAATTGGACGGGACAAAAGCGAAAGTTCCTATTTTACCAGAGGACTCACGGAGCCAGAATACGAGACGGAGGAGGGCCAGGCCTGGCCACACACCCCCAGGCGCGGGTACCCCCAGGCCGCGCCAGGGCATGGTGTGCCCCCTGGCTGGCCACCGACCTTGCCTCCTTCGCCTATATATTTGTAGCATCCCAATTGTCTAACAATTGTAATGCTACTTGGTCTAGTAAGATAATGGCTACTTCCTATATATAATTGTTGCATCATAAATATATCATGCTCATGTCATCATGCCACCTTGCATTTGAGCATCATATAGAACCCTCTTTCTTTGGTTCTTCTCTCATATGCATTATTAATTGTATTTGCCTCTTGATATTGTATTTTGTTATTGATATATTGTTCAAATGCCCAAGTTGAGTTGGGGGCATATCTTTTATTCACCTCCATTATCTTTTCTTTTCACCACCTTATATATCCACCATCCCATTAACCATGAGCTTGTATTTCTTTCCTTTTGATAATTATTCTAGCTCATGTGGGTTGGAGTGGATCTAAGTCTAACATTTCTTTGCTTGGCCTTTTTCTCCACTTCTTGTGAATGCATAAGAATAATGCCATATCATTATTGTGTTTTCACAAAATAAATCATGGCATTTATTATTTTGCATGGGCCATGCAACCTTCATCACCACCTTTTATCTCATTGGTTTTTCCTTTGTTTTATTGGATCTTTTCTTTGTGGATCATCTCCATCCCTTCCACCATCCCCATATTCTCTTCCACATCATTTTCTTTTAATTTATTTTCTCCATGCATGATCCAAATGAGGCCTCTTCCCATAACCCTTTTCTTTCTCTTTTCTTGGATTCTCCTTCACCTCATCCTAACCTAATCAAAGCCTCACTTTACCCTCTTGGTCGATCTCATAAACACTTTTCAAAACCTAAACATCTAAGAAAATCCTAACCTAGCTATCTCTCTCTATTTTCCCTCTAACCTAGTTCTACTTAAACCCTAACCTCTACCACACCTCTCTCATCTCTCCTCTCTCTACCATGCTGATTTCCATACCCTAGCCATCCTCTCTCCCTAGGGTCCCACCTCAGCTAAACATCTACCCTAACCCTAAAAACCCTAACCCGAGCTACCCCACTTCTAACCTAGCCAAGTGCACCCGAGCTCACCTCCCCTCTCTCTTTTCCTTCTACCTGCCATGCCAGCCCCACCACCACGCTGACCCCACCTGCAGCCCTCTCCCTGCCCTGCCTGGCTACCCAGGTCGAGCCCCAGCTTGACCACGTGATCGAGGAGAAAAGGAAAGGGCCGAAGCCACTTTTCCCTACCCCGTCCCCACACGCCATCTCCTCCCTCTCTCTCGCTTGCCCTCACCCACACGGCTCTCCCGCATCGCCTAGATCCGCCCCGAGCCTGGCCTCTCCTTCCCCTTCTTCTTCACTGTTGCCAGCACCTGCCGCCAGTCGCCGCCATCTACCCCTACGTCTCGTCGTTCCGGCCGGCGTGCGCGTCGTGGAGATGACCTGGGAGACCAAGGAGACCTCCCTGCTGCTCCCTGTACGCGTCGACGAGGAGGAGAAGCCCCAGGAGCGCCAGTACCTGTGCCGTCCCGTCGAAACCCTAACCCGCCAGGACGCCTGCAACCCCGACGATCCTCCGCGCCACTCCCCGATCTGACTCCACCAACCAACCCGCGGTGAGCCCCTCTACCGCCCTGACATACTCCGCCTCACCGGGTAGCCCTGGCCGTGTTAGTCGTTTCGACGAGCGCCCTTAGTGCACCGCCGCTCGCTGCTGTCTGCACGCTCTCGCGCCGCGTAGCGCCTCAACTGGTCGCGTAGATACTCCCTAACAACTACCCCTCCCTAGCCCAGCGGTAGCCGCCGCCGCCCGCGCACGCCAGGTCGCGGGATCGAATCCCCGCTGCGCCGCGCCGTGCGTGCCGTCAGTCCGTCAGAGAACGAGAAGATAAACAGTACCGCGCCCCCCCTTTTTGCAGAAAACCCCCTTTTTGATTTCTCGCTCAACCCGCAGTCCGCCGAGCCCACCAGCCAGCCTCTGTGGAAATTTTACAAAGAGCACCCCGTCCTTTCTTCACCCCTAACCCGCGGTCCAGCTTGCCCCACTTGTCAGCCCCTGCAGGTCCAACCGCTGTCACGTGGGCCTCTAGCCGTCGGACCCATCTGTCACCCTCGGTGGCTAGGTGGAGCCGCGGTAGCAAAAGCTTTTCGCGCGAGTGTGCCCTGCCAGCAGCTGGCCCACCCGTCAGCGGCTGTGGCTAGGTTTGCCTGGGTGACAAAAGAATTCCTGAATAGCTGTTTAAACAAAACAAATTCAAAATTGATTTAAATTCAAATTCAGATCAGATTTAAATAACTTTTCAAATATAAATCCAAATAATACAAATGACATACGTTTTGGAATCAGAAAAATATGAGGAATTCAAATATGCCATTCAAAATATCATTTGAACACTTTAAAATTTCGAGATGTTTAAAATTACAATAAAATGCCCTTTTTCTTAATAAAATAATAAGTTTAATTCTATAACTCCAAATTTGGCAAATAATATGTCCAAATCGATCAGTGTGACGAGCCCGTTCTAACTAAGCAGTCCTTGTTCTGAATTGAAGCATGCATCATTTCATTCTTGCAAATCTGAACTGTTTATGACAATAAATATTGGACTAAATAAATAATAAAATGCTTTAATTCTGCACCACACCTCACCCTTGCCATGCTACTTTAATGCCATGTAATTTGTGCATCATTCATCATGGCATGCTTGTTTGCTTGTCGCATTTTAATTCATATGCTTGTGCACTTTATTTATGTTGGCCCTTGTTTGTTTGGTTCTTCTTCGAATAGACGCCCAGCAGGAGAATTACCAGGAATCACAGGAGTACTATCTAGATCCATCTCTCGTTTCAACTGAGCTGCCAGGCAAGCACTACCACATGCTTGGATACATACAGTACCTATTGTCTCTATCTTATTCTTGCATCATTGAGTCGCGAATGCATTAAATTTAATCCCAAGTACTGCATAGCCTTTACTTTTAAACCCCACCGAAGCTTGTTCCTCCATCCCATGAGCCATTACTACAGGAGTTGTTTGAGCCATGCGAGTCGTAGAAAAGCATGAGTAGGGTATGTGAGTGTCTGATGAATAATGAGGTACCTAAACAACATGACCTGAGTAGTAATGGGATAACTAATGAAAGAGGCACCGGTGAGCCATATCTGCTATTTGGTTTTTCATGCTCACTTGTGTCCCGTAGGACCCCGAGTACTTGATTCATGTTCCTTGTTTATTCGCACTATCCACATCCGGGAGGCCTTATGGACCCCCCTGAGCCAGAGCTTGATTCATTCTTATTTCTTGGGGCCACAAAGTAGTCTGGGGCTTTGTTACTATCCTGTACTTATGCCATGCTTTACTGTTTTATTAAGATTGTGCGTGGAGCACCTGTACTGTTTTGGATGCGGAGTGTTTTCGTGGTATCGACAAGCCCAGCCACACTTTCGGGTTCCCAGTCATTTACAGCCATTGACGCAAACCTTGGGTCCGTCTCGGAGCCGGCCAACTTCGTTGCGGGTAGCTTAATGGGGTGGCCCCCTGAAATATTTCTGAATCCAGTGATTGCTTTGTCATGAATACCTCGTTGGGTTTTGATTTGGTTTTTCCGAGGTTGATCGAGTGTGTGTTGCTATTCGTGCACCCCTGCAGGGTAAATCTTTCTGAAAGCCGTGTCTGCGGTTATGGACGACTTGGAGCACAGTTTCTCGATCATAGACAAGTATAACTAAAGTACCGCTCTTAATTTGACTAAGTACTTGGCTAGTAAATAGTGCAATACTCATGGAATGGTTAATAAAACTGCCAACGGATGATGGGGGTTGTTCGTCCGCTTCCTCGTTGGTAAGCGAGGAGGAGGATGGATCTGTTAATAATACTGTTATAACTGTTGTTCCTAATTAACGGACATCCGTCTATCATTGGTTAGGCGGATGGTTAGCGAGTATCTATAGACTTGGTAGTTATTATCTTTTGCTGCAATTGCGTCACCCTAGGTTGTGTCCCCTTTAGCGGCATAAAGACTTGCTGAGTACCCCTAGGGTCTCACACGATAAATTGTTTGATTCAGATGAACAGGTGTCCCCGCAAGATGGATACTGGGTGGAGGAGACAGATGACGTTGGCAACGATCACTCGGTGTAGAGATTCCGGGAACGTGGATCCGTGAGATCTGTGGGCGGGATGTGTTTATTTATGTGGCATCTTATGCCGATTTGCTTCTTATCCGTACTCGGATCTTGTTTTCCGCTTCCGCCTGATACTCTGATGTTTGTTGTATGAGGAGCTATCCTAAATTATTATCTCTATCTAGGATATTTGAATCTTGCCGTATGGCGTTGCAATATTTCTATTTCTTTTAGATGGAATGGCTCTGAGGACTGTTGTATGTGGCTTGCATACATACTCATTTGTGTATGTAGTTGATCCCTTCGCCTCCCGATTACGCCGCTCGTTCTTGTCCCGATGTTCTGAAAGTGGTTAGGACGGCCGAAAGGTCTACCGTGAGTGGCCCTGGGCCCCACCGTACTATTTTAACCACTTTCGTTCATCCAGGCATGCAACTAAGAGCGTAATTCACCGAGGTAGTTACAATATTCCTCCCAAGGCAGAAACCCTAGATCGTCAATCAGAAATCCACAAAAAGTTCCACAGCGCCACCGCCACCGAAGGGGAGATTCGGGGGATAGAAAGTCTCTATTCCGGCACCCTGCCGGGAGGGCGAAGTGCCCCTGGAGCCATCTCCATCGATCTCCACCGCCATCTCCATCGCCGTTGCTGATTCCCATGATGATGAGGGAGTAGTTCTTCCTCGAGGCTAAGGGTTCTACCGGTAGCTATTTTTTCATCTCTCTCTATGCATGATCATATTGTGATCATGAGCTTTGTAATCAAGTAGATCTACCTTGCTACTCAAGTGCTTTAATAGATCTCTGCTCTCCCCATGTGTGTGAAAGTGACAGCGTGCACACCATGGTTGCACTTAGGCTAGAGATTACAAATACTTGTTATGAGTTATATTTGGAGTTGGATGTCTTTATGAAATTGTGGTGTTTGTTGGAACCATCTAGTGCTCAAGGTGATAGTGTGGGGTTTTCTAGATGGGAAAGGCTTACTTTGAGGTGTGCTGTTATAGCCCTACCATCGATTAGAGTGTCCAACCGGAGAGTAGTTAAGAGTAGTATCATAAAGAAGAATATATTTATATGAGAGTGTTCACTAGTGAAAGTATGATCCCTAGGCCTCGTTTCTAAGCATTGAAACACCGCTTGCAATTAGATCTGTTACATGTTTGCTATTCAATCTTTATTTTAGTTTACCTTTAGTCTTTTCCCACGTCAACCACACGCCATCAAGATATTTTCTATCACCGTTACCACTTATAATTATCTATACCAATTGTATTTCACTATCTCTTCGCCGAACTAGTGCACCTATACACCTGACAAGTGTATTGGGTGTGTTGGGGACACAAGAGACTTCTTGTATCTTGATTGCAAGGTTGCTTGAGAGGGAATACCTTTGACCACTTCCTCCCTGAGTTTGATAAACCTTGGGTGATCCAATTAAGGGAAAACTTGCTGCTGTTCTACAAACCTCTGCACTTGGAGGCCCAACAACTGTCTACAAGAATAGAAGTGCGTAGACATCACAATTATCGAGGGGGCACCATGACATGATGTTCGCAACAATTATTCCTGACAACGTGTACAGTAACTGGCGCATGCCCTTAAAATGAGGCAAAATAATGATTACCCTCCATGTAGGACGTGGGGAAGCATACGTGAGAAAGAAAGGATCTAAGTGGGTAACCCGGATTTGAGAAGATAACCGGCCAGTGAAGAATAGATCGGAATGAGTCAAGGGAAGTCAAAAGGAACACCAAGTCATAAAAGTAGGTGTGCCGACATAATAATAACTCGGCAAGAAAGAAAAAGAATCTAGTAGGTTGAACCTGATGTGGCCTTATCAGCTGAAGTTGCTAAGACCACACCAGCTTTGGGGACTAATGTTAGGGGATAACCCCGGGTAGGGTCAAGCCGGGGTATAAAGTCCATGATAGCAGAGGTACAGCAAGGTCAAAGCATAAGTTGGTCGAGTTACCTCAAGGCAGGCGGACTTACGGCAGACCCGGCCCGGGCAGAGTTCATCCAACGTTACCTTGCTTGACATAAAATATATGTTGATAGTCTCTTTGTAACTTGTATGCAGGTACCCACAAGGCTGAGTTAACCAGGCCTGAGCCAGGTTACAATTTGGCTTACAAGGGAAGGAAGGAATCTTCTTGGTCAAAGGTTTTATCTCTCCACTGTAGCGTGAGCGCAGAGGACAGAGGGAAAGACCAGCGAGTATGGGCCAACAAAGGTGACGTTGCCTATGTCAGGTGACACCACGCTATAGAGGGGCTCAGAGAGGCTTATGCCATGAGTCCGGATTAGCTTACGAAGGAGAAAAGAGGCGCACCGCTTTACTATTTTGGGAGAGGCATATTCTCCGAATATGCCTTCCACGTATGCCTTAGATTTTAACCTGAGCTCCCCTATATAAGGAGCACCAGGGCCTCCATAGAGAGGGTCAGCCATTTTTACTAAGGGAAGAACACTAGAGAGAGGTGGGATAGTAGAGAAGTTCATCCTCATCCTCCCCACGAACAACTCAAGGAGCACTTGTAATCCACCATTGATAAGAGAGAATACAAGCATCTGTGTGTGGAATCACCACACCATCCCTCACTGGATACCTCTGGTGCACTTTGGCCCCATCTTTAGCCTATACATGGCATCTGCCATGCCACCACCATGACAAGATATTTTCTGGTGATTTATTCACCCAAACTAGGGTTATTTGCACTAAGATAATCATAACTAATTAAGGGAAATTGATAATATCATGAAACCACTTTTTTGGCCTTGTTATTTCAATACTTATCTGTTGATAACATTTTTGTACATTGATATCATACAAACCCAAGCCTTAGTTCAAAACCCCTTTATTAAGTATTATTTATCAATTAAATCATAAAGGAAAGTCCCCACATGCAAATAAAGTCATTCCAATTGCTATAAACTCAAATCATCAAAACCTACTAAAGTGAATAACGTGTTGCATGTTTGCTTGCTGTATTGTATTGGTGCTTGTATGCCTTGTGTTGATTATGCCCTTTGCTTGCTTGCATGTATGGTCCCTGACGATGATAGTTGCGATTATATCAAAGACCTGAAAAAGATGGTTATTATTATTGTTATGGTTTTCTAATAAGAAGTCCAGGGACATATTGCCATATTGTTGATCACAGGCAAGCCACCTTCTTGCTCATAAGCCTGGTCCTACTGTTTTACTTATGCATGTTTTACCTATTGTTTATGAAAACTGCATTGTTTTACTATATGATGATCTATGTCTGGTAGTGACTTGGCTCCTCCAAATCATTACACATGTGTACTACTAAGTACAATCCCCTTGATTACACCTACTTGTCCCTAGTATGGTAGATGGTGTAAAACACCATACCCCTTTGGAGACCCTCTTTTTAGCCGAAGCAAAACTATAGGATGGGAAGACCCCAGAAAAGTTTTTACAAAATGTTTTATGGTAAAACCTTGGCGAGGTTTGACCTACCAAGAGAAGTTTGAGAAATAAAAAGGTTTTTGTTTTATAAAAGATGCTGCAGGAAAAATGGTTACGAAAACGTTTCTTTGCAGTTTTGCCAGAACAATTAACCCGTGCAACCACATTACTCTGGAATGGAACAGGGCTAGACTTGAAGTTTGTCGCTCTAGTATGGGAATTCTCATAACTACTTATAAGGGATCACATCTCTCGAATGCCGAGCTTGCCTTTATAGAAAGGGTCAATTGTTAGACAGTCACCTGGAGGAAGTGCGAACCGCCCTCGGGAGCAGCCGGACAATACTATGAGCCTCTCATTAAAAGTGCCCACTCTTGAGGAGTCGGATTACACTCCGGTTGGTCCTTGGCACGGATGTCCCAGTGTTGAGGGGAACAACTCATACGGTAGGGCCTATACTAGAGTGGCATCTAGAGAGTCTTGATCGGTTACTCGACCCACGATCCGTAGGTGATCAGGGCAGGGTACCCGGATGGTGTGGGTAAAATGTACAACCTCTATAGAGTGTAAATCTATTCGAATAGCCATGTCCACGGTCATGGACGGTTGGGAAGGTTGCTGTAGAGTGGTGCTGATTTTGATTTCAAAAAAGCAAAGGATTTGGAAATGTTTTGACCATGGGATGGTTGGAAAGGAAGGAAAGGAGTTTGGTCATGGGCTGACCAAAAGGAGGAACTAATGGGTGACCCAGTCCTAGTGTTTTTCCAAAGGTTTTCAAAAAGGTTTCCAAAATATTATACAAATTTTTTTCAACAAAGATATGTAGATGTTATATCTACAAGAGAAACTACTTTAGAAAAGAACCACTCATGGAGCCCTCCTACTACCACAACCCTATTGCATATCCTTTGTTTGGTATTATCTTAAGGTGGTTTATGAGTACATTCAAAGTACTCACTGGCATTGTTCCTGGCTATTAACTTGGTCAGATATCGAGAAGAAGGTGATGTTGACGGCTATGCGAGAAGAAGTTTCCTATAGGTTGAGG
This sequence comes from Avena eriantha, assembly GCA_910589775.1. Taxonomy (NCBI): domain Eukaryota; kingdom Viridiplantae; phylum Streptophyta; class Magnoliopsida; order Poales; family Poaceae; genus Avena; species Avena eriantha. The sequence continues at coordinate 414,177,143 of OU342744.1, read as the reverse complement.
CATGGCTCGGGCTCTATGCTTGATGAAGTTCCGTGGTTGTTATTTGATGTAGCCCTAAGGGAAAATAAGGTACAACATGTATTCGCTTAAGTAATGGATGTTTACTTTGATACTCGTCGGTTATGTGCCACGATGAACTGATCATGGGATCATGGTGTATGCATAATAGGGTTCTCAAAGGTTTAATCTAGGGGCCCTACAGCAGCCACATTAGGTGTCCCACCGACCTCCATCGCCGATGTAGTCGCAACAGTTGTGTTGCCACCCTCCGTCACCGGTGCAGCCACAACAGCTGTCATGTCGTCCTCTATCGTAGGGCACACACACGAAGAATAAGAGCTGCTAATGATGATTTAGGTGTACATATTAGCGTGACAGGCAATCCGGTCTAGGCAACCAAACAACATGCATTTGTTCTGTCCTCGTGCAATGCAGGCTATCAAACAAGATGCAAAAGGTGGCTCGGAGGTTGGATGAGTGTGGCAGTGCCCTTCGTAGCACTGTCCGACCGGGCCAAAAAATCGATGCAGGCTACCAAATGCACCCTTTGCCAATGCCACCTCACATGTACAAAGGGTTAATTAGGGATCTTCAGAGGGCACACATTCAAGCAATAATGGGCATAGGCTTCCTTCACCAACTGGTTAGTACTGCCACATTCAAAAAGAAATGATTTATCTATAAGTATCCCGAGAAAATAGGGTTGCAAGAAAATCCTGAGACTCCTGAGTGGCTCCTCTCCTCCCCCTCCTCCTCACCGCCACCAAAGGGCGTGGCCGGGTGAAGCCTGGCCGGCAACAGCGAGGTATCCTTGCCCTCTCACGCGGCGGAGTGGGCATGGGGATGCTCCTCCGGGCTAGGGCGTGGCGTGGTCGTCAGGTGTCACAGCATGACGACGCGGCGGGTGGCGAGGTGGTGGTGCACGTTAGGTGGTCGGCAGTGTCGGCTGCTCTAGATGGCGAGGGTTGTGGGTGGCGCGGGCTTCGGTCGGCCGCCTCTGAAGTTGTTGGTGGAGGGGCGCCAAGGAAGGTGCGGCTCTATGAGCTCCAGGCGAGTGTGGGGGTCCTCTAGGCGGCGCTGCGGTGGATCCAAGCAGCGGGGTGCTCCAGCGATGACCTTCCCTCCATGTGTCGGTGCGCTGAGACATGCCTGACCTAGGCATGCCACGAGCCAGGCAGGACGATGGCGGCCAGGAATGGGCCGGGTTGAGGCAGCTTCCCCTGGAGGCACTGGTATCGGTGTGATGGCTACAACAGGGATCCTAAGCATCCATGCGCGACCAGGCCAGATCTGAGCTAGGCGGGCCCACATATGACATCACCCTCGTGGTTGTGTGGACTTGCATTTTGTTCTAGGGACTACATTTGTTACACGGGGACATGGATGCCGAGTGGTGTGGCCTAGACCGGTGGTGGTCCGGCAGGCCCGGGTGAGCACGAGGGCGACGACACTATTGGCATGCTGCTTTTTTTTGACAAAAATAGTAGGGAAGTCCCCTACTGTGTCATTTTATAAATTTTATAATGTACAGAAGATTGAGCCAGGCTCAATCAATGAAAATGTTATAGCTATTTACATTCATAGTGTGTCAAGCCACTCTTGCATACCTTCCTTGAGACTAGGTTTAGCTCTATGCATAGTCAAGGTAAAGGTTGCTTTAAAAAAAGAAATACATCTAGTGATTGAGGGATTTAGGTCCCTAAAAATATAACCATTTCTTTGCTCCCATATACTCCAGCATCCAGTGATGATAATTTCCATAAGAAAGTTGGGACTGAATCTTCTTCTAGCATCATTGATCATCTGATGAATCTCCATATCTGTGTTCCATTCAAGTCCCAAGGCCCACCAGAACACTTGGCTGAAACTACATTCAAAAAACAGATGTAGCAGGGTTTCCTGAGGACAGGTGTCACATATAACACAATCATTGAATTCCACAAAGAAGTTTTTTCTTGTCATTAAATCCTTGGTGTTTAGCCTCTTATTCAGTAGCAGCCAAGCAAAAAAATTGTGTCTTGGAAGACAGCATGATTTCCAAATATCCAGAATAGGTTTTGGTGTAGGGTATGCCCTAATGAGTGCTCTGTAGATATTTCTGGTTTTGAAAGTCTCCCCCCAGGAAAAATACCATGAATCATGGTCGTTTGTGTGGTTTATGCATCTGATATTCTCCAACATATCAGTAAACTCCTCATGAACAATGATGGATAAGGGGAGTTGAAAAAGTTCATAGAAATCATTATCAGCTGTAGTGATGGCCTTGGCCATGGTCAGGGTATCATTGTGGCAGAAAGAGTGTAGGTGTGGGTATCTATCTTCAAAGCATTCACCTTTCCATAGATCCTTCCATAGCAGCATAGTTTTTCCATTGCCAATTTTGCAGTGAGTCAAATCTCTGTAAATATCCACATAATTCATACAGTCTCTCCACCAGAAAGAACCAATATGATTCATTGAATGTGGGGCAGAGTCACCTTGATAGTAGGCTTTCCAAATGAGATCAACCCATGGTATATCAGCCCTGTTGTAGAATTTATGAATATTCTTCAGTAAAAGAGCTTGATTTTGTACCCTGAGGTTTATGACTCCTAAACCTCCTTGATCTTTTGGTCTACATACTAAGTCCCATTTAGCAAGACATTTGCCATGTTTGTGGATATCTTTTCCTGCCCAGAGGAACTGTCTGCCACCCTTTTCAAAATGGGTAAAAATTGTTAAAGGGACTTTGAAAGAGCACATGGCATGGATTGGCATAGAATTTAATACAAAATTCAGTAATGTGAGTCTTCCTGTATATGACATGAGAGAAGATAGTCCAGATAGTCTTCTGTCAAATTTGGAAACAATGGGCATCAAGCTATCAATAGATGGTCTTGTGGTACCAAGAGGAAGACCCAGGTAGGTGAATGGCAATTTCTCCAATTTGCATCCAAAATCAGAAGCCAGTTGGGATGCAAATTCCATTGTTATATTGATAGGCACTAGAGTAGATTTGTCATAATTTACCTTGAGCCCTGTCATGTTGCTGAATTGTTGGAGTCTGGTCTTGAGGTTATTAAGTTGTAAACTATCAGCAGGCATAATCAGCAGGGTGTCATCAGCATATTGAATAATTGGATATTTTTGACCATAGTCATTATCAAGTGGCAGGCTGATTTCATTTCTGTGCCAGGCATCATTGACAATTTCCTGTAGTAATTCAGCAGTGCAAACACATAGAAGGGGGGACAGGGGGTCTCCTTGTCTGACACCTCTTTTGCAGCAGATTTTTTCCCTGGGACACCGTTCAGTAGCACTAAGGTGGATGCAGAGTACAATATAGATCTTACCAGGGAAATCCATTTGGGGCCAAAACCTTTGGCATTCAGCATATTAATAATTGCCTTATATTCAATCTTGTCAAAAGCTTTCTCATAATCAATCTTCAGAATAATAATTGGCTTCTTTGACACATGGCAGATGTGAAGATATTCAAATGCCCATCCCAGGCAATCATGAATATTTTTCCCTTCAATAAATCCATATTGATTGTTATGTATAATGGGTTTGATAACCTTCTAGAGTCTATTAGCCATTATCTTGGTGATGAATTTAAGTGGAAGACTAACCAGAGATATGGGTGTGTAGTCATTCATGGACTCAGGGTCATTTATCTTGGGGATGAGACTAATAAAAGCAGTGTTGATGGCACTCAAATTTACTGATTCATCATAGAACTCCTGCACCAGTTTTACAAAATCTTCTTTGATAATATGCCAGCATTTCTTGAGGAATTTACCATTGAATCCATCAGGACCAGGTGCTTTATCAGATGGAAAGTCATTGATCACAGATTCAATCTCATCATTTATGAATGGATCATCCAGGTGAAGAAGGTTATGAGGTGCAATCAATTCATCAAGGTTGATGTCATTAGTAATATTTTCACTTGTGCCAAGTCTATGCTTGTAAGATTGCCAGATTGCAGCAGCTTTAAGTTCATGCTCAGTCAGAATCATATTGTCTTCAGATTTGATATGGGTGATGAGATTTCTTCTGAAGCTTTGGGTAGCCACAACATGGAAAAATTTGGTGTTTTCATCTCCCAATTTGGCCCATCTGATTTTGGCTCTGCTTTTCCAATATATTCTTTTAGCCTCCAGGAGCTTATTGGTATGATCCATCAAAATCTTTTTAAAATTCTTCTCATGTAGAGCAAGTGGTCTTTGCTCCTCAATTCCTTCAAGTAATGCCAAGTTAAATGTGCAGTTTTCAATAGTCTAATTTAGGTTTGAGAACTTCTTGCACCATTTCTTAAGTCCAGCTCTGAGATGTTTGAATTTGCAGTTGATAGCAAGGGCAGTATCACTTATATAGGGAGCTGAGTTCCAGAGGGTATTCACAGTATCATAGAAACCATCAAATTCCAGCCAGTGGTTCTCAAATCTGAATAATTGAGCTTTAGGTATGGAAGTGCCCACTTGGATACTGATGGGAGTATGATCAGATCCAATTCTGGAGAGTGGGTGAGCCATAGTGTTGGGGAAGGTTGTGGTCCATAAAGGACATGTAAAAATCCAATCCAGCTTTTCAAGAAGAGGGGGTCTTGCATGTTGCTCCAGGTGAATGTTCTACCTTTAAGTGGGACTTCCACAAGATCATGAGATTGAATCACATTGTTGAAGAGCATCATATTATGAGCATCGCCACCCTCTCTGTTTCTATCATCAGGGCTTCTAATGAGGTTGAAATCACCCACAAGCATCCAGAAAGGGTAATTGGAGGTATCAATATTATGCATCCAGTTGAAAAATTCAGCTCTGTGTTCATTGTGTGCAGGACCATAAATATTGGTCAAGATCCAGGTGATACCAGAGTGTTTACATGTAAGAGCCATAGTTAGGTGAAATTTTGATTGACTAAGAAGCTCCCCAGAAAAAAGGCTACCATTCCAGATAGTAATTAATCCTCCAGAGTTACCAAGTGAAGGAGAAAAAGCAAAGTGAGAAAATCTCCTGGGACAGAACTTCCTTAAATAGGAGTGCTCAAATCTTCCCTTTTAGTTTCTTGGAGGCAGATAATATCACAATTGCAAGAGTTAACTTTTTCTCTAAGTTGATCATGCCTCAACTCAGAATTGATGCCTCTAACATTCTAGTCAAGAATCATCCAGTTCCTATTCATAATTCAATATATGAGGGTTCCACAGGTTCTGATCAACATAGTTAATCAGGAATAAATTGGGGACAGCTGGCTAATCAAATGAAAGTAAAAAAAGCATCTTGGACCCAGATTGAAAATCCCACAAAGGTGTTGATGATGAAAATAGCATAAAAGGTGATAAATAGACATCCAGGTATTTAAGCAGATATAGGGATATGGTTCTGCTCAACATGAGCAATAAAGAAGTGCTTATTACATGCCAGATAGTATCAAGTAGATGAAGTTTCAAAAACATAAAATTGTGTGTCATTAAACATATATGACACACATTATTACATGCAGAGGGGTGAACATTAGCCACTTTCAGAGATGAGCTTGTCCTCTGAAATCTCACTAGGAGACATCAGGCATTGATTGATACCAATAGACTGGATGGTGTCAATAGGGACAGGTGGAGGTGGGGCATCTTGGTCCATGATCACCACCTCATGAGGATGAGCTTTGCTTTTGGCCACCTTTCTGGATTTGCCAGAGGTATTGATCAGGGATGAACATTCTTTCTCCTGGGATTTATCTGCATCATCTTTGTTCTTGAATCCCTCTGATTGGTTGGCAATCCTTTTACTGCGTCTGATAGCAGTCACATCCTTTGGTGCCAGTAATCTGCGTTTAGCCACCAGAGAGATGAAGTCTTCATTGGCAGCAGAAGATCCACCAATAGATGTATCCAGAGGGGCTTGCACAATATTGTCAGAGATTTTAGTGATGCAAACAGATGATGAAGCTGACACATGAGGTGCAGTAGCATAAAGTTTCAGAAGACACTTCCTCTGTTTTCCATGTTTAGTATCAACATCAAGAATTTGGAATCCAGCACCATGGGTACAAGAGATATCAGTGTTGCCCAAAGTAGTGTGTGCATTCTTAACCATGTCAGTAAGTAGACCATGGATGTCATTGAAAGAGTCCACAGCTTCCATCATTGGTTCAAGTTCAGCCATATGGTTAGCATGAGCAGGACTGAGCTGGGGAGAGGTAGCAATCATTGGTTCAATGTTAGCAGCAGGTGCAACATTTCCATATGGTATTACAACATTGGGTATCACAGGTGCAGCATTAGCTGGTTCATCAGGAACATGGTCATGTACCATATCATCCCAGTGTCCTCCAAATGGTTGGGGCATGGGGTGTGGGTTACCACCATCAGGTGGAAGAGGATCCTCATCACCACCAAGTCCACCAATCACTCTAGCCTGCAGAACATAAATCACCACAGTCCAGGAATGACCATGTCCTTCATCACTAGTATTGTCCCCAAGGACCATGCTGCTTGGAGGCGGGGATCCGCTTGGATCCACTAGTGGACTGAGACATAGGGACTAGTGCTTAGGTTGGCGATGACATCGGCACCCTAGCTGCAGTGCGGCGACGGGGCTTCACGTGCCCATTTGGGCTCGGATGGGCCAGTAGGGTCTGGTTTGCCCTATTGCTGCATTCAGTCAGCTACCGCCCTCCGGCGAGAGTGGAAGTTCCCTCACGCTGACCCTCGCTGAAGCTTCTTACTTTCGGTCCTATCGGCCTCGCAACATGGGTATAGCTGAGACGACGGTGGTGACCACAAAACCATGGTGGCATGTGCTGGTGGGAGGCGAGCTATGTGGAAGCAATACAAAGAGTACAGGATGGTGGTTTTTTGAGCGGTCGGAAGAAATCCTTGTCGTCTAGACACCGTCGCGGTGATGCCTGCGGGTGTCAGCGTCCTTCCTGAAGGGTGTCGGCTGTACCCTTCCCCACATCCTGTAGCATACCGGGAGAAACCCTAGGACCAATCCGGACAGCAGCATCGTCGTCATCGCTTTCTTTTTTGGAGGTGTTGCTTGGTACGCGACGCTTCGGAGCGTTGGGATCATGGTGGAAATTCTCCGGAGGGCGCAGCGGTTGCGAGTCATCTTCGTTTTCATCGAGTCGCCGTTGTCAGCTTTGTTTTTTCTTTTTTCTTCTTCTTTTTTCTTTCTAAGTTCTTTTGGGTTGGTTTTGGGTTGTCTGTCCTAGCTGCGATGTCTATCATGTATGGATGGTTGCTATATTAATGTAACGGGACGAAAACCTGTTTCGAGTATAAGTGTCTTGTCTTTCAACTAGAACACGAGTTGATCTCAGAGCGCGCTAGGTCACTCGATTTTACCTCGGTAGCTCGAAATAATATACTCCTTTCCTCTCAAAATAGATGTCGATCTAGACACTATTTAATATTAGATACATTCAAATTTAGATAAATTTCTAGCATCTTTTTAAGACGGAGGGAGTAGTAGCTATGGAAACTCTTTGAATCATCTTTCAAACTAAAAAAAACTTCCAATATGCAGATTACTTCGCTCGTTTGGTACGTGATGAAATGAACTATTTCCAGTCCCGTGGTCATCCCGTGGTCGCTCCGAGAACACTTACCTTTCTGCCCACAACGCTACTATATCTTTTATGAACTTATTATGTTGTCCAATAATTTGTTATCCCAACTAAAAATTTGTCACGTGATCGGATCGGATCGGATTGGATGATGCTCTTTTCATATCCTTTACCATATTATTTGTCAGATTCGGTTCAGATCGGATAATGACCGAGTGCGGAAGCGAACTCGAACCGAAAACTGACATAAATTATCGGATAAATGCCATAAAGATACGTAATTAGATTTTCACCGTGCAAACAATGTGGACAACTTTTTATCCTAGTACATAACACTAGACAATGGCCAAGCTGAGAACGTTACTATTTATTATAACTATATATAGCAATGATATTTATACACCAACACTGGCTAGACACAGACACCGAACCAAATGGTGCAAAATAATTTATATATGGAGAGACATCGAGTGATTAGCTGAATGAATTTACTTGTTATATGTCGTACTAGGCTAGCCTAAATTATATACGGAGACATAAGCCTATTTGATTATTTAATCGAATTATCCTAATTAAATAGATTGGATTATCCGTGAAAAATGGTGAATAATCAGTACATGTACAATGCTAGAGAATACGGGTCTTCTCTTAGCCCTCTATGTAGTCTAGAGAAGATAATAAAAATAAGTTGTACAATGGATTATCTCTTATTGTCATCCCTAAGAATTAATATGAATTGACTAATTATAATAAGAAATTATGTTGATAAGAGAAGACACAAAGTACAATGAAGAAAAGTATCTCTTATTTTTAAGGGGTCATCTTTTAGCTGAGAAAAAACAATCTTTTTTTTCTTTATTCTCTCTCCCTTCGACTAATCGAAAACCTGACGTGCTAGCTCTCAGTATCCACAGGATAAGAGTAATATCATATCCGCTATCATATCCTCTAGTTATCTGCATAAACAAAATCCGTATTCGCGTCGTATCCATCAGATTTTTAAAATGGTGTACCGTATACTTAAAAATGAACGCGGACGTGGATTCGGTGCCGTACCGTTGTTTACATTCATATATCCGGAAGTTTCACGCGCGCGCGGAGCCGGCCGCGGCCGGAACCGCGAAGCCCGCCGCCAGCTTGGACCTCCGCTTCACGCCTCCCGTCGCCGCCGGCTCCGGCATTCCGGAGCTCCGCCCGTCGCGGTCGTCCCTCGTGCGCTTGCGCTGGGCGTCCGCCGCGGCCAGCTCGAGCTTCGCCTCGCCGCTGTGCTCCGGAGCTCCGCCTCGCAGCTGGCCGTGCGCGCCCGTGGCGGCTAGCCCCTCGCCGCTAGCCGCGCCCGCTGCTCCGGCCGCATGTAACTAGCTAGCACCATCGATTCAGCCGCATGGAGCACCGCCTTGACAGTTTAGCACATATCGATTCAGCTACACGTAGAGCTTGCTGAACACTTAAAGTGTTTTATTTGTAATTTTACTTATTTATTTTTTATTTATTTAGATTTGTTTGATCTTGTTTTGTAGATATATTCACAGAGAAAAGGTGTTTGCGGCACTTATAGAACATCCCGAAAACTACTATTTTTTGCAAGCGCTATTTAGAATATCTCTAACCAATCCTCAAAACTTTAGAGCAGTAAACCGACTCCTAAAACTTAGAGGAGTAAAAATACTCTTCTAAAGCTTTCGGTTCCTAACCGGACCCCTGTATTTAGAGGATTAAAAATGTTTTTTTCTTATTTGCAATGTAATAGGTCCATACATACACATATATAATCATAAATTAGTAATAAACTACATACCGGTACAACTCGATACACATAATACATACCGATACAACCCGACACACACAATACATACTGATACAACCCGATATAATCGGTACATAGAGAATACATATCAGTACAAACAAACACAAACCAAACTATTTGAGTTATGCTATCTTGACAACATTGGAACGCTTGACAAGAATGTGCCATCTATTCAAGATCAAGTTAACCGATCTACCTCTTCTTGTCTTTTCATTAAAATTCTCATGAATCTTTTTTCAAAATTGTTGAAATGGTGAATGAACACCAATCTCTTCGTATAATGCATCATCTACAAGAGTTTGATGGTGCCATGCAAAATACATCTCGTTGTCTTCATCCCCGGTCCATATAGAATTTCTTGTACTATATTCGTAACAAAAAAAGATGTAAGCCACAACTTCTACTCCGATTTTACACTAAGAAAAAGAAGGGAAAGTCACATTTTCCTCTTGTGTTGGTTGCGGTCGGCGGTGCCGGCGATCCATCCCTGGCAGCAGCATCCGCGGAGACCGGCCCTGCATCCTCCAACTCCGGCCAGAGGTCCCGTATGCAGACCAAACCCGACATGGGCGGCAGGGGAGGCGGTACCAACCCGGGGCCGCGCGGGATCTGTGGTAGGCGAGGAGGAGGGGGCGAGCCTCATCGCGACATCGGTGGTAGCCGGCCTCCTGGGAGCCGATTCCGGGTTGCCGTGGTCACCAGAGGCGACGACGGCTCCGGGTTGCGACAAATCAACGTCGGCGGAGCCCGATTTGCTCCAAATCGGGGTGGCGGCCAGCGAAAACAAGCTCACCCCGTCGATTTCGGCCACTGCTAGAGGCGGGCAAGCGAGGGAGAGGTGGGCCAGAGGGCGGCGCCGGCGCAGGGACCGGGATGGGGGCAGCGGGGTATGGCAGTCACCGGCAGCGATGCCGGCGGGAATGGGTGCGGCCGATCGGGAGGCGAGGTTTTTTCTTAGAAGTGGTGGCCGAGGAGTAAATTTAGGAGTCGGCCGCTCGGTTTACTCCTTCGATGAGTAAAAATATACTCCTCTAACCGTATTGGGATCGGTTAGAGATGTCCTTGCAGCCTTCGGTGAAGCTGCCGCTAGCGCCACGCTGCAAAGGTGGATAAAGCACGCTCTAAACAGATTATAGTGCGCCAAATTTTACCGCTTCTGGTTGGAGATGCTCTTACAAGCTGAGCATGATCCAATTTTACAGATCAACCTTTGACGCAGATTGAGCTCGCTCGAATATTAGTACTATAAGCAGAGCTGAGCCGACTATAACTCGCTCGAACTCGATTGTAGCCCAGCCACAAATCGTCCATAGTAACGGTTCTGGCCAAAAGATCAAGCTAAAAGATTCACTATTTGCTGGAGTGAGTAGTCTGTTTGACATTGCACATGGCCTAATGTTTGCATTTCATTCTTTTAGGTGCCTTGCAAAGGTTTTGAGTTTGCTTGGCACACAATGCAAAGAATCCGCGTTCGAGAAGGGGAAATGAAAGATCTAATCAGATCATATGATGAGAATAAAGATAGTAGGATATTCTTGTTCACATCATCTGTTTATCTACAAACGAGTGTAAAGTATGAACTAGGATATCCATTACTGTTTACAAGTTTCATAATCGCTGATACTTCTGCAAAATGCGTGAGGCGAGACCAAGATATGCAGCTCCTTCTGCCCGATCTTAGACCTTTCAGTCACCTGACAAACTTTGAAACATGTAGATTGCCTCCATTCTTCCATTTCTTCTTCTTGGTACAGAACCATACCAAGATAGCAAAAAGTTCTAAAGCGGATGGATGTCAGCTGTTGGAAGTGCAAGTTCTGGAAATTTGTTGATTCCTCTGGTAATCACACCCTGGATCGTTTCAAGTACACCATGACTGCTGCGCCACCAAGAGCAACTGTTCCAGCCATGAGCCCAAATTTAACAGGAGACAGGCCACTCCTGCGCGGAGGTGCTAGCTCCTGCAATGGCTTTACCACCTCTGTGTTCGAACTTGACTCGTCCTCGATATGCAACTTCAAAACCTGACAGTGGAATTTTCACGAAGATGAGTTGGAGAAAGCAAACAGCTAATAGTGGAGGAGCCTACAATTTACAGTATCAACATCCTAGAATGCAGAACACCTTCACCCCGGATGATTTGGCATGGAGCACTGCACCAGCAAGATCAGTATCTGTTGTCAGTAGCACCCGGTCGCCCTCGTCATCTTCATACTACACTCAACATTGGGATAAAAAAATTAAAGTTGGGCAGTGCAGACAAATATCTTACTATCAAATGGGAATTAATGAATGATGACTGAAAAATGACTCCTGCAATTTATATGTAGCATCATGAATGAGGTACATAGAGTGGTGATGCTAACACAAGAATCATATAACATATAAGTTTTCCCTCTTTAAGTACGTAAAGGCATTGATTTTCATCACTGACAAGACAGAAAAAGTGAAAGTTTGACCTTTACTATCAAACTCAAGACACACCTAATCTCTGTCTTCTACAAGCCTACTGTAAAATTTGAATGCTTTCATGCAAAATTAGTTAACTTTACCAAGAGTTGTATGCTGTCCTTTCCATCAACAATACTCAATCTTTGCCTTACAGAAGACACAAGCTCGTCTAATGACTCCGAGCCTGCAGCATCAGCACACAACTTAAGAACCGGTTATATTTGGAGCCGTGAAACAACACCAACATATTGGTGCAAACTATCAAGCGAGCACGTACCACAAGTGAATCTATGCACACGCCCCTTCCGGTCATGAAGCTTAAAGGAAAATGAATTGCCAATAATAGGGGGATATATGCTACTCTTTCCATCCCCAAACTCTGACGCCACAATTAAGGATGCTTCGCTGAGCCAGGTATGGGAGCACTGTATCAGGGAAAAAAACAAACAAAAACAAAAATGAACGAAGGACCATCAACGAACCTACGGCTATCAAACTCATCATCTGGAGGATCCAAAGCAAGTGCAGAGTCCCAGAACCTCTGCATCACTGAGTTTGCCACCTCATTAGCAGTCCCATTGCCTCCTTCAACCTAAAAATAAAGAATTACATTCTAAAGATTAGGACAGGATTTTTCGGCAGAGCATAAGAAATGGACTGGAAGGAGTTAGGGATCACCAATTGAATGGCTGCATGAGTAAGTTGCAAGACATCCAGGCATGCAGCAATTTGCCCCTCTGTTCAGCAAATTAAATATATGTACCAGATGAAGCACCAGGAACTCAAGATCTATTCCCATGCTGAGACAAGAATCAGGTCATACCTCTGTCAAGAACGGGAATGTGCAAGAATTTTCCATCATGCATTATATGTAGTGCATCAAGAATTGTCGTGTCTAATGTAGCACAATCTGGGTTTGCAGTCATCACCTTTAAAGAAGTCACAAGGAATACAGCGAGTCATAAGAAATTATACAAAATGATATGCCATTTCAAGAAAGACAAAATTAAGTCAGACGGGGGAACCTTTTCTACTAGGGTCAATTCAGGCGAAAGTTTCTGTGACACAACACGCATAAGAACATCTTTTGAGCTGCATTTCAGAATCACATATCTCTAAAACACTGGAATAATAACAATAATAATAATAATAACAACAACAACAATAATCCTATGGTGCTACTCCAGAATACTTACGTAAAGATCCCCTGCACTGTGTTCCCTGTAGCGACAACCACTGAATTTACTCGAAATTCAAGCATTTTTTGTGTTGCCACATACACAGGATCTGAAGGGGAAACAATTGCTACCCTGAAAGTTGGAAGTATAGTAGCTCTCAGTATCCAAACATTTTACTGACAGTTGAGAGAAAATAGTCAGAGCAAACAAATACTATACTTTGTGCCCTCCATGACTATGGTTGACAGAGAAGGTTTGAACATCCGCTCTCTTAGAGTTTCGATGAAAGCAGAAGGAGCTGTATGCAAAAACAGTAAATACCTTAAATTGTTTGGTAAGACAAGACTACAATGAAATATAGCTACTTAAGGACAAATAACATGCTGAAGAAAATTAAACACATGTAACTTTGCATTACAATATGATATACTTGATACATTGGCATAATATGAACGTTATTTTTTTAGATAGATAAACATATCATGCTTATTACTCACAAAATAGACCATTCATTTATGCATCAGGGGTACTACTTCCAGGATCAAAAAAGTTTGAATTAAATGAGAATATGTACATTGCAAGACCTGTAAAATTGCCTCCTAGTTGACGCTCAACCCCCTCTACAGCCGCTGCTATTGCACTCCCTTGTTCAGCTGCCTTTTCCAATCTCGCTATAGCATCATAAAGGCATTTTGCAATGTCCAGCATAGCCATAACCTCACCATTTTCTACAACTGGGAGGTGTCTAAATTTACCTAAAATGTGAAAGAACATACAGAAAAATAATGTTAGTGGAGAAAGGAAGAATGAATCCAAACAGGGTCTCTCTGCAAGAACATTAAAACAAGCCCACATATATATATATCTGCTATTATGCTACTGAATTCATGATGTCTGAAACTGGGCACCAAAAGTCATGAGTTACACTTGAACTTTAGGATGTAGGCAACGTAACAGTTAAGCATGTACATGCAGAGAGCCTCACTAACTAAGAATAATAGCATGAGCAATTCAGATTGCACATTTAATGATAATCTCTACTTCCAGTTGTTGCTATGAAGTGCCACCCTTGCATCAAAGTTCCAGTGAAATCCATTTGTTCACACATGCCAGTTTCAACAATTATGTGCTCCTGGTGGTTCAACCGAGTTCCTTGAGTTAATTATAATCGAGTGTAATAATCTGGAAAGAGTTGTGATGGTGAAAAATCACTCATACTACTGCCTTCCATTTTGCCGTTGGCTCGTTTCTATACAAGTCAGTGTGCTGGCAAATACTCGCTGTATATTATTTTCTCTACTAAACAGGACCATCCTACCATTTGGAAAGCAGGACCATTCTGGTCTTTGGTTTAATCTCGAATCTGACACTGCTGGCACTTGTATATAAATGACTAGTCTGAAACAATCATATATGTTAAAGACCAGACGGCAAAACTGTTTTGTAGAAGTTACAAGCATAGAAGTTAAGTTAACTTCTTTGTCAAAAAAATCCTAATAAAATATTTAGCAGACCGAGCACAATAACGTGAATGCCAATATTAACTAGATATACCTTGAACCATCTTCTGCAATGCCTCAATTGCAAGTGAGTCAGAAGTGACATAAGAAGGATTCCTTGTCATGATCTTGGACATGATGGTTTGCTCCACCCGCAGCCCCTCTGCAATCACTCGTGTGGATATATCCTACAGCCCAATTAAAAAAAAATACCTTCAGCTTGAAAACATTAAAAGTAGGACATGAGCCGCTTGGCGTCATTCATTTTAGTGAAAAGTACAGTACAAAGCACAACTAACACAGGTCAAACACAAACCATCCATATTTTGCCTAAACTAGTTAGTTTGTTTAAGCAAGAAACCACTGCTAAGCAGGTAGAGTCACATGTGCTTCCACTTTCCTAACCGAAGGAAAAGACAAGGTAAGGAAGGATTCACAGCAGTACGTCAAAATTCCAATGGGCAACATCTGGTCAAGAAATTACTTGATCAAAAGCCCTAAACAAAGCAAAGAAAATGAATTTGAGGAATTCTATATGTAACGTGACTTATTTTTCTTAAAAATGATCTAAAATTTCCTCCCATAGGATCAACACCTAATCAAGTAACACCACCATCTCTACAAATCCAGTGGTCAGAAAAAAATGTCTTAGACTAGGAAAAAAACCAAACTACCTACAGATAGCAAAACTCAGAGAAGTTCTGTTTTAACAGAAAATGCCACGTGCTAAGGTCCAAACCAAATAATCCAATCCGGGCATCAGTATTTTCAAAATAAAGGTGAGAATAGATACTGTCGTCCACTCCTCGTAACATCAATTATCATCCCTTTTCCATAGCTACAAACTACTAGGAGAGCACACTACAGCACATTCCGGCCACAGAATTCCACCATATAACTAGGAAAGGAAAGGGAATTGACCTTATCGGTGACTATGCCAGATAGGAGGCCTTGGGCGTCAGTGAGTAGCACAGCATCGACCCGCCTTGCCGCCATCCGTCGGGATGCGTCGTACACCGTCGTGCCCTCCGGTATCGTCAGCGCCTTGGACAGCCTCAATTTCTTCACCGTCCTCTCTCCACTAACCAAAACCCAGTAAAGAAACAAATCTTCAATACGAACCAAAGCGAGCATCAGAGGGAGAAGAAAAAACCGCTTACGGGAGGCTGTTGGTAGAGGCGAGCTTGGGGGAGGTCTTCCCATTTCCGTTGGCGGCGGCGGCGGCGTATGGGTCCTCTGACTTGCGGGAGGAGGCAGACGGCGGTCGGCTGCGCGTGCGCCTAACCGGTGGCGCCGCGGCCGCTGCGGAGCTCATGTAGGTGATTCTGTGGAGAGCCTCAGACAGTTAGGTCGGCGGCGGCGACGACGGCCGGCGAAGTGGGAACAAGAGCAGATTGAACGGTGTTTCTGCTTCCCTCCTCTCCTACCCGGCTTCCCTTCGATAGCGCGTGGGTAATATCCCGTTTCGGTCCTTCCAATCTTGAATTATTAAGTGTACTCGTGTCGTTGACTTTGGAGTTAATTAGCTAGAGGAAGATTTCATTTTTATATAAGTTAGAAAAAGATCCATGAGTTTCACAACGTTTGTGGATCACATTTATTTATGTTTTCTTGGTTCTAAAACACATTGCGCATTAGATCTCATCATGGGAAGCTTTTAACAACAATTACAAAAAATAGCACTCCCTTTGATTTGATTTAATTGAATCGGTTGCTTAAACCTTGCCTAAACTTGCGACGATTAAATGAGCTAGGAGGTTGTACATGCATGTTCTTTACTTGAATCTCTAAGTTAGACATGTTAGTACTCTTTCCGTACCGATTTATTAGGCTAACATAGAGTTCAAGAAATATGTTAATATGAATCGTACGTCACAAAAACTATATCATTGGAAAGGTATTGTAAATATGAATCTAATGATATAATTTTTGCCACATATAATTCATATTTTATTGACCAATTTTATGGTCAATTTTTTTCTTGAACTCCGTGTTAGCCCATTAAACCGGTATGAAGGTGGTAGTAGTATTGGACCCTACCGACTGTAGTAGTAAGTTTTACACGATACACACCAGTGAGCATAAAGTTTAAGGGCTCGTTTGATTCAGGGAAATCTCATAGAAATTTTGGAGGATTTTGATCCTTAGAATTTTTTCTATGTACATCATTTGATTCATAAGATTTGATCCTTATGAATTTTTCCTATAGGATTGCATTGCAGTGTGTTTCGGAGGAAACTTTCCATCCACCTGAACATCATGTTACAATTCTTTTGTTTTTCCTGTTTAAGAAAAAATACTGTAGACTCCAAATATGTAGGATTCAACTGGACATGACATTTTAATCCTGCGTTTTTCTTATTCCTGTGTTATTCCTACCCCGAATCAAATAGGTCCTAACTTGTGTTGATTTGTGGGATCTTTCTAAAAGCACAAATATTGTAAAGAAGTTGAATATGATAATTGCAAACTCATGCACTTTGAGTCCTAAAAGATTCCTAGGGTTTAAGCATTATTTGTTCAGAATCAAACACGGATTTTTATGAACGTGTAAGGATCTTGTGTCCCATGTACTATTTCGCCAAATTTTGCAGAGTAAATCCTTTGGATAAAAAAATGAGAACACCAAAATTTAGAAATTTGGTAAATTTTCCCTTGCGCCTTGTGCGTATATTTTTCTCTTCATTCCGAGTGAATTGCAAAAAACCATCATAATTGGGGCAAAGTCATCAAACACCCACCAAAATGCATGTTTTCTGGTGTTTTTTTTAAGGGTTGATAACTTTTTTCTGGTGAGTTTTTCCAATTACTCCTTCATTCTCGATATTATTTGTAGACCACCCAAAGTGTCGTGCATAGAAATTTTCGTCTTCTTGTTTAAACGCCATGACACCTCCACCTCAATCCACATTTTGGGTGCATTCCATCCGTAAGTATACAAGGCTACTTCATATTTTAATTTCATTTATTTTACGAATTAACATTGACTATGAGTTATGTACCGGCAAAAGAATATCATTGAAAGAAAACTTCTTTCAAATTAAAATCCGACGCTATTTTTTGTGACATTGGCACGTTGTTACCCATAAAGAGAGATTGCAAAAGAGGGCTTGGTCATGCAAGACTATACAGAGACGGCAACGGATGCACATTACTCTGTAGATATTTTGTCGGGAGTAATTGCCCATAATTACCAATAAATCCAATTACGTGCGTGTCAAAAGCAGGGTCCGATCCAAACGTTTCCGTAACACGTTGCAGAATAATAATGTTCGTACCCACTGCACCTTATTAACTCCGCGACGCGTGAACCATGACCGTGTCGATCCCCGTACGCCGTGGTTTCGGCCTGATTTTGAATCCACGCCCCCGCGCGACGAGCAACCAGCCCCGCCAGTTATGTGGATAATTTCAGGTACGCCCTCAGACGGACGTGGCAGCGGGTCATCACGTGGCCGTGGGTGAGCCGGTGAGGCCACCGGTGGAGCAGACGGTGGACGGTGGGGGTGCGTGGGGAGCAGACCGGCCGCAGGAGTTTGGTGGTTTTGGTGTCATGCCCTGGATGAGACAAATCTCGAGGCTAACGAGAGTAGCCCAGAGTACATGAGAAATGCAGCCCACTTGTATGGACGAGCTTAACGAGGAAATTCAGGACATTCTGATTTAAGCCTATTACTTCTTCCATTTCAAAAAATAAGATGTTTTAGCTTTATAAATGAGGTGTATCTAGACTTCTTTTAGTGTCTAGGTTCATCTAGGTTTGAGTAAACGTAGATACTAAAAAGGATCTACATACACTTGTTTCACAAAGCTAAAACATCTTATATATTAAAACGGAGAGAGTATTAAATTTCTCGAAATAGTTCCGTCCGGTTTATAAATAAAGCAACTATCGAGCCATTACTAAAATATAAGAATGGGGCTATTTCCTTGACAATCCACCACCCACGGCATTGTTTTGCTACCAGGGAGGGAAAAAAGAGACCCGCTGCCACACTCCAGATCCAGTCCGCCACAACAACCGCCGCGGTCGGATAGGCTGCTAGTGCCATCCGCGGCTGCCTAGCAAGTGGGTTGGTCTGCGGGTGTCCCGTAAAACGTCGCGCGTGTCCGCATATTTTAAATGGTATTATGCGGGTAGATCACATAATCTACGCAGGGTCGCGGGGCCCGCATTATCCACGTAATCGTAGACTAAGTACTGAGCTAGCTATCAAGGAAGGAAGCTGGCCACGTCCTCTTGTGCCTATATAGCGATTGCACCTTATCTTATCTCCACTCCACGCACAACACAAACTTTTTATTTTATTTTTTGTGATATGACGCACAGCGAAATCTGCTAGTATACTACTTAGTTTACTAAGTAGGCTTGTTTGCCCCGGAAAATCGATTTGGAGTACTTTTTTAAAATTTTCAAAAAAGTCAATATCTTTTGAAAAGCATATATTTGTGTAGCCCACAATGTAAATACATCTATGCAAAATTTTAAAGGAAAATACATTGTATTTTGGTGCGCAGTAAAAAGACAAATATGACAAATTCTAGAAAAAAGAAGGCCATTCAAAAATTCACTGTTCACGTCAAGATCCGGAATGTTATCTTTTTTGCCGAGGCCATAATACAAATTATTTTCACATGCTTTTTTGCACGCGCCTATTATAAATTATTATCTACGTTCCTATATATTTTCTGGATTTTTTGAAACTTCAAATTTCGTTTTTCAGAAAAAAATAAAGTTCACCATGGCGTCCATCCGCCAAATCGATGCTATGGGCGCTTAATTTTGTGGGTTATGCCAATTTTGTGGGTTATTCGGGCTAAGAAATGGGCTACCTTTATAGCCGAGTGCTAGAATTTTCTCTTAGGTATCATGTGATGGTCGTACTGTTGAACCACTGTCGTTGCGGACGATACGTGTCTAATGATGTCATCATGTCTTGTATATGTAACGTATACAAGGCCACACCCACACTAGTCGGAGAGAAAATCGTCGGCGCGTCTCCCCTTCTTCCCCGGCTCTAGCTGGGGGGACTGGGGAGGAGGCTGCTGGCCATTGTATAGTGGTAGTTCTAGGCGGCTTGGCTTCGTGCCAGCGTTGGGCTGGATGCCTGTTCCTGTTGGCGGTGCTGGAGATCCTTACAGCCAGATCCCCAGCCTCCTTGTGTTCTTCGTCCTGCTGCTCATCATCCATGGTGGGTGGGAGGCGGCGGAGGAGCACATCGCCCTCCTGATAAGGATCCACCAAGTATCGCCGTCCCCAGAGGGATGATACACGGTAGAGCACAATATAGTTTTTAGACTAAACAACTGAACTCCCCTAAACCCTAGGTGGCTGGCTCCTTTATGTAGGAGGCCTGCAACTAGTCGGTTGGATAGACCCAAACCGAACACACAACGGACTCGAACCTAACCTAGACTCGGACTCAATAACATAGCAATAATATTTGACACAACCTTAGACTTATCATTACATATCGTAGGTCGTCCTAGCGTGCCAATCATCAATAGGATGCGCCCGCATCACCTAGCTTGGTGGAGTGGAATGTGGACAGACGTACGCGAGGTGTCTCAATAAATACTGTTTGGGAGAAGATGATATGGGCATGAAGGAGGAGGTGAAGCCTAATTTCAGGACTCCACCAAGCTAGGTGATGCGGGCGCATCCCATTGTTGATTGGCACGCCAGGACGACCTACAATATGTAATGATAAGTCTAAGGTTGTGTCAAATATTATTGCTATGTTATTGAGTCCGGGTCCATGTTAGGTTCGAGTCCGTTTGTGTGTTCGGTTTGGGTCTAGCCAACCGACTAGTTGCAGGTCTCCTATATAAAGGAGCCAGCCACCTAGGGTTTAGGGGAGTTCAGTTGTTTAGTCTAAAAACTATATTGTGCTCCACCGTGTATCATCCCTCTAGGGACGGCGATACCGTTTATCATATTATTGCTGCGGAGGTTCTTATGTTCATCAAGGATTGTCGTGCTCAGGTTTGAGGCGTGGTGATCTTCATCACGTTACTTGCTGGATTGATTCCTCTTCTTCAGGTGATGTTCATCGGCGTTATTGGAAGATTACCATCCGGGTTGACTCGCTGTGAAAGATCGGGACAAATCTAGATCCTCATCATGTGGTATCAGATTATTGGGTTTATCACGGCGAGTACTGTTTGTTGATTGATCTAGGAATTGTTCGTCACGGGCAGTTTTCATATCAGATTGATCGTTCTAGATTGATCTGTCCATCTGTCTAAGTCATCGACCATAATTTCTGGATCACACGACGCGCTTCTAGTCCAGTTGGATCTGCTCGCGTGATCTACAGAATCAGGTCGGTGGTGCGATTTGGTGGCGTGTTGAAGTTCTACTCGGATCAACTGCATATCAACTCTACGTCGCTCGCTCGATCTGGTGTTGCGTGACGTACAGATTTCTATCCGAGTCCGAGCCCACGATATCTTGGTCTAATTGGATCGGTTTGCAGCGGAATTAAAATCACAGAGGAGATCAGCTAAGAGATTCGTATAGATTGTTTGGGACTGCACGTGGACTGTTTTTGTCCTGTTTTGGAGCACATGATCGTGCTGGTTGGAATCGATCTACAGCTGACCGCGTACGTGAGAGAAAAAAAAATCGGATCACTGGAATTGATCTGGTACTTGGAAATCAAGGGAGCCCGGCTGTAGACTCCTTTGATAGCTGGATTCTAGGAAAGGAAAGAAGATTCGTACGTATAGGCGCTGATTTTCAGGAAAAGGAAGGAAAAGAAAATCGCTGCCTCGTATACAGTTTGGGATCTATCGCTGCTCCAGGAGATTGTTCCCATCGGTGGCGGAGCAATACAATTAAAAAATCTGATCGCTGTGTGTGCCTGGAGCTCCCGCGATCGATCGCTCGCTCGAACATAGACGGCTCTGTGCTCCAGCGTGGGCCGACCCGTCTGTTTTCCTTCACCTGGCCACGCTCTGGTGTTTCAGCCGTGATCGCTCGTCTCGATCGCTAGCTGCTTCTGGCCATGTTTGCTTCTACCGCTGGAAAAGTGAATCGCTTGGGCTGTAGGTGTTGTACGACACGGAAAAGCAGAATACAAGACAAGATTGGAGTCTTTCACGTGAGCACGCTACCGTTCAACTTTGGCTTCGTTGGGTTCCTGATTGTCGCTAGAGCGCAGAGGTGTCTGCCCTTTTAGAGTTCTGCTAAAATTCAGAGATGGATCTTGAGGGTAATGCCACCGTTCTTTTAGCACGAGACGTCTACAATGATTATCTAGACCTGAAAAATGGCATGCGCTGGGATTCTAGTAAATTGAAATGGAAGCTCTTACATAATGCAACACCGACAGAATACAAGTTATGGAAACAGACAATGCAAGCTGGTTTTCGCTTATGTGTTGATCTTTGTCCAGATCTGCAGTTTAACGATAATATGGCTTTTCGTCTTGCAAAAGGACGTGAGGATGCACGAATATGCGCGTGGTGGGATGCGGAAAGGCATGCGAAGGGCCTCCCAAGACAAGCTAGTTGGGAGGATTACAAGAAGTATTTACGTGCTAAATTTTTGGTACCATCTGAGGCGGGGGACAAGGTGATTGTTCTGGAGGATGATGTTGTACCATTGAGTGGGCTGAATTTGCAACTCAAGAAAGTACAAGACGCTGCTTGCATGACAGTTGACAAGGGCCAGCGTTGGAATTTATTTCAGACGCAGTGTATGATCAAAGGCAAAACATGCAAGTTGATTGTTGATGGAGGAAGCTATGCTAATGGCATTAGCAAGGCAATGGTGGCAGCGTTGGGGTTGTCCACATGACGTATTCCTTAACCAAAGCATCTACAGTGGTTCAATAGCTGCGGTATGGTGAAGGTAACTCATAAGGTGCGTGTGTCATTTACAGTTGGTGATTATGTTGATAAGATTGAGTGCGATGTGTTGCCATTGGAGGTATGTGGGTTGTTACTTGGACGTCCATGGTAGTATGATCGCAATGTTACACATGCTGGAAGAGCAAATACATATTCTTTTGTGCATGGTGGCAAACAACAGACTTTAAAGCCTATGTAGGATGATCACATAAAGTCTGATGTGGAGCTAGTGGTACATAAGGAGAAGGTGCACAAGACTAAGCCAAAATCTGGGCTAGCTAAGGTGCAGGATGTAGAGCATGATGCGCAGTGCGACAATGTTGATACTGCTTCAGCTATGCATGTAGATGACAAGCTAGTGGAACTTGTTAGTGACAAGCCAGTTGAAGTGCATCCTCTTATTGCTGAGAGGAAGGATGTTGCAGCATGTGTTCAGAAGGTTGTTTGTGTTGACACATGTGTTCAGACGGATGATAGTTGTGCTCCTGATGTTCCAGTGCATGTGGTGCAGCAGGATAACAAGAGCAGTTTTGTTAGCACACCTGTGAGGCGTTTTGTTGGGACAGTTGTGCGGATGCATAGAGGCAATGATGGACATGTTCGACAGTTGTGTGGTCCAGGCACTACTCATCTTATGCCAGTTCATGCAAAGAAGGTCCATGTTCAGCAACCACGGGTTCTAACAAGAGTTGAGAAGAAGAAGAAGACGATGTCGCCTAGGTCCAAGCTCGTATGGAGACGCAAGGAGGTGCAGGCGCCGAGGGCTGTATCAAGTCCAGCAGGACAAGAGGGAGGATGTGGTGAGGAAGGAAAGCAAGACTTGAAGATGGTGAAGACGCGTGAAGCGATTGTTCATATCAAGCCACCTTTCCGACCCGACCCGCAAGCGTTGGGGACAACGCTTCTTGAAGGGGGATGATGATATGGGCATGAAGGAGGAGGTGAAGCCTAATTTCAGGACTCCACCAAGCTACGTGATGCGGGCGCATCTCATTGATGATTGACATGCCAGGACGACCTACGATATGTAATGATAAGTCTAAGGTTGTGTCAAATATTGTTGCTATGTTATTGAGTCCGAGTCCATGTTAGGTTCGAGTCCGTTTGTGTGTTCGGTTTGGGTCTAGCCAACTGACTAGTTGCAGGCCTCCTATATAAAGGAGCCAACCACCTAGGGTTTAGGGTTGTTTAGTCTAAAAACTATATTGTGCTCCACCGTGTATCATCCCTCTGGGGACGGCGATACCGTTTATCATATTATTGCTGCGGAGGTTCTTGTGTTCATCAAGGATTGTCGTGCTCAGGTTTGAGGCGTGGCGATCTTCATCACGTTACTTGTTGGATTGATTCCTCTTCTTCAGGTGACGTTCATCGGCGTTATTGGAAGATTACCATCCGGGTTGACTCGCTGTGAAAGATCGGGACAAATCTAAAGGATCATCGGCTAGATCCTTATCACCACCTGAATAAGGCTGTGGTGGTGGCGGCTGCTATGCTACGTTCTGGTTCCATCTCCGGCCGGCCGTGGCGGCGTGGGGAGTTGGCTCGGGCTGGGCAGGTGGCTGCGCCGCTCTCCACCGCCGAGTTACTCGCTGGCGCTCTCGAGCGGCTCCAAGAGGTTGCTGGATCTTCCCCCTCATTCAACTACCGTGGTTGGAGCTGCTTGCGGGTGGAGTTGCCATGGTTGCTCGGCCATAAAGCTCGTCTGGATCTTCGTGGTGGTGGTGGCGCCCAACGTCCTTTCCTGTTCTCGGCCGGCCGTGGTGGCGAGGGAGAGTAGAAGGGGTGGCCAGAATCTGCCCCTGTCGGTGAAGGTCGTGGCCGCCTGGTGCCCCCAGGCAGCGTTGCTGCTTCTTTCTCAGATGCATTCGTAGTGGCCCGTCCGCAGCGGTGTGGCTGCAAGCCTACTTCCTGTTGTGGTCGAAGGGTGACCTGGGATTTCAACCTCCATCGGAGGCCCTTTCTCGAAGCACCGCGCCGGAACTCGACATCTCGTCCTCGACAAGTGGTTTGTCCCCATCGATTGCAAGATGGACGGCGGCGTTGCTTCTTCTCCGGTTCGTGAAGCGTCACGAGCAAGAGTCTTCCTTGATCTCGCCGATTCTGTCGGCTGGAGGTCATCGGAGAATGGTGGCGGCGACATCCAGGGACTTGATTGCATTTTATTTTCTAGTCCTAAGGTGTTTTCTGTAATTAGGAGGCCTTTATCTGTTTTTTCTAGTTTTGCTAGGATGCTTAGCACTAGGGACCTCCTTGCATATTGTACCCGCCACGTGTGACTTATTGCAGCATCCAGGGTCTTCTAGACCCATTTATCGTTCAAAAAAATGTAACATATTGTGTAGGTGCAGAAATTTAGTGTTAGATAATGCGAATCTAGACAAAGATAAGTCACTTATTTTTGGACAGAGAAATAGTATCTAGATACACCTAACTTTAATGAAATTTACGATATTTATTTTGAGAGGGGAATTATTTGCACGAATGGCCAGACACAGAGTAGATCGACTTTAGCTGGCTTTGTACAGAGATCATCACCAGCAGGCTAGCTTTGCAACGGAGAAAAATCGATCGGAGAAAATGTGCTAACATGTACTAACAACAAAGAAACTGTTCGTGTGGGCTACGTGGGTACGACGGCGAGTCTACAGAGTGCCGCTTATTTTTTTCTTCCTGTCTGCGGGCGGCCTCTTAGAATTTGGATACATCTAGGGAGCAACCGGGGGCTGGTTAGTCACCCCAAGCCATCGCCCGATATGGAAAGTATTCCTAGTCCCAATCGACTAGATTCCCTCACAGGCACGCTGCCACCCAGCTAGCTCTCTAAACCTGTTGTGCCAACAACTCCCTCCCCAGACCACGGTGATCCCCCTTCCCTTCCTCTCTTCTTGTTCCTCTACAAGATAGCATCTCTTCTTTATCTCTCTTCAAATCTTCATTAAAAAGCTGAAAGGAATTTCTTCCAGATAACCATGATCAAAAAACTTAGCTCAAGGAAAAGAGTAAAACAAGATCAGACCACACGACCATAACTTCTTCATCTCCCATTTATTTTACCTTCTTCTTTAGGATCTAATTTTACACGGGCTTCTAGATTAGGATCTATATGGGTTCTATAACAAAAAATTCCAGCAACTCAATGATCAACCGATAAACACCATCAAGCACCCCGTACATGTTTAGATACATCTCCTATGTACCAATAAATTCAGGGGATTATGTCAAGAAACAACTAGACTGAATCCTAACAGGAACACCAAAAATTGCATCAATATACCAGAACTTAGATTAACACCGGAAACAACTAAGATCTATTTCTTCTAGCTGGCAAAATCAACTAGGATAGAAACCTGAAACAACTTGATTGTATGAACAAATATAACACAAGCCTGGTTAGTTTGTTATTCAGGAAGAACTTAGGATTTCCCCGGGTACTTATTCATCAGGAAGCAAACATGGGGCCAATGACATAGCAGTGGGGTAGCTATATTTGCAAAAACAAACATGATGCTCATGTTTTGAAATTCACTAGACCACTATCGTCCACCAGGAAAGAAATGCAGCCCTCATCAACAACAGTTTGATTTTCAGAGATTACCTAGTGCTTTTCGGAGAACACATATGAAATGATAAAAAGGCACATGTATTAAAGATCAAACATACAAAATTCACAGGGGAGTACCGCTAGTGTGAAATACCCGAGACAGCCACTTGATGCAAGAACTAGTTGTACAACAAAACACATATAGCAAATACAGACTTATCTATAGTTTAAGCTAGGAAGATAAAGGACACCCTGGTTGCTGCTTCATTTTTACATAGTGCAAGCGTATGATGAACATTTCTCTGCAGCTCGCCGATGATGCCAAGAAACTGCTATTAGTTTAGTTGCCTAATGCACCTGAAAAGGTTGCAACAAAAAGAATATAAATGAGTTTGATTTGGTTTACAAAGAAATGTATAAAAAGGTATAACTTTCATGTATATTACATGTCAAGATGTACAACTTAGCTATTTTGAAAATGAACTTATATACAAAGAAAAAACTATCAAACTATGCAAAAGAGCAAATTTCCATGTTGCAAACAACTTAGTTAATTGCTGCAGATAAATTTAACTACGAAAGAAGGAACACATTACCTAATCTACCCCCAATTAAGGCAGGACCTATAGCATACTATATGGAATCAAACTTAGTTAAATTGGTGAAAAGCAATTAGATATGATCACAAATCGACTTAGCTATGAAGAAAAATCACACCCTAGAACAAGAGGATAGTGAATAAAAAACAACCCCTAACAGGATGAGACAAGCATTAGAAAAAACAAACTTGGTTGCATGGATTTCCAAAAAAGCAACTACAGAAATAACCATACAACTCTACATGGTCCCTACTGCAACTTAGGGGTCTAGTAAATCAACTAGATAAAAAATCATGTACCAAACTTGGTTGCATGGATTTCCAAAAAATGCAACTAACCAGAAATGACCATACAACTCTACATGACCCCTACTGCAACTTAGGGGTCTAGTAAATCAACTAGATAAAAAATCATGTATCAAACTTGGTTGCATGGGTTTCAGGGAATTAAACTACCCAAAAATTACCATACAATTTCACATCATCCCGACAGAAACTAAGGGGTACAGTAACTACAACTAAACCCATCAGCTACGACAACGTAACCTGCAGCTATTGTAACTTCACCTTAAATGTCTGTAAACAACTTGATTCATGGGATGAAGAAACTAATCAAGTTGAACAACTGCACACTCAGGGAAGTGTGAAAAAACAACAACAAAAAATTCCAGAACCATCTCAATTCCATGAAAACAAACTTAATAAGGACAGAAAAGCAATTGTGTCCATTACATCTACAACTAAGTTGGAAATGTATGCAAGTAAACCATGTCGATGCTACAACTTAACCATTTATGCGCTGCAACTTAACCTAATGTGTCTAAACAACTTGGTACATCTGACAAAGCAACTAATCATGTGTTCCATCTACAACTAAGTTGGAAAATGGATGCAACTTAACCTAATATGTCTAAAACAATTTGATTCATGTGATAAAGTAACTAATCAAGTTGCATAATTGCACACTCAAAAAAGTGTGCAAAATCAACAAAAAAACCATCCCACATCCATGTCCTTTCCAGGAAAAAGAAACTTAATAGGGAGAAAAAATGCAAATGTGCATGTTCCTTCTACAACTAAGTTGGAAAATAGATGCAACTTAACCTAATGTGTCCAAAAAAACTTGATTCGTGTGATAAAGAAACTAATCAATCTGCATTTTTTAAAACTAATCAAGTTGCATAATTGCACACCCAAAAAGCTGAAAATTAATAAAAAATCCCACGTCCGTGTATATACCATGAAAACAAACTTAATTGGGATAGAAATACAACGTTCTTGTTCCATCTACAACTAAGTTGGAAAATGTGTCTAAGCGATTTGATTCACGGATATGCAACTTATCCGTTGCATAATTGCACAATCAAAAAGGTATGAATAAGTACATTTAGGCTAATATCCCTAATCAACTTAATTAAGTGGCAGAATAAACTTTAGAATGTTGGCAAAACAAATTAATTGACGAAAGAGAGGGCATAAAACATACCAACTCCACTGCATTCATGTATATGTAAAAAAAATTAAAAAATGATCAGTATGTAACTTAGACTAATATGTCTAATCAACTTAGGTAAGTGGCATTAGCAACTTAATTATGTCGGTGAATCAAATTAATATTGAAGTTGTGCAAAATTACTAGTATTAAAGTAGGCACTTAACATTAAATTTATGCAATATTACCATTGTAGTAGAAAAGGGGTTTCCATGGAGACTTATTGTAACTTCCTAAAAGTGTATCAGTGGTAGAAAAACACATCAGTACAACTAGCGTTGCATTTGTTCTGTCTTAACAACACATCAGTACAAATACATAAGCTTTTATGGAGCCATCTTAAAACTGAAAAAGTGTGCATAGCAACTCAACCATCCAACACATCGAGGCTCCAGCTCATAGCCATATTCACACGACTGGACCGACGGCGGCGGCGAGGAAGCAAGCACAACACCAGCGACATTGAGCGATGAAATCATAGTATACACAAACACAAATATAACTAGTGATGCACCTACACAACAACAGAGTAGAAATTTTCATTAACCAGCTAGCAATAGATGTGGGGTCCTTTTATGTCCCCGTTGTTGTGCACTGTTGCTCACCGGCCGGATGTGCTGGAAGACCACATGCGTTGTGCTGGCAGCAGCAAGCAGTTACCGCTCTGCGTCGGGTCAGATATTCATTCTTGCTAAGCAATGATATTATGCAAGGGATTGAGTCCAGTACCATATGGAAGTCGATATGTTGGAGGAGAAGATGTGGTAGCCCAAGTAGAATACCATGACGACGCAATTCCTGCTCCTGAAGCCGGTCACTAATGCTGGTTTCCGCGGCCGCGAAGAACCACCCGGTGCTTCCGCGAGAGCACACTAGGGGCGGCCGACAGGTGCACCACCTTCTTTGGGACAGCATGAGGCGATGCTTTGACTTGGTAGTCGACGTATCCATTCAGTTGGCGCCCACCAAGAGCGTTGCGTCCTCCGCTGCAGCCATCACCTCCACAGAGCTGGACACCGTAACGCTCGATACGAGGCGTCGTAGGGGCGAGTGGGTGCCACAACGCCATGGGTTTGTGGTTGGATCTGGGGATCGAGGAGAAATGACGAGTGAGAAAGCAGAATGTGAGAGATTAGAGAGAAACTGGGATAGTGGTGAAGACGGGGAGGGATGTGGATCAGACGGTGTTGGCCTGTGCATCCGAGCGAATCGTCCAGCTCCATGATCCTGGACGACCTCGGGGCGCCGAAGCTCGTGCTCGTGGACAAGGAGGAGCAGCAGCAGGCAGGGGAGCTTGGGGTGTGCTAGATCTACGAGCCGGTGGCGAGCATCTATGCGACGGCGGATGGAATCGAGCAGGGCTGCGCTGATTCAGGCGTGGAAGATGCAGATGGGAGTATGCGGTCTCCTTCCATGGCTTCTCCGGTGGCCGTAGTCGACGACGAGCGTGGAGGATTAAATCCACCGGAAATTTCCCCTGTGAGGGGTTGGAGAGTGGGAGGACGCCCGACATGTCGAGGAAGTGGGGCAAGTGCCAGACTGGCCCAGGTGTTGTCGCGATGGAGACGCACTACCCACGCGTGGTTGATCCGACATCCAGCAAGCGATGGCTCGATATGACAAATCAACCACCGTGCACTTTTTTAGCACTTGCGTAGAATTTTATGTGGGGCGGCGGCGCCGCGGGAGGTCCGCATCCACTTGCAGCGTTAGCCGCACCACCCTCCTAAAAGCTTGACCTCCATCCGTCGCCCGTCGCCTTCACATTGTCTTTATCGCCTTCTCAACCGCACCCCGTCCCCTAAGAGCATCTCCACTCGTTGAGGCCCCCAGGCTGAAATCCGACATTTTTATTCGTGGATTGGGCGAGCGTTTGGCTTGGGGGCGCCAACTCCCAGATGCAACCTCGGCTTGACAACCACGGGATCAGCGATTTCGACAAAATTCGGCCAAATTCGATACAAATTTACATAGTTCGGCCAATATTTTCATAGTTCGGCCAAATTTTCACACACAACAACAATTCGGCCAATTTAACATAGTTCGGCGCACAAAACAAATTTGGCACACACATAGCAAATAATTTAACATGTTTTCAAACATAAGAACACCTCAAACTAGGTGTTGCCTTTGAGCATCCACATGTGCTCCACTAGATCATCCTGAAGTTGTTGATGCACATGCGGGTTTCAGATCTCTTGACGCATAGCAACAAAGTTAGCCCACAATGCTGGCACCTGGTGACCAGGCTCTACAAGTGGACCCTTTCTGAAATATGGTGCTCTATCATCATCAAGCATTGGCTCCTTCCTCTCTCTTGTTCTCAGTGATCATGTTGTGCAAGATCACACATGCATTTGTCACCTCTCACATTTGCTCTTGCGACCAAGTCAGAGCGAGAAACCGGACAACTGCAAATCGAGCTTGGAGCACACCAAATGTCCGCTCAACATCCTTCCTACAAGCTTCTTATTCCTTGGCAAAGTTGGCTTGCTTGCTGATCAGAGGGCCTGAGAGAGTCTTCACAAATATTGATTGACGAGGGGTGACCTAGCAATATCCATGGTTGTGGACTTAGGGTTTCATGGAAAAGAGAATGCTGGGGATTTCATCGGCGGCGACCGGAAGAAGTCTCCCCCGTGGAAAAAAACACCCCGTCCCCTCCTGGGTCGCTCCCGCGAGCGACCAGGGGGAAACCCTACTCCCGCCGCCGGCGGCCGGCCCCACCTCCTCCCTTCCCTCCCCTCGCCGCCGCCAAGGCACGCTGACAGGCAAAGCTCGGCCAACATCGGCGGTGGTGGGGCGTCCTTCTCCACTCCACCCGAGGGGGGCGTCATGGGCCGTCGTCCTCGACCGGAGCTCCGGCACTGGCATGGGGCACGGGGCCACAGTGGCGGGGACGTGGGCTAGATGGCGGCAGGGAGGGCTGCGTGTGGGGGAAGGCCACTAGTGGTGGCGGTCGGCCTGGGCTGCCCCAGATCTGGCGGTGGCAAGCCGACAACCCAGGTGGCGGTGCTGCGGGTCGGGGGAGGCTCGGCCGACAGCAGAGGGGTGGCGGCGAGCTCGTCTCCTTCAGCTCCTGGATGGCGCGGTGCATCTCTCCCCCTATTGGTGCCCTAGGGCCGGCTCGGGGAGGTCTTGCTGCGATGGTGTCCCTTCCGGCGGCGGCGAAGCACGAGGAAGGATGGATCGGTGGTGGTGGTGCTAGGAGGGCGCACTCCGGGGCTCGGTCGGCGGCGAGACCAAGGCACAATAGCGCAGTAACGGGGCTGATCTTGGCCAGATCTGGGCCTGCGGGCTGATCTGGGCCTGAGTCCGGTTGATCAGCCCTGCCGCTGCGTCCGGACAACGACCACTTCGAGTGGTGGTGGGTAGTACCCCACACTTTGGGGGCTGTGCGGACTAACAACCATAGGAGATAACACCCGATCACCCTACCCATTCTGCTCTCTCGGTCTACCGGCTTCGCTCCGTGGCTCTCGGTGTGACGGTGGTGGTGACTTCAAGACCAGGATGGCGCGTGCTTGTGGGTGACGTGATTGGTGGAGCTTTTCAAAGTTCTCGGGAGTGTGGTTCTGGAGGGGTCAGGAGAAATCCTTGTATGTTGACACCGGCACGGTGACGCCCGCGGGTATTGATGATCCACAAGTATAGGGAGTGTATCGCAATATTTTCGATAAGTAAGAGTGTCAAACCCAACAAGGAGCAGAAGGTACTGGCTAGTGGTATGGATCAGGAATTCTCTGCCAATACTTAGCAAACGGATTTTTAGGGGTTTTTGATAGAGCAAGTAAACAAAGTACGAGTAAATGAAAGATAGTAGGAATAAATGCAGCAAGTGGCCCAATCCTTTATGCAGCAAAGGACAAGCCGGTTGTATTACTTAAGATGACCAAACGTTCTCGAGGACACATGGGAAGACTATCAAGTGCTTTCGCTTCATATAGCTGATTAATCTTCTCTAGCTTGCTAAGTGTTGTGTGGGTGAACCTGTGCTAATGTACCGCCCCATCCAAGACTAATACATACTTGTGATTATACCCCTTGCAAACATATATAAGTACAAGAAAGTAATTAAGGTAGAAACCTAACCACAGCTTTAAACTCTAAGACCCTTACGTCCCTTGTGCAATGGTTTCCTAACGGAGGTTCAGGTTTCTGTCACTCCGGCAACCCCTACGATTAGTAGCCATATACACAATGCATTCCCCTAGGCCCATATAGGTGAAGTGTCATCTAGTCGATGTTCACATGACACCACTAGAAGAAGTACACCACAACTTAAATAACAATCTATTGAATCTTTCTCAACGCAACTCCACTACTAACAACAAGACTTCTCCCATGTCCTCAAGAACAAAACGAACTACTCACAAGACATCATATGGATCATGATCAGAGATGGAATAATGATGTATAACAATCTGAACATAAACAATAATTCAATGGTTCACTCAATAGCATCAACTACAAAGAGTAATCAACACCGGGAAAGTTTCCCCTATGAACTATGCAAGATTCAACACAATTGTTACAGCAATATGGAGATGGTGATGAGGGTGATGATGGTGATGATGATGATCCCGATGAAGTCTAGCTTGATGGTGGTTTTGATGGCGACGATCCTCCCTCTCCGGGAAGGAATTCCCCCGACAGAAATCTGTCTGCCGGAGAGATCTTTCTCTCTCGGTGTTTTCCGCCCCACAGAGGCGGCGGAATCTTTCTATGGTCGCTCCCCGAGTGTTAGGGTTTCGGGAGGATGATATACGCTAGAGGGGAGAGGCTGGAGTGGGCCAGGGTGGCCACACCACCTCCTGGCGCGGCCTAGGGCTGCCCGCGCCATGGGGTGGTGTGGGCCCCCTGTGGCCCATCTCCACTCCGTCTTCTAGCATCCTTAGTCTTCTGGAAAAATAGGATTTTCCGTATATTTTTGCCGGATTTTGTGATCATCGCGAATTTTGCCTCCAAACAGCACCTTTTCCATCAGAATCCTAACTGCAGCGGTCCATGCTCCAAAAGTCATCAACTGTAACTACCTCGGTGAATTACGCTCTTAGTTAATGCCTGGATGAACGAAAGTGGTTAAAATAGTACGGTGGGGCCCAGGGCCACTCACGGTAGACCTTTCGGCCGTCCTAACCACTTTCAGTCAACGGGACAAGAACGAGCGGCGTAATCGGCAGGCGAAGGGATCAAATACATACACAAATGAGTATGTATGCAAGCCACATACAACAGTACATCAGAGCCATTCCATCTAAAAGAAATAGAAATATTGCAACGCCATACGGCAAGATCCAAATGTCCTAGATAGATATAATAATTTAGGATAGCTCCTCATACATCACACATCAGAGTATCAGGCGGAAGCGGAAAACAAGATCCGAGTACGGATAAGAAGCAAATTGGCATAAGATGCCCCATAAATAAACACATCCCGCCCACAGATCACACGGATCCCCGTTCCCGGAATCTCTACACCAAATGATCGTTGCCCACCTCATCTGACTCTTCCACCCAGTATCCATCTTGCGGGTACACCTGTTCATCTGAATCAAACAATTTATCGTGTGAGACCCTAGGGGTACTCAGCAAGTCTTTATGCCACTAAAGGGGACACAACCTGGGGTGACGCAATTGCAGCAAAAGATAATACCTAACAATTCTATAGAGACTCGCTAACCTTCCGCCTAACCAATGATAGACGGAAGTCCGTGAATTAAGATCAACAGTTATAACAGTATAGTTAACAGATCCATCCTCCTCCTCGCTTACCAACGAGGAAGCGGACGAACAACCCCCATCATCCGTTGGCAGTTTTATTATCCATTCCATGAGTATTGCGCTATTTACTAGTCAAGTACTTAGTCAAATTAAAAGCGGTACTTTAGTTATACTTGTCTATGATCGAGAAACTGTGCTCCAAGTCGTCCATAACCGCGGACACGGCTTTCAGAAAGATTTACCCTGCAGGGGTGCACGAATAGCAACACACACTCGATCAACCTCGGAAAAACCAAATCAAAACCCAACGAGGCATTCACGACAAAGCAATCACAGGATTCAGAAATATTTCAGGGGGCCACCCCATTAAGCTACCCGCCACGAAGTTGGCCGGCTCCGAGACGGACCCAAGGTTTGTGTGGACGGCGGTAAACGACCGGGAACCCGAAAATGTGACTGGGCTTGTCGATACAGCGAAAACGTGTCACGATCCAAAACAGTACAGGTGCTCCTCGCACAATCTTAAATAAAGCAGTAACATGGCATAAGTACAGAATAGTAATAAAGCCCCAAACTAATTGTGGCCCCAAGAAATAAGATTGAATCAAGCTCTGGCTCAGGGGGGTCCATAGGCCTCCCGGATGTGGATAGTGCGAATAGTCAAGGAACAGGAATCAAGTACTCGGGGTCCTACGGGACACAAGTGAGCATGAAAAACCAAATAGCAGATATTGCTCACCGGTGCCTCTTTCATTAGCTATCCCATTACTACTCAGGTTATGTTGTTTAGGTACCTCGTTATCCATCCGACACTCACATACCCTACTCATGCTTTTCTACGACTCGCATGGCTCAAACAACTCCTGTAGTAATGGCTCATGGGACCGGAACAGGCTTAATGTGGTTTAAAAGTAAAGGCTATGCAGTACTTGGGATTCAATTTAATGCAACCGCGACTCAATGATGCAAGAATAAGATAGAGGCAATAGGTACTGTATGTATGCAAGCATGTGGTAGTGCTTGCCTGGCAGCTCAGTTGAAGCGAGAGATGGATCTGGGTAATACTCCTGTGATTCCTGATAATTCTCCTGCTGGGCGTCTATTCGAAGAAGAACCAAACAAACAAGGGCCAACATAAATAAAGTGCGCAAGCATATAAATTGAAATGCAACAAGCAACCAAGCATGCCATGATGAATGATGCACAATTTGCATGGCATTTAAGTAGCATGGCAAATGTGAGGTGTGGATACAAGAAATAAAGCACTTTAATATTTATTTGCCCAAGTTTTATTGTCATAAACAGTTCAGAATTTAGATGTTGACATGATGCATGCTTCAATTCAGAACAAGGACTGCATAAATAGAACAGGCTCGACGCGCTGATCGATTTAGACATATTATTTGCCAAATTTGGAATTATAAAACAAAAGTTATTAATTAATCAAGTAATAAGGGCATTTTCTTGTAATTTTAATCAACTCGAAATTTAAAGTGTGCAAAATATCTTTTGAAGGGCATATTTGAATTCCTCTCATTTTTCTGATTCCAAAACATATATTACATGTATTATTTGGGTTTGTATTTTGAAAATTATTTGAATCTGAAAAGAATTTGAATTTAAATAAATTTGAAAAGATAAGAATAAAAACAAACTCAGCGAAAAACTTTTTACACCCAGGCAATTCCAGCCACAGGCACTGACAGGTGGGGTCACCGCGGACTGGGGCCACGCGCGCGAGAAACGCGTTGCACCGGGCAGAGGCTAGCCCAGGCACTGACAAGCGGGCCCGACGGCGAAGCTGGCCCCACGAGTCAGCGAGGGGCGTGGGAGTAGCCCGTCGCGCAGCGGGGACGGAGCGCGGGTTGAGAACCAGGTTTGCTGGGGGGTTTTCTGTGAATTGCCCGGCGGCTGACAGGTGGGGACACTAGGGCTACCGGGGACCTGGGCGTGATCGCCAAATAGCGCGGGGATCCTATCTGCAAAACGGCTGCGCGAGCGCTGTCTGAATCTGACGCCGTCTTCTCTGAATCTCGCTGATGACTGACGACGGTGTAGTCTTCCGGCGAAGGTGGCATCGCGTCCGCGGCGGGAGAGCTCTGGCCGCCAAAACGAAAGTTGTAGAGGGGGGCTTCGGCTACGGATTTTGTTTAGGGAGGTTCGGCGGAGGCGGGCTGTGCTGGCCGGGGCACGCCGGCGAACAGAGGGGAAAACACGGCCTCGGTCTGCACTACGGCGGAGCACCTCGCCGGCGGGGACCAAATACTGGCGGTGCTAGGCACGCAGAGGGGGAAAAATAGCGGAAGGGGCGAGGGGTGAGCTCACCTCGTCCGATTCCCGCGGCAATCGGAGACAGGGACGGTCGGAGCGGAGGGGAACGGCAGAGCTGCTGCGGGGGTGTACTGCTCGTCGGCGAGGGGGCGGCTACGGCGAGCTTGGCGACTTCCAGTGGGCGGGGTCGAGTCCACGGTCCGCGGCGATGCTTCCCGGTGTGTCCCCGGTCACTGGCGAGGACGGCAACGGCGGCGCGGCCCTCAGACTGGCGGCGGCCGGGAGGAGAGAAAAGGGGGGGGACGGGCAGGTAGCTAGGGTTAGGGAAAAGAGGGCGGCTCGGTGCGAGGATAAGGAGGAGGGCTGGCGTGCGGGCGACGAGGCTGACGCGGCAGACGGCCACCTGCCCGTGGCTGCTTTCCGTCAGCGGCCGCGAGAGAGAGGGAGGGCGACGGCGTTAGGCAGAGGGAGAAGAGGAGCAGGACGGGGCGCGGCGCTGAAGCGGTACGGCTGGGAGGTGGGCCGGGAGGTGGGCCGCGACGGGCGAGGCCGCTGGTGGGCTGCTGGCTGCGCTGCAGGTAAGGTTCTCTCTCTTTTTTTTTTTTTTTTTATTTTTTTATCTGATTTGATTTATATTTTTGATTTGTTTCAGATTTAAACCAGTCCAAGAATTCATCTTTCTGGGAGTTTTTGCATATTGGAAAATGGAGCAGGGTTAGCTAGGGGGTGTGAGAAAAAGGCTTGGATTAGGCTAAGATGAGGTGGAGGAAAAATAATCATGAAAAGAGAAAGAAAGGAGTATGGGAGAAATCCTTCATATAAACATGAATGTAGATGATTAAAATGATAAATGCTGATGAGAGAAAAGAGATGGTGATGATACACAAGACAAGAATCCCTAAAACCAAAAGAAAGCTAAATGGCTAAAGGTGGTGGTACTTTTGCATGGCCCATGCAAAATAATCATGCCATGATTTATTTTGTGACAACAATAATAATATGATGGCATTATTCTTATGCATTTCCAAAAATGGAGATAAAACCAAGCACAAGAATTTAGAGGATTTAATCCACCCCAAACCACATGAGCTAGAATTAAAATATCAAAAGAAAAGAAATACAAGCTCATGGTTAATGGGATGGTGGAATTATAGGATGGTGGGAGAGAAAGGTGGTGAAATGGAAATAAGAGATATGCCCCCAACTCAACTTGGGCATTTAGACAATATATCAACAACCAAATACAATATCAAGAGGCAAATACAATTTATAATGCATGTGAGAGAAGAACCAAAAGAAAAAGGAGTTTTATATGATGCTCAAATGCAAGGTGGCATGATGACATGAGCATGATATAATTATGATGCAACAATAATATATATAAAGTAGCCAATATCTTACTAGGACAAGTAGCATTACAATTGTTAG
Organism: Avena eriantha; assembly: GCA_910589775.1. Lineage (NCBI taxonomy): Eukaryota > Viridiplantae > Streptophyta > Magnoliopsida > Poales > Poaceae > Avena > Avena eriantha. Next base: position 414,139,743 of record OU342744.1, on the reverse strand, counting down.
ACAATTGGGGTGCTACAACTCTCCCCCACTAAACAGGAATCTCGCCCCGAGATTCTAGGAAAAAGAAGACTCAAAGAGGGTAGGATACTTGGCACGGAGCTCATCTTCACGTTCCCAGGTTGCTTCATCAACGGAATGGTGCGACCACTGCACCTTGCAGAACTTGATGGACTTGTTGCGAGTCCTTCTTTCTGCGACTTCAAGAATTTTTGTGGGGTGCTCTTGATAAGAAAGGTCTTCTTGGAGATTGATGAGTTCATGGTCCACGGTCCTGCCGGGATCCTTGAAGCACTTCTTGAGTTGAGAGATGTGAAAAACATCATGGACTTTGAGTTGTTCAGGGAGCTCAAGAGCATAAGCAACTTCTCCTCTTCTTCCACGAATTTTGAAAGGACCGATGTATCTAGGAGCCAGCTTTCCTTTGATACCAAAACGGTGTGTGCCTCTCATGGGAGTGACACGAAGGTAAACGAGATCACCAGGGACATACTCCATGTCCGTGTGCTTTCTGTCATAATTGCTCTTCTGGCGACTTTGAGCAATCTTCAGATTTTCAAGAATGATGTGAACTTTCTCCTCCGCTTGAGTTACAATGTCGGGGCCAAACAATAATCTTTCACCTGCGCCCGACCAACCAATCGGAGTTCTGCACTTGCGACCATAGAGAGCCTCAAATGGTGCCATCTTTAGACTTTTCTGGAAACTGTTGTTGTAAGAGAATTCAGCATAAGGAAGACATTCTTCCCACTTCATGCCGAAAGAGATAACGCAAGCACGGAGCATATCTTCTAGAATCTGATTGATCCTTTCAACTTGTCCTTGCGACTGAGGGTGGTAAGCTGTGCTGAAGTTTAACTTTGTTCCCAAAGCATTTTGGAAACTTCCCCAGAACTTGGAAGTGAAGATGCTTCCACGGTCTGAACTGATCTCCAGAGGAACTCCATACAGAGAGACAATTCTGTTGATATAGAGCTCAGCCAACTGAATTGCAGAAATTGTTTCCTTAACTGGAAAGAAGTGAGCTACTTTGGAAAGCCTGTCAATAACAACAAAGATTGCATTGTTGCCTTTTTGCGACCTTGGAAAACCAGTGATGAAGTCCATCTCTACTTTCTCCCATTTCCATTCCGGAGGCTTCAATGGCTGTAGAAGACCGGAAGGTTTCTGATGGACAGCTTTAACTCTACGACAGACATCACACTCCGAGACATACTTGGCACAATATCGTTTCAAACCAGGCCACCAATATTGTGTTTTCAAGTCCATGTACATCTTAGTGCTGCCAGGGTGGATAGAAAGAACAGAATCATGCGCCTCCTTGAGAACTTGCTCTCTTAAACCCGGGTAGTTCGGAACAAACATCCGGTGTTCAAAGAAAAGAGTGCCTTGGTCATCTACGTGAAAAGACTCATACTTCGGAAGTTGGATGTTGGAGATGATCTTTTTAGTGTAAGGATCCCCAAGCTGAATGGAACGGACCTTTTCTTCCAAGAGAGGTGCTGCTAGCAGATTCAGAAGATAACCTTGATCCACAATTTCAAGGTTGAGCTTGCGGAATTCCTCGCACAAGAGAGGCTGTTGTTCTTCCACCATGAGGTTGTTGACATAAGCTTTTCGGCTGAGAGCATCTGCCATGACATTAGCTTTGCCCGGGGTGTAGTTGATGGTCAAATCGAAATCATTGATTGTTTCAATCCACCTCCTCTGACGAAGGTTGAGATCAGGCTGTGTGAAGATATACTTCAGACTCTTGTGATCAGAAAAGATCTCACAACGGTTGCCAAGCAAGTAATGCCTCCATACTTTCAAAGCAAAGACAACTGCTGCGAGTTCGAGGTCATGTGTAGGATAGTTGATCTCATGCGTCTTCAACTGACGAGATGCATAAGCAACAACTTGCTTTTCTTGCATAAGGACCGCACCCAATCCTTGCAATGAAGCATCACAGAAAATCTGGAAAGGCTTTGATGTATCTGGAGGAACCAAGACTGGTGTGGAAGTGAGCTTCTCTTTGAGTGTTTCAAAGCTTGCTTGACATGCAGGAGTCCAAAGATATTTCTTGCCTTTCTTGAGGAGATCGGTAAGAGGCTTCGCAATCTTTGAGAAGTTTTGAACGAATCTACGACAGTAACTGGCCAAACCAAGGAAACTTCTGACTTCTTTGACATTTATGGGTGGAAGCCAATCCATAATTGTCTTAATAGTTTCTGGGTTGACGGCGATGCCCTTGGCAGAGATGACGTGACCAAGGTAGGTGACTTGAGGCAGCCAGAATTCACACTTGGAGAACTTTGCATACAGGCGGTTCTCACGAAGCTTGTTTAGGACACACCGAAGGTGTTCTTCATGTTCTTCTTTTGACTTAGAATAGACTAGAATGTCATCCAGATAGACCACAACGAACTTATCAAGATACTCCATGAAAACCGAGTTCATAAGCCTCGAGAAGGTGGCAGGTGCATTGGTTAGACCGAAAGACATAACCGTGTACTCATACAGGCCATAGCGGGTGGTGAAAGCTGTTTTGGGAACATCTTCCTTGCGGATCTTGATTTGATGGTAACCACTTCTCAAATCAAGCTTAGAGAATACCACAGCTCCAGCTAGCTGATCAAAGAGATCGTTAATCCGCGGAAGGGGATATTTATTCTTGATTGTTTTAGCATTGAGTGCCCGATAGTCAACACAAAGTCTATCAGTCTTGTCTCGCTTCTTCACAAAGATGGTTGGACTACCCCAAGAAGAAGTACTGTGCTGAATGAAACCCAACTTCTCTTGTTCATCCAACTGACGCTTAAGTTCAGCCAACTCAGCAGGACCCATTTTATAAGGCCGCTTGGAAATAGGAGCAGTGCCAGGTTCAAGTTCAATGACAAACTCAACCTCACGATCCGGAGGCATACCTGGCAACTCTTCAGGAAAGACATCTGGAAACTCACAAACTACAGGAACACTCTGAATACCTTCCATAGCATCATCATTCAGAGCTGCCAAAGAATAAAGCTGAATTGCAGGAGTCAGACTTGGAGAATAGACTATATGGCCTTCAGGAATTTTCAGAGAAACCGAACGTTCAGCACAATCAATCACAGCTGCATTTGTTGTCAACCAATCCATGCCCAAGATAACATCAATATCAGAATTGCCCAGAATAATTAAGGAAGCCGGAAAAGAAGAACCACCAATCTCAATTTGATTGCCATGGCTGATATGAGCAGCCCTCATGTTTGACCCAGGAGATTGTACCACAAGACGGTGTAATAAAGGAACCATAGCTAGATCTTGCTCATGCGCAAACTTGACACTTCACGAAGCCAATCATCCGCATCAAGTGGCTGATCCGACACTTCAAATTGACGTGGGTTGAACTTGAGAAAACTCTTGATGTCTCCTCGCTTGGGAGGTGGAGGTAGCGGAGCAAACTCATTCCTCCTCACACTTTCCTCGAAGCGCTGCTGGTTTTGCTGCATAGTGCCCAAAGCATTTGCAATACTTGCCAAAACAGCCCCGAGTTCAGGTGGTATATCCTCCTCAGAACGGCGTGGTGGTGCCATCCTATGATTGATATAAAACACAAGTCAGTACTATAATGGAGAATGATAATAATCCAAAATAGTACCAAAATGGAATTAATCAAGATTATAGAATGCAATTCACTCAGGTGATATGAAAATATCAACAAAGTTCAAGGCAACTAGAAGATATTAAGCATAACACACACGACTGAACAAGGAGTGTGGTATACAAACTAACAAAGAAAAATTTTCCGCAAATTTTGGCATTAAAATACCACTAAATGCGCAAAACCACTTAACGAATCAAGATTAGCAACTCTACTAGTTCAATATACAAAAGCAAATGACAAAAGTAGTGGTATGGTCGCGACTCCATCCCGCACTCAAATCATTACTTCGCACATGAATCAGTAAAACACATATCCCAACAACTTCTTCTTAAGGTGAACCTAAAGATTGGTAACTACGGAAAAGAACACCCCAACAAGATAACGTCGGATAATAAAGAGTAAGATAGATCGCATCGGTGTACAACGAATCAGAATAGATCGCGTCGGTTTACAAAGGACTGTCGGTAGGGAATGTACCAACAGTTGATAACCAAAAGGCAGATAGTGCTAACATTTGGATGCAACAGATAGAGAAGGAATTCACACACACACACACACACACAAACACAAACACAACCTATGGTACTACGGAACCCAGAACACGTGAATCCTAGTTTGAATTTCAGAAGAGGATTGAAACGTTACACTTCCTTACCAGAAAAGGGTGGGTGGGTGGGTAAGAAGAAAAATGGAAGCAATCTTACTCTCACGTTTGTTTTTCCTTAGTATACATAACTACCAAAATATTTGCTAGACTGACAACGACCATTTTGGCTGAGACCCTGAAGGGCGGGATGGCTCTGATACCAATTGTAACTACCTCGGTGAATTACGCTCTTAGTTAATGCCTGGATGAACGAAAGTGGTTAAAATAGTACGGTGGGGCCCAGGGCCACTCACGGTAGACCTTTCGGCCGTCCTAACCACTTTCAGTCAACGGGACAAGAACGAGCGGCGTAATCGGCAGGCGAAGGGATCAAATACATACACAAATGAGTATGTATGCAAGCCACATACAACAGTACATCAGAGCCATTCCATCTAAAAGAAATAGAAATATTGCAACGCCATACGGCAAGATCCAAATGTCCTAGATAGATATAATAATTTAGGATAGCTCCTCATACATCACACATCAGAGTATCAGGCGGAAGCGGAAAACAAGATCCGAGTACGGATAAGAAGCAAATTGGCATAAGATGCCCCATAAATAAACACATCCCGCCCACAGATCACACGGATCCCCGTTCCCGGAATCTCTACACCAAATGATCGTTGCCCACCTCATCTGACTCTTCCACCCAGTATCCATCTTGCGGGTACACCTGTTCATCTGAATCAAACAATTTATCGTGTGAGACCCTAGGGGTACTCAGCAAGTCTTTATGCCACTAAAGGGGACACAACCTGGGGTGACGCAATTGCAGCAAAAGATAATACCTAACAATTCTATAGAGACTCGCTAACCTTCCGCCTAACCAATGATAGACGGAAGTCCGTGAATTAAGATCAACAGTTATAACAGTATAGTTAACAGATCCATCCTCCTCCTCGCTTACCAACGAGGAAGCGGACGAACAACCCCCATCATCCGTTGGCAGTTTTATTATCCATTCCATGAGTATTGCGCTATTTACTAGTCAAGTACTTAGTCAAATTAAAAGCGGTACTTTAGTTATACTTGTCTATGATCGAGAAACTGTGCTCCAAGTCGTCCATAACCGCGGACACGGCTTTCAGAAAGATTTACCCTGCAGGGGTGCACGAATAGCAACACACACTCGATCAACCTCGGAAAAACCAAATCAAAACCCAACGAGGCATTCACGACAAAGCAATCACAGGATTCAGAAATATTTCAGGGGGCCACCCCATTAAGCTACCCGCCACGAAGTTGGCCGGCTCCGAGACGGACCCAAGGTTTGTGTGGACGGCGGTAAACGACCGGGAACCCGAAAATGTGACTGGGCTTGTCGATACAGCGAAAACGTGTCACGATCCAAAACAGTACAGGTGCTCCTCGCACAATCTTAAATAAAGCAGTAACATGGCATAAGTACAGAATAGTAATAAAGCCCCAAACTAATTGTGGCCCCAAGAAATAAGATTGAATCAAGCTCTGGCTCAGGGGGGTCCATAGGCCTCCCGGATGTGGATAGTGCGAATAGTCAAGGAACAGGAATCAAGTACTCGGGGTCCTACGGGACACAAGTGAGCATGAAAAACCAAATAGCAGATATTGCTCACCGGTGCCTCTTTCATTAGCTATCCCATTACTACTCAGGTTATGTTGTTTAGGTACCTCGTTATCCATCCGACACTCACATACCCTACTCATGCTTTTCTACGACTCGCATGGCTCAAACAACTCCTGTAGTAATGGCTCATGGGACCGGAACAGGCTTAATGTGGTTTAAAAGTAAAGGCTATGCAGTACTTGGGATTCAATTTAATGCAACCGCGACTCAATGATGCAAGAATAAGATAGAGGCAATAGGTACTGTATGTATGCAAGCATGTGGTAGTGCTTGCCTGGCAGCTCAGTTGAAGCGAGAGATGGATCTGGGTAATACTCCTGTGATTCCTGATAATTCTCCTGCTGGGCGTCTATTCGAAGAAGAACCAAACAAACAAGGGCCAACATAAATAAAGTGCGCAAGCATATAAATTGAAATGCAACAAGCAACCAAGCATGCCATGATGAATGATGCACAATTTGCATGGCATTTAAGTAGCATGGCAAATGTGAGGTGTGGATACAAGAAATAAAGCACTTTAATATTTATTTGCCCAAGTTTTATTGTCATAAACAGTTCAGAATTTAGATGTTGACATGATGCATGCTTCAATTCAGAACAAGGACTGCATAAATAGAACAGGCTCGACGCGCTGATCGATTTAGACATATTATTTGCCAAATTTGGAATTATAAAACAAAAGTTATTAATTAATCAAGTAATAAGGGCATTTTCTTGTAATTTTAATCAACTCGAAATTTAAAGTGTGCAAAATATCTTTTGAAGGGCATATTTGAATTCCTCTCATTTTTCTGATTCCAAAACATATATTACATGTATTATTTGGGTTTGTATTTTGAAAATTATTTGAATCTGAAAAGAATTTGAATTTAAATAAATTTGAAAAGATAAGAATAAAAACAAACTCAGCGAAAAACTTTTTACACCCAGGCAATTCCAGCCACAGGCACTGACAGGTGGGGTCACCGCGGACTGGGGCCACGCGCGCGAGAAACGCGTTGCACCGGGCAGAGGCTAGCCCAGGCACTGACAAGCGGGCCCGACGGCGAAGCTGGCCCCACGAGTCAGCGAGGGGCGTGGGAGTAGCCCGTCGCGCAGCGGGGACGGAGCGCGGGTTGAGAACCAGGTTTGCTGGGGGGTTTTCTGTGAATTGCCCGGCGGCTGACAGGTGGGGACACTAGGGCTACCGGGGACCTGGGCGTGATCGCCAAATAGCGCGGGGATCCTATCTGCAAAACGGCTGCGCGAGCGCTGTCTGAATCTGACGCCGTCTTCTCTGAATCTCGCTGATGACTGACGACGGTGTAGTCTTCCGGCGAAGGTGGCATCGCGTCCGCGGCGGGAGAGCTCTGGCCGCCAAAACGAAAGTTGTAGAGGGGGGCTTCGGCTACGGATTTTGTTTAGGGAGGTTCGGCGGAGGCGGGCTGTGCTGGCCGGGGCACGCCGGCGAACAGAGGGGAAAACACGGCCTCGGTCTGCACTACGGCGGAGCACCTCGCCGGCGGGGACCAAATACTGGCGGTGCTAGGCACGCAGAGGGGGAAAAATAGCGGAAGGGGCGAGGGGTGAGCTCACCTCGTCCGATTCCCGCGGCAATCGGAGACAGGGACGGTCGGAGCGGAGGGGAACGGCAGAGCTGCTGCGGGGGTGTACTGCTCGTCGGCGAGGGGGCGGCTACGGCGAGCTTGGCGACTTCCAGTGGGCGGGGTCGAGTCCACGGTCCGCGGCGATGCTTCCCGGTGTGTCCCCGGTCACTGGCGAGGACGGCAACGGCGGCGCGGCCCTCAGACTGGCGGCGGCCGGGAGGAGAGAAAAGGGGGGGGACGGGCAGGTAGCTAGGGTTAGGGAAAAGAGGGCGGCTCGGTGCGAGGATAAGGAGGAGGGCTGGCGTGCGGGCGACGAGGCTGACGCGGCAGACGGCCACCTGCCCGTGGCTGCTTTCCGTCAGCGGCCGCGAGAGAGAGGGAGGGCGACGGCGTTAGGCAGAGGGAGAAGAGGAGCAGGACGGGGCGCGGCGCTGAAGCGGTACGGCTGGGAGGTGGGCCGGGAGGTGGGCCGCGACGGGCGAGGCCGCTGGTGGGCTGCTGGCTGCGCTGCAGGTAAGGTTCTCTCTCTTTTTTTTTTTTTTTTTATTTTTTTATCTGATTTGATTTATATTTTTGATTTGTTTCAGATTTAAACCAGTCCAAGAATTCATCTTTCTGGGAGTTTTTGCATATTGGAAAATGGAGCAGGGTTAGCTAGGGGGTGTGAGAAAAAGGCTTGGATTAGGCTAAGATGAGGTGGAGGAAAAATAATCATGAAAAGAGAAAGAAAGGAGTATGGGAGAAATCCTTCATATAAACATGAATGTAGATGATTAAAATGATAAATGCTGATGAGAGAAAAGAGATGGTGATGATACACAAGACAAGAATCCCTAAAACCAAAAGAAAGCTAAATGGCTAAAGGTGGTGGTACTTTTGCATGGCCCATGCAAAATAATCATGCCATGATTTATTTTGTGAAAACAATAATAATATGATGGCATTATTCTTATGCATTTCCAAAAATGGAGATAAAACCAAGCACAAGAATTTAGAGGATTTAATCCACCCCAAACCACATGAGCTAGAATTAAAATATCAAAAGAAAAGAAATACAAGCTCATGGTTAATGGGATGGTGGAATTATAGGATGGTGGGAGAGAAAGGTGGTGAAATGGAAATAAGAGATATGCCCCCAACTCAACTTGGGCATTTAGACAATATATCAACAACCAAATACAATATCAAGAGGCAAATACAATTTATAATGCATGTGAGAGAAGAACCAAAAGAAAAAGGAGTTTTATATGATGCTCAAATGCAAGGTGGCATGATGACATGAGCATGATATAATTATGATGCAACAATAATATATATAAAGTAGCCAATATCTTACTAGGACAAGTAGCATTACAATTGTTAGACAATTGGGGTGCTACATCAACCATGCAAAAAGAGATGAAATAACATAAGTACCACCTCTCAATATGAAATATATCAATGAATAGTAGTGAATTAAGACATAGAATAGTGATGCAAAATGGATGTATCAACTCCCCCCAAGCTTAGACTTCGCTTGTCCTCAAGCAAAACTGAGCTCAATAAACATGGCCTCAGGTTTATGGAGTGAAGAGTCGATAAAAGAATACGGACAAGAAGCATCACATTCATCGAAAGCATAGATCATAATAGAAGACAACTCACTATTATATAACTTAACTTGCAATAAGTAAAGGAAACACAATAGAGATACATAAAGTGAATCATAATTGGCAATGGCAAACTTAGCTCTTGGTCGAAGAATAGTTGATAATTTGCCGGAGTTCACAAGTAGCTGGTTTTCAATGAAAGCTTTCAAAGTAGTAAACATCAAGATAAGAGCAATGTGCAAAACAAGGAACATAAAAAACATGATTGAATAAATCATCATATGAATGAATGAAACACATCAACTCAAAATACTTGCTGAGATAGAAGGGAATATGTTTACTGACTCAACTACAAAGTAAAAGAAAGGCCCTTCAAAGAGGGAAGAAGGGATTGCAAGTCTCATAAAGAGCTCCCAAAAATTATGATACTTACTAGCTTTCAGCTCTCATTGCCCCTATCATAGGCATCTTTTGGTTGTTAAGGTAAAAGTGATCAAATATGAGGATATGCATTGACAAGTTGTAAGTTGAGAATCTCATGTCCCTTGAATACGAGGGCCGCTCCTCATGCTACTCAAGTTTAGTCACCAGTAAGTTCTTGTCATCGTAAACATATGTGTATCATAGAGAAGCGCCAACGGGGTACCCCTTGCCCGATGATACGGAAGAATCCCCATATCAAAATGACAAGGCAAGCAGACAACAAGTATCTCAGCAATCTTCTTATTTACCATGGGAATATGGTGCTTTTTTCTCTCTTTCCTCTTTTCATAATATCTCTTTTTTTGTTTTCTCTTTTTCTCAATCTCTATCTCTCTTTTTTTATAAGAAGAATGCTTCATAGATACTCGTTATGGTTAGCTGCAGGTTTCCACCATGTCAGCATGGATTAGACTAGCGGCCCAGGCGTTTCTCTAACACACATGCATAACTCCATGGACTTACAAGCTCCCCTTTCATTTCACACCGACGACATCCATAGACAAAAGAACATGATATCAACTTGGTACTAAGTACCAGTGCAATGTTGAAAGTGTTACCCATGACAACATGGTTCTGCTAATCCACAACTTACAAAGCGCAAGCATATATGCAACATTGGTGAGCACAATGGTTCAAGTTTATTAAGTGCAAGAAAGTAAAGTGTGCCATCAAGTTCGTGAGAGATTTAATCACTATTTTTCACATAACAAGTTTAATTTGGGAGGTAGATAAAACAAGAATTTACTTGGAATAGCAATAATGCTACTAGGTAGGTATGGTGGACACAAATGGCAAAGGTTTTGGTTTTAAGGAGGTGGATGCACGAGAAGAATTCCCTCTCAGTACAGGTTTTTGGCTAGCAAGGCTGGGTAGCAAGTATAAGAGTTGAAGGAAACAATCAAACATACAAATGATAAAAACAAACATGCAATCTTCCTTGGAAGCACAAAAGATCTTAACTAGAGAATACTAGACTTATGAGCAAATCAAGAAAGAAAGATGATGAAATTATTTTTCTTTAGAGTACTTCTATCTTTTCTTTCAACTCTCAAAAAGGTATTGCTACTGACCGAGCCAGGTTTGCCAAAACCAACTAAATTAACTCAATGATCCCAAAGTGATACCAATACTAACAACAAGATCAATCATATAACCACGAATTGAAAACTAATACAAGCTATGCAAAAGAGTGAATGATAGAACTTCTCATTAATATTCCATAACGGAAACTCACACCAAGGGATACATATCTAACGAGAGAGGGGACACTTCCATAATGCAAACCATACTACATAATAACTCCTCTATTCATGATATGACTCTACTAATAAGGTAAAAAGATAGAAGATAGTGATATGATACCGCGTCACTCCCCCAAGCTTGGAACAAACCAAGGAGATGCCAAACCTGATGAAGAATTACTCCTTTGGTGGTGGTGGTATCCTCTCATCTTCGTTTGTATTCCAGGGTAAGGGCTTCCCATCAACAAAGGACATCGTGGTTTCCAACATCCTAAAACTTGCAGCAACACTTATGCGTTTAAATCTAGCCTCATACTCACTGTTTTCATTTTGAACGTCATAGAACTGTGCTTGCAGTTCGTTGGTTGTTTGGCGGAGTGAGAGGACTTCGTCTTTGAGTTCAGCAGTCTCCTTTTGGTGCTCGATGATGAGTTCGGAACAAATCTTGTGGATGATATCCACTTCGCGCTCCGCCATCTTCTTGTACCTAAAGATTTCTTGCTCCAGCGCTTCCATCCTGTCCTCTAGACTTCCTTCACCTTTAGGGCCTTGAACCTCTTTAATCCGGACCTCCCCACCTTTGAGCAACAACTCCTTGGGATGAATCTTCAACTCTCTCATGTATGGGTTGATGATATCTTCTAAGGAATCTCCCCCGGCTGATCCAGTGGAAGACATTGTGGCTCCAAATCTGGGATTCTTCCTGGCAGAAACAGATCGAAACAAAAACACGACGAAAACACGATACACGAACCTCGGGGGATCCGGGGGGTTATATATTACAAAGTTTCATGTCAAAAGGAAGGTATTGGGAGAAAACGAGTCGAAGGCGGAGTCCGGGGTGGCCTCACCACCCGGTGGCGTGACCAGGGGTGGGCCCGCGCCACAGGGTGGTGTGGGCCATCCTGGCTCCGTTTCCGTCCCTTTTTCGCTTCGTAACTTCCCTTGTTGACTGAAAACTGCAAAAATATAGTTGGATTGTATTTTCACGGAACTTTTCTTACCAGAACTGTTACCTATTTGAAAACAGACTCTGCAGGTCTCTCAATTTGGTCCTTGATGAATTACTCCGGAGTTATAACTTGAAAGGCATCAACATCTTCATTGTAAGAATCTCCAGCAATATAGTGCTTGAATCGCTGCCCATTCACTACTTGTGTAGTATTATCTTTTAGAGAAGAAATTTTTATTGCTCCTGAATGGTATACTTCTTCAATGATGAAAGGTCCTTCCCATTTTGATAGTAGCTTTCCTGCAAAAAATCTGAGACGAGACCTATACAATAGAACTTTCTCACCAACATGAAATTCTCTCTTAAGTATTCGCTTGTCATGCCATCTTTTAACCTTTTTCCTTAAAGAGCCTAGCATTTTCATAGGCTTCACTCCTCCATTCGTCTAAAGAACTTAAGTCAAATAATATTTTCTCACCAGCGAGCTTACAATCTCTATTTAGTTCTTTAACTGCCTAGTAAGCTTTGTGTTCTAATTCTAAGGGTAGGTGACAAGCTTTCCCATAAACCATTTTATAGGGAGACATCCCCATAGGATTTTTGTAAGCAGTTCTATAAGCCCATAAAGCATCATTCAACTTTTTAGCCCAGTTTTTTCTAGATCTATTAACAGTCTTTTGCAAGATGGATTTAATTTCTCTGTTTGATAATTCTACCTGCCCGCTAGTTTGGGGGTGATACGCTGAAGCAATTCTATGATTAACATCATACTTAGCAAGGGTCTTTCTAAAACCACCATGAATAAAATGAGAACCCCCATCAGTCATGAGATACCTAGGCACTCCAAACCTAGGAAAGATAACATCCTTAAGCATTTTTAAAGAGGTTTCCCCGTCAGCACTTTTCGTAGGAATGGCTTCTACCCACTTAGTAACATAATCAACGGCAACAAGAATATGAGTATAGCCTTTCGAGGGAGGGAAAGGACCCATAAAGTCAAATCCCCAGCAATCAAAAGGTTCAATAACTAGAGAGTAGTTCATAGGCATTTGATTGCGTCTAGAAATATTACCAACACGCTGACATTCATCGCAAGATAAAACAAATTTCCTTGCATCTTTAAAAAGGGTAGGCCAGTAGAAACCTGATTGTAGCACCTTTTGTGCAGTTCTATCTCCTGCATGATGTCCTCCATATGCACTACCATGACATTTATGCAATATCTCCTTTTGTTCATATTCTGGAACACATCTTCGCATAATACCATCCACTCCTTCTTTGTATAAGTGTGGGTCATCCCAAAATAATGCCTCAAATCATAGAAGAATTTCCTTCTTTGCTGAGCTATAAAAGTTGGAGGCAAATACTTGGAGACAATAAAGTTAGCATAATCAGCGTACCAAGGGCTTCCTCGCAAGCTCACCCCTACTGCAGCTAACTGTTCATTTGGGAAACTATCATTAACAGGCATAGGGTCAAAAGAGATGTTTTCCAAACGAGATAAATTATCAGCTACAGGGTTTTCAGCACCCTTCCTATCTACTATATGTAGATCAAACTCTTGTAAAAGCAGCACCCATCTAATAAGCCTAGGCTTAGCGTCCTTCTTCGTCATAAGATATTTAATAGCAGCATGATCAGTATGAATGGTGACTTTTGAGTCTACAATATAGGGCCTAAACTTATCACAAGAAAAAACAACAGCTAGAAATTCCTTTTCAGTAGTAGAATAATTCCTTTGAGCAGCGTCTAGAGTCTTACTATCATAATGGATAACGTTTAACTTTTTATCAATACGTTGCCCAAGGATAGCACCTATAGCAAAATCACTAGCATCACACATTATTTCAAAGGGTAAACTCCAATCAGGTGGGTGAACAATAGGGGATGTAGTTAAAGCCTTCTTAAGAGTTTCAAAAGCTTCCTTACAATCATCATCAAAAATGAAGGGTACATCTTTTTGAAAAAGATTAGTAAGGGGTTTTGATATCCTAGAAAAGTCTTTAATAAACCTTCTATAGAAACCAGCATGACTAAGGATACTACGAATACCTTTGATGTCTCTTGGGCATGGCATCTTCTCAATTGCCTCAACCTTAGCTCTATTAACTTCTATGCCTCTTTTAGAAACTTTATGCCCAAGAACAATCCCTTCATTAACCATGAAGTGGCATTTCTCCCAATTAAGAACAAGATTAGTTTCTTCACATCTCTGCAAAACTTAATCAAGGTTGTGCAGACAATTATCAAAAGAAGTTCCATAGACAGAAAAGTCATCCATGAACACTTCTACAATTTCCTCACAAAAACCATGAAAGATAGTAGACATGCACCTTTGGAAAGTAGCGGGAGCATTACATAAACCAAAAGGCATACGTCTATAAGCATAAGTTCCATAAGGGCAAGTAAAAGTAGTTTTTTCTTCATCTTGTTGTTTAATAGCAATTTGAGAGAAACTAGAATAACCATCAAGAAAACAAAAATGGGTCTTTTTAGACAACCTTTCCAACATTTGATCAATAAAAGGAAGCGGGTAATGATCTTTATTAGTAACTTTATTGACCTTTCTAAAATCAATGCACATCTTATAGCCTACTACTATTCTTTGAGGAATAAGCTCATCATTATCATTAGGAACAACGGTAATACCTCCCTTTTTAGGAACACAATGAACATGACTAACCCATTCACTATCAGCAATAGGGTAAATAATCCCAGCATCAAGGAGTTTCAATACCTCATTCCTTACCACTTCCTTCATCTTAGGATTTAAACGTCGTTGGTGTTCCACTACTGGCTTCGCATCTGGTTCTATGTTGATGGAATGCTGACATATAGTGGGTGAAATCCCTTTTAAATCATCCAGAGTATAGCCCATAGCTCCTCGGTGTTTCTTCAAAACCTCCAACAACCTTTCTTCTTCCTTTCTTGAAAGTCTAGAGCTAATAATAACAGGATATATCTTTTTATCATCAATATAAGCATATTTAAGATCATCATGGAGAGGTTTTAGATCGAAGACCGGATCCTTTTTAGGTGGCAAAGTGGTACCCAAGTCTTCTACAGGCAAGTCATGGTTTAGCAACTTGGGTTGACGACGGAGGATCTCGTCAATCTCATTCCTTTCTTCTATGAAGATCTCACTTTCGTGATCTTCCATAAATTGCTGCAAAGCATTGTTAGGAGCAAGAGAGATAGAAGCAAGTTGTTCAAATCTAAAATCCTAATTATGGGTTTCCTCTTCGCAAGGTTCTTTTGTAAATTTCGAGAAATTAAACTCATAAGATTCCCCATCAAACTTAGTCAAGATTTTCTCCCTCTTGCAATCAATAATAACTCCACAAGTACTCAAGAAAGGTCTACCAAAAATGATAGGATAAGTTTTACTAGCAGCTGAACCAAGTACTAGAAAATCAGCAAGATACTTGATCTTACCACAAAGAACTTCCACGTCTCGTACGATACCAATTGGAGAGATGGTCTCTCTATTAGCAAGGTGAATAACCACATCAATCTCTTCCAATTCGCAGGGACTAATTTCATGCATAATTTCTCTGTAAAGCTCATAAGGGATAACACTGGAACTTGCACCAATATCACATAAACCATAATAGCAATGATCACCAATTCTAACAGAAAGCACAGGAACACTAGCCTTTTTAGTTCTATTAGGATGTGAAACAATATTAGAAGCATCCTCACAAAAGACTATGTGCCCATCTTCTACGCTTTTAGTGACAAGGTCTTTCACAATTGCTACAATAGGTTCAATGTTTATTTGTTCATCAGGTTTTACAGTTCTCTTTTCACTTTTAGTGATTACATTAGTTATCATAGGATGATCCTATACCTTATCTGGGAAGGGAATCTTCTCGATATAAGGTTCAGGTAAGATATGATCAATAATGCAACACTCAGTGCTCCCAACAGGAACACAACCATTGGTATCTTTATAAGGTGCATGGTACTTATTCCATCCCCTTTTTGGAATTTCAATATAAGAAGCAAAAGCTCTAAAGCAATTCGTAATAACTTGCAAATCAAGACCATAAGAATTACTAATTTTTTGAAAGTCATCAGTTCCCATAAAAGATTCAATGCATTCATAATCATAATTTATACCTAACTTTCTACCTTTGTCATTCTCCCAAGCTTCAGCATTATCTTGAATATGGTCCAGAAGATCCCATTTAGCTTCTTCTTCCATATGAGTGAATGATCCATCACAAGAAGCATCCAATAAATCTTTGTCATGTAGAGGGAGTCTTGCATAAAAGTTATTGATAATAATATTGTTGGGGAGCTCATGAATGGGACATTTGAGCATTAGTAACTTCAATCTCCCCCAAGCTTGAGCTGTACTCTCTCCATCAAGAGGCCAAAAGTTGTATATTTGATTCCAATCTTTATGAATCTCACTAGGAGGATAAAACTTTGAATAAAAGAGAGGCACTATTTCCTCCCATTCCAGGGCTTGACCATTCTTTAGCAGCTTATACCAGTCCTCAGCTCTTCCTTTCAGTGACAATGAGAATAACTTCTTCTTAACTTGATCTGTAGTAATACCTGCACACTTGAACAACCTGCATAATTCGTGTATAAAGAGCAAATGATCACCATGATGGACAGTTCCATCCCCAACATAATAGTTATCCATAACACGATCAATAATTCTTGTAGGTATTTTGAAAACATCATTATCAGAAGGTGGTGGCTTATCTACTACCTTAGCAGTGGTAGTAGCATTACCAAATAAGAAACTCAACGAATTATCCATAACGAAAATAAAGCAACTAACAGTAGTAAACAATACTCACAGTAGAAGTTTCCTTTACCAGTTCCACTCTCCAATAGCGCTTCACTCTCCGGCAACGGCGCCAGAAAATAGTCTTGATGACCCACAAGTATAGGGGTGTATCGCAGTATTTTTGATAAGTAAGAGTGTCGAACCCAAAGAGGAGTAGAAGGTGCTGGCTAGTGGTATGGATCAGGAATTCTCTGCAAATACTTAGCAAACGGATTTTCAGGGGTTTTTGATAGAGCAAGTAAACAAAGTACGAGTAAATGAAAGATAGAAGGAATAAATGCAGCAAGTGGCCCAATCCTTTATGCAGCAAAGGACAAGCCGGTTGTATTACTTAAGATGACCAAACGTTCTCGTGGACACATGGAAAGACTGTCAAGTGCTTTCGCTTCATATAGCTGATTAATCTTCTCTAGCTTGCTAAGTGTTGTGTGGGTGAACCTGTTGCTAATGTATAGCCCCATCCAAGACTAATACATACTTGTGATTATACCCCTTGCAAACATCTGTAAGTACAAGAAAGTAATTAAGGTAGAAACCTAACCATAACTTTAAACTCTAAGACCCTTACGTCCCTTGTGCAATGGTTTCCTAACGGAGGTTCAGGTTTCTGTCACTCCGGCAACCCCTACGATTAGTAGCCATATACACAATGCATTCCCCTAGGCCCATATAGGTGAAGTGTCATGTAGTCGACGTTCACATGACACCACTAGAAGAAGTACACCACAACTTAAATAACAATCTATTGAATCTTTCTCAACGCAACTCCACTACTAACAACAAGACTTCTCCCATGTCCTCAAGAACAAAACAAACTACTCACAAGACATCATATGGATCATGATCATAGATGGAATAATGATGTATAACAATCTGAACATAAACAATAATTCAATGGTTCACTCAATAGCATCAACTACAAAGAGTAATCAACACCGGGAAAGTTTCCCCTAAGAACTAATGCAAGATTCAACACAATTGTTACAGCAATATGGAGATGGTGATGAGGGTGCTGATGGTGATGATGGTGGTGGTGATGATGATGATCCCAATGAAGTCTAGCTTGATGGTGGTGTTGATGGCGATGATCTCCCCTCTCCGAGAAGGAATTCACCCGGCAGAAATCTGTCTGCCGGAGAGATCTTTCTCTCTCGGTGTTTTCCGCCCCGCAGAGGTGGTGGAATCTTTCTGTGGTCGCTCCCCGAGTCTTAGGGTTTCGGGAGGATGATATACGCCAGAGGGGAGAGGCTGGAGTGGGCCAGGGTGGCCACACCACCTCCTGGCGCGGCCTAGCGCTGCCCACGCCATGGGTTGGTGTGGGCCCCCTGTGGCCCATATCCACTCCGTCTTCTGGCATCCTTAGTCTTCTGGAAAAATAGGATTTTCCGTATATTTTCCCGGATTTTCTGATCTTCGTGAATTTTGCCTCCAAACAGCACCTTTTCCATCAGAATCGTGACTGCAGCGTGATGTCTACGCACTTCTATTCTTGTAGACAGTTGTTGGGCCTCCAAGTGCAGAGGTTTTTAGAACAACAGCAAGTTTTCCCTTAAGTGGATCACCCAAGGTTTATCGAACTCAGGGAGGAAGTGGTCAAAGGTGTCGCCAACACACCCAATACACTTGTCAGGTGTATAGGTGCACTAGTTCGGCGAAGAGATAGTGAAATACAAGTGGTATGGATAATTATAAGTGGTAACGGTGATAGAAAATAACTTGATGGCGTGGAAAAGACTAAAGCAAAACTGAAATAAAGATGGAAGCAAGCAAACATGCAATAGATCTAATAGCAAACGGTGTTTCAGTGTTTAGAAACAAGGCCTGGGGATCATACTTTCACTAGTGAACACTCTCATATAAATATCTTCTCTTTATGATACTACTCTTAACTACTCTCCGGTTGGACACTCTAATCAACGATAGGGCTATAACAACACTCCTCAAAGTAAGTCTTTCCCATCTAGAAAACCCCACACTATCACCTTGAGTACTAGATGAGTCCAACAAACACCACAATTTCATAAAGACATCCAACTCCAGATATAACTCATAACAAGTATTTGTAATCTCTAGCCAAAGTGCCACCATGGTGAGCACGCTGTCACTTTCACACACATGGGGAGAGCAGAGATCTGTTAAAGCACTTGAGTAGCAAGGTGGATCTATAGATTACAAAGCTCATGATCACAATATGATCATGCATAAAGAGAGAGATGAACACATAGCTACCGGTAGAACCCTTAGCCTCGAGAGAGAACTACTCCCTCCTCATCATGGGAATCAACAACTGTGATGGAGATGGTGGTGGAGATCGATGGAGATGGCTTCGGGGGCACTTCCCCGTCCCGACAGGGTGCCGGAACAGAGACTTTCTGTCCCCCGAATCTCCCCTTCGGTGGCGGCGGCGCTGCGGAACTTTTCGTGGCTGGAGGCTTGACTATTTAGGGTTTATGCATCGGGAGGCTTCTTATAGGCGAAGAGGCAAGGTCGGTGGAGTGCCAGGGGCCCACACCACCTGGTGGCGCGGCCAGGGCTAGCCCGCGCCACCATATGGTGTGGCTAGGCCCTGGCCCTCCTCCGTCTCTGCTTCCGGCTCCGTGAGTCTTCCAGTAAAATAGGAACTTTGGCTTTTGTCCGGTCCAATTCCGAGAATATTGATTTTCTGACTTTCCTGGAACCAAAAACAGCAGAAAACAGGCAACTGGCACTGTGGCACTTGTTAATAGGTTAGTCCAAGAAATCATATGAAAAGTACTCCAAAGTGTGGACAAAACATAAGAAAGTAGATAAAACCAAGCATGGAACATCAAAAATTATAGATACATTTGCAATGATCAACATCCCCTAGCTTTACTCCTGCTCGTCCTCGAGTAGGTAAGTGATAAAAAGAAAGAATAATTTTTGAGGTGACATGCACCATCATAAACTTGATCAAAGTACTTGTAAAACATTCAAAGCTGGGATCATAGTACTTCAATCATAACATGAAAGACAAAGTTCTAGTAATAAGATAAAGAAACTATGTTGCAACATGATAAGGCTTAAACAAAAGATTAATGAATAAGAATGCTTTGCAAGACGTTTGTTTGTTTCACATAAAGAAAACATAGCATAGTGGCATTCAGCTTGTCCCTCATAGAGTAGCAAATATAAATGCATAGGACACCTTCAAAGTTAATAAGAGTGACTAGATACAAATAGTTTAAAACAAGTAATATCAAGTTATGCATCAATCAACTAGTCTTGGGACAATGCACATAGAACTAAGAATGGCCACTATGCTCTCAAAGTAGGTGCATAAAGATAGAAGGTGGAGACTCAATATAATGGTGGAAGAAAAGCCTTTTGTAAAAGGAAGTAGGGATTCAAGTCTCATAAAGAGCTTCCAAAAATTATGGTACTTGTAGCTTTCAGCTCTCATTGCTCCTATCATAAGCATCTTTAAGGTGATTAAGGTTAAAGTGACACAACTAAGAGGATATGCTTGACAAGTTATAAACCGAAATCTCATGCCCCTTACTTACGAAGGCCGATCCTCATGCTACTCAACTTCAGTCACGAGTAAGCTCTTGTCATTGTAAGTACATGTGTATCATTAAGAACCTCCAACGGGGTACCCCTTGCACATGATACAGGAGCTATCCCATAATCAAAATGATAAGGCAAGCAGACAATGAGCATCTCAGCGATCTTTTTATTTGCTATTTGCATAGGTTTTTATTGAGGAAGCTTCATAGATTGATCATTATGGTGATGCTGCAAGTTTCCACCATGATTAGGCATGGCTTAGGCTAGCGGCCTAGACGTTTCTCTAACACACATACAAACTGCATGATCTTACAAGTTCCACTTTTATTTCACACTACCGGGATCCGTAAGCAAAAGAACATGATATCAACGGGGTACAAAGTACAAGTGCAATGTTGAAAGCGTTCCCCATGAAACATGGTTCTGCTAATTTCAACTTATAAAGCGTAAGCATATACGCAACAAAGAAGGACCTAATGGTTCAAATTTATTAGATGCAAAAAAGTAAAGTGTGCCATCAAGTTCGTGAGAGCTTTAATCACTAGTTTTCTCATAACAAGTTTAATTTGGAAGGTAAAGAAAAACATGAATATACTTGGAATATCATAAGCTAGTAGGTAGGTATGGTGGACTCTTTGGAATAACTTGGTTTAGGGAGTTGGATGCATGAGTGGAACTCATACTTGGTTGTGGAGGCTAGCAAAAGACTGGGAGCAACAAACTAAGAGAGCAATAATGGCCATAATCATGCAGAGCGACAAAACATCATTGATCAAAGCACAAAGTGATACTTCAAGTTGAAAACTAAAGGATCATAAAGGCTATGGTGTCTTGAGATAGTCATAACATGGTGTGAGCATGCGCCAAGTCAACCCAAATAAAGCATCAAAGGAGAATACCACTATACTATGCTTTAATATGCTAAAACAACGCATGATTCATCCAAGGCACATTAAGCAATCTCAATTGTTTATAACAATTCATGCTACAGCAAAGAGTACTAAGCATAAAGCCAAAACAATATCAAGCATGGCATGACAAAGCATAGGCCACAGTCAAAAACGAGCTCTTTTTACCACATAAGCATGAACTTTCCTACTCTTTTCCAAACCAAACCAAACTATTTGCAAACCAATGTATGAAAGAGGGGGTACACCCTATTTATCCAGAAAACTAAGCAAACAAAATAAAATGAAAACCAAAAACGAAAACAAAGAAGAAGACGCTCCAAGAACAACACAACTGTGCATGAAATAATAAAAATGAAGCGTTTGGAAGGAATCTGGGATTTTTATTGATGAAGAAGGGGATGCCTTGGGCATCCCCAAGCTTTGACGCTTGTACTTCTTGAATATTTCTTGGGGTGACACGCGTGGCATGCCCAAGCTTGAGATTTAGTCCATCCTTCATCTCATTACGCATTCCTTCCATACACCTGAAATTTTTCCTTCATACAAAACTTCACACAATCTTTATTAGCAACATTAGTGCACTCAAGATAAATAAGTCTTAAGGTTCAGTTCTAACACCAAATAAACTTCCATTAGAACACTATCTACTGTAGCACTTCCCTCAAAAATCTCAATTCTCCAAAAGAACTCAGAAAGGAACCAACAAGAAGCAAATGCAGAAAATGGCAGAAATCTGTCAAAACAGACCAGCAGGTAAAGACGAATTTTTTCGAAGACCTTCTGTTGCTCAAATCAAAAAGTGTTGAACTACAGAAAGTTAGATAAAAACCTGGGGCAGAAGCACAAACAATTACAGCTCAATCCGACATACCGAGCTCTCTCACGAATTTTACGGTGAAGCACAGAAATCTGTTTCGGGACAGCAACTTTCCCAATCATTACTTATCTCTCATTAGAGGTTACTCTTGGCACAAAAAGCGAATAAAAAGGATAAGGAGAGGTTATTACAGAGGTAATAACTTCCAAGACTCATCTAAAACTTTTAGGTTATCTCGCAATAAGTACCTTTCTTTAACGCCTTTAAGTTAGGTATGATAGTTTGAAAAGATGCTCACATAAGAAATATGAGTTGAAGTAAAAGAGAGCATCAAGAAGAAAATTCAAAACACATTTAAGTCTAACCCACTTCCTATGCATAGGAATCTTGTAAAGAAACAAGTCATGAAAGCACAAAGCAATAAGCATAGGAAAGCAAAACAAGTGCAACTTCAAGACTTTCAACATAAAGAGGGGAAACCTAATATTATTGAGACGCATAAAACCATGTTTCCCTCTCTCATAATAAATTTCAGTAGCATCATGAATAAAATTAACAATATAACTATCACAAGAAACATTCTTATCATGAGCCACATGTATATAATAATTATTTCTCTCCGCATAAGAATAGTCATTCTTATTAATTATAGTGGGAGCAAATTCAACAAAATAGCTATCATTATTATTCTCATCACCATAATCATCAAATATAGGAGGCATATTGTAGTCATAATTAATTGCCTCCTCAATAGTAGGTGGACTGAAAATATCATATTCATCATTATAATCATCATATATTGGAGGTTTTGTATCATCATAAGCAATAGAATAGCTATCTTCCAAAGCTGGGGAACTAAAAAGATCATTTTCATAAAAACTAGCTTCCCCAAGCTTAGACTTTTCCATAGCATTAGCAACAATGGTGTCCAAAGAATTCATACTAACAACATTGCTATTAGCATGCAAATAAAGTTCCATAGGTTTTTTAATTTTCTCTTCAAACACTTCATGTCCTAACTCAAGATAAAGACCATAAAGCTCTGTAATTTTGTTGTTGTTTTCCATTAAGCCTAACTAGTGAAAACAAGAAACAGAAAGACAAAATTGCAGAATCTAAAGGATATAACTTCGAGCACTCACACCGGAGGATGTGAGTACCTTTTACCTTACCTCCCCGGCAATGGCGCCAGAAAATAGGCGTTTGCCATGGGAGGTTCTTCTTATTTAATCCTCCGGTGTGAATACCTTTTACGTTACCTCCCCGGCAACGGCGCCAGAAAATAGCTTGATGTCTACGCACTTCTATTCTTGTAGACAGTTGTTGGGCCTCCAAGTGCAGAGGTTTGTAGAACAGCACCAAGTTTTCCCTTAAGTGGATCACCCAATGTTTATCGAACTCAGGGAGGAAGTGGTCAAAGGTATTCCCTCTCAAGCAACACTGCAATCAAGATACAAGAAGTCTCTTGTGTCCCCAACACACCCAATACACTTGTCAGGTGTATAGGTGCACTAGTTCGGCGAAGAGATAGTGAAATACAAGTGGTATGGATAATTATAAGTGGTAACGGTGATAGAAAATAACTTGATGGCGTGGAAAAGACTAAAGCAAAACTGAAATAAAGATGGAAGCAAGCAAACATGCAATAGATCTAATAGCAAACGGTGTTTCAGTGCTTAGAAACAAGGCCTAGGGATCATACTTTCACTAGTGAACACTCTCATATAAATATCTTCTCTTTATGATACTACTCTTAACTACTCTCCGGTTGGACACTCTAATCAATGATAGGGCTATAACAACACTCCTCAAAGTAAGTCTTTCCCATCTAGAAAACCGCACACCATCACCTTGAGTACTAGATGAGTCCAACAAACACCACAATTTCATAAAGACATCCAACTACAAATATAACTCATAACAAGTATTTGTAATCTCTAGCCAAAGTGCCACCATGGTGAGCATGCTGTCACTTTCACACACATGGGGAGAGCAGAGATCTGTTAAAGCACTTGAGTAGCAAGGTGGATCTATAGATTACAAAGCTCATGATCACAATATGATCATGCATAGAGAGAGAGATGAACACATAGCTACCGGTAGAACCCTTAGCCTCGAGAGAGAACTACTCCCTCCTCATCATGGAAATCAGCAACAATGATGGAGATGGTGGTGGAGATCGATGGAGATGGCTCCAGGGGCACTTCCCCGTCCCGGCAGGGTGCCAGAACAAAGACTTTCTGTCCCCCGAATCTCCCCTTCGGTGGCGGCAGCGCTGCGGAACTTTTCATGGCTGGAGGCTTGACTATTTAGGGTTTATGCATCGGGAGGCTTCTTATAGGCGAAGAGGCAAGGTCGGTGGAGTGCCAGGGGGCCGACACCACCTGGTGGCGCGGCTAGGGCTAGCCCGCACCACCATATGGTGTGGCCAGGCCCTCCTCCGTCTCTGCTTCGGGCTCCGTGAGTCTTTCGGTAAAATAGGAACTTTGGCTTTTGTCCGGTCCAATTCCGAGAATATTGATTTTCTGACTTTCCTGGAACCAAAAACAGCAGAAAACAGGCAACTGGCACTGTGGCACTTGTTAATAGGTTAGTCCAAGAAATCATATGAAAATTACTCCAAAGTGTGGACAAAACATAAGAAAGTAGATAAAACCAAGCATGGAACATCAAAAATTATAGATACATTTGCAATGTATCACAGCGGTCCATGCTCCAAAAGTCATCAACCATGCAAAAACAGATGAAATAACATAAGTATCACCTCTCAATATGAAATATATCAATGA
Organism: Avena eriantha; assembly: GCA_910589775.1. Taxonomy (NCBI): domain Eukaryota; kingdom Viridiplantae; phylum Streptophyta; class Magnoliopsida; order Poales; family Poaceae; genus Avena; species Avena eriantha. Next base: position 414,115,157 of record OU342744.1, on the reverse strand, counting down.
ATAGTAGTGAATTAAGACATAGAATAGTGATGCAAAATGGACGTATCAGGTATCACCTTCCTTCTTGAAGGGTGTCGGGGACATCCCTCCCCCACCCCCAGCTACGTACCGGGGGAAACACTAGGTCCCGGCCGAAGAACAGTGTCGTCGTCGTCACTCGCCTTCTTGGAAGTGTTGTTTTAGTACGCAGGCGCTTTGGACTGCGGGACGTGTGGTGGTACTTCTCTGGTGGGCCCATCGGTTGCGAGTTGTTTCCCTTTTCGGCACACCGCCGTTCTCGGCTTTCTTTTTCTTTTTTTTGTCTTATTTTTCATCTTGGGCTTGGGTTCTTCCGAGCCCCTTGTATCATGGGATGTATCTTCCTTTGGGCGTTGTGCTGTCTAGCCCAGCAGCAGTCTTATCTGTGTGCTTTATTTATAAAGCAGGGCGAAAGCCTATTTCGAGGAGGGGATTTCGTCGGTTGATCAGACAAATAAGGGAGTCAAAGTCGTCTGATTGCTTATGAACAATATAATTACAGATCGCTCAAGGCTTTCGGTACCTCTCTGTTAGTTCCTCCCAGCCTTTATATAATAGGCTGGGTCCCGAGGTCGTATACGGACAGGTTACAAGTTACAATTACAACACTAATACAATGTCGGTTCATACTCTTCCCTTATCTGATAAAGATGCCTTTCTGCCGGATGCTTCTTGGGCCTTGCGGGCTATAAGCCTTTATGTAACTAGGGTAACTAATCATAAAAACCTGAGTAATCATACCCATGTCAGTAGCCCCCGAGACTCCATCCGAATCATAGATTCAGGTTGAGTCTCAAAAGCAATGTAAGCCAAAGTTTTCCTTATAAAGTATTCTTAATATATTATTATTTAACTGTCGTAGGATATGGTACAATGGGTCCGATGCATCCGATGGATCAGGAATCAGTTAATTGCTCCTGGACAAAAACACCATGAATCTACGTCAAATTCAAGTCCCTAGGTCTGAACTCGGTATTTGCTAGCATAATTCAGTTCAAGCCGTTGAGGTCTCATCGAATACTGAATTCCAGTACTATTATTTTGGGTACCCAACGCACCCATTGGGGTTTTTCATCGTATTATTGATACGGAAAATTTACTAGCAGAACGCATTCATGTGCAGTTACCAGGCCACACAGGATGGATCCCGGGGTCTTACCTTCATGTCATGGACGCTGCATTCAGATGTATTATCACGGCGAGTGGGGTCTGAGGATTTTTTTGAATTTTGTCGATTGCCTTGTTTGGCTATTGGATAACTAAAGTTGTTAGCTTTCTCGGATATTATATAGGCGCTCCCGATGGGAGTAACCATCTGAGGATATAAAGATGTAATACTCATAGGTTCATATTTTTTTAACTCCGTTGGAGTTTTCGTTTTATCGGGTGTGCTTTCAACGTACGAGGATAATATTTCTTTGGATCCTGCTGAACTATGTTGTTCCTATCAGGTGCGCGATAGTGCTCCCGATGGGAGTAGCCCCCCGAGACTATGTTCGGATGCTTACATCGCGACATAGGCTCACAATAATTCCCTTGACCGAAAACATTCTTAAGCTCAAAATTTGTCGGGTGCGCAGGCACCACTCGTGATGAGAGTAGCCCCGAGTCTATGTTCGGATGCTTGCATCTGAATATAGGCTCAAAGTCCAAACCTGACAAATTATTACGAATTTTTTTTACGTACCCGAATATTTCTTCATTCTTGGCTATCCATGACGTCATTGCTAGCGAAGGTGGCATGTCATGGTTTCCGAGAAATAGACCTGATGGGACGTTACAATGGTGGGCCCGTGCTGCAATAATGATGATGCTTGAGCGTCGCACCAGCGGTGTTTTTTGACCGCATAACCCCCTTTATGCGCGAGAATCGAGGCATCGTGCGGATTTCTTCCGTGTTACAGTGGTAATAATTGCCCATGATTTTATCCTTTTATAAAACTTTGCCACATGTCTTCATCTTTTGCGTCCCGACGTTCCACTACCCTTATCCAATGGCCGAACTTCATCCCCCTTTCCCTTATAATCGAGGGAGAATACCTTTACTGTTTTTACTATTCCTCTTTGCTGCACAGTTCTTCTTCCTTGTGTCACACATGCACTCTCTCTGTTCTTGCTTGTTCTTCCTTCCTTGCACACTTCTATCCTCCCCTCGAGAGACACCATGGGCAGGTCTAAGGTAGGGTCTTCCGCTGCCGCCACCAAGGCGGTGAAGAAAATGGCCATTTGATGGGTTCCCACGAAGTGTAGTCAGCGAGATCTGCGTGACACCGACAACTACTACCTTCTGGACAAAGGTACCTTCAAGCTTTCGGGAGATGAAGCAACTCTTGTGACTAGGCCTGGATGGCAGGTAATGTTTCTCTCCTTCCTCTACCGCATCCTTTCTCTTCCTGTTCACAAATTTCTTCATGGCTTGCTCTTTGTTTACAGCATGCTGCTTTACCAGCTCACGCCAAATTCCATTCTTCATGTTGCCTATTTTATCACTCTTTGCGAGTGTTTCCTAGGGATCCATCCCCATTGGGGTCTGTGGAAGTACTTTTCTATGTTTGTCGTAACGCCTCCGACGATTTTGTCCATGACCTCGAGGGTGCCATATTTTCTGTTCGCCCTAAAGTTGATTATTTTGACTTCAAAATTTTGGATTCTATCCAAAGATGGAAAACCAAGTGGTTTTACATCAAGGACTAGAAAAGCAAGGGCCAAACCTTTGGGTTGGCGCCTTTTGACCCCAAGAAAACCTGCCAAAGACTTGAGTCATGGGACCAACGTCCTACTCCCGAAGAAATGAAGGAGATCAAGCCTTTGTTGGCATGACTTGAAAAACGGCACACTGAAGTTGGCCAGGAGCTACCAGGCTTACAAATTTTGATCTACTTCATTCGGGTGCACATCCAGCCTATCCAGGCTAGATTGTTTGGTATGTGGGCTTATACGGGCAAGAAGGACCTCATGAGGATTTCACCAGAGAGTCTTCCTCTCCATATTTTTGAAAAAAGGGTTCGCTCGTTCACCATGCTGACGAAGAAGAATCCCTTTCCTTCAAGTTGTCAAGTGGAACCCTTTGGCAAGAAGAATCTTCTCCCTGATGTGAGTGTTCCTGCTTTCCTTACATGCTGTAATATATGTCATCTTATTCTAGCTCCTTGTGGTGTAGGATTACGATCATATTTTTGCTCTTCCTCCCCTTCTAGAAAGTGGTGAACTGCCGGCCAATGCCTCTCTATCCGAAGAGTTCACCAGAACTGCAACTACACCTGATGAATAAGAGGAGGCATCCGTTAATGAGTCTTCTTTGGATACCCATTCTGTTGCTTTGGCTTAGTCCGGGGATTTTCAAAGGGTGCCTGCTGCTGAGAAGCAAAAACGCTCTGAAGCCGTCGAAACAGTCAAGGTTTCCGACGATTCGTTGGGTTCAAATACAAAATTTGTAGTTCATGTTTCCGCTGATCCTTCGAGGGTGAATATCTTCCATATAACCTAGAACATTTCTTCGTAAGTATTACATCCTTTTACTTCTGTTTTATGGCTTGTTGAATTATTACTGACTGCTCCTGATTACTTGCTTTGCTGATCTAGAGGAGATGATGAACAAGAGCCTCCCGTATCACCACATGGTGCCCCCATTGTGTCTGCTCCTGCCAAATCTGCCGTTTTATCGTTGGACCCGCAGAAGTCACCTACGGAGAAAATGGGCCCAAAGGATACTAGCATGTTGCCCAAGTCTCCTCTAGCTAAAAGGAGGAAATTTGCGGGAAGGCGTGGTCATAGGTGAAGATCTTGTCAAGGTTGATATGCAAGATGTAAGTGTTCCTTTCCTAGCCCATTTTGTAGCTTAGCCATGTTCGTTCTTTTAGAATTCTTATAGCTTGCTTTCTGTTCTGCAGCTGCTGATGCGCGAAATGGTTGATATGGCCTCTTGCTTTATCAGGATCAGTAATGAAGCCGAAGAATCTAAAGGTTTGTCCTGTCAATTGATAAATTTGCTCTTGCTCGTAAAATATTTCTTTCTGCTAACTTGGTTTAACTATAACTGCCCAGCTGCTGCCAAGGAATCTAGAGTTATCCGGGACGACGCACTGAAGCACGTTGAAGATCTGGAGGCCGAGTTGTGGGTTACGGAGGAGGCATTGTAAGAGGCCAAACAGAGAGTATGAACTGGTGTCGAAGAAAGGGAAAAGCAGGATACTGCCCTTGCCAATTGAGATGAAAATCTCCAGAAGTGACTAGAAGTTCTCAACACTTGCCTGACTCATAAGTTGTCTTTTCTTGTGCCACCTTTTTGAAGTTTTTTCTCGACTACATCTCCTTATCTTTAATTTTTCCTATTGCAGAGCTAATTGGATAGTCTCTAACGCTGGACGAGGACAAAAATATTGATCCTTTGACAGATGTTGTTGGTACTTTAGAGGCCAATAGTGTCCATGGATGAAATCTTTTGATCTGTTCATGTCGTGCTTTCAAGGGTCTCCATGCCGAGTTTTTTCCAACAAAGGAGGAGCCTACAGACCTAAATGAGCTTACTGCCATCTTTAGTGCCGATCCAAGCCCGTTGACGGGATATAGCATGATCCAATCAAAGAGCGGTGCTGAGACCTCCATGGCCCTGGCGACGGCGCACGGTGAGAATGTGGACTAGAAGAAGGTTAGCTCCTCTATTTCAGTCACCCGTAATGGCAAAGAGGTTGACCTAACTCCCTATATTAAGAAGGCCAAGAAATATTCACGGCTTCTTCTAGCTATAGGTGCGGGTCAAGAGATATCTGCTGCTAATCCTTCAACCGGAGCTCCTTTTGGCAGTACTACCCCAGTTGTTAATCCTTCGACTGATGCTCCATCAGCTAGCGCCATGCTTTTAGCTGCGAAATCTGCCTCATAATCTGGCTTTTATTTGTAGATGTTTTTCATGTTGCTTGTAATGAACCTTATGACATGTGCTAAACTACTCTTTTGATTTGTGGAGCAACCTTTTGCATGTATATAATGCTTCTACTGCATCTATTGTTGTGTATGTGATCCTGTATGGTCTGCTGAAGTTCATGCCTTTTCCATTTTATCCTACCAGATTACTGCTGATCCAAATGTTCCTCCGGGTTCTCCTCAACCTTCCGATCTTGATCCATCTGCTTCTAGAGAAGTTGTATCCAATAATGCTATCGTTCGCGTTGTGGATCCGCCATTATATGCCGAAAAGATCGAACATGTGAAACACCTAGAGGGCAATCTTTGAACTGTGCAGGCGATGGTAGACATGTCATAGTCAAAAATGCACAAGGCTTTGGACCGCGAAGCCTATCTCTTAGAAGAAATATCTAGGGCGAGGGAGAAAATGCTTTGTAAGTTCCCCATAGAGCCCCTAGAGTTTTGCTTATTCAGTCATGAAAAAGTGACCCTCTTCTTTTCCTCAGGTATTCGGTTGTGCGAGAGGGAAGAGACTCATCGCCTTTGAAACCGAATGAATGCTCTAATGGAGGATTTTCGAGGCAACATCAATAATTTTTGGACTGATCATCTTCGTGCGTACACATTAGCCCTGCTCCAGGATCACGTGTCCGAGGTGTAAGAGTTTGTAGAGTGTTGTCGCCAATCGCCGGCCCTTGTGTATAATGCCATGTTTTCTCGGGATCCTTAGAGTCTTTCCGAATTGATGGCAAAGTTTTAGCAAGTCGAGAGGATTTATCACTTTGTGAAGCTGCAACTTGTGGTGGGTGCCAAGCTTGCTGTTTCTTGGGTGCACATACATCACTCGACACTGGACTTGGATATTGTGTCGCTGAGATTGTCGCCTCCTCCTGGTGATGGGATGGTTAGCATGGAGCCCCATTATGCGGCTGCTCATAGGCCTGCCATTAGAATTGTCCAATGATGCTTGGAGGAAGACGAAGAATCTTTTCTTAATTTTGCCGTGTAGCTGACTGTATTCCCTTGAAAATACAAACATATAGTTTTGTGTAAATTTTTGTTTTATAATCGGTAAATACATGTTGTGCCCTTGTTATTTAAATTTTTGATGATAGCTTGATACAAAATTGTCTTTATGCGAGACCCTTTCGTTTGCCTGACGCCCTGTGACTGAGTCAGCTATTCGGGTCAAAGCATGTTGTGTGTTTGGTCGGCAAAGCCAAAATTCTGAGCATGCCTTATTTTGGCTAAGCCCCCGAGTGTCGGGTGGATGCTTTTATTTGGATGATCACTAGTGTGGACCCTGAGTATCGGGTTGATGAATAAAATCGACAAAAAGGAAACTATGACCTGGTTTCGGAAACTTATCTTTTATTTACCATCGAAATGCAGGAGGTACATATTTTGGCGTACTCGCCTGGCCATTGGCCTTACTGAATGTAAAGTGCAGAAAAGTAAAATCCTATGTATAGAAAATGACGCGACTGTGCAACATTTCTTGGATTGGAGCGCCCGTCGTCATCTTTGTGTGCTTCCGAGAAGTAAGGCTTGCTGACACGGAAGGGGCCCATAGATTTCTTCGACTGGAGGGCGGCTTCAACACCGTGGACAATAGGGAAGAATCACTTCTTGCATTTTGTTGCTTGGGGTGGCAAAGTTGATGCATATGCGTAGTCCTGTATTTTTCTTCAGGGTGAGGACTGGGTTGACCACCCATGTTGCCTTTGTTATTTCTGTGATGTACCACGAGTTAGTGAGGCGATGGAGCTTTTCTCCAATGGCCTTGCGTTTTGGTTCCATGATTTACCGGGTTAATCGCATCTTTTAGTTGGCGTCTGAATATGATTTGCATGAGTGTTCGTCAAGTTCCTTGGGGGATTCCTTGCATGTTGGTTGGTTCCATGCGGAAATCTCCCAGTTCTCACGGGGGAACCCGACGTGTGCGTTTTCCTATGCGGGACCAATATTAGATGCCTGATAGGTCGCCTTCTTTGGGTCTATAGGGTAGACCTGATTTTCTCTTGCAATATCTGGAGTTTGGCCGGTCGAGACTTGTCCGGTCTTTACCTAAAGGAATCTCGGCTTTTCCTGGGACTATGCCATGGAAGGTTGTGTTCGTTGGTGCCAGGTTTGTTAAGGACCAATTCATTACTCGCAAGTTTTTTGCGTAGATTAGATTGAGCTACTCCCTGCATCCAAGAAAACTTTGCTCACGTTGAACCCGCCAATTTGGGCTTCCAATATCAGAGCCGAATGACCCGGTCACAGGACTCGAAGTGGATGATCGGCCCTGCTAAATACAATTTCTTGCCCCATCCAATGAAGATATTCAGGTGTAGGTGGTGGCGCTGTTTCCTCCATGTTGACTTTTCATGTGATCAGCTTCTGGATCCTGTTGGACGGGCGCCCTTAATGGATCATTGACATTGCGCCCTTGGACCTCGGATACTCGTCCTCCTGGTTTCTATGTATTGCAGGTTGTGGTTGCCCTGCTGACGGCTGTACTGGAGGTGGTGGTGGCGCGCCAAGAGCTATGGTTCCAGGTGCGGTGATGTATCCTTGGTTTGCTGCTTCGGCTGCCTTTGCATTACATACCTCCTGCATTTTTACAATAGTGTGGCCGTCCTTCATGAGGTGGTTCGATCACCTCCTTCCTGCGGAGTCAACGTAGAAGTGCATATTGCAGGGTCCTTCCAACATCTGAAGTGGAGACATTGGGGGCTCCCGAGCCGTTGGCTGGTACCGCTATGTTGATTGGCTACCACCAGCGTCATCTCTATTGCTGCGGTATCCACCATTACAATCATCATTTCTTCGGCTGTCCTCTCCTGAAAAACCAGCCACAACGTTGCTTGGCCCGCCATATCCATCGTTGCTATGGCTTCTCCTGTCATTGGTGTGCCTATCCCGTTCTTCCTCGAGTGAGCGCCATCACTTGTTGTTTACCGCGTCTTCACCATCTACCCAACAATTTGGCATGTCCACCAGTTGCAAGATTGTTTTAGGCTTGACTCGCCCTAGCTCCTCAATGAATTCTCTTCGGTGGAGGACATTGTTGAATGCATCAATTGCCCTTTCATCAGATATAGATTCAGCAGAGTTCTTGATAATGTTCAACCATTGTATAAATGCTCGTATTGGTTCTCTAGATTTCTGTTTGCATGCCCGTAACTGCTCTAAGGATGTGGGTGATGACTGCAAGTGCATAGAAAGTTTGTAGGTAGTTTCGAAATAAAGATATCGATCCCACAGGGAGGAGTAGGCAAAATACTAAAGTGCTTTTAACTATAACTAAACGAAGTACTTAAGAAATAACTTTAAGAAGCAAGTAAATCAGAGTTGTTTTTGGGTTTCTGGTTGAACAAGGTGATTTTAAAGTAAAGCAAAACTTAATGCAGAAAGTAAGAATCGGGTGTGTAATAGAACTTTGGAACTACAATAGGGAAAATGCGTGCTCAGGGAATAGTGGATACACCGCTAGCAATTTAGACTAAGTAATCGAGAGTATTATAATGAATATTATCATAATGTGTATGTATGTGGGAGGAGCTCCATATATGGATGATTTGCCAGCAACCACTGCACACATCGTCCTCATAACCACAACAGATAGTAACCAACAACCATCACGTTACCGCGCTATTAAGGGATTTCCCCGTGGCATGCACATGGCTTGATGAGTTCACCTTGATTCCCCAAGTTAGTATGTAAGAAATGACAATAGCTTTATAGTCATAGTAAGTGCTATCATCCCTCTGTCTACCAATAAGTAATCCCCTTCACTGAGTCCCCTTAAGAGGCAAATGTTAAGGAGGTGCACAACTCCCAACATCAAGATAAAAAAATTAACACGCACACATAATGATGTATAACATAATAATCTCTATCTCATCTTAGTCATATGCTAGGGTTTCTCCATCTCCCCAAGAACTAGAGATCTACTCAAACATGGAGCCAATCAACATCATAGCAATGGTAATGGAAACAACCATAGGTGAATAGTACTTGTATAAATCCACAATGAGTACGGGAATTACAACAAGATCTAGACAATATGTAGATGTGATGGATGGAGATGGTGGTGATGCAGCGGTGGTTGATGAAGATCGATGCCTTAGCGTCCCGGATCTGCGCAGGGCGAAGATGGATCCCTGGCGGATGAGTTCCCCCTCCAGATGCCTTCTAGAGGTGAGGTTTTCGCGATTTCTGGGTGTTCTGTATGTCGTCTCCTCAAACCAATTGCACGGGGTGAAACTATTTGATGAGGCAGAGGCGACCTCAACTATATGGCCGGAGCTATACAGCCGGAAAAGTTGCTCCGATCGTATAGTTGGTCATTGGACTCTCTGCCTCCCTTGTTTGCTTCTGGTATTATTAATATTTCCCAAATAACCGTTTTACATTGTTTTTGACTCCTTTTCTCCATAGTACAACTACTTCAAGCATTGTATCCATTGGATCCATCATCTGTCCTAATCCTGGTGAAAACAGACATAAAATATGCGCACGAGCATCGTAAAATACCAAGATCCTACATCTACAATGCAAAATAATAATGTAAAACATGATGCAAATATGCACTCATCAACTTCCCCAAGCTTCGACTCTTGCTCTTCCCGAGCAAGTTTTTAGCTTAATGGATGTGATCCTCATATTCATGAAGCTGAGTCGATAAAATAAATGAGGCAATTGCATCATGTGTTTATCATATACGATACATGGGAATAAGTTCATGAATAGTAGCTTACTCGAACCATCTGAATAGTATTAGAAGGCTTCCACACCTTAGTGATTAATAGTTCATCAGAGATAAATCTCAACATAATGTAAAAGAATCTGGTTCAACCAAATGAGTTAGCGAGGTAGTCCCAAGTGTTTTTAGGGTCAATGTATTCACTTGGGATTCAAATCTCAAAAGTGTATCTTTGTCATACTACAGTGTAGTGGTATATGCCTATTTGCTCTTTGCACACTCGCTCTTTTTCTTCTTCCCTTTCTTTCTTTTGTATACATGCTCACACTTTTGTTTAAGTGTTGTGCAAAGGAGGTAGCCATACACTCCACTTCATGTAGGAATTTCAAAGTTTAACGATCTCAATTATCAAATTCCAATTGTATATGAAGCATCGTTATGACTTGAAGATTCTACATCGACTTGTTCTCACTCTATTTTGATAGCACTTTCATTTTTCTTTGCTCAAGGTTTCTTTTCCAATTGTTTTTAGATAATTTCTCTTTGTAAATCAAACTACAGACTTATAGCATATTGACCAAATTATCTTTAGTTGTTCCATTAATACCAATGATGTGGAAGACTCCTATTGCTATCATCAAATGCAAGTAAAATCATACTCAAGCCATTCATATATCATTAAAGAAAACACAAACTCAATATTGCTCCATATATAATAAACTCGGAATTTCATAAAAGTGATCGACTATTCCTGAAGGGAATTCTAGTGATGCAAAATTTATTTCTAGTTTGAACTAATGCAAAAACTATAATATAAAACTTATAAGCAATATTACAAGGTCTTTAAAGATCTCCCCAAGCTTGGAATCAAGCTAGGCAGGATCAATTAACTCCTTGTGGGTACCTATTCCTCCTCTTGGGCAGACATCGTCACCTTCTTATTTTATGTTGCCCGCTTTAACTATGCTTTCAAACTGAGCTTAGCCATGTCGTATTGGAGCTTCAACATTTTCCTCTTGAGGAATTTCTTCTCATCTGTTAACTCAAAGACAATTTTAATTAGGAAACCAACTCTACCATCGATTGCATCGACCTTCTTCTCAAGGTCTTTGCTCATCATCCAGTAGGAGTCAATCCCTTCTCCAACTGTTTCAACGCATGCCTTAGAAGCCTTTTCTAACTCACAGATTTTATCATGAATCTCATCTTTCCGCACCTTCTTAGGTTTAAGAGGTGATGGACCAAGAGGAGGTTTATAATAGGATCCTATATTGTAACGATAAGGATTAGGGAGGTACCCATCCTTGTTTCTTCCCCGCCCAGCTTGTCTCATCATCTCCATCCTTTGTGGGAACATGTCCTCCCAATTTGGGTTATGCTTCTTCGATCCTCTTCACGGGCGTCTCTTCTTTCTTTTTCTAGATCTTGTTGACATGGAAAGGCTGCATGGCTTCACTGCATGGATGATGTTAAAGGGCCTGTATAGGGATGGAAAAGATCTTTCGATGTTGGAGGCTGTGGCTCTGTGAAAACTTAATGAAAAAGGTTAGATGCGATCAGCTTTAAAAGGAGGGGTCAAAAACCCTAGCCGCCTTGCGTAACGAGCAACTATATGGGCGCAGCCCGTATAGTTCCCGCCGTATAGTTGTGAAACGACTATAGATTAGACCTAGGGTGGAACCTATCTATACAGCCGCAACTATACGGGCGGAATTTTTAATTCCTGCCGTATAGTTGGTCGTTAAACTCTCTGTATCCTAGATATTTTTTTTGGAGAAGGGTCGACAACTATACGACCACGACCATACGGGCAGAATTTTTAATTTTGGCCGTATAGTTGGTCGTTAAACTCTCAATACTCCAGAAATTATTTTGTCAAAGGTGTTGACAACTACACGATCGCAACTATACCGGAGGAATTTTAATTCTGGCCGTATAGTTAGTCGTTAAACTCTCAGTACCTTTTGTGGATTGAAGTGTTGACGTCGCAACAACTATACGGCTGGAACTATACAGCTAGAATTTTTATTCCCACCGTATAGTTGGTCGTTAAACCTTCTATGTCCACCAAAAAATTTCTGCTTCTCCAAGTATTCTTTATTAATCTGAAACTTAACAAAATATCGAGTTTTGACAGAGAAATGTCAGCTTAGATTTTCGACCAATTTTGGCACCATCAATCTTCTTTCTTCTTTGCTAGAGCATGAATTGTTCTCATCAAAAACAATACTCAAACTAGACTTTAACTAAGAATTTAAAAACTTACTCAAACCTTTATTTCACATGGGTTTCCTCCCATGCAACGCTCTTTTATGGTCAATAGCTTGACCGTAGTACCGCTCATTCCGTCTTGAGTCCATTCTTCTTGTAATTGCCGTTCTTCGTATACCTTCGCTTTATCACTTCCTTGGGGGTGCTCAACTCTATGGTGATTGCACTTATATCTTCTTTCACCCGATAATGCTTCAAGCGTTGTCCATTTACCACCCATGCAAGAGAGGGTGTTTTTCCTTGGAGCTTCACTGCTCCAGACGAATAGGCTTCTTCAACTACATATGGACCTTCCCACTTCGATCTGAGTTTTCCTGGAAACAACTTAAGACGAGAATTATAGAGCAACACTTTGTCTCCACTTTTAAAAGTTTTATTCTCTATTCTTCTATCATGCCATCTTTTAAGTTTTTCCTTAAACAACTTAGAATTCTCATAGGCTTCACTTCTAAACTCATCTAAAGCATGCATATCTAATAAACGCTTTTCCCCTACTACTTTGAGATCATAATTTAGATTCTTGATTGCCCAAAAAGCTTGGTGTTCTAGTTCTATCGGTAAATGACATGCCTTACCATACACCATCTTATAAGGTGTCATACTCATTAGATTTTTAAATGCAGTACGGTAAGCCCATAGAGTGGCATTTAATTTGTATGACCAATCTTTTCTTGATTCGTCCACTGTGTTCTCGAGTATGGTCTTTAGTTCTCTATTAGAGAGTTCCACTTGACCACTTGTTTGGGGATGATATGGTGAAGCAACACGGTGAGTTACTCCATACTTGCTAAGGATTTTCCTAAAAGTCCCTTTCATAAAATGAGAACCACCGTCAGTAATTAAAAATCTAGGAACTCCAAACCTGGGGAATATAACACCCTTGATCATCTTCACTGAGGTAGCTGCATCTGCATGATTTGTTGGAATAGCTTCAACCCACTTAGTAACATAGTCAACAACAACAAGAATATGAGTATAACCATTTTATTCTATAAATGGTCTCATGTAATCCATTCCCCATACGTCAAAGGGTTCAATTATTAGACTATAGTTCATCGCCATTTCTTGTCTCCTACATATATTACCTCTTCTTTGGCAAGCATCACAGTATTCCACATACCTGTGTCCATCCTTAAGCAAGGTGGACCAATAGAATTCGGATTGAAGTACCTTTGCAGCAGTTCTTTTACCTGCATGATGCCCTCCATATGGACTGTCATGGAAAGCCTTCAATATCGCATTCATTTCGTGATTAGGAACACACTTCTGAATCATTCCGTCAAGTCCATGACGATATAGATATAGATCATCCCAAAAGTAATATTTAAGATGATTAAAGAATTTTATTCTTTGATTTCTTGACATACCGGGAGGTATAAATTTTGTTGCTAGATAGTTAGCATGATCTGCATACCATGGATCAAAAATTTGTACCTTTGCTAAATATTCTCCTGGAAATGATTCATTAATAGGTACAGGGTCGTTAATTATTCCCTCCATCCTGGAGAGATGATCTGCTACCAGATTATCCTTACCCCTCCTATCTACTATTTGCAAATCATATTCTTGTAGTAATAAAACCCACCTAATTAACCTGGGCTTAGCATCTTTTTTACAAGGAGGTGACACAAAGCTTGGTGATCCGTATAAATTATTACCTTAGAATTAATTATGTAAAATCTAAATTTGTCGCAAGCAAAAATTATAGCTAGAAACTCTTTTTCTGTAGTAGCACAATGTTTCTGAATCTTACTAAGAGGTCTACTAGCGTAATAAATAACATTCAAATTCTTTCCATCTCGCTGTCCCAAGATAGCCCCTAAAGTATAATCACTAGCATCACACATAATTTCGAAAGGTTCATCCCACTTTGGAGATTGCATGATTGGTGCTGAAACTAGTTTATCCTTAAGGTTCTCAAAACCTGCAATGTAGTCATGGTCTAAATAGAATGGAGTTTCTTTATCAAGAAATTGGTAAGGGGCATAGCAAGTCTAGCAAAATCTTTTATAAACCGCTTATAAAAACCTGCATGTCCTAGAAACATTTTTAAGTTTTTAATGTCCTGAGGTATTGGGAGATTTTCTATAGCATTTTATATTAGTTTTATCTATTTCTATTCCCTTCTCCGAAACTTTGTGCCCGAAAACATTACCTTCTCTTTCCATGAAATGACATTGCTCCCAATTCAAAACCAAGTTTGATTGCTTGATTCTCTACAAAACTTTGGTTAGATTGTAGAGGCAATTATCAAAAGTTGTTCCACAAACGACAAAATCGTTTGTTAGGACTTCCATAGTCTTCTCAACAAAATCATCAAAAATCTTTAGAACACATTCCTGAAAAGTTGTTACTGCATTACATAAGCCAAATGGAATTAATCTATAAGCATATGTGCCATAAGGACAAGTGAAAGTTGTTTTCTCTTGATCTTCCGGTTGTATGGAAATTTGAGAGTATCTAGAATAACCATCAAGAAAACATAAGTAAGAATTATTACTAAGTCTTTCTAAGATTTTGTCCATGAATTTTATAGGTTTATGATTTTTCTGTGTCTCACGGTTTAGCTTCCTAAAATCAATGCACATACGATATCCTATAGTTGGCCTCACAGGAACTAGCTCACCTTCCTCATTCATAACAGCATCAAGACCACCTTGTCTTGGTATGCAATGAGCTGGGCTAACCCACTTACTGTCAGAAATAGGATATATTATGCTAGCATCAAGTAAGCGTACAACTTATTTTCTTACTACTTCCTTCATCTTAGGATTAAGCCTTCGTTGCGTATCTACTACGGGTTCAGCATCATCAAGCATGGTAATCTTAGGTGTTACAATAGATGGATCTATTCCTTTAATATCACTCAATGTATATCCAAAGGCTTCACGATGCTTAACAAAAACTGAAATGAGTTTATTCGTTTAATTTTCTGATAGATTCTTGCTAATAATAACATGACATTTATTTTCATTATCTAAAAACTCATACCTCATATTGTCTAGAAGTTTTTTCAATTCTATCAGTGGAGGTTCTTGATCTCCTGTTCTTAACAATTCTTCATAGTCATGTGGATTTTATGCTTCTGGAATTGAATCAAGGTAATCATCCATGTCTTGTTTCTTCTCATCATCTGGTGCTTCTTCCCATTTAATCAAGCTCCTTTCTAATTCATCTTGTGTAGTACCGAAATGAATTGCCGCTAGCTCGGCAATCGTCTTTTCTTCCTTGATATCCTCCACTTCATATGGCCTCTTCTTTAGTTTGGTGAAGTGGAATGTCATTTCCTCTTTTCCAAACTTCAGTGAAATAGTTTCCTTCTGATTATCTACTTGAGCTTTGGTGATGGAAACAAAAGTCCTGCCTAAAAGAATAGGACAAAAATAATCTCGAGGCATATCAACAATATGAAAATCAAGGGGATACATGAGTGAGCCAATAAAGAGATATATATTTCTGATTACCCCTTCCGGTTTTATATTGGTTCTATTAGATAATTTAATAATAGTGTCTATCGGTTCAACATCTGGATTATTTAAGTTGTAGCACAGTTCTTCATAAAGTTATGAAGGCATAATATTTATGGTGGAAATTGGTTCACAAATTCCATATAAGAAAGTTTCTCCGCAATATATAGGGGTCATTGGTTGTGAAGTTTCGTTACCTTGAACCTTACCTTTGATGAATTCCGAGGTTTCAAGGTCTAACTTAACCACTTCATATTCCACTATTCATGCTTCCATAAGATCCTTTATTATAACATTATTTATATTTGTAGCTTCAGAATTCCTTTCTAATTTCTTCAGTCTCTTCTTTTTTTGTTCTTCCTCTCTTTATCTTTTTTTCAAAGATCCCCTGTATAAGTATCGAGGAGAATCTTCCATTAGTGCTCTAGCACGCTTCTTTTCTTCGAGGGGTTTACGAGGTTCCCATTATGTAGGTACCTGCAAATGCCCTGCATAATTCTCAATAATTTTCTTTACTGAGTAAGAATCAATACCGAGGGTTTTAATCATTGTATCTGTTCTCCCATCTGCAAGGAAATCGTTAATGCAAGCATATTCAGAAAAACTATTTGTAGTATTTTCCTTATCTTTAAAATTTTCAGTTGCTTCTTTAATTTTTATTATTAGATTCCAAGCATCGTTATAGGTATAAGATAGAAAACTTCCATTTGAAGCAGTGTCTAGATTCGTCCTATTTTCAATATTTAGCCCTCCATAAATGGTATGGGTGATTAACCAATCATGTAAGCGATGATGGGGGCAATTATCTAGGTAGCTTTTATACCTTAGATATCCTTCATATAAGCCCTCACTAGGATTATTTTTGAAACTTATAATAATACCTCTCATCCTATGAGCTTTGCTTTCAGAATAATATTTTGATAGGAACTTGGCTGTCAATTCCTCCCAAGTCGTTGGTGCTTTTGCACAAAAAGATCTGTACCAGTCGCAAACATTATTGGAGAGATTTTGTCTAAACAACTAGGTTTTAACCATATCAAGATTACAATCGTCAAAAATAAAGGAACTAAGAATGTCTTCAAAGAATTGTAAGTGTCCATATGGACTTTCTTCATTGGTTCCTGCAAATTTCTTAGAATTTAATAATTCAAATAATAAGGGATGGATCTTGACTCCATCTAGATTTATGGTTTTGTTAACAGTTATAAAAGCGTCCATGGGCGAACCCATTTTCCTTACTGCCTCAAGCTGATTTAAAGGCAGAGTATTCTCCATTGTTGTGGTCCTACAACTCAAGTAAAAATTATTACAACGAAAGTAAATAAGTAAAAGTAAAGTGACTTATAGCGCTAAGCTCCCAGGCAACGGCGCTATAAAATAGCTTGATGACTGCAAGTACACAGATCGTTTGTAGCTAGTTTCAAAATAAATATATCGATCCCACATGGAGCAGTAGGCAAAAGACTAACGTTCTTTTAACTATAACTAAATGAAGTACTTAAGAAATAACTTTAAGAAGCAAGTAAAGTAGAGTTTTTTTGGGTTTTTGGTTGAACAAGGTGATTTTAAAGTAAAGCAAAACTTAATGCAAAAAATAAGAATCGCGCGTGTAATAGAACTTTGGAACTACAATAGAGAAAAGGCATTCTCAGGGAATAGTGGATACAACGATCATAACCCACAAGTATAGGGGGTGTATCGCAGTATTTTCAAGGAAAGTGAAACCCAATTTATTGATTCGACACAAGGGGAGCCAAAGAATATTTATAAGCCTTAACAACCGAGTTGTCAATTCAGCTGCACCTAGAAACAATCTTGCTCACATCAGTTTATTAGTAGCAACAGTTTTGTAGTAGTAGTAAAGTAATAGAAGTAGTAAAGTAAAGACAGTAGTAACAATAGCAGCAAACAGTAGGATTCGAGTGCGGTAGGCATAGGGATGGATGGACGGGCGTTGCATGGACAAGACAATTCACATGGCAATCAGAACATAGGGCAATTGCAGACAAATAAGAAAAAGCATCCAAGTACTAGATAATCCTAGGCATGTGTTCTATATATAGTCATACGTGCTCGCAATGAGAATTTGCACAACATCTTTTGTCCTGCCAGCCCGTTTGCAGCGGGTCCTCAAGGGAACTACTGGCAATTAAGGTGCTCCTTTTAATAGAGCACCGGAGCAAAGCATTAACACTCCGTGAACACATGTGATCCTCACATCAAAGCCATTCCCTCCGGTTATCCGATTTCTGTCACTTCGGGGCCATTGGTTCTGGACAACAACGTGTGTATACAACTTGCAGATAAGACCATAAACAATACTATCATAATGAATCAATAACATGTCCAGATCTAAAATCATGGCACTCGGGCCCTAGTGACAAGCATTAAGCATAACAAGTCGCAACAAAGTCATAAAGCACTAATAGAAGATACTAGGCACCAAGCCCTAACAATCTGATGCCATCACATGAACGATCTCATCCAATCCCTACCATCCCTATAGCCTACAACGGGGGATTACTCACTCATAGATGGGGGGAACATGGATGGTCGATGGAGAAGCGATGGTGATGATGATGGCGATGATCTCCTCCAATTCCCCGTCCTGACAGGGTGCCAAAACGGAGTTTTTGGTGCTATTTCGTGGAATCTGGTGGTGGCGGCGGAGCGGAACTCTTTCTGGAAAAACGTCGAACCCCCCTAGAGTTTTTAGGTCAGAAGGCTTCTTATAGGCGAAGAGGGAGACCGAGGGGGAGTCTGGGGCGTCCAGACCACCCCCTGGCGCGGCCTGGGCTAGCCCACGCGGCCAGGTGGTGTGGCCTGGGCCCAGCCCCCCTCCGTCTCGTATTCTGGCTCCGGGAGTCTTCTGGTGAAATATAATTTTTGGCATATTTTCCGGGATTTTTCCTGATAGTTGATTTTCTGCACAAAAAGTAGACACCAAGGCAATTCTGCTGAAAATAGCGTCAGTCCGCGTTAGTTGCATCCAAATCACACAAGTTTAGAGGAGAAACAATAACAAAAGTGTTCGGGAAAGTAGATACGTTTTGGACGTATCAACTCCCCCAAGCTTAGCTTATTTCTTGTCCTCAAGCAATTCAGTTGAAAACCGAGTGCGATAAAAGAAACTTTCACGAATACATTTGCTTCATATGATGTATATATTCTCAGCATGTGATCAACTACTTAGACAATTCATAATAAAGTGTATGCAACTAAGTTTACTTAATAGGCATTGCAAGATATGAAGAGATTCCAACTTAAAAATAATAAGTAGCATGAAGTATAAATATAAGCAACATTATAATGCTCATAACAAGGTATGATAGAGTGGTATCTCGCTTGCCTTTTTATTGTGAATGCCAAGGCACCTCCGAAGTTCAGGTGAAGACTAGAAGTACAGATATCAAAGATACAAGCATCAAAGTCATAAGACAAATAATCAAGTTTTGAGACAGGCACATTACATTAAGAATGACAACTATGCTCTCAAGAAAGTGCTCATAGAATATGTGGAGACTCAACAAGGAAATGAAAAGATTTTGAATAGTTTGAAAGGCTTCCAAATGCTGAAAGTATGGTACTCATTAGCTTTGAGCTTTCATTGCCCCTATCATAAGCATCTTTAATATGGTTAAGGTGAAAGTGAGGTCCAATCTGAGTTATATACTTGACAGACTATAAACTAAAAATCCCATGTCCCTTCAGTATGAGGGCCGCTCCTCATGCTACTCAACTTTAGTTACCGGTAAGTTCTTGTCATCATAAATACGTGCGTATCATAGAGAACTGCCAAAGGGGTACCCCTTGCCTGATGATACGGAAGAATCCCCATATCAAAATGACAAGGCAAGCAGACAATGAGTATCTCAACAATCTTCTTATTTACCCTGGGAAAATGGTGCTTTTTTCTCTCTTTCCTATTTTCTCAAATCTCTTTTTTTATTTTTTCTCAATAGCTATCTCTCTCTTTTTTATAAGAAGAATGCTTCATAGATATCATTATGGTTACGCTGCAGGTTTCCACCATGACGGCATGGATTGGACCGGCGGCCCAGGCGTTTCTCTAACACACATACATAATTCCATGGACTTACAGGCTCCCCTTTTATTTCACACCGACGACATCCGCAAACAAAAGAGCATGGTATCAACTGGGTATATATTTACAAGTGTTGAAAGCGTTCCTCGTGAGAACACGGTTCTGCTAATCCCTAGCCTATAATTTGCAAGCATATAACTTTCATGGACAGTCACAATGGTTCAGGTTTATTAAGTGCAGGAAATAAAGTGTGCCATCAAGTTTGTGAGAGCTTTACTAACTAACTTTCTCATAATAAGCAAACATTTTATTCGGAAGAAAACAAGGCATATTGAATATGCACGGAAGTAGCAAATGATGCTAATAGGTAGGTATGGTGGACACTTTGGCAATATTTGGTTTTAGGGAGTTGGAAACATGAGTAAAACATACTCAGTGAAAGTGAAGGCTAGCAATAGTAAGGGAGCGACAAAAAGAGAGCAATAGCTGTCATAATCATGCTTGCTATAAAACAGGACTAATCATGGCATGAAAGTGATTCAAGATCCTCAAGGCAAAATAATTCATCGAGGCTTAACTGATTATTTCAGTCATATGCATGCGTGAGCATGTGCCAAGTCAATTCAAATGAAACATTCAGAGGAGGATACCATGGTGTCACACCAAGTTATGAATAGAGTAATGCAAGCAAACATTCATATGACATGCTACAAACTATTAGCAAGCTGGAACTAATCATAAGAAAGCAAGAACTACTAAGCATCCAAAGATAACATACACCCTACATGAACAGACCAAGCATGCCACAATGATGAGTATATGTACAAAAATGAAAACAAATAGAGTTCGTTACCATCCTCTTACCACACCTCAAGTTATCATTAATCCTCATTATTGCTCTTCACTTGTGTGGCTTGAATAATAATATGAAACCAATATCCACTAAGGACTGTTGAACCCTACAACAAACTCACAAAGCCAAAGAAGAACAACAAATATTTTTGGTGTTTTCGATTTTTAAAACCAGAACCAAAAAGGAAAAACAAGCAAAGAAAAATCTTTTTGGGTTTTTCGAATAGTTCAAACAAAGAAAATAGGGAAAAGCAAACCAAGGCAAAAAGAAGAAGAAGCAAACCAAAGAGAAACAACATAAATATTTTTGGTCTTTTTTGTGTTTTAGAAAGCAAAAGCAAAGAAAGAACGAAAACTAAAAAGAGAACGAAACATGAATATACAAAGTACCGACGCAACATGATAGGGAGATGAGTGCGATGCCGGCATACCTCCCTCCAAGCTTAGGCTTTTGGCCTAAGTGGGTATCAATCCATGTACGAGTAAGGGTTCCAAGCAGGTGGGTCGTGATAAGAATGATCGTAGTTGGGCCCGTGGGAACAATAAGAAGCTCCCCAATCATGAGCAGGCTGCTGATATGAAGACTCCCCCTCATTCGAGGGTTGGACCGAATCATCCGTGACCTCCCTTCTAGTATCCTGCTCCAGTTGGGAGAGCTCTCCCAAGTACGTGTCAAGATCCTCCTCAGTGAGGGACCATCCTACCCAGTTATCAAGGTTAAACAAAACATGTGCAGGCAAAAGAACAACACGCTCAGACTTGCTCTTTCTCCAACCAGCTTTGAGAAAGGTTATTTCATAAGACAACTCACTCAAACTAGCCCACGAGGAAACAAATTTATGCTGTATCATGGAATTAAGATCAAGCCTTTCTATGGGAAACTGTAGGTCTAGATGATGAGGCACTAAACCATGCAATGCTAGTAAACGAGAAGAAATGAGGCCCCCACAAATTCCACCTTTCTCGCGGTTAGCAGCAAGACGGAAAGCTATCCAAGCACCCAAGTTGTAAGACCTATCTCGTTTAAGAGCAGCAGAGATGAATGCTAGATCATAAGAGGATAACTTATTGGCAGTTTTCCTAGCAAGAACACACTTGGCAATAAAGTAGGCAAAGTAGCGAATGGAGGGGAGATGAATGTTACGGATTTTTCCATTCTCCTTCGAGAAGCTGCTCCCCTGGCAAATTTCTGCGTATAAATCCATGAGTGGTGCAGGTCGCTCTTTAATCCTTCCACATGATCCCCACTAAGGTACCTTAATAGCTGCCCAAAAGTCATCGAGAGAAAGGTCGACATCAATATTGTAAATTTTGTAGTGGGCCATGGGGTTAAGCAAAGAGTAACTAAATTGAAAGTCCTGCACCACCGACATGGTTAGCTTCACAAATTGACAAGGTTCATCTTCCAAAAAGTGCTCCAACCCTGCATTAGAAACCAAAGTGTGGAAATCTTGGAGAATTCCTACGGCTTTCATGAATTCAGAACATGGGTAAATGGAAGGAAAAACTTTCTCCTCCCGGTGAACCTTCATGACCTCAGGCACCCATAGTTCATGTTGGTTTAGTTGATGCTTATTCATCTTCTATTATGAAATTTAAACACCTATTAAACAAGTGATTGCAAAGTGAATATAATGAAGGGTACTACTCATAGGGACTTGTAAGAGGCATAAACATGCATCAAAACTATATCTCTAAGCATCAAACAAGCTCTCATAACCTATCACCTACAGCAGAAAAATACTCAAGATATAATCCACTAAACACAAATCTACTTGGACAAGGGGAGGAGTCACATACCGGAGAACAAATGCTCCAAATTTCAGCAACAAAGATGGGCTGGTCAAGGAGATCGAAAAAATCGAGAGCAAGCACAGCAAGAACGCGATTTTGAGCAATGAACTGGAGCTTGCTCGGGAGAGAGAAGAAAGTGGCAGGTGAGAGAGTTAGTGGAGGGCCAGGGGTAGCCCACACCATGGCATGGCGCCACCTAGGGCAGGTCGCGCCACCAGGTGGTGTGCCTGCCTGGTGGGTCCCCCTAGTGCCTTCCGGGCACTCCTCTGCCCATTTTTTCACGTAAAAATTTAATATGAATTTTCTGGAATTTTTTGAGACATTTTACTTTGGGGCAATTTTCAGGTATAGATGAATGATTTTCTGACAGAAAGTTTTTTTTTGGAAATGATGCAATGAAAAAACAAGGCTAGAACTACAGGAATTCTAAGACACTCTAACATGCAAGCAACTAACAACAAAGAAAACTAAACGAAAGCAAAACTAAAATGGATAGAATAAAAGTAAACGGAGATAATCACGGTGAAAACATTGTTTTGTTCAATGAAATCCTTTTGTTAACAAGGTTGATCAGGTCTTGTTACCAAAACAATTTCATATGAGGCAAAACTTTGTATTCCACTAATGATTATGTTACCTCAACCTTGATAGCAATGGTCCCAATCATAATAGTTTCAAAATTTTCTCTTGGTATGGGACAATATATTTCTCCAACTTGGATGCCCTCAACATGTTCAATTGAATTCAAACCATAAGTCCTTTCAATCTTCTTGGAGAAATAGACAGTATGTTCCTTGTCATTAACATTAAAGGTCACCTTTCGTTGATTGCAATTAATAACAACTCCTGCAGTATTAAGAAAAGGTCTCCGAAGAATAATAGACATATTATCATTTTCAAGCATTTCAAGCACAACAAAATCAGTTAATATCAAGCAATTATGAGCCACTTGAACAGGTACATCCTCACATATACCAACAGGAATAGTGGTAGATTTATCAGCCATTTGCAAAGATATATCAGTTGGTATTAATTTTCCAATTAAAGTATCTTATAGAGAGAGAAAGGCATCACACTAACTCCAGCTCCCAAATCACACAAATCAGTTCTAACATAACTATTCTTAATAGAGCAAGGGATAGTTGGAATCCCTGGGTCTCCAAGTTTCTTTGGAACCTTACCATTAAAGGAATAATTAGTAAGCAAGGTAGAAATTTCTTCATTAGGGATCTTACTTTTATTGGAGACAATATCCTTCATATACTTTGAGTAAGGAGGCAATTTAATAGCATCAGTCAAAGGAATTTGCAGGAATAAAGGTTTCATCCACTCTACAAAACTTATTATAGTGTTCATCTTCCTTTGACTTGTGTTTCTTATCAGGGAAATGCATAGGTTTTTGGACCCAAGGCTCTCTTTCACTACCATGTTTCTTAGCAATAAAATCTTCTTTAGTGTATTTAGTATTCTTAGTGCTTTTCAGGTTCTTCTTCAACTTTCTCTTCATTTTGAGCCTCATTTTCTTCATTACCACTTTCAGTTTCAGCATTAGAAATAGATATACTATTAGGATCTATAGCAGGTTCAGAGGGTTCTACAATAGTTTTATGTTTTTTTCCTTTTCTTACGAGTAGAGCCACTATTTTCAGCTTGTTGAGAATCCTGATCAATTCTTTTGGGATGCCCCTCAGGATATAGAGGATCCTGGGTAGCAGCACCACTTCTAGTTATAATTTCATAAGCATGTTTTTCTTTAGCAGCATTAGCTAGCAAATATTTTTGCACTTTAATGAGTTGATCTATTTGATTTTGAACCATTTGAAAGTGTTTAACAATTTTTTTAACATCATTAGAGGTTCTTTCCACAATATCTTTTAACTCAACAATAGCTCTAGTGTTTTCCATTAGATGATTTTGCACCCTTTTATTAAAATTTTCTTGCTTAACAATAAAGATATCGAATTCTTTTAAGCATTAATCAAGAGGTTTAGAGTAAGGGATATCACCTTCATCAAAGTGTTGGAGAGAGTGTACCTCAATAGTGGATGAGTAGGGAATAGGCTTACATAATTCTTCTATAGGAGGTAAATTCTTGACATCTACATCTTTAATTCCCTTCTCCTTAAGACATTTCTTAGCTTCCTTCATCACTTCATCATTTAATTCAATAACTCCCCTCTTCTTTGATGTTGGAATAGGCACCGGTATAGTTGGTTCAGGTATGATTACTTCAGGTATAGCTGGTTCAGGAGGAGTCCAATCCTCATAGTTCTTGATTATTTTAGCCATTAATTCCTCAGCTTCCTTGGGAGTCCTATTCCTGAAAACACAATCAACACAACTATCTAGGTATGTCCTAGATTCTTCAGTTAGTCCATTATAAAATATATCAGGAAGCTCATTCTTAGGTAATGGACTTCCAGCCTGTGCATGAATCAAAGCACAAAACCTTGCCCAAGATTCGGGCAATATCTCTTTTTCTCCCTGTTTAAAATCAAAAAGTTCCTGCAAAATAGCATGTCTAGCACTTGGAGAAAAATATTTCTGCAGGAAAGTACTAATCAAACAATCAGGCTTATCAATAGATCCAGGAGGTAAATTACTAAACCAAGTTTTAGCTTCTCCTTTCAGTGAAAAGGGGAAAATCTTAGTAACAAAGTAAGTACGCATCTTAATATCATCAGAAAACAAGCCACTCATGGTAGAAAGTTCATTCATATGTGCTACCTCACTTTCATTCTTAGTCCCACGAAAAGGTTCTTTCTCAACAATAGCTATGTAAGATAGATCGAGATAGAAATCATAATCTTTATCTTTAATGTTTATGGGAGAAGCGGCAAACTTAGCGATAGGAGACAATTTGGGTCTAATAGTACGCCTCTCAAGGAGACTCTCAGCAGCGATCCTATCATGGGTGTTTTTACATTCTTTAATAAATTCATCGGTCATCTAAACATAACCATCTTCAATATCATAACTCTCACTAGACTCAGGTGAACTAACAGGTATAGTAGTGTCTTCATTAGGAGTTTCAGTATTTCCAGCTATAGTTGTAGCAATTGTAGCATCTAGGAAAGGACCTAAGAACCACTCTTATCAAGCACAGTAGAAGCAGCATCATAAGCATCAGATGTTTCAGATTCAGAAGTAGTAGCAGTGTGTAACATGTGTATGTGGTGGTGTAACGAGCTTACTCATAATAGATGGTGAATCAAGAGCAACAAAGGTGTTCAGAACCGTACCTCTTCTTGTAGTGGATGGTAAAATAGGAACCTTGCCATCACGAGACTTACCCATGATGGA
Organism: Avena eriantha; assembly: GCA_910589775.1. Classification (NCBI taxonomy): domain Eukaryota; kingdom Viridiplantae; phylum Streptophyta; class Magnoliopsida; order Poales; family Poaceae; genus Avena; species Avena eriantha. The sequence continues at coordinate 414,089,809 of OU342744.1, read as the reverse complement.
TGGATAACATCGAACAATAGAGAATCCAAGTGTACTTGATAAATAAAGCTATGCTCTCTAGCAACGGCGCCAGCAAATAGTCTTGATGACCCACAAGTATAGGGGGTGTATCGCAGTATTTTCGAGGGAAGTGAAACCCAATTTATTGATTGGACACAAGGGGAGCCAAAGAATATTTATAAGCCTTAACAACTGAGTTGTCAATTTAGCTGCACCTAGAAACAATCTTGCTCACACAGTTTATCAGTAGCAACAGTTTTGTAGTAGGAGTAGTAGAGTAATAGCAGCAGTAAAGTAAAGACAGTAGTAACAATAACAGCAAACAGTAGGATTCGAGTGCGGTAGGCATAGGGATGGATGGACGGGCGTTGCATGGACAAGACAATTCACATGGCAATCGGAACATAGGGCAATTGTAGATAAATAAGAAAAAGCATCCAAGTACTAGATAATCCTAGGCATGTGTTCCATATATAGTCATACGTGCTTGCAATGAGAACTTGCACAACATCTTTTGTCCTGCCAGCCCGTTTGCAGCGGGTCCTTAAGGGAACTACTGGCAATTAAGGTGCTCCTTTTAATAGAGCACCGGAGCAAAGCATTAACACTCCGTGAACACATGTGATCCTCACATCAGAGCCATTCCCTCCGGTTATCCTGATTTCTGTCACTTCAGGGCCATTGGTTCTAGACAACAACGTGTGTATACATCTTGCAGATAAGACCAAAAACAATACTATCATAATGAATCAATAACATGTTCAGATCTGAAATCATGGGCCCTAGTGTCAAGCATTAAGCATAACAAGTCGCAACAAAGTCATAAAGCACTAATAAAAGATACTAGGCACCAAGCCCTAACAATCTGATGCCATTATATGAACGATCTCATCCAATCCCTACCATCCCCATAGCCTACAACGGGGGATTACTCATCATAGATGGGGGAAACATGGATGGTCGATAGAGAAGTGATGGTGATGATGATGGCGATGATCTCCTCCAATTCCCCATCCCGTCAGGGTGTCAGAATGGAGGTTCTAGTGCTGTTTCATGGAATCTGGTGGTGGCGGCGGCGTGGAACTCTTTCTGGAAAAACATCGACCCCCCTAGAGTTTTTAGGTCAGAAGGCTTCTTATAGGCGAAGAGGGAGACCGAGAGGGAGTCTGGGGCGGCCAGACCACCCCTGGCGCGGCCTGGGCTAGCCCACGCGGCCAGGTGGTGTGGCCTGGGCCCAGCCTCCCTCCGTCTCGTATTCTGGCTCCAGGAGTCTTCTGGTGAAATAGGATTTTTGGCATATTTTCCAGGATTTTTCCTGATAGTTGATTTTCTACACAAAAAGTAGACACCAAGGCAATTCTGCTGAAATCAGCGTCAGTCTGCGTTAGTTGCATCCAAATCACACAAGTTTAGATGAGAAACAATAGCAAAAGTGTTCGGGAAAGTAGATACGTTTTGGACGTATCAAACGCTAGCAATTTATACTAAGTAATCGAGAGTATTATAATGAATATTCTCATAATGTGTATGTATGTGGGAGGAGCTCCATATATGGACGATTTGCCAGCAACCGCTGCACACATTGTCCTCATAACCACATCAGACTGTAACCGAAAACCATCACGTTACCGCGCTATTAAGGGATTTCTGCCGTGGCATGGACATGGCTTGATGAGTTCTCCTTGATTCCCCAAGTTAGTACATAAGAAATGACAATAGCTTTATAGTCACAGTAAGTGCTATCATCCCTCCGTCTACCAACAAGTAATCCCCTTCATCGAGTCCCCTTAAGAGGCAAATGTCAAGGAGGTGCACAACTCCCAACATCAAGATGAAGACAATTAACATGTACACATAATGATGTATAACACAATAATCTCTATATCATCTCAGTCATATGCTAGGGTTTCTCCATCTCCCTAAGAACTAGAGATCTACTCAGACATGGAGGCAATCAACATCATAGCAATGGTAATGGAAACAATCATAGGTGAATAGTACTTGTATAAATCCACAATGAGTACGGGAATTACAACAAGATCTAGACAAGATGTAGATGGGATGGACGGAGATGGTGGTGATGCAACGGTGGTTGATGAAGATCGATGCCTTAGCCTCCCGGATCTGCGTAGGGCAAAGATGGATCACTGGCGGATGAGTTCCCCCTCTAGATGCCTTTCGGAGGTGAGGTTTTCGCGATTTTTGGGTGTTCTGTATGTCGTCTCCTAGAACCAATTGCATGGGGTGAAACTATTTGACGAGACGGAGGCGGCGCCAACTATACGGCCAGAGCTATACGACCGGAAAAGTTGCTCCGGTCGTATAGTTGGTCATTGGACTCTCTACCTCCCTTGTTTGCTTCTGGTTTTCTTCTCGTATTATTAATATTTCCCAAATAAGCGATTTATGTTGTTTTTGACTCCTTTTCTCCACAGTACAACTGCTTCAAGAATTGTATCCATTGGATCCATCATCTGTCCTAATCGTGGTGAAAACATAAAATGTGCGTGCGAGCACCGTAAAATACCAAGATCGTACATCTATAATGCAAAATAATAATGTAAAACATGATGCAAATATGCAGTCATCGACGGGTCGCTTGAATGTGGAAAGTTTTAGATGATCTTATCCTCGAGGTCATTCCAGCTGCTGATGGATTCTTTGGGTAGCTGCCTGAGCCATGAGCGGGCAGTGCCACTTAGGTGTAACTATAAGCTTTGCATTGTGGTGGCCTTCGAGCCACCCTAAAGTTTAATGGTTGGCAGGTAATCTGCCAGCCAAGCTTCCGGTTCCTGGAGATCGTCCTACTTTTGGTGATCGTGAGGAAGTTTGAAGTCCTTGGGTACTGGGGTCCTGCATAATTCGTACCCATCCTCACTTTCACCATCATAGTATCTTCGACTGCTACGCTCTTCCCTTGATCTATTGACTCTATGCTGTGTAATGTTGTTTCTTGCATCGTCTTGTGGTTTGGAGACCAGAAAGTGTGCCCAATGTGGCGGCCGTGATCGGTAGGTTTGTCCCACATGCCAAGGGTTGTTGCAACAATGTAGTGAGTTATCGAGTTGCCTTGAATTTCCCTGTTCTCCCTATGCGAGGGATGCTCCCACCGTGCCGAGGTTCATGAGAGCGGAGCGATGGAGAGCCGCTCGTGGATCGTCAGGTGCTGGTTGGGTTGTGAGTAGGTAGGTATGTGCGGCGACAATTGCGGCTTGCGCTATTTTTTGCTTTTATGTGCCCTACTGGATCTACTCACATGAAGGACAGGTCTAGATCTCGAGTTAGCTCGTTTCTCTCGGCTTCCGCAATATTCTGGAGTCGTGAGGTTCCTCTTCGTGGTGCGCCTCCAGTTACACTGCCGGATCTGCAGGTGGAGCTAACCTATGCCCGCGACATGCTAGATTCATCGGCTAACCTTTTTGTTTTGTCAAGTTGTCTCTACATCCTGAGTAGATATATTTTTTGGTAGAGCAAGTACTGGTATGCCATCAAATCCTCGCGTGTGGCTTCCGCCATCATGGGGACTGCGCCCGGGACTATGTCCCTTTCTCTTTGCCATGTTTCTGCTAACAGCCAAAGAGTTAGTCGTTCACCGTCGCGCGGTCCTTCTCTTCCTTGTATGACACGATTGTTGGGTGGATCTCCTTTGTTTTCATGGTTTTCTACATCATCACCTGATAAGATATCATTGGTATCAAGGATCGGGTTACCGTTAGAGTCGAGCGGTGTTGTTGGTTTGCCGATAATCACACATACTTGATGATGCATCATGTACTTGTTGCTGCCATCGTCATTGGATCTGCAAGAGGCACTATCCGGGAAGCAAGTGAAATCCCGTGGGTTCTGTCTAGGTAGATTTCAGCCATCCTGATTCCGAAGTCGATGTTTTCATTGCTTTCCTTGGGTTCAGTGTTTGCTGGAGTTGAGCCATGTGGTGGTGTTAGCTAGGAGTCTGACCCAAAGGAGAGACCGTCATATAGATCGGCTAGATCCCCTGGATCTGTGGAGTTTCCAAAGTTTTCTTCGCCATTTGTTGGCTGGGGTGTGGCTTCTTCAAATGAGCCGACGGAAGATACATGTATCGCCGTAGGCGCTGCTGTTATGACCGATGGACCCGAAGAGATAGGGGCTGATAGGCATATATTCTCGGGTTCCTCCACCTAGAAATGGAAACTTTCGATGATGAGATCGGATTCGCCGTTGAAGTTGACGGGAACCAAAACAGGGGTGGGTGGGTGTGGATCCGCTACTGTCGAGCTTTTTCTTGGTGAAGAGGGGGCGCCAAATCCATGACTCCAGCATTCAGATTTCCCACAAACAACACCAATTGACAAGGGGTGACCTTGGCAATTCCCATGGTTATGGACTTAGGGTTTTGCGGAAAAGAGAACACTAGGGACTTCATCGGTTGATCAGACAAACAAGGGAATTGAAGTCGTCTGATTTCTTATGAACAATATGATTACAGATCGCTCAAGGCCTTTGGTACCTCTCCGTTGGGTCCTCCCAGTCTTTTATATAATATGCTTGGTCCCGAGGCTGTATACAGACACATTACAAGTTACAATTACAACACTAATACAATGTTGGTTGATACTCTTCCCTTATCTAGTAAAGATGCCTTTCCGCTGGATGCTTCTTGGGCCTTTCTTGTTTCTCCTTGGGCCTTGCAGGCTGTAAGCCTTTATGTAACCATGGTAACTAATCATAAGAACCCGAGTAATCATACCCATGTCATTGACCATCTTGGATAGATGCCATCTACCAGGTAGTAGCCCTTGTTGTAGTGGTGGCCATTGATCACATAGTCCACCGTGAGGGCATGGCCCTCAACAAGCTTGGAGAAGACAAGTGAGCTCTGCAGGACATTGATGTTGTTGTTGGATCCTGCCATGCCAAAGAAGGAGTGGAAAATCCAGAGATCTTGTGACAAGGGGTTAACTCATCAATGCCCATTGTTAACAGACTTAGGTTCGAGGAAGTGGGGAGCGCTGGAGGCATCGATCGGCTAGCAAACAATCACACAGGTTACACGAGGTTTTACCTAGGTTTAGGCCTTGTAGAGGACCCTACTCGTGCTTGTCTGCTCTTGATTTTTAGGGAGTCGAAGGTTACAAAGGTGCACATATGCAATCTGGCGGTGTGTATGTGGGTGTGTATGTGTTCGTCCTCCTCGTCGCCTGAAGGGAATAAGCTCGAGAGGAAAAATGGTTATTATCTTATTCCATGTTTATGATAAATGTTTATTTTGCATGCTATAATTGTATTAATTGGAAACGTTAATACATGTGTGTTTAATAAACAAAATACAAAGTTCCTGGTAATGCCTCTCATATAAACTATCTTGTTGATTAACAAGATGATCAAGGTTTCCTAATCATGGACATTGGATGTTATTAATAACAAGGTCACAACATTGGTGGAATGATGTGATGAACATTCATCTGAAGTATAGCATTACCATCAAAGTCATTATGTTTATATTGCTAGAACATCATACGAATTAATCCTAAATCTTATATCATGATATCATGTTAATCACTAACACCGGAAGAGTATCTTGATAACATCAAACGTTACACCGTAATAGGGTGACTATAAAGGTGGGTTCAGTGCTATGAAGGTGTTATGTAGCGGCTGATGGATCAAGAGTGGGATTTGTCCATCCCGATGGCGGATATATATACTCGGGTCCCTCTTGGTGATATCACATTGAAATAGCTTACAAGCAAGTGATGTGATCACTAGAATGTTATATCACAGGAACGAGGAAAGAGTGTGTGTCGATAACGAGATCAAACTAGGTATTTGGATACCGATGATCGAATCTCGGACATGTAATATATCGCGAGACAAAGGGATTTAGTTACGATGTTAAAAGTTCACACGATCACAAGAGTCATCGTTTAATGTGTGGGAGTCAGTACAGATCTCCAGGTCCCGCTGCTAATTATTGATCGGAGAGGGGTCTCGATCATGTCTGCATTATTCGCAAACCATAGGGTGACACACTTAAGGGATACCGACACCATTTGGAGAAAATATGTTTCAGATAAAGAATTAAGAAAGCGCTGGAATCATTTCGATGGAAACCGAAATTGTTTTGAGTGAAATTGCAGAAACTGGTTCTGCATGTGATATTGAAATGTTGCAGGGGGTTTTATGTGAATGTTTGTTAATTAAAGTAATTAACAAAATTCTGAATAAATTAAATAAAATAGTTTTATTTAATGAGAGCTTTCATTAAATTTGGTGGAAATTTAATGCATGTGAGTGGAGCATCCACCACATGAATGATGGAAGAGGTGGGGGCACCACCATGGATGCCATGCCATGGCCCTTTGTTGCCCCCCTCTTCCCTATAAAAGCCCCCCTCTCCTCCTCACAAAGTACACCTCCTCGTGAAGGATCTCTCTCCCCCTCTAGTTATTCCCCATGGTCTCGGATTAGCGAGATACATGTTCCCGGTGGCTTTATCTAGAAAGGAGTTGCTGCTTCTGCTGCTTTGCTGGAGCGAGGGACGGAGGTTGTCGGGGTACCGGACGTGTGTGCAATCATGGATGCACCGCTGCTTTGCGGTACCAGACTTGGTGGTGCTAGACTTGCTGGAGCTAGATCTGATGGACGTGCTGGAGCTGGACCTGCTAGACTTCATCACGATCTTGAGATCGGCAAGTGTATGACTACATCATCCACGAGTTCCATCTTTTTAGCAAAGCTTTGTTGTCTTCGAGGGTAAGTTCTCTATGCATGTATATCCACCCGTTGCTTATATCTAATAGATAGATCTTGGCGTATAGTTCCCATTGTAGGATTTTTTTGTTTTCTATGCTGCGAACCCAACATCGCCGCCCTCCTGGACTTTATATAGAGAGGCTAGGTATCGGGGTAGCAAGTCGAGTCGGTTACAAGTTAGGGTTTCCCTTTTAAGTTTCTATCTACACTTTGCCGTGTCCTTCAAGAAGTCGAACTCCAATGGGCCACCAAAATCTTTGCTGGGCTTCGATTACACCGTGAGCTCCTTTTTGGGCCGAACCATATAGGATAATCTTAGGTACCTGTAAGGTATGCCCACGTTATCTTGTGTAGCCACTACCTCAAGTACCACACTACAACCTCCTTTGTGGCCTTTGTACATTCCCTGCCAAGCAAAGAGACACTTCTTCCATTTACAATGCATGCAGTTGATACTTCCAAGCATCCTAGGGAATCCTCTAGCTTCATTGATTGCAAGGATTTGAGCAGTGTCTTCGGCATTGGGTGATCTCAGATATTTTGGCCCAAACACTACAATCAAGGCCCTGTAGAACCTGTACAAACAATCGACGGTGATGGACTCGTCTATGCAGAGATAATCATCTTGTGTGTCTCCGGGAGCTCCATATGCCAACACTCTCATGGCCACCGTGCACTTCTGTAGAAATGAAAATCCCACCATGCTAGTGTAGTCCTTCTTGCATTTGAAATATTGTCAAAGTCCCGGAGGGCATACACAATCTTGGGGAAGAGATGCCAGCCCATCCTGAATCAACATTGAAATGCTACCTCATCATGCAATGGATCATCGGTAAAGTAGTCGATGTACAACATGCAATAGTCCTCCATTTGTTGCCTTGGCTTTCCCTTCCGGCATCCTGGCGCCAAACCACCTTGTCGTGGCTTTGCATTTCTGGGCATACAGGCCGACCAAACTAGCGAGGATCAGCATGTGCTCTACATCATCAGCGGCAGCGACAACCATCTCTTCCTCTATCAATGCGGCAAACATCTGCTCGTCATCGTCGGAGTCCATGCTGGAAAATTATCGAACATCTACTGGGTGTGGTTGGCGCGCAGTGGTGCGCGGAACATCCAGAGGTAGCCGAACTCCAACGACAAGCTCGGAGAGGAGGGAGGGAGTCTTGGCAGAGTTCGGTTGGTTTCATGGAGGCATGTAGGCTGCAGAGCAAAGGGTGGTGGTGCCGGTGGTGAGAATGGTGGCAGGTGGGTAGGCGGGAACTGGGCGATTATTTTGTGTGAAAATCTTCTACCCTCGCCGACAAACCGGGCCTGCTTGGCTTTTCACTTCATCCGGCGCCCCCAGGCGAACCTCGGGGCGCTGAGTTTGGCCTAAGTTTGTCGGATGGATTTTTGGCCCAATCCGACAAATTTCGGCCTCGTGGGGGCATGGTTGGGGGAATTTTCACCAGATAGAGCCAAAATGGGTCTGGGGGCGTCTGTGGGGGGCGAGTGGATATTCTCTAATTGTGTTTCCCGCGCGGTGGCTCACTCTAGCCTCGATGCCACTAGCTTGGTTTGTGGATGGTGGAGGTGGTGGACGAGGGGGGAAAGGGCTATGGCGGCATCGGTGTCGGGATAGAGACGGGAAATTGGTGAAAGTGAGTGATACCTTCGATCCAGATTCACGGATGTAGTATAATAGCTTTTTCCCTAGAAGATCTAGGTTTAATCGAACCTTGGAAAGCAATTGTTGGGGGATACCCCTGGGTAGGGTCACGCCGTGGTATAAAAGCCATGTTAGCCGAGGTACGGCAAGGTCAAAGCGCAAGCTGGCCGAGTCACCTCAAGGCAGGCCGACTTACGGTAAGACCCGACCCAAAGGATGTTCGTCTAACATTACCCCGGCCGACATAAAATGTATATCGGCTAGCTCTTTGTAACTTTTTTGCAGGTACCCACAGGGCCGAGTTAACGAGGCCTGAGCCGGGTTACCACTTGGCTTACAAGGAAAGGAAGGAATCTTCTTGGTCAAAGGTTTTCTCTCTCCACTGTAGTGTGAGCGCAGCGGATAGAGGGATGGACCAACAAGTATGGGCCGACAAAGGTGACATTGCCCATGTCGGGTGACGTTGGCTATGTCGGATGACACCGCGCCGCAGAGGGGCTCAGAGAGGCGTATGCCCTTGGTCCGGATTAGCTTAGATAGAGAAAAGAGGAGCACCACTTTGCTATTTTGGGAGAGGCATATTTGGAGAACATGCCTTCCACGTATACCCTTATTTGTAACCTAGCCCCCCCTATATAAGGAGGGGCATGATCTCCATAGAGAGGGTCAACCATTTTTACTAAGGGAAAACCCTAGAGAGTTGTACGGGTATTTGATAAGTTCATCCTCTTCCTCCCCAAGAACAGCTCAAGGAGCCCTTGTAATCCACCATTGATAAGAGAGAAATACAAACATTTGTGTGTGGAATCACCACACAATCCCTTCCTGGATACCTCTAGTGCTCATTGGCCCCATCTTTAGCCTATACATGGCATCTGCCGTGCCACCTCCACGACAGTTGGCGCCCACCGTGGGGCTAGTGGCGCTAGCAGGAATCAAGATCCGGATGGGAAACATCATCGGCATCGGCGAACACATCGTCTCCGGGCTCGTTCCGTGCTTTGGAGCACTGGACTACGTCAGCGACAACGTTGGTAGCTTCGACATGCGCCCTCCATCGTGCAATGGACTCTTCATCAACCTTGGTGCCCACAAGATCTATGTAGGCGTCGACAAGTCCTGCGGTCATCTCCAGCACGTCGTCGAGGGAGGCGAGCCACCTCTCAGCACGGCTCGCTATCACTCGCCCCGCTAGCTGCGTCGAGGTCAGGATGATAGCCCGAGATGCAGGAGCAAGCAAGGATCTGGCACCAGATCTGGACGCTACACCAATGCAGGCAAGGTCAAGATTCCCTCCACTAGAGAGGCTAGAGAATGTGCTGCAACATGCAATTGATAGCTTAGTGATGGCTATGAAATATAGCCATGTACGTCCACATTTAAACTGGATATTATTTATAATTTTGATGAAATATCTCTCTAAACCCTGCCACTAATGCTAATATTCAGAGGGGTATGCAATCCTTTCTGTTATATTTTTCCTGCGCAGATAATGTCGTTTAAAGGAGGGAATCCCTATACTAAAATCAAAGATACGAGATTTCCAACAACCAGAAGAAACCAGGAGCCGTAAGACGGAGGAATATGCTTTAACGGCGAACTATACAACCGGAGCAAAAATACCGGCCGTATAGCTCTGGTCGTATAGTTGGTGCCGCCACCGTTAGGTCAAATAGAACAAATTCCGTGAAGGGACCCCTATATAAAGAAGCCTCGGGCGACGAGAAAACAAGCCAGACCTCGCCAAAAAGTCTCTGCCATAGATCTCTAGCTGCTTCCAGATCTCAAAACCCTTCTCCATCTCCATAGCCATATTCCACCACTTGTAATAGTAGATATCTTCTCCGATTGGTGACATTGTAAGACTATTTCTACCAATCTTATGATTTTCATTACAATGTTTGTGATTTTTGATCTCATCTCTATGTGTGACTAATTCTCCTTGGGCTAAGGGCTTTGGCCTAGCCATGTAGCAATTGTGCATGTTATTTATCATAGATGGGATCATGTATTAGTTTGTATGACATGATGATTATTATATCCTCTCTTGCCTCAATCCAAGGACTTGTCAGGTACCCAAGACCCCGAGGGTGTATCCAGGTATAGGGAGTATGAGTAATGACTAATCTTCTAGTTGGGAACCCTAGTGACAGAAGGGGTAGTACGACTGTATGTGAGGGATTTACTTGGGATTAATGGTTACATCACTATGCGTATCATTAGTTCTCTTTCTTCTACGGATGAGACTAGTAGGTTATTGCTATAGGAAGTTGCAGAGGCAATAACAATTATGGATGCACTGCCCACATATAATTTATCTTGCTCTAACAAGTACATGCATACTTTATTTCTATCTTTTATTCCTATCAGATGTTTTCCAGAGCTACAGGTGAAACCAAACGCCCTAGGCCCTCTCTCTCTCCATCATTGACAACAACAAAAAGACGCGAGCTATTGGTCTGGTAAAAACACAAAAGGAATTCTAAAAATCCCGAAGGTTCGTTAAAGTAACTTTACTACGCATTCGCTTCCCGAGGATTCGATAACCTAGGTCTACTAGGGAAAAAGAAGCTACATTACATCCGTAATCTGGATGGAAGGTATCAACCCTTTTCTAGCGCCGTTTCCGGGGAAGCCATAGCTACCCTGGTGAGGTTATTAGGACCTTGCTAGTTTTAATTCTTGTTTTTAATTTTGTTAGTTTGCTTTCAATTTTATTTGATAAACCAAAAAAATTAGTTAGCCTTTAAATTCTTGTTTTTACTATTATAATTCCTTGATCAAGAAAAGCCAATAACATACGAAATATGGCTGAAAAGAAGCTTGGGGAGTTTGCTACTCCCAACAATGATATTTTCGTACTACTATTACTCAACCAACAATTGTTGCTGATGACTATGAAATTAAGCTCCATTATTTAAGTTTGGTTCAACAAAATCAATTTGGAGGCTCTGATGTTGAAGACACATGTATGCACTTAAATACTTTCACTAAAATATGTGATATGATGCGTATAAAAGATGCTAACCCTAATGCTATCAAATTACGTCTATTTCCTCTCTCTCTAAGAGGGAGAGCAAAAGAATGGTTGCTATCTTTTCCTAGAAATACTATTACATCATGGGTGAGATGTACTTCTTTATTTATGACCAAAATTTTCCCACCTTCAAAGACTTTGCAACTCCAATCTAATATTATTGGTTTTAGACAGGAAGAGCGTGAGCTAGTAGCGCTTGCATGGGAGAGGATGAAACATGCCTAAGGAACTGTCCTAGTCATGGGATGGAAGATTGGTTAATCCTCCATTTATTTTATAATGCTGTTAATCCTATATCTAAGTATATGCTTGATACTGCAGCTGGAGGAACATTCATGGGTAAATATATTACCGAAGCAAAGCAGCTGCTAGACAATATGCAAGACAACCATGCCCAATGGCATGTGGAAAGATCAAACACGAAGAAGGTGAGCGCTATTTCACCACAAGAAAGCGAAGAACTCAATGACAAGTTGGATGAGCTCATACTAGCGGTAAAAGGTAAGGAAACCTAGGTAAGAGCCACCCCTAAAACAAATATTGAAGAAATAGACTTCGTAGCTCATAATGATTATAACCCTACTTGGAAGAAGAGTTACAATCCTAACTTTCAGAAACATTATTCTAGTCCTGCAGGTAATTCTAATGATAATACGGGAACTGGTAATGGTAGTCTCCAAGAGACACTTAAGTCTTTTATAGACTCGCAAAATGAACAAAACAATATTCTTGTTAAAATAACGGAGAACCATGATGCCATGCTTGGTGAATTATCTAACCAAGTTGTTAGTTTGAGAAATGATTTGCAGGCCCTTCAAGAAAGAACGAGGATCGTTGAGGCACGACTAGGTAAGATAACAGAGAGTCAAACTCTCATTCTAGCTAAATTTGCAGGTAAAGCTGAGCCCAATCCTGTTGAAGAACTCAAAATGATGAGGATCCAAAGGGAGGAGCCTGAAGAACTTGATTATAGTAATGCCCCTTCACCAACCTACACCATAGAAGACCTCGTAAAGAAGATCAACGTCAAAATTCCGGTAAGTGAAGGTAACGATGAAGCCATGTATCAACACTTTGTTGATCAATTAGGAATTAAGGTACGTGAGTTTGAAGAGGAATACAAGAAAATCATTGAAAAGTTACCTGTGGAACTAGATGACATATTTGAGCCTACTATTAAGATAAAGATTGGAACCAATGAGATAGCTGCACTTTGTGATCTAGGTGCACACGCCTCAATAATTCCAAAGAGTCTTTATAACAAGCTAAATCTTTGCTCCTTTGAAATTACTGAGTTAAAATTGCATCTAGCAGATTCTACCTACAAACAAGCTATAGGAATTAAGGAGAACACTTTAGTTTACATCAAAGGTTGTCCTGCTCTAATCGACTTTGTTATTGTTGACATGCCTGAAGATACTATTGCTCCTATAATACTATGCCATCCTTTCTTAAGAACTATAAAGGCTTTAATTAACCTTCATGAAGGGAACGTGAAGTTGTAATTGCCTTTGCAGGATCCTTTTATTATCCATTTCCTCAGGAAAAAGAAAGCCAAATATGACAAGAATGAGGCCATTACTTTGAAGGCCAATTACTTTGGAGTGGGTGCTCCACTCATCTGACCCAAGTGAGTATCAAGGTCAAGCTATTGACCATAAAAGAGCGCTCCATGGGAGGTAACCCATGTTAATGAAAGGTTTGAGTTAAGTTTTTAGTTTTAGTTTAAGTTCATGTTTAATAAAGAGTGCTAGAAAACTCCATTTGAGGAGAAGAAGTTCGGTAGTACTTGAAATTCTGCTTTATTCATGTTATTGTTGGTCAACAATATCAATTTTCTATCATAAACAAGGTATATCACTAAGTTACAAGAAAAGAAGTAATTCTCGAGGAAATAGATTTTTTTTATGCATGCAGAGAGTTTAACGACCAACTATACGGCGGGAATAAAAATTTCGGCCGTATAGATATATTTTCCTTCGACAATTTTCTTTTCATATGTACTGGGAGTTTAACGACAAACTATACAGCGGGAATAAAAATTCCGGCCGTATAGCTCCGGTCGTATAGATATCAGTGTCTCCGTACAATTTATTTTCTAATGTATTGAAAGTTTAACGACCAACTATATGGCATGAATAAAAATTCCGGCCGTATAGATATCAATGCCTTTGTATATTTTCTTTCACAGGGACATACAGTTTAACGGCCAACTATACGGCAGGAACATTTTGTTTCAGCCGTATAGTTGCGTCCGTATAGCTGCGTCGCTAGGAGGAAACCCTAATATTTTGACAGAACTCCAACTATACGACGGGAACACATGTTCCGCCCGTAGAGTTGCGTCCGACCACAAAATCACACGGGAAGGTACCTCCTACTCTATAATTTCAATCCCTTTTCTCTCTTCTACCTCCAAACTCTCTCAAAACTTCAAGAGATCTTCATCTCCACTCAATTTCCTTCGATTTCCTCACACACGAGTGATCTACGATATGTTTCTCCTCCGATCCCCCAATTACTTTTTGCAAATTCATCTTTGATCTATTGTCATTATCAATCTAGGGTGAGACCTACTATGAACCAATTGCCATGATTTTCTTGCCTAGATTATTATCTTGAGGAGATTCTTAGTGTGCTATGATGAGGAATATATTGTATTTACTGTTGTTGGATCAAAAAGTTTTATTTTTGCCTTTCTTCAATATTTTAGATGATGAACACAAGGAGCCAAACTTGTGATCATGCCACCGCTAGCGCTTCTCGGGCTGCCGCTCAGGAACGCATGGGGATACGGTTCAGGGATGAGGCCCATCGCAAACGCTTCAACATGATCAAGAACCGCGAAGTGAAGGACACCAAGTGGGCTTGCCCCATTATATTGAATCAGCTCGGTATTTCTGATGACTTTAATTTACTTTGCAATAGAGCTAGCCTGCAGAACTTTGTGTATAATGATGTACCTACTTATCGCCGCTTAACCATTGAATTCCTAAGTTCGTTGCAAAGCATCGTTAAACAATGGCAAGGAGAGGACACTATTTCTTTCCGTCTAATGAACAACAACTACACCATAACATTACATGAATGGTGCGCATGCTTTAATTTGCCAAACAATGATGTTCATGCTTTACGCACATCCTTTACTGGCTTAGAACCTTCCCCTGAACAATACTATAATGGAATGAGTTTCACTACTAGAGTGAGCAAGGGGAAGAATATTCAACATCCTGCAATTCCCTATTTGTTCTATGTTATTGCTAACACCTTGCATGCACGTAATGAGTTCACGAGACTCAACAAGGAGGACATCCTAGTCCTTGCAAAGGCTGCTTACATCAACTGCAACCTGTCACTACAATTGGGCACCATCGTTGTGTGCTACCTGGAGCACCAAGCCTCCCAAAGCCAAGGGCCAATCATAGGAGGAGGCATCATCACCGTGCTTGCCCATGCCCTAGACATCAATCTAGGTGAGTTGCAACCCTTACTAGGTGAGACGCGTGTTGGTTTCTCCACTTTGAGAGCCTGCAGGATGCTCACTAGGAGAGGTGGTGCTTATTACCTGCATATTGCTGGAGCTGGGCGTATCTACCCTACTCCTATGCCTAATGGTCTTTTCTCTATCGAGGAAGGATGTTTTCTATATGACTTGCAGGTTGAGCAACACCAACCCGAGGAAGAGATTACGGAAGAGGATGTGACATAGGTATGATTACTCGGATGCTTGAGATTTGCTGCCCTATGCTGGGTAAAAGGCTTACGACCCATGAAGATTTCAGATGATAGCCCAAGGAAGCAACCGACAAAGACTTTGAATGTATTAGGAAAGAGTCTCTGAACCGACAAAGTATTGGTATTGTAATCATGCGTCTGTAAAAACCTATACGCATACAACTTTGAGACCCGGCCTATTATATATAGGACGAGAGAAGCCTAAGCGAGGGCACCAAAATCAAGAGGACAACATGTAATTGTGCGATTTCTCCAATATTCAGGCGACTTTGACTTCATTGTTTTCCTAACATCCGACGAAATCCCCAGCGTTCTATTTTCCGTGAAACCCTAAGTCCATCACCATGGGCATTGCTGAGGTTACCCCTCGTCAATTGGCGCATTCTGTGGGAAACCTGAACGCTGGAACCACGGATTCGGCGAACCGCTCTCCACAAAGCATCAACCCGACGAAAGCAGGTCCACGCCCACCCACCCCTATATTGGTACCTGCTGATTTCAACAACGGATCCGATCTAATCATCGGAAGCTTCCACTACCAAGTAGAGGACCCGCAAGAATCGCACCCTTCGGCCCTGATCACATCAGAACCGTCGGTGCAAAAACCTACGCCTACGGCAGTACCAGCATCGTCCGTCAGATCCTCCACGAACGTCACAACATAGATCGAAAAAGGAGAAGAAGGCGAGCAAATCGAGATGGATCTGGGGGACCTTGATGGCATTCATGGTAATCTCTCCCTCGGGACAGGTCCTCAGCCAACTCCATCACGCGAAGCAAACCCGACAAACATAGAACCCGAAGAAAGGAGCGAAAATGTCGACTTCGAAGAAAGGATGGCAAAGATCTACCTAGAACTACAATCTCGGAATACTATCAGCACATCCTTTGAAGCAGAAGATGACGCCATCGTCCCACGCATAACACGCCACCAAGTGTGCATGATCAATGGGGATACCTCAACACCACGCGACTCCAACAGTAATCCTATCCTCAACCCCGATGATATTATATCAGATGACAATGCAGGAAACCATGACAATGAAGGAGACCACGAAAATGGAGGAGAAACAACATATAATCGCATAATCCAAGGAAGAGGCGGAGAACCGCATGGAGGAGAGAGGCAAAGACTACGGCTACCAGCATTGGCATGGCAAAAAGCAAGGGAAGCAATTTCGGGAGCAGTTTCGATGACAGCGGATGCTTCACATGAGGATCTATTAGCATACCAGTATCTGCTTCACCACAAGAAGAGAGACCTACTTAGGATGCAAAGACAACTCAACGAAAGAAAGAGTTTAGCCGACGAATCCAGCTTACGACGGGCATAGTTAAGCTCTACTCGAGGATCGGGGAGCGTAACAGGAGGAGCACCACCAAGAAGGGCAACATCTTGACTGCAGTGTATCCCTAAAGCAGAAAGAACTAGACTCATCTGAGATCTCGACCTATCATTCATGTCCATTGACCAAGCAGGAAACATCAAGGCAAAAACAGCTCAGGCAGCCATTGTGGGCGCACAAACATATCTAATCACCACTCAGCCCGCACCCGACAATCCGCGTGTGACCCTCCATCGCTCCACCCTGATGAACCTTGGCATGGTGGTAGCCTCTCTCGCGGAAGCAGAGCAAGGAATCACGCGACAACCCGATAGATCCCCATGCTATAACAGCAGTCCTCGGCAAGTGGGATACATCCAACGATCTCGATCGCCACACCAGGCGCATCTCGTAGGACCCGAGCTGCAAAGCAACACAAGAAACGAAAACATGCAACATAGGAGTGATGTATCAAGAGATGAAAACTGTAGCGGACGATATCACAATGGATACAACAAAGATGATTCGCAAAACCTCAGTACCCAAGGACTTCAAACTTCCACACGACCGCCACAAGTACGATGGACTATAGGAACCCGAAGCATGGTTAGCATATTATTTAGCCACCGTCAAATTACAAGGCGGTTCCACAACTACCGCAATGCAAAGCCTACAATTACATCTCACTGGTGTTGCATGATCATGGCTCAGGCAGTTACCTGAAGATTCCATCGGTAGCTGGAACGACATGGAAGATAAGTTCATCTAGCACTTCCAATCCACGTTTAAATGACCAACATCCTTGGAGCAATTGCGGGCGTGTAAACAAAAATCTGGGGAATCAATAAGAGCATTCATCCAACGATGGAACATCATCAAAAACTCAGCTGAGTCCATATCCGACGAAAGGGCCATTGACGCCTTCAACGACAGCCTCCGTCACCGAGAATTCATAGAAGAACTGGGACAGGTTAAACCCAAAACAATCTCATAGCTAATGGAAATAGCAAATTCTGGGCTGATGGAGAAGACGCATTGTACAATAAGCGCACGCGATCACCCAAAGAAGATAGGGACAAGCGTGGCAACGATAGAAGAAGAATAAACAACGATGGAAACACGGGACCAAGTTATGTCGCAGCAGGTTTTTCGGGTGAAGGTAACAACAGAAGCAACGACTACAATGGTGGATACCGCCAGAATAGGGACGACGTCGGAGGAAGCCAATCAGCACAGCGGTATCCGCCAAGAGCACGAGACCCACCCATGTACGCAATGCAAATGCTGGAAGGACCCTGTAATATGCATTTTTTACGTCGACTCAGCAGGCAGACGACAATCTAACCACCTCATGAAATACTGCGGAACATTCCTGAAGATGCAAGAGCTTTGTAATGCAAAGGCAACATAAGCAACAAACCAAGGATGCGCATCTACGCCTGGCACATTAGCCATTAGCGCACCACCATCCAACCGAATTCAGAAGCTCATCACAAGACAAATCAATATGGCGAAAACAACAACATCAACTACACCCAAATATCTCCAGTGGTCAGAGCAAGAAATCACATTCAGCAGAGCCGATCACCCGCTTCGGTCCCACGAACGGGTCACTCAGCCTTGATAGTCGAAGCACAAATTGCTAGGTTTGATATGGGCAAGGTCTTCATGGACGTAGGAAGCAGCATAAATCTGATCTACACAAAAAGACTGAGAACAATGGGCTACTCCCTGGACAATCTCGCGCCAACCGAAACATCTTTCCACGGAATAGTACCAGGTAAAGCCAAAATTCCTTTAGGCAAAGTATTTCTTGATGTTGTTTTTGGTTCCAAAATAAATTTCAGGCGTGAAAGACTTGAGTTCAAAGTCATGCACTGGCCATCACAATATCATGCGATCCTGGGACGACCAACTTTTGCATGGGTTATGGCAGTGCCGCATTATGCATACCTAGTGATGAAAATGCTAGAACCAAAGGGAATCACCACAATAAAAGGGAGCTTTACACGTGCCGACAATTGCAATTAGGAGTTCAACAAAATTTCGTAATCTTTTGGGATGGCAACTGAATTCGAACAACTCAAAACTTCACCAAACGCAGAACCACTAGAAGTAGCGCGTGTCAATCCCGACCAGGCTTTTGACATGGCAAAGGGCACAAAAGAAGTACAGATCCACCCTGTCGACCCGGCAAAAACAACATTTGTGGCTTCCAATCTTGATCCTGCATAGGAAAGCGCGCTCATCGAGGTCCTCCATGAGTACTGGGAGATCTTCACATGGCTACCTTCTAAGATGCCGGGGATTCCTAGGGAACTCGCTGAGCATGCATTAAATTTGGATCCAAAGGCAAAGCCAGTAAAGCAACTGCTTCATCTCTTCGTAGAACCAAAGCGTAAAGCCATTGGAAAGGAGCTCCATCGCCTTACTGATGCCAACTTTATCAAAGAACTAACAAAAGCAGAGTGGGTCGCAAACCCAGTATGTGTTCCAAAGAAAAATACTACAAAACTTTGGATGTGCATCGACTTTACTGCACTGAACAAACATTGTCCAAAAGATCACTTCCCATTGCCGGGAATCGACGAAATAATCGATGCAACCATGGGATGCGAACGTATTTATTTCTTGGATGCTTACTGAGGATACCACCAAATTAGGATGAAGGAAGAAGATCAGGAGAAACAACGTTTATCACGCCTTATGGTGTATTCTGCTACACAACAATGCCTTTTGGCCTCAAGAACGCCGGAGCAACATATCAGCGGATGATGCAAAAGTGTTTAGGAAGCCAAATAGGCACAAACGTACAAGTGTATATCGATGACGTTATAGTTACAAGAAGACAAGGATCTGCGCTCATCAAGGACCTTGAAGAAATATTCAAAAATGTCGACAAGTTTAGCATCAAACTGAACCCGAAGAAATGTTCCTTTGGAGTCTTGGAAGGGCAACTCCTGGGATATTTCGTATCAGCCAAAGGAATCGAGGCTAATCCTAAGAAAATACAAGCAATCCTAACAATGAAGAAGCCAAAAAATCTACATGGCATACATCAGCTGGCAGGACGAGTAGCAGCACTCAGTCGCTTCATTGCACAGTTAGGAGAAAAAGCGCTGCCATTTTACGCCCTCCTGAGGAAATCGGAAAAATTTGAATGGATGGAAGAAGCTCAGTGTGCCTTTGAAGATCTTAAAAGGACACTTTCGACATCTCCTATTGTCGTGTCGCCAAAAGAGAAAGAGCCTTTATTACTTTATATTGCTGCCACAAATCAGGTGGTCAGCACGGTCTTGGTCGTGGAGTGACCCGAAGAAGGGAAAACCCATGGTGTGCAGAGGCCATTCTACTTCTTGAGCGAGGTTTTATCGCCATCCAAACAAAGGTACCCACATTACGAAAAACTAGCATATGGGGTATTTATGAAAGCATGAAAACTACGCTATTATTTTTCGGAACATCCGATCATAGTGGTCAATGAAGCACCTTTGTCAAACATACTCAACAATCCAGAAGAAAATGGGCGTGCCTCTCTATGGGGAATTGAATTATCCCCTCGAGACATCACGTATGAGAAGCGCAAGGTGATAGTTGCAATGTGCGGGTCCACCTGACCTTTCTAGCGCTTGGACAATGTACTTCAAGGGATCAAAAAGGATGGAAGGAGCAGGGGCAGGAGTCGTGCTAGTATCACCACAAGGCGACAAAATGCGCTATATACTTCGGATGAGCTTTGCAAATGCATCCAATAATGAAGCTGAATACGAGGCCTTGTTGCACAACATGCGAATGGCTAAAGCTTGCGGTGCGACTCGCCTCAAAATCTTTGGAGATCCCAATCTTGTGGCATAGCAAGCAATGAACAAGTGTGATGCCGTCAACGACATTATGGTTCTTATCGTGATCTATATGGCATTACATAAGCTCAATTTGATGGATGCGAAGTATCGCACATAGGGAGAGCAAGCAATGAAGAAGCCGACAATCTAGCAAACATCGGATCCTTGTGCCTACCAGTGCCACTTGGGGTTTTCTGGGAAGATATAACAAAGCAATCGATCAAAGCTAAAAGAGTCTCCGAGGTCGTAGCACCAAAAACAGGGGAAAAGAGACATCTGCAAAAAGACTCGAGGGCTCCAATGGAAACCAAGAATATGGAAGAGGCCATCAAAGAAGAAGAACAAGAAATTGAAGAGGTTATGCTAATCGAACCTACCTGTATGCAGCCATATGTAGCATATATGACTAAGGGCGAACTACCCGAAGATATGATAGAAGCCCGGCGAATCACTCGACGATCGAAGGCCTTTAGAATAATCAAAGGGGAGCTGTACAAGAGAAGTATATCAGGTGTGTTACAGCGCTGCATGACACCCGAAGAAGGAAAAACCATACTCAAAGATATACATGAAGGAGTTTGTGGTCATCATGCTAGCAACCAAGCAATTGCTAACAAAGCATTCAGAGCAAGATTTTACTAGCTTACCGCAGTTCAAGATGCAAAATATATCGTCAGAACATGTGAAGCATGTAACCGATTTGCAACAAAGCCTGGAGCACCCGTCGCTGAGTTGAATCCTATACCTTTGGCTTGGCCTTTTGCTCAGTGGGGACTCGATATGGTGGGAACACTTCACAAATCATCGCCTGGAGGACACGTCCTTCTGCTAGTATCAGTCGACAAATTTACTAAATGGATTGAAGCAATGCCTGTCACTACCCAAGATGGAACTTCGGTTGTGAATTTTATTAAATCTATAGTATTTCAGTTTGGCGTACCGAACAACATCATCACACACAATGGGACCAACTTCACTTCCAATGAGTTCTAGAAGTACTGCCAAGAGATGGGTATCAAAGTAAGTTACGCTTCAGTAGCTGATGACCCACAAGTATAGGGGGTGTATCGCAGTATTTTCGATAAGTAAGAGTGTCGAACCCAACGAGGAGCAGAAGGTGTTGACTAGTGGTATGGATCAGGAATTCTCTGCAAATACTTAGCAAACGGATTTTTAGGGTTTTTTGATAATGCAAGTAAACAAAGTACGAGTAAACAAAAGACAGTAGGAATAAATGCAGCAAGTGGCCCAATCCTTTATGCAGCAAAGGACAAGCCGGGTGTATTACTTAAAATGACCAAACATTCTCGAGGACACATGGGAAGACTGTCAAGTGCTTTCGCTTCATATAGTTGATTAATCTTCTTTAGCTTGCTAAGTGTTGTGTGGGTGAACCTGTGCTAATGTACTGACCTTCCTAGGACTAATACATACTTGTGATTATACCCCTAGCAAACATCCGTAAGTACAAGAAAGTTATTAAGGTAGAAACTGAACCACAACTTTAAACTCCAAGACCCTTACATCCCTTGTGCAATGGTTTCCTAACGGGGGTTCAGGTTTCTGTCACTCCCACAACCCCTACGATTAGTTGCCAAATACACAGTGCATTCCCCTAGGCCCATATAGGTGAAGTGTCATGTAGTCGACGTTCACCTGACACCACTAGAAGAACTGCACCACAACTGAAATATCAAACTATTGAATCTTTCTCAACACAACTCCACTACTAACAACATGACTTCTTCCATGTCCTCAAGAACAAACGAACTACTCACAAGACATCATATGGATCATGATCAGAGATCGAATAATGATGTATAACAATCTAAAGATAAACAATAATTCAATGGTTCACTCAATAGCATCAACTACAAAGATTAATCAACACCGGGAAAGTTTCCCCTAAGAACTAATGCAAGATTCAACACAATTGTTACATCAATATGGAGATGGTGATGAGGGTGCTGATGGTGATGATGGTGGTGGTGATGATGATGATGATCCCGATGAATTCCAGCTTGATGGTGGTGTTGATGGCGACGATCTCCCCTCTCCGGGAAGGAATTCCCCCGACAGAAATCTGTCTGCCGGAGAGATCTTTCTCTCTCGGTGTTTTCCGCCCCGCAGAGGTGGCGGAATCTTTCTATGGTCGCTCCGCGAGTCTTAGGGTTTCGGGAGGAATATATACGCCAGAGGGGAGTGCCAGGGGTGGACCAGGGCGGCCACACCACCTGGTGGCTCGGCCTAGGCTGGCCCGCGCTAGGGGGTGGTGTGGGCCCCCTGTGGCCCATCTCCAGCCCCCCTTCTGGCTTCCTTCGTCTTCTGGAAAAATAGGATTTTCCGTATATTTTCCCTGATTTTATGATCTTCGCGAATTTTGCCTCCAAACATCACCTTTTCCATCAGAATCCTGACTGTAGCGGTCCATGCTCCAAAAGTCATCAACCATGCAAAAACAGATGAAATAACATAAGTATCACGTCTCAATATGAAATATATCAATAAATAACAGTGATTTATGACATAGAATAGTGATGCAAAATGGACGTATCAACTCCCCCCAAGCTTAGACTTCGCTTGTCCCCAAGCGAAACTGAGCTCAATAAACATGACCTCAAGTTTATGGAGTGAAGAGTCGATAAAATAATACGGACAGGAAGCATCACATTCATCAATACATAGATCATAATAGAAGACAAGTCACTATTATACAACTTAACTTGTAATAAGTAAAGGAAACACACTAAAGATACATAAAGTAAATCATAATTGGTAATGGCAAACTTAGCTCTTGGTCGAAGAATAGTTGATAATTTGCTGGAGTTCACAAATAACTGGTTTTCAAAGATAGCTTTCAAAGTAGTAAACATCAAGATAAGAGCAATGTGCAAAATAAGGAACATAAGAAATATGATTGAATAAATCATCATATGAATGAATGAAACACAACAACTCAAAATACTTGCTGAGATAGAAGGGAATAGGTTTAATGATTCAACTAAAAAGTAAAAGAAAGGCCCTTCGCAGAGGGAAGCAGGGATTGCAAGTCTCATAAAGAGCTCCAAAAAATTATGATACTTACTAGCTTTCAGCTCTCATTGCCCCTATCATAGGCATCTTTTGGTGATTAAGGTTAAAGTGACACAACTAAGAGGATATGCTTGACAAGTTATAAGTTGAAATCTCATGCCCCTTACTTATGAGTACCGAAACTCATGCTACTCAACTTCAGTCACGAGTAAGCTCTTGTCATTGTAAATACATGTGTATCATTGAGAACCGCCAACGGGGTACCCTGTGCACATGACATATGAGCTATCCCATAATCAAAATGACAAGGCAAGCAGACAGTGAGCATCTCAGTGATCTTTTTATTTGCTATTTGCATAGGTTTTTATTGAGGATGCTTCATAGAATGCTCACTATAGTTATGCTACAAGTTTCCACCATGATTAGGCATGGCTTAGGCTAGCGGCCCAAGCGTTTCTCTAACACACATATAAACTCCATGATCTTACAAGTTGCACTTTTATTTCACACCGCCGGGATCTATAGGCAAAAGAATCATGATATCAACTAGGTACAAAGTACCATGGCAGTGTTGAAAGCATTCCCCATGATACATGGTTCTGCTAACTTCAACTCATAAAGTGCAAGCATATATGCAAAAAAGAAGGACCCAATGGTTCAAGTTTATTAAATGCAAGAAAGTAAAGTGTGCCGTCAAGTTCGTGAGAGCTTTAATCACTAATTTTCACATAACAAGTTTAATTGGGAGGTAGATAAAACAAGAATTTACTTGGAATAGCAATAATGCTAATAGGTAGGTATGGTGGACACAAATGGCAAAGGTTTTGGTTTTAAGGAGTGGATGCACGAGAATAATTCCCTCTCAATACAGGTTTTTGGCTAGCAAGGCTGGGTAGCAAGTACAAGAGTTGAAGGAAACAAACAAACATACAAGTGATAAAAGCAAACATGCAATCTTCCTTGGGAGC
Source organism: Avena eriantha (assembly GCA_910589775.1). NCBI lineage: Eukaryota > Viridiplantae > Streptophyta > Magnoliopsida > Poales > Poaceae > Avena > Avena eriantha. Next base: position 414,065,483 of record OU342744.1, on the reverse strand, counting down.
ACAAAAGATCTTAACTAGAGAATACTAGACTTATGAGCAAATCAAGAAAGAAAGATGACGAAATTATTTTTCTTTAGAGTACTTCTATCTTTTTCATTCAACTCTCAAAAATAGTGTTGCTACTGACCGAGCCAGGTTTGCCAAAACCAACTAAATTAACTCAATGATCCCAAAGTGCTACCAATACTAACAACAAGATCAATCATATAACCACGAATTGAAAACTAATATAAGCTATGCAAAAGAGTAAATGATAGAACTTCTCATTAATATTCCATAACGGCAACTCACACCAAGGGATACATATCTAACGAGAGAGGGGACACTTCCATAATGCAAACCATCCTACATAATAACTTCTCTATTCATGATATGACTCTACTAATAAGGTAAAAAGATAGAAGATAGTGATGTGATACCGCGACACTCCCCCACGCTTGGAACAAACTAAGGGGATGCCAAACCTGATGACAAATTACTCCTTCGGTGGTGGTGGTATCCTCTTGATGAGCTCTTTGATCAATTTCCCCAAGTCCTCAATCTCTAAGGTGATGGTGCGAATCAACTCTGAGTTGTGCTCGATGCGGTGCATGATCATGTCAGATTGTGGATCCCAGCTCTTGTGATTCTTTTTCTGCTCTTCTTTCTTACGGTCTTATTTTCCTGCATGGTTATGGATAAAGGTATGGAAGGGACTCTTTGTGTTTGGAGAAGGTGTCCGTGGTGCCAATTAGTGACGCAGAGGTTTCCCTCCAGTTTGACATCCGTGCAGTCCTTCTGATCTTGGCAGGGTTCGCCACCACTCCAATGCTTGCAATGGTAGTGCCGGTGTGCTTTGCCTCCTCTTCACCTTCACTCTTGATCTCCTTCTCCTTCCCAGGGTCTTGGAGATCTTCCATAGGATCCTTCCCTTTATCCTTGGCGGACACCATTATGCTTCTAAGCTTTCAAAAATAGTTCCTGGCAGAAATATATCGAAACGAAAACACGACGAAAACATGATATACGAACCTCGGGAGATCCGGGGGATTATATATGACGAAGTTCCATGACGAAAGGAAAGTACTGGGAGAAAACGAGTCGAAGGCGGAGTCTGGGGTGGCCACACCACCTAGTGGCGCGGCCAGGGGTGGGCCCGCGCCACAGGGTGGTGTGAGCCACCCTGGCTCCGTTTCCGTCCCTCTTTCACTTCGTAGCTTTCCTTATTGACTAAAAACTGCAAAAAGATAGTTGGATAGTATTTTCGCGGAACTTTTCTTACCAGAACTGTTACCTATTTGAAAGCAGGCTCTGCAGGTCTCTGAATTTGGTACTTGATAAATTTTTTCAGAGTTATAACTTGAAAGGCATCAACATCTTCATTATATGAATCCCCAGCAATATAGTGTTTGAGTCGCTGCCCATTCACTACTTGTGTAGTATTATCTTTTAAAGAAGAAATTTTTATTGCTCCTGAATGGTATACTTCTTCAATAATGAAAGGTCCTTCCCATTTTGACAGTAGCTTTCCTGCAAAAAATCTGAGACGAGACCTATACAATAGAACTTTCTCACCAACATGAATTTCCCTCTTACGTATTCGCTTGTCATGTCATCTTTTAACTTTTTCCTTAAAGCGCCTAGCATTTTCATAGGCTTCACTCCTCCATTCATCTAAAGAACTTAAGTCAAATAATCTTTTCTCACCAACGAGCTTACAATCTCTATTTAGTTCTTTAACTGCCCATTAAGCTTTATGTTCTAATTCTAAAGGTAGGTGAAAAGCTTTCCCATAAACCATTTTATAAGGGGACATCCCCATAGGATTTTTGTAGGCTGTTCTATAAGACCATAAAGCATCATTGAACTTTTTAGCCCAGTTTTTTCTAGATCTATTAACAGTCTTTTGCAAGATAGATTTAATTTCTCCATTTGATAACTCTACTTGCCCGCTAGTTTGGGGGTGATAGGCTGAAGCAATTCTATGATTAACATCATATTTAGCAAGGGTCTTTCTAAAACCACCATGAATGAAATGAGAGCCCCATCAGTCATGAGATACCTAGGCACTCAAAACCTAGGAAAGATAACATCTTTAAGCATTTTTTAGAGAGGTTTCCCCATCAAAACTCTTCGTAGGAATGGATTCTACCTACTTAGTTACATAATCAACGGCAACAAGAATATGAGTATAACCTTTCGAGGGAGGGAAAGGACCCATAAAGTCAAATCCCCAACAATCAAAGGGTTCAATAACTAGAGAGTAATTCATAGGCATTTCATTGCATCTAGAAATATTACCAACACACTGACATTCATCACAGGATAAAACAAATTTTCTTGCATCTTTAAAAAGGGTAGGCCAGTAGAAACCTGATTGTAGCACCTTTTTTGCAGTTCTATCTCCTGCATGATGTTCTCCGTAAGCACTACCATGACATTTACGCAATATCTCCTTTTGTTCATATTCTGGAACACATCTTCACATAATACCATCCACTCCTTCTTTGTACAAGTGTCGGTCATCCCAAAAATAATGCCTCAAATCATAGAAGAACTTCCTTCTTTGCTGAGCTGTAAAAGTTGGAGGCAAATACTTGGAGACACTAAAGTTGGCATAATCAGTGTACCAGGGGCTCCCTCGCGAGCTTACCCCTACTGCGGCTAATTGCTCATTTGGGAAACTATCATTAACAGGAATAGGGTCAAAAGAAATGTTTTCCAATCGAGATAAATTATCAGCTACATGGTTTTCAACACCTTTCCTATCTACTATATGTAGATCAAACTCTTGTAAAAGCAACACCCATCTAATAAGCCTAGGCTTAGCGTCCTTTTTCGTCATAAGGTATTTAATAACAGCATGATCAGTATGAATGGTGACTTTTGAGTCTACAATATAGGGTCTAAACTTATCACAAGCAAAAACGACAGCTAGAAATTCCTTTTCAGTAGTAGCATAATTCCTTTGAGCAGCGTCTAAAGTCTTACTAGCATAATGAATAACGTTTAATTTTTTATCAATTCGTTGCCCAAGGACAACACCTACAACAAAATCACTAGCATCACACATTATTTCAAAGGGTAAACTCCAATCAGGTGGTTGAACAATAGGGGCTGTAGTTAAAGCCTTCTTAAGAGTTTCAAAAGCTCCCTTACAATCATCATCAAAAACGAAGGGTACATCTTTTTGAAGAAGATTAGTGAGGGGTTTTGAAATCCTAGAAAAGTCTTTAATAAACCTTCTATACAAACCAGCATGACCAAGGATACTACGAATACCTTTGATGTCTCTTGGGCATGGCATCTTCTCAATGGCCTCAACCTTAACTTCTATGCCTATTTCAGAAATTTATGCCAAGGGACAATCCCTTCATTAACCATGAAGTGGCATTTCTCCCAATTAAGAACAAGATTTTTTTCTTCAAATATCTGCAAAACTTTATCAAGGTTGTGTAGACAATTATCAAAAGAAGTTCCATAGACAGAAAATTCATCCTTGAACACTTCTACAATTTCCTAACAAAAACCATGAAAGATAGCATACATGCACGTTTGAAAAGTAGCAGGAGCATTACATAAACCAAAAGGCATACGTCTATAAGTATAATTTCCGTAAGGGCAAGTAAAAGTAGTTTTTTCTTGATCTTGTTGTTTAACAGCAATTTGAGAGAACCTAGAATAGCCATCAAGAAAACAAAAATGGGTCTTTTTAGACAACCTTTCCAACATTTGATCAATAAAAGGAAGCGGGTAGTGATCTTTCTTTGTAACTTTATTGACTTTTTTAAAATCAATGCACATCCTATAGCCTACTACTATTTTTTGAGGAATAAGCTCATCATTATCATTAGGAACAACGGTAATACCTCCTTTTTTAGGAACACAATGAATAGGACTAACCCATTCACTATCAGCAATAGGGTAAATAATCCCAGCATCAAGGAGTTTCAATACCTCATTCCTTACCACTTTCTTCATCTGAGGATTTAAACGTCGTTGGTGCTCTACTACTGGCTTTGCATCTGGTTCTATGTTGATAGAATGCTGGCATATAGTAGGTAAAATCCCTTTTAAATCATCCAGAGTATAGCCCATAGCTCCTCGGTGTTTCTTCCAAACCTCCAATAACCTTTCCTTTCTTTTCCTGAAAGTTTAGAGCTAATAATAATAGGATATATCTTTTTATCATCTATATAAGCATATTTAAGATCATCAGGGAGAGGTTTTAGATCGAAAACTGGATCCTTTTTAGGTGGCAACGTGGTACCCAAGTCTTCTACAGGCAAGTTATGCTTAAGCATCTTAGGCTGATCATGGAGAATCTCGTCAATATCATTCCTTTCTTCCATGAAGATTTCACTTTCATGATCGTCCATAAATTGCTGCAAAGCATTGTTAGGAGCAAGAGAAATAGAAGCATGTTGTTCAACTCTAAAATCCTCATTATGGGCTTCCTCTTCACAAGGTTCTTTAGCGAATTTCGAGAAATTAAACTTATAAGATTCCCCATCAAACTTAGTCAAGATTTTCTCCCTTTTGCAATCTATAATAGCTCCACAAGTTCTCAAGAAAGGTCTACCAAAGATAATATGATAAGTTTTACTAGCAGCTGAACCAAGTACTAGAAAATCAGCAGGGTACTTAATCTTACCACAAAGAACTTCCACATCTCGGACAATACCAATTGGAGAGATGGTCTCTCTATTAGCAAGGTGAATCACCACATCAATCTCTTCCAATTCGCAGGGACTGATTTCATGCATAATTTCTCTGTAAAGCTCATAAGGAATAGCGCTAGAACTTGCACCAATATCACATAAACCATAATAGCAATGATCACCAATTCTAACAGAAAGCACATGGACACTAGCTTTTTTAGTTCTATTAGGATGTGAAACAATGTTAGAAGCATCCTCACAAAAGACTATGTGCCCATCTTCTATGCTTTTAGTGACAAGGTCTTTCACAATTGCTACCACAGGTTCATCAACATTTTGTTCATCAGGTTCAACTGCTTTGATTATACTTTCATTAACCATACTAGCTATCATAGAATATTCCTTTATCTTAATTGGGAAAGGTATTTTCTCAATGTAAGGTTTAGGTAAGACATGATTAGTAGTATAAACTTCAGTATTTCTTGCAGGAACACTCTTAGCAACATCTTTATAAGGTTCATGATACTTATTCCACTTCTTTTTAGGCACTTCAATGTAGGAAGCAAAGGCCTTAAAATAAGAAGCAATAGCTTGAGAGTTTAGACCATAAGCATTTTTTATATTTTGAAAATCATCAGTTCCCATAAAAGATTCAATGCATTCATAATCATAATTTATACCTGACTTTCTACCTTTGTCATTCTCCCAAGCTTCAGCATTGTCTTGAATACGGTCTAGAAGATCCCATTTAGCTTCTTTTTCCATGCGAGTGAATGATCCAGCACAAGAAACATCCAATAAATCTTTATCATGAAGAGAAAGCCTTGCATAAAAGTTGTTGACAATAATATTGTTGGGGAGCTCATGAATGGGACATTTGAGCATTAGTAACTTCAATCTCCCCCAAGCTTGAGCTGTACTTTCTCCATCAAGAGGCCAAAAGTTGTATATTTGATTCCGATCTTTATGAATCTCACTAGGAGGATAAAATTATGAATAAAAGAGAGGCACTATTTCCTCCCATTCCAGAGCTTGACCATTCTTCAGAAGCTTATACCATTCCTCAGCTCTTCCTTTTAGTGATAATGAGAATAACTTCTTCTTAACTTGATCTGTAGTAATACCTGCACACTTGAACAACCCGCATAATTCATGTATAAAGAGTAAATGATCACCGTGATGAACAGTTCCATCCCCAACATAGTAGTTATCCATAACACTATCAATAATTCTTGTAGGTATTTTAAAAACATCATTCTCAGGAGGTGGTGGCTTATCTACTACCTTAGTAGTGGTAGTAGCATTACCAAATAAGAAACTCAGCGAATTATCCATAATGAAAATAAAGCAACTAACAGAAGTAAACAATACTCACAGTAGATGTTTCCTTTACCAGTTCCACTCTCCAATAGCGCTTCACTCCCCGGCAATGGCGCCAGAAAATAGTCTTGATGACCCACAAGTATAGGGGGTGTATCACAGTATTTTCGATAAGTAAGAGAGTCGAACCCAACGAGGAGCAGAAGGTGCTGGCTAGTGGTATGGATCAGGAATACTCTGCAAATACTTAGGAAACGGATTTTTAGGGGTTTTTGATAATGCAAGTAAACAAAGTACGAGTAAACAAAAGACAGTAGGAATAAATGCAGCAAGTGGCCCAATCCTTTATGCAGCAAAGGACAAGCCGGTTGTATTACTTAAAATGACCAAACGTTCTCGAGGACACATGGGAAGACTATCAAGTGCTTTCGCTTCGTATAGTTGATTAATCTTCTTTAGCTTGCTAAGTGTTGTGTGGGTGAACCTGTGCTAATGTACCGACCTTCCTAGGACTAATACATACTTGTGATTATACCCCTTGTAAACATCCGTAAGTACAAGAAAGTTATTAAGGTAGAAACCAAATCACAACTTTAAACTCCAAGATCCTTACGTCCCTTGTGCAATGGTTCCTAACGGGGGTTCAGGTTTCTGTCACTCCGGCAACCCCTACGATTAGTAGCCAAATACACAATGCATTCCCCTAGGCCCATATAGGTGAAGTGTCATGTAGTCGACGTTCACATGACACCACTAGAAGAAGTACACCACAACTTAAATATCAAACTATTGAATCTTTCTCAACACAACTCCACTACTAACAACATGACTTCTCCCATGTCCTCAAGAACAAACGAACTACTCACAAGACATCATATGGATCATGATCAGAGATGGAATAATGATGTATAACAATCTGAACATAAACAATAATTCAATGGTTCACTCAATAGCATCAACTACAAAGAGTAATCAACACCGGGAAAGTTTCCCCTAAGAACTAATGCAAGATTCAACACAATTGTTATAGCAATATGGAGATGGTGATGAGGGTGCTGATGGTGGTGGTGATGATGATGATGATCCCGATGAAGTCCAGCTTGATGGTGGTTTTGATGGCGACGATCTCCCCTCTCCGAGAAGGAATTCCCCCGGCAGAAATCTGTCTGCCGGAGAGATCTTTCTCTCTCGGTGTTTTCCGCCCCGTAGAGGCGGCGGAATCTTTCTGTGGTCGCTCCCCGAGTCTTAGGGTTTCGAGAGGAATATATATATGCCAGAGGGGAGTGCCAGGGGTGAACTAGCGCGGCCACACCACCTAGTGGCACGGCCTAGGCTGGCCAGTGCCAGGGGGTGGTGTGGGCCCCCTGTCGCCCATCTCCAGCCCCTTCTGGCTTTCTTCGTCTTCTGGAAAAATAGGATTTTCCGTATATTTTCCCGGATTTTCTTATCTTCACGAATTTTGCCTCCAAACAACACCTTTTCCATCAGAATCCTGACTACAGCAGTCCATGCTCCAAAAGTCATCAACCATGCAAAAACAGATGAAATAACATAAGTATCACCTCTCGATATGAAATATATCAATGAATAACTGTGAATTATGACATAGAATAGTGATGCAAAATGGACGTATCAGTAGCTCACCCGCAAGCACATGGACATGTAGAAAAAACCAATGGACTAGTTACTGCTGGACTCAAGAAAAGACTACTGGCATCGCTTGATAGAGCAAAAGGAGCATGGTTTGACGAATTGCCATATGTTTTATGGAGTTTACATACAACTCCAAATAATTCAATACAAGAGACACCTTTCTTTTTGGTCCACGGTGCAAAAGCCGTGCTTCCTATTGACGTGTCACATGAATCCCCAAGAGTAGCTGCATATGATGAAGAGGAATGAAGAGAAGCACTTGAGATGATGTGGATGCACTTGATGAAGCTCGAGATGAAGCCGTACAAAGAGCAACTATGTACCAGCAAAACTTGCACAATTACCACAATAGAAGATTGCAATCTAGGTCCTTTGAAGTAGGGGACCTAGTTCTTTGCCTCAAGCAAGATGGCCACAAGAAGTTAGAATCACCATGGGAAGGACCATACATCATCACAGAAGTTATTCCTAAAGGAGCATACCGACTACAAGACAAGAAGACATGAGTAAATTACTCAAATCCATGGAACGTAGCACAACTACGACGCTTTTACGCATAAGATTACTTACAATATGATAAGAGTTACAATTCGGCTTCTTAAGCCAGCATATACAGGCCAACGGCTAGATGCCATTCGCCCAAAAATAATGTATCATCAGTTTTTCGCCTTATGCATAAAGAGATAAGTTTTAGTACCTTAAGCTCTCTATTATTGTTCAAAATATCTATATTTTCTATTAAGCTAACAACAATTATGAGCCTATGTCCAGATACAGGCATCCGAACATAGCCTCGGGGGCCACTACCATCGGGAGCGCTGGCGCGCACCCGATAGAAATCCAATTGTGTATAAAACAAAAATATTCATGATTGAAAACACCTTTGAGTTTTACATCAATGTATCCTAAAAAAGGTATCTTCAAAATAAAGATCACTCCCATCGGGAGCCAGTATAAAGAATTAAAACTATGAGTTGATTCTCGGAAACCGCCGAAAATCTTGGATCGCGCTCAAACACGATAAAAATCCGAATGTCGTGTTCAGAAACATGAAGGTAAGACCCCAGGATTTGTCCTGTGTGTCCTGGTAATCGTACAAGAATGTTCTCTGCCAGAAAAAAATATCCGTATCAACAATACGATGAAAAATCCCGATGGACGCGTTGGGTACCCAATAAAATAAGAAGCTAGAATTCAGTATTCGGTAAGACCTCAGCGGCTCAGACTGAATTACGCCAGTAGAAAATTCTGGATTCAAGCATGGGGACTTGAATTTGATGTAGGACAACCTTGTTTTTGCCCAGGATCAATTAATTGATTCCTGATCCGTCGGAAGCATCAGACTCATTGTACCAAATCCCTACAAAACACAAAAAGTGATAAAATATAGGAAAAGAAACTTTGAGACTCAACCTGAAACTATGGTTCAAGTAGAGTCTCGGGGGCTATTGACATATGTATGATTACTCGGATGCTTGAGATTTGCTGCCCTATGCTAGGTAAAAGGCTTACAACCCATGAAGATTTCAGATGATAGCCCAAGGAAGCAACCGACAAAGACTTTGAATGTAGGAAAGAGTCTCTGAACCGACAAAGTATTGGTATTGTAATCACATGTCTGTAAAAACCTATACACATACAGCTTGGAGACCCGACCTATTATATATAGGACGGGAGAAGACTAAACGTGGGCACCGAAATGAAGAGGACAATTTGTAATAGTGCGATTTCCCCAATATTCAGGCGACTTTGACTTCATTGTTTTCCTGACATCCGACGAAATCCCCAGTGTTCTCTTTTCCACGAAACCCTAAGTCCATCACCATGGGCATTGCTGAGGTTACCCCTCGTCAGGATGAGGACCAAGAGGAGGAGCAAGAAGTTCCTTATTAGGGGGAGCAACCACAAACCCGGTTCGCCACATACCAAGATTTTCAAGGACTTGGAGGGACTGTGGAGAGGATGCATAGCCTCTCTTTGAACCTCCGAGAATCAACAAGTAACCTCTCAACTCAATTTTCAAACTGGAGTAACGACTTTTCCCGCCACCACAATAATTTGAAGGGCTTGAAAAAGCCTAAGCTTGGGGAAGTTTCCTCATGTATCTTTATTTGGCATTTATTTTCTTTTATTTCGAGGTTGCGTTTTTATTAGAGTTTGTAAGCACTCGTGTTGGTTTCCCGAACACTTTATTTTCTAAGTTCTTTATTTGCTTTCAATATTTTCTAGCCGACCTTTGCCACCAATTTTCTATTCTTTAAGTTCCTCTCTTAAACCACAAAAAGATTTCTCCATTTTTCCTTATTTTCCCACTTTCTTTTCTTCCCGCCTCGACGTCTTCACATGTTTGCAGGAGAGTGATTGACTTCGAGTTTAGGGGTGCCTAAAAATCAGGGGGGTTTAGGGGTGCTAAACCTACAGATTCAAAATAATGCCCTCCTTCTAAAAAACTTGGACAAATTTTATAACCACCAGGACATCCCTTGGGTTCATCTCATATGGGAAACCTATTACAAAATGGAAAACTACCTGGAAGAAGCATGGAGGGATCTTTCTGGTGGAAGTCACATATCAAATTAATTGATAACTTTAAAGGCATGGCTAAATGCAATCTGAATTTAGGCAGGTCTGCTTATTTCTGGTCTGACCTCTAGCAAGATGAGTGCTTGATGAATAAATTCCCTCACCTTCTGTCCTATGCTAAGTCTACAAACATCAGTGTACATGACTTCCTTCATGCTGAATTCCTAGAAGATAACTTCCACCTACCTCTCTCTCAACAAGCTTACTTCGAGTTTTTAGTCATGGAAGAGAGATGCCAAGATTTCAGGCATGCCACTCAGGAGGACACCCATGATAATTGGAACTATATTTGGGGATCAGATAAATTTGAAGTTAAAAAGGCCTACTCAGCCATGATTGGATACTCACCATCACCACCACACTTTTCTTGGGTTTGGTCAACCTCCTGTCAAAATAAACACAAGTTCTTTTTCTGGCTTCTGCTTCTAGACAGATTGAATACAAGAAATCTCCTGAAGAGAAAGAATTTCATCCTTCCTGATTACAATTGTGTAACATCCAACTGCTGCTCAGAAGAATCAGCAAATCATCTCTTATGGGATTGTCCATTTGCAAAAAAATGCTGGGACCATATTTCCAGAAACAGAACTGCAAACCCGAACATCACTCTGCGTAAGTATACAAAAGCAAGCCGTCACTCTGCGTAAGTATGCAACTGCAAACCTGAACATCACTCTGCGTAAGTATGCAACTGCAAACCTGAACATCACTCTGTGTAAGTATGCAAAAGCAAGCCGTATAGATGGAGTAAAAATTAGAGGTAGAAACTTGATCACTGAGATAGACAAGGAGTATGTGCCTAAGCTAGGGAAATTAGCCACATGATGGCTTTGAAATATAGCCATCTACGTGCACATTTAAACTGGATATTATTCACAATTTTGATGAAATATCTCTCTAAACCCTGCCACTAATGCCTAATATTCAAAGGGGCATGCAATCCTATGTTTCTATTTTTTCCTGCGCAGATAATGATGTTTTATGATGGGAATCACTACATTAAAGTCAAAGATAAGAGATTTCCAACAACCAGAAGAAAGCAGGAGTCATGGATCGGAGGCAGACGCTTTAACGACCAACTACACGACCGGAATAAAATTCCAGTCGTATAGTTCCGGCCGTATAGTTGCCACCGACGCCTCTAGGTCAAACGAAACAACTTTCGTGAAGGGACACCTATATAAAGAGGCCTCAGGCGATGGGAAACAGGCGCTCGTAGAAACCATCAGCCATCCCTAGATCTCCATCCGCAACACCGACGAGCCGCCGGAGGAATAGACTTGGATCTAATCTCTCCACCACCATAGACATATTCTACCACTTGTAATAGTAGATCTCGTCTTCGATTGGAGACATTGTAAGACTATTTGCTATCAATCTCATGACTTCTACTAAAATGTTTATGATCTTTGATCTCATCTCTATGTGTGAGTAATTCTCCTTGGGCTAAGGGCTTTGGCCTAGCCATGTAGCTTTTTGTGCATGTTATTTATCATAAATGGGATCATGTATTAGTTTGTATGACATGATGATTATTGTATCCTATCTTGCCTCAATCTAAGGACTTGTTAGGTACCCAAGACCCCGAGGATTGAGCCAGGTATATGGAGTATGAGTAATGACTAATATGCAGGTTGGGAACCCCAGTGACAGAAAGGGTAGTACGATTGTATGTGAGGGATTTACTTGGGATTAACGGTGACATCATGATACATCCAAAACGTATCTACTTTCCCGAACACTTTTGTTATTGTTTCTCCTCTAAACTTGTGTGATTTGGATGCAACTAACACGGACTGACGCTGTTTTCAGCAGAATTGCCTTGGTGTCTACTTTTTGTCCAGAAAATCAACTATCAGGAAAAATCCCGGAAAATATGCCAAAAATCCTATTTCAACCGAAGACTCTAGGAGCCAGAATACGAGACGGAGAAGAGCCAGAGGGTGGCCACACCACCTGGTGGCACGGGCCAGGCCACGCCGCGCCAGGGGGTGGTGTGGGCCCCCCAGGCACCCCCTCGGTCTCCCTCTTCGCCTATAAGAAGCCTTCTAACCTAAAAACTCCAGGGGGTTTCGACGTTTTTCTAGAAGGAGTTCCGCTCCGCCGCCACCACCAGATTTCACGAAACAGCACCAGAAACTCCGTTCTGGCACCCTGCCAGGACGGGGAATTGTAGGAGATCATCGCTATCATCATCACCATTGCTTCTCCATAGACCATCCATGTTTCCCCCATCTATGAGTGAGTAATCCCCTGTTGTAGGCTATGGGGATGGTAGGGATTGGATGAGATCGTTCATGTAATGGCATCAGATTGTTAGGGCATGGTGCCTAGTATCTTTTATTAGTGCTTTATGACTTTGTTGGGACTTGTTGTGCTTAATGCTTGTCACTAGGGCCCGAGTGCCATGATTTCAGATCTGAACATGTTATTGATTAATTATGATAGTATTGTTTATGGTCTTATCTGCAAGTTGTATACACACGTTGTTGTCCGGAACCAATGGCCTCGAAGTGACAGAAATCGGGATAACCGGAGGGAATGGCTTTGATGTGAGGATCACATGTGTTCACGGAGTGTTAATGCTTTGCTCTGGTGCTCTATTAAAAGGAGCACCTTAATTTCCAATAGTTCCCATGAGGCCCCGCTGCAAACGGGCTGGTAGGACAAAAGATGTTGTGCAAGTTCTCATTGCGAGCACGTATGACTATATATGGAACCCATGCCTAGGATTATCTAGTACTTGGATGCTTTGTCTTATTTATCTGCAATTGCCCTATGTTCTGATTGCTATGTGAATTGTCTTGTCCATGCAACGCCCGTCCATCCATCCCTATGCCTACCGCACTCGAATCCTACTGTTTGCTGCTATTGTTACTGCTGTCTTTACTTTACTACTTCTATTACTTTACTACTCCTACTACAAAACTGTTGCTACTAATAAACTGATGTGAGCAAGATTGTTTCTAGGTGCAGCTGAATTGACAACTCGGTTGTTAAGGCTTATAAATATTCTTTGGCTCCCTTGGTGTCGAATCAATAAATTGGGTTTCACTTCCCTCGAAAATATTACGATACACCCCCTATACTTGTGGGTCATCAAGACTATTTTCTGGCACCGTTGCTAGGGAGCATAGCTTTATTTATAAAGTTCACTTGGATTCTCTATTGTTCGCTGCTATCCATCCATCATGGGTAAGTCTCGTGATGGCAAGTTTCCTATTTTACCATCCACTACAAGAAGAGGTACGGTTCTGAACACCTCTACTGCTCTTGATTCACCATCTGTTATAAGTAAGCTCGTTACACCACCACATACACATGCTACACACACTGCTACTACTGCTGAATCTGAAACTTCTGATGCTGCTTCTACTGTGCTTGATAAGAGTGGTTCATTAGGTCCTTTCCTAGATGTTACGATTGCTAGAACTATAGATGGAAATAGCGAAACTCCTAATGAAGACACTGCCACACCTGTTAGTTCACCTGAGTGTAGTGAAAGTATGATGTTGAAGATGGTTATGTGGAGATGACTGATGAATTTATTAAAGAATGTAAAAACACCCATGATAGGAGCGCTGCTAAGAGTCTCCTTGAGAGGCGTACTATTAGACCCAAATTGTCTCCTGTTGCTAAGTTTGCTGCTTCTCCCATAAACATGATAGATGAAGATTATGATTTCTCTCTTGATCTATCTTACATAGCTATTGTCGAGAAAGAACCTTTTTATGGACTAAGAATGAAAGTGTGGTAGCACATATGAATGAACTTTCTACCATGAGTGGCTTGTTTTCTGATGATATTAAGATGCGTACTTACTTTGTTGCTAAGATTTTCCCCTTCTCACTGAAAGGAGAAGCTAATACTTGGTTTAGTAATTTACCTCCTGGATCTATTGATAGCCCTGAGTGTTTGATTAGTACTTTCCTACAGAAATATTTTCCTCCTAGTGCTAGACATGCTATTTTGCAGGAACTTTTTGATTTTAAACAGGGAGAAAAAGAGGTATTGCCTGAATCTTGGGCGAGGTTTTGTGCATTGATTCATGCACAAGCTGGAAGTCCATTACCTAAGAATGAGCTTCTTGATATATTTTATAATGGACTAACCAAGGAATCTAGGACATACCTTGATAGTTGTGCTGACTGTGTTTTCAGGAATAGGACTCCTAAGGAAGCTGAGGAATTAATGACTAAAATAAGCAAGAATTATGAAGATTGGACTCCTCCTGAACTAGATATACCCGAAGTAATTGTACCCGAACAAGCTATACCCGAAGTAATTGTTAAGCAAGATAACTTTAATAAAAGGGTGCAAAATCATCTAATAGAAAACACTAGAGCTATTGTTGAGTTGAAAGATATTGTGGAAAGAACATGTAATGATGTTAAAAAGATTGTTAAGCACTTTCAAATGGTTCAAACTCAAATAGATCAACTCATTAAAGTGCAAAACGACTTGCTAGTTAATGCTGCTAAAGAAAAACATGCTTATGAAATTAGAACTAGAAGTGGAGCTGCTACACAAGAGCCTCTATATCCTGAGGGGCATCCCAAAAGAATTGAGCAAGATTCTCAATAAGCTGAAAATAGTGGTTCTACTCGTAAGAAAAGGAAAAAGAAACATAAAACTATTGTAGAACCCTCTGAACCTACTTTAGATCCTAATAGTATATCTATCTCTAATGCTGAAACTGAAAGTGGTAATGAAGAAAATGAAGTTCCTAATGAAGAGAAAGTTGAGGAAGAACCTGAAAACCACACTAAGAATACTAAATACACCAAAGAAGATTTTATTGCTAAGAAATATGGTAGTGAAAGAGAACCTTGGGTCCAAAAACATATGCCTTTCCCTGATAAGAAACACAAGTCAAAGGAAGATGAACACTATAATAAGTTATGTGAGTGGATGAAACCTTTATTGGTGCAAATTCCTTTGACTGATGCTATTAAATTGCCTCCTTACTCAAAGTATATGAAGGATATTGTTTCGAATAAAAGGAAGATCCCTAATGAAGAAATTTCTACTTTGCTTGCTAATTATTCCTTTAATGGTAAGGTTCCTAAGAAACTTGGAGACCCAGGGATTCCAACTATCCCTTGCTCTTTTAAGAACAGTTATGTCAGATCTGCTTTGTGTGATTTGGGAGCTGGAGTTAGTGTTATGCCGTTCTCTCTCTATAAGAGGCTTCAACTAGAAAAATTAATACCAACTGATATATCTTTGCAAATGGCTGATAAATCTACCACTATTCCTGTTGGTATATGTGAGGATGTACCTGTTCAAGTGGATCATAATTTCTTGATACTAACTGATTTTGTTGTGCTTGAAATACCCGAAGATGATAATATGTCTATTATTCTTGGGAGACCTTTTCTTAATACTGCAGGAGCTGTTATCAATTGTAATCAAGGAAAGGTGACTTTCAATGTTAATGACAAGGAACATACTATCTATTTCCCCAAGAAGATTGAAAGGACTTATGGTTTGAATTCAATTGAACATGTTGAGGGCATTCAAGTTGGAGAAATATATTGTCCCATACCAAGAGAAAAATTTGAAACTATTATGATTGGGACTATTGCTATCAAGGTTGAGGTAACATAATCATTAGTGGAATACAAAGTCTTGTCTCATATGGAATTGTTTTGGTAACAAGACCTGATCAACCTTGTTAGCAAAAGGATTTCATTGAACAAAACAATGTTTTCACTATGATTATCCCCGTTTACTTCTATTCTATCCATTTTAGTTTTTGCTTTCGTCTAGTTTTCTTTGTTGTTAGTTGTTTGCATGTTAGAGTGTCTTAGAACTTCTGTAGTTCTAGCTTTGTTTTGTCCTTGCATCATGTTTTTAAAAAATCTGTCTGTCAGAAAATCATTCTTCTATGCCTGAAAATACCCCAAAATAAAGTGTCTCGAAAAATTCCAGAAAATTCATATTCAATTTTTGCGTGAAAAAAGGGGCAGAGGAGTACCTGGGAGGTACCATGGGGACCCACCAGGCAGGCACACCACCTGGTGACGCGGCCTGCCCTAGGTGGTGCCATGCCCTAGTGTGGGCCACCCCTGCGCCCCCCACTAACTCTCTCACCTGCCACTTTCTTCTCTCTCACGAGTAAGCTCCAGTTCATTGCTCAAAATTGCATTCTTGCTGTGCTTGCTCTCGATTTTTTCGATCTCCTTGCTCAGCCCATCTTTCTTGCTGAAATTTGAAGCATTTGTTCCTTGGTATGTGACTCCTCTCCTTGTCCAAGTAGATTTGAGTTTAGTGGATTATATATTGAGTATTTTGCTGCTGTAGGTGACTGGTTATGAGATCTTGTAAGCTTGTTTGATGCTTAGAGATATAGTTTTGATGCATGTTTAGGCCTCTTACAAGTCCCTATGAGTAGAATCCTTCATTATATTTACTTTGCAATCACTTGTTTAATAGGTGTTTAAATTTCAGAATACCAAGCATGAACAACCATACCTTTGGAGAGATATTTGAGAGTGATGCACCTAGGAGGTCGAGGCCCTCAAGATCGGCCTCTCAGTTTAGGCCATCATACAACGAAGATCTCATTGCAACTCGTATTGGTAATGAAAGGGATGATGGGGATGCTCACCCATCCACTTTTCCTTGTTTTACTTTCTTACAAGCTGCAGGTATTCTTGATGATTTCTTGCTACTGATTGAGAGAGTTGGTTTGACCTCATATATGCAAGATGAGAGTGAGAAATACGCTATGCTCACCAAAACCTTCGTTGAGAGCTTCACGTTCACTAACACATCCTATCAGTCGACTGTCTCTTTCAAAATTTATAATCCGCCCTTCACCATGCCTTTGGAGAGATTTTGCAGTATTGTAGGTGTATGCATGATAGGGACCGTGAAGAAAATTCAAGGGCGACCCGCTGATTTGTTGGAGCTTTATCGAGGGGTGACCAATGATGATGACCGCGTGGCGTAGCGCGGAAAGATAAGAAATATCCAACTCCCTTCTCTTAGATACTTTGCATATTATCTTGCTACTAGCATACTTGGTAGGGAGAACACAAGTAATATCTCCAACTATCATTTAGCTTTCCTTGCTGCTGTGCTTAACAATGATACTCGGTACAATCTTGGCTCGCTTATTGCTCGCCGCCTAGCTGCTAGGGGGCCTATCTATGGGGGCATCATTGCCTCGTGTATAGTCAATGCATTAGGTCTTTTAGTGGATCCCAATGATGCTATACTGGCACCAGAGAGGCTTAACCTTGTTGCTATGAAAACTCATCACTTTGTCACTACTACTTCTGATTTGAACAGTCTAGTATATAGGATGCTTTTCACTGACGGGGATGAAAGGGAGATCCTTTTTCCATAGCCTTCTTTGTTTAGTGTTCATAGGAGACCGTGGTCGCGCTCCAAGGAGGAGGTGGACGAGCAGCTTCGCTTGCTGGGTTTCCACGAGTAGCACCAGGAGGATGTGCCCTCCTATGATTACTGCGCACATTACGGAGGGACGTACTCGAGCTTGCACCAGGACGAGGGGACCTCTTCGTCGTACCACGGTGACACTTCATCCTAGCCAGCTTGGGATTGATACCCACTTAGGCCAAAAGCCTAAGCTTGGGGGGAGGTACGCCGACACCGCACTCATCTCCATATCATGTTGCGTCGGTACTTTGTATATTCATGTTTCATTCTCTTTTCAGTTTTTGTTTTTCTTTGCTTTTGCTTTCTAAAACACAAAAAGACCAAAAATATTTCTGTTGTTTCTCTTTGGTTTGCTTCTTTTTATTTTTTCCTTGGTTTGTTTTTCCCTTTTGCTTTGTTTGAACTATTCGAAAAACCCAAAAAGATTTTGCTTTGCTTGTTTTCCTCTTTGGTTCTTGTTTTTAATTGAAAACAACAAAAATATTTGTCGTTCTTCTTTGGCTTTGTGAGTTTGTTGCAGGGTTCAGTAGTCCTCAGTGGGATTTGTTTTCATATTATTATTCAAGCCACACAAGTGAAGAGCAATAATGAGGATTAATGACAACTTGAGGCGTGGTAAGAGGCTGGTAACGAACTCTATTTGTTTTCATTTTTTGTACATATACTCATCATTGTGGGATTGCTTAGCCTGTTCGTGTAGGGTGTATGTTATCTTTGGATGCTTAGTAGTTCTTGCTTTCTTATGATTAGCCCTAGCTCGCTAATAGTTTGTAGCATGTTTTATGAATGTTTGCTTGCATTATTCTATTCATAACTTGGTATGACACCATGGTATCCTCCTCTGAATGTTTCATTTGAATTGACTTGGCACATGCTCACGCATGCACATGACTATAATAATCAGTTAAGCCTTGATGAATTATTTTGCCTTGAGGATCTTGAGTCACTTTCATGCCATGATTAGTCCTGTTTTGTTGCAAGCATGATTATGACAGCTATTGCTCTCTCGTTTGTCGCTCCCTCACTATTGCTAGCCTTCGCTTACACTGAGTATGTTTTACTCAAGTTTCCAACTCCCTAAACCAAATATTTCCAAAGTGTCCACCATACCTACCCATTAGCATCATTTGCTACTTCTGTGCATATTTATTATGCCTTGTTTTCTTCCGAATAAAATGTTTGCTTGTTATGAGAAAGTTAGTTAGTAAATCTCTCACGTACTTGATGGCACACTTTATTTTCTTGCATTTAATAAACCTGAACCATTGCGTCCTTCTTTGTTGCGTATATGCTTGCGCTTTATAAGTTGAAGTTAGCAGAACCATGTTTCATGGGGAACGTTTTCAACATTTCGTTGGTACTTAGTACCTCGTTGATATCATGTTATTTTACTTATGGATCCCGACGGTGTGAAATAAAAGTGGAACTTATAAGATCATGGAGTTTGTATGTATGTTAGAGAAAAGGTCGCGGCCGCTAGCCTAAGCCATAACTAATCATCGTGGAAACTTGCAGCATAACCGTAATGAGCATTCTATGAAGCATCCTCAATAAATATCTATGCACATAGTAAATAAAAAGATCGCTGGGATGCTCATTGTCTGCTTGCCTTGTTATTTTGATTATGGGACAGCTCCCGTGTCATGTCCAAGGGGTACCCCATTGGCGGTTCTCTATGATATGTATATACTTACAATGACAAGAGCTTACTTGTGACTGAAGTTGAGTAGCATGAGGATCGGTCTTCGTAAGTAAGGGGCATAAGACTTCGATTTGTAACTTGTCAAGCATATCCTCTTAGTTGTGTCACTTTAACCTTAACCATTTAAAGATGCTTATGATAGGGGCAATGAGAGCTCAAAGCTAACGAGTACCATACTTTCAGCATTTGGAAGCCTTTCAAACTTTTCAAAACCTTTTTGTTTTCCTTGTTGAGTCTCCACATATTCTATGAGCACCTTCTTGAGAGCATAGTTGTCCTTCTTTGTACTTGTCTCAAAACTTGATTATTCGTGTTATGACTTTGATGCTTGAATCTTTGATATCTTTACTTCTAGTCATCACTTGAACTTCAGAGGTGCCTTGACATTCATAATCAAAGGCAAGCGAGATACCACTCTGTCATACCTTTTTATGAGCATTGTAATGTTGCTTATGTTTATGCTTCACGCTACTTATTACTTTTGAGTTGGAATATCTTCATAGCTTGCAATGCCTATTAAGTAGACTCAGTAGCATACTCTTTATTATGACGTTGGTCACATTGTTGAGATTGTATACATCATATGAAGCAAATGTGTCCGTGAAAGTTCTTTTATCGCACTCAGTTTTGAACTGAATTGCTTGAGGGAAAGCAATAAGCTAAGCTTGGAGGGGAGTTGATACGTGCAAAACGTATCTACTTTCCCAAACACTTTTGCTATTGTTTCTCTTCTAAACTTGTGTGATTTGGATGCAACTAACGCGGACTGACGCTGTTTTCAGCAGAATTGCCTTGGTGTCTACTTTTGTGCAGAAAATCAACTATCAGGAAAAATCCCGGAAAATATGCCAAAAATCCTATTTCAACCGAAGATTCTAGGATCCGGAATACGAGACGGAGAAGAGCCAGGGGGTGGCCACACCACCTGGTGGCGTGGGCCAGGCCAGGCCGCGCCAGGGGGTGGTGTGGGTCCCCCAGGCACCCCCTCGGTCTCCCTCTTCGCCTATAAGAAGCCTTCTGACCTAAAAACTATGGGGGGTTTCGACGTTTTTCCAGAAGGATTTCCGCTCCGCCGCCACCACCAGATTCCACGAAACAACACCAGAAACTCCGTTCTAGCACCCTGCCGGGACGGGGAATTGGAGGAGATCATCGCCATCATCATCACCATCGCTTCTCCATCGACCATCCATGTTCCCACCATCTATGAGTGAGTAATCCCCCACTGTAGGCTATGGGGATGGTAGGGATTGGATGAGATCGTTCATGTAATGGCATCAGATTATTAGGGCATGCTGCCTAGTATCTTTTATTAGTGCTTTATGACTTTGTTGTGACTTGTTGTGCTTAATGCTTGTCACTAGGGCCCGAGTGCCATGATTTCAGATCTAAACATGTTATTGATTCATTATGATAGTACTGTCTATGGTCTTATCTGCAAGTTGTATACACACGTTGTTGTCCGGAACCAATGGCCCTGAAGGGACAGAAATCGGGATAACCAGAGGGAATGGCTTTGATGTGAGGATCACATGTGTTCACGGAGTGTTAATGCTTTGCTCCGGTGCTCTATTAAAAGGAGCACCTTAATTGCCAGTAGTTCCCTTGAGGCCCCGCTGCAAACGGGCTGGCAGGACAAAAGATGTTGTGCAAGTTCTCATTGCGAGCACGTATGACTATATATGGAACACATGCCTAGGATTATCTAGTACTTGGATGCTTTATCTTATTTATCTGCAATTGCCCTATGTTCTGATTGCTATGTGAATTGTCTTGTCCATGCAACGCCCGTCCATCCATCCCTATGCCTACCACACTCGAATCCTAGTGTTTACTACTATTGTTACTGCTGTCTTTACTTTACTACTGCTGCTACTTTGCTATTCCTACTACAAAACTGTTGCTACTGATAAACTGCTGTGAGCAAGATTGTTTCCAGGTGCAGCTGAATTGACAACTTAGTTGTTAAGGCTTATAAATATTCTTTGTCTCCGCTTGTGTCGAATCAATAAATTGGGTTTCACTTCCCTCGAAAATACTGCGATACACCGCCTATCCTTGTGGGTCATCACATCACTATGCATATCATTAGTTCTCTTTCTTCTATGGATGATACTAGTAGGTTATTGCTATAAGAAGTTCGGAGGCAATAGAAATTATGGATGCACTGCCCACATATAATTTATCTTGCTCTAACAATTGCATGCATATTTTATTTCTATGTTTTATTCCCATCAGATGTTTTTCGCAGCTACAGGTGAAACCAAACACCCTAGGACCTCTCTCTCCATCGTCTACAACAAGAAAAAAACACACAAAATCTTGGTCTGGTCAAAACACAAAAGGAATTCTAAAACTCCCGAAGGTCTGTTAAAGTAACTTCACTACGCTTTGCTTCCCGAGGATTCGATAAACCTAGGTCTACTAGGGAAAAAGAAGCTATACTACATCCTTAATCCAGATCGAAGGTATCAACCCTTTTTCTAGCACCATTGCCTGGGAAGCAATAGCTACCCTGGTGAGGTTAGTAGAAACCTTGCTAGTTTTAATTCTTGTTTTTAATTTTTAGTTTGCTTTCAGTCTTTATTTGAAAAACCAAAAAAAATAGTTAGTCTCTCAATTCTTGTTTTTATTATTATCATAAGTTTCTGTTTAAGAAAACCCAAAAACATAGGAAATATGGCTGAAAAGAAGCTTGGGGAATTTGCCACTCCCAATAATGATTATTTGCATACTCCTATTACTCAGCCAGCAATCGCTGCTGATGACTATGAAATGAAGCCCCATTACTTAAGTTTGGTTCAACGGAATCAATTTGGAGGCTCTACTGTTGAGGACGCATGTATGCCCTTAATACTTTCACTGAAATATGTGATATGATGAGTATAAAAGATGTTGACCCCAATGCGGTCAAATTGCATTTATTTCCTTTCTCTCTTAGAGGAAGAGCAAAAGAATGGTTGCTAGCTTTGCCTAATAATACTATTACATCATGGGTGGGATGTACTTATTTATTTATGACTAAATTTTTCCTACCTTACAAAGACTATGCAACTAAGATCTAATATTACTGGTTTTAGACAGGAAGAGCGCGAGCCACTCGCGCTTGCATGGGAGAGGATGAAAGAATTCTTAAGAAACTGTCCCAACCATGGGATAAAAGATTGGTTAATCCTTCATTTATTTTATAATGCTCTTAATCCTGTGTCTAAGTCTATGCTTGATACTGTAGCTGGAGGAACATTTATGGGTAAACATATTACCGAAGCAAAGCAGCTGCTGGACAATATGCAAGACAACCATGCCCAATGGCATATGGAAAGATCAAACGCGAAGAAGGTGAACTCCGTCACACCACAAGAAAATGAAGAACTCAATGCTAAGTTAGATGAGCTCATATTAGCCGTAAAAGGTAAGGGAACCGAGGTAAGAGCTATTCCAGAAACTAATATTGAAAAAATAGACTTCATAGTTCATAATGATTATAACCCTGCTTGGAAGAAAAATTATAATCCTAATTTTCAGAAACATTATTCTAATCCTGCAGGTAACTATAATAATAATATGGGAACTAGTAATGGTAGTCTCCAAGAAACACTTAAGTCTTCTATAGACCCACAAAATGAGCAAAACAATATTCTTGTTAAAATAACGGAGAACCATGATGCAATGGTTGGAAAATTTTCTAACCAAGCTGTAAGTTTGAGGAATGATTTGTAGGCCCTCCAAGAAACGACGAGGATTGTTGAGGCAGCTAGGTAAGATAACCGAGAGTCAAACTCTCATTCTAGCTAAATTTGTAGGTAAAGCTGAGCCCAATCCTGTTGAAGAACTCAAAATGATGAGGATCCAAAGAGAGGATTCTGAAGAGCTTGATTATAGTAATGCCCCTTCACTAAGATACACCATCAAAGACCTCGTAAAAAGGATCAACGTTAAGATTCTGCTGAGAGAAGGTAACGATGAAGCCATGTATCAACACTTTGTTGATCAAGTAGTGATTAAGGTACGCGAGCTTTAAGAGGAATACAAGAAAATCGCTGAAAAATTACTTGTTAAACTAGATGATATATTTGAGCCCGCGATTAAAATTAAGATTGGGACCAATGAGATAGCTGCACTTTGTGATTTAGGTTCAAGCGTCTCAACGATCCCAACGAGTCTTTTTAACAAGTTAAATATTGGCTCTTTCGAAATCACCGAACTAAAACTACATCTTGCAGATTCTACCTATAAACAAGCTATAGGAATTAAGGAGAGCACTTTAGTTTACAATAAAGGTTGCCCTGCTCTAATTGACTTTGTTATTGTTGATATGCCTGAAGATGCTATTGCTCCTATCATACTAGGCCGTCCTTTCTTAGGAACTATAAAGGCTTTAATTAATCTCCGTGAAGAGAACGTGAAGATGCAATTGCCTTCGCGAGATCCTTTTATTATCCATTTCCTTAGGAAAAAGAAAGCCAAACATGATGAGAAGGAGGCCATCACTTTGAAGGCCAACTACTTTGGAGTGGGTGTTCCACTCATCTGGCCCAAGTGAGTAACATCAAGGTCAAGCTATTAACCATTAAAAAGCACTCCATGGGAGGCAACCCATGTTAATTAAAGGTTTGAGTTAAGTTTTAAGTTTTAGTTTAAGTTTATGTTTAATAAAGAGTGCTAGAAAACTCCATTTGAGGAGAAGAAATTCGGTAGTACTTAAAATTCTACTTTATACATGTTGTTGTTGGTCGATAATTTTAACTGTCAACTTTCTGTCAAAAACAATGTATTTCGCTAAGTTTCAATATAAGAAGTAATTCATGAAGAAACGGAAATTTTTTTATGGACACAAAGATTTTAACGACCAACTATACGGTGGGAATAAAAATTCCGGCCGTATAGTTCCGGTCATATAGACATTTGTGCCATCGACAAATTTTCTTTCAAAAGTACTGATTGTTTAACGACCAACTATACAACATGAATAAAAATTCCGGCCATGTAGCTCCGGTCGTATAGATATCGATGCTTTCATATGAATTCATTTTCCATGTACCGACTGTTTAATGACCAACTATACAACGGGAATAAAAAATTATGGCCGTATAGCTCCGGTCGTATAGATATCGATGCCTTTGTAGAAATTCTTTCCCAAGTACAGACGGTTTGATGACCAACTATACGGCGGGAACATATTGTTCCGGCCGTATAGTTCTGGCTGTATAGCTGCGCTGCCAGGAGGAAACCCTAAAAAATTGACAGAAGCCAACTATACGGTGGGAACGCATTGTTCCGGCCATATAGTTGCGCCCGTATAGTTGCGTCCGACCACAAAATTGCACGGGAAGGTATCTCCAACTCCAACTTCAATCCCTTTTCTTTCTTCTACCTCCAAACTCTCTCAAAACCTCAAGAGATCTTCACCTCTACTCAATTTCGTTCGATTTTCTCGCACACAAGTGATTTATGGTATGTTTCTCCTCCGATCCTCCAATTACTTTTTGAAAATTCATTTATCAATATAGGGTAAGACCTACTATGAACTAATTTCCATGATTCTCTTGCCTAGATTATTATCTGGAGAGGATTCTTTAGTGTGCTATGATAAGGAATATGTTATACTTATTACTGTTGGATCAAAAAGTTTTATTTTTGTCTTCCTTTATTGTTTTTGATGAACACAAGGAGCAAAACTTGTGCTCGTGCCGCCTGTAGCACTTCTCGCGCTGTCACTCAAGAGTGCATGGGGATACGGTTCAGGAATGAGCTCCAACGCGAACGCTTCAACAAGATCAAGAACCATGAAGTGAAGGCCACCAAGTGGGCTTGCCCCATTATATTGAACCAACTTGGTATTTCTGATGACTTCCATTTACTTTGAAATAGAGTTGTCCTACAAAACTTTGTGTACAATGATGTGCCTACTTATCGCCGGTTAACCATTGACTTCCTAAGTTCGTTGCAAAGCACTATTAAACTATGGCAAGGAGAGGACACGATTTCTTTCCGACTTATGAACAACAACTACACTTTAACACTAGATGAATGGTGCACATGTTTTAATTTCCCAAACAATGATGTTAATGCCGTATGCGCATCCTTTACTGGTTTAAATCCTTCCCCTGAACAACATTATAATGGAATGAGTTTCACTACTAGAGTAAGCAAGGGGAAAAATACTCAACATCCTGCAATTTGCTATTTGTTCTATGTTATTGCTAATACCTTGCAGGCATGTAATGAGTTCACAATACTCAATGAGGAGGACATCTTAGTCCTCGCAAAGGCTGCTTACATCAACATCAACTTGTCACTTAACTAGGGCGCAATCCTTGTGCGCTACTTGGAGCACCAATCCTCGCAAAGCCAAGGACCAATCATAGGTGGAGGTGTCATCACCGTGCTCGCCAATACCCTAGGCATTGACCTAGGTGAGTTGCAACCTGTGCTAGGTGAGCAACGTGTTGGTTTGTCTACTTTGAAAGCTTGTGGAATGCTCACTAGGAGAGGTGGTGTTTATTACCTGCATATTGCTGGAGCTGGGCATATCTACCCCGCTCCTATGCCTAATGGTCTTTTCTCTATCGAGGAAGGATTTTTGCTATATGACTTCCAGGTTGAGCAACACCAACCCAAGGAGGAGATTCCGGATGAGGATGAGGACCAAGAAGAGGAGCAAGAAGTTCCTCATCAAGAGGAGCAACCATCAACCCGGTTTGCTACAAACCAAAGACTTCCAAGAACTTGGAGGGACTGTTGAGAGGATGCATAGCCTCTCTCTGAACCTTCGAGAATCCACTAGTAATTTTTCAACTCAATTTGCGAACTGGAGTTCCAACTTTTCCCGCAACCACAATGATTTGAAGGGCTTTCAAAAGCCTAAGCTTGGGGAAGTTTCCTCATGTATCTTTATTTGGCATGCATTTTCTTTTATTTATTTCGAGGTTTTGTTTTTAATTTAAGTTTATAAGCACTCATGTTGGCTTCCCCAACACTTTACCTTTAGTTATTTCTATTTGCTTTCGAGATTTTCTAGCCGAGCTTTGTCGCCAATTTTCTATTCTTTAAATTCCCTGTCTTAAAAATAACAAAAAGATTTCTCCATTTTTCTTTATTTTCTCTCTTTCTTTTTCTTTCTGCCTCGAGGTTTTCATGTATTTGCAGGAGAGTGGTTGACTTTGAGTTTCCAAGAAACAAAAAAAGGAAGAGAGAAGTGGAACCAAACATGAGAGGTATGTCTTATGACTCCCCACTTATCAAGTTTGAGAAACCCATGCTAGTTAGTAGTAAATGTTGAGATATTATATTGGTGGAGTGACTCTTTATATTTTAGTAAATTTTTGTTTGCATGGGTATTTAGTTGGGTACGTTTTGTTTTAGCTCTTATAGTTAACCAAGTCTTGCCTAAAAATTTGCTAAACAATTGTAATAAGAAAAAGTCTCAAAATTGAAGGCTTGGGTGTTGTAGTGTTTAGTCTTGAAGGATTATTTCTAGAGACACTCAACACCACAGAAAATAATGATTGACTTGATATCTCTCTTTAAAAGAATTTGTTCGATTGAATTAATTTTTAGTGCTTTTTGGTTTGACTTGTTAATCATAAGAATGATATTGCTTTACGTGTGTCAAACTTCATGGGATGCCAACAACTCCACTGGCCTATGAACGATTTTCATGGAGGAAACTCCTAGATTTCGGCTATGAGTTGATTAAACACATGTAGCAGCAATACTATAGTGGGTAAGATTCTTGGCACTCCCGAGTAGCTATGTTCATGATGGAATCACTCCTCTGGCTATTATGAGTAATCATTATGCAAAAGGAACGAAACCCTTAGTGATACCACGAGTGTCCATCACAGCCCGATAAACTAAAACTTTTTTTGGCATGCTCTCAATTACTCAAAAGCTGAAATTCTTGAAGGACAATGAATAGAAAAGTAATGCTTGAAAAGTCTTGATTTATTGATGTGGGAGAATTGAGATACTCTAGTGTATATGCTTTTCATGACAACCCTCACACTCTCAATTTACATGATTATACTTTATTATTCAAAGGCAAGCCTATGAGTTGATTACATGACATGGAATAAAGTTTAGTCATTTGATCATCCATGTTAACAATAATTTTGCTGCGCTATAAGGATGCATAAAACCCGTATAATATGCTTGCCATTACTCTATCTATGCTGAAGTTTTTCAGATTTATGAAGTGGAGGAAAATTGAGACTATGAATCATGAGTAAGATCAACATCTTGTTATTTTAGTTTAAATGCTAAGTTCCTTTCTGATTTTAGTTTTCTTGCTCGGGACAATCAAGTTTAAGCTTGGGGAGGTTGATGGCTCTGAAATATAGCCATCTACGTCCACATTTAGACTACATATTATTCACAATTTTGATGAAATATCTCACTAAACCCTGCCACTAATGTCTAATATTCAAAGGGGTATGCGATCCTTTTTTTCTACTTTTTCCTGCGTAGATAATGACGTTTTATGATGGGAATCACTATTTTAAAGTCAAAGATACGAGACTTCCGACAAACAGAAGAAACCAGGAGTCGTGGATCGGAGGCAGACGCTTTAATGACCAACTATACGTCTGGAATAAAATTCTGGCCTTATAGTTCCGGCCGTATAGTTGCCATCGACGCTGCTAGGTTAAACGGAACAACTTTCATGAAGGGAACCCTATATAAAGAGGCCTCGGGTGACAATAAACAGGCGCTCGCAGAAACCATCAGCCACCCCCTAGATCTCCATCCACAACACCGATGAGCCGCCGGAGGAATAGACTTAGATCTAATCTCTCCACCACCATAGCCCTATTCCACCACTTGTAATAGTAGATCTCTTCTTTGGTTGGCGACATTGTAAGACTATTTGCTATCAATCTCATGATTTATACTACAATGTTTATGATCTTTGATCTCATCTCTATGTGTGAGTAATTCTCCTTGGGCTAAGGGCTTCGGCCTAGTCATGTATCTTTTTGTGCATGTTATTTATCATAGATGGGATCATGTATTAGTTTGTATGACATGATGATTATTGTATCCTCTCTTGCCTCAATCTAAGGACTTGTCAGTACCCAAGACCCCAAGGATTGAGCCAGGTATAGGGAGTATGAGTAATAGGTTGGGAACCCTAGTGACAGAAAGGGTAGTACGGCTATATGTGATTGATTTACTTGGGATTAATGGTGACATCACTATGCATATCATTAGTTTTCTTTATTCTACGGATGAGACTAGTAGGTTATTGCTATAAGCAGTTGCGGAGGCAATATCCATTATGGATGCACTGCCCACATATAATTTATCTTGCTCTAACAATTACATGCATACTTTATTTCTATCTTTTATTCCCATCAGATGTTTTGCCCAGTTACAGGTGAAACCGAACACCCTAGGCCCTCTCTCTCCATCATCGACAACAACAACAAAAGACGCAAACTCTTGGTCCGGTAAAAACACAAAAGGAATTCTAAAACTCCCGAAGGTCCATTAAAGTAACTTCAGTATGCTTTGCTTCCCGAGGATTCGATAAACCTAGGTCTACTAGGGAAAAAGAAGCTATACTACATATGTAATCCAGATCGAAGGTATCACCACACTAGTGACAGCAGGGCTTGAGAGGTACAATACCCCGATGAAGAACCTTAGGGCTGCAGAGGTAGCAGCGTCCGAGTTAGAGGGTCTAACCGGAGAAGCCCGAGAGAGGTAGCAGGAGAGAGTAAACCACTTAGTAAGAGTGGCGAATAAGCAAAATTAGGAGATACTCAAAGCAAACCTGGCTATACCAGGAGGATCACACATAGTTCATTTGGTAAGGGGTAACCCGACGAAATCCGCTAGGGCTGCATCATTGCCTCATGATGGCCCTAGAATAGAAGAAGTGGTAACCTCATGGAGAAAGGACAAACAAATGGTCCCCTATGACCCGACAAGGGCGGTGAAAGGAAAAACAACGCAAGTTGATGAGGATCGTCTCAGTGCCAGCCGATGTGAAGCTGGCCGAGGTAACCGCGACCAAGGCAATGCTAGTCAAGGAAATGCTGCCAACAGCAATGCCAGACAATGTAGCTCGACGGGAGCAGGGCAAAACCCACCACAGCAACAGTAGCAGCAATATGTACCTCGGCAGGAGAGAAGTGCTAGCCCGACAATGCAGTAGCAATATGCATGTCCGGGTCAAGATAGATACAATGATGGTTATTCGGCGATGGCTGATGTTGGGTTTCCTAGGCTAAAGCATCATGTGGTTGGATCTAGATTGGGAAACAGGAACTTGCAGCCAAATGATGCAAGGCTAAAGTTGGACCGAATCTATAGGTTGGAGATGATTGAGGTACAAGGTCCTCCGGGTCCGGCATGCTTCAGGCCTCGGATCATAAGAAAGCCGCCTGTGCCAAACTTTTAGTTGGCTAGGGGAATGAAGATGTATGACAACAGCACCAAGCCAGATGATTGGCTGATTGACTATGCAACTACAGTGAACATTGCCACATGCAACTTGAGATGGGCTGTGAGGTATGTGCCTCAGATGTTGGAAGGGCCAGCAAGGGTCTATTTGAACAATTTGCCGCTAGGAAGTATTAAGTGTTGGTTGGACTTTGAGGAGTTTTTCATCAGCAACTTGTCAAGCACATAGAAGAGGCCAAATAGGCCACAAACTCTAGCAATGTGCAAACAAAGACCGAATGAGACTGAATGAGAGTTCCTGACTCGGTGGTGCAATGTGCGTAACTCCTATGAAGGGGTAATTGAGTCACATGCCATTGCTTGGTTCACCCAAGGATGTAGGTATGCGAGCATGTTGTGGCAGAGGCTACAGAGGGATATGCCCACTACTTTGGCAGAAACAATTCAGATTGCTGATTCGTATGCGTTGGGTGACCCAAACCAACCTTGGTTAATGTCTAGTGAGTCGAATGATGAGTAATACAACAGATATGGAACCGGGTCTTCCTGGAGGAATGATTTCCAAGGTAAAAGGAGAGATGAGCGGCCAGATTACTGGTACAGTTCGTAGCAAGTTACGGTGGTATATTAAGATCAGCCCAATGCCGGCACTAGCCAGCATCAGAAAACTGGAGGACAACAGTGGTAACAAAGAAATGATGGCAAGAAAACTTGGACGCCAGAGCAAAAGAAACAGTGGCAGGAAAAGAAGGACTGGCCGAGATACACTTACGAGGCTATGCTAGATCAGCCGTGCAAGTTCCACATGCCAAATCCGAGTAACCTAGCGAATCATACGACCTGGCAATGTGAATGGATGAGTAAAATAGAGAAAAGTGGCTCGGGGAATGCTCAGGCACCTAGGCACAATGCACCTCGACATGAGGGACCTCGGAACGAAGCATCTCGGAATGATGCACCTCGGCAGCAGCAACACACTGGGGCAAATGGACAGCAGATGATGTTATCCCCACCTCCACCAAGATACGAGAACCATGAGAGAAGGGGTGTAGTGCATCAGGTGAATAATCAGCAACATCAGGACCAAGGGTATCACCGCAATGAAGGGAGAAATGAATACAAAGAGCATCAGCAGAATTACTGTGTCTTCACTACTGAGGAAACTGATAGAAAGAGCTTGCAATGCTGACATATGGAGGTGAATGCGGTTATGCCAGCTGTGACGAGATATATGCCTTGGGCAGAGTAGGAAATCACTTGGAGCATCAAGGATCACCCCAGGCTCATGCTGAGTCCTAGATCATATACACTGGTGCTAGATCCGACATTTGTTATAATGAATATCAACGTGAGATTCTCCAAGGTGCTAATATACAATGGTAGTAGCATGAACATCATGTACAAAGACACTATCCACAAGTTCGGAATATCGAAGAACATGCTCTAGACAACATGGACAACTTTCCATGGCATTGTGCCGGGTATCTCGTGTGAGCCCATTGGCAAGGTCCGGATTGAGGTGTTATTCGGCACACGGGATAACTGCCGGACTGAGAATTTGGAGTTTGAAGTTGTGAACTTGGAAAGTCCGTATCACGCGTTACTTGGCAGGCCTGCTCTCAACAAGTTTATGGCAAGTACTCACAACAGTTACTTGAAGATGAAATTTCCTGGGCCAAATGGAGTGATCACTATAGCTGGAGATTTTAGGTGTTCCATTGAGTGTGACTCCGCTGGGTCTAACCTAGCCGAGTCACTTGTGATTGCACAAGAGGACAGGAAAATCCAGGAGGTGGCGGCATTGGCTCAGTCCGCGCGGAAGCATATGCCGGCTCTGACCAACCCGCATGGAAGTGTTTCATTTCAAGTGACAAAGGATACAAAGAAAGTTCCTATTGATGATCAGTTCCCAGAGTGCACCATAACAATTGGTGCCGGGTAAAGTGACAAATAGGAAAGCGAGCTCGTCCACTTCCTCCGTGAGTATCGGGATATCTTTGCTTGGTCCACACATGATCTGCAAGGTGTACCAAGGGAGTTGGCCGAGCACTCTTTGCATGTGAGACCTAGAGAAAAGCCGGTGAAGCAACCTCTCTACCGCTTTGCCGAAGACAGGAGAAAGGCAATTGGTGATGAGATACCTTGGCTCCTTGTAGCCGGGTTCATAATGGAGGTACTCTATCTGGATTTCTTGCCTAATCCGGTGCTTGTGGAGAAGAAAAAGGATGATCCGAATGTGGCAGTGGTGTGGCGAATGTGTATCGATTACACGAACCTGAATAAGGCGTGTCCAAAAGATCCATTTCCACTGCCAAGGATACATCAGGTCATAGATTTGACCGCTGGGTGTGAGTTGTTATCATTTGTAGATGCGTACTCGGGTTTCCACCAGATACCCCCAAACCCAGATGATCAAATAAAAACTTCTTTCATTACCTCGTAGGGGGCTTATTTCTACTGGACTATGCCGTTTGGTTTACGTAATGCAGGTGCAACATATCAAAGGTGTATGCAGAAATGTTTGCATGATCAAATTGGGAAAAATGTCCAAGTGTATGCAGATGATGTTGTGATAAAAACAAAGGAAAGCAAAATGCTCATAGAGGATATCCGGAAAACATTCGTGAACTTAAGGAGGTTCTGAATGAATCTTAACCCAGAGAAATGTACTTTTGGTGTGCTGGTTTGGAAGTTACTCGGTTTTGTCGTATCTAGCCGAGGTATCGAGGCTAACCCCACAAAAATCTGAGCTATAGAGAAAATGGAACTGCCGGGCTTACTCTCGGGGCATTCTCTGCTGAAGTGACTGGGTAATCCACACGTGAAGCAGAGGTTCTTCTTCCGTGGTAGCCGAGTTGACGACGTCTCTAGGCTGACATCGGGAGGTTGACGGGCCTTGCCAATGAGGGGATATATTGGGCATTTGATAGGGACATGGTCTTGGCCTTCACAGAGGAAACAAGTGATAAGTCGAGTTGGGCAAACTTTTTGGGAATGGGGTCTCCACAGTTGGGGCAGTGGCCGGAGCATCGGTTGGCTTGGTGTCCTTCGTCTCTGCAGCGACTACATGCCTTCTTCGAGCTTTCGGTCTTCATGGCCATCCTAGGAGAGGTCTTGTTGCTGGCAGACGATGCTAGTTGGGTCTGATGCAACGACTTGGGTAAAACACACAAATAGGAACAATTCAAGCAAGCATAGCAATCAAGGAAGTCATTACATACCAACCAAAGCTACACCCGAAGGTGCTAACAGTACTTAGGCATTACAAAACGCGTTCAGGGACGATACATGACTCTACCCTATTGCTAGGTGGGCGAGTACCGCGACGCGGGTGATTACTCGGAGCGTGCATCTGGGGAGTCATTGCTAGCTTCTGGCAGATCAGTGGAGGTTTCCTGCGTCTTCTTGAGGGGCTTGAACCTACGAAGGTACTGACTGGCGGTGGTGCACTTCCTGCTTTTCTTGGGGGCGGCTTCTCCCGAGGTTCCTTCAGTTGCAGTTGCTGGTGCTTGATTCCTTTGTAGGGTTTCCAGAGCTTCCTTACGGTTGAGGATGGCTTTCAGGTGACGGAGCTCCATCTGGGGGTGGCGGTATTCGTCAACGACTACTGTTAACGCCTCATTGCTAGAGTAGCTGTATCACGTCTGAAAGGAGAGGGTAGGATTCGCCAGGCTGGGGTCTTGAGTTCCTCCGGTGCAGTCTACATTTCCCTTCATGGGGAGGTAGAAGGTTATGGGCTGTCTCATCTCTGGCAGGGAACTTCGAATGCGCATCAAAGTTTCTCTGGCTACCAAGTCAATAGCCAGTATGGGACTAGGCATCCGAGGTCCGGTGGAGTAGATAGGGCTTCCATTAGTTCCTGGCTTGGCTAGTATGACAATGTGTCCCACATAATCTCCTGATTCCAATCCCTTGTGGAGGGTGTAGGTAGGTCTCTGCTGGTAACCGCACAGTTGCATCGAGTCCCATAGGATTTGGGGAAATCCAATCTTCAGCCTCTCTTCATCAATAGGTTCCATCTACTAAAGGGTTTAGGGTCAGGTTGAGTTGGTGACAGGTGTGCATGATTTTAAACTTAGAAAACCATATTAATGCTAGTAGTTTTCAGAGTCAGAGAGGGGAAAGACATAAACACTTTTGCAAATAGTTATCTTTTCTCCCTTGCCTTTTTGGAAAATAGGTTTGTCGTTTCCTGTCTAGCGTCCATTCTAACTAGGGTCTCCTACAGTCAGGATGGCTCTGATACTAAGTCTGTGGGACCCCCCGGATTAATCGTCCGAGAAATCCCTGTTATGCATATTTCCACGTTCCCATGATCAGTGAGCCATGGAACATAACCAACATGTATCATTACAATCATCTGAAACAGAACGAAAGTACAAGAATTACATAATTGCCATTATGGCTACATCAACTTAGCAACGGAACATCGCCAAGCGCAGAGCCCAATCGTGCCTCAACCTATAGGCAACTGACTGGGAAGACGGCCTAGCTTGCTGGACGTTACCTTACACTCCTGAAAGTCTGGCCAAGTAAAAAGCCAGGGACAAAGCCGTGAGTACTTTTGAATGTACTCGCAAAACACTAGGATAAGTGAACAAAGGAAATGCAATTATGGCTATGGCGAGATAGCTCTATCTGGGGTATTCTTTTGAAAAGCCTAAGCTAACTTTGAAATTATGGCATCTCCATATCCTTGTTGAAAAAGAGTTTTGAAAACATGCTTCTGTTTTATAAAACAAGACATCTCCCTGTCTTTGTTGAAAAAGAGTTTTGGAAATAGTTTTTGTAGTAAAACCCCTTTTTAAAACATCTTCGACCCCACGGGTCAAAACAAAGCCTTCGAACTCGGGTTCCCCCGGAACCGTCGTCCTCAGAGTACTTGTTTCCCAAACAAGCACAGTTTGGGTACTCCTAGCCATAACCTTTACAACCGTCCTTGACCGTGGACACGGCTATTCAAATAGGTTATACTCTGCAGAGTTTGCACACTTTACCCACAAGAATCAGTACATCCGCCGGGATACAACCACGGCCCACTACCACTGTAGATGGGGGTCCGGCTAATCAAACCTAACCTTTCGCTTGTCTACACTAGCAAAGGCATGCTTTTCCTCTTGGGTTTGTTCTCCTCGGCAACGAGTATGTGGCTCCCAGCCATAGTCCTTCCTTCCGTACACGCGCATACCCAAGCCGCAACTTGGCGTATACCTTAAATCTAGAGACTCCACTTCCTTCCGTACTACCTAAGTCATATCGTCCGCGGGAGACCCAATTGTTGCACCGGCCTCCTGCCAGTTTAGGCTCACTCTTGCCGAAGCAAGCGATAGGCTTCAGATCCTTGATCTGGTGGCGCCTGCCTGGAATTCCAGGGATTTCTCCCTATAAGCATGGTAGAAGTGCCTCGGCTAATGCGGACAAACTACGAGTTAAGTCCCAGTACCTGGGGTAATGTGGTTGCGCGGCTAAAAATTGTTCAAGTAAAGGCGTAGAACATCCCATCACATTCTCCTTTCTCCTCATCACCATTTCTTTTGTTAAAACTTCCCTGGGAACGATGCCTCTTCCCAGGGTTTTTCTAAGCCGTTTTTGAAACCTTTGTAGTGGGGAAAAATTCCAAAATAATTTCTTTTCTCGAAACCGGGGTTTCCAAGGAGGTAAGATGCTAACCATCGTACTCTCGGTCTAAAGGGAATAAAATGATAGGTTCATAGGGGTGGTGCCTCGAAGGACACGAAATCATAACTTGGAGGAGCCAAGTTATTATCGCAGTATTTGTAACACAAAACATGCATTCGTGCAATTTATAAAGAGGATATAAAACATGTAAAAGAGAATAGGACATATATCAGAGTTCAGGAATGGTGGCTTGCCTGTGATCAGCAATAAGTCCCTGGACTTCTTCATATGACCAAAAATATCCAAATATAATAATAAGAAAACCCGTTCTTCTCATTGTCGGGCACTCACACTATCGTCGTCATCGGGTACACATGCAAGAAGACAATACCACAATCATTACAAGGCATACACGCATCAAAACAGACAGTAAACAAACATGAGAAATACTACTGGACTTGGGAGATGTTTGGAGGGAGTTGGATTCAAAAGGTGGAATTTACAAGATTGCCACTAGGTGTTTTCTATTGGAAGATAGTTGTCAAGGCTAGATACAAAGGGCTTGGATTAGGGATCTATGGTCAGTCGATTATCAATGTGCAATAGTTATACCCTTAGATAGGTCTGGTCAAGACAAAACCATCACAAGTGGTTTCACTTGATTATCACCTTTCTGGAATTAGTTATGCTTTTTAAAGTGGAATAAACTCTAGTTTAAGGAAATAATTCACCAGAAGAATTGTGGGGCTTGAAAAATTATTTCCTTGGATGTTTATGTAGTACTTGATATACTTAACCACCCAGAATTGGAATTGGGTCAAACGAATTACCAGAATGCCCTCAGGAAATTCCCAAGGACAGTTCTGTATGATTTTTATTTTATTTACCAGATTAAATATACAGAAGATATTGAGTTAGTTCCAAGGGCATGTAATAGGGATGTCTCGTACCTTTCTGTAGGCATTGGATTCACCCTTTTTGGAGTTGTCAAACTCCTGGAGTGATTTATTTAGTGAAAATACTACTTACAGAAGTATTTAAATCACGAAAATTTATCCAGAGCTCAATAAATTATGATCTGCTAGGGTTTGCTAGACATTGGTACTGAGGTGTGCTGGGAAGTGGAATCAGGTCAAAACCACATTTGGTTAGACCTGGGGAATTTATCTAAAACAGATAACCGTTGATTTTGTTATTTCTGTGAAAGGCAGAATACAGTTCACCTTGGAATGAGACATGTGCTGGATGATAGGTATTTCAAAAACCTTCCAGTAGGTCATTGGTTTAACACAAATGGAGTTGCAAAACTCCCTGTGGAAAATAATTAGTGTACCAGATACATTCTAGTAGAATAATTCCTAGTAAATAGAGAAAATTATTTTGGACATGGGGTTGCCTCTGCATGTTTGAGAAAACACCAGAGAACCATCAGAAAATTAGATCTGGGCATTTGGACTTGATTTGCAATTTTATTTGGATTAAATCCTAGCAGAAATTTTTCTGGAATACTGGTTAGCTAAAAAGAAAAAGAAAAGGAGGGGCAGCGGGCCGGATCTGGGGAGAGCTGGGCCGGCCTGGAGGGAAATGGCCCACGAAGCATGGGGCGACACGTGGGAGGAGGGGGTTTCGAAACTGACAGGCAGGGCCCGTCGGTCAGCGACAGTGGGGCGCGAAGGGGTATCGGCCGCCGTCGGCTGTTGGATCAAGTCGCCACGGACGGCTCTCTGTCGTCGTCTATGCGACAGTGGGTGGCCGGCGACAGGAACGCTAGGCGGAGCAGGGAGGAGCGGGGAGGATACCTGGGGGCTCGGGGGAGGTCGATGAGGCGGCAGGGCGACGCGGTGGTTGACGACGAGCCAAACGAGGGGCGCCACGAGGGGGGTTGACGCCAGGAGCTAGCTTGCGCGACAGTGGCTGAGGAAGAACTCGTCGGTTCTCGCTGGTGGGGGGCAGATGTGTTGGCCCTGGACAAAAAGGAGAACACCGTCAGGTAGAGGAGAGCAAGGGGATCACAAGGGCTGACATGCAGAAGGAATTAGGGAGGGAGGAGAGAGCCTTGCTCGATTTTTGGGAGGAGCTGAAGCTTCTCCCTCTTCTTCTCTCGGGCAGCACAGGGCTGGGGAGGGAGAGTGGAGCTGGGGGAGTGTGAGGGGGCAAATGGAGGCAGGGGCAAGCTAGGGAGGGGCTACTGGCCTTTATACCAAGAGGAGGGAGTGGATGGAGCAATTTACCAAATTGGACAAGGTGGGGAGGGTGTGTTAGCCACGTATTGGTCTAGGGGGAGGTGGAGAGGGGTAGTAGTGACATTTGGTCGTGCTGGACCAGAGAGAGGGGTGGTGGCATCATTGGTAAATAATGGGGGGACAAATGTTGTAAGATATTTGTGTTGTCTCTCTCTCTCTCTTAAGGGAAAGATGGGAAATGCTAATGTGGTTCTACAGGGCTGGTCGACCAGTGGGTTGTCTTGATGTTAAGGAGGGGCTTGATCAAGAATAGATGGAGAATGGGTGTGCTTAGAGTAGAAGTTTGCTTAATGGACCAATATTGATGTAATAGAGGTTTATGAAGGAAGTCCAAAATGTCACATTGTACCAGAGGAAAAACTGGTACTGGTAGATAGATGAGGTCAAGGTAGACTCCTAGGATTTATTTGGGATTTTTATGTGGAGTTTAAGTCCACCTAAATCCACATACTCAAAAAGGACAAAAGTGATTTATATAAGATTAATTGATTAATTCCCATTGGGCATGAAGGGATTTTGATGGGGAATGGTCCCAAATGTGATTGCACACTTAGGGGAATTTTCCCAAGATTTATGGGGGCAAAGAAGAAATTAAAACAATTATTATTCCAATTCAGCCATTTAAGAAAATGGGCAAAAAGAAATAATAAAGCTTCTCAAAAAATATTTATTTTTGGGCTGGAAAGATAGAATATGATATGTGGAACTCACATGAGTCAAGAGTTGGGGAAGTGGTTTGGTAAAAACTAAACTTTCTTTTAAGGAGGGAGTTTTGGAGATTTTGGCTATTTAAGAAATTAAAAAGTTTTGGGGCCATAAAAATTATGGATAATTCTTGATAAATATTGAGGATCAAAGTAGATGAGATAGGCAAGGTGTAGCAATCAATTGCAAACTTGAGTAATGAATTCCAAGTAGAAAAGGAATGAAAACCAAGAGTTGATGATCTAGGGTGGTGTTATTTTTATACCACCAAAACATGCTTGCATCTTGGAGCTCAGAGCTCACCTTGGTGCAAGGGATAGATGTATGGGTATACCAGGTCATATATATGACCATGGCAGGAGGAGTTTGAATTTATTGTAGTTGAGGTGATCTAGAAGTGATGGCCAACTTTGTTGAAAATAAAGCTGCCAAGCAATATGAGTCATGATGCGTCATAAACCATGAGGGTTTAAGCAGCACAAGGATCCACTTGGAGCAAGTGAAGTAGGTTCTGATAGAAATCAAAGAGTAGAACACAACCATGTAGAGAGTTGGTCCAAAGGAGGTTGTGTGAGGGTGTGAGCTTCTACCAAAGTAGGTATGATGACTAGTTTTGCAGGAAATGATATTTTCTTGTCTGCAAAATCATCATGGATCAGTGGGTTGGAGGGGGATATAACCAAGGGCCAATGTGGGCCTTGGTAGTCCCAAGGATGGTTAACAAGATGGTTCAAGTGCATTTTCAATAATGCACCTGGTTTGAGAAAAGGAGGCATTCAAAAGGGTGATGCTGAAACTGTTTTCCAGACTTAGCCAAATTTGGCAGTTTTTGAGGAATTTGACTAGAGTATGAGAGGGAAAGTTCTTGGAGGGGTTGCAAGGTATCAGAGCTTTAAACAGTGGTTGATAAATGTAGAGAGTATAAGAGATCCTTGCTTGATATTTGTCTTAAGGACTTGGAACATCTAGGATGGAAGTCCTCAGAATAGATCTGATTAAGGGTTTTAGGTGATCACCTTGTGGCTAGGGATCATAACAAGGTTTGCTTTCTTGCTTAGGGATTGATGATTGGGAAACATCTTGATCCTAGTGATGAGATCCTAGAGTGGCTCATACTACCTCCTGAGCAAACAAGTCAATCAGCAGATCAAAGCAACTCATCAGACAATAGATCAAGGCAACTCCTCTTATACTAAGCATAACCACTAAAGAGGTTACCATCAAGCCTAGCTTGGGGTAAGGTTGGGGCATTTTGAAGAGGTTGAGTTTTGAATAAGATGACGGTTCTTGGTATCTCTACCAAGAGTAGAATTCAAATGCTTAGAGCAAGAGTTTTGGGAAAACTAGAGGTAAGATTAGTTGAGTGTTCTATCTTGAAAACATAAGGAGATTGTATTCTATATCTCTCCATACTTTTGTTAATAGAGGCTACCAAAATAGTTTTCGTTACATCAGCATCTTGGCTCATGTTTGGACATGGCAAAATGTTTGAGAATATGTAAAGTAAGCCAAGATAGTTTTGGTTATTAGCTTTTGTCAACTGAGGGTGAGGTAGTGAATATCCTAAGATACACTTCCATAAGCACAAGTGCAAACAAACAACAGGAAAGTACTGCACTAAAACACAAGGAAAAAGTTTTTGTTCCCCTTGATTTTTGCATTCTAGAAAATAAATCAGGGTTGCTGAAATTGGGATGTTACAGCGGCGTGGCTATGTAGAAGCGGTGGTGCTGCTACGATGGAGAATCACAGCGATGAGGTACACCAACGGTGATGTAGCGCCTGAGCGAAAGCAATGACGGTGGCAGCGATGTTGTTGCACGGAAGGGGAGGAAGAATAAGAGGAAAATGTGTGCGCAGGTGGGGGAAATGACCAAGGGGTGTCCCTCACCCCCATTCAACCACGCCCCTAAATGGGGTAGTGGGATATGGCGGTGCGAGGAAGCCACATGGTGTGGCCGTGTATCCATCGGATCGACCAATCAGAAGCGAGCCACAGGAAGGGCCACAGGGTACAACTGATCCCACGACAGGACGTGGCATTGCGATTAACAAGGAGACATCCACGACGTGACGTTTACATCAGTTATCTTGACATTAAGCATAGTAACTGGCGCAGTAACTGGCGCATGCCCTCAAAATGAGGCAAAGCAATGATTACCCTCCATGTAGGATGTGGGGAAGCGTACGAGAGAAGGAAGGAATCTAAGGGATAACCCGGATAAAGAGAGAGCAACCTGGCCAACAAAGAAAAACTCGGAATGAGCCAAGGGAAATCAAGGAGAACAAAGTGAATAGTGAACATGCCGAATCAATGCATAACTCGGCAAGAAGAGCAAAGAACTTAGTAGGTTGAACCTGTTGTGGCCTTATCAACTGAAGTTGCTAAGACCACACTAGCTTCGGGGACTAATGTTGGGGGGTTACCCCCGGGTAGGGTCACTCTTGGGTATAAAGGCCATGTTAGCCGAGGTACGGCAACGTCAAAGCGCAAGCTGGCCGAGTCACCTCAAGGTAGGACAACTTATGGTAAGACCCGGCCCGAAGGATGTTCGTCTAACATTACCCCGACCGACATAAAGTGTAATTCGGCTAGCTCTTTGTAACTTGTTTGCAGGTACCCACATGGCCGAGTTAACCAGGCCTGAGCCGGGTTACCACTTGGCTTACAAGGGAAGGAAGGAATCTTCTTGGTCAAAGGTTTTCTCTCTCCACTATAGCGTGAGCGCAGCAGATAGAGGGATGGACCAGCGAGTTCGGGCCGACAAAGGTGAAGTTGCCCATGTCGGGTGATGTTGGCTATGTCGGATTACACCGCGCTGCAAAGGGGCTCAGAGAGGCTTACGCCCTGGGTCCAGATTAGTTTACACAGAGAAAAGAGGAGCACCGCTTCGGTACTTTGGGAATTCCACGTATGCCCTAATTTGTAACCTAGCCCCCCTATATAAGGAGGGAAGGATCTCCATAGAGAGGGTTGGCCATTTTTACCAAGGGAAAACCCTAGAGAGTTGTACGGGTAGTTGAGAAGTTCATCCTCTTCCTCCCCAAGAACAACTCAAGGAGCCCTTGTAATCCACCATTGATAAGAGAGAAATACAAACATCTGTGTGTGGAATCACCACACTATCCCTCCCTGGATACCTCTAGTGCTCATTGGCCCCATCTTTAGCCTATACATGGCATC
Source organism: Avena eriantha (assembly GCA_910589775.1). Taxonomy (NCBI): domain Eukaryota; kingdom Viridiplantae; phylum Streptophyta; class Magnoliopsida; order Poales; family Poaceae; genus Avena; species Avena eriantha. The sequence goes on along the minus strand of OU342744.1, from coordinate 414,024,014 downwards.
TACCGTGCCACCACCAGGACATCATGCTAAAAGGAAATAAAAAGGACACGTCTACAAGACTTTGTTTCTTCGTTTTACCTTAGTTTTCTGGGCCAATTTAGTTTAATTTATAATGGGTTGAATCAATGAATGGAGATAGGATAGGGTTGAAGAGCCACCTACAGCTGCACATCATACAGGATAAAATATAATAATAAGCATAGTCATGTGTAATGTTTGAACGAACGGAGATAATCTCTTGTGGGCAACACATCCTAATATACTAGAGCCCCCGTGATGCAGCGGGCATAGAAATAGTATTTCAATCCAACCGAGTTACACCGAAGCAACGGGCTACAGACGATTATTAAGTGCAAAACACAGATTAAAGCTTTAAGTGGTGATGTTGTTGTGATCCCGAATGGGTCGCTAAGCAAAGACCGTACTACCCTTTGTCACTGGGGTTCCTATGAGATTGCCACTAACCAAGTATCTCACCTCAAGCCTTTATCAATCTATGGGATCTTGGGTACCTACAAGTCCACAAATCAATACAAGAGACAAAGAAACAAAATATACAAATCTCAATTGCAAACAAAATACAATACTCCCATGAATTAGATGCACATAATTGCTGCGAGGTTTCTCCCCAACCCGCAGCCCGTGAGGACTACTCACTCATAACAAATAGATCGGAGATAGAAAACATCGTACACATACTTAGATTGAAATCAAATATTCTTACAATGGTCGCCAAATCGCAAGGAGATCTAAATTACAAAGCAATGGCTATGGCTAATGGAGGGGATGGGTGATGGAAGTGATGAACAATGGCGTCGATCTCCTTTGGTGGTGTTGTGATGTAATCTCAGAATGGTGGCTCTCTTGCCGACGGTTGGAGCCTCAAAATATATAGGTGCCTTCATGAAAGTCATAGAGTTTGACGAGATGAGGCCAACGCCACCTGGTACGGGCAGGCTCTGCCTGTACCAGTGGTCGTTAAGCTTGTTGATGCCTAGGAATGACTCCCCAATTACTTTGCTGTGTGGACTTCCTCAAAAACCTTCATTATGATTCCTGATTTTGCATTAAGCCGTGATTTCCTGCACAACATTATTCAAAGTAGGCTTTTGCATATCTTTGCAATTATTAGTCATTAGTGGCAAGGATTGAGAGTTTCTTGTCAATTGCTTGAACAAAAATAATGTTTAAATGCGTGCAAGATGGCTAATTTTGGAGTCATCAACTTCCCCAAAGCTCAAACCTTGATCGCCGTGAAGCAAGAAGAAACAAAAATAACTATAATGAATTCAGGTTTTAAACTTGAAACAATGAGAATGAGAATTCACTTACGGTTGGTAGTTGAAGGAATATGCCCGAGAGGCAATAATAAAATGGTTATTATCTTATTCCATGTTTATGATAAAAATTTATTTTTCATGCTATAATTGTATTAATTGGAAACGTTAATACATGTGTGTTTAATAAAAAAATACAAAGTTCCTAAATGCCTCTCGTATCAACTAGCTTGTTGATTAACAAGATGATCAAGGTTTCCTAATCATGGACATTGGATGTTGTTAATAATGAGGTCACATCATTGGTGGAATGATGTGATGAACATTCATCCGAAGTATAGCATTACGATCAAAGTCATTATGTTTATATTGCTATAACATCATACGATGTAATCCTAGTCCTTAGACCATGAGATCTTGTTAATCACTAACACCAGAAGAGTATCTTGATAACGCCAAACATCACACCGTAATAGGGTGACTATAAAGGTGGGTTCAGTGCTACGAAGGTGTTATGTAGAGGCTCATGGATCAAGAGTGGGATTTGTCCATCCCGATGACGGATAGATATACTTGGGGCCCTCTCGGTGATATCACATTGAAATAGCTTGCAAGCAAGTGATGTGATCACTAGAATGTTATATCACGCGAACGAGAAAAGAGTGCATGTCGGTAACGAGATAAAACTAGGTATTTGGATAACGATGACCGAATCTCGGACATGTAATATATCGTGAGACAAAGGGATTTATTTGCGACGTTAAAGGTTCACACGATCACAAGAGTCATCGTTGAATATGTGGGAGTCAGTACGGATCTCCAGGTCCCGCTGCTGATTATTGATTGGAGAGGGGTCTCGATCATGTCTACATTATTCGCGAACCGTAGGGTGAAGCACTTAAGGTATACCGACACCATTTGGAGCAAATATGTTTTAGATAAAGATTTAATATAGCACTAGAATCATTTCAATGGAACCGGAATTGTTTCGGGTGAAATTGCAGAAAATAGTTCTGCATGTGATATTGAAATGTTGAAGGGGGTTTTATGTGAATGTCTGTTAATTAAAGTAATTAACAAAATTCTGAATAAAATAAATAACATAGTTTTATTTAATGAGAGCTTGCATTAAATTTGGTGGAAATTTAATGCATGTGAGTGGAAGTGTGAGTGGACGCATATTTATGTGAGTGGAGAATCCACCACATGAATGATGGAAGAGGTGGGGGCACCACCATGGCTGCCACACCATGGCCCTTGGTTTCCCCCTCTTCACTATAAAAGGCCCCCTCTCCTCCTCACAAAGCACACCTCCTCGTGAAGGATCTCTCTCCCCCTCTAGTTATTCCCCATGGTCACAGATTACGAGATACATGTTCCTGGTGGCTTTATCTGGAAAGGAGTTGCTGCTTCCGCTGCTTTGCTGGAGCGAGGGACGGAGGTTGTCGGGGTACCGGACGTGTGTGCAATCACGGATGCACCGCTGCTTTGTGGTGCTGGACTTTGTGGTGCTGGACTTGCTGGAGCTAGATCTGATGGACGTGCTGGAGCTGGAACTGCTGGACTTCATCACGATCTTGAGATCGGCAAGTGTACGACTACATCATCCACAAGTTCCATCTTGTTAACAAAGCTTTGTTGTCTTCGAGGGTATGTTCTCTATGGATGTATATCCACCCGTTGCTTGTATCTAGTAGATGGATCTTGGTGTATACTAGTTCCCATCGTAGGAATTTTTTTGTTTTCTATGCTGCGAAACCAACAGTGGTATCAGAGCCTGATCTATGCGTAGGTGCTTTGCACGGGTAGTACACATATGTTTATATGTGGGCGATGATGATCATGTTATTGATTCTTTCATGTAGTTTGGATATTGGTGGCATAGTGGGATGAAGCGGCCCGGACAAACTTTACATGTCCTCGCACATGAGACCGGTTCGACGACTAACATGTAACTAGTTTTGCATAAGTGGCTAGCGGGTGTCTATCTCTCCTATTATAGTCAATATCTGATTTACAACGAGTTGCTAATAACTTAGTTATCATTGTTGTGGTTCCATGTTCGTAGGTAAGACTGGTTCTATCTCCGAAAGACCTAAGCCACGTAAAACTTGTAATGGATAAATTAGAGGCGTCTAGTTTAGATTGTTGCTGGGCTAGTATCAGGATATAGTAATGTTGTAAGTTGATGTATAAGTTGATACCCTTACAACACACCTAATGTGTAAGTTCCATAAACCTTGGCCTTACACACAAAGGAATGATAGAGATCATACCACGATGCACATGATAGTGATCAAATGCATGAACCTTATCATTCCAGTTTACACATATGATGTCTGCATCTTACATTGCTAGTTTGGCGTTTTAGTAGCATTATAAGATGATCCCTAATTTAGATATCAAGATAAAAATGTGTTCTCCCTTCCGTTTATGTTTCACCGCTTCAAGACATCACTTGATGATCGAGTGTACTTGAATCCACGATCATATTTCGGGTGTAAGATAGTTTTACACACGTGAGTACTAAGGTTCTTACTTGGTGATGGGGATATGCCGAACGGGGTATGCCCAGCTGGACGTTCTGATTGGGCCAAAGGCCTCACGAGTGGGCCTGCAGGACAGCGACTGGAACATGACTGAGAAGAAGGCCCAGCGAGTAGAGACTAGAGGCCCAGAAGCGTAGCTGAAGCCTACTCGGATTAGGTCAAAAGCCTCCAAATCCATAACTTGTTCGGTTGTATACTGTAAACCCTAGCGAGGTACCCTCTATATAAACCTCCCTAGGGTTCCTTGAGTACTTATGTTCGGTCATATATCCCCTCTAGCGACTCGCTGCTTAGACGCCGAGCTCGCCACCCCTGTAACTCGCTCTCCGCCAATACAATCTAGCAGGAGTAGGTCTTTACCCTTCGGGGGGCGAACCTGGGTAAACCCATGCGCATCCGCCCCCATCTCGCACCGCAGATGGCCGCCAGCTCTCGCCCCCAATACTATCAATCGCTACCCCTGGTAGCGACTTCCGTGGCCATTCCCACGACAGTGGCGCCCACCGTGGGGCCTGGCCAGTCTGGCCTAAGTTCTACGGCGAGACCCTACACACCAATCGATCGGTTGATCGCCACTAGCCGCATGATCGCGAGCGGCGAGATCTTGCAGATTTTGACTAGCAGCTACATCCCAGCGTCGCGCCTAATCACGCACAACGTAGTGATGCCGATCGACACCATCATCTTGTTCATTGGCTTCACCGACGCAGTCGACCTAGCGGGGACAATGATCGTCGATGGATCACCGCCACGCCGCAATCTGCTCTCGGAGGAGCAGGTCCACTCCATCAGCCGCCTCACCACCAAGTACAACTCGGCCGCCAGCAACGCGGTCGGGACTAACGCCGCCACAAACGACACGGCTCTCCACGACGACGCTAACTCCGCGACCGCTGCCTCAGTCGACAGATCCATCACCGCAGTGTCACGGGAGGACTCCATCATGTGGGTCTCCAACCCTGATGACTTCGAGGATCCCACCATCCTTGGGATCTTCAATTCCGACTCCGGCTCGGAGTCCACTGAGGACTTCCACGCCAGATCCAATCGCTTCAACGCAATCTACATGGCGGGCAGCACGACCGCCCCGCCAGATCCATTCTCCACACCAATCCTGCCAACCGCCACGGCCACGGAGGTGGAGGAAGCCTGCCTGCGACTGGAGCAGGCACATCGTAGGAAGCTAGCCGAGCGCGAGAAATTCTGCCTCGAGCGGGAAACAACGCAGGAGCTGTCACTCTACCATCAATGCCGCATCAGGACCCGCCTGAACTCCAACGTCCAGGGCTGTGTCCTAAACTTCAACAACGAAGTTGACCCCGCACGTGGAGCCGAGCACGAATACTGCGAGAACACGCTACCAGGCGGCAGCAACCAACCACCACCCGGCACACCAGTGATTGGGGCCCACCGCCACCAATTGGTTGCGCGCCCCCACCGGACCAGCCGCGAATCATCATCTCACCACATGCCCACGACGCCAACAGGATCCCACTATACTCAACTCCAATGAAAAACATCATCGCGGCCGACACCGCGGTCACCCACCTCGACATCCAAGGAGAGGGCACGCTGCAGATCTAGTATACTAAGTCCCTACTCGCTAGGGCCTTCGAGCAGCAAGCCATGGGGGTCGACCCACGGGGCGGATGTATCTCCGCTCATCGGCAAACATGGCAGCCTCAAGCACCGCCCCAACCATCGCCAACGATGTCACCTGCCCGCCACCCCAGCCCCTGACACACCAGCCACGGGCCGCCAACCCCGCGCTCTCCACCAACGAGGCACGGCCGGTGAACAACACGGTCGCCGCCAACAGGCAACCCATCGACGCCCGAACGCACATCATCAACAACCAGGCCTGGAGGGCGCGCCAGCCCAATGACTTGAGGGACACCCTCACGAACCGCGGTGACCTCAAACCCAGGGGCTCACTAAGTCGAGTTGGCCCCCAGTGCTTCGGGCAATTGATCCGAGGCGAGAAGTACCCCGCCAACTTCAAGGCGCCCAAGGAGATAGAAAAGTATGACCCCACATACGACCCAGCGGTGTGGCTAGACACATAACTCATGGCGATGGGAATCGCTAGTCACACCGACCATCTAGCTACTCGCTACCCCCCCTGATGATGGGGGGAGCGACCAAGAAATGGATCAACACCCTCCCACCAACTTAATCGACTCATGGGAGGAGATGCGGGACGCCTTCGTCAGGCACTTCGAGGGCTCCTACGCCCACGCCACCACCATTAAAGACCTGGAGGGATGCATCTAGGGGCAGCACGTCGACCTGCCGCTAGATCCAGAGGTGGCATGAACTATAGATCAACGCCTCCGACATTCACCCGGACATGGCGATCCACTACTTCAAGAACACATGCCGGTACAAACCCCTGGTCGCTAAGATCAAGAGGGTTTACGGACGCTTGACAACATGCCCGACCTCTTTGAAATCGCCATGCGGTACACGGAGGAGGACCCCAACCAGGACTCCGCTGACGTGTCGGGAGGAAGACGCCACACCGGCGGCCACGACAACGGGCAACAGCGCGACATGTGCTATAGCAACACGCGCCTCACCGGCAAGCGCCGCGGTGATGGGCGAGTCAACTTCGTCGCCAACACCGGCTACGGCTAACACGACCCAAAGAACTTCCGTCGTGATGGAGGAAATTATCGTGATAGCGGGAATTACCACGCCAACAACACGATGAGGCCGAAATTCGACCCTGCCGCCCTGCTCAACCAGCCCTATGTTTACCGCAGCAGGGAGGGGATGCCCGCCACCCACACTACCGTAGACTGCCACTCCCTCAAAGAGATTGAAAAGGCAAGGCAAGCATCGGACGACCCCAACAACAATCTGCCAAGGGACAACGGAAACGCTGGTGGCCTCGGCAATACCGCCGGATCGCTCCACACCTTCACCGGGCTCGGCACCAAGCGCGAGAAGAAGGTGCCTGACCGCGTAGTCATCGTCAATGCGGTGGCACAGGTCGACATCCCCCGCTTCCTCAACTGGTCCGAGCAAAGCATCACCTGGATTCGCTAGGACCACGCGCCTAGGATCAAGTACCCAGGGCGAGTCGCCCTGGTGGTCAGTCCCAAAGTGCTCGACTACTGGCTGCCCAAGACGCTGATGGACGGCAGGAGCTCCATCAACATGATGTACTTGGACATATTCAAGAGCCTCTAGCTCCCGGAGTCAGCGATCGAGCCAACCCTGACAACCTTCCACGACATCGTCTCCGGTCGGAAGGCATACCCGATTGGCAAAGTGATGCTGCCAGTCACCTTCGGCACACCATCAAACTACCACACCGAGCGAATCATTTTCGAGCTGGTGAACTTCCATAGGCCCTACCACTGCGTCCTGGGGACCCCACAGATGATGAAGCTCCTAGGGCCAAGCGGCATCAGCACCATCCACAGCGACCTCGACATGGCCGTGGAATGCGAGGACAAAGGCGCCGAGCTCGCCGATGCCGTCATCTCCACGAAGACCGACCACGCGGACGAGCTCACAAAATATGTGGGAAGCATCAACAAGGACGACCCCCACATCCTAAAGAAGCCAACCACTGCCAAATCCACTTTCAAGGCGACTATACACAACCGTACCATAGAGCTCGTCCCGGGGGACTCCAGCCAGGTAGTCACCATCGGGGCGCACATGAGCCCCGCGTAGGAAAGCGCGCTCATGGGGTTCCTACGAGAGAATCACGACATCTTTTCATGGAAACCATCCGACATGCCTGGTGTCCCGAAGGAACTCACTGAGCACAAACTCAATGCTGACCCCAAAATGTGACCAGTAAAGCAGTCGCTGCGGCCCTTCAATGAAGAGCGCCGCCGAGCAATCACCGAAGAAGTACATCGCCTACTAGCCACAGGCTTCATTTGGCCCATCTAGTACTCCAAGTGGTTGGTGGGCCCAGTCCTAGTTCTGAAAAAGAACAACACCTGGAGAATGTGTATCAACTACACCAACCTTAACCGCACCTGCCCGAAGGAAGAGTTCATCCTACCGCGCATCGACCAGATCATCGATTCGTCCACGAGATCGGAGTCGCTATGCTTCCTCGACGTGTATTCTGGCTACAACCATACCAAAATGGCGGTCAAGGACGAGGAGAAGACGACATTCATCACGCCATTCGGTGCCTTTTGCTACACGGCCATGATGTCCGGCCTCAAGAACACCGACACCACCTATCAAAGGTGCATGCAAGAATGCCTCGCGGACCAAATTGGCCGCCACATCCATGTCTACATCGATGACGTGGTGGTAAAATCCACCTGCCACGATGACCTGCTCTCCAACCTGGCCAAGACCTTCACAAATCTGTGGAGGTACAACATCAAGATCAAACCTGGAAAGTGCACCTTCGACGTCCCCACCGAACAACTCCTAGGGTATGTGGTCTCCAAGCGGGGAATCGAGGAAAACCCCACCAAGCGCGGATCGGGAAACCCGAGTGCCTGCGTGACGTCCAGAAGCTGGCTGGGCGAGTCGCGGCTGTAACACCCCAGCATTAGAGCTTAGCAATAAGCTGAACACAGGTGTGTGCATTGCATTCATGCATGGATAATCCGAATAAGTTTTGCGCTTTTAAATAAAACTTGTCAAAGTGATTGAAGCTTCTCTTAACTTGGTGGAACTGAAGTAGATCATCAAGTTGACTACGATAAGTTTCAATATGACCTTTGCTAAAGCCTTATCTCTGGGTAATATAATTTGATCTAAGGGTAGATCAAATGTAATAAAACTAAGTCACAACACACTACTTAATAAGGAGTACTTGATCTTATAGAGATCATTACATGGTATTCCATACCACAACTCAAGGATGAATACTTAATGTTCGAAAGCTGATATCAAGGTATTATCTACCACAAACCCTCAATACCAGGTCAAATATATAACTTAAGTAAATGGAACTTATAAAATTAAATCTTGAAACACTTGTTTGCCATAGTTACTTTTATCATGGGTACCATGGTAGTTCTTAAATATTAAGTCTTATTACACTTGTTTGCCCGTCCTCATCCCCATTTCCCATATATCTATTCCCCATTCCTTTCCTCTGGCCGAAAACCCTAGCTCTAAGCCGCCGTGTAGCACCACCGCTTTGGGTCTTCCCGTGCTCCATTCAGTATGCCCGCGTCTCCGCCTCGCCTTCCTAGGCCTCCTAGCCAAAGGAATCGTGTAGGGGAGCTTCCAATCGATGCCCACGACCGCTTCTTCCCGAACTCCGACCAAGCGCCACCAAGACCGTGCTATCGATTCTGATCTCCCTGGCCTCATCGACCTCCTCTACGCTCTCTATGTGAGCAAGCGCATCTTGTATTTCCCTCAGATCTTTCTCTCTCTCGCTGTACTTCGTCTACGACACGCGCCACTGTTAGCCGCCGCAAAAGATGGTCACCGGAGAGGCTCCGATGACCAAAAACGAGCGACGACACCACATTTAGGTTCCCCTCGACCCCCTCTATCGAGGGCACACCTCCGTTTGGCCTCGGAAGCAACACATCACCGAGTCCGTCCTCGACTAGGATGTGAATTCCCATTGCTGACGTTAACCTGACATCATGGTGACGTCATATATAGTGTTTCCCTTTATTATTTTGCAGTAATAATTTCAATAACGAATAAAATTCCTTTATGCTGAGTGGACACTGACATGGCGAATGGCCCACTAGTTAGTGGCTCTGTGTAGACTAAATTGGGTATAAAAGGTCTTTGTCTCGTGTGGCAGATGACGTGGCCACATGCCCACATGCTTGTGACTGTGTCTAGGGCTAGTGCTAGTTTAAAAAGTATTACCTGTTTAATAAATAAGTAATACATTATAAATTCAAATATAAATATAATTTCCAGAAATTACTAAAATTGGTAAATCTTATTAATTCAATATCTTTTGTTTTATAATTCAGAAAAATGTATATAATATATCAAAATACTCAGAAAATAAAATCTATAATTTAAATTTATTAACAAACATTATTGTGTTAACTATTTAAATAATTATTATTTAATAAAGATTTTAAAAGTAAAATAATTTGAAAATTCATATTTTAATATTGGTAAACAAGAAAAATATAAATAATATATCAAAATCTTAGAAAAACAAAATAAGGGCTTATAAATTTGTTTTATACATTTTTCTATCACTTAACTAATATTTATTATTTATTAAAGTGTTTATAAAGTGATAAAATTTGTAAAAAATCATATCTTATTATTTAAAAATCACAAAAATACTTATAATATACCAAAATGATCACAAAAATGAAATCTACACACTAAAAATATCAACTCTCACTTTTGAAGTCAAATAAAAGATAAAGGTCTAATAAATCTTATTTAAACCCTTTTCTTTTATTTAAATTCCTTAAAAATATATAATTCTTAGGCATTTACATATAAAATCTCTCATTGATTAATAATCTTGCTTAAGTTCTTACATATACCATGCTCCATTTGAATGCTTTAGTATTGTATGCTACTTGTATTTACATATTGTCTCACAAACCGTAACAAGAAGCACAAGTGTGAAACTGGTATAAAAGTGGAACATATTCCTAAGAACTCATCACTAGTTTCCAAACCCTAGATCAGATACGATTGTCTTAGATATTCGCATTTATCAATTTGCATTACATTACTTATGCACTATTGCATCTTGCTTCTTTAAACATTAGTCATTACCGGACCAATGATGTTGTTTACATAATTTGGATCTTCTATTGTCTTGAAGACCGTGAGTGCATAATCTTGCAATCACAAAAGGCAAGTTCACAACTTGATCATGTTCTTTGATTATTTTCTATGCTTGTAACTCAACTATGTCATCAACTGCATTCCAAAAAGGTCGCAAACACTATTTTCACAATTAACTAGAAATATCGGTTACTGATCTAGGGTGAACAGCAAATCTATCATAACTAACAATGGAAACGTCATTGTACAATAATGTATCATCTATGACTTAACAACCAATGTTGCTAGTGATTCTAGCATCGTATATTATGCGTCAACCATGAGATTTGGAATGGGACAGAAAAGTCAGCTATATCTTCTTCCTTTCGTATGGATGGATGATCTTATCGTGAGGCTGTTCATTTCTCGTGGAGTTCTAGACAATCCAGCACATGGGTGGGACCCCTTAGTTCCCCACGAGCTAGGTGTCTAGATTATCTGTGTAGGCTGTCTGGGTTGGAGTTCACCACAGCTGATGGTGATCGCCAGCCAGAGCTGCTTACAGAGTCTTTGGGAACTCATTAGGGTTGTACCTTGCCCGAAATTGAGCTTAACGGAGATGTAGTCAGCCCAGAGGATCGTGTCTTCATGCGGGGCCGCGAAGGGGGTAGTGATTAGCTTGGATCTTATGTTGGGCCTCAAACCATGGAAGTTTGAATGGGGACATACTCCCGACTATGCAACAAAGCTTAAGGTCTCTTGTGGGAAAAGTGACGAACCTCTGTAGATTGTAAGAATTGTGACATGTTACTCCCTGTTCCGGGAAGGAGCTTTGAACGCGGCAGGAAAGGAACCCCACGAAGGTTCTGGTCAACCTGTGAAGGCTGTCGGACATAGATTTCATAATAAAAGCAAACTTTAAAGAAATTTTTATAAAAACCTGCATTGCCTATGACCTATGGTCTATGGCTGTAGAGATAGTGCATTCTACACTCCTTTTTCGTGAACTTGCTGAGTATGCTCGTACTCAACCATACCTTTTTAACCCTTGCTAGGTTTTAAGCCATTGAAGACGGCGCCAACATCAATTTGTGCTCAAGAAACCATCATCGATAGCTCAAGTTCTTAAACAGAGTCAATGAAGTCAACATATACGTCAATCTAAGCGAAGACAAAGTTCTTAAGTAGATAGGAGTAGATTCTCTAGCCATAAAACCTACTTCTGCAGAGCATTGCAATAGCAGCAATTGCAAGCCAATTAGTTTGGATGCTAGTCTTAGTTACTAGATAGTTCTGTGTTATTTTTTCTTGTTCTTCTTTGTAAGAAGTTCTTTTTCTCTCTTTAATCTAGAGTGTTCTCTGGATGTTTTGTAAAGAGTCGAGTTGTAATATATAGTCATGTGTTGGACCTGTTGTGTTTTTGTTGTACCACTCTGAGGGATGTAATACTAGTGAACGGTGTTTCATTGGTGTTATGTCAACGACTATAGTGTACTACATCATGCAGTGGTATCCTGGGTCACCGCAGCTGGTCTTAGAGCATATGCTTTGACCTTAGGATTAAAACCCTTTTAGGAAGATCTTTAGGTTGGATAATGACTATAGGAGCCATTTTATCTAAACCAAGATTTGTGATGGATATCCACTTGAGGATAAACCTTGTCACACTTAAGTTGGATGTTTTTATCATCTTTCTTAAGGATTAGTTATATGTATTCTCTAGAGAAAGGTCATTTGAGTGTAGCTCTAAATGGATATAACACCACTAAGATATCTTAAGCAAGATAAAACATCAAAGAAGATTAGGACTAAGATTAGGATATCATTGAGTAGTATTAGTGATGGAGTCTAAAGCTGGAATCCCTATGAAGTAGCAGAACCTTATCATTAGTTGATACCACTATACCATCTCGGGTAGACTATTAGAGTATGTATAGATACAACCAGAAGTAAATCATGTGGCATTCACTTGAGAATTCCATGTGATGGAGTAGAATTTTGTGAAGAATCATTAATCAGAAGCTAAGAATAAGAGTCATCATGATGAGATTAGCTCTTTAATCATGATGACTAGGTAAATCTTAACAAGTTCGTGGTGATAATAGCTCCGAGACCATGATAAGTTTGTAATTAGGAATAGTACATAGGAAATAATCTTGTAGTAACAGTAAATAAATAATAGTGTAGGTCTATGATAGAAGTCATAGGGATTTTAATATTACGATAATTTTAGGATTAACATAGTGAATACAATTTTGTTAGTAGTTTTGAGAGATCATGTGAGGATAGTTTACGATAGAATGGTAAATTGGTAGTCTGTAGTAGTCCCAAATGAAAGAAAAGAGGTTAGTCAGAACCAAAGTGGACCACTTTGCTCAAAATTATCCAACTACAATTGGGTAGTTTGGGTAAATACCAAGACAAAGTATAGTTTGAACCCTAAGTGCTAAGTATCACAAAGTAAACCTATACTAGGAGGTGTCATATACTACACAACTACGCCTGAATTCTAGAGGTATTTTACTCAACTACTATATTCCGGGCTTAGAATAATGTGTGTTATATGTACCGCATTTGGATTCCTTGGTTTTTCTTAGATCTTCTGGATTAACTAGATCTGTACATGAAGTTTGACTTGATGTGCAAAAGAATGTTGCATCATCAAGTTATTACTTGATGTTATAGACCTAGATAGGAAGGGAATTTGTGTAAGGGAGTGACGAATTCCGAAGATCAAGATGAAGACTTGCACGAAGAAGGAAGCCAAATGCAAGGAGTATCAGCACTATTGTGAAGGATAGATCAATCTCAACTTCATATGAGCTAGCAATAAGAAGGAATATTAATGCAAAAAAGGTGTGGAACAATATGAAGGAATGAACTTAAGTTCACTCAAGATAGGTGATGTTGCTAAGAAGCCAATGAAGTAGTTGTACCAAGTTCATGGAAGTATCATGAATCAGTGCAAGGAATAAGCCTTGGAACAAAGGTGGTATTCAAGCTCTAGAAACTCAGAGAGAATGCCAATAAGAAGTAGAAAAAAATCATAGGGTAATCCATACACTTAGGAGGATTCACATCTGGTATCCGTAGCTGGTATCCTAGCGGTGTAGTGAATTAGGTCATCTTTGCATGACTTAAAGTGTATAAAACTTGGCCTAAGTTAAGTTAGACCTAAGGAGTATAGAATTTAAGCGAAACGACTTTCGAGACGCTTTGTGAAATCGGGCCTACCAAAGAGAAAATGTCCAAAAGGTTAAAAGTAAGACAAATAGTGTCGGAAGATTCATTTCGGAGATCCACAACTGTGTGGTTATACCATAGATTCTTTCATGAGACCTTATACAGATAAAGTATAAGCTGGACAGAGACTAATATCCTATCTATTGAGTTAATGGGTATTATATATGAAGTTTGAAGACTATTATGAAAACCCAAGGGAGAGAGTAAACAATAAACACTGAAGTGTTGTTATTTAACTTTCTGACTAAAAGTTGGAGAAGAAGTACTAAACTATGATGAGATTAAGCCTTATTCTCATAAGGTTATAAGAAGACATATGTATAAGAGTACTCTCTAGAGTATGTCCGGATGAATGATTGAAGTAAACTTAACTGTTTAACCCTAGTGGACTAGTTCTAAAAGAAACAGCTGGTAATTTGTCCTTAAGGAGGAGGGCCTACTAAAAAAGTCTAGTGTATAGTAGTAGGAAAATCGTATTGGAATGGACTAAATGTGTCCCAAACCAATCCTAAGTAAAACCTTAAAGACATAACCCTAGGGATTGTAGTAGAAGGGGTTATGCTCCATATTGGAAACGATAGTTGGAAGTTGCCAAGTATAAAGAGAATTCTAGGAAAAAGATCTGGATACGGGATACCGCAATTATTCCCATTGGTGATCACCATGGAGTTGACAAAGGTCGCGATCAATACAAGTCAACACCTCATTCCTAAATGTAAGAGAGTACAAACTTTGGGGACGAAGTTTATTTTAAGGGGGAGAGTCTGTAACACCCTAGCATTAAGAGCTTAGAAATAAGCTGAACACAGGTGTGTGCATTGCATTCATGCATATAAAATCTGAATAATTTTCGCGCTTTTAAATAAAACTTGTCAAAGTGATTTAAGCTTCTCTTAACTTGGTGGAACTAAAGTAGATCATCAAGTTGACTACGATAAGTTTCAATATGAACTTTGCTAAACCTTATCTCTAGGTAATATAATTTGATCTAAGGGTAGATCAAATGTAATAAAACTAAGTCACAACATACTACTTAATAAGGAGTACTTGATCTTATAGAGATCATTACATGGTATTCCATACCACAACTCAAGGATGAATACTTAATGTTCTAAAGCTGATATCAAGGTATTATCTACCACTAACCCTAAATACCATGTCAAGTATATAACTTAAGTAAAAGGAACTTATAAAATTAAATCTTGAAACACTTGTTTTCCATAGTTACTCTTATCATGGGTACCATGGTATTTCTTAAACATTAACTCTTACTACAAATAGGGTAGAAAGGGAAGTCAAACCAAGACCATCCATCACATAACCTTAGTGTCATGTTAATAGATGACAATCCTATTTAACCAAGTCCTAGAGTATATTGATCATTAATGTGTGTAACCAATTCTTGACCTAGCACTTATTGACTCATAGCCTTTGACCTATTATATTGACCTTTCAAAGATTTTAAGTAAATTAATCAGAAGGAGGAACTAGTTATAGTAGAGTGTGCCATCATCAATGGAATGAGATCATTAGTGGTGATCAAACCATTGGATGTTGGAGGAGTTAACTCACTCATGAGTTAACTAGAAGAAGTATTTAAACCCAAGAGTTTAGATAGTAATTGAGGAGCCATGAGAAATCTAGTAGTATTTGTGTATCAAATAATAATATTATTAAGCCAAGAAGGTATAAACCTAAAGTAAGTCTCCTTAACAAGATAAGCCTTATAAAAAGACTAGTACAAGTTTACTACTTAGTTAAGTATAGATCTGGATCAGACAATTAGAAGCCTAAGCTTTGCTTGATCAAAGGTTGGTGGTCATTATTCTCAAGACATTTGAGAATAGATGACCAGTTGAGGAAGAAGTGTTGAGAGTATACCACATAAGGCAAAACCTTAGTTAGATGAATCATCTAGCTTGATCCTGAGAAGTCAACCTAGGGTGTGATGAAGTATATAACATGAGTTGTAGGAGTAGTCTGAAGTATAATAGTTAACCAAGGTAATAAAAGAACAAACTTGTATTATGGGAGTAGTACCATACCTATTCTAGAGGATTGAAAGAACATGTGATATGGAGAGGATTGTAATCTTGCAAGCCTTAGAAGTAAATGCAAGGTAGATATGATGGACTTAGCAGTAGCTACATTGATAGGTGCATCAATGGTAGTTAATTAAGAGGAGTTATATACTAAGAGTAAGAATGGAGTATTGTTGGAGTGGCATGACCATGTCATCATATGATGATGGATATGGTGAAGTCAGATGATTGTCTTATTCAGGAAGATGTGATCTTTGTGAATAAGATAAGATAGATATATAGAGTATATTTAGGAAAGGAATTCCTTATCTCAAGATAAGCCTAGTGAGATATTAAGGTAAGGATTCATTAGAAGCCTTAACCAACAATATATCAAGCTATGACAAGACCCATGTCTACTTTATTATTCAAAACCCTAGAATCAAATGGATAGTGAAACCATTTCCTATTCCTAGGTAACTATTGAACAATACCACTTGGACAACTAAGGCATCCAAGAGGTAATTAGAGAACTAGGTGAGTGTTTTAGAAGCCTTGTCTACCTGATTGTCTTAAACCCTAATAAGAACCTACTCTCATAGGATTATTAAGATCACATTATGAAAGAAATCCCAATAACTCACTTTAAATTGAAAGGTTATTTAGGATCACCAAATATGATAGTAATATGTCTTAGCCTTAATAATAATCCATATCTTTAATTGAATATTAGGGATATTAAAACTGGGACAAGAGGGAGAACTCTCATGATCTGAATGTTTTTGGCCGTCAGATTATCGCATGGAATCTTTTCTAGCCGTCTAATGTGCCTGTGCTCCCAAACTGACCCGTTATCCCTAGGGGACATGTCTCTGTGCATCGAAGGGACATTATCAGGTGAATTGGGCCAAAAAAACGTTAGCAGCCCACTTTTGTAAAGTCCGATTGGTCTCTTCTACCGCATCGGCATGGGCGATTGCAGCGGAGGCATCGCGCCGGCGGTTGAAACGAGGAGTTAGTCCCCTCCAACGAGCTCCCCTTCCTAGCTCTCCATGCGACTGGAGAGGCGTGTGCTCTTTTCTCATCTCCTGTCGCGCCGTCTTTCATCTCCCGCCTTTCTCTTCTTCTTTTTCGCGAGTGATCTCCTACCTTTCTCAAAGTTAATCCCCCATGGACAGTGGAATCGGTTTTAAAAAGGTATGATCCATCCGGTCCTCTCTGATCTTTTTTCCCTGCTAAAACATTATTTCCTTCTAAGTTCTGTAACACAGCAGTCTAATTTCGATCCGCCGTAGGAAGCAATCCCTGGTGGTTGTTGTAGTAGAGGACGGGGGCACACAATGGTAGTTTGAAGTCAGTTCACTACTATCTTTCCTAGTATGATGCACATGATGAAGGGCTGCGCATGATATCTGAATTGTAGGTAAATTTTGTCTATTAGATTTTGCAAATGTCTGTCCCAAGGTGAAGGCTAGATAAAGTGATAGCGACATCGGTTGATATTGTTAATGAGATTTCTTTTTTTAAATAAGTAACAACTCTTGGGGTTTTAAAATCAAATCGCATAGCCTGGTGGATCTTTAAATTACATGATGACACAGGTCAAAGAGAACCAATATCGTTCTTCATCCTTACTAATGATCATGCTGGACATGCTGTGCCCGAAGCACTTACACAGACAATATCAATCGTTGCTACCATAATTATTAGGATGAATTCATCCAGCTGTTTGTTTGCTCTGTCCTAACATTTTCAGCCTTGATATAGTATCAATCCATTCATTGCCTAGAAGAGATTATGTGGAGTACATGGACAATATCAATCGTTCCTACCATAATTATTAGGATGAATTCATCCGGTTGTTTGTTTGCTCTGTCCTAACATTTTTAGCCTTGATATAGTATCAATCCATTCATTGCCTAGAAGAGATTATGTGGAGTACTTGTCATCTTTAGAAAGATAGTCCAATTGTTTTTATTTATGCTGCAGCCATCATCGAGGCTGGCATAATGGAGTTAATATGCTTGCATATAAACAAGCGACGGAAGAGAAGCTTTACAGAACTAACATTACAAATTATGCAGAGCAAGGTAATTTGATTGATAAGTTTTTCTCCTTCCATCATTCTTTGTTTTACCTAGCATTGAATTGATTTACATGAGATTGGGTGGCTCCCTGTGAGAGAAAGAATACTTTTCAATGCAATCTAAATGAAAGAAAGATATCAAATTGCATCCATATAATATTAAGGAAATTTTCTATCTTGCTATCTCAAAATAGATGGGCGCGGCAATGCGCGCCATCATGGTCTAGTGAGTTGTTAAACCCTCTCAAAACCCATATACCTATATTTTATTAAACCTTGGCATTTCCCCACCAGTGTTTATTATTGATTCATCATTACCTAACCAAAACTGTTATGTGGTAATTCTAAACTCTACAAACTAAGTAGAATTGGATTTGGCAAATCACCAAATAGGGAGAACCATGAAAATTAAATCACCCTATCATGAAACACAAGGATTAAAATCTTATTAATGTATATATATATAATTCATTATTGAAGATAAGTATTACTAAGATTTGGTACACATAAATATCCATCTTAAACCATCACTACTATATTCTTTTAGTGGAAGTGAAAGTCATTTAAAAAAAATCTTATTATAAAGAGTAAATCTCTAAAACCCTAATTCCTATTTGTATTTACTAATAAAAATAATCCTTTATATTGTCATGAATAGTGAAAATACTAAAAAGGAAAGCCAAGCCAATTAGTTACATTAATCATGTCAAACCCTTATTGATTCAATGAATGTTGGATATTTGAAACATTAAAAGGATTCAAATCAAGAGGAATATTCTAAAACAGAAATGGAAACAGAATAAAGAAAAAGAAAAACACTCCTAGCGGAACCGGCCCACGACCCAGAAAAGTTTCTCGCCTAATCAACGCACGCGAGCAGCAACAGTCAAAATCTACACACTCAGCCGTGACCCAGGAGACGCCCAACAGCAGCCCGTCTCATTTTCTCTCTCTCACTGACAGGTGGGACAGAAGTTGGAATGCGGGTTAATTCCTGAAAACTATAGGGGTTTTTTTGAAAAATTGCCACCATGGTGTTGCTCGATGCAGTTCGCCGGCGTCAGCAGAAATCGACCGCCACGATGATCGACACCGTCTTCCAGGGGGATAAGAACGCCACCACAGAGCCTGTGCCCGTCCTCATCCCCATTTCCCCTCTATCTATTCCCCATTCCTCTCCTCTGGCCAGAAACCCTAGCTCAAAGCCGTTATGTAGCACCACGGCTCTAGGTCTTGCCGTGCTCCGTTGAGTATGCCCGCGTCTCCGCCTTGCCTTCGTGAGCCTCCTAGCCAAAGGAATCGTGTAGGGGAGCTTCCAATCGATGCCCACGACCGCTTCTTCCCGAACTCCGACCAAGCGCCACCGAGACCGCGCCGTCGATTCTGATCTTCCCTGGCCTCATCGACCTCCTCTACGCGCTCCAGGTGAGAAAGCACATCTTGTAGTTCCCGTAGATCTTTCTCTCTCTCACTGTACTTCGTCCGCGACGCGTGCCACCGTCGTCCGCCGCAAAAGATGGTCACTGGAGAGGCTCCAATGACCAAAAATGAGTTTCGACACCACCTTTAGGTTCCCCTCGATCCCCTCTGTCGAGGGCACACCTCCGTTCGGCCTTGCAAGCAACACATCGCCGAGTCCGTCCTCGACTAAGATGGGAATTCCCATTGCTGACGTCAACCTGACGTCATGGTGACGTCATATATAGTTTTTCCCTTTATTCTTTTGCAGTAATAATTTCAATAATGAATAAAATTCCTTTTTGCTGAGTGGACACCGACGTGGCGAATGGCCCACTAGTCAGTGGCTCTGTGGTAACTAAATTGGGTATAAAAGGTCTATGTCCCTCGTGGCAGATGACGTGGCCACACGTCCACATGTCTGTGACTATGTCTAGGGCTAGTGCTAGTATAAAAAGTATTACTTATTTAATAAATAAGTAAAACATTATAAATTCAAATATAAATATAATTTCCAGAAATTAATAAAATTGGTAAATCTTATTAATTCAATATCTTTTATTTTATAATTCATAAAAATGTATATAATATATCAAAATACTCAGAAAAATAAAATCTATAATTTAAATGTATTAACAAACATTATTGTGTTAACTATTTAAATAATTATTATTTAATAAATATTTTAAAAGTAATAATAATTTGAAAATTCATATTTTAATATTGGTAAATAAGGAAAATATAAATGATATATCAAAAATCTTAGAAAAACAAAATAAAGACTTATAAATTTGTTTTATACATTTTTCTATCACTTAACTAATATTTATTATTTATTAAAGTAATTATAAAGTGATAAAATTTGTAAAAAATCATATCATATTATTTAAAAATCACAAAAATACTTATAATATACCAAAATGATCACAAAATGAAATCTACACACTAAAAATATCAACTCTCACTTTTGAAGTCAAATAAAAGATAAAGGTCTAATAAATCTTATTTAAACCCTTTTCTTTTATTTAAATTCCTTAAAATATATAATTCTTTACTATTGCCTTTAGCATTATTTCTTTAAAGTTGAAAAATGTAATAACAAGTTTAATTAATGTTTCATGAATTAAAAATTAAGTGTATTCTAATTTTGTCCATTATAAAATCATCAAAATAGTATATTGTTCATCACAAGAATCCTATCCACTTATAACTTCAATAAAATACCACCTCATTCAAGTAATAACATTTAAATTCTAACTTTGTGGAATGATAATAAGTAAACTATCTACAATGTGATGCCTTATTCAACACATGAAAATCCCCACCATTTATGTTGTGATTGTTTAATGTAGTACTATTTTTCCCTTTGATAATCCTACTTAAATAAGAAATCTTCAAGGTAATTCTTAAGAATTTACATATAAAATCTTTCGTGGATTAATAATCTTGCTTAAGTAATCTTTCAGATACCATGCTCCATCTGAATGCTTTAGTATTGTATAGTACTTGTTGTATTTACATATTGGCTCACACACTCTCACAAACCTTAACAAGAAGCACAATTGTGAAACTGGTATAAAGGTGGAACATATTCCTAAGAACTCATCACCAGTTTCCAAACTCTAGATCAAATACGATTGTCTCGGAGATTCGCATTTATCAGATTGCATTACATTACTTATGCATTATTGCATCTTGCTTCTTTAAACATTAGTCCTTACCGGACCAATGATGCTGTTTACAGAATTTGGATCTTCTATTGTCTTGAAGACCGTGAGTGCATAATCTTGCAATCACAAAAGGCAAGTTCACAACCTGCTCATGTCTGTGTCATCACCTACATTCCAAAAAGGTCGAAAACACTATGTTCACAATTAACTAGAAATATCGGTTATTGATCCAGGGTGATCAGCTAATCTATCATAACTGACTAGAAATGCCATTGTACAGTAATGTATCATCTAGGACTTACCAACCAATGTCGCTACTGTCTAGCGCCGTATATTATGCGTCAACCATGAGATTTGGAATGGGTCGGAGAAGTCAGCTATATCTTCTTCCTTTCGTATGGACGGATGACCTTATCATGAGGCTGTTGATTTCTCGTGGAGTTCTAGAGAATCCAACACATGGGTGGGACCCCTTAGTTCCCCGCGAGCTAGGTGTCTAGATTATCTGTGCAGGCTGTCTGGGTTGGAGTTCTCCATAGCTGATGGTGACCGCCAGCTAGAGCTGCTTACAGAGTCTTTGGGAACTCATTAGGCTTGTAGCTTGCCCGAAAGGGGGCTTAACGGAGATGTAGTCAACCCAGAGGATCGTGTCTTCATGCGGGGTCGCGAAGGTGGCGGTGATTGGCTTGGATCTTAAGTTGGGCCTCAAACCATGGAAGTTTGAACGGGGACATATTCCCGACTATGGAATAAAGATTAAGGTCTCTTGTGGGAAAAGTGACGCACCTCTGCAAAGTGTATGAATTGTGACATGTTACTCTCTGTTCTGGGAGGGAGCTACGAACGCGACAGGAAAGGAACCCCACGAAGGTTCTGGTCAACCTGTGAAGGCTGTCGGACATAGTTTTCAGAATAAAAGCAAACTTTGAAGAAATGTTTATGAAAACCTGCATTGCCTACGACCTATGGTCTATGGCTGTAGAGATAGTGCATCATACACTCCTTTTTAGTGAACTTGCTAAGTACGCTCGTACTCAACCGTACCTTCTTAACCCTTGATAGGTTTTAAGTCGTTGAAGACGGTGCCAACATCAATTTCCGCTCAAGAAACCATCATCGACAGCTCAAGTTCTTCAACAGAGTCAATGAAGTCAACATATATGTAAACCGAAGCGAAGACAAAATTCTTAAGTAGATAGGAGTAGATTCTCTAGCCATAAAACCTACTTCTGTAGAGCATTGCAATAGCAGCAATTGCAATCCAATTAGTTTAGATGCTAGCTTAGTTACTAGATAGTTCTGAGTTATTATTTCTGGTTCTTTGTAAGAAGCTCTTTCTCTCTCTTTAAACTAGAGTGTTCTCTGGATCTTTTGTAAAGAGTTGAGTTGTAATCTATAGTCATGTCTTGGACCTGCTGTGTTTCTGTTGTACCACTCTAAGGGATGTAATACTAGTGAACGGTGTTTCATTGGTGTTATGTCAACGACTATAGTGTACTACATCATGCAGTGGTATGCTGGGTCACCGCATCATCTCTCAGTCGCTTCATTCCCCGGCTCGGCAAGAAGCCAATGCCCCTCTACTGCCTGATGCGCAAGAACCCCACGTTCCAATGGGACTCAGAAGCAGACAACACACTCAAGGCACTCAAACAAGTGCTACTCGCGGCTTTACTACTCGCCGCCCCCAATCGACAAAGAGCCAATGCTCGTCTACGTCGCAGCTTCCACTCGAGTCGTCAGCACCGTGATGGTCGTCGAACGGCTAGAAGAGGGCAAGGAGCGCCCCGTACAACGCCCTGTCTACTACATCAGCGAGGTCCTGACGGACTCAAGGCAGCGCTACCCGCAGTACCAGAAACTGGTATACGCGGTATTCCGAGCCCTGCTACGACTCGCCCACTACTTCCAGGAGTACCCAATCACGGTCGTCTCCTTCGTGCCACTACAAGACATCATCCGCAACCGCGAGGCGACTAGGCGAGTCGCCAAGTGGGGTGTCGAAATCGGCGTCCATAACATCAAATACAAACCACGCAAAGTGATCAAATTGCAAGCCTTGGCCGATTTCCTCACCGATTGGGAAGAAGCGCAGCAACCAGAGAAGCTCCCATACCTTCACTACTGGTTGCTCCACTTCGACGGTTCCAAGAACGCCGATGGCGCCGGGGTTAGGGTCATACTGACCTCCCCCAAGGAAGACAAGCTCCGCTACGTGCTTCACCTCGACTTCAAGCCCAGCACCAACAACATGGCCGAGTACGAGGCCCTCCTTCACGGCATGCGGGCCGCTAAGGAGATGAACGTCAATCACCTACGGTGCTACGGTGACTCCGACCTGGTTGCCGGCCAAGTTGCCGGGACCTGCGATGTCGTTTCCCCGACAATGATAGCATACCGCCAAGCGGTAGACCAGCTAGGAGGGAAGTATACCGGCTACTCAGACGAGTGGATTAACATGCGAAAAATGAGGAGGCAGATACCCTCTCCCGTATCAGGTCGGCCAGGCAAACGCCACCCATAGGAGTCTTCCTCGACATCATCCACAAACCTTCAATTTCCCGCCCAAGGAGATCGACATCGGGATACCACTGCAGCCCGAGCCCGCCCTAGTCAACATGGTCATGGAGCCCAGCGACTGGACCACACAATACGTCGCCTTCCTCTAACACAAGGTCCTTCCAAGAAATGAGACACAGGCATGAATGATCGCGCGCTGTTGCAAATCCTTCGTCATCATAAACAACGAGCTCCACAAACACAGTGTGACCAGCGTGTTTTAGCGCTGCGTACAACGAGAAGAAGGACGCAATATCCTCCAAGACATCCACGTCGGCGACTGCGACCATCACATTCATGCCAGGTCGCTGGTCGCCAAAGCCATGTGACACGGCTTCTACTGGCTCACTGCGCACGCCGACGCCATCGACATCGTCCAACAATGCGTCGGGTGCCAGAAGTACGCCAACCAGACGCATCTCCCTGGTTCGGCACTCAAGACAATCCCCATCACCTGGTCATTCGCCTTATGGGGCATGGACATGGTTGGCCCGTTCAAGAAGGCTCCATCCGGCTTCACCCACCTCCTGGTTGCGGGCGATAAGTTCACCAAGTGGGTCTAAGACAAACCGATCAAGAAGTGCGACGGCAAGACCACCACCAAGTCCCTCCGCGAGCTCATTTACCAGTACGGCTCCCCACACATCATCATAACAAACAACAACACCAACTTCGCCAAGGGCGCCATGGCAGAATTTTGTGAGGAGCACAACATACGACTTCACCTCGCCTCAGTCTGCCAGCCGGAGTCGAACGGACAAGCGGAACACACTAATCAAAGTGTCCTCCATGGCCTCAAACCGCGACTCCAGGTGCCCCTCGAGCGAAGCCCAGGATGCTGGGTCGAAGAGCTCCTCTCCGTAGTTTGGGGAATCCGCACCTCCGTCAACCAGTCCACGAGGTTCACGCCCTTCTTCATGGTGTACGACGCCGAGCCGAAATGCCAACTGACCTAGAGCACGACTCACCTCGGGTCGCCAACTATGTTGAGGTGACAAACGAGATTGCCAGCCAATACATAATCAACCAGCTCGACGAGGCACGCGACCTAGCTCGCTCTCGCACCACCATCTACCAGTAGGGACTCCGCCGCTACCATAGCCGCCGAGTCCGGACCCGCACCTTCCAGGAAGGCAACCTGATCCTACGACTGGTCCAGGACAAGAAGGGCATGCACAAGCTTTCTCCCCTTGGGAGGGGCCAGTCGCCATAGGGCGTGTCCTTGGCAACGACGCCTACTACCTCATCGACATATGAGGCGATGGCCAACTCGAGGCCGGGAGGCCATGGAATGTAAACCTCCTCTGAAAGTTCTATACATAGAACTAAAACTTGTACTCAGTGGCTATGTAATGAAATCATTTTGAATCGCACAAATTGTGTCTACTCGCCATCTCCTTGTGCCACTCGCACTTGTACGTTTAGAATATGCTACTTACGGAAGTCAACCCTTGGTTGCGCGATCGGCACGGCTAAGTAGTGCAACTCAAGGGCACCGAAGATATTTGGTCCTTGTGTCGTCCACAAACATGCCACCCCGGAGCCTCCATCAGAGTCGCCTCGCTCGACTGGCCTACCAGGCCAAGACGATCGATAAACGCTTCTCACAGCGACCTGTCCTCCCCATCCTCGTGCAAAGCGACTCGAACGGTTAAGTACCACGCACGGGGACTTTACAGACAAGAAACCTCACGCGGCTCAGGAACACACCAAGTAAGAGAGCTGCCTTGGACTCTCCATGCGACTGGCTTTCCAACCTAGGGGAGAGACATGTTATAAACAACGCATCAGATCCTCACCTACAATATGCGTACGACTAGAACAGCTAAGTACCACGCTCAGGGACTCGGCTAAACCGACCCTATTCGCGCCGAGGAAAACAGCTAAGTACAGAACCCCTTCGGAGCCGCAAGGTGATTGGCCCCATACGCCATCACAAATTAGCACCAATCATAATAAAAATTCAAAGCAAACACACCTGCACTTCAACGAGGTAAACCCCACTAAAGGGAGGACGCGCTCAGGGACTCGCCCACAGAAAAATCAACATCATACATGTTTAACCATGCATTAAGAGTCGATTGGCTCCTCTTACTTCCATACATAAATATTGTTCACATTAAAAAAGTGGCCACTCGGCATAATTTACAAAATCCCCTTAGGGAAGTGACTCATTTTGCAGGCTCTGACAAGGAAACGCCGCCATCACCCTTGACCAGTATATACGGCTCCCATGGGTTCGTTGGGTACGTCGTCAGCGACTTCAACAGCGTCGACCGGAAGGGCTTCTTCGAATTCAGGTCCCGGTGCTCCGGCTCAGGGTTGCCCGGTGCCACCATCGTATCCTGGTAGGGTAATAGATCCCCCATTGCCAATACCCGCTCCGCGAACGGGGCAGCCTTGGCAGTCAACTTCAGGACCTCCGAGATCTCCACCGAGCCACTCGCAGATGGATAGCCACTAGTAACATCATCAAGGTCGAAGTTGTGGGAGAAATGAGCGAGCCCAAGGCTCAACGCCGTGGCAGCCCCGCGCCTGAAGGCCGACCATGCCATCCACTCGACAAAGGCATGCGCCTCCTCCAGATAGCGCCAGACTTCAGTCAACCCACTAGGAATAACCTCGGTGGCGGACATACCTTGGAGCATGGCCTGGACGCACAAAGCTGAGGCGGTGGCCGCGTTCACCACTACAGTCACGCATTGCGAGGCATCGTAGTTCTGCACCACCGGGTTGATTTGACCTATCAAAGCTGAAACATCAGGAACCCAACATCACTACGGACCACCCTGCTCCGGGACTCGCCGCACACAAGAAAGATAAGAAGGGACACTTACCAAGGAGCTAACGACAGTTCTCCGTCACATGCTTTTCAAGGGCACCGAGGTTACCCTGCAACCCAAGGATAACCGAGTCGGCGGCCTTCCGTTCCTCCTATGCCGCGATGACTGCGGCCTTGGCCCTCTCTTCTGAAGAGATCATCGACGCCTTCGCCTCCTCCAGTTCCTTCACCAGCGAGTCAATCCGCCCCTTCACTGCATCTAGTTCAATAGCCGGGACATACCCCTCACAGGCCTTGGCAATAGCAGCCGGAAGACCATCTACAAAGCAAGAGCAACACAAGCCAGTCTTGTGTAAGCACCAACAGCTTGAGGTCACCAAGCAGAACAACAACTCACCAATAGTTTCCTGGAGTCGTCGGTTGGCCTCCTGTGTCACGCGCATGTCACGCTCCAGGCGTTCCTTCGTGGCTTGCCGATTAGACGATTCCCTCCGCAGCCCCTGTGAATAGAACAAACATTCAGCAACCGGACGATTACAATTTTAAGTGCCTAGCCGCTGAAATTCAGCAACTAGACACTCGAGGACTAGACGACTACAATTTTAAGTGCCTAGCCGCTGGAATTCAGCGACTGGACACTCAGGGACTGGACGACTACAATTTTAAGTGCCTAACCACTGAAATTCAGCGACTAGCTCAGGGACTGGCGACTAGAAGAATTTCAGTGCCCAACCGCTGAAATTCAGCGATCAGGCACTCGGGGACTGGACATATTGAATGGTGGCACCAAGCATGCCATGAAGTTCGCTGGCGTCCGCTGAAGGAACCACAAAGGACGTGCGCCCACGACGAGGCCCAACATCTCCATCAATGATCTCTGGCATCTGCGGAGAGTGGTTCTCCGCCACGAACAGGAACCCCTTCGCCATGAAGTGCAGAAACAATGCAGCCACCCTCGTCGTAGCGCTAGTTGGTGGGGCCAGTGGTTCTGTCGATGGAACCCCCTGGCTGGCTCTGATTAGACGACCGTCACCTCCTCGGCATGGGCAGCAGGGTCATCCTCCCCCGCGTTGTCCCCTATCACAGCATCGATGACATCTCCTCTTTTCTTCTTCTTCATGCCTTCAGCGGGCGCGACCTCCATAACATGCTTCCTTTTGCTGGAGGCGTCGGCCTCTTCCTCTACGGCGACGACTGCAGAATCTTAGCCACCATAGGGTGACCTATCTTCTTGGCACCAGACATATGAAATATCCAAGATCAGCAAAGGAATCATGCAAAGAGAACATCCAAGAACGGAAACGAGAACACTAGACTCACTTGGCGACCGGAAGAACACAAAGCCCCGTGCTGATGTGGGCAGGCTTATCCAGCTCCGGACCGAGCTTGCATGAGATCCCCTTCTCAAAGATGCTTGCGGCCCATGACACCGCGGGCTTCTTCGATGATGAAGCTACAGTTGCAGGGATCTCTGTCCCGGACGACGCGGTCATCCCCCCAGCTGTGGCGACCTTGACGCCGTAGTTTCAGCGGCACTTGGTTTCGACGCAGCTGGGACTGTTGGCGTGATCGCCGCGAGCGGAACCTCCACCTCCACCGTGGCGTCCACAACTTTCGGTCCCATCATCGGAGTCATACCCTCCGGGATCTCGGGCGAGGTCTTGGTCACATCGACGTCGGACTCGTTGTCTGACCCAAATGCCATCACCGACCTAGGTGGCGACACCGGCTTCGGAGCTGGCTTATTCGCGGGCGACTTCAGCTTTTGCGTGCGTTTCGCCGGCATGGCCGTTCGCCGTGAACTATGCTCCTGCAAGATTTCATTGTCTTCATCACATTCTTCAAGACTACAACTCGCCTTGATCTCGCGTTGCTTCTGCATGTGAGTCTTGCGGGCCGTGGGCACTAGGGGAGGAACCTCCCTCTCTTCCTCTTCACTCTCGAAGGATTCCCCTTCGGTCCCCTCCTCGAGTTCTTTGGGAACCTCTTCATCGAGTGGGGGAGCCAGTTTTCGAGGACCTGAAACAACTAAGAATGGGCAAGAAAGAGTGGTCTGATTAGGGGCCACGAGGGAACATTACAAGCTGCGGTTTCAAATTGCCCCGCGAAAGGTCATGACTGAAGACAAAGGTAACGATAGCGGCCTACCGTAGGAGCCTCATTCTTCTCAGGCACATATGGGGCGAGCCCGACCGACGTGGTGGTAAACTTCGCGTCGGTGATCTTCTTCAAGGCAGCTTTGTAGTCTGCAGCGTCCCACGACTCCTTGCTGGTCCGGGAAGGATCATTCTTCCCGGTGTATTCATACATCTAGTGGGGACGGGTCGCCAATGGGACCAAGCGCCGCTCGAGCCAGCAGTTGTATAAATTGATCATCAACAACCCCTTGTCCTTCAACACTTGGATCTGGTCCATCATCTCCGTGACGGCCATCCTATGATTGTTGGGGAGCCTGGCCGCTATCAGCCGGCGAGGTTCGCTCCTTTCCGCGACATACTCGGGAAGCGCCACTTCGCCGGAGGGTATGGTTTCCTTCACATAAAACCAACTCTTCTTCCACTCGCTCGCGGCCATCTTCGGCAGCAAGAGCTTGAAGAAATTTTCCTTTGGCTTCAGCTAGAATGTGATGCCGCCTACCGCCAAGACAGGACCGCGGGATCCATCGCGCCCAATACGGCCGTGGAATAGCTCCAGCCACAACAGGAAGTAGGGGCAGCATCCAAGATAACACTCGCAAAAGGCAAAAAAGATTGCCAACTAATCGATACTATGCATACCAAGATCTGACGGCTTGATCGCGTAGTACGCGCAGAATCACCAGAAGAAGATGGAGGTGGGAAACCCCAGGCCCCTCTCCAAATGGCTCGGGAAGCAGATGAATTCGCCAGCGCATGGCTTCGGCTCGATCTCGGAGGGCACGGGAATTTTCCAATTCCCCTTGCGGAGGACCCCTGCATCCTCAAAGGATTTGAGCTACGTCGTGGTGCACTTGGATTTCCCCCATATATCTTTCGGAGGCGCCATCGAGGGAGAAACAGGGTCGCTCGGTCCGGGAATCTGGATCGGGAAGAGACAGAGAGAATGGGACGCACGAAAGTGAGGAATGCGGAAGAGGATCTACAGGAATTTTCTGTCACTCTCCTTATGAAGAAGAGCTACCCGCTAATCTTGGGTAGCCGTTACCCGCGATAATTATGCCGAAGTTACCGTTGGATTACCCAACGGCTAGTTTGACCGAGCTGACGGTCCAACTTCTTCCACTCGACTCGCCGGCAGGTACGCCCTGTCTAATCGACAGGGGCAGCGATTCGAGTGAGAATATGTTTGCCAAAGCCGCGACTGGAAACCGGGTGGAAAATTTGCTCCATTCTCGACAGAGTCCATCACCGATTCAACTGGGCGTCCAAATTGTACTTGCCTACTCTGACTGCCAAATGAACACCTGCGCTGAATCGATGATGGTCTCGGGGACTACTGATGGGGATATGCCGAACGGGCTATGCCCAACATGACGTTCCGATTGGGACAAAGGCCTCACGAGTGGGCCTGTAGGACGGCGACTGGAACATGACTAAGAAGAAGGCCCGACGACTAGAGACTAGAGGCCCAGAAGCGTAGCTGAAGCCTAGTTGGATTAGGTCAAAAGCCTCCAAACCCAAAACTTGTTCGTTGGTATACTATAAACCCTAGCGAGGTACCCTCTATATAAACCTCCCTAGGGTTACTTGAGTACTTACGGTCGGTCATATACCCCCTCTAGCGACTCGCTGCTTAGACGCCGAGCTCACCACCCCTGTAACTCGCTCTTCGCCAATACAATCTAGCAGGAGTAGGTCTTTACCCTCCTATGGGCCAAACCTAGGTAAACCCATGCGCATCCGCCCCCATCTCGCACCGCAGATGGCCACCAGCTCTCGCCCCCAATACTATCAATCGCTACTCCTGGTAGCAACTGCCGTGGCCATTCCCACGACACTTGGTGAGCCTAGCATGTACATACATGGCTTCGGAACACGGACCAAAAGGTTAAGCATGAGTCATTTAGTTGATATGATGCCCATATTGATGCTCGCCTTTGAAGTTGCACCAACTCACGTGATGATTGGACTTGGTGTAGTGGATTTGGTTCATGTAATCACCAAAAATACACGAGGGACGTCGTTTTTGAGTGGGAGTTCATTTCTAATTCGGATTAGTCGAACACAATTTGTCATAAACTAAATCGAAGTGAATTTGTTGTAGTCATTGGCATCTTTTTACTACCTTATGCTTAGTTTTAATTGAGATAATAGAACTATAGAATTCTAGATATTTACTTTACGAACTAGTATCGTATTGTTCTGAATGTCAATTTTAGAAGTCCTATGGCAAACTTTCAGCAAACTCTATTTACTCCATGAAGTTTAATAAGTAATACTAAATGGAGAGTAAGAATTCCAATGTTAGTATCTAAAGTATCATTTTTGTCTCCATGATTCTTGATATTCAAAATTTAATTTTAATATCGAGGTTATCTAGGAGCTGAAAGAATTGTTTCAGAAGCCATCATGCGTGGAAGATATTTTGATATCTTAAACAATGTTTATGGTTGCAATATGATAGAGTATAATTTGGAAAAATACATGTTCTCACATTGTATGAGAACTTGCGAATGTTGGAGATGCTAGACGTCCTAATCTCCCAAACAGGTTTTGGGAACTGACATTATACTCACGATTCGTCCTTATAAGCCATAGTAGCTTGATAATGAAAGTTGTCATGATAAGGATGAATAGAAGATGTAAGTAAAATGTTTACTACACTAAAATATTACTAAAGTATGGATTTTTGAAAGAGCACCAAACATTTGATGATGGTGATCTACTTCAAAGTGCAAGTCTAAAGGTATTACTATTTTACTATACATGCTTTGGACTATGTGTCATATGTATGGCTCCACTGTTGATGTTGGTAGATTCTTTTAAAAGGAAAAGAAAATGCTGAAAGAAAATCTATAAAATATTTGGCAAAAAATAAAAACTGGTAATGTCCAACTAAGATATATAGATGATATACATGTTATGGTTGTATTCTTTGCTTGTTAAACAATGTGGTTCTTGGGTATTAGATACCGAATTGGTTGGTATGAAATATCATACAAAACGACGCAATTCATGAACTACAATGGCCTAAGTAACTAGCAAAATAATATGTGATGGTGTTCATCGAAAACAAATAAAGTGTTATTGTATTTCTCGCTAACATCAGAGCTTTCCTTCAAGATTTGTTTAAATAATTGTTATTTTGTTCCGGTATTATGAGACCATTGGTTGTTCAAATGATTACCGTATTCAATAAAAGATGGATGAACTTTTACAAGTCTAGTTGGAGAAATCATGTCCATAAAACTTATGCTAAAATATCACAAGACAAATGATTGAAAGATCACTTACAAAGTTACATCACCGTTTAAATTATATTGGAAAGAAAATAGGAAGAAACTCCATGTTGATCGATTTTTGGAGTCTTTTGATTTTTGATCAATTGATGCTTATGAAACTTTCCCCGAGATAATTGAAACTCCGTTCATAGGCCGAAGAGGAACGGATGACTAACATATTGGAAATTGTGCATGATGATGTGCATACTCCATTATATGTAGCCTTGTGCGGTGCATCTTTTGACTTCATATGCTTTCTCCAGAAATTAGAGTGAATATATCTATATATTTACTTATTAAGGAAGAAGTATGAAACATTTGAAAATTGTTCAAAGACTTTCAAGATGAAATGAAAAATCATTGTAACAAGAAAATAAAGATTTTATGATCTAATCATAAAGTAAGATATTTGAGTTATAGGTTTAGCAAAACACCTAAGATTTCAGGAATTGTTCCATGAAATTTGCATTTCCCGATAAACCACAGGAGTATGGTATGTTCGAGAGATCAAATCAAACCTTGTTTGACAAGGTAAGATCAAAGGTGTAATTTATAAAACTGCCATTATGTTTTAAAGATTAAATATTTAGATACTACCGCTTTTACACTGAAAATAGCACCATTGTGATCCGTTGAAATGACACCATATGAATTATGGTTTGGGATAAAACCCGAATTGTATTTAAAAAAAATGGTATGCTATGCATAAGTAAATGTTTACAACCAAAGTTAGATAAGCATGTCTTTTTAGGTTATCCCAAAGAATTTATTGGGTATTCCTCCATAAGACCGAGAACAAAAGAGTTTGTCACTTGGAACATTAAGTTTCTTGAGAAAGAATTTTTCGCGAAAAGTTAAGTGGGAGGACAATAGAACTTTGATAAGGTTATTGAACCTTAGCTATATGTGCTAGTAGCACAGTACCGAAAAGTGTTCCAGTGTCAGCCACAATGCTCCTGGCTCCCGTGATTACAAAGGTTGTGATCTTGGAGATTAGAGTTCCTATTTGAACCATATGCATCAAGCAACAACCAAATAATGAGATTTGATAAACAAGTCGTTATTGTTTTGACAATAATGAACCGACTGCATGCAAATAAGCAATGATGGGCCCTGACTCCATAGAATGACTAGAAGTCATAAAATCCGTGATAGTTTCTATACATGAGAAATCAAGCTTTTGAACTTGGAAGACCCTCCAAAAAGGCATGAAGCCTATCAGTCGTGTTTGGATCTATAAAGAAATAGACATGGATGTTTCACATCTATGAAATAATCGACATGTCGAAAAGGAATTTACGACTATGTTCAAGGAGTTGACTATGATAATACTTGATCTTTCATAGCAATATTTAGTCTTGACGGATTAATGTAGCAACCACTACATATAATTTGGTATATGGTAGTTGAATAAACAAAACAATGTTCTTCTAATAGAATGGTTACCTAGGACGTGTACAAGACAAGGTCCGAAGGGTTTTGTTCATTCAAAGGGTGCTAAAAGGGCATGCAAACTTCAATGGTTGAAGTGATCATAGCAGAGTTGGAATCTTACCCATGATGAAAATGTTAAGGGAGTTTAATTTCATCGAAGACGATGAAGATTCTTGCATTTGCAAGAAATTAAGTGGGAGCGCTGAGACATATTTCTAATGCATTATGTAGAGTACATATTGTTGATTAGAAATGATGTATCTTTTATTGACACGGGTTAAGAATTTCATTAAAATTAGATTTTGATGAAAGACTTGGGGAAAACCAGAATATTCGGCATCAATGTCTATATGGATAGATTGAGGCGCTAATATGGTTGTGCCAGACGTACATATATGAGATATTGAAAAGGGTTCAATATGGAAACAACAAGAAATGTTCTTGCTGCATGGAAAGGATTGTATCAAGGTTCAAGTGTTTCAACACTTGGTGAGTAAAATCACATGAAGATTTTGATCAATAATACCATGATATGTGTAAGATCTCACCATGATAAGGTAAGATCCCTGTGATTGCAGTGCTAGTCCCTGGATCGAAATGCTAGCACCCACAGTTTAACATGAAGTACATAGAAACAAAGGTCATTATTACATCGCACATCCAGGAGTCTAATAGTTCTTACAACTCACTTAGCCCAAGGCTAAGACACAAGTTCACATAACATATAATAATAGAGTCCTTAGTCTTCATGTGCCACAGGCAAGCATGTCGAGTGTAGACTCGCAACCCTACTCATCATCAGAGTAACCTGCAACATAATAAGTTACAGCCACGAGGGTCAATACATTTGGAATTGTATTGGCAAGTGATACTAAAGTTACTTAGTATAATCCAACAACTACATGAATATATGACTAAGTGGGGTTATGGCTGGCTTTGCTAAAATAGTTTAACTTATAGTTTTTGTAGAAGTTTTTCATTCAAGCTATAAGGCACCAATGATAAGACATCACTGAACCTTTATCCATGTTCACCCACAAGTTTTAACTTAGAGAAATTTGGATGAGGAGATTATTGAACCACTTCACTGTCTTG
Organism: Avena eriantha; assembly: GCA_910589775.1. Lineage (NCBI taxonomy): Eukaryota > Viridiplantae > Streptophyta > Magnoliopsida > Poales > Poaceae > Avena > Avena eriantha. Next base: position 413,989,719 of record OU342744.1, on the reverse strand, counting down.
AGGCTCAGAAGTTGTCCATAACCGGGGACACGGCTAAGTACTTAGTTTTACCCTCTCGAGAGGTGGTGCACTTTCCCCACAAGACTCGACATGCATCGAGACAAGACCTTTCAAAAGCAATCCCTCATACCACCACGGACGCGTTCCATCCTATCATCACTACCACCCTCTGTCCGCCAGGCTGAGTTCTTGCAACTTAGTTGGTCAAGGCAGAGCCCATATGCCATGTGGTTGCACTGGAAGCTTCATGACAAGAATGTCTCCAATCTCTTTATTCCTGGGTGGCCATCCACAAGTGTGATACACCAGATGACCATAGACATGGCCCCTGAGTAACCACTCAACATAATCCGAGCAAGTCCCAATCCACCCAGGTGTTTCATTAATAATAGTTGTTTTCTTAGTTAAACAAAAATAATATCATTCCACATTATCTTGATATGTATTTTCCACCCACAAATTCTACTAGCATAGCTAAGCATTTTAGCATACAAAGTCCTTTGACTAGTGGACACTACCAAGGTATAATCTATATAGCATAGCATAGTATAGCAATATAGGAATAATTCTATCATATCAAGATCTACCAAAATATCAATAGTGCAATAGTGAAAATAATAGGACATGGGATGAAATATCACTTGCCTTGGTAGCTAGGGGAATAGGTACAATCCTCACAGCAACAAACTTCACAATCCACACAATCTACACAAGATCAATACAACAATAATAATTCAATCAATAAAACATTACAAAAACATGAATGCATGCAACATGCAAAGATATGATCACAACTCCATAATTTACAAAGTCTATAGTACTGAGGATGGAATACCTCATCTAAATGCATAAGAAATAATCAAAAATAATCTATAGAACAATTTTTGTGAATAAAATACTTCTAAAAAGGTTCTGTCTATAATTCCATTTTTCCAGAGGCAAAAGTGTGAAACAAGGCCTCCATAATAAAGGTCTCATTTTTCTGAATCCATAGACACCAAATTTGTATTTTTCTGATTTGTGGAACAAAAGTTATTGGATTTCCAAGTTAAATACTTAATCAGTCTATTTTCTAACTAAACCGAAATAGTCTGGCGACGTGGCGTTTTCCTATTGGCTGATACCGGTTCGGCCGGATCGACTGCTGCGAGCCGTCAGATTTAAGTGACATTGGATGGATCAGATCAGCCGTACCCTTTCGTTTAATTGATCTAATCTTAACCGCTAGGATCTGATCAAAGGGCTGCTAAGCATCTCGCCGGAGTCTAGCGGTGTTAACGACGGCGCGCGGCGGAGGAGCGTCGGCCGATGGGGTTCTGGCGACTCTACAAGGGCTGGGAGACCGTGGACACGTACCAGAGGCCAGGGAGGTCGCGGCGGTCTCGATGGAGGTTACTGCGGTGCGGGGGTGCTCGGGCTTGGCCTGGATCCTTCGCCGGAATTGCGGTTGCCGGCAGAACTCACAGCTCAACGACGGAGACAAAGACCTGGGGCTCAAACCAACTGGCAAAGAGGTCAGCGAGGTGCGCAAGCGTCTGCACAACCTAGTAAAGACCAAAAAGGGGCGGCGGGAACCCTACCTTTGCCGGAGAAAGCGACTGACGGTGGCGGCAGAGGGAGTTCGCCGGAATTGGCCGTGTCGTCGACCTGGGGCAAAAGAAATCGCGTGGCTCGGTCAGTAGGTGCGCCAGGAGATGGGGAAATAGATGGGACCAAGGGGAGGGCGCCGGGCGGCCTAGGCTCACCGGAATCGTCACCGGAGTTCGTCGGACTGCGGCGGTTCGAGCTCGGAATTAGGGGAGCCTGGGGGCTCTCTAGGGGTGGCGACTGGGGGAAAATGACGAGGAGGAGGTGAGGATTAAGTAGGAGCATTCATCAGGGAGAATCACTGCGAGAAACGACCAGAAATCAATCGTTTTGAAAACGGCTGAGATGCGAGGGGTTTGCTCGACGGCGCGGTTGAAGACGACGGGGTGGGGGGTGACGTGGCGTGGGGCCAGCTTGTCAGCGAGAGGGAGTAGCCAGGGGCGTGGTAAGAAAGGGGGAAAGAGGCGAAACGCCGGGTGGGCTTAATGGGCCAGGTTGGGCCAGATTGCTACAGCTGCTGCTGTTTGAATTTCCCTCCTTTTCTTTTTCTAATTCAGTTTTTTCCCAAAACTTTTGATTTAAAGGTTCAAATTGATTCGAATCAATTTGTGAAAATTTGTAAAAACTCAAACTAGGTTTTTAGGGTATTATAAAACATATTTACCTACTATTTTAATCCAAAGTACTCACTTGGACTTAATAGGTGATGTAGCATTTTCTTTGGTTCCACTTTCATAAATTCCTAACCATGGCCCAAAATTGCACCAGATTTTTGGAGGACATTCTAAATGCAATGCAAAAACATGCCATGATGATATGAGTGCAATGATGATGATTTCAGATGAAATTTTGGGATGTTACAAATTCTAACCCCCTTAAGATGTATCTCGCCCTCGAGATTCAGGTTGGCTAGCAAATAGGTGAGGGTGATCTCTCCGAAGTTCATCTTCTCGCTCCCAGGTTGCTTCTGATTCGGTGTGATGGTTCCACTGCACTTTGCAGAATTTGATGGTCTTGGTACGGGTAGTTCTTTCTGCAGTCTCCAGAATCTTAATAGGTTTCTCTTCATAAGTGAGATCATTATCTAGCTGAACTTCCTCCAATGGTATAGTGTCTTTCAACGAAGTTTCTTCCATCTCTGGGTGACACTTTTTCAGCTGACTAACATGGAATACATTGTGAACTGCTGACAAAGATTCTGGTAATTCTATCTCATATGCTACTTCTCCTTGGCGACTCAAAATCTTGAAAGGCCCTACATAGCGTGGTGCTAGTTTCCCTTTGATTCCAAATCTCTTCACACCACGAAGTGGTGATACCCTGAGATAAGCTCTATCACCAACCTCGTAGGTAACCTCTCTACGTTTTGGATCAGCATAGCTCTTTTGCCGAGATTGAGCTACCTTTAGCCTATCTCTTACCATCTTGACTTTCTCCTCGGCCTCTTTGATTAGGTCTGGTCCGAACAAGTTTCTTTCTCCTACTCCATTCCATAGCAATGGTGTAGTACACTTCCTTCCATAAAGGAATTCAAATGGAGCCATTTCTATGCTCGACTGATAACTGTTATTGTAAGAAAACTCTACGTACGGTAGACTTTCGTCCCAACTGGATCCATAATCCAACGCACATGCTCTTAGCATATCCTCTAATATTTGATTGGTCCTTTCTGTCTGTCCATCTATTTGCAGATGAAATGCAGTGCTGAATTCTAACCGAGTTCCTAGTGACTCGTGAAGTGAACTGAGTTCCTCTGTCGGACATGATACTTTTAGGTACCCCATGCAAACATACGATTCTATTCATGTAAATCTTGGCTAGTTTTGCACTTGTATAAGTGGTCTTCACTGGTATGAAATGGGCCACTTTTGTCAAGCGATCAACGATAACCCATATGGAATCGTATCCAGACCTAGTCCTTGGCAGTCCAGTGATGAAATCCATACCGATTTTATCCAATTTCCAATCAGGTATTGGTAGCGGTTGCAATAGTCTTGCCGGTTTTTGATGTTCTGCCTTTACACGACTACACACGTCGCATAGAGCAATATGTTCTGCTATATCTTTCTTTAGATTATTCCACCAAAATCTTCCCTTAACATCCATATACATCTTGGTGTTGCCAGGGTGAATTGAATATGGTGAATTGTGAGCTTCTCGTAAGATCAACTTCTTAAGTTCCGGATCCTGTGGAACACAGATACGTTTTTCATACCATAAGATTCCTTGTTCATCTACATGGAATCCTTTTGCCTTTCCTTCACTAACTTTACTTTTGATTTCATCCATTTCTTTGTCCAACTTTTGGGCCTCTTGAATTCTATCCATTAGTGTGGGCTGCACCTCCAAGGATGCAAGGTACCCTTCAGGCACAATTTCGAGTCTTAGCTCTCTAAATTGGGCACACAACTCCTCCGGCAATTCTCCTTTGTTGAGGCCATTCACATAGACTTTGCGGCTTAATGCATCGACTACAACATTTGCCTTTCCAGGATGGTATTGTAAACTTAAGTCATAGTCCTTGATGAGTTCTAGCCATCTTCTTTGTCTTATGTTGAGCTCTTTCTGTGTAAAAATATACTTCAAACTCTTGTGATCGGTAAACATCTCACAACGTTTTCCCATAAGATAATGCCTCCATGTTTTTAGTGCATGCACAACTGATGCCAACTCTAGATCATGAGTAGGATAATTTACTTCATGATTTTTGAGTTGCCTTGATGCATAAGCTACAACTTTACCTTGTTGCATCAGTACACCTCCCAGTCCTTGGTGAGATGCATCACAATAGACTTGAAAATCTTTCTCAAGATCTGGCAAACATAACACTAGTGCTGACACAAGTCTCTTTTTCAATTCCTGAAAGCTGGTTTCACAAGCTTCTGTCCAAATAAACTTATTCTCCTTCTTCAGCAGATTAGTCATGGGCTTTGCAATCTTAGAGAAATTCTCAATGAACCTTCGATAATATCCTGCCAGACCAAGGAAACTACGGACTTCTTTAACTGATTTAGGAGGTTCCCATTCTGTCACAGCTGCCACCTTTGCTGGATCAACAGCTATACCGTTTCTAGATACTATGTGCCCAAGAAAACCCACTTCGTTCAGCCAGAATTCACATTTAAACTTGGCATAAAGTTTATGTTCCCATAGTTTCTCTAGAATCAGGCGTAGATGTTCCTCATGTTCTTTGTTGCTTTTGGAATATACCAATATATCATCGATGAATACCACTACGAACTTGTCAAGGAATTCCATGAATACTTTATTCATCATGTTCATGAAATAGGCTGGTGCATTAGTTAATCCAAACGGCATCACTGTATATTCATACAACCCGTATCTAGTGGTGAATGCAGTCTTGGGTATGTCATGTTCTCTAATCTTGAGTTGAAAGTATCCTGATCGGAGATCGATTTTTGAGAACACACATGCACCCTCTAATTGATCGAAGAGATCATTTATTCTAGGCAGGGGGTACTTATTATTTATGGTCACTTCATTAAGTGAACGATAATCTATGCATAGTCTTTGGCTTTGGTCCTTCTTTTCAACAAACAAAACCGGTGCTCCCCAGGATGATGAACTTGGTTGGATAAATCCCTTTTCTAGTTGTTCTCCTAATTGCTTCTTAAGTTCTTTTAACTCGTCAACTGACATCTTATAAGGTCTCTTTGTTATAGGTCCTGTTCCTGGCAGTAGGTCTATTAGAAACTCTACATCCCTATCTGGTGGCATGCCAGGTAATTCTTCGGGAAACACATCGGGTATTCCTTCACTATTGGCACACTGTCTAGGCTAACTCCCTTAAGAGAATTAACCTTGCTCCCCTTGGGTTCAAAGTTAGACTTGAACCTGATCCTTTTCTTTTCTGGGGTGGTGAGCATAACAGTTTGCTTGGCACAATCAATCACTCCTTCATAACGGGTCAACCAGTCCATTCCTAATATGACATCTAATCCTTGGGACTCTAGGATTATTAAACTAATCGGGAACTTGTGTTTTCCAATTTCTAGGATGATCTGTCGGCAACCTGAATTTACTATCATTTCTCCAGCCGGAGAACTTACCTTAATAGGACATCCAATAGTTTTAGTGGTGAGTCCTTTTTTGATTACAAATGCTCTTGAAATGAATGAATGCGATGCGCCAGTATCGAAAAGGATAAGTGCGGAAAAGGCATTAATTTTGAACTTACCGATCACGGCATCAGATCCTTCTTGGATTTCCTCCACATTAATTTGATTCACATGGCCCTTTTGGAATGGGTTTGGCTTAGGCCCATCAGTCTTCTTACACTTGAAACATTCCACCTGACTGATGTCTTTCTTCGCTGGCTGACTGTAACGGTTCTGACCATTTTGGTTCCCATGGCCATGATTATTGTGATTGTTCCTAAATCCACTTTTGTTGTGCCCACGATGATTGTTTCCATCATGGTTGTGGTTGTTGTTACGATGGTTATTATGATTCCCATTCTTGTGGAATCCTGAGCTCCCACTTCCTTCACCATGAGGGCGCTTGTGAGGAGATCCTGATCCAAACTTATCGAAATGGTGCTTCCTCTTTCTACCCTCCACTAGCTTCATCTTGTTTTCCAGGATAGTAGATTTATCACATAAAGATTGATAAGTTGGAACATATGCGACAAATAGTTGCATAGAAATTTCATCATTTAGCCCATCTAGGAATTTCTCCTTCCTCTTTGCATCAGTGTCAACATCGTCGGGTGCATAACGTGACAAATTATTGAACTCTTCAATGTATTTAGAGATGCTATGGTGGCGTTGCTTGAGGTTATGGAACTCCTTTTTGTTCAATCCCATTATTCCAGTAGAGATGTGAGTGGTGCGAAACCCATCTTCAAACATTGCCCAAGTCACCTCCTCAATAGGGTGGGTAATTTGGAAATTATCCCACCAAGCAGCTGCATGACCTTCCAACAAGTGTGCTGCAAATCTGACTTTTTCAGCATCTGTGCACCCAACCGTGACTAGTTCCTTATTCACAGAGTGTAACCAATCATTTGCTACCACGGGGTCTGAGGTACCTGAGAACTTGGTAGGTCTCAGCCTTAGAAATCTGGTCAGCATATCCAAAGGTGGTGGATTGTTCTGGTTGTTATTGTTATTATTGTTGTTCTGGTTCTGGTTCGCCATGAATTGAGTCATCATTTGCATCAATTGGGTCTGTGCAGCCATCATCTGCTACATTCCATTGTCGTTGTAATGGTTATCCTCGTTGTTGCGTCGGGGAGGCATCTGTGGGTTTAGTAAGGGTAAGTAATGATAGATAACCCAAATAAAACAACAATTCAGACAAACAAGCACATGCAAGTTCCAACATCACAACAATAACAGAGTCTGCAAAGATAACATACTAGCATAGTCACCCACAAGTCGGTATGACTTATGCAACTCAAAAATAATAAACGAAAGGTAGATGGAACAGTATCACTACTCCTCCATGTCGACTTCCTCCTCCACTAGAGCAAGTCCTACTGATGCGAATCCTGCCTTGTATTCCTCCAAGCTGGTAGTCAGAGCATCGATCTTCGTCTGTAGCTCTCTCTTCTGTGTGCGTAGCCTCTCTATCACCTCGTGATCCGCTTCCAGCTCAATGTTCTGTAGCTCTAACTCGGTCTCCAAGTCTCTAATCTTCTTGTTCTTCTCCTGAACTCTTTTCTCTTGGTTCTTAAATTTCTTATCTTGGTCTTCAAACTTCTTCTCCATTTCCTTGATTCGATTTTCCTGTTCCTGGAAGTCCTTGTCCTTCTCCTTGAGTTGGACTCGTAGTTCATCGTTGCTAAGCATCACATTAGTCCTATCAGTATCAAGGTGTCTAATGAGGCTCTCTAAGTCCTAGAGGTAGTGTCGTACGGGCTTGATAGACTCCTTAGTGGCCTCGTCCAACACAATAGGCTCTCCTTCCTCGTCGCGCCTCCCAAAGAAATGGAAGTAGTGGCTCTTGATCTCAGATGAGTGACGTCCACATAGGCATCCCAACAGCTCCTCCATAGCGACGTCAAGGCCCCTCTCCATGTCATCATGGCGTATCTTAAAGGTAATCTCCCCAGTTTGGGGCTCTATCTCACGTCCTGGCTGAGTAACTTTGAATCCCCATAAGTCCTTCCTCTGAAACTTCCGCAGCTGAAGTCCCTAAATGGTAGGGATTGGAAGAGCGAGCACTTGGACTAGCTCCAATAGGCGAGTCCCCTCGAAATCCTTGGCCACGCTGTAGACAAAATTCGGCATCTTTTGCATAGTATGGAGAAAATTAGTAACACAATAGAGAAAGAAAATACAAGTCACAAAATAAAAGAGAATTCAACCAACAAAACATTCCAAGTAGCAATACATTAATTCAACTTAAGCACTCAAGGTTCCAGACATAACTTTATTTTTGCCATACCACATAGGTTGGTATGGTCGAGATACTAACGTGATAAAATGCCAAGAGTGGTGGTCCAACTAATATCTCACTCCTTCTTAACCAAGGTGGCAATCAGGGCATCCTTGGCAGAAATCTGCTTGTCTTGGTCACATAGCTCCAATGCTAGGCCTGTGATATCCTTACTTAGGCGTTTCACAGTGGCCTTTGAGTCTTGGGCAAGACGCTTCTCCTTCTTGAGATCCTCCTGAGTATTGAGCATTCTATACTTGAGTCTCTCCCCAAGTTCCTCAATAGCTCTCCATGCAGCATTCCTTGCAGAGTCAAAGAATGACGGGTGCATCTCAGAGTTGGTGAACATGCAAAATCCCGTACTCTTGGGATCGTCCTCCTTGTTCTTGTACAAGTGGACTTGCACCCACCAATACTCTTGTCCTTCATCTATCACAGGAAATCCCTTGTACACGGCTTCACCATTCATCCCCAAGCCAAGCATGAGATTCTTGAGCACATTGGGGAATTCTGTCTCGCACTCCAAGGTCATAGTCATCAGTGGTCCCTTCTTGACAGATTCATTGATGGTGGACATCTACAAAAATAGATGAGAAGGATGATTAAGAAAAGTTTTACGAGATGAAAAGACAAGTGTAAAGTTGGAATATAGAGTTTTCATAAGGGTTTTCCTTAGTCTAATCCATTCTAGGGTCACGATCCTACAGGCAACACAGTGCTCTGATACCATCTGTAAGATCTCACCATGACAAGGTAAGATCCCTGTGATTGCAGTGCTAGTCCCTGGATCGAAATGCTAGCACCCACAGTTTAAGATGAAGTACACAGAAACAAAGGTCATTATTACATCGCACATCCAGGAGTATAGTAGTTCTTACAACTCACTTAGCCCAAGGCTAAGACACAAGTTCACATAACATATAATAATAGAGTCCTTAGTCTTCATGTGCCACAGGCAAGCATGTCGAGTGTAGACTCGCAACCTACTCATCATCAGAGTAACCTGCAACATAATAAGTTACAGCCACGAGGGTCAATACATTTGGAATTGTATTGGCAAGTGATACTAAAGTTACTTAGTATAATCCAACAACTACATGAATATATGACTAAGTGGGGTTATGGCTGGCTTTGCTAAAATAGTTTAACTTATAGTTTTTGTAGAGGTTTTTCATTCAAGCTATAAGGCACCAAGGATAAGACATCACCGAACCTTTATCCCTGTTCACCCACAAGTTTTAACTTAGAGAAATTTGGATGAGGAGATTATTGAACTACTTCACTGTCTTGAGGCTCAGAAGTTGTCCATAACCGGGGACACGGCTAAGTACTTAGTTTTACCCTCTCGAGAGGTGGTGCACTTTCCCCACAAGACTCGACATGCATCGAGACAAGACCTTTCAGAAGCAATCCCTCATACCACCACGGACGCGTTCCATCCTATCATCACTACCACCCTCTGTCCGCCAGGCTGAGTTCTTGCAACTTAGTTGGTCAAGGCAGAGCCCATATGCCATGTGATTGCACTGGAAGCTTCATGACAAGAATGTCTCCAATCTCTTTATTCCTGGGTGGCCATCCACAAGTGTGATACACCAGCTGACCATAGACATGGCCCCTGAGTAACGACTCAACATAATACGAGCAAGTCCCAATCCACCCAGGTGTTTCATTAATAATAGTTGTTTTCTTAGTTAAACAAAAATAATATCATTCCACATTATCTCGATATGTATTTTCCACCCACAAATTCTACTAGCATAGCTAAGCATTTTAGCATACAAAGTCCTTTGACTAGTGGACACTACCAAGATATAATCTATATAGCATACCATAGTATAGCAATATAGGAATAATTCTATCATATCAAGATCTACCAAAATATCAATAGTGCAATAGTGAAAATAATAGGACATGGGATGAAATATCACTTGCCTTGGTAGCTAGGGCAATAGGTACAATCCTCACAACAACAAACTTCACAATCCACACAATCTACACAAGATCAATACAACAATAATAATTCAATCAATAAAACATTACAAAAAGATGACTGCATGCAACATGCAAAGATATGATCACAACTCCATAATTTACAAAGTCTATAGTACTGAGGATGTAATACCTCATCTAAATGCATAAGAAATAATCAAAAATAATCTATAGAACAATTTTTGTGAATAAAATACTTCTAAAAAGGTTCTGTCTATAATTCCATTTTTCTAGAGGCAAAAGTGTGAAACAAGGCCTCCATAATAAAGGTCTCATTTTTCTGAATCCATAGACACCAAATTTGTATTTTTCTGATTTGTGGAACAAAAGTTATTGGATTTCCAAGTTAAATACTTAATCAGTCTATTTTCTAACTAAACCGAAATAGTCTGGCGACGTGGCGTTTTCCTATTGGCTGATACCGGTTCGGCCGGATCGACTGCTGCGAGCCGTCAGATTTAAGTGACGTTGGACGGATCAGATCAGCCGTACCCTTTCATTTAAGTGATCTAATCTTAACCGCTAGGATCTGATCGAATGGCTGCTAAGCATCTCGCCGGAGTCTGGCGGTGCGAACGACGGCGCGTGGCGGCGGAGCGTCGGCCGATGGGGTTCTGGCAACTCTACGAGGGCTGGGAGATCGTGGACACGTACCAGAGGTCAGGGAGGTCGTGGCGGTCTCGATGGAGGTTACTGCGGTGCGAGGGGGTGCTTGGGCTTGGCCTTGATCCTTCGCCGAAGTTGCGGTTGCCGGCAGAACTCACAGCTCAACAACGGAGACGAAGACCTAGGGCTCAAACCAACCGGCAAAGAGGTCAGCGAGGTGCGCAAGCGTCTGCACGACCTAGTAAAGACCAAAAAGGGGCGGCCGGAACCCTACCTTTGCCGGAGAAAGCGACTGACGGTGGCGGCAGAGGGAGTTCACCCGAATTGTCCGTGTCGTCGACCTGGGGCAAAAGAAATCGCGTGGCTCGGTCAGTAGGTGCGCCAGGAGATGGGGAAATAGATGGGACCAAGGGGAGGGTGCCGGGCGGCCTGGGCTCACCGGAATCGTCGCCGGAGTTCGTCGGACTGCGGCGGTTCGAGCTCGGAATTAGGGGAGCCTGGGGGATCTCTAGGGGTGGCGACTGGGGGAAAATGACGAGGAGGGGGTGAGGATTAAGTAGGAGCATTCATCGGGGAGAATCACTGCAAGAAACGGCCGGAAATCAATCGTTTTGAAAACGGCTGAGACGGGGGGGTTTGCTCGACGGCGCGGTTGAAGACGACAGGGTGGGGGGTGACGTGGCGTGGGGCCAGCTTGTCAGGGAGAGGGAGTAGCCAGGGGCGCGGTAAGAAAGGGGGAAAGAGGGGAAACGCCGGGTGGGCTTAATGGGCCAGAATGCTACAGCTGCTGCTGTTTGAATTTCCCTCCTTTTCTTTTTCTAATTCAGTTTTTTCCCAAAACTTTTGATTTAAAGGTTCAAACTGATTCGAATCAATTTGTGAAAATTTGTAAAAACTCAAACTAGGTTTTTAGGGTATTATAAAACATATTTACCTACTATTTTAATCCAAAGTACTCACTTGGACTTAATAGGTGATGTAGCATTTTGTTTGGTTCCACTTTCATAAATTCCTAACCATGGCCCAAAATTGCACCAGATTTTTGGAGGACATTCTAAATGCAATGCAAAAACATGCCATGATGATATGAGTGCAATGATGATGATTTCAGATGAAATTTTGGGATGTTACAATATGTATATCCAGATATGTCCAATGCTCTAAATGTTATGAGCATATACCAGAATGATTCATATGATGATCATTGACAATAGTAAAGATATTCTTATGAGCTTTGGAAGAACAAAGAATATATCATGTATAAGTGACAAATAGTTGATAGTAGTTCATTGTAATATGTTACATTGATACTAGTTTGTCACAAGATACAAATTAAATTTATCTCAATTTAAACTATGGGTTGCACAACATTATGGAAAGGAAATTCCATCATGGATTTGGATGAGTTAGAAAGTTAAGACATTGGGACATATACTACAAACAAAAGGCTAAGTATATGACTGCCATAGTAGTAGCAAAGGAGGGCATTTGTGTCAAGTAGTTTGTTATCAAACTAGGTGTGGTTCATAGTGGGATAATACAATAAAGATATATTGTACGACAATATTATCGACATGATTTAACCCAAAGGAACTAAAGGTCTCACAAAAGGACTAAATTTATACAATGCCATCTCATTAGAGAATGAGTGATGCGTAGAGACGCAAAGACATGCAAATACACAGGGACCTAAAAGTGCCCAATCCAGAGATTATGTTAACCACTAGCAAGCGCGTATATTCAACACTTAGGTGTTGTATATACAAGTTTACAAACTAGATTATTGACTCTAGTGCAAGTGTGAGACTGAAGGGAATATGCCTGAGAGGCAATAATAAAATGGTTATTATCTTATTCCATGTTTATGATAAATGTTTATTTTGCATGCTATAATTGTATTAATTGGAAATGTTAATAAATGTGTGCTTAGTAAACAAAATACAAAGTTCCTAGTAATGCCTCTCATATAAACTAGCTTATTGATTTTCAAGATGATCAAGGTTTCCTGATCATGGACATTAGATGTTGTTAATAACGAGGTCACAACATTGGTGGAATGATGTGATGAACATTCATCCGAAGTATAGCATTACGATCAAAGTCATTATGTTTATATTTCTATAACATATGAACATCATATGAAGTAATCCTAGTCCTTAGACCATGAGATCATGTTAATCACTAACACCAAAAGAGTATCTTGATAACATCAAACGTTACACCGTAACAGGTTGACTATAAAGGTGGGTTCAGTGCTACGAAGGTGTTATGTAGAGGCTCATTAATCAAGAGTGGGATTTTTCCATCCCGATGATGGATAGATATACTCGGAGCCCTCTCGGTGATATCACATTGAAATAGCTTGCAAGAAAGTGATGTGATCACTAGAATGTTATATCACGGGAACGAGAAAAGAGTGCATGTCGGTAACGAGATCAAACTAGGTATTTGGATACCGATGATCAAATCTTGGACATGTAAGATATCGAGAGACAAAGGTATTTAGTTACGATGTTAAAGGTTCGCACGATCACAAGAGTCATCGTTGAATATGTGGGAGTCAGTTCGGATCTCCAGGTCCCGTTGCTGATTATTGATTGGAGAGGGGTCTCGATCATGTCTGCATTATTCGTGAACCATAGGTTGACCGAATTAAGGTATACCGACACCATTTGGAGAAAATATGTTTCAGATAAATATTTAAGAAAGCGCTGGAATCATTTCGATGGAAACCGGATTTTTTTTGGGTGAAATTGCAGAAACTGGTTCTGCATGTGATATTGAAATGTTGCAGGGGGTTTTATGTGAATGTTTGTTGATTAAATTAATTAACAAAATTCTGAATAAAATAAATAAAATAGTTTTATTTAATGAGAGCTTGCATTAAATTTGGTGGAAATTTAATGCATGTGAGTGGAAGTGTGAGTGGAGGCATATTTATGTGAGTGGAGCATCTACGACATGAATGATCGAAGAGGTGGGGGCACCACCATGGCTGCCATGCCATGGACCTTGGTTGCCCCCTCTTCCCTGTAAAAGGCCCCCTCTCCTCCTCACAAAGCACACCTCCTCGTCAAGGATCTCTCTCCCCCTCTAGTTATTCCCCATGGTCTCGGATTAGCGAGATACATGTTCCTGGTGGCTTTATCTGGAAAGGAGTTGCTGCTTTTGCTGCTTGGCTGGTGCGTCGGATGGAGGTTGTCGGGGTACCGGACGTGTGTGCGATCACGGATGCACTGCTGCTTTGCGGTGCTGGACTTGGTGGTGCTGGATCTGATGGACGTGCTGGAGCTAGACCTGCTGGAGTTCATCACGATCTTGAGATCGTCAAGTGCACGACTACCATCCACGAGTTCCATCTTGTTAAGAAAGCTTTGTTGTCTTTGAAGGTATGTTCTCTATGGATGAATATCCACCTGTTTCTTGTATCTAGTAGATAGATCTTGGCGTATAATAGTTTCCATCGTACGATTTTTTTTGTTTTCTATGCCGCGAACACAACAGTAGTCATATGCGCTCTGCACTTCATTCATTTGCGAGGCTTATCAAAGTTAGAGATATGACTAGAGTACTATACAAGCTTCGGTACATCAAGACAATAAAAGTAAAGTTTAATATAAGTATAAATAACTAGAAGTGTAGCAATCAATCCAATTCTTCTAGTTAACTCTGAGCTTGCCAAGGAACACTAGGATGTTTAAATATCATAATTGACTAAGAGAGTTTCATGTCCTAAGTAAATCAAGTGTATCAAAAACACTTCTAATCCAATCATTGTTTTTCAAGAAAAAATCGTAGAGTAGTAATGAGACCATGCCAAGGAATTGTTATATGGACCCTCATAGATATCTTTTTGTTTTTATTCTTTCAAGGATCGATGGCTATTACTTCTGTAGGTGCCTGCACAACCTTTGAGAGTATCAATAATTTTGCCCATATATTGACACATATGCCACTCATGTCATCAACTCATAGCCAAAATCCGGGGTTATACCATAGATCGTTCAAAAGCTAGCGGAATTTTTGGCATCCCGAAGGTGTGCATTAGAAACATAAAACAAAAATTGTCTCTCCTTTTTTTGAGCTAGTACCGTGTTTTGATCCACAAGGTTAGCTTTGGCATACATCATAATTACCACTAGACTTTATTTCAATCAAACAACTCCTTTCATGAGTGCCATCAAGACTACCAAAATATATATGGGGTTAAGTATCTTCAAGGGTATACTCTCAAGGCAATCATTCATCAAACAAGTCATAAATTTTAGACTTTTTCTTATTGGACTTGTTTGGCAATATTATTTCCAAGGCAAGACTCGGTTAGCTAAAGGAACTAGAGCAAGAGCTTCAACAACTAATCATCATTCTAATAAAAAGCTTTACTCTAACCATATTAAATTACTCCCACAAGCATGGCATGTTAGCAAATCAACCAACTAAGATAAACAACTCAAACTTCAAAAGTGGGAGACATAGGAGATACCTCTCATAAGTGATTCTCTTCCTTATAGGGATGTTTTCCTTCAAAACTCAAACACGATTATTCTCATAATAATATTAAAGCAAAGAGGCAAAGCGCGATTCCAAATTTATGAAAAAGGAAGAACAGAAAAATCTTTTTGTATTTTTTATGATAGGGATTAAAGAATAGAAAAGAACTTGCAACCAAGCAAGGGTTTTATGAAAAGAAAAACAAACTAAAAACATAGCAAACTAAAAAGCAAAGGAAAAAAAGCAAAGTGTTGGAATGGGCCAACACAAATGTTTCAAAGCTCCCAAGGAGTTGGAGTACAACCTCGTTATTACACAAATAAATTTGCCGGGGAACACATCCCCAAGCTCAGGCTTTTGCAAGCCCTTTTGTTGCTCATTGTGGTGGCTGTGGATAGTTTCCCATGTTCCATTGGCTACTCCAACCATGGAACTAGGTGGCGAGGCTTGCAGTCGCACCTCGAAGGTTGATGGAGAGGTTGTTCATGTTTTGAATATTTCCTTCGAGTGCATAGATATCTTCATAGGTGGTGTAGTAGTTTGGTGGCTGCTCGTCTTGTTCGGGTCCTCCTTATTATACTTCATCATCTTCTCCTCCTCCCATGGGTATTTCTTGTTGAGTTATATTAGCCTCAACCTGCGCGTCAAAATGCAAACATCCATCCTCGATAGAGAATAGACCATTAGGCAAAGGAGCCGAGATCAAGTGATCCACTCTAGGTATATCAAGGAAGTATCTACCATGAGTTTTAGAAACCATACCACATGCTCATAGAGTGGGGAGACCGAGACGGTGACTTCCTATCAATGGCTGGACGTTACCTAGGTTGATGTGAAGTGCGTGTGCAAGAACGGTCACAACTTCCCCTCCACATATGGGTCCTCGAGATTGAAGAGCTTGATGCTTAAGGTAAAGCAAAAGAAGAGCGCCCAAATTTGGCATTAAGTTACAATTAATAATAGCAGCCTTTACAAGGATCAACATGTCCTCCTTATTAACTCTAGTAAACTCACCATGTGCCTGCAAGGTGTTAGCAATTACATAAAATAAATAGAGAATAACAGGATGATCAATTTGGTTTTTTTTGGGTGTGTTTCCACAAATTCTTATTAAATTAAAGTACTCCCAAGGTGCAGGATTTAAAACAAAAGTAGTTGTGTGCACATCGATGGTGTTGTTGGCAAACCTAAAACATTGAGCCCATTGGTCGAGTGTTAGGATGTACTCACGGTTCATAAGGTGGAATTTGATGCGATCAACTCCAGGCCTTTGTTCCTCTATACAATAGTAAGGGTCCACTGTATGCGTCAAGGTGCTGAAGAACTCAAGCGTCAAGTAGTGATACGTGGCAATATCCTGAAAGACAAAGTCATACAAACCAACATTGTTGCAAAGTAAATCAAAATTAGCGCGAATGCCAAGTTGGTTCAGGATATAGGGACAGACCCACTTGGTGGACTTGATTTCTTGGTGCTTGAGACGATTGAAACGGTTCAGCTGAAACTCCTCGGTGAACTCGATACCAAGTGACTCGAGGTTCAATGTATCTACGGATGGTGCGGAGGACTCCACAGCCATCTCACGTGTACGACTCCTCATGTTCATCTAAAAATAATAAGATAAAGTAAATAAAAATTGCTAATATTTTTTTAGTCCAATAGAAACATAGCATAAGATATTATCTACACTAATTACAAAAGAAACTCCTCTAAAACAATACTAAGAATGCTCAATATCAAGATTGAATCAAGAATGAGACCTAATCCTAGATTGACAATGATGAAAGATTGAGTGAAGCTTTAGCAAAATTAAGTTGAAGATCGAAGGAGAATCATACCTTAGATTGATTGAGTGCGAGGAGTCGAATAAAGATTGAGTAAATTTGAAGATCCAATGGAGATGGTTTGGAGTTTGGAGGAAGAAGAAAGGGAAAGATTTGTTTTGGAGATTTTTAGGTTACCTCCTCGTGCTGGTTATGATGGCCGCGTAGGTAGTACGGACGGGCGGTACGGACGGAGCCTGCCGTACCGGGTGACATATCTTGGGGGGCGACGACTCCCTTCTAGCGAGACCGTACCACTGATCTTTATCCATTCGGTATCTTCGCTTGAAATTTGATGTTTTGCTCGAGGGTATGGTACGAGCGCGTGGTACGGGCGTGTCCGACCGTACTACTAGTCGTTAAGAGCACAGTTTCCTGCGATACAAATCAGAATTTCTATCTTCCCATGCCTCGATGTAGTACGGGCGCACGGTACGGTCCCTTCTGGCCGTACCGTAGGTCGCTAAATGGCCTGTGAGGTACAAACATCAAATAATTTGATTAGAAGCTCCATGCGTCTTTGCACATCTTATCAAAGGACAAAATTATAGCAAATATATTTCATAAAAATTTCAGTAATACTTCTTAGGCCACGTGTTAGTAAAATAAAAGATCGAGGATTACCTTATTTCTTCTCCTCTCTCTAAAGGTCTTTTGAACATTCTTTATTAAAGCAAAACAAAACAATAACAAAAACTAACAAAACTAACAAGACTAACACAAAAGTAAAAACTTTATTTCACATGGGTTGCCTCCCATGATGTGCTTCTAGTTATGGTCAATTTGCTTGACCCTAATGGCAATTAGTTAGGTTTAAGGAGTGGAATACCCACTCCAAAATAGTTGGCTTTTAAAGTAATTATACCATCATCATTAGGCTTGACCTTCTTTTTCCTAGGGAAGTGAACTACAAAAGGATCTCTAGATGCTAGCCCTATTCTCACATTCCCCTCATGTAAATTAATTAAAGCCTTAATAGTTCTTAGTAATGGTCTACCTAAAATTATAGGTGCCATGGGATCTTCACACATGTCCAAAATAACAAGATCAATAAGAGCGGGACTACCTTTAATTTCAACAACTATATCTTCTTTTATCCCAACAACTTGTTTATAAGTTGAATCTGCTAGATGGAGTCTCATTTAAGTACTGACAAATGGCCCCAAGTTTAATTTGTCAAATAAGCTTTTGAAAATTGTTGAGACGCTCGCACCAAGGTGCAAAGTGTGGATATCTCATTGACTCCCAACTTAACTTTAATAGTGGGCTCAAATATATCATCTAGCTCAGCAGGAAGCTTATCAGCTAGTATTTTATGCTCCATCTCTAACTCGCGAACTTTAGATGCTACTTGTTGTATAAATTGTTGGTAAATAGCATCATTACCTTGTTCTATACCGGGGTTCTTCATGGTGATCATATTTAGTAGATCTTCCATGGTATATTCCGGTGTCGGTGCGTTGCTATAATCCAGCTCTTTAGGTTTCTCTTCATTGGTTACTATCCTCATCATCTTGATGTCTTTTACTAGATTTGGCTCTGGTTTTCTAGCAAACTTTGCTAGTATGAGAGCTTGTCTCTCAACTACTTTACCCAACTGAGACTCCATGGTCTTTGTCCTTTCCTGTAGAGCATGCACATCATTTCTAATTGCAACGACCTGGTTAGATAATTTACCTATACTACTTTCACGATTCTCTGTGATTTTAATAAGCATGCTATTTTGCTTGGTTTGAGCTTGTATAAAGGCTCTAACAGTTTGCTCAAATTAGAGATTGCCATGATTTGCTCCATTAATATTATCATAATTTTTGTAAGGAGCTCCTACAGGATTAGGATGATGTTTTTGAGCATTAGAAGCATAATGACTTTTCCATGCAAGATTAAAAGGAGTGCGAGCTATAAAATTGACGTCATTAATATCGGTAGCGATAGAATTAACTTGGGTATCTTCTTTACCTTTTACTACACTAAGAAGCTCATCTATCTTAGATGTAAGCTCTTCATTATTTACCTCGGTGATTAAATATACTCTCTTTGAGGTTCTTTCCACATGCCATTGGGCATGATTATCTTGCATATCATCAAGTAATTTCTTTGCAACACTCACTTGCTTTCCCATGATTGTTCCTCCTGCTGCAGTATCTAGCATAGACTTAGACATTGGGTTAAGACCATTATAAAACAAATGTAATATAAGCCATTCTTCCATCCCATGACTAGGTTAGTTCATTACGGCTTCTTTCATCCTTTCCCACACAAGCACTAGTGGCTCACGATCTTCTTGTCTAAAATTTGTAATGTTGGATCTTAGCTCCATAGTTTTAGCTGGGGAAAATATTTAGTCATAATTAGTACATTCATCCCAAGATTTAATAGTGCCATTTGGTAGAGCTAGCAACCAATCGTTATCATTTCCTCTAAGAGAGAAAGGAAACAACCTTAATTTAAAAGCATTTGGATCTACATCCTTAATACGCATCATGTTGAAAATTTCAGTGGAAGTGTTTAAGTGGAAACCTGAATCTTCAGAAGATGAGCCCCCAAATTGGTTTTGTTGAACCAAGCTTAAAAGGTTAGGCTTAATTTCATATGTTTCCGCATCAACAACGGGTTGAGTGATAGGCGCATGAATAAAATCATCAGTGGGAGTAGCATACTCCCCTAGTCTCTTTTGAGCCATGGCTCTTATATTTTTGGCAATTTTTAAGTAATGAAAACAAATAAGAAGTAACTAATTTTTTGGGTTTTCAAATATATAACAAGAAAGTAAACTAATAATAAAAAATAAACTACAAACTAATAACCAGACTAAAAACAAGGTCTCTAGTGACCTCACCAGGATAGCGAAATTGCTTCCCCGGCAACGACACCAGAAAAAGGGTTGATACCTTCAATCCGGATTCATGGATGTAGTATAATAACTTTTTCCCTACAAGACCTAGGTTTAACCGAACCTTGGAAAGCAATGCTAAAAGGAAATAAAAAGGACACGTCTACAAGACTTTGTTTCTTTGTTTTACCTTAGTTTACCGGACTGACGAGGGTAACCTCGGCAATTCCCATGGTGATGAACTTAGGGTTTTGCGGAAAAGAGAATGCTGGGGATTTCATCGGATGTCAGGCAAACAAGGGAGTCAAAGTCGCCTGATTATTGATGAACAACACTATTACATATCGCTTTGGGGTTTTTTCGGTACCTCCTCATAGGCTTCTCCCATCCTATATATAATAGGCTAGGTCTCAAAGTCGTATACGGATAGGTTACATATGTATGATTACAGCACCAACATAACGTTGGTTGATATTTCCTTTCCTAATACAACTAAGGCTTTTATCGGTTGTTTCTTTGGGCCATCATCTTGAACCTTCATGGGTTGTGAGCCTTTATGTAACCAAGGTAGCGAATCATAAGCACCCGAGTAATCGTACCTATGTCACAGACCAATTTAGTTTACCTTATAATGGGTTGAATCAGTGGATGGAGATATGTCATGGTTGAAGATCCACCTACAACTGCACATCATATGGGATAAAAGATAATAATAAGCATAGTCATGTGTAATGTTTGAACAGAGATAATATCTTGCGGGTAACACATCCTAATATAATAGAGCCCCTGTGATGCAGCGGACATAGCAATAGTCTTTTAATCCAACTGAGTGCACACCGAAGCAACGGGCTACACACGATTATTAAGTGTAAAACACAGATTAAAGCTTTAAGTGGTGATGTTGTTGTGATCCCGAATGGGTCGCTAAGCAAAGACTGTACTACCCTTTTTGTCACTGGGGTTCCTATGAGATTGCCGCTAGCCAAGTATCTCAGCTCATTCCTTTATCAATATATGGGATCTTGGATACCTTCAAGTGCACAGATTAAGACAAGAGACAAAGAAATAAAAGATACAAATCTCAATTGCAAAAAAATACAATACTCCCATGAATTAGATGCACATAATTGCTGCGAGGTTTCTCCCCAACCCGCAGCCCGTGAGGACTACTCACTCATAAAACAAATAGATCGGAGTTACAAAACATCGTACAAATACTTAGATTGAAATCAAATATTCTTACAATGGTCGCCAAATCCAAGGAGATCTAAAGTACAAAGCAATGGATATGGCTAATGGAGGGAATGGATGATGGAAGTGATGAACAATGGTGTGGATCTCCTTTGGTGCTTAGATTGAAATGGTGTTGTTGTGATGTAATCTCAGAATGGCGGCTCTCTCGCCGATGGCTGGAGCCTCAAAATATATAGGCGTCTTCACGAAAGTCGTAGGGTTTGACAAGACGAGGCCAACGCCACCTGGTACGGGCGGACTGTATGGGCGGGCTCTGCCCGTACCAGTGGTCAGTAAGCTTGCTGATGCCTGGGAATGACTCCCCAATTACTTGGCGTGTGGACTTCCTCAAAAACCTTCATTATGACTCCTGATTTTGCATTAAAAGCTATGATTTCCTACTCAACACAATTCAAAGCAAGGTTTTGCATATCTGTGGAATTATTAGTCATTACTGGCAAGAATTGGGAGTTTCTTGTAAATTTGTTGACTAAAGACAATGTTTAAACACGGTGGAAGATGGTTAATTTTGGAGCCATCAGTGAGGAGGAAGAATGGGATAAGAGGGTGCTCATGCAGGTGGAGTCTATTGGGGGGTGAGTGTATTCCATGCGTCTGAGCATGAAAACAATAAACCCGGTAAATAATTGCCTTAGTTAGAGGGAATATGGTCGGCTAGAAAAGTGCGAAGATGTAAATGTGACAAAAGTTAGCAAAAAAATATAATCAGGTGTTTGGCTCAACTCAATGTCCTCAAGTCCTCAAAGAAAACTAACATATAAGACAAGGTCATGAGGGCATGTGCAATGTTAGGAAGGCATGCCTTATCTTAGAGCAACTCTAGCAGACATCAAGAACTCGTGGCTCGCAAAAACGTGTTTACAGACCGTGCCAATCATGTTTTGGAGGGTATCATCAGAATGTCCACGGCAGTCACTACTGAGGGTAGTGATTGAGTCGATGAGGGCAAGGGCGAGTGCGCCATCTATGGATCAAAATTGAGGAGACTCGGGGTTTTACCCATGTTCACCCCCTACAGGGTAAAGATCCTACTTCCTACTGGATGTATTGATATGTGTGAGGTTACAACGGATGATGAGCTCGGAAATGAGGGTAGCGAGTCGCCTCTATGGGGTGTATCAAAGCGTTCCTTGTAGAGGGTACCCTAGGGAGGTTTATATAGTGCTACCTCGCTAGGGTTTACATGGATAATACTGAACTGGTTAAGGTTTCGATGATCTTGACCTAATCTAACTACGCCTAGCTATGGTCCTGGGCCTTCTCATCTAGTTGTCATGCTTCTTTGGTCGTAGTGCTTCCAGTCGTTGTACCAGCGAGCCCACTCGTCATGGGCCTGGTAAGTCAAATCCACCTCCTGGGCATACCCCGATTGGTATATCCCCATCAGTAGTCCCCGAGTGCGTCATGGATTTGGCAGAGGCTTCAACTGGGCAGTCGGAGTAGGCGAGTCCAAGCGGACGCCCAGTCGAATCAGTGTCAAACTCCTCCAATGATGGGAGAAGCCACATGCTTGACGCAGGATTCTAGTCGCATTAGGTGAGTCGTGATGTCTGTAAGTCGCTGCTTCGGGCAAGTAGGAGCGGAGCGAGTGGGGGGAGCGAGTGATCAATTTGATCGAAGCTGGACCATCAGCCTGGTCAAACTAGCTGTTAGGTAACCTCTAAAGGTAACTTCGGCAGAATTACCACGAAGTAACGGCTAATCTGGGCCATTTCGTTGGCGCCCACTATTTAATGCAGAATGCGGGAGTGAAATACAGATCTTTCTCCGCACACCTCCATTTCCTTTCTTCTCTCCGAGCTACCTCTGATCTAGATCTCCGAACCGTCCGAGCTCTCTTTTGGTGGCGCCACCCAAGGATCTCTGGGGTAAATCCAAATGCACGACAACATAGCTATAATCCTTCTAGGATGTCGGAGTTCTTGTGAAGGGCAATTGGTGAGTTCCCGTGGCAAGCGAGGTCGAGCCGAAGGCGCAGGCTAAGGAATTCATCTTGTTCCTCAGCCACCCTACAGCGAGGGTTGGGGTTCCCCACCTCACTCTTCTTCCAGCGCTTCTACGCTTACTACCAAATCAATCCCTCCGATCTAGGGCTACACAACATTGAGTATCTCACGATTTTCATCATGTTCTTCGAGAGCGACCTCAGGTGCAGGCCTTACTTCCCCCTCTGGCTACAGCTATTCCCTACGGCCACATCACCTGCGACGAGAAGGACATACCCATGTTGGTTGCTGGCGGTGTTACCTTCCAGGTCAAGTCGAACGCCAAGTTCTTCAAGCTAGTTCTGCATCAAGGAATCCACCCCCACCAGCGAGGTGGCGATCCCGATGTACACTGCGGAGTGGAGCAATCTGTAGCAGCTGTTAGTGGGGAAGCTCCCCAAGGACCAAGGCGTCGTCGTGGAGGAGATTCTCTTTAGTATAACAGACCTAGAGGACGAGGGGTTGATGATGATCAACCTCTACAACTGCTGGCTCGGACGGTGACTCATTCCACTCGCCACCTGAGCCCACTGGATGTATGAATACACTGGGTCCACATACTCGACGAAATCGTCTCTGGAAGTTTTGGCCATGGAAGATTACACCATGGCCCTGAAGAAAATCACAGATGCATAGTTCACCAATATTTCAGAGGGGCTTCGACCGTACTGGCCAGGAGCGCGACCGAACCCCACTGTAAGTTTCCCTACTCATAGTCTCCAACCTTGTTTTATTCATTCAGGTCCAACTGTTGACTTGTGGAACCTGTTCTATGTTTCTGACCTTCCAAATTTTGGAGCATTGGCTACCTCCACTCGACGAGGAGGTTCCAAAGGAGCTTTTGGAGGAGGGTGAGGGAGACTCCTCCGAGAACGAGGAGGATAAGGATCCCGTCTCTGTGTCCTCGAAGACTCGCAGCGAGAAGTGCTATGAAGAAGAGGCCAGTCACAACCTCTAGGAGTAGTACGACAATGACTTGGAGATTGTCAACGAGTGATAACTCTAAAAATAGCCATCTTTTCCCACGTTTAAACAGTTTTTTAGTCAAGCAATTGATAAGAAACTCTCTAGCCTTGCCACTAATGACTAATAATTGCAAATATATGAAAACTATTGCTTTAATTCGTGTTGTGCAGGAAATCACGCTCTTTAATGCAAAATCATGAGTCATAATGAAGATTTTGAGGAAGTCCACACGACCAAGTAATTATGGAGCAATTGCCAGGCGTCTGCAGTCATAATGACCACTAGTAGGGCAGGGTCCGCCCGTACCATGTGGCGGCGACTTTGTCTCGTCAAAACCTACAACTTTCATGAAGACGCCTATATATTTTGAGGCCTCACCCGCCGTGCAGAAGGCCACCATTCTCAGATTGCATCACAACACCACCAAAGGAGATCCACACCATAGTTCATCCCTTCCATCTTCCATCCCCTCCATTAGCCATAGCCATTTTTTTGTACTTGAGATCTCCTTGTGATTCGGCGACCATTGTAAGAATATTTGATTTCAATCTAATTATTTTGCACAATGTTTTCTATCCTTGATCTTATTATTATGAGTGAGTAGTCCACACGGGCTACGGGTTGGGGAGAAACCTCATAGCAATTATGTGCATCTAATCAATGGGAGTATTGTGTATTGTTTGAAAGAGGGATTTGTATCTTTTGTTTCTTTGTCTCTTGCCTCGATCTTTGGACTTGTAGGTACCCAAGATCCCCGAGATCGATAAAGGCTTGAGTTGAGATACTTGGCTAGCGGCGATCTCATAGGAAACCTAGTGACAGAATGTGCAGTACGGTCTTCGCTTAGCGACCCATTCGAGATCACTACAACATCACCTCTTAAGGCTTTGATTTGTGTTTTGCACTTAATAACCGTTTATAGCCTGATGCTTCGTGGTGCACTCGATTGGATCAAAATACTATTGATATGCCCGCTCCTCGCAGGGGCTCTAGTATATTAGGATGTGTTGCCCATAGAAGATTATCTCTATTAAAACATTACACATGAATGTGCTTATTATTATCTTTTATCCCATATGATTTGCATCTGCAGGTGGATCTTCAACCCTAGCCTATCTCCAGCCATTGAATCAACCCACTATAAAAGTTAACTAGATTGGTCTGGTAAACGAAGGTAAAACGAAAAAAAAGTCTTGCATAGGTGTCCTTTTTAATTTCTTTTAGCGTTGAGTCCCAAGGTTCGATTAAACCTAGGTCTACTAGGGAAAAATACTATTATACTAGATTCCTGAATCCGGATCGAAGGTATAAACCATGTTTCTAGCGCTGTTGCCGGGAGGCAATTTCGCTATTCTGGTGAGGTCACTAGAGACCTTGTTTTTAGTTTTATTATTTGTTTTTAGTTTATTTCTTGTTATTAGTTTACTTTCTTTTATCTATTTCAAAACCCAAAAAATTAGTTACTTGTTATTTGTTTCCTTTACTTTAAAAATACCAAAAAGATAAGACCCATGTCTCAAAAGAGACTTGGGGAGTATGCTACTCCCACTGATGATTTTATTCGTGCACCTATCACTTAGCCTGTTGTTGATATAGAAGCATATGTATGAAACTAAGCCTAACCTTTTAAGTTTGGTTCAGCAAAACCAATTTGGGGGCTCATCTTCTGAGGATTCGGGTTTGCACTTAAATAGTTTTACTGGAATTTGCGACATGATGCGTATTAAGGATGTAGATCCAAATGCTGTTAAATTATGTTTGTTTCCTTTCTCTCTAAGAGGAAAGTATAAGGACTAGTTGCTAGATCTACCTAAGGGCACTATTAAATCTTGGGAGGAATGCACTAATCTTTTTATGACTAAACTTCCCCCCAACTAAAACTATGCAACTAAGATTCAACATTACAAGCATTAGATAAGAAGATCGCGAGCCACTAGCTCTTGCATGGGAAAGGATGAAAGAAGCCGTAATGAACTGTCCTAGTCATTGGATGGATGAATGGATTATATTGCATTTATTTTATAATGGCCTTAACCCAATGTCTAAGTCTATGCTAGATACTACAGTAGGAGGAACAATCATGGGAAGGCAAGTGAGTGTTGCAAATAAATTAATTGATGATATGCAAAACAACCATGCCTAATGGCACATGGAAAGAATCTCAAAAAGGGTGAAATTAATCACCGAGGTAAACAATGAAGAGCTTACTTATAAGGTAGACGAGCTACTGAACATAGTAAAGTGTAAGGAAGATACCCAAGTTCATGCTATCACTACCGATATTAATGATGTTAATTTTATAGCTCGCACCCCTTATAATCCTGGTTGGAAGAATCAAAATTTTGCTTCTAATGTTCAAAAACATTATTCTACTCATGCAGGAGCTCCTTACAATAATTATGATCATCATAATGGATCAAATCATGGCAATCTCTTGTTTGAACATACTGTTAGAACCTTTATGCATGATCAAACCGAGCAAAATAATATGCTTATTAAAATCATGGAGAACCATGAGAGTAGTATAGGTAAATTATCTAACCAAGCCGTTGCAATTATAAATGATGTGCAGGCTTTACAGGAAAGGACAAAGACCATGGAGGCTCAATTGGGCAAGGTAGTTGAGAGCCAAACTCTCATACTAGCAAAGTTTGCTGGAAATCCCGAGCCAAATTTGGTAGAATACCTCAAGATGATGAGGGTGGAAATGAATGAAAAGAAGCCTAAAGAGCTGGACTATAGCAACATGCCAACACCTGAATAAACCGTGGAAGGTCTATTAAAGATGATCACCGTAAATAATCCTGGTCTAGAACAAGGTAATGATGCTATGTACAAACAATTTATTCAACAAGTAGCATCTAAAGTCCGAGATTTAGAAATGGAGTATAAAATACTAGCTGATAAGCTTCCTGCTAAGCTAGATGATATATTTAAGTGCACTATTAAAATTAAAATTGGTTTTAATGTGATATATGCACTTTGTGATCTTGGTGAAAGCGTCTCAACAATTTCCAAAAGTCTATTTAACAAGTTAAACTTGGGGCCTTTTGCAACCACTAAATTGAGACTCCATCTTGACGATTCAACTAATAAACAAGCTATTGGGATAAAAGAAAACATAGTTGTTAAAATTAAAGGAAGTCCCGCTCTTATTGATCTTGTTATATTGGACATGCATGAAGATCCCATAGAACCTATAATTCTAGGTAGGCCATTCCTAAAAACTATTAAAGCTTCAATCAATCTACATGAAGGGAATATGAGAATAGGACTGTCATCTAGAGATCCTTTTATAGTCCACTTCCCTAGGAAGAAGAAGGCCAAACCTAATGGTGATGATGATGGTATAATTACACTAAAGGCCAATTACTTTGGAGTGGGTGTTCCACTCACCAAATCTAAATGATCACCATCTAGGTCAACCTAATTGAACTTAACTAGAAGCGCTTCATGGGAGGCAACCCATGTGTCGGGGATATGAGCCCGGGTACCCTAGAGTTGGGCAATAAAGGATTCAGTACAAGACATAGAAGAGACATAAGTTCAAATACTACAAATGAGAATTAAATAAAGAAAAGGAGAAAGAAAACTCACCTAGGCTGATTTAAGCTGAAACCCGGCTAGGTCAAGTTCCTCCCAGGCTGGAATTACCCCTGTCAGGCCGAATTAAACAAGGCTGGGCCAAGATTACCATAGACCCGGCTGCGCTGGTACAATCAAAACCCAGGTGGGCCTGCACCAACAATCTCGTCCCACCACGGGAAAGCTTCAGCACCACCACATCACCACATCGCCAACTACCCCCGTAACACACCGCCTCTACCTTGGGTCAACGCCTCAACCCTTCCTATACACCATCTCGGCTGGGCCGCTTCGGTCACCAGGAACCCCGGTTGGGCCGGTTCCTTAGCACCCCGGCTGGGCCGACATTATTTTATCCCTGCCCACCGCAAGACCTCCTCAACTCCATCGCCAGCACACACCGATGCCTCCCCATGCTTTCTAGGGTGGGCTGGCATAGGGGAAGCTCGGCCCACCGCGGGGCAGCGCCCCCTCGCCAACTTCTATCCCCCGCCTCGGTTGAATCAAGGCAATCCCGACTGGGCCACTTCGTCCCAGTCGGCCCACATCTCCACTGAAGGGAATATGCCCGAGAGGCAATAATGAAGTTGTTATTATGCTATTCTAGGTTTATAACATATGTTTATTTTTCATGCTATAATTGTATTAATAAGGAAACGTTAATACATGTGTGAATTATAAACAGATAAGGTTCCTATTAAAGCCTCTCTTTATACTAGCTTGTTGATTAACACATGATCAAAGGTTTCCTGATCATGAACATTGGATGGTGTTAATAACAGGGTCATATCATTAGAGAATGATATGATGAATAGTCACCCGCAGTAGATGTAGCAATACTATCACGTCATCAAGTTTAAATTGATATCGAATTCGTAGCAACTCAATGTCCTTAGACCATGAGATCACGTCAATCACTTTCACCAGAAGAGTACTTTTATTACATCAAACATCACACCCTAACAGGGTGATTATAAAGGTATCGTCAGGTATTTGGAAAGTGTCAATTGAGGCTCATGGATCAAGATTGGGATTTGTCCATCCGGATGATGGAGAGATATACTCACGGCCCTCTCGGTGATATCACATTGACATAGCCTTGCAAACAAGTGATTTGATCACTAGAATGTCGTATCACAAGTATGAGAAAAAGAGTACTTGTTAGGAACGAGATTAAACAAGGTATAGATGATACCAAGTGATCAAATCTCGGACAAGTAATATATCGTGAGACAAAAGGAATTTTATTAGAGCTAAAGAGGTTCAGACAATCATCTGATTTTCGTGGAACTAGTGGGAGTCGTTATGGATCTCCAGGTCCTGCTAATGATTATTGATCGGAGAAAGTCTCGATCATGTCTATACAGTTCTCGAACCCATAGGGAGACACACTTAAGGTTACCTGACGTGTTTGAGCGGATAGGCAATATAGGGGAAATCAATGGACATCATAGAAAATTGTATTGCTGTGAATTTTTTTCTACCGATTCCGCCGAAATAGTTTCGGGGTATCAAAACAAAGAAATGGATCGATTTTTTAATGTGTTCATTAAATCAAGTGTTCATTAAATGAAGTACTCATTAAATAAAGTGTTCATTAAATTGAGTTGCATTAAAATGGAATTAAAGTGCTTTAATGGAAAGACTTGTAAGGGAATTAAAGTGCTTTAATGGGAATTAAAGTGCTTTAATGGAAAGACCTTTAAGGGAATTAAAGTGATTTAATAAAAATTAAAGTGATTTAATGGAAAGACCTTTAAGGGAATTAAAGTGCTTTAATGGATAGACCTTTAAGGGAATTAAAGTGCTTTAATGGAGATTGAACGAGAGGAGGGGAGGGGGCAACCCCATGCCGCCTATAAAAGGAGGTGGCCTCCTCCTCTCCACACTCTCTCTCACAAGCTCTCTCATATGCCCCAAGGTTGGCATCTTCTACCCCTTGCTTGCCTTGTCCATTGCCACTAGAAAAGGTACTCGGGGAAGCCCTGCTGTAAACCTTCCCCTCCACCACCACTACCATGGCGTAGCACTGTTGGAGTTCCCGGGGATCCGCTACTTCCGCTGCTTGGCTAGAGCAAGGGATCGGGAGTCGTCGGCACACCAAACATGTGACCGATTACGGAGGCGCTGCCCGTCTGTGGTGTTGATTGTCTGCACGTCCTTGAGGACGGCCGTGTACCATCTACATCAACCATGTTTGTTTGCAAGAACATTATTCCACTTACGGTCTACGAGGGTGAGTCCATATGTAACCGTTACAAAGTATCGCCTAGTTTGATCTTGGAAGTTACAATCCGTAGAATTTTTTTGTTTTCTATGCAACGAACCCCATCATCCGCTAACTCGGTTGGGCCTTATTCACTAACTCGGCTAGGCCTT
This sequence comes from Avena eriantha, assembly GCA_910589775.1. Classification (NCBI taxonomy): domain Eukaryota; kingdom Viridiplantae; phylum Streptophyta; class Magnoliopsida; order Poales; family Poaceae; genus Avena; species Avena eriantha. Next base: position 413,959,816 of record OU342744.1, on the reverse strand, counting down.
CTCTATCCCGGCTAGGCCAGATTTGGCCTAGCTCGATTGGAACTCTTCGCCAGGAGCACTTGGGCCGACATAAATCACCCCAAGTACCCTTTTATTCTCTCCCAAATGCTTCCTCGACCCAACCTTGGCCACCACCAACTTCTGCACTACCATGACTACGAAGCCAACCTCTACATAAACATACCACGGTCTACAGTCCAGCCAAGTAAAGCCCTTCTGTCATATGCCAGTCTTGGGACGCCCTAGGCTCAGACTGGCACATGCAACATCGTCACTTGCAAGATGCTCCCTAGTTCTCAAGAGATGCTCCCAGGTTATCAAGAGAGGATAAGACTGATGACTAGGAAGATTCCAAGGACAAGCACAAGAGGACAAGGCAAAGGACAAACAATACCTGACAAAGCCCATGCCTTGTCAGTTGACAAGAACCCAGTAGTCACATCATGAATAGTTATAGTGGGTCATACCTTGTCCATTGGGCTCCACTTTATAAGGAGCACCAGGGGGTCAATCCAGGGAGACCGCTGGGGGCTCTTTCCTTCTCTGCTCACATACGAGCTCTCCTCCTCCTTCCTCTGGCTCTCTCAGAGAAGGCCATTCGAGTCATAGAAGGCATAGCTCAACGAACACCAATGTAGACAGTAAATGGCCAGGTTATATGATCTAGCATGTAGGAGTAGGGGTTTTATCTCACTAGGAGAGCCATGAACCTTGGTATATCATGTGTTGCCATTGTTCTTCCGTATGTGGTATTCACTGCATCATACCTCCCCGGATCCTCTAGTGTCCATGTGGTCCCAACTTAAGCCTACCCCAGGCATCTATCGTGACACCACCTTGACAGCTGGAGTCCACCGTGGGGCCATCAGAGGCGCTGGCTGGGATTTCATCCAGACAAGGCCATCTTCATCAACCTCTACTTCACCATCATTGCAACAACTTCATCATCCTCTCCCCCAATGTGCAGAGGTCATGGGGGCTGGCATACAAGCCTTTCTTAGTGACATATCTCAACCTCATCACCAAGTATACTGTGAGTATCCACGATTTCAACCATCAACACACACATGAGATAACCCCGAATTTCACTCGGGGTCTATCACCCTCTATCACATGTTTAGTTGAATTGTTCACCCTAGGAAGGAGGTATCTCAACCCAGGGGCTAGCTAGTATATCAGATATAGAACCTCCCATATATAGAAAAAGTATCTCGGGCACTTGGTCATTATTTAATCTGGCATCCTCATGCATAGAACTATTGTTTAGAGTAGACTTAATTATATGTCATTTGTTATGTCTTCACATATGTCAACCACTCTATTCCTTTGGCTATGTCTTCTTTTATGTCAACCGCTAGGTTTTGAACGTATGTTTGGAATATATGTCAACTAACACTTTCACTTTGAATGTTTATCACTGAGGAAACTTACCCCCAAGTCATCACATCATATTATAGCTCGAATCACTGTTTAAATCAGTTTACCAGGTTATTTCATATTATATCTCGGATTACTACTTGCCAGCATATATTATATCTTGGATCACTATTTAAATCAATTTGCTAGGTTATTTCATATTATATCTCAGATTACTATTTGCCAGCATATATCATATTATATCTCGGATCACTATTTAAATTAGCTTGCCAGGTTATTTCATATTATATCTCGGATCACTGCTTACATCGGTTTGCTAGCATATCATAGATTTATCATATTATATCTCAGATTATATCTCAGATCGCTATTTACATCAATTTACTAGCATATCATAGATTCATCATATTATACCTCGGGTTAAATCTGGCATCACTATTTATGTTAGGTGAGCCAACATATATCAGATCATATCTCAAATCACTGGTTATGTCGATTTGCCATGATATCATGGAATCATATCATATCCCAAATCATGATCAATATGAGTTTGCCAATGTATCACAACATCAGACTATATCTCAAATCACCATTTATGTCAGTTTGCCAACATATCAAAGGGCTAACATAAAACTATCTCAATTCATCACTTGTCTCGGCATGACAAAATATCATCAACATGTATATCAAATTCCCTATATCTCAGTCACCAAATATCATGAGATCGACATATATGTCGGATTATGACAGGTAACCCAGATTTTGGGTCATATAACTCGAATTTTGGGTTATATAAGTCGGATTTGGGACATATGTTAGATTTTGTCATACAACTCGGATTTTGGGTTAGATAACTCGGATTTGGGACATATAACTCGGATTTTGGGTTAGATAACTCGGATTTGGGACATATATGTTAGAATTATGATAGGTATGTTAGATTTTAACACATATGTCAATTTGCCCAATGAAGGATATATGACAAATGCCCATGAAGGCTATATGTCAATCTGCCCAAATAAGGCTATATTACAAGTTCCCATGATGGCCATATGTCAAATTTGCCGAAGAAGGCTATATGACAAGTGCCCATGATGGACATATGTCAAATTTGCCCAAGAAGGCTATATGACAAGTGCCCATGATGGGCATATGTAAATTTTTCCCAAGAAGGCTATATGACAAGTGACCATGATGGCCATATGTCAAAATTTCCCTAGAAGGCTATATGACAAGTGCCCATGATGGCCATATGTTAAATTTGCCCAAGAAGGCTATATGAAAAGTGCACATGATGGCCATATGTCAAATTTTTCCAAAGGGGTTATATGACGGTGCCCATGCAGGCCAGATGTCAAATTTTCCCAAAGAGGTTATATGACAAGTGCCCATGATGGCCATATGTCAAATTTTCCCAAGAGGGTTCTATGACAAGTGCCCATGATGGCCATATGTCAAATTTTCCCAAAGGGGTATATGACGGTGCCCATACATGCCATATGTCAAATTGGCCCAAAGAGGTTATATGACAAGTGCCCATGAAGGCCATATGTCGAATTTTCCCAAAGAGGTTATATGACAATTTCCCATGAAGGCCATATGTCCAATTTTCCCAAAGAGGTTATATGACAAAGTGCCCATGCATGTCATATGTCAAATTTTCCCAAAGAGGTTATATGACAGTGCCCATGCATGTCATATGTCAATCTAAGCCTATTCAGGCAAAGTATGATAAGTATGATATCGGTACAACCCAAGTGAGTTACATACCAAATCTGAAAATATAGATCATGTGTCAACTAAGCCAACTTACACAGATGAATAATACTGGCGCAATTCATGCCGGTTAAATATTACAAGAGAGGAAAAATACTATATGTCAATAAACCACTCTGGTGTATTTTAATGTAAAGCCTATGCACGACTCTGTGAGTCCCACATAGCCTCGGGGCTAATGTCGGGGATATAACCCCGGGTACACGAGAGTTGGGCAATAAAGTATTTGGTACAAGACAGAGAAGAGACATCAGTTCAAATTCTAAAAATTAGAATTAAATAAAGAAAAGGAGAAATAAAACTCACCTGGGCCGGTTTAGCTGAAACCTGGCCTGGTCGAGTTCCTCCCAGGCTGAAATTACCCCTCTCAGGCCAAATTAAACAAGCTTGGGCCAAGATTACCCCAGATCCGGCTGCACCAATACAATCATAACCCGGGTGGGCCAGCACCAACAATCCCGGCCCACCATGGGAAAGCTTCACCACCTCCACATCAGCTCGTCACCAACTGGCTCGGGAACACACTGCCTCGACCTCGGGTAAATGCCTCAACCCCGCCTGGACACCAGCTCGGCTAGAGTGCTTCGGTCACCAGGAACCCCGACTAGGCCAATTTCTCAGCATCCTGCCTAGGCCGGTGTTACTTTATCTCGGCCTACCGCGGGACCTCCTCAACGCCATCGCCACCACACACCACCGTCTCTCCATGCTTCCCCCGGGTGGGCCGTCATAGGGGAAGCTTGGCCCACCGTGGGGCAGCGCCCTCTCGCCAACTTCTATCCCCCGCCTAGGCCGAATCAAGACAATCCTAGCTGAGTCATTTCCTCCCATCTGCCCGATGTTTCCACTGACTTGGCTGGGCCTTATTCACTGACCCGACTAGGCCTTCCCTATCTCGGCTGGGCCAGATTTGGCCTAGCTCAGCTAGACCTCTTCGCCAGGAGCACTTAGGCTGACATAAATCACCCTCAGTCCCCTTTTATTATCTCCCAGATGCTTCCTCGATCCAACCTCGACCACCACCAACTTCTGCACTACAACAACTACGAATCCAACCTCTACATCGATATACCACGTTCTACGATCGAGCCAAGTCAAGACCTTCCGTCTTATGCCAATCTTGGGATGCTCTAGGCTCAGACTAGCACATGCAACATCGTCACTTGCAAGATGCTCCCTGGTTCTCAGGAGATGCTCCCAGGTTATCCGGAGAGGATAAGACTAATGACTAGGAAGATGCCAAGGACAAGCACAAGAGGACAAGGCAAAGTACTGACAATACCTGACAAGGCCCATGCCTTGTCAGTTGACAAGACCCCAGTAGTCACATCAGGAACAGTGTTAGTGGCCCATACCTTGTCCCCTAGGATCCCCTTTATAAGGAGCACCAGGGGGATCGATCCAGGGAGACCCCTGGGGGGCTCTTTCCTTCTCTGCTCACATACGAGCTCTCCTCCTTCCTCTTGCTCTCTTAGAGAAGGCCATTAGAGGTATAGAAGACACATCTCAAGGAGCACCAACGTAGCTACAGTAAATGGCCAGGTTATATGATCTAGCATGCATGAGTAGGGGTTTTATATCACTAGGAGAGACCCGAACCTAGGTATATCGTGGTTGTTGCCACAATTCTACCGTATGTGGTCTTCACTACATCATCCCTCTCCGGATCCTCCAGTGTCCATGTGGCCCCAAGTTAAGCCTACCCAGGCATCTGTCTTGACACCACCACAACACCATGTGAAATAAAAGTTTTTACTCTTGTGTTAGTTTATTTTTGTTTTGTTTTTAATAGTGTTCAAGAAGTCCTTTGGAGAGATGAGAATAAAATAAGCGAATCCTCTATCTTTTATTTACTAACACATGGCCTAAAAGGTACTGCTGATTTTTATGAAGTTTATTTGCTGCTATTTTGTCATTTGCTAAGATGTGTAAAGGCGCACAAATCTACCAACCGAATTCTATAAGTTTTGCAGCTTACTGGCCATTTAACGACCACTGGTATGACCGGGATGCCCCGTAGAATGCGCCCGTACCACATTGAGGCTCTAGAAAATAAAAATATTGATTTTTGCCACAGGACTCAGTGATCGTAACGATCACTAGTACGACCGGAGGCGGTCGTACCTCCCACCCATACCATACCCTTGAGAAAAACATCAGTTTTTAAGCAAACATACTGCACACATAATGACCAGTAGTACGGGCACGTGCGACCGTACTACGCACCCGTACCAAGTGCGCCGCTGAAGGAGTCTTTCGACCCCAAGGTATGCACTTGGTAAGGGCGGGCACTGCCCGTACCGTCCGCCGGTACCATGTACTCAGCCACCATATCATCTGATGACTGGATTCCTGCACCAACAATAGTGTTATTGCAGTACTTATAGCAGCAAATATTTAAGAGTTTACCCGATGGGAGATCGACGGACGGAAACAACACGACCCCACAACCACGTTGTCAGTGCGGCCATGTTTTGCGCGCAAAACGTGGTTTTGAAATAGCCTATTCTATAAGTTACTAGAACAGCGATAACTGAGAGAGGTTTAAAATATCTAATAACAAAGAACTTTTAACAAGAACAAAATAAACTAAGACGAAGAGTAAACAGGAATATGAACTGAATAAAGATATTGTAGTTGTAGGATTGAATGGAATGAGAGAGGGCTTCTAGGCTTCGGTCTCACTAGTACTAGATGGGAAAATATATGTGTGATCTATAAGAGATTCCTCAGACAAATAAATGTTCCCCATTTGATTACCGGGCAGTCACTCTGTGTGCACTATGCATGATTCTGGTGCGTCACCTCAAGGCAAAAGGCACTTCCGGACCAAAGGATCACCGCAAGGCAAAAGGCACTGATTGTCAAAGCGTTGAATTGAAGCAATCAAGTGGCTCATGCGAGTGTTTGCACAGTTGGCACTACCGTACACATCGTCACACAAGGTTCAGGTCCATGTGAAAACAACACACAAAATAGAATGCATCGGTTTGGTATACGAACATAGTTGATTTACCCCACTGATAAAAGGAAAGTTAAAAAGAAAACATGAACTTCTATAGAGAATTACAGTCTAGGAGGTTTCTGAGGTAGAATTTTATTGCTTACATATGCTCGGCTTCTCTAGATCATGGGAGAAGCTCCCAGGTGGTGTTTCGAGGTTTTTAGAAGAAGAAAGAATAGTTTTTTTTTAGCAATGGTTACCTTCCGGTTGGCGTTTGAGGGGTTTTCCCATCTATACGGGCGCAACTATATGACCGGAACAAAAAAGTCCCGCCATATAGTTGGTCGTTAAACTTACTATACCTTGGAAAGAATTTTGACAAAGGCATCGGTATCTATACGGCCGGAACTATACGGCTGGAATTTTTATTCCCGCCGTATAGTTGGTCATTAAACCTTCTGTACCTAAGAAAGAAAATTTTTCGATGTCAAAGATATCTATATGGCTAAACTATACGGCTAGAATTTTTTATTCCTGCCATATAGTTGGTCGTTAAACCTTTAGTAGACATCAAAAAAATTCTATTTCTTCAAGAATTCTTCCTTATCCTGAAACTTAGCAAAACACCTTGTTTTGACAGAAAAATAATAATTTTAATTTTCAACCAACAACACATGTATAAAACGGGATTTAAGTACAACCGAGTTATGCAACACATAGTAACAATAAATTCTACCTTTTGAAAACTACAACAAGATAATTCTAAGAGAAAATCATGCAAAGAATAAAAATGCCAATGCAACATGAATGCAACTATACTCAAGATACAATACTAAGAATGACGCCTAATGACTTCTGTGTTGCCTACCGGGAAGCGCTTTCTTATAACCATGTAGCCAGGATTTTATACTCCACAGTTATTCAGCAATGGAGACAGCTATAGGAGTAGTTTTGCTTACCTCCAATGAGTGTTTGCAAGATTTATATCATAGTTTGCTCTAAGACATACCCGCTTGCGGTGCATCGGTATCTTGTAAGTATTCTCGTTGCCATGTGAGGATGGATGCACCAAGCGCGATAAATATGTATTCTTTCCTTCCTGCATAGAGGGTGTTAAAGATTTATTATCAAATTTTGAATCTTTACCTTGATTACAATTTTGAGGGTACAACTCATAATGTCCTTTTGGATCCAGTAGCTTGGTCTTTGCCACCGGACTTTCCTGCACCTCATTAGTATAATAAAAGTCATAGCAAACAGATATGTGAGGCATACAGGGTTCCGTCTTTGGCTCATCATAATTGATTTCCCCAAAAAGAGTATTTAAACAAACACTACTAGAATCATCAAGAACTTCTTCAGGGTAATTATCAGGGATTCAAGAATAATTTAAGTCCTCATCATCACTAGAGTCAGAAGAATAATAAAGATCAGGAATAGGTGGGGGATAAGGTTTGTGAGTGGCTTTCAATTTATTCCATTCCTTGATTTCTTTTTATTCTTTCTTCCTGATGCGTCTTTCATTTCTCCGATACTCTTTATAAAGCTGTTTCACTTCATCTGCAGATGTCAGATTTGTGGGATATTCAACACGAAGCTTCTTATTTTTATTTTTCCTGGTTTTAGGCTTCATGGATTTAACCTTCTTTCCTGCTTCAATGATGCAACAAGTGGAAGATATGGGAGTAATAGTAGAGGGCTATTCTCCATCGTTAGTAGCAGCAATTATAATATGATTAAAATAATCAGCTATGAAAGGCATTGCTTTAGAAAGAACATCTATAACTAAGGTATCATCATAAGGAATTTTTCCTCTTCTATTTTCATCTTTAATAAACTCATTGACCAAGTTCTCTAGATCAGTAGGGAGAGGTTGTTCTTCATGCACAATTTAACATTGCCATTGATGAAAATTATTATGTATATCTCTTAAGAGTTGCCAAGATTCTTTCAAAGTTTTCCCAAGGAATGCACCATCACACATCATATCTAGCTTATTCTTAGAAGAGTGATTTAAGCCTCCATAAAAGTGATTCAACAACAACCAATCAGGTAAATTATGATGTGGACAATCATGCATCAATTTTGAGAACCTAGTATAAGCTTGTATTAAATCCTCATTGTTGCTCTGCTTGAAATTCAGGATATGAAGCCTATGCTCATAAGTTTGCCTTTGTGAGAAATACTTACCGAGAAAAGCTTTGGAGATACCTTTCCATGAATTTAAGCGTCCCGCGGGATGCAATTTTAGCCAATCTTTAGCTTTTCCTTTCAGCGAGAACCGGAACATATATAACTTCAACTTATCATTTTTCCTTCCATTTGCCTTCACCGTAGAACATAATGAAGTAAATTTGTCAATATGCTCATATGGATCAGTGTTCGGATCTCCTGCAAAAGCTATTTCCATGTTCATATTTATCCACATAGGATTAATCTCATATCCATCCACATCAGTAGCGGGTTGAACAATAGGAGCATGTAATTGATCAACACTCAGAGCACCATACTTCGCAAGACTTTTAATTTCCATAGTTCCTATGTTTTTTAATTTCCTATAACTAAAATTGAATCAATCACTCACACATGGATGAAAAACAAAACATATATAAATATATAATGATGTCACAAACAAGTTCAATCTTACAATTACTAAACACAACAGAGAGAGGAAGATGGAGATCGATGCGTGGTGGTGGTGATGTCTTCCTTATCCTCCTCTTCTTATTGCTTGGATGCCTTGATGGTGATGGTGTTGAGGGAGACCTAGATCTCTAAGGTGTGGTTGAGGCAGAGCTCTGCCGCCGTGGAGATCGGATGGGTGGTGGCGGTGGCAGGGCTCCGCCCCTGAAGGGCTATGGTGTGGTGGCTCTCTCTTGGGTCCTCCCTCCTTTATATAGGCCTTAGGGGTGCCCTAGGGTTCCCCCAATACCGTCATATGACATAGGGAAGGTTATGGAGCTTCTCTGGGGCGAAATCCCATTGTTTGCAACCTTTTTACAAACTATATGGCCAAACTATATGGCGGGAACTTTTAGTTCCGGCCGTATAGTTGGTTGTTGCACTTACAGATCCTTTAGTATATTGGTCGCTATTTCTTCATACAAACTCCATTTTGATAGTTCTTGGGCTCGTTGAGTTTGTCTCGTCGGGGCTACAACCCCATGGTATTAGATATTTATTTTGAGAAGTTGGAAAAATTCACTTTTCCAACATCTCAAATGGCTAAGTCTGGTCCCTATAGCTCCTGCATACTATGCTCTCATTGTTACTTTTTATCCATAATCTTCACCAACACCTACACAAATGTCATAGACAAGCAAAGTGATAAAATTCTACCTAAACTACTGATGGCTCAATACACTGCGCCCAAAAAAGTGCTTGGTGCGTGGTGTTGATGTAGAGCTCGTTGGGAACCCCAAGAGGAAGGTATGATGAGCACAGCAGCAAGTTTCCCTCAGTTATGAAACCAAGGTTTAATCGAACCAGTAGGAGCAAGGAAACACCTCAAAGGTGCTACTAGCTGAGCTTTGGCAGGGCGCACTACCGGTGCTAGTAGCAACGTGGAGACCTGCACAACACAACCACAGAACTTTGTCCCCAACTTGCGATGAGGTTGTCAATCTCACCGTGTTTTGCGGAAAACAAAGGATTAAACATAACGAATGGAAAGAAGTAAAAGTTTGCGGAAAGTAAACACAAAACAGTAAACAGTTGTAGATTGTATGTGAAGAAAAAGGACCGGGATCCATAGTTCAGCAGAGGTGGCTCTCCTTAGATAGATAACATGCTGGTTGAACAAATTACAGCGGGGCAATTGACAAACACCGAGAAAGCAATACATGCATATACTAATCATCTTGACTCCTCTGAGACTTGATTGGGCATTACAACATAATACATAGACCGCCATCCAACTACATCTATGACTAATAATCCACCTTCAGGTTATCATCCGAACCCCCTCCAGTATTAAGTTGCCAGCAACAGATTATTGCTTTACGAACTGCGTGTAAAGTAAACAATACGATTGTTCTATGAACAAAGGATTGTTATTTTCTCCCAAGTAGAAACAACACATCTAGTACCTTAGAGATTTCTGTCACTTCCCCAGATTACCAGAGGCATGAACCCACTATCGAGCATAAATACTAACTCTTGGAGTTGCTAGCATCTACTTGGCCAAGATAGCTACTAACAACGGAAAGCATGCAAGATCTCAAATAACAAAGACATGATAGAATCAATAATCAATCTGAAATAGCATCCCAATATCCATCGGATCCCCGCAAACACAACATGTATGGATTACAAATAGATGATCTTGATCATGAACGGAGCTCACAAGATCTAAACATGAAAGCACAAAGGAGGAGAAACCAGCCATCTAGCTACTACATGGATACGTAGTCCAAGGATGAACTACTCACGCATCACACCGGAGGATTGCATGGTGATGAAGAAGGCCTCCAAGGTGAATTCCCCTCTCTGCCAGGGTGCCGGGAAGAGCTTCAGATCCCCCCGATCTAGGGACAGAGACGACAGCGGCTACAGACTCTTTCGTGGATTTTTGATCAGGTACTTAGGGTTTTCGTCTCGAGGGCAACTTATAGTCGGAACGAGAGGCCGAGGGGGTGCCGGGAGCGGCCACACCACCCCCTGGCGCGGGCCAGGCCTGGCCGCACGGCCAGGTGGTGTGGTGGCTCCCTGGCCCTTCTCCCTCTCGTATTCTGGCACTTGATCACTTCCGGAAAAATAGGCACTTTGGCTTTTGTCCCGTCCAATTCCGAGAATATTCATTTTCTGCCTTTCTTGGAACCAAAAAGAGCAGAAAACAGGCAGCTGGCACTGTGGCTCTTGTTAATAGGTTAGTCCAAGAAATCATATGAAAAGTACTCCAAAGTTGGAACAAAACATAAGAAAGTGGATAAAACCAAGCATGGAACATCAAAAATTATAGATACATTTGCAATGTATCAACTACTAAATGTGCAAAGCTCATATGAAAGTAAATGAGAACTAGAAGTCATGCATATAAGGCATAGCTATAGCCGGAAGAAACATGATATGAGATATAAATGGCACATTTTATATGGCTAAAAGAGGTGGTATTTCACAGCCATCATCATCCCAGGAGGAGGTAACCCTAAATTTCCAAAACACAAAAATTTCTCTTTCTTCTACCTCCAAAGTCCAAAGCACCTCCGTTGGATCTTTAGTTTTATTCAATCTTTCTTTGATTCCTCGCACCCAATCGATCTAAGGTATGTTTCTCCTCTAATCCCCAACTTATTTGCATCAAAACTCTACTCAATATTTCACCATTATCAATCTAGATTTAGGTCTTGTTCTTGACCTAATCTTGATATTGAGCATGCTTAGTTTTATTTTTAGAGGAGTTTATTTTGTAAAAAGTGTAGAGGATCATTTATGCTATGTTTCTATTGGACAAAATTTTTGATTAGCATTTTTATTTATTTTATTTTAGATGAACACGAGGAGCCATACACGTGTGATGGCTACGAAAATAGCCACACCATCCAGTGATACGTTGACTATTGAGTCACTTGATATCGAGTTCACCAAGGAGTTTTAGCTGAACCGTTTCAACCATCTCAAGATCCGAGAAATCAATTCCACCAAGTGGGTGTGTCCCTATATACTAAACCAACTTGGCATTCGTGTTGTTTTCAATTTACTTTGCAACAATGTTGGTTTGTATGACTTTGTCTTTCAGGATGTCGCCACGTATCGTCGCTCGACGCTTGAGTTTCTCAGCACCTTGACACATTCCGTGTGCTCACACTATTGTTCCGAGGAGGAAATGCCTAGAGTTGATTGCATCAACTTCCGTCTTATGAACCGTGAGTACTCGTTGACACTCGAACAATGGGCTCACTACTTTGGGTTTGCCAACAACACCACCGACATATGCTCCACCACCTTTGTTCTAAATACAAGACCTTAGGAGTACTTTAATAGAATGAGAATTCATGGAAACACACCCAAGGGGAACCAAATTGATCATCCTGCTATTCGTTACTTGTTTTATGTTATTGCCAACACCTTGTAGATACGTGGTGAGTTTACTAGAGTCAATGAGGAGTATATGATTATCCTCGCTAAAGCTGCTATTCCTAACTGCAACATATGGGCACTCTTCTTTTGTTTTACATTAAGCATCAAGTTATGCAGTCTCGAGGTCCCATATGTAGAGGAGGAGTCATAACCATTCTTGCACGTGCTCTTCAAGTCACCATAGGTAATATCCAACCGTTGTCAGGAAGTCATTGTCTTGGTTTTCCACTATGAGAGCTTGTGGTATACTTTCTAGAACTAATGGTAGATACTTCCTTGATATACCTGGGGCGGATCACTTGATCCCAGCTCCTTTTACTAATGGTATATTCTCTACCGAGGAGGGACGCTTGCATTATGACGTGCAGGTTGAGCCAGGTCTACCCCAACAAGAAGTACCCATGGGAGAGGAAGGAGAAGATGAAGAAGTAGAACAAGAAGGACCCAAACAAGATATGCAACTACCAAACTACTACACCACCTATGAAGATATTTATGCTCTCGAAGGAAATATCCAAAACATGAACAACCTCTCCATCAATCTCCGAGATGCTACCGCTAACCTCGCCACCTAGTTCCGTGATTGGAGCAGCCAATGGAACGTGGGAGATTATCCAGCATCACCACAATGAGCAACAAAAGGGCTTGGAAAAGCCTGATATTGGGGATGTGTTCCCCGACAATTTTATTTGTTTACCAATAAGGTTGTACTCCAGATCCTTCAGAGATTTGAAACACTCGTGTTGGTTTGTTTCAACACTTTGCTTTTCTTTCTTTTTTGTTTTTTTTGTTTGCTTTTGTTTTTCATTTGTTTTACTTTCCTTAGTTCCTTGCTTGGTCGCAAGTTCTTTTGTATTCTATAATCCCTATCCTAAAAAATACAAAAAGATTTTCCCCTTTTACTTTTTCATGCAAGTGGATTCGCACTTTGCTTTAATTTTATTATAGGAGTGATTATACTTTAGTTTTGAAGGAACACATCCCTATAAGGAAGAGTATTATGAAGTTGCTCAGGAGAGGTATGTCCTATGTCTCCCACTTTTGAAGTTTGAGTTGTTTATTTTAGTTGGTTGATTTGCTAAGATGCCATGCTAGTGGGAGTAATTCAAAATAGTTAGAGTAAAGGTTTTTATTTGAATGAATGATTAGTTGTGTAAGCTTTTGCTCTAGTTCTTTTATCTAACCGATTCTTTCCTTGGAAGTAATATTGCCAAACAAGTACAATAAGAAAAATTCTGAAACCTATGACTTGTTTGATGAATGATTTTCTTGAGAGTTTACCCTTGAAGATACTTAACCCCATAAATGTTTTGATAGACTTGACGACACTCTTGAAAGGATTTGTTTGATTGAAATGAAGTCTAGCGGTAATTGTGATGCATGCCAAAGCTAACCTTATGGATGAAACTGTGGTACTATTTAAAGAGTTCTATGTTTCTCATGCACACCTTTGGATGCCAACAACTCTGCTGGCCTACACACGATCTATGGTACAACCCCTGATTTCAGCTATGAGTTGATGACATGGGTGGCATAAATGTCACCATAATGGGCAAAAGTATTGGTACTCTCAAAGGTTGTGCAACCATTGTTCAAAAGAATCTCCCAATGATCCTTGAAAGAAGGAAGAAAAATATATATATGAAGATCCACTTAACAAGTCCTTGGCATGGTCTCATTACTACTTTATGAATATTCTTGAAAGGCAATGATTGGAATAGAAGTGTTTTGATAACCTTGATTTATTGATGTGGGTGTCAATAAGACACTTCACTATTATGCTACTTAGGACATGAACTCTCATACTCAATTTTTCTATATTAAAATCTACTTTGATTGTCTTGGTTTGCCGAAGCTTGCATAGTATTCTTTTCATATCTCTAACTTTGATAAGCCTTTCAAATGGATGAAGTGCTGGACGCATACGACTGCCAACCGTAAGTGAATTCATATTCTCATTGTTTCAAGTTTAAACGCTGAATTCCTTATAGTTTTTTGTTTCTTCTTGCTCAAGGACGATCAAGGTTTGAGCTTTGTGGAGGTTGATGGCTCTAAAAATATCCATGTTTTCCCGTGTTTAAACATTGTTTTTAGTTAAGCAATTGACAAGAAACTCTCTAGCCTTGCCACTAATGACTAATAATTGCAAAGCTAAGTAAACCATTGCTTTGATTTGTGCTGTGCAAGGAATCACGCTTTTTAATGCAAAATCAGGAGTCATAATGAAGATTTTGACGAAGTCCACACGACAAAGTAATTCTGGAGCAATTGTCAGGCGTCTGCAACAATAACGACCACTGGTATGGGCAGAGTATGCCCATACCATCTGCCTGTACCATATGGCGGCTTCTTAGTCTCGTCAAACCCTACAACTTTCGTGAAGACACCTATATATTTTGAGGCCTTAGTCGCCGTGGAGAAGGCCGCCATTCTTAGATTGCATTACAACACCACCAAAGATCCACACCATAGTTCATCCCTTCCATCTTCCACCCCTCCATTAGCCTCCATTACTTTGTACTTGAGATCTCTTTGTGATTCAGCGACCATTGTAAGCATATTTTATTTCAATCTAAGTATTTTGCACAATGTTTTCTATCCTTGATCTTATTGTTATGAGTGAGTAATCCTCACGGGCTGCGGGCTGGGGAGAAACATCGCAACAATTATGTGCATCTAATCTCTGGGAGTATTGTGTATTTTTTGAAGAGGGATTTGTATCTTTTGTTTCTTTGTCTCTTGCCTCGATCTTTGGACTTGTAGGTACCCAAGATCCCCAAGATCTATAAAGGCTTGAGGTGAGATACTTGGCTAGCGGCGATCTCATAGGAAACCCAGTGATAGAAAGGGCGGTACAGACTTCTCTTTACGACCCATTCGGGATCACATCAACATCACCTCTTAAGGCTTTGATATGTGTTTTGCACTTAATAACCATTTGTAGCCCGGTGCTTCGTGGTGTACTCAGTTGGATCAAAAGACAATTTCTATGCCTGCTGCTCTCTGGGGCTCTAGTATAAGAGTATGTGTTGCCCACAAAAGATTATGTCTATTAAAACATTACACATGACTGTGTTTATTATTATCTTTTATCACATATGATGTGCAGATGCAAGTGGATCTTCAACCTTGTCCTATCTCCATCCATTGGATCAACCCACAATAAAAGTAAACTAGATTGGTCTGGTAAATGAAGGTAAAACAAAAAAACAAAGTCTTGCAGACATGTCCTTTTTAATTCCTTTTAGAGTTGTTTCCCAAGGTTTGATTAAGACTAGGTCAACTAGGGAAAAAGACTATTATACTACATCCATGAATTTAAATCAAAGTGGTGGCCACAGTCGCTGGAGTGGACGTCGTGGAGGATCTTGCGTCCTTCCTTTGGTGGTATGTAGCACTGGAAGATGCCAGTCATGCTGCTCTTATGGAGTTCGATGTTGGTCATGATGAACGACTTGCATTGGTGCATGATCATGCGTGCCTTAGTCTCATC
This sequence comes from Avena eriantha, assembly GCA_910589775.1. NCBI lineage: Eukaryota > Viridiplantae > Streptophyta > Magnoliopsida > Poales > Poaceae > Avena > Avena eriantha. Next base: position 413,944,148 of record OU342744.1, on the reverse strand, counting down.
CTTCGGTAGGATCTGGTGCTCGAGGTTGGTGATGTAGAGCTCGGCCTAATCACTGGTATCAGTGACAATGGCGACTAGGGCTGAGTCATGGTTGAGCGGGATCCCGAAGTCGATCTCCTTAGGAGGGGGAGACGGAGGAGTTGGCGATGACATTGAGGAAGATTACTGGCGGGGGCGTTCGGTGAGACTAGCCGATTCGCGAGAGCGCATCAACCTCTTCGTTTTTTTGCTGATCAACCCACTGTACGGAATGTCTAGCGAAGTAGCCTCCAAGTTGGTCCACTGCCCTACGATAGGCAATCATGTTGGCGTCGATGGTGTCGCAGGTGCCGGCAACCTGGCTGGTGACTAGATCGGACTCGCTGAAGCACTTTAGGCGATTGACGCTCATCTCCTTGGTGGCTCACATGTTGTGGAGGAGCACCTCATATTCGGGCCACGTTGTTGGTATAGGGAGTGAAGTTGATCTGCAACATGTAGGGGAGCTTGTCTCCTTTGGGTGCAAAGGACGATGTCGATGCCGGCGCCCTCAGAGTTCTTGGACCCGTCAAAATACAGGATCCAGCGGTGCTGGTGTGGCGGCAACTCGGGCTGCTGTGTCTCCCATTTGATGAGGAAGTCGACCAAGGCTTGTGACTTGATGGCCCTTCATGGCTCGTACTTGAATTTGTGGATGCCTATCTCGATGGTCCACTTTGCGACCCACCCGGTTGCATTGTGATTGCGAATGATGTCTTGTAACAGGGGAGGAAACGACTGTGATTGGGAGTTCCTAGAAGTAGTGCTTGAGTCCTCGTTGCGCTCGAAACATAGTGTAGACCAGTTTCCAGTACTGGGGGTAGCGCTGCATCGAGTCGGTGAATACTTCGCTAACATAGTACACTGGTCGCAGCATGGGGCGCTCCTTTTCCTCCTCTTGCCACTCCACAATCATGATGATGTTAACAACTTGATTGGAGGCAGTGATGTACATGAGCATTGGCTCCTTGTCGGGCGGTGCGGCGAGCACCAAGGCTGCGATTAGTTCCTCTTTTAGCACGGCGAGTGCGCTGTCAGCCTCGCTGGCCTACTCGGATGTGGGTGAGTTGTGGAGGAGGCAATAGAGGCATTGACTTCTCATCGAGTCGGGGGATGAAGCAGATGAGAGCTGCCACTCGACCCTCTAGTTTCTACACGTCGTGCAAGCACTTGGGATTGCTGAGTCATGCGATGATGTTTATCATGGTGGGGTTCACCTTGATGACTTGCTTCGAGACGATGTAGCCAAGAAATTTCCTAGTGGGCACGCCGAACATGCACTTCTTCGGGTTGAGCTTGATCTTGTACCTTCGCAGATTTGCGAAGGTCTCAGCGAGGTCATTGAGTAGGTCGTCATGGAGAGTCAACTTCACCACCACCTCGTTGATGTAGACATGGATGTTGTAGCCAATTTGGCTCTCTAATCACTCTTGTATGCACCATTGGTATGTTGCCCCGGCATTCTTGAGGCTGAACATCATGGCAGTGTAGTAGAAGGCTCCGAACGACATGATGAAAGCTGTCTTTTCCTCGCCCTCAGCGGCCATCTTGATTTGATTGTAGCCGGAGTATGCGTTGAGGAAGCACAGGGTCTTAGAACCTGTGGTTGATTCAATGATTTGATTGATTCGCAGGAGTATGAATTCTTCCTTCAAGCAGGCGCTATTGAGGTTAGTGTAATCGATATACATCCTCCAGGTGTTGTTATTCTTCATTACCAGTACTGGGTTTGCCACCACTTGGAGTACTTGATGGGTCGAATGAACCCGACGGTGAGTAGCCATTGCTCCTCTTCAGCGATTGCACAGTGACACTCTTCATTGAAGGGCTATAGTGGTTGCTTGACAGGTCGCGCTTTGGGATCGGTTATTGAGTTTGTGCTCAACGAGTTCCCTCGGGACACCAGGAATGTCATATGGCTTCCATGCGAATATGTCGCTATTATCACGGAGGAACTCAATGAGCGCGCTTTCCTATGCGGGAGTGAGGTTGGTCCCCACGGTGACCTTTTGGCTCTAGTCGCCTGAGACAAGCTCGACAGTTTGGGTGTGCTTGGAAGCCTTAAAAGTAGCTAGCACAGAGCTTGCCATGGTTGGCTTCTTCAGGATCCACGGGTCGTCCTTGTCGATGCCACTCGCATATTTGGCGATTTCATCAACGTGATTCGCCTCTTCGGAGATGATAGTGTCAGCGATCTTGGCATCGTTATCTTCGCACTCTAGGGCCATGTTGGGATCGCCGTGCACGGTGATGATGTTGTGTGGGCCCGGGATCTTCATCCTGTTCTAGGCGTAGTAGGGAGCCGCCATGAATTTGGTGAATGCATGTCGCCCCAGCACGCTGTGGTGAAATCGATCATATGGCCACCTAGAGGGGGGGTGAATAGGTGCTACTTCAAATTTTAATACTTTTTAAATTTAGGCTTGACACAAAAGGTAAATTCTATAGATATGCAACTACGGTGAATTTATCTATATGCCAACCTATCTACTAAACGAGTAAAAGCAGTGAGAGGAACAAGGTAACCGAGAGTGGAGCACGCGGAGATGCAAGATTTGTTTTACCATAGTTCCTTCCTTTTTAGGGGAAGTACATCTGCGTTGGAGGGGTGGGTGGTACTAAGACCACCACGCGACAATAGGCCTCACATTGTTCTTTGATGGATCTCGCCACAACTGGCCTGATCCACCTTTCCACTATACGATACCATTCGAGGTGGGAATCGACACCTTTAAAACATGATCGGGGCACGCATCCACAACTTAATTAGAGGCTTCCTGAGATGACAACAAGTTGACACAATAAATAAGTTTATCAAATAACAAAACCGGGATCTAGAAATTCGAATGAAACTCTAGATTGAAGGGGTCCCTAAATGACTGGGGGGGAAATGGAGATCTCTTCGGTGGTGGTGTAGATCAAGGCCTCCTCCTTCGATTCTCCAATGGTCAAGGCCTTCAAGTGGTTGGAACTGGAGATCTTGTGGAAATTCGAGTTCAACAGTGCAAAGCTTTTTCGCTGGATCCAAGAGACTCCAGGTTAAAGATGGGGAGGGGTATTTGTACCGCCTCCCAAGATACAACCATTGGAGTCAACAGGCGCTAGATAATATGGCTTGGGGCAAACATTCGCCCAGAATGGAAAATCCGGTCCAAATCTCTGCCCCCATCTGAGCGACGCGCCGCTGATCCTTAGCAAAAATAATTGGGGGCTGGATAATCCGGCCATGGGAGGGGCAGATAATCCAGCCAGGACACTTTCTCCGGCCGTGGCTAAATATCTGGGGGGAAATTCTGCCCCACAAATAAAGCGTTGCGTCATTGGTCCTTAGCCAAAATTTTGGAGGGGTCCGGACGTGGTCGGGACTGGATAATCTGGCCTTAGGCAAACCTCCGGCCGAGTGCCAAATATCTGGCAAAAAATCCACCCCCTTCTACAAGATGCGTGGCTAGTCCTTAGTCGAATATAGCCAGGGGCAGATAATCCAGCCTGACTAATCCTTCTTTTGCTCAAATTGACCAGGAGTTCTTTTGGGGAGCATTATCTGCAGCACTCAACACACAATTAAACTTTCCTTGGTATTGTTATCTAACACTCAAAACACTAGGGATCATGAAATTCTCTTTGAATCGCTCCCTTTTTGGTGTTAGATGACAATATTAGGATTTGCAATAAAGCACATAAACAAAAATGCACTATGTACCCAAAATGATAAGAGGCTCCCCCTAAATGTGTGCATATAAGTAATTTGTTTTGGAATACAAGTGCACAACATATAGGTTTGAAGTACCTTTTATGATTTGGATACGATGTGCAAGAAAGCATTGAGATAAAGATCATACCAGCCATACAATGCGTCTCAACCAAATACAAATAGTTAGGTAAATATGCCTCACAAGATAGATCCAATATCTCCATAGATGTATCCATATATAATCCATTAGCCTCATAGAATAATTCTGATATAATTCCATAGATAAATCCAGAGTAGTCCATAGATAAATCCAAGTGTCAATGTCACACAAAGCAAATATACACTTAAAAGGTTCAATGCTAGACAAATGGGTACAAGCATGGATAAAAAGCGCAAATAAAACAAATTTTGCTTGTACCCAACCCATGCAAATCCACGAAGTTCCTACTAGAACTACTTCCCCCCCTTTGGCATCGAAACGCCAAAAAAGGGGAAAAGAGCGATGCTAGCTCCCTTGAAGATCACTCGTCATCATCATCATACTCCTCATATTCGTCCTCATCTCCATCGTCATCCTCATGATCATCATCACCTGTCGAGGGAGGTGGAGTTGCCCTCGTTAGGGCTGGGAACAAGTTGAAAGAACATTTTTTGATCTCTAGTGTTTTGTGTGTTAGATAACAATACCACGGATCATCTCATGTGTGCTAAGTGCTACATATGATTGTTCATATGAAAAGCAGCCAAAATTAGTTGTTGGGGGGCGGATTATCTGCCCCTCCCAAGGGTCGGATAATCCGGCCTATCCTAATTGACAAACATGGGCAAGGCGTGTCATGCAGTATGGGGGAGGATTATTCTTCGGATTGTCCGGCCAGGGCCAGAGTATTTGCCTGGGCCGGATAATCTACCCCTACATGGGCTGGACAATCCGCCTCGAGAAGTTTTACAAAGGCACCAAGACGCGCCGTGCGGTATGGGGGCGAAGTATCTCTCGGATTGTCCGGCCAGGGTCGGAGTTTTTTCCCAGGCCGGATAATCCGCCCCCGAAGGGGGCCAGATAATCTTCCCCCTAGGAAAGTTTGCAAAGGGAGCCAAGGCACATCGTGCGGTATGGGGGGGGATTTCAACCCGGAAAATCCAACTCTAGGGTGGAGGATTGCCCAGTTGGATAATCCAGCCCCCACTTGGGCCAGATAATCCATCCCCCAACTTCTCCAATGGCCAAGTTTGGACAGGGGTATAAATGCCCCAATCAGTCCTCCTGTCAGACTCTTGATTCATTCGAAAAAGTATTGGGCTGTTCTTCAAGCTCCTAATCGAGATCTCTCACTTCAACCACCCGAAGGCTCCGATCTTTGGGGAATCAAAGGAGGAGACTTCAATCATCAACATCATGAATCAAGCGCATCACTTTCCCTCCATTCACTTGGAGGATTATTGATCTAGTATTTCTTGCTAATATCTAGATCTTGTGTTTTGGTTTTGATAATATTTTTTCTTGTGGCAGCTTGTTGTCATTACGGGAGCCTCCAATTCGGTTGTGGATGTGTGCTCTGCTAGTTGTGTAAAGGCACCGGTTCTTGCCTCGAATGGTACCAGAGTGGAAAGGTGGATTAGGCCTTTGGTGGCGAGATCCATCGGAGAACAGGGTGAGGCCTATTGTGGCTGGTGGTCTTAGTAGAACCCACCCCTCCAACGCGGACGTACTTCCCTTAACAAGGAAGGAACTATGGTAAAAAAAATCCTATGTCTCCGCATGCTCCACCACAGTTTTCTTGCTCCTCAATATTACTTGCCTTTACTCACCTAGTAGCTAGCTTTACATAGAGGGAAATTTTCCGTAGTTACATATCTAGAGAATTTACCTTTGTGCCAAGCCTAAAATTGAAAAAGTATTAAAATTTGTAGTAGCACCTATTCACCCCCTCTAGGTGCCCATATGATCCATTTCAATTGGTATCAGAGCCTCAACTCTATATTCAGGCTTAACAGCCTAAGAGAAGTATGGGTACTAAGGGATATGGGAGTGAGGCTATGGATAAGGTCACACTAGGTGATCTCAAGACATTGGAAACAACCTTGTTGAAAACCTTTGAGTCCAAAATGGAAGAGATGCAACAAATGATTGCTCATCTCACTTCATCTATAGCCCCACCTCCATCTACCTCTGAGGCCTCCACTCTACTATCTAAGGAGAAAGCTAATGCTAACTCCAAGGAAGACGAGTTGGGTGGTGAGCAAAATAATGGCTCCTCCTCCAAGAAGGGAAGTGGCAAGGAGGACTATAGTGAGGTATCTCACCTATATTCTCCCTACCCACCAATCCCTCACCCTCATATAAACAATAGGGTTGATCCACCCAAGCTTACTGAATCCTCATTTAATCAATGGAAATTCTTAATGAACTCTCATGTGTGCAGTTCGTCCATTGAGCTTTGGAGGATCAATGAAGATGGCCTCCACATTGGAGACTCCACCAACTTGACAAGAAGAGAAGTAGTGGACAATCAACTCAATGCAACGGCTCTTCACATGAATCATCTTGGTGCGGGTCCCAAGGACATGCCACATATTGAACACCTCAACACCGCCAAGGAAGCTTGGGATGCTCTCACCGACTTGTTCATCTACAATGAAAGCATGAGAAGAAATAGGTATGATTCTCTAAGCAATGAAGTTGAAGGATTCTACATGTTGGATGGTGAGGACCACGAAGACATGTATAGAAGGCTCAAGAGCATTGCAACAACATTTAGAAAGCATGGCATCACTCATATTGATGATGCTTGGATCAAAAGAAAGTATGTGAGTCCTCTCATTCCATTTGAGCCCACATACTTGAAGAGTTTGCAAGGTAGACACAACTACCACAAAATGACTTCCAATGAAGTCATGCAAGAAATGGCGGCTTTCAAAGTGGCAGCTAAGAACGCCGAAGATGCTCATGCTCTTTCGCAAAAAAAAGATGCTGATGCTCGGGCAATTGGGATGCAAAAAGGCGTAAATGTAGCATTAAAGGCCAATGTTGTTGAACAAGATGAAGATGATAGAGGGTTTGACATTGTCTCCATGAGCTGTCCCGAGGAGGTCGAGCATGCTCATGGTGAGTACATGACCTTCTACGCAAGAAACTTTTAGACGGACCTAGCTAAGGCTAAATCTGAACTTGAGCGCAAGAATGGGTCAAGTGGGCGAAAGGAAAATGACCCAAAACTGAGAACTTGCTACAATTGTGGAGACCATTTGCACTTTGTGGCCGAGTGTCCCTATCAAAGTAGAGAAGATGATGGGGGCACGCTCATCCTCAAGGAAAAGTCCAAGGCACCTCGTAAGAAGCCATTCGTCAAGAAAAATGCTCCCTACAAGAAGCAACCTAAGATTGTTTTGGTGGCACAAGGGGAGTATCCATCCGCAAGGGAAGATGAAGAAGATGAAGATAGCACTCGAGAGGTGGTTGCAATATCCACCACATCTATCCCCACATCACTCTTCGACTCTCCCGATGAAAACGTCATCAACAAGAACTTCATTTGGCTTATGGAAGAGGTTCTGAGGTATCATCTTCTATCTCTTCTCTTCCTAAGACTATTATGAATGTTGATATGGATGATCATACAAGTCTTAGAATAAAGGAAGAAGTTATTGCTTTGGACCATTTTATCACTAACTTGCAAGGTGAGCACAAACTACATTTTGAGGCTCTCATGATCCAACTTGCTCACTCCGAATAGCTCCTCGAAGAAAAGGGCAGAATTGAAAGAGAGGATGCCATGGAGATTGCATCTTTGAAGAATGCTCGAGAATAGGAAGAAGAGACTCGAGTCTCTCTAGAGGAGAGGCTTGATTCTATTGAGGAGTCACATGACGAGGTTGTATCCCAACTCATAAAGGAACGTGATAATGCTCTTGCCAAGGTAAATAAATTAAAAAAAGGAGAAGATTGACTTCGGGGCTGCTCATGCTAGACTCTTTGAGAAATTAGAGAAACTTGACATTGCCTACAAGGCATTGGAGAGTGAACACTCTACTCTAAATGAGTCTCGTGATCAGCTCCAAACTTGGTTGGACAAGTATGATATGCCTAGCACCTCTACACCATCAAGTGGACATGAAGATGTCATTGAAGAAAATGCTAGGTTGAAAGATGAACTTGTCAAGGGATCCCAACCCAAAGGTAAGGAACTCCTATATGAGATCCTTCGTAAGCAAAGGGAAAGCAATGGAAAAGAGGGACTTGGATATGTTCCCAAGACCAAGAAGAAGAAAAACAATAAGAAGAAAAGCAAAACTGCTCAAGTAAAGGTAAGCACTATCACAAAGGACAAAACTAACTATATTGGTTTTGCAGGGTCTAATAATCCTTATTATGATTTTTTTGTGATTACTATGGTGATGTATGTGCTAGTTATGTTGGTCCATTTGATAATTATATTTCTTGGTCTATTTGTGTTCCAAAGACCCTTGTTACTAACATGAGAGGACCCATAGAAAAATGGGTACCTAAAACCAAGAAGTAATTCTCTTGTAGGGCTATGCTTCCGATGGGTCTAAATGGGTGCTCGATAGCGGGTGCACGAGTCATATGATCGAAAGTAAGGAGATCATCACGGAGATGAGGCCAAACCATGATCAAATATCCGTCTCCTATAGTGATAAGTCAAAACCTGAGGTATTAGATCTTGGCAAGGTTGTGGTTACCCATGATATTTCTATCGTGAACGTCATGTTTGTTGAGACCCTCGGTTACAATTTACTTTCTATTCGTTCCCTTGGTAAGATGGGCTTTGCAGTTTTTATTGATGGTGATTTAGTGGTACTCTTGTGGAGCAAGTCTCTAAAGGCCGCTTTCGTTCGATATGTCAAAAATGACTTGTATGTGGTGGACTTTTCGGGGAAAACCACTTCAGGTCTGATGTGTCTTTTCGAAAAGGCCAGCGTGGGTTGGTTATGGCATCGCCGTCTAGCCCACGTAAATATGAGAACTTTGCAAATCCTTCACAAGGGTGGCCACATTCTTGGAATAAAAGAAAATGTTTCCTTTGCCGAATATCGTGTTTGCAAGGGTTGTGTTGAAGGGAAGATACATGACTCTCCCCATCGAAGGAAAACAATTATTTCATCAAATAGGACTTTGGAGCTCCTTCATGTGGACCTATTTGGTCCTCCATATCATGGGAGCCTCGGTGGGAAGAAATATTGCCTCGTAATCGTCGATGATTATTCAAGATATACATGGGTCTACTTCTTCAAGCTGAAGAGTGAGACTCAACAAACGGTCATCGATTTTGCCAACGAGGTCGAGCGTCAACACAATGTCCCTATATTGGCAATTAGAAGCTATAACGTCTCCGAGTTTAAGAACTACACTCTTCATGAATTCCTAAGTGAAGAGAGGATAATACACCAATATTCTATTGCGTACACCCCTCAACAAAATGGTGTAGCCGAGAGGAAGAACTGGACTTTAATGGATATGGCAAGGTCTATGTTGGCTGAATTCAAGTCACCATATAACTTTTGGGCTGAAGCCATTTCCACCACATGTCATTCATCCAACCAGCTTTACCTCCACAAAATCTTTGACAAGACACCTTATGAAATACTTACCGGTAACAAGCCCAACATCTCATACTTCCGGGTATTTGGTTGTAAGTGTTTCTTTATTATCAAAGGAGTTCGTTTATCTAAATTTGAGTCTAAGGCTTTAGAAGGAATTTTTGTTGGTTATCTTGCCGAATCCCACACTTATAGAGTCTATAATAAGCTCTTCATGACTGTTGTAGAATCTTGTAGTGTGGTGTTCGAGGAAAATGATGGCTCCCGTGTGGGGCAAGTTGATGTTTGTGATGCAGATGTTGAAATACCCCAAGATGCCATAAGAAGAATGGGTGTGGGATTTTTCCGCCCCATTGAGGAACCCCTTGTGGAGGATCGGGCAGGACAATGCTCTTCTGAAGTAGATCCCTCATTGACACAAGCTCAACAAGCTCCAAACGCTGGAGAAACCACTGCACCAACACCTCATCCTTCTAGAGATCATCCATCATCTGAAGCATCTGGAAGCTCCAGGCCGGATTATCCGGGTGACATTGGATTTTCCGGTCCTACTTCATCGAATGCCAGGAATGAACAGAACGACCAAGAAAATGATGCAACTCCCAGGCCGGATTTTCTGGATGACACCGGATTGTCTGGCCCTTCTCCAACTCATACAAGAAGTATCCATGATGATCAAGAAGGAGTAAGAACTCCCAGGCCGGATTATCCGGCCACTCCCTCGACCGGATTATCCAGCCCTGAAGTCTCAGAATAGTAGAAGCCTCCTATTATGGCTGCTGATCAAAATTAAGGGCAAGGTTCTTCATCTCCCATTCTCGCTGAAAAAGTTGTTGATCAAGGTCAAGCTAGTGGTCCCAACGAAGACTCAAATGATGAAGAAATTCCTCCAAGAAATAAGAAGTTGATTGAACTTCATCGCAAAGCTCGTACAGAAAGAAACCTCGAATTGAGAGGACACACTCTTGATAAAGTTTTAGGTGATCTCAGACGGAGGGTGTCCACAAGAAGGGAGCTAGCATGCTTCGGTGAGCATCAAGCTCACATATCCATGGTGGAACCCAAGAATGTCTTTGAAGCTCTTGAAGATCTGGACTGGGTTGCTGCTATGCATGAAGAGTTAAATAATTTCGAGCGCAACAAGGTCTGGAAATTAGTAGAGAAGCCCAAAGATTGCCACAATGTTATCGGTACAAAGTGGATCTTCAAGAATAAGCAAGATGAGAGTGGAATTGTTGTAAGGAACAAGGTAAGACTCATGGCACAAGGCTTTTCCCAAGTTGAAGGCATCGACTTCGGCGAGACTTATGCTCCAGTGGCTCGTCTTGAGTCCATCCGTATCCTCTTTGCTTATGTAGCTCATAATAATTTTAAATTAAAGCAAATGGACGTTAAGAGTGTTTTTATTAATGGTCCTCTACATGAGTTGGTATATGTAAAGTAACCCCTGGATTTCGAGGATCCCAACTTCCCGAACCATGTTTACAAACTCGATAAGGCGCTCTATGGCCTTAAAAAAGCCCCGTGTGCGTGGTATGAGCACCTTAAAGAGCTTTTGCTAAACCGTGGCATCGAGGTTGGGCAAATCAATCCCACTCTTTTTACTAAGAAGGTTAAGGGGGAGATCTTCGTATGCCAACTATATGTAGATGACATTATGTTTGGCTCTACTAATAAAGCTTTTAATGACAAATTTTCAAAGCTTATCACTGACAGGTTTGAGATGTCTATGGTGGGGGAATTACGGTTCTTTCTTGGATTTGAGATCAAACAACTTAGAGAAGGAACCTTCATAAATCAAGAAAAATACATTCAATACATGCTCAAGAGGTTCAAGATGACAGATCTTAATGGCATCGCCACACCGATGCAAACTAAATGCCATCTTGAACTCAATCCCAATGGTAAAGATGTGGACCAAAAGGTATACCGGTCCATGATGGGCTCTCTCCTTTACCTCTGCGCTTCTAGACCCGATATTGTGTGGAGTGTAGGTGTGTGTGCAAGGTATGAAGCATCTCCTAAAGAAATCCAATTAGTGCCGGTCAAGAGAATCTTCTGATATTTGGTTCATTCCCCTAATTTTAGTTTATGGTATCCCAAGAGCTCCAATTTCTCTCTCTGTGGTTATACTAATTTAGATTAGGCTAGTGACAAGGATGATAGGAAATCAACTTCTGGAGCTTGTCAATTTTTGGGAAGGTCTTTGGTATGTTGGTCTTCAAAGAAACAAAATTGTATATCTCCCTCCACCGCCGAAGCTAAATATGTGGCTGCTGCAAGTGCATGTACTCAATTATTATGGATGAGGAAAACATTAAAGGAATATGGTGTCAATTGTGACAAAGTGCCTCTTTTATCTGATAATGAAAGTGCAATCAAAATTGCGCACAATCCGGTGCAGCATACAAGGACAAAGCATATTGAGATTCACAATCATTTTATTCGGGATCATGTTGCTCATGGTGATATTGATCTATCCTTGGTGAGCACGAAGAACCAACTTGCTGATATTTTCACGATGCCACTTGATGAAGCAAGGTTTTGTTATTTGAGGAATGAGCTAAATATTGTTGATTCAAGGAGTCTATGTTGATTACTCATGCACACCCACTTACATCTCTTCCTTTATTTGGTTTAGGTGTGGGCATGGATATAGGTGGAGTGTGGTCCTAATTGATTGGGCTAACCCTCCCCCCGTAATGCTAAAAGCAAGAAAAATCATTCCTCTTAATATCATTTTGTGATATGTGAGCTTATTGATGATTATTGGTCATGAATCCAAGATATATCTTCATGGTGTCATACCATGCACTCCAACATGGTAGCCTCGGCCACCGCCTTCTTCCTTTTTGGCGTTTCGATGCCAAAGGGGGAGAAGTAGTTCTATTAGGTTATCGTGGATTTGCATGCATTTGCACTTTATCGTTTTGTTTTTATTCTCGCTTGTGCCCATTTAGCGTTGAACTTTTTATTCGTTGAGTTTGTATGAGACTATGTTTGTGTGTGGCACTATGGTTCAATTGTGGATTTATCACTGGAATTATCTTATGGATTTATCCCTCGGTGATTATGGATCCATCTATCATATTGGTTATATCTTCTATCATACTGGTTATCTTTCTCATGGTGGAAGGCCTCAATAATGGTTATCATGTTAACTATCCTTATATTATATTGAGGACTTCTCTCTCATGGTGGTATGTTGTTTTTGTTCTAGTTTGTCATTTGTTTGTAGATTCCATTCCAATGAAATAGCCTCGTACCTATTTGTGTGCATTTGTATTCAAATGCAAATATTCTAAGTATGCACACATTTAGGGAGAGTCTCTTTCATCCTTGTAATGATGTTGTTAGGAGATCTCTATTGCAAATCCTAGTATTTTCATCTAACACCAAAAAGGGGGAGATTGAAAGAACATTTCATGATCTCTAGTGTTTTTTTGTGTTAGATAACAATACCATAGATCATCTCATGTGTGCTAAGTATTGTAGATGATTGTTCATATGAAAAGCAGCCAAAATCAGTTGTTGGGGGGGGGCGGATTATACGCCCCTGCCAAGGGCCGGCTAATCCGGCCTAGCCCAATCGACAAATGTGGGCAAGGCGCATCATGCAGTATGGGGGTGGATTATTCTTCGGATTGTCTGGCCAGGGCCAGAGTTTTTGCCAGGGCCGGATAATCCGCCCCTACAGGGGGCGGATAATCCGCCCTCGAGAAGTTTTGCAAAGTCATCCAAGGCGCATCGTGTGGTATGGGGGGCGAAGTATCTCTCGGATTGTCTGGCCAGGGCTGAAGTTTTTTCCTAGGGCGGATAATCCGCCCCTAGGAAAGTTTGCAAAGGGAGCCAAGGCGCTTCGTGCGGTATGGGGGCGGATTTCCCCCGGAAAATCCAACTCTACGGCGGAGGATTGCCCCAGCCGGATAATCCGGCCCCAACATCTCCAACGGCAAAGTTTGGACAGGGGGTATAAATGCCCCAATCACTCCTCCTGTCAGATCTCTTGATTCATTCAAAAAATTACTGGCATGTTCTTCAAGCTCCTAATCGAGATCTCTCACTTCAACCACCTGAAGGCTCCAATATTTGGGGAATCGAAGGAGGAGACTTCCATCATCGACATCACAAATCAAGCGCATCACTTTCCCTCCATTCACTTGGAGGATTCTTGATCTAGTATTACATGCTAATATCTAGATCTTGTGTTTTGGTTTTGATAATATTTGTTCTTGTGGCAGCTTGTTGTCATTACGGGAGCATCCAATTCGGTTGTGGATGTGTGCCCTTTGTGTAAAGGCACTGGTTCCCTCCTCAAAGGGTACCAATAGTGGAAAGGTGGATCATGCCTTTGGTGGTGAGATCCATCGGAGAACAGGGTGAGGCCTATTGTGGCGTGGTGGTCTTAGTACCACCCACCCCTCCAACGCAGACGTACTTCCCTTAACAAGGAAGGAACTACGGTAAAACAAATCCTACGTCTCCGTGTGCTCTACTACGGTTTTCTCGCTCCTCACTCTTACTTTCCTTTACTCACTTAGTATCTAGGTTTACATATAGGGAAATTCTCCGTAGTTGCATATCTTGATAATTTACCTTTGTGTCAAGCCTAAAATTGTAAAGTATTAATATTTGGAGTAGAACCTATTCACTCCCCTCTAGGTGCCCATACGATCCATTTCACAAGTTCCGCTCCATCTTATCATAGTTTATGTTGGAGGTGTTCCACTGAGCATACGGAGTAGGAGCAGACTGCTATGGGGGGCCTTGAGCCCTAGAGACATGATGAAGGATTACCTGCTGAGTATGGGCCATGTCATGGCGCTGATAGTAGGCATCATACTGACACTTGTGGGTATCAACTGCCATGCACAGAATGTTGCGTTGAAACAAGTTGAGATTTTTACCTCTCTATCAGTGGTTGGGACCGGGGGCCTCCTCCCTTGAGAGGCACCACTATCACGGGCATCTCCCATAAACGTATCAGATTCAGCAGGGACAAAGGTAGTCTTCTTCCTCTTGATATAAGGCTTCTTGACCTTGTGTTTCCCATCCAACACACCACTGAAATCTTCATCGGGGAGCACAACTTTGATGAGCTTCATAATATATGGAGCATAAGGAATATAATGCATGTTCACCATTGCGTCATACATCACATGGTAAATGAAGTCCATGACATTGAAGGTAGTAATTTGCATTGGGATTATCACAAGTAGCACACTCAATAGCAAGGCCAAGTAGATTGACAAGTGAACCACAAATGACATCATTGTTACCTCCGCTAGGATCAATGCAGTCACGGAACATAAGCACAAGCTGAGTATAAAGTGGGAGAAGACCTACAACCTCTCCAACCACACCACGAGGTCCATAACAAGTTGAGAGCAAAGAATCCTTGCTGGGACGATTAGGGCCACAAATCCGATGACCATTATAGTTGTCGTGGCCCCCAAAGGGGTAGGAGAGAACCTAACTGATGACTGCAAGTGCACAGATCAATTGTAGCTAGTTTCAAAATAAGTGTATCAAACCTACATAAAGTTGTTTGGTTAAGTATTTTATGCCCCTCGTCACTGTCTACCAAAGGATACTTGTAAGCTGCCTTTTATTTCAAGTAAAGGGTGTTTGTAAGGTTTTTGATTGAATGCAGAAAAGTAATTAAACCAAGTAAAAGAAAGCAAGTAACAAGAGTGTTTGGAAACATGGTTGAACTCAATAGGGCTAAAGCATTCTCGGGGATGTAGGATACACCTCTAGCATGATATTATTATTCATAATTAGGATAACCTACTTGTTGTGTCATGATATGTGTGGAGAGAGCTCCATAATAAGATGTCCACTACAAGGCTCATAGGCAGTCACTTTGTTGAGCCAAGAATAAGGTCACCTCTAAATAACCACCACGATGTCTGAGAGCAATCACCCATACATACCACCGCGATTAAGGGTCTCCCCATGGATATCGTAGTTAGCTTAGCGAATCTCTCTTTATCCTCCTTTGACCGTGCAGGTTGCTAGCCGGTGCCAATTAGTCACAATAGCTTTCCGGGGCATGCTTCCAAACACATCCAAAGGATTTTACCCTCTTCTTTAGTCCCAAAGGCAAATGATATGTGGCCGACTATACATACCATCTAAAGTGAGAGATCAAACACACATCATAAATCTATCATAGACCAGTAAGTCATATGGACACAAGAATAGAGCATCTTTATTTCAATTTCATTATAGTTCTAGGGTTTCTCCATCTCCCCCAGAATGAGGGAAAACTACTCACACATGGAAGCAATCAATGACATGATCATAGTCATATGGATGGATAAAAGTACATGAATAAATCTAGTGCAAACGACAATTGAATCTAGAATTACAACAAGATCTAATGAATGAAAGATGGGGGTAATAGTGGTGATGGTGATGCAGCGATTGAGTATGAAGGGGATGATGTGATGTCCTCCAATGATCCATGAAGTAGCAGGGATTTTCCCTTCTCCAAGTTGCTCCTTTAGATCCCTTTTTGGTGTGGTTTTTCATGGCTCAAGGTTGTTCTGAATGTTGGATCTGTGATCCGTCTTTGCGAGGACAAAATATTTGACAAGGCGGAAGCGCTGTCGCGTGGTACGAGCGGATGGTACGGGCGGCTCTGCCCGTACTACTGGTCGTTAACGCTACAATAGCTTTCGTCGCATTTGCTATTCTCCCAAGTACGAATGTAAATTAATTAAATGACTTTTATCACTTAAAAATAACATATTACAACATAATATGATAGTTCCAATTGATATGTTCATAAGAGACTTAGTAATTCAAGATCCTAGTAAAACAAGGGAAAAAGGTGCACGCAAACATAGTAAAATATAAAAATCCCTGTTCTACTTATGCAAAAAATGAAAGGTAAACATGCTTCAATTTTGGACTCATCAACTCCCCCAAGCTAGACTCTTGCTCGTCCCCGAGCAAGATGGTGGCTTATGAACAAGATCATTACATTCATGAGGCACGCGTCGTTACAATAAATGAGGCAGGAATTGAAACAGGAATACAATATCAGATGTAAAGTTACTTCAGGGGTATTATCACACCCTTACATATCACATGACTTAGAGGCTTCCACACCTTTTGGTATCAATGAAGTTATAAGAAGCTTTTAGTGATTCAACATATTATAAAATCATAAAGTTAAATTAGTTGAGCTCTTAATTCCAGTAATGAATATTCATGATCATTATTTTTCTCTTTCTCTTTTCTTTTTCCTTGTAATTCTTTTGATAGTTGTTCTCTCTTCTTTTAGTACAACCACTTGATCATTCTCACTACTTTTAATGGCTTTTAAAATCCGTGTATATAATATGCTACCAAAATTCTTCTTCTCATAGTTTAATCAATACCTGTATTGGCGTGGAAGTCCCTAAAATCACGGCAGTTGTACAAGTATCATAACACTCAACATAATTCAATCATCTAATATAATAATCATGAATCAAAAGATAACTTCAAATATCATAAAGTCTCAAAACTCAACAAATATAATTCTATTCTTGAACAAAAGGGAGCTTGAAGATGATGCAACTAATGCAAACTCTGGAATTGAAACCTAACATGTGTGTAGTAAAGTAAATATGCTAAAACTGTAAGATAGATTACAAGGTGTTATAGATCTCCCCAAAGCTTGGATCAAGCCGGTGGGATCAAATAATCCCTTGCAATTATTTGATATCGTGGCACTCTTCAAGGTGAAGGTGTTTTGCTGGAAACAGTTGCGCGAAGATTCTTGTTCGTGTCCACCAGGGTAGATATGCGACAAATACACTTCTGCACATCCGAATGCAAGAGGAACATCCCTTCAGTGACTTGATGAGTCCAAAATTGAAGCATATTTACCTTTTAATTTTGTATAAATAAAGTAGGGATCTTTGTATTTCACTACGTCTACACGCGCTATTTTGTTCTTGTTTCAACAGGATCCCAAATCATGGAGTCATATATGAACATATCAATTAGAGCTGTCATATTGTGTAATTATATGATATTTCTAAGTGATAAAAGTCATTTTATGAATTTTCCTTTGCACCTAGAAGAATACTAAACAAGGAGGAGGCGCTAGTATGGTTAACAACCACTGGTACGGGCATAGCCCTCCCATACCATCCACCCGTACCAGGAGCCATCGCGACCGCCTCATAAAATACTTCTCCCTAGAGAAGGTGAGAGGGAGATCCGACATTCACGGCCACCAGAAACCATGAAACACTACATCCGAGAGGGATCTGAAGGAGGAACTTGGCTGGAGAAAAATCCTAGCTGCTTCACGGATCATTGGAGGACAACGCATCATCCCCTTCATCATCAACCGCTGCATCTCCATTACCACCATTACTCCAATCTTTCATCTATTACATATACCGCCATACTTTTTTCCATTCATTTGATTATGATGATGTTGTCGATTGCTTCCATGAGTGAGTAGTTCCTTTGTTCTTGGGGAGATGGAGAAACCCTAGCACCATTATGAACTTGTAATAAAGATGATCTATTCTTGTGTCCGTATGACTTGCTTGTCTATGCTATAATTATGATTTGTTTTTGATCTCTATCTTTAGATGGTATGTGTAGTCGGCCACATATCATTTTCCTTCAGGACTAAAGGGAGGGAGAAATCCTTTGGACGTGTCTTGGAAGCGTACCCGGAATGCCCCATGATAGACTGGCATCGGCTCATAACCTACACGGTCAAGGAGGATTAAAGAGGGACTCCCTAAGCTAATTACGATATCCATGGGGAAACCCTTAATTGCGGTGGTTTGTATGAGTGACTGCTCTCAGACATCGTAGTGGTTATTTAGATGTGACCTCACTCTTGGCTCAACAAAGTGGCTTCTACGAGCCTTATAGTGAACATCTTATTACGGGGCTCTCTCCACACATATCATGACACAAGGAGTATGTTATCTTGATTACACATAACAATAATACTATGCTAGTGGTGTATCCTACATCCCTGATAACGTTTTATCTGTGGGGCCCCTAGATTAATCCTCAGAGAATCCTTGTTATGCATACACCACGATCCTATGATCAGTTAGTTGTGGCACATAACCGACAAGTATCAAATAACATCCATTACTTACGTGGATACATGTCATACCTTACATGCCATTATGGCTACATCCATAATCATCTGCGAAACTTCGTCAAGAGTAGAGCCCGAGCCATGCCTTAACCTATATGCAACTGACTGGGAGAACGTCCTTGCTCGCATAGTCCTCAACATCACCTTCTTCTTGATATCTGACCAAGTTAATAGCCAGGGACAATGCTAATGAGTACTTTGAATGTACTCGCAAACCACCTTAAGAGAATAAGAATAAAAGGATATGCAATATGGCTATGGTAGTAGGAGGGCTCCATGAGAGGTTCTTTTCTAAAATAGTTTCTCTCGTAGATATAGCATCTACATATCTTTGTTGAAAACTTTTGTAAAACATTTTGGAATCTTTTGATTTTTTTTGGAAAACACTAGGACTGGGTCACCCATTCATTTTCTTCCTTCTGGTCATCCCATGACCAAACTCCTTTCCTTACTTTCCGACCATCCCATGGCCAAACATTTCCAAAGCCTTTGCTTTTCCGAAGTACTTTTTGAAATCAAAACCAGCACCGCTCTACAACAACCTTCCCAATCGTCCATGACCATGGACACGGCTATTGGAATAGATTTACACTCTGCAGAGGTTGTACACTTTACCCACACCAAACGAGTACCCTGCCCTGATTCTCACTGATCGTGGGTCGAGTAACCGATCAAGACTCTCGGGATGCCACTCTAGCATAGGCCCTACCCTATGAGTTGTTCCTCTCAACATCGGGACATCGGGGCCACGGACCAACCGGAGTGCATTCCGACTCCTCCAGAGTGGGCACTTTCAATGAGAGGCTCATAGTATCGCCTTGTCACTCACATGGGTGATCCTGCATTCCTCTAGGTGACTGTCTAACAGTTGACCCTTTTTTAAAGGAATCCTAGAATTCGAGGGAGATGATCCCTTATAAGAAGTTGTGATACTTTCCACACCAGAGTAGCAAACTTCTAGTCCAGCCTTGTCCCACTCTAGAGTAACATGGTTGCATGGGTTAATTGTTCTAGCAAAACTGCAAAGAACCGGGTGCATTTTTGTAAACCTTTTTCCTCCATGTTTCAGCATGTTGTAAAACAAAACCCTTTTTTCTTTTCTCAAACTTCTCTTGGTAGGTTAAACCTCACCAAGGTTTTGTCATAAACATTTTGTAAAACTTTTTTGGGGGTCTTCCCATCCTCTATTTGGCTTCGGCTAAAACGGGATCTCCAAAGGGGTATGGTGTTATACACCATCTACCATACTAGGGTCAAGTAGGTGTCATCTCGGGGGTTGTACTTATTAGTACAGATGTGTAATGGTTTGGAGGAGCCAAGCCACTACCAGATACAGATCATCATAAGAAAAAACGATGCAGTTTTCATAAACAGTAGATAAAACATGCATAAGTAAAACAGTAGGACACGGATTATGAGCAATATGGTGTCTTGCCTAAGATCAGCAAACTAGCAATATATGTCCCTGGACTTCTTCTTAGAATACCATAATAATCATTAATAACCACTTCTTCTGGTCTCGAGTATAATCGCAACTATCGTCATCAAGGATATCACATCCAAGCAAACAAAGCCACAATTAACACAAGGCATACAAGCATCATTTTAATACAACAAACAAACATTCAACACCCTATTTACTTCAGTAGGTTTGGATATATTGAGATAATAGCAATTGGAATTACTTAAATTGCCATTGTCGAATTTCCTTTAGGATTTATTTGCCAAAACCACTTAATGGAGGGGTTTGGAACTAGGTCTCGGTCCTGTATGATATCAATATACATAATTGATATCAATAGATGGGCATTGAAATAACAAGTCCAACAAAAGTGGTTTCATGATTTTATCAATTTTCTTTAATTAGTTATGCTTTTTCTAGTGAAATTAACCCTAGCTGAGGTTAGAAATTCACCATAAAAGATTTATATGACAAATAAATTTGTGATTATAGTATGCTGTACATATTTGAGTTTGTGAATTTTGAGAGTTGGAAACACCTCTAAATAATTACTAGAATGCCCTTGGGAAATTTCCAAAGTCAGTTATGCATGCTTTTTGTCTTTTTCACTAGATTAAAACTAAACGGAATTTTGATATGAATCAAAAGATACATCATTGGTATTTTGAATTCCTTTTTGAAGAAATTGGAATCACCCTATTTGGTGTTACAGAACTACCGAGGTGATTTATATAGTGAATTAACTATGCACAAAACATATTAATTCACAATAATTCAACAGGGCCTCAGAACATTATGGGCTCTAGGGGCTTGATATATGTGGGTATGCATGTGTACTGGGAGTTGGAATTAGGTCACTAACAAAAAAATTTGATCCAAAGAAATTCCTAAATGCATATTAGGGCTATTTTTGTTATTTTTACCAAGGGTGAACTAGGAAAGCAATTTTGGGTTGGGTCAGGGTGTCATGCAAGGTACTAATCATGCCTTTCAGCATCGAAAGGAATTACATAAAATGGAGTTATAAAACTTACAGAAAGATTTATCTTGTAAAAAGGAGACATCTAAGACTTTGATTTAACATAATTAATGTAGACAACCTTTGGACAAGCTAGGGGTATTGCATGTTTAAGAAACCCCTAAGTTTCATGTACAAATATAGAGAGGATTATTTCTAGCCATTTTTCATTTTCATAATCATTTAAACAAAACTGGAATTTTTCTGTTGTGAAGAAATGGAAAAAGAAAAAGGGATGTTAGGCATCTAGGCCAGATCTGCATGGCCGTGGGCCGCACAGAGGAGAATCCGGCCCAGACAGGCGGCAACGCGCGCGGGAAGGCAGATTTGAACCCTGGTCGCGGGGCCCGGCAGTCAGCGCCCCAGAGGGCCGAAGCGGTATCGGCGGTTCCTGGCCGTCGGATCAAGTGGGATCTGACAAGCGCGGGTCGTCGTCCACCTCGGGTGTGCGCAGCGGGGACAGAACCCTAGGGGCGGCGAAAACCAGCGGGGGCAGCTTACTTGAGGGCAGGGAGGCTATGAGGAGTGCCAGAGGAGACGCTGCGGGCGACACTAGTCCCGACAAGGGGCGGCATGGGGGGAGTTGGCACCGGAGAGGAGCTCGCATGACAGCACCCACGAGATGCACTCGGGAACTCGCCGGAGCACTGCTTCTGGCGCCTGCATGATGGAGAGGGAGGTCGGTTAGCTAGGGGAGGTCAAGGAGGGTTCAGAATGGTGCCATGCAGAAGGAGAAAGGGTGGGAGAGATTGCACCTGAGCCAGTTCTTGATCTATGCCGAGGGGGAGTTCTCTCCTTCTCTCGTGACATGTAGAGGCAGGGGAGGATGGTGGAGCTCAGCGGTGGTGTGTGAGAGAGTGGGGGAGCAAATGAGGGGCAAGAGGGGAGCTGTACTGGCATGTGGCCTTTTATTTGGGGAAGGGAGGGTCTATGGTGGGCATGGTCCAAGGATGACCTAGGGCAGGTCCATGGCTCTCTCATTAGTGGCTGGGGCGGTGGAGAGGTGAGGTGGGGACTCTAGTTCATGCAGAGAGGACATGGGGAGAGAGGGATGGCTGCAGTACCTTTATTTAAGTGTTTTTGTTTAAGTGGCCAAGTTTCTATCCTTCCAAGCATAAGTGGACAAATGTATGGGGGTGCTACAGTACCATGCTATAGTGTATCACAGCCAGGAGGGAGTGTTGGTTGCTGTGGAGTAGCAATGGACAAGTTTGATGAGGGGTTGGAGGGATTTGCCTCATGGTTTTGGATTTTTTGTCAAATCCTTTCCATAATGGTGTTCATCAAGGAAGTTAGAAAACTTGATCTTGGCAAGAGGAGGTAAAGCTGTTGGTAGATAGGTAGGGTCAAGATACATCTCCAGGAACTATTTGAGATTTATTAGTTCATTTTAGTTCATATTTATATTGGTTCTCCAAAAAGTGCTGAATGTGTTTTATTGATTTTTTTGCAAAATTTGAATTAGACAAGATGGGTCTTTGGTTTGAGATGGTCCTAAATATGAATACACACAGCAGAATTTTCCCAAGATTTGTTGAGGCATAAAAGTATTTTAAATATTTATTATTCCAATTCAGCCATTTTAGAAAATGGGAAAAAAGAAATAATAAAACTCCTAAAAAATATTTATTTTTGAAGTGGGAAGATAAGGTATGATATTTAGACTTAAAATGAGCCTAAATATGGGGATGTGCTTTGGAGAAAACCAAACTTTATTTTGTGGATTAAGTTTTGGAGGTTTTGTCCATTAAAGATATTAAATGGGTTTTGGTCCATAATAATTGTTGATGATATTTTATAAATCTTTATAATCAAGTTAGAGGATGTACACAAGGTGTATCTAGCATTTTCAACGTTGGATGTTGAGAATAAAAGTTGATTTTGGTGGAAAAATGAGATTAAGGATCTAGGGTAATGTTATTTTATTACCTCCAAAACATTGTTGGATCTTGGAGCTCAGATCTCACCTTGGGGAATGGGCTAGATGTATGGATAGACCAGGTTGAGTAGATCACCATGGTACAAAAATTTAACCTTGATCATGCTTTAGTGCTCTAGGAATTGATTTCAAACTTTGAATAAAATAAGGGTGCCAAAGCAGATTATCAAATAGCCTTCCAAACCTTGTGGGTTTTTGAAGCACAAGGATCCATTTGGAACAAGTGAAGTCGGTAGTGATATACCTTTATGAGTATAACATTATCATGCCAAGAGTTGGTAAGAAGAGGATAATATGGAGATGTGAGCTTCTTCCAAAGTAGGCTAGTTGATAAGATTTGCAGATTTTATTATTTTCTTGCCTGTAAAACCATCAAGAACAAGTGGATTGGAGGATGATATATCCAAGGTAAAATGTGCCTTGGTATTCCTTAAGATGTTCTACAAGATGGTTCAAGTGCATTACCAAAGATGCAGAAGGAGTGGAAATGGGGGAGACTCAAATATGGCATCTTGATACCAATTTCCAGACTTGGTCATATTTTGGCAGATTTAGGGTTTTTGACTAGAATATAAGAATTCATGTTTTTGATGGGTTGGAAGGTTCCAAATCATCACCAAATGAAGTATGTTGAAGTGTAGAAGGAGTAGAAAGGATCCCTGCTTGGGGTTGGTTTACATTGACTTGGATACTTCTAGAAGGAGATAATATCAGAGGTGATCTGGTTAATGGTTTTTGAGGATTACTTAGTGACTAGAGATTAGATCCAGCTTGGGAATCTTGCTTACGGTTTTATAATCTTAGTTTAGTTTGATCCTATAGGATGAGCTCCTAGGGTAGCTCACTTTAGTTCCTAAGCAAACGAGTTAGACATTAGATCAAGGCAAATCATCTTAACAGATCAAGGAAACTCATCTTACAAGAAAATCTACTACAACTAGGGTTACCATCGAGCTTAGTTTGAGGTAAGGATGGGTATTTTGAAAGGTTGGAGTTTGAATAAGGCAAGAGTCCTTGGTACTCAACCAAGAGTAGGATTCAATTGCTTTATAAACGGGTATGGAAAACCTCATGGTAAGAGTAGTTGAAGGTTCTGTCTTGAAAACATAAGGAGATTATATCTTATAGATCTCCATAATTTTGGCAATAGAAGCTACTAAAATAGTTAGGGTTGCAAAGGCATCTTGGCTCAGGTTTTGTAATGCCAGAAGATTTGAGAATATGTAAAATGAGCCAAGACTATTTTGTTAAATAGCTTTTGTCAACTGATGGTGAGGTAAGGAGTATATCATATGGTATACACTCATATGCACAAGCACAAGAAAACAACAAGCAACACTGTATAACTAATCAAGAAAAAGTTTTTGTTCCCCCTGATTTTTGCATTCTGGACAACTAAACAGGGTTTCTGAAATCGAGTTGTTACATTATCCCTATTGAGTTCAACCACGCTTTCACATACTTGTTTTAATTAGATTTCTGCAATCAACCACAAACCTTTCAAACACCCTTTACTTGAGATGAAAAACAGCTTATAATTATACTTTGGTAGAGAGTAACGATGTGCATAAAGACCTTTACCAATAGCTCACTCTGGGTTCGATATCTTTACTTTGAACTAGCTACAATTGGTCTGTGCACTTGCAGTCATCAAGCTATTTTCTGGTGCCGTTGCCGGGGAGCTAAGCGCTTTTGGTATTTGTTCTTAGTTACTTATTTTACTCATTGTTTTACTAAAGTGGTTTATTAGTTTCAGGTGATACATTATGGGCGAGTACCAACATATAATACATCTTGAGGCTATAAGGAATTCCGGTCCGCCCATGGACACTTATTTAAAATCCAATAACCCAAGAGGGTATGATATTAACCCCATGCTTTTGGATTTTTTGCATGTAAAGAAATTTGCAGGAGATTGGTACGCAAGACCCGTATGAGCATGTAGGGTTTTTTGAAGATATTTATGGGACTTTCCACCTCAATTTACAAACTGGGAACGAGTTTAAGTTTTCTCTCTTTGCTCAAACTCTCATTGATGAGGCCCGTTCCTGGTACATCCAAAGTTATACAAAAATTACTAACTCCTGGGAGAGGCTAGCCTCTCTATTCTTAGTTGATTTCTTTCCTAGGACAAAAACTCTTGGTCCAAGGCCCATGATTACGAATTTTAAAGGAAAACCTAAAGAAAGCCTGCATGAAGGGTATACAAGATTTCGGGGATTGCTTGATCACTCTCCCCATCATAATTTCACACCTTGGCTGGTGATACACACCTTCTACGCAGGTTTGAATGATAATAACAAAAATGAGCTCAATTCCCTTAGAAATGGGTCGTTCGCGGAATTCAGTGTTGAAAGGGCTTGGAACTTGCTAGACACGGTAAATAGGATAGAGAAAGTCTACTGTGAGGTAGAGTTTAATAAGGAGAATCCCATAGAGTACAATTGGTTTAAAATATTTCTAGCTTCAGGAAAGGTAGAAAAACTTCTTGGGAATTTTAATCTTGACCATCGCATGATTATTCAAATTATTAGATCTTATGGTGACTACCTGCAGCTTCCAAAATATTGGGAACACTAATAACCACATGTGGAAGAAAAACACTCTAAAACTTGCCACAATGATAAATATTCAAAAATGCAAAAGAGAATGTTAGCTGAGGAGGAAACTATTCTCACTTAAGTAATGGATATCAGGGGTGAAGGGAATAAAAGAATGGGAAGGATAACCAGGGATTTGGGAGCCATTAAAGAAAATATTGGGATAGTAAAAGAACTTTTGGAACCCGAATTGTTCAAGGAAGAAGTGATAATGGTAAGTAAAGAGTCCTCTGAAATGATAGGAGGCAAGCTTGATGGTAAGAATAGAAGCTAGCAGAAAATTCCCTTTTCTTTAGGAGGGATTACTTATGTAGGATTCTATGACTTAAGTTCTTCCATAAACATCATGCCTTATACAATTTATGAAGAATTGTGTGATCACTTTGATGAATCTTACCTTGATCAATCAGAAGCTACTTTTATGTTTTCTAATCAAACTTTGCATCCTACTCGCAGGATACTTTACAATGTTTGCATTTCTATTAGGGCTCTTGTGTATCCAGTTGATTTTCATATTATTGAAATACCTTTGAACCCCAGTTGCCCAATGATTTTTGTTAATCATTTTTATAGCTGTATGAATATTGATATTGACAACAAAAAGCAGGTTTTATCTTTGCAGCTTGGTGAAGAAACTATAGAAATAAACTAAAACCAATTCACGAGACTATCTTGTGAGAAGAAAGTTGAGATTAAGGAAGAGAAGACTATTGAAGAATTGGTAGCAATCTATTTTTGCACTCTGCAATCCGAGTTGGAGAGAAGTTTGACAAGCAATGATTCGCTTTCCCACGACTCTACAAAAAAGATTTGGATGAGATCCTCAACACCGCACCAGAGGTCGAGTCAGGTCTCCGGGTTGAGTATGAAGAACTTGAAAGAAAAGGGGACGAGGATTCGCCGCCTATTGTATTAAAACCACTCTCTCTAGGTCTCAGGTATGAATTATTAGATAAGGAAGGTAAATGCCCAGTGATTTTAGATGATAAGCTCTCTCTAGAGGAAAATTCGAAATTGTTAGAGGTACTTGTCAAATAGCAAGAAACTTTTGGATACACTCTTAATGACATAAAATGTATTGATCCCACCATAGTAACTCACAAGATATCTATGGTTGAAGATGCTAAACCATTTGTTGATAATCAGAAAAGGTTGAATCCTAAAATGAAAGAGGTGGTAAGAAAGGAAGTTGTACGTATGTTGGACAATGGTATTATCTACCCAATTTCAAACAATAAATGGGTAAGCCCAAGTCATTGCATACCTAGGGAAGGATGCATAACAATAATTAATAATGATAAGGATGAATTAATCCCAGCTAGAACAATAGCAGGATATATAATGTGTATTGACTTTAGGAAGTTGAATAAAGAAACCATAAAAATACATAAGCAACTTACCCTCATTAATGATATTATGGAAAGGATGTCCGCTAATTCTTACTTTTTTGTTGATGGATATTCTAGATATTCTCAAATAGCTATCCAACCCGAAGATCAAGAGAAAACTACTTTCACATGTCCCTATGGAACCTATGCTTATCGATTGATGCCTTTTGGATTGTGTAACGCAACTTCTACTTTTCAAGAGTGTGTTCTAATTTTTTTGACGGTTTTGTGGTAAGTTCCATGGAAGTTCTTATGGATAATTTTGTTGTCTACGAAACTACCTTTGAACAATGTATCTATAATCTTAATAGAGTTTTGTATCGGTGTAAACAAACCAAGATGGTTCTAAACTAGGAGCGCTGTCGCTTCATGGTAAGGGAAGGTATAGTCTTAGGGCATAAGGTTTCTGAAAATAATATTAAGATTGATAGTTCGAAATTAGCCACCTTAGAAACACTTCCAATTTTGCAAGATATAAAAGGGGTAAATAATTTCCTTGGACATGCCGGTTTCTATAGACGCTTTATTAAATATTTTGCTAAATTAGCCACCCCTTTAACTCATATCTTAGATAAAGATACTCTTTTTACTTTTGATAGAGATTGCCATGATTCCTTCGAACAGTTAATAAAGGCACTAACTTCTACAACAGTTATTCAACCCCCAATTGGGATGAACCATTTGAAATTATGTGTGATGCTAGTGACTATGCCAATGGGGATGTTTTAGGACAAATAGATGGTCCTAATCTCAATGTTATTCAATACGCTAGTCGAGTCTTTAATGATGATCAAAGGAACTATGCGACAACTGAGATAGAATTCCTTGTTGTTGTTTTTGCTTGCGATAAGTTTAGACACTATATCATCAATTCAAAAGTAATAGTTCACACTGACCATCAAGCTTTGAGACATCTTCTAGCTAAGAAGGATGATAAACCCCGTCTAATTAAATGGGTCTTGTTACTACAAGAATATGATTTGCAGATAGTAGATAGGAGGGGAAGGATAACCCTATGAACGACCATTTGTCACAAATGGAAGGTATCATAGAGGATCCTATTCCTATTAACGAATCTATGCTTGGCGAACACCTTGCAGTTATAGAACCTAGCGATCCTTGGTTTGCAGATTATGCTAATTTTCTAGTAGGAAAGTTTTTACTAAAAGTAATAGATTACAATCAAAGAAAGAAATTCTTCAATGATTTGAAACAATACTTTTGGGATGACCCTTACCTATATAGGCATGGCATAGATGGGATAATCCGGATATGTGTACCCGAGAACGAGGCAAAAGACATCCTTAAAGCTTGTCATGATAGTCCCTACGGTGGGCATCACACTAGTAATTGCATTGCAGCCAAAGTCTTGCAGTCAGGTTTCTACTGGCCTACACTTGTTAAAGACTCTCACGAATATGTTAAACATTGTGATGCTTGTAAACATATGAATAATATAGGAAAAAGACAAGAAATGAATATGAAATATAACTTAGTAATAGAGCCATTTGATGTATGGGGAATGGGCTTTATGGGACCATATTTTCCCTTTAACGGTTATACTCATATTCTTGTTGTTGTTGATTATGTTACTAAATGGGTTGAAGCTATAGCCACAACTCATGTAGATGCAACCACTTCCATTAAGATGATTAAGGACATCATATTTCCTAGGTTTGGAGTACCTCGATTTTTGATTACTAATGGTGGAACTCATTTTATGAAGGGAACTTTTGACAAGATACTTCAAAAATATGGAGTAGACCACCATGTAGCCTCGCCTTACCATCCTCAAACTAGTGGACAAGTGGAATTATCTAACAGAGAGATTAAGGTCATACTTCAGAAGACGGTGAACATGTCAAGAAAAGACTGGGATTTGAAGCTTAATGATGCATTGTGGGCGTATCGCACAACATTCAAGTACCCTATGGGAATGACACCATACAAAATGGTTTACAGGAAAATTGCCACCTTCTATTAGAACTCGAGCATAAGGCTCGGTGGGCTATCAAAACTATGAATTTTGACTTTAAAAATGCAGGGGAAAAATGACTCTTAGACATTCATGCTTTAGATGAACTCAGGAAGGAGGCTTATGAAAACACTATAAAATTTATATAAAAGGTTAAAAAGTGGCATGACAGAAAGTTAGAGGGCAAGGGATTTAAAACCAGAGATAAAGTTTTGCTTTACAACTCTAGGCTTAATATTTTTGTAGGAAAATTGATATCCAGGTGACGCTGACGTTGAAGAAGCATATCTGTCGGGAGCGGTAAGACTGGAAAATACTATGCCCTCTTCTTCATCCATGATTGTTAATGGGCAGCGATTGAAGTATTATAGAGTTGGTGAAGTAAACATTGTGGAATTGATCTCTTTGGTCCTGGCCAAAGAATACAACAAGCAAAAGTTAGGTAACAAAGTTTCAATTACTTAGTTCTGCTACTTTGGAAACTTTTTAGTTGATCCTATCTTCTTCTTTGAACTCATCTAGTTTTTCTGGTCGTTCCGAATTATTTTTCGACCTGGTACGGGCGGACCGTACGGTCGAACGGGCCCGTACCACTGGCCGTTAAATATTCGGGGTACCAATGTCGACTTTCATCGATTCGTTACGGACGGATAGGGCCGACGCACCGGTACGATGGTCATTATCGTCACTGTTTCCCCCGCATTTATCCGGTCTAAAAATAGATAGAGGCGGTAAGGAGTCCGTACGAGGGCATGGTACGGGTGGAACCTGCCCATACCATAGCTCGTGACCGACTTTGGCCCCCTTAACCTACCGATTTTGTCTTTTAATTTGCACTTTTCTTTCTTCTTGTTCCCTTCCATCTTATTTTAGATCTAGAACTTTTTCTGTCCTTTACAATGAAACCTCATATCTTAGTTGATTACTCAAGGTCCATGCAGCCTTTTCATATTAAGAAGATCTGGGCGAAGAAGGAGCACGTCGCTGAAGGACGAACCAAGAAGGAGGGATCCAAGGGAGATACTTCATCCTCCTCCAACCGCGAGTCCGCACGAGTGGTTCCACTCCCCAATTGGGAAGATATGTTCCTGCAAAAATTGGAGATGCTAGGCACGTAGAACAAGGAAGGAACAAAGGAGAATCTCCACTCAACCCCTATAGGTATAACCTTCAGGGATCTTCTCTTAAATCACCTTCAGAAACCTCTTCCAAGAAAAAGGGAGACCGAGATGAGATTCGAGAAAATATCAAGAACCTTGAAAATATTTTGAAGGCTTGTGTTGAGTCCATTGGGGAGGGAGTCGACTCTTACTGGATGATGGGCAAAGGTCTCGAAAAAAAGGTCAATGACATCAACGATAGAGTACAACTCCTGACTAAGATCATTATGGAGATGGTCGATGATAGCAGAACTTTAAACAAGGTAATCAAAGAATTACGTGTTGGGATCATAGAGATGTCTACTCGATTTGCGTGTATTGCTCAAGCTTGCAGCATCAAGGCAGATGAAGAAGAGGAAGATGGTGACTTCTTTACTCCCAAAAAGGAGTAAGTAATCACAACGGATTATTTGATCCACCCGTCTTGATTCCAAGCTTGGGGGATCTGTGAGAACCTTGTAATCTATCTTATAGTTTTTGCATATTTACTTTTCTACATGCATGGTTAGGTTTAAAATTCCGAGTTTGCATTACTTGCATCAACTTTGAGTTGCCTTTGTTCAAGAGAAGATTTATATCCATTGATTCATGAGACTTCATGATAATTGAAGTTGTGTTTGATTCACGATTATTATATTAGATGGTTGAACAAGGTTGAGTGTTATGATACTTGTCCTAGCTATCATAATTTTAGGGACTTCCACACCAATAAAGGTATTGAGTAAGTTATGAGAAGAAGAATTCTAGTAGCATATTATAATTAAGAGTTTTTGAAAGCCACGAAAGTAGTGAGCATGATCAAATAGCCATGCTGAAAAGAAGAAGAGAAAAAGGAGTAAGTAAAAATATTGGCATACAAGTATCAAAAGAAAAGAAGAAAGTAGCTATCAAAAGAATCAAACATAGAAAAAATAAGTTAAAATGATCATGAATCTTCATTACTAAACTTAGTGCTCTATATATTTAAACTCTGTGATTATATGATATGTTGAATCACTAGTAGTTTTTATAATTTGATTAATACTAAAAAAGGTGTGGAAGCCTCTAAGTTATGTAATGTGTAAGGGTATGGTAATACCCCTGACGTATCTCTACATCCGATGTTGTATTCCTGATTCAATTTCTACCTCCTTTATTGTAACAACTCATGTCTAATGAACATGATGATCTTGTCCATAAGCCACCATCTTGCTCGGGGACAAGCAAGAGCCTAGCTTGGGGGAGTTGATGAGTCCAAAACTCAACAGATATAATTCTTTTCTCGAAAAGAAGGGAGCTTGAAGATGATGCAACTAATGCAAACTCTAGAATTGAAACCTAACATGCGTGTAGTAAAGTAAACATGCTAAAATTGTGTTATAGATCTCCCCTAAGCTTGGATCAAGCCGGTGGGATCAAATAATCCCTTGCAATTATTCGATATCGTGGCACTCTTCAAGGTGAAGGTGTTTTGCCGGAATCAACTATGCAAAGTTTCTTGTTCGTCTCCTCCAGGGTAGATATGCGGCAAAGACACTTCTGCAGATCTGAACGCAAGAGGAACATCCCTTCATCGACTTGATGAGTCCAAAATTAAAGCATATTTACCTTTTGTTTTTGCATAAATAGAGTAGGGATCGTTGTATTTCACTGCATCTACGTGTGCTATTTTGTTCCTGTTTCAACAGGATCACAAATCATAGAGTCATATATGAACATATCAATTATAACTGGCATATTGTGTAATTATATGACATTTCTAAGTGATAAAAGTCATTTTATGAATTTACCTTCACACCAAGAAGAATACTAAACAAGGAGGAGGCACTAGTCTGGTTAATGACCACTAGTACGCGCAGAGCCCGCCCGTACTGTCCGCACGTACCAGGCGCCATCACGACCGCCTCTTCAAATACTTCTCCATGGCAAATACGAGAGGGAGATCCGACATTCACAGCCAATAGAAACCACGAAAGACCACATCCGAGAGGGATCTGAAGGAGGAACTTGGCTGGAGAAAAATCCCAACTGCTTCACGGATTGTTGGAGGACAATGCATCATCCCCTTCATCATCAACCGCTGCATATCCATTACCACCATTACTCTCATATTCCATCTATTAGATCTCTTTGTAATTCTAGATCCAATTGTGGTTTGCATTAGATCTACCGCCGTACTTTTATCCATTCATTTGGTTATGATGATGTTGTTGATTGCTTCCATGAGTGAGTAGTTCATTTATTCTTGGGGAGATGGAGAAACCCTAGAACCATTATGAACTTGTAATAAAGATGATCTATTCTTGTGTCCATATGACTTTCTTGTCTATGATATAATTATGATTTGTGTATGATCTCTCTTTAGATGCTATGCGTAGTCGGCCGCATATCATTTGCCTTCGAGACTAAAGGGAGGGAGAAATCCTTTGGACGTGTCTTGGAAGCGTACTCGGAATGCCCCGTGACAGATTGGCGTCGGATCGTAACCTACACGGTCAAAGGAGGACTAAACAGGGACTCCCTAAGCTAATTACTATATCCATGGGGAAAACCTTAAGTGCAGTGGATTGTATGGGTGACTGCTCTTAGACATCGCATTGGTTATTTAGAGGTGACCTCACTCTTGGCTCAACAAAGTGGCTTCCTACGAGCCTTGTAGTGAACATCTTATTATGGGGCTCTCTCCACACATATCATGACACAAGGAGTATGTTATCTTGATTACACATAACTATAATACTATGCTAGTGGTGTATCCTACATCCTCGAGAACGTTTTAGCCCTATTGAGTTTTCACATAAACTTGTTACTTGTTTTATTTTACTTCCTTTAATTACTTTTCTGCAATCAACCATAAACCTTTCAAACACCCTTTGCTTGAGATCAAAGACAGCTTAGAAGTATACTTTGGTAGAGAGTAACAAGGGGCATAAATACCTTTACCAATAGCTCTCTATTTGTTCGATATCTTTACTTCAAAACTAGCTACAATTGGTATGTGCACTTGCAGTTATCACGACTCTATTTAGTGCATCGTTGAGATCTGAAAGGATAGAGATGTCACCTAGAGGGGGTGAACGGGAAATTTCAAAACTAATACGGTTTTGGCTTGATAGAATGCGGAATTAAACTAATGTTTATTTTACAAGAACAAAACCTGAATACACTAGGCTCAACTAAGTGCACCAACAACAAGTTAAGCTAAGCAAGATAGCATAAGATAAATATACCACAAGTGATAAGGAAGATATAAGTACTTCAAGCTCGATGGCTATCACAAGGAAAGTAAGCTCGGGTATAGAGATAACTCAAGGCATGCGGAGATGACGATGTATTCCCATGTTCCCTTACAAGTAAGGTACGTCACATTGGAGAGGTGTGGGATTCCACAAAGGATTTCCCAACGCCACGAAGGCTCACCTTCTTCTCCGAGTCTATCCCACAAAGGAATATGCCCTTTCCTTATGGCTAGCTTTTCCTCCACACCGCAGATGGCAAGCTCCGCAACCACTTCACAAGCTCCATGAAGGAGAAGCCCGGGGGTCTTCACAATCGTCCATGAAGAGGACACCGCGGCCCCAACTGCCAAGCCAACTAGGATGTCACCCTTCAAGAATAACAAGCTCACAGTCTCTCACTCGAACAAATCATAGTGGAGAGCTCAGCACTTATGCAAGAATGCAAAGCAAGAACACCAAGGGTGTTCAAATCCCTCACTCTCAAATCCCACCAAAGCAACAAGTGTTAGGGAGCAATTAGAGAGGAAGAACAATGTTGGAAATCAACCCGTGACTTCAAGATCTAGATCCAATGGGTTCCCCTCACTTAGAGGAGGAATTGATTGGTGGGGATTGTAGATCTGGATCTCCTCTTCCAAAGCCCACAAAATATGTAAGGATCATAGGAGGGAAGGGGGAGGAAGCAAGCTCAAGAAGTTCAAAAATGGTGGTCAATTTCGTGGTCAAGAACACCCAAAATGTGTTGGGCAAGAACCCCTTTTATAGGGGAAAGCAAATATGGCCGTTGGGAGAAATCTGCATGAACCCGGTTGGAAGTTCGGTTGAAATGGCTCACAGACCAGAGGGGCCGGTTTCTAGTTTGGTTGAATCCCGGCTGAACCCGGTTGAATCCCGGTTGAATCGGTTCACATACCGGGAAGTCTTTGTGACGAGGGTTTAAGTCGTCAATGCCCATTGTTATGGACTTGGGTTTTGGAGAAGGAGGGAGCGCTGGAGGCATCCGTCGGCTAGCAAACAAGCACATAGGGACACAAGGTTTACCCAGGTTCCAGCCTCGTAGAGGTCCCTACTCTTGCTTGTCTGCTCTTGGAATTAACGAAGGAATCGAAGCTTACAAGGGCACGCAGATGCAATCTGGCAAGAGTTGTGGAAACTAGGGTTGTGATTATCCTCCTCGCCGCCCCCTCCCAACATTTATATAGATAGGCTGGGTCTCGGGTAGCAGGTCGAGTCGGTTAGAGATTAGGGTTCACCCCTTTAAACTTTCTATCTTAAGCTTCATCTTGCATTGCAAGCAATCGAAGAGTCCGTCTGTCACCCGAATTCTGTATTGGGCCTTCGTAATGCTGCGGGCTCCCGTATTCGGGCCGTATATACCAAACTCGAGTACCTGTAGGGTATACCCATGTCAGTAGCCCCCGAGTGTCAAGTGGAATCGCAGATTCGACTATGGACTTCATGAAGTATTTCGAGTGCACAACCGAGTATATTTTCGAGTGTTATGTTTATGTCATAGGGTTTGTTCATATACGTGCCGGATTTATCTGATGTATCCGTATCAGTTAACTGCCTTAGGGAAAAACAACGCAATCTACTCAAACTTGAGTCCCCGGACTCGAATTCGGAAAAGTGCTGGCGTAATTAGACTCAGGCCGCGGAGGTCTACATGAGTCAAATTCTAGTGTATAAGTGTGAGAACTCGACGCGTCCGTCAAGGCATGTTCATCGTACCTGCAGGCACGGATATATTTCTAGTAGTGCACAGAAGATGCGTTGCCAGGCCTTATTCAGGTCTTATCTTCACGCTGTAAGCATGGCATCCGAATTTTGTCATCGCGGAGATGATTCGGGTGGCCCAAGAGATGCAGTCTCTTTGTAGGGAGAGTGTGAGGCAGAGTCACCATAGCATTCGAGTGTGGATGTTATCAACACACAGTATGATGTACAAATAATCATAGGGTGCATGGCCAGCGCTCCCTATGGGAGTAGCCCCTGAGTGCCTGGTCGAGTCGAAGACTCGAGCGGGGACTAAAAACCTTTTCCGACTGCTGTCGTCTTTTGTTTGCTTATTTTAGTCGAGTTTGCTTCTGGTGCTCCCTATGGGAGTAACACAGATTTCACAATGGAATCGTAGATTTGAGTGATGGGTTTATCTTGAATGTTCATACACCTGCATACAAAATAATCGTAGGGTGCACGACCAGCGCTCCCTATGGGAGTAGCCCCCGAGTGCTTGGTTGAGTCGAAGACTCAAGCAAGGACTAAAGTAGTTGAAATATTCTTCTGGCTGAGTTGATGACGTCAGTGCTAACAACATGATGACTTCAGTTGCCCGCGTGAGCGGTCTTGACGAGACATGACGAGTGGTGGGTCCCGCTTCCTAACTTTGATTTGACTAGGTGTGCGTACTCTTCTGTTTTAACTACGTCTCATCGATTTCCGCGCATAATGGGAATACTGGGGGACGGTTCATGGTTCAGCTTCACCACGTGTCAATGGCAATGTGCACCACGCGTCTACTGGGTTTCTGCTAGCCGTTGGATGGCATCCATGAAGGGGTTAAGTAGCAGCGCAGCTACGGTAAATTTCCCCATCTCTTCTTGCTCATGCCTCCTTCACCATTGCTTCTCTTTCTTGGCTTCCTTGCGCAGTTTTTCTTCACGGCACTAGACCATCTCCGTGTATTCCCAAGCTACTTTCTCCGTTCTCAGCGCCATCGAAAGATGGGTAATAAGAAGGGAGGTGCCGCCGCTGGATCTGCGGCTGCCATTGCCACCACCAAGAAGAAGGGTGGTACTACCACCGTGGGCACCAGCACCGCCGGCGCTGGGAAGAAGAAAGGTGCGGGCACCCGCATTACCAACGGTGCCTGGCGGGCATCCATCATCAAACCTTCCAAGATGCATCTTCATCGCCAAGATGGAGTTCTTCCTTCGACGGAGGACGACTCGTGAGTGCCCGGTGACGAGGTAATCCCTTGTCCTTCTCCGGGTTTCCGGGTGATGTTCCTTGCGTTCATCATCTGAGGTCTCTCTCTCCCCCTGCATCCTTTCTTCCGAGGCCTTCTTTGTTTCTATGGGCTCTAGCTGCACCAGTTGTCCCCAAATTCCATTCTCCACATCTCCTGCTTCATTATACTTTGCAAGTGCTGGCTTGGAATCGAGCCACACTTTGGCCTTTTCAAGAGGCTTTTTTAGCTGAAACGCCAGTCGGCGTCTGGTTCGGTAGCCTACGACGTAGAAGGCTGCGGGATCCACATCGACTCCTCTGTCACCTATTTTGCCATCAAGCTCACCGCGTCCGTCCAAGGGTGGAGAGACAAGTGGTTTTACATCCGCGACCAGAAGGACGACGGAGACCACTACGGACTCGTGCCCTTCGATCCCGCAACAACTTGCAAGATGAGGTGCTCCTAGAAGAACATCGTGATGCCTAGCGAGTCCAAGGAAACAGAGGTGTTGTACAAGCGCGTCTACGACCTTGAAATCCGCATAGGTAAAGAAGAGGTTGGCGCCGCTCTCATTTGCACGTGGTTGTGCCGCCGCGTCTAGCCTCTATAGGCCAGAGTGCACCCCATGTACTGCTAGACTGGCGCTGACGATGTCACTCGCGTATCTGCCGAGGGCATTTCTGCGGGTGAGGTGGATAGGAGGGTGTGATTGGTGACCAAGTATACCGCCAAGGAGGCTCTCCCAAGCGAACCAATCGTGCCTCCTTTCGATGCCTCTATCCCTCCTCCTGAGGTAGAACTTGTACTACGGAGTAGCTTCTTTTGTCGATTGCCAACAAGCGATTGATATATAATGATGTATCTTTTGAATGCAGGACTGGAAGGTGTCTTCCAGTTTACCCCTTGTCCTAAAGGGTTATCCCTCGCGAAGTGGATGAAGAGGACGAGTCGGAATCGACCGTCCCAATTGAAGAGGAGGAGGGAGCCCCCGAGTCTAGCGACTAGCACACTCACAAGTGTTCTCGCAGCAAGGATTCTGACGCTACTTCACTAGAGACGCCGGAAGGTACTTCTGCTGTTGCAGAGGAGCCAATCCCCGCCGTTCCTGTGCGCACCATGGATCCTCCTGCCCGGAAGAAGCTGTGACTGCTGAAGGAGTCGTCGGAGTCGGAGGAGCAATCCTTTGACCTTGATAAATTTAGCTGGTGAGTTCTGCATTCGCGACCTCATTTTGGTTTTTTTTTTGGAGTTGCCTTTTCCCTGAAGTTTTTGCTTGATGTATTTTGTAGTCAAGCGGCATCGTCGTCTTATGACGACGTCCAATTTGTGAAGGAGTCCGGAGTCGCAGACTCCAAGGCCAAGGAAGTGGCCGAACGGTCTCCTTCTCCTCCATTGGCGGCCCACTCTGGGCACAATTCGTCGAGTTCCCCGCATGATGGGGAACACCAGATGGTTGCCGGACGACTGCGCGGCAGTCATCTTCGGAGTCTCTAGAGGATCATGTAAGCGTCCTTTTGTTATTTTGGCAGTCGAATTTATACTTGGTGTTATTTGCTGACCCTTTGTTTTCTTCTGAGGCAGCTCATCATAAAGGAAGCTGCCCGCCTAGCGAAGCAAGTCCTTGTCATGGGTCGATAGCATGCGCTGCTGGATAATCGACATCACATTGTCGAAGGTTAGTTTTGGCTTTGGCTTTGTCTTCGTGAAGTTTATAGATTTGATTGATGATACGTCATGTGCTTTGCAGTTGAGCACAAGAAAATTCTTCGTAATGCTGCTTCCCTCGAAAAGGCGCTTGCTATGGCGACGAAGAGTCGCTATGAAGCAGTCGCGGCCCTAGAGGAGTCGCGGAAACGCGAAGAGGAATTGTGCTCATCCACTTCTGAAAGGGAGCGGTTGTTCGAATAACAACTTTTATCGATTGCTAAGGCCCTCTTAGGTGACCGCTAGTTTTGATGTTGTATTCCTCCTTGTTTGATATTGTTGTGCTAATACCTTATTGATGCAGATGTCGGTAGCTTGAGCTTCGACGCCCAGTCCATTCGCCGTGCAAACTAACTTTCCCTTGGCACATTCCGAGTTTTTACTCGTTGGCCGGGTCATCCTTCGGTTATCCGTGTTATTCTTTCTTCTCTCGTACGCTATCCCACGTGGATGGTAATCATTATTTTGCCTCATTTTAAGGGTCCGCGTCAGTTACTGCCGTAGTTAATGTCAGGTGTTACGGTTGCACACGTCACATCGTGTCTGTCTCCTCGTTAATTGTATCATAACGTCACGTCACGGGATCCGCTGCGCCCTGTGGCCCTTCTTGTGGCTCGTCTCTGATTGGTTGATCTGGATTATACACGGCCACACTGTGTGGCCCTTCCGCACTGCACGATCCCACTACCCCGCTGGGGCGTGGTTAAATAGGGGAGGGGCGCGCCCCTTGGGCTTTTCCCCATTCTCGTGCCCCTCTGCCTCTTCTTCTTCTTCCCAGCGACAATGATGCCGCTGTCGCACCTGCTTAGCAGCGCCGCTGCCGCCCCATGCCTTTCCGCGCCAGCCTCGCCGCTACTCCCGCGCAGCTCCGCCGCCACGGGTCCGCGCCAATCCAAGGCATTGCCCCCACCGCCGACAGGGCCAGCGAGGACAGTGACTTGGACATGATTGTTGGGGATATACTTTCCGGGTATCCTCACAGATCCTCACTGACCAGGGTGGCCCACTTCGGGTTAGAGCTTTGCTTCACGGGCGGCCCAGTTAGGGAGAGAAGACGAAGTCCAATCCGGCTACGACTAAGAGTTGGTTACAGAGTACATCTTGAACTACAAGTAACACTATGGGCCTAAGTCAGTAAGTCTTCTGGGCCTTCCCGTTGTCGGATTGGACTCCGTCTTCTCTCCCTAACTGGGCCGTCCGTGAAGCAAAGCTCTAACCCGAAGTGGGACACCCTGGTCAGTGAGGATCTGTGAGGATACCCGGAAAGTATATCCCCAACAGTAGCCCACGGAGGCCTCCAAGATCCAAAGTCGGATTTTATCATCGTCCATCTTGATCTTCGGCTTGCAGAATCTTGAAGGGTTCCTGAAACTTTATAACAAAAAATACGATCCGGGTCTTAAAAGTAAGTCGGACCTTTCAATTAGTTATTCGGATTTTCCAGCTCACTTTTAAACTAAGCCGGAACTTGGTCCCTAACACCATCTGACACAACCATGGTCAAGTCATGTCATCTGACAGACGTTCCGTCAGCACGACCGTTGGTGGGTCCGCGGTTCGCAGAACCGAGGCGCCGTTTCAATGCGTGCGTGGAGATCGAGGCAACGCAATCATCGCGCGGGCCCTTCCCAGTTCATTCCACGACACGTGGCAATTACGCTGTAGCGTTTGCACGAATCTTGGCACAGGTAGGTGGATATAAGGGGTTTAGATTCCTTCTTCTCCTCTCCACCAGTCCTTCACCGTTTCTTTCTTCCCAATCCTCCAGCGCGCCCAGAGCCTTTTTGTCCTCCTCACACAGAGCCCCTAGCACCGCCACTTTAAGGTCACCTTTTCCACCGGAGAGAAAAATGGCTTCATCTTCTTCTTCATCTCTGGCAGCGGCGACGGCGTCGGCGGAAGAAGCTGCGGAGAAAGAGAGCTTCCGGGGGATCTGGATCCCCTGCGCCCTCGACGACGATGGCCTCAAAAACATGGAGAAGGAGGGGCTTCTTGCCGCCGGCAACTAGCGGAGCGGTTCCAGCGAAACCGTCCCCAATCCGCGCGAGAGCGAACGCGTCCACTTCGGCACCCATCTGGACCGAGGTTTGTCCTTTCCTCCCTCGGAGTTCTTCTCCGAGGTGATTGACCACTATGGAGTTCAACTCCATAATCTTCCTCCCAATTCTCTTCTAGAGATGAGCGCATATGCCGCGCTTTTGCGAGGGCTTTCTCGGCATTAGGCTGACTTTGCTTCTCTTCCGGTACTATTTCCATGTCCGAAGAAATTCCATTACTGCCGGTGTTCCTTATATCACCGGTACTATTAGTTTTTCGGTTAGACGAGACCAGGTATATCCCAAAATTTCTGCCAGTGACTCGGTCAAACAGTGGCCAGCCACTTTTTTCTATCATAGGGATATTCCGGCTCCCGGCAAAGCTACTGCTTTGCCGGCTTTTGTCGACGGAGCCGCCACAGCCCAACCTTCCTGGGATGAGGCTGCTCCGGCTCTCACCGACGATCTGATCCTCGCTAAGAGGCGGATCGAGTATCTTATCAAGCACAAGGGTCTGAAGGGATCCGACTTAGTCTAGTGCTGGGTCTCATGTCGGATCTAGCCACTTCAGTACCACGAGGATAGACTGATGCATTCCATCACGTCTTCCAAAAAAGACTCTCTCTGCATCAGCCCCAAAGCCTACACCATCCAAGGTTACATATGCCAGATCAAGTGGCTGATCAAGGAGTGGATCGAGAGGAAAATTCGGGAGATTTCTCTGGACATGCACACGGCGGAAAACCCCGAGGTAGCGGTAAGCTTCCATCAGCACACCTTTTTCGTGTTTCAATCTTTAAGTTATATACTGCAATGCTGACATGTTCTCTTGTTTTCAGCTTGCTGATCTCCCCAAGTCGGAGCTTGCTCCACTCGAAGGATATCCTCCTGAGTTTTCTCAGGAGACTGAAGTGGTCCCACTGCCGGACCTTGCGCTCAAGAAGCGCAAAGCCCCGACAGTGGCTATTGGCACAAAGGAAGTGCCCGTTGTGAAGAGGTAACTTTCATTCACAATTTTTGCCTTTGTACCTTTCTCGAATTTTTTCTAAGATGTAATGTTTCTGACTTTACTACATTCTCAGAGCAAAGCCTCTCATCAAGGGTAAGGGGAAGGGGATTCCTCCGAAGCCCCTGCGACAGATGAAGCTTACCATAGCTTCCCCAGCCACGGCTCCTCCAACTCCTGCCCCTCAACCTTCTATAACACCGGCGATTTATTCCGTCTTCGGTTGTTGTAGAAGATCCGGCTCCTCCAATGGCGCCTGTGATCCTTGGATCGCACACTGACGTCACCGTGGGTGCGTCAGCTCAAGATAAGGGTGAACCCTCTTTGGGTAATGATCCCTCGGCTGAAGTCTTTGCCGACAACCTCCTCAGCAACCCCGGACTTGCCAAGTTTGGCTTATCCTGGAAGTCCGCAGAGGAGATCCAACGGCTGGCCAGGCAAGTCCTGGACAAAAGCCATCGTTCCCCCGAAGAGGAAGCACAAGAAGTAGAGGACGTCAATTTCTCTGACCTTCTCACCCAAGTCCGCCTTCGCGACGAGAGGATCAGGACTGGCGAGCTTCCAACAGCCCCAGTAATTCCTCTTACACTCGCCGAGAAGGTGTCAGCTGAGGTGAACGCGGGATTAGACAAACTCACCCGCGAACAATAT
Organism: Avena eriantha; assembly: GCA_910589775.1. Taxonomy (NCBI): domain Eukaryota; kingdom Viridiplantae; phylum Streptophyta; class Magnoliopsida; order Poales; family Poaceae; genus Avena; species Avena eriantha. The sequence continues at coordinate 413,902,637 of OU342744.1, read as the reverse complement.
GTAAGTCGGAATTCCAACTCTTGTTTTTACCTTATGTTATATCATATCCTCTAGCCCCCAAGCATGAAGTAGGATATATAAATCCAGGTTTATGCTTTCATTAGGATGCCAAAGAACGAACTAGTGTAGCCCCCAAGGCTCGTGCTGATATTTAGCAAAAAATATTAGCCTGAGTCTTAAGTAGCTATAACCAGGAATTGTTAAAAATGTCTGTGATAAGCGGAGAGAGATCAAAGCTCTCCGGCTTAAAAATGCTGAGCTCAAGGTAACCAAGGATGAAGCCGAAGGTAAACATTTTCGAGATTCAAACCTTGTCCTTTGCGTTTTTCAATGTCGAATTTTTCTGAACTGTAGTTCGTTTTGACTTACAGCGTTGGTGAAACAATCCATCGCTATGATTGAGGAGGCCGAGAACCTCAAAACCTTAGTGGTGGAGAACAAGGGACTTCGCCAAGAGATGGATAAGCTCAAGGCGGATCATGAAAGGAGCATAGCTCAAGTCCTCGAGTCCTCCTCTATGGCCACTGAAGAGCACGATCTCAAGATTGCCGCTCAAGATAAGGTTATCTCGGACCTCAAGAATGAGGTTGGCAGAGAAAAGGATATCTCCCAGGCACTCCGGGCTGAACTGCAGAGTCTCCGGGAGGAGAAAGCCAATATTGACGACGTCATTCTTGGTATGTTCCATCTATCTGACTTATCATTTCTTCAACTTTCATCAATGTCGGTTTGTTCATATCCTTGTTTTGTGTATAGGTCCTTTGAACTTGACGGACTCCTCCTCGTCCGAACCCCGCACTCACCGGCTTACCAGAGTCCGTGATCTTCTTCATGACTACCGCCAGTCCCTTGAGGACATTGGCGAGTCTCTCAGGATTCTGGACATGCCAAGCATGTCGGACTTCCAGGTGCAGGAGAAGGCCAAGGAGATGCCGCAGCTTGTTCGGGACTGGAACATGTCCTACGCGCGGACTGCTGTGCAGAACGCTCTCACCATGGTCATGAGCCACCATGGGAACATGGAGATACGGAAAGTGACCAGAGGGTACTGCAAAGTAGACGAAGACGGCCAAGAGCAAGACCTTCAAGCTATCATGCACTCCTGCGCCGGATATGGGTGCCACGTAGCTGACCTGACCAGCTACGAGGTGCCCTTCTTCACCCGTGTGGATACTCCGCCACCTCCTCTAGAAGACGCCGAAGAAGTTTCCGACGATGAACGGACCACCTCGGATCCGGACATCTCGGCATGATATCAAGGCGGAGTAATCAGCGATCCGACAGTTCCTTCATCTCCTCATGCATCATAGATCAGAAAACTATGTATTATTCTGGAAAGACATGATGCATTTTTGTAAATATTAAGTACTATGACTTTTGCTAGTGTTAAGTTTTTTATCTATTCAGCACTTTTGTCTTACACTATTTGCGTGCCTGAAATGTTTTCATAAGCACATAGAATTTTCCGCCTCTACTTATCGTTTATCTGGCTTTCCGCCTCGTCCCTTTCGTGAGCCGGCTAAACCTTCACCCGGAAACTTTGTCGAGCAACGGAGCTCAATTGCTAAACCAGTTTAAACTCGGAAACAAAGCCGGCTTCCAGTACCAACAATTCACTACTCGGAAGATACCCGCATCCAGCAATCAGACAAATAACCCAAGTAAAGACTAGAATTTTTTTTAGAGTTATACCCGAAGGTAGCAGTTTTAGAATCGGAAATCTAAACCAGAACGAACATGAGCATAAAGTACTTTCAAGCATTCTAGGATTTTCGACTATGACATGATCATTAGGAAATAAGATGGTAAAAACTTCTCAGGAAAACTTTGAGGTAACCAAAACTTTTATTTCTCACAGAACATGTACATATGTATGATTACAAAGAAAGATAAAACTAAGAATAAAAGGGACGTAGCTGAGCAATATTCCATGGTCTGTCTAATTCATCCGGATTTGTACTGCCTCCAGCTCTCTTTCTCTTCTTAGTAGCAGGTCTTTCTTTGACTGGACTCATGTCAGTTAAGTAGTACGACCCATTGTGCAATACTTGACTAACTAAAAAGGGCCCTTCCCATATTGGGGAAAATTTGTGCTTTCTTTGTTGCACAAGCCGGAGAACCAAATCACCTTTATTGAAAGATCTAGTTCGGACTCTCTGGCTAAGATACTTGCGTAACTTCTGCTGATAGGCTGTAGATCTCATTTCAGCAACAACGCGAACTTCTTCGACTAAGTCAAGATCATTTTGTCGAGAAATCTCGGCATCCTCTTTGAAATACGCAGCCACTCTAGGAGAAGTATGAATCGAATCACTAGGAAGAACTGCTTCTGCGCCATAGACCAAGAAGAAAGGTGTATATCCTGTTGACCTGTTCGGAGTTGTTTGCAAACTCCAAATTACAGAAGGTAGTTCCTCTGCCCAAGCCCCCGCAGCACGTCTAAGTGGTGCTTTGAGTCTTGGTTTCAAGCCTTGTAGAATTAACCATTTGCTCTTTCGACTTGTCCGTTAGCCTATGGACGTGCGACTGATGCAATGTCAAGCCGGATATTTTGCTCGTCGCAGAATTCAGCCAACTCTCCCATGGAAAAGTTACTCCCATTGTCCGTGATAATGCTATGCAGATAACCATACCAGATTATAATATCCTCGACAAATATTTTGGTTGTTGCTCCATCACAACTAGTGACAGGTTTAGCCTCGATCCATTTCGTGAATTTATCCACCATCACTAAGAGGTGAGTAAATCCACTTGGAGCTCGTTTAAAAGGTCCTACCATATCAAGCCCCCAGACCGCAAAAGGCCATGTTATAGGTATTGATCGCAGCTGATCAGCTGGAACATGAGCTTGCTTGGCGTACTTTTGGCAGCCTTTGCATGTCTTGAATAATCGTTCGGCATCTGCCTGAGCTGTAAGCCAGAAAAAAACATGTCGAAAAGCTTTTGCCACTAAAGATTTGGCTGTAGTGTGATGACCACACTCGCCTTGGTGGATTTCTCTTAAGATTTCCACTCCTTCTTCCGGAGATACACAGCGCTGAAAAACCCCAGAAACACTCCGTTTATGGAGCTCACCTTTAACAATAGTATAGACTTTTGCTCGTCGGATAATCTGCCGGCTCAGCACCTCGTCTTCGAGTAATTTGCCATCTACCAAGTAATCAAGGTAGGGTTGAGTCCAGCTAGGAATTACATCCAGAACTGCTATTAAAGGTGAGTCGGATTTGGTCGGATATTCCTCATCTACTCCCTTTATCGAGGGAACTTTGAGGTGCTCTAAAAATGCGCCATCCGGAACCTCTTTCCGCGCAGAACCTATTAGACATAGTGCATCTACTTCCTCGTTTTCGGCTCGAGGGATGTGTTGAACTTCAAACCCCTCGAACGATTTAGATAAATCATCCACGACAGCCTTATATGCTGCTGTGTGCTTATTTGCATTACAAATATCCGAGACTTGTTGAGCAACAAGATCCGAATCTCCGTAACACATCAAACGTCAGATGCCAATATCCTTAGCAATCCGGATTCCATGCAGCAGTGCTTCATACTCGACAATGTTGTTTGTCTCTATGAAGTGGATCTGCAACACGTATAAAAGTTTATCTCCTTGGGGTGATTTGAGCACCACGCCAACCCCCGAGCCCCCTCGAGCCTTGGACCCGTCGAAAAAGAGGGTCCAATATTCCGACTCAGGGAGGACCATGTTCTCCTTGGTCTCTGTCCAATCAGCGAAAAAGTCGGCAAGGATCTGGGATTGGATTGCTGTCCGGGGTTTGTACTAAATATCGAAAGCTGCAAGCTCTATACCCCATTTGGCGACGCGTCCTGTGGCATCGCTATTGTTGATTATATCTCTCATGGGAGCTTTGCTCACCACGGTAATTGGATGCTCCTGAAAATAGTGTCGTAACTTACGAGATGCTAGAAAAACACTGTAAGCCAACTTTTGATAGTGCGGATATCGCTGTTTTGATTCTGTGAGGACCTCGCTGACAAAGTATGACAGACGCTGCACCAGGTGCTCCTGATTTTCTTCTGGTCTCTCCACCACCATAACTATACTGACAACCCTATTTGTTGCAGCAACGTAAAGCAACATCGGTTCCTGAGGTTCCGGCGCTACCAGGATAGGAGCAGATGAGAGTACTTTCTTCAGGTCTTATAGTGCAGCTTCAGCTTCGTCAGTCCAGACAAAATCCTTGGTCTTCTTCAGGAGTTTGTATAATGGTGCGGCTCTTTCACCAAGCCGGCTTACAAATCGACTGGCCGTAACAATTCAACCAGTTAATCTTTGTACGTCCTTTAGGTGAGTTGGCTTGGAGATATTGAGAATAGCCTTGATCTTGTCACGGTTCACCTCTATGCCTCTTTGAGACACAATAAAACCTAACAATTTTCCGGCTGGTATTCCAAAGAAGCATTTCTTCGGGTTAAGCATGATGTTGTATTTTTGTAAATTGGCGAACATCTCCTCTAAGTCGCAATCAATGTTTCCTTCTTTTTGGACATGACCACGATATCATCCACGTATGCATGTACATTGCGTCCGAGTTGATCATGGAGGCAACGCTGCATCGTGCGCTGGTACGTAGCTCCTGCGTTCTTCAGCCCAAAGGGCATTGTAACATAACAGAAGGTTCCGAAAGGGGTTATGAATGAAGTCTTGATTTTGTCAGATTCCTTCATCCAGATTTGGTGATAACCGGAATATGCGTCGAAAAAACAGAGGAGTTTCGAGCCTGCCGTAGAATCGATAACTTGATCAATTCTAGGCAGAGCGAACGGATCTTTTGGACAAGCCTTGTTCAAGGCAGTATAATAAACACACGTCTTTAAATCAGTGGTGTCCTTTTGAGGGACCATTACAGGATTGGCCGACCAATCAGTATGGATGACCTCTTCTATGAATCCGGCTAACTCGAGCCGCGCTAGTTCCTTAGCTATTGCCTTACGCTTTTCATCACCAAACCGTCGGAAGGACTCTTTGATGGGTTTAGCGTTCGGGTTTACATTTAGAGAGTTCTCAGCAAGTTCCCTAGGTACTCCGGTCATGTCAGATGGCTGCCATGCGAAGATATCTTGATTTGCTCGGAGGAACTTGATGAGCGCGCTTTCCTATGCGCTACTTAGGCCTGTGCCTATCTGGGTCACCTTGGAGGGGTCATCATCCTTCAATGGAGTCGTCTTCGTCTCTTCTAATGCCTTGAACTCCAGATTTGGTTTTGTCACCTACTTCTTCGTTGCGGGCATCTCGGATGGATCTATGCTCTTCTTGATCTCCTGGTACTCCTGGGCGTGCAGCACGGCTTCGGCAAAGGCCGCATTTCCATCCTCGCACTCTCGCGCTTTCTTCGGGTCTCCCCTGATGGTGATCACGCCGTTGGGACCTGGAATTTTCATCATATTGTAAATGTAACACGGATGAGCCATAAAAGCCCAGTAAGCCGGACGTCCGAATATAGCGTGGTATGCGCTCTTGAATGGGACCACTTCGAAGGAAAGTGCCTCCGTTCGATAATTTTTTGGTGTTCCAAAAGTAACATCCAAAGTGATCTCTCCCAGGGAATTAGCTTGTCTTCCTGGGACAACTCCGTGAAAAATCACAGAGCTATGGTTAAGCTGTGTTTCCGAGATCTTCATCCGGCGTAGCGTTTCTACATAGAGAATATTGATACTGCTACCACCGTCCATGAGGGTCTTGGAGAAACCATAACCGTCAATAAGTGGATTGACGATTAAGGCGTATTTTCCTCGCCTGTGTAGCTTAGGCGGATGATCAGCGCGGTCAAACGTTATTGCCACTTCCGACCAGTCCAGATACTGAGGGACAACCGGAACTGTTGTGTTGAGCTCGTGGAGAACTGCTTTCTTGACCTTTGCTGGTTGAGATCCGAGGAAGGTGACGTAAGTGTCCTTCTTTGTAGGAAAAGTTTTCTTCCCTTCCGACTTGGGATTTGAAGCGTCGACTTCCTCCATGTCGGAATCTTCCTTGGTCTCTTTGTATTTTTCGGGATTTTTCTTTCCCTTCTTCCGCTTAGCTTTGTAGCCTGCGGCATCATCTCTCTTGATGTCGTCGTTAAAACTACATTCAGCGTTGGTGTGGGACGAGCCCCCATTGGCGTCCAAGTGATGCACACATGGGTTATTGGCGATGTCGGCCCAAGTGTAGGTTTTGCCTGGTTGTTGCTCTCCTCTACCTTGGACCCTTGATGTCCCACGGCCATGCCCGCGGCCTCCGCCACTTCCTCCTCGTCCTCCAGACCTGGAAACAGTAGTGACTACTGCCGTCTCCGCGTTGGGTTTTTCTTCCGAGGTATTTTTGTGCTTCGGAGCCTGTTGCTTTGTCTTTGCTGACTGAGGCACGGCCAGGACGTTGAGTAATCCCTCTACATCGTCGTCAGCATCTGCATACTTGCTCGCTGTTTCTATCATCTCTCCCAGATCACTAACCTTATCGCACTTAAAGCGATGGCGCAGTAAACCAATTGGGAGACCTGCAATGAAAGCTTCAATCACAGTTTGATCATTTACTCCCTCGCAGGAGTTCTTGGTGTCAATCCATCGTCTGAGATAATCTCGGCAAGTTTCTCCGGCTTTCTGGGTGCAACGCTGTAGGTCTCCAACCGTACAGGGCCTCCGATATGTGCCTTCAAAATTCCGAAATAACGCACTTTGTAAATCATACCAGTTGTGGATGGTGTTCGCCGGAAGTTCATTGAGCCATGATCGTGTCGTCTTCCGCAACATAAGTGGGAGATATCGGGTTGCGACCAGGCTGTTTCCGCCTTTGGCGATGCAGCAAGCTTGGAAGAAGTCCTGTAACCAGGTGTCTGGCCGAGCAATGCCGTCGTAGGCTTGAATATGTCTTGAGATAGCAAATCCTTCCGGTAATTTTGTAGCTCTGATGCGTGGTCCGAAGCACTTTGGGCCCACGTACACGTCATCGTTTTCGTAGCGCCGAGCCTCTATGTTGGAGTTGATCATGTGCCTTGCGTCGTTCGAGGATAGGGATCGTCCCGAATATCGGCTGTGGCTGTGGTGCCTTCGAGCCGGACTTCGGCTTCTGCCACCACCTCCTCCGCCATGTCGTCCTCCTTGACCTCCTTGGGGGCCATTGTGATAACTGTGCTGTGGAGAGGGTGGTGTAGCTGGGTTGTTTCCGGCTGATTGTCGGCCTCCGTCCGGAGCGTCATTATTCCGGTTTCGGGGAGGTTCTTGACTATGACGAGCCCCCTGCCGGTTTGTGCCAGCGTGGTTTCCGTCGTTCCTTCGTCCGTCGTTCCCACCATGGTGAGGCTCAGCCGGACGGTTTTCACGTCTAGGAGGTGGCATTTTCTGACGATCCTCCTCCCGACGTTTCTCTTTATCTTCTCCTTTTTGGGGAGGATTCCTCGGAATCAGTGCAGCGATCGCGTCATTCTCGGCTGCTGGATCGACGTTGCTCCAGTTATGTGTAGATCTGTGGTGCTGTCCTGACGATCCGGTTCTTGAATAATTGTCCTCCCTGCGTTCGGGGTGACGATGCTGCGCCCGTTCGTAGTTAGATCTTACGTCAGCCCATGCCGGATCTGTGCGACATTGGTCGGAATCCGAGACCAGCTTTTGACTTCCCGACAAGGCGACCTTTGGCTGTTCCAGTCCCTTATTGAGTAGCTTGATACCCAAACGTATCTCCTCTGGTCCTGGATTAGCCGATAGAATTTTGCGAGCTGCCACGGTATTTTGCACCGGTGTTGGGTAAACCTAATCTCCATTGCTGTCCTTCTGTGGCTTTCCCATCTCATCTCCAAAAAGGACGGCACGGACACGTGGGAATTGGTTGTCATCTATGTGACGCTTCCGTGTCTTCTGATGTAGACGGGACATATACTCCTTGTTTGACATGCGCTTCTTTTCCCCTCGATGTTTTTGGCTTCGTCAAGGAGTTGTTGACGACGCGCTTCTAGGGATTGGGCCCTTTCGTCCAGTTCATCTGCAGTAAGTTCTGTAGCTGTAGGGATAGGTGTGGTTAATGCGGCATCGATGAGTTTACACGCACCTTCAGTGATCACGTGTCCATCCACCGATGCTTCTTTTTTCGGCTCGTCTGGGATAAGTGCTCCATCCGAGTCTTCCTCGTATTCCTCGGCAATCACCTCCTCTGTCAGAGGATCTTTTGCTGAAGTCTTGTTCTTCTTGTTCTTCTTCTTTGCCTTCTTCGCAGCACCGGTAGCAAAGACGGCTTTGGGTCCGTTTTCCGGAGTCAAGCTCTGATCGGTACTTTCGGACGTCTGGATTTCGGGATTGTCTCTGACTTCCATATCATCCTGCGCTTTGGGAGAGTGTTCCCCGGATCCTTCGTCCATGGCTTCTCTATGTTCTGCAGCTTTGGAGTTGTACTCCTCGTCATATTCCGCAGAGAACTTTTGGAAATCTGCCGACGTCATGGACTCATCCGAGGATGCGGGAACGTCGGCGTTTGTTCCAATTGCCTCCAGCACCGAGTCAGTGTTTTCTCCAGCATCGGCAGAGCCGGATCCGGATCCAACATATCCGACGAAGTGCGATGCGTGCTTCCTGAGGTACCTGCGGCTTTCGCGATTAGCCATGTCGAAACTTTTAATGGTTTCAAGGATTGCTTCTGTGCTAGCGCTTTGCAGTATCATACATCTTAGTGTGTACCTAAGGAAGGTCCTGTCTGTCTAGACATCGTCAGAGTAGGAATCAGTGTCGCTGATGTGCTCCTCCTGGATTTCGACTTCCACGGGTGGGTCGATCTGGGATCCGGCTTCTCTAGGGAGATCCACTCCAGATTCGACTTGGACCGTGAGGTCTTATTCAGGCTCGGATTTCTCCACCATCTCCGCAACTAGTGCGGGCTGGGTGGGATTAGGGTTTTCTGAGATCCGAAACTCTGCCGCCTCCGCGAACAAAGGGGACCCAGAAGATTCTTCTACCTCTATCATCACCGCTGGGGTGGGTTGGGCAGGTTCAGCGAAACCGATGTAAACATCGATCTTGCCAAAAGACATGATTGTATAGGCAGTCACGGCCTCCCTAGCCGGAATCCAAGTCTCGCTGAGAACGATGAGAGGGACGTCGCTGGTGTAGAGGATGCGACCGACAGCGATGGTCTCGCCTATTCCGATTCTTGCAGATTCCGCTCGGAATGCAGATCCGAAGCTCACTTGCCCCACGGTGGGCGCCAACTGTCGTCGGTTTGAGGACAAGTACGCCATGAGGGGGTCCTCGAGGCGTGCGGGAGAGAGGGGTATGATACGTACGGTGTTCCGGGACGCTGAGCACACAAGTTTACCCAGGTTCGAATCCGCCGGCTTTGGATAGACCCTACTCCGAAGAGGAGCTCACCGTTGCGGAACAGGAGATGGAGGAGGATACAGAGAACGCCGAGCGTGGCGCCTGGGCTGGGTCCTGGGTATGCCACGATGACCTCGACTGGCTCTATCGCACGCGCCGTATCCTAGAGGGCATCGTTGCCCGTCTCGCCGCCGAGGAGCTCGCTCCCACACCCAATCCGGGTGAGTTCCTAGTATTTCTCTCCCATTTCCAGTGCGGATTCGGGCTCCCCGTTAGCGATTCTTCCAAGATTGGCCCAACACCTATGAGCTTCAACCGCACCACCTTCCGGCGAATGCCATCACATCTCTTTCTTCCTTCGCCTCCACCATTGAGGGGTATGTCGGATTGTGGCCCACTAAGGAGCTCTGGATCCAATTTTTCGGTCTGCGTCGAAACGTGATTCCGAATAAGGAGCTTGACCCGGAGGACAAACAACTCACGTAGTTCGGCACTGCCTCTATTTCCCCTCAGAAACAGTCCATCTTTCCCCGGGTCACGGGGCTTGATTCTTGCAAGGGCTGGGCCCAAACCTTCTTTTATGTTAGAAATAGCATGAAGGAAGACCTGATCCAGCTGAGCCCCTACGCTCCAGGTCGTCCTAATCCGGATCTCCAAGAAACCCACAGTCCTGGCGAACCAAGTTAACAAACGGTTTCAGGAGCAGAAAGATGCCAAGATGCACAACGAGGATGCGATGATCACTTTCATCCGCAACCAGATTTCCCCTCTCCAGAAACGCACACACAAGCTGTGCCATATGAGCTGGCATCTTGACCCCAACCGGACTTCCTCATTTGAACTGAGCAATACCGAGATATTTCGCTGGGTCAAGGCCTCTTCACCACTAACAAAAACTTCTCTGCTGATTGGGAGTGGGGAATTGAACATTTCTGGCGGGATAGGCTTCCTCCTGTGGTAACTCTCGTGTTCCAATTTCTTTCTGAGTTCTATTCTATGTCGGAGTATGTTGTTTATCTAATCTTTTTGTATTTCTCTCTCAGCTGTTTCTTCAGCAAACTCTTGAAGATGGTGCCGAGCCTTCGCTCAAATGGGCGAAGGATCGAGTTCCCCGGACGAGGAGGAACCGGATCAGGAAATGTTCCTGCCACTCCCCGACGCGACCAAGCGACACACCGGTAATTTCTCTTCCATTAAGATTGGCCTGACGATGAAGATGATTCTGACGTTGAGGTGATGGAAGCATTTGACGTTATCCCCCTTTCTTACGCCTTTCCGGCATCAGCTAACCCGGGTGGGCAGATTCATGAAGACCCTCCTCTCGCCACGGGCGAGCCTGTCCCGGTTGCGTCCAAGAAAAGGGGAGTTGCTTATGCTTCTTCTTCCGGACCTCCTAAGCCAACCAAGAGGCGGAAGAAGTCCGCAGACAAAGCCGCCACCAAGCCTACAACTAAGGCCATAACCCGAAGGGCTCGGAAGCCCAAGGAGCCATTGACCTCGGATGAGTAAGCTACTTTTCTCTCTGTCCAACGCTTTGGTTCACGCTTTTGTTCTGTGGTAACTTATTATTCGTCATTTGATTTGGCAGGGCTGCGGTGGAAGTTCCTCAGAGCGGATCAAGCATTGCTTCGCCCCTCCAGCATAGCCCTTCTCCCCCTCATGGCAATGATTCCCGCCTGTTGAGCCCCATTCAGGAGGGTTCAGCGGCTGCTCCGGGTTCTAGCCCACCTCGTCAAGAGGAGGGCAACCTCGGAGCAGGGGGAGGTGGTTCTGCCCACTCTGCGTTTGCTCACAGCTCCTCTTCGGCTCAGCCGCAACCAGTCACCACCGAGGTATCTACAGCACCCTCGCCAAGACCAACATCATCGCTAGCACCAGCGCCAGCAGCGCAAGTGCCAGCAGCACCAACTCTTTCCGCCTCATCCGAGTCTTCCAAGACTCGACGAGAAGACGCATCTAGCACCAAGGCTAGCATCAAGGCTGTGCCCAAGGGCAAATTCGTAGCCCAAACCTCAACTTCTCAGCAGCAGCCCAAGGGAAAGAAAGCTTCTGACGCCGCCGGGGCAGCATCTATCGAGGCTGGACAGCGCACGCTCGCGTTCATGCTTCCGCAGAAGACCCCACCAAAGAAAGACACCTCTGCTGGGTCAGCTGATGCGCAACTTGTCTTGCACACCACCCCCGCTGTTGCACAAGTTGAGAGAAGGGAGGCCCACGCCAAGGGTTTGGTCGCGCCCCACATGCTTAGCGAAGAGCGCTATCCTCTGGCCTTGATCGAGTTTGTTAACAACTGGAACAAGGCAGAGTTCGTCCATAACGACGAGCTCCTAGAGAAATTTGGGCCTGCTGAGTTTGCTGCAAAGATGAACATAGCCGCCAAGGCTATAAACCTTGCGGGTCGGATGATGGAGGTACGCTACTTCGTCTTTTCTTTAACATGTACTAGTTCTTAGTTATATAACCATTAGTCCCTGAGCCTCCGGGGGAGTAACTTGTTCCTCAGCTGGATGCTCCTTAGAGAATTAGTGTAGCTCTTTAGTAACTTCGAATATGCACACACCTAGAGCCGGGTTAAGTTCCACTTGGCCCGGATCTTGTACACTTCGAATATGCACACACCTAGAGCCGGGTTAAGTTCTACTTGGCCCGGATTTTGCACACTTCGAATATGCACACACCTAGAGCCGGGTTAAGTTCCACTTGGCCCGGATTTTGTACACTTCTAATATGCACACACCTAGAGCCGGGTTAAGTTCCACTTGGCCCGGATTTTGCACACTTCGAATATGCACACACCTAGAGCCGGGTTAAGTTCCACTTGGCCCAGATTTTGTACACTTCGAATATGCACACACCTAGAGCCGGGTTAAGTTCCACTTGGCCCGGATTTTGCACACTTCGAATATGCACATGATCAAATCAACTTTGCTTTTCACAGGTTACCACCAATCGCCGGAGCACTGAGTTTCAACGCCTCTTGGACACACATAAGGAGCTGCGCTCGAAACATTCTACACTTCTCGCTGAGTTCGCGAAAAGGGGTAAGTTTTCTCCATAGCTTTTTTCCCATCTTTCTTTGTTTTTCCCGCCATACTAATTCATCATTCGGATTGCGCAGCTGGAGTGGAAGCTGAGAACACCCTCATGCGAAAGAACTTGGACCAGATAAAAGGTAAGTCCATTTCGCTTAGTATTCTTCTGCGCCCTCTCTCCTTTTCTTCTTGGCTCGGCAGATATTCATACCTCGGCTTGCCGGGTCAACGAACTATTTCAGCATCTCTTGAAGATAGTGTGCCCGTGCCTGATATGATGCTGCATTTTCTTGAACAAGCAGGACAGCATCAGGCCAAACTCAAGAAGAAAGATGATGAGCTCGCCCTCCTCCGGACCAAGGGTGATGAGATTGCCAAGCTCAAGGCAGAAATGAAAAAGCTCAAGGCGCTCCACAAAGCCGAGATAGACATGGCTGGCCAAGACTTTACTGAAGAGCGAGAACGTCTCAACCTCCAAATTGCCAAGGACCAAGAACTGCCGAAGGAGGCCGACATTAAGCTTGAGTCGGCTAATGCTGAACTTGTGCAACTCCGGAAGAGGCGTGACAACTGCACCAAGGAGCTGACCCGGATCCACAGCCATATTTCTCGTAAGTTCTTTTTTCTTCCGCCGGCATGAATCTCTCCGGGTCAACCTCTTTTACCTATCTCACTTGCCTTGTTTTTCAGACAAATTTCCAGAGGGTGATGCCATTGCATCCAATGTGGTTACCAAGTTCCACCAGCAGAGAGGTACTCCATCTGGTCCTGGCACCATTCCTCTTTATCTAGAGGATCTGATAGTCAGCTTGTCCTCCCGAGTTGAAATCATGAAGAACTACGGCAAGGATATCCTAGATGCAGCCATCCGGATCTTCAATGCCCTTTGGCCTGGTGAAGACATTCTGGAGGGTGCCGCTGCTCTGATTAACAAGTTAATGGAGTGCGAGACCCAGCTTGATCTCTGGAGAGAATCCACCAGATGTGCCTGAGCTGAAACCGTCCTCCACTATGTGCTCACTTGGTATGAGAAAATAAATCTCAATCTTCTGGAGCGCATGCGCACGGGTTCAAGGTGGTCCAATGATCCAGATTGGATAGCTCGGCGCAAGGCTTGCGCCCATAGCTTCATTCAGTATGCCCCCATCCATCAATGGAACGAAGGACAAAGCTTCCTTGATGCTGTGGACGACGAATACGTCGAAGATGGTTCGGGGGAAGAGGATGAGGACGAAGCCTCGGACGTTGAAGAAGATGAAGATAATGCTGAAGCCAACTCCGGAGTTCCACCTGCTGGTGCCGAGTTACCTCCTCCTGCTGCTCCTTGATAACAAACACTTTAAAGATTATCAGATCCCCGGTATGCCGGGTGCAAATGTATTAAGCACAATGATCATATTTTGCTACTAAGTTGCTTATGCCGGATTAACTTGGGCGTAGTCCCCGAGTTTCATTTTCTTTTTTCTCCAATTTCTTGGCTTGGCTCGTGTCTACCTTGGTTCGGTTTCATGACTTACGAGTCCGAGTTTCAAAAACTGACTTAACAATACTTAGAAACTTTAGGACTAGCTCAAAATAATTCAACATAGCAAAAACAAGGTAAACATAAAGTTAGTCCAAATAACAAATGTCGGCTCGATTACGTTCTTTTCCTTAGTCGTTTTTCATGTGCTACGCAAATCCAAACTTGTTCTCTTGCTTGCCATAAAGCCAAATCTTGTTGGACAGCAGCAAGTCAAAGATTTGAGTTTTTTGGTGCTCACACACTACTAATCCGGCTTAGGCAGAAGCAACTTAAACCAGCCGACATAAAAATTATAACAAGTACAGAAGACAACAAATATTATTAAGGCAGTCCCCGAGTTACTGCTCGAGGTGCCACCATTTCATTGATAGTCTCATCGCAGGCATACATACTGACGGATGAGAGATTCGGATACACACCCTTCTTTGCTAAGTGTAGAACGGTCGAAGTAGAGCTACATTCCGTGGACGCTTAGATTCCTCGCCGGACCTGTCCGCCTTGTTCTTCTCCTGTGGTTTTGCATCGATGAGATAATAAGAGTCATTGTGCAATGTTTTGCTCACAATGAATGGCCCTTCCCATGGGGGGATAACTTGTGCATGCCAGCAGTACATTGTACCAACCGGAGTACCAGATCACCTTCCCGGAAAATTCAGGGGTTTACTTTCCGGCTATGGTAGCGTTGGAGATTTTGCTGATATATGGCTGATCTAGACAATGCCAATTCTCTCGCTTCTTCCAGCAGATCAACATCATTTTGTCGGGCTTCTTGCACTTCGGCTTCTATGTATTGGGTGACCCTAGGCGAATCATGCTCTATGTCGGCTGGTAATACAGCTTATGCCCCATATACCAGAAATAATGGCGTATAGCCTGTTGATCGATTCGGAGTTGTTCTTAAACTCCACAGTACCGCTGGTAGTTCTTCTATCCAGTACCCCGCCGATCTTTGCAGCGGCTCAATGAGCCGGGGTTTTATCCTGGATAATACTAATCCGTTGGATCTCTCCACTTTTCCGTTCGATGCGGGGTGGGCTACCGAGGCTACGTCCAGCCGGATCTTCTTATCTCGGCAGAATCACACAAATTCTCCTTCAGCAAAATTTGTGCCATTATCTGTTATGATACTATGAGGATAACCGTATCTCAAGATGATATCTTTGAGGAATGTTACGGCGGTAGCTCCATCGCATTTTCTTATTGGATTTACCTCAATCCATTTTGTAAACTTGTCAACCATGATGAAGATGTGGGTCATGTTCCCTCTTGCTGGTTTAAACGGGCCAACCATATCCAAACACCATACGGCAAATGGCCAGGTAATTGGTATGGTATTGAGCTCCGACATTGGCATATGTGTCTTGGTAGCGTATCTTTGACTACCATTGCACTTTCTTACAAGATCCTCTGCTTGTTCCAAGGCACTTGGCCAGTAAAACCCATGACGGAAAGCTTTTGCTACCAAGGCTCTGCACGAGGCGTGATGGCCACATTCCCCTGGATGTATATCTCGGAGGATGTCAAGCCCTTCTTCTGGGTCAACACATCGTTGGAGGACGTTTGTCACACTCCTCTTGTATAGCTCGGAATTGATGATCGTGTATGCTTTTGCCCTCCTTTGAGTTTGCCTTGAGAGCACTTCCTCGCTGGGAAAAGATCCATCCTTCAGGAATTGAAATATGGGCAGTGCCCGAGCTGGTATAGCTCACGCTGGAAACACATCCTCATCAATTTCCATCTGATCCACCGGCATAACCTCGGCCGGATCACGCTGCGCAGTCCTCGGGTTTTGCGAAGCAGTCCCCAGGTTTTGTGAACTACTTCCCACGTTAATGTCCATGGGCATAGATTCCGATTCCGGATTTGCCGGGATATAAATTGACTCGAACTCTGGGGATGGCCTGATAGACGGTTTTCTGAGGTGCTCTAGTGCTACCCCTGGCGGGATTTGTCGTGGTGGTGTCACGGCAGATGCCATGTATAGGCTAAAGGTGGGGACTAATACTCGCTAGGGGAATCCAGGGAGGGATAGTGAAGTGATTCTCCACACAAGAGTTTGTATTGATTTCCTTCCAAGGTTACAAGTGCTCCTAGAGCTGTATTGGCAAGAGGAGGAAGAAGGAGCTCTCGTACTCTCACCCACAGATCACACCTGAAACCCTAGCCCAAAACAGAATCGCAGAGAGATCAACCCTTTCTACAAAAGCCCTAGCCCCCCTTTTATAGGGGAGGCTCGGTTTCTGCCTAGGGCATACGTGGAGGCATATTCCTAAGAATATGCCTCCTCCCAAAGTGGTAAGCCGACCGGGGTGCTTTTTCCCCCGCGTCACACATGCTTTAGCTACGTGAGCCTCTGCGGCACCCTCATCAGCCGACACGGGCATCGTCACGCTTGTCGGCCACACCCCGGTGGTCCTGTCCTTGCTCGCTTCGCTCAGGCAGTGCGTACCGGGGCTCCTTTTGACCAGCGAGATTCCTTCCTTCTCCTAGAAGCTTGCTGTGACCCGGATGATGGTTCATCCGGCCACGCCCGTTCCTACATACAGGTAAAACATGCACTTCCGACTTACTGCTTAAGTCGGATGAGACCTAGTTAGGCGAACGCCCCCAGGTCCGGATTACCCTGTGATTCGGCCTACCTTGAGGTGACCCGGCCAGCATCTGCTTTGGCCTTGCCGAACCTCGGCTAACTCGGCCTTTATACCCCGGCGTGACCCTACCCGGAGGTATCCCCCCAACATTAGTCCCCGAAGCTGGTGTGGTCTTAGCTGCCTTGGCCGGTAAGGCCACACCAGGTTCAATCTTGTGCCCCGATCGTTATTGCCGAGTTACCTCTGTACCTCGGACTGCTTGGATTTACGTTCCCTTCGCACATTTCAAGTTTTCACTTGCCGGCCGGGTTACCACAGTTCCATCCGGGTCTTGCTTCCTTCTCTCGTATGCTAACCCATGTGAAGGGTAATCATTATGTCGTCTTATTTTAAGGGACGGTACAGTAACCGCCGCAGTAATTGTCAGTTATCACTGTGCGCGGGTCACGTCACGCCTGCCTCCTCGTTTACCGCATCAGCGTGTCGCGTCACAGGACTCTCTCCGCCCTGTGGCCCTCCGTGTGACTCCTCACTGATTGGTCCGGACGGGTGATACACGGCCACAGCGTGTGGCCGGTCCACAGGGCGCGATCCCACTCACCCCTGATGGGAGTGGTTAAATAGCGGAGGGGTGCGTCCCTTAGGATTTTTCCCCCTCCGCACCCCTCTGCCCGCTGCTATTCTTCTTCCTCTTCCTCGCGACCGCATCACCGCCAGCATCGCCAAATAGCAGCGTCGCCGCCTCTCTTCTCCATCGCACCTCTGCGTCGCTGCCACCGCGACGCAAATTTCTCGCCACGGGTCCGCGCTAGTCCCGACCACTGTCCCCTGCCGCCTCCAGTGCCAAGGAGGGCCTCGAGTACCAGATGACTGAAGAGGAACTCATTGTTGCTGAGCAGGAGATGGAAGAGGATGCCGCAGCAGCGGACCGCGGCACGTGGGCCGGCTCCTGGGTCTGCCAGGATGACCTGGACTGGCTCTACCGGACTAGACGCATCCCTGCCGGTATCGCCGCGCGCCTTCCTTCCAACGAATTGGCCCCCTCACCCAATCCGGGCGAGTTCGTCGTGTTCTTGTCCCATTTCCAACGGGGCTTCGGCTTGATTTTTTCCGGGACTGGCTCGGTACGTACCAACTCCAGCCACACCACCTTCCAGCCAACGCCATCACCTCTCTTTCTGCCTTTGCTTCTACGATCGAAGGCTACGCCGGACTATGGCCCACAAAAGAGCTACGGATCCAGTTCTTCGGCCTTCGTCGCAACGTCATTCCCAACATCCACGCTGATCCGGAAGACAAGCGGCTCACTCAATTTGGAGCGGCCTCCATTTCACCCCGGCGATTTTCTGTTTTTCCCCGGGTCACCGGGCTAGAGTCCTGCAAAGGATGGGCCCGGACCTTCTTCTATGTCCGGAATACGGGCACCGAAGACTTGATCCGGTTGCTTTCCTACACTCCGGGTCCACCTAACCCGGACCTGTGGGATGTGATCCCCAAGAAGCCCACAGCCTTGGCCAACCAAGTGAGCAAAAGGTTCGTGGAACTGAAGGAGCTCGGGCTATGCAACAAGGATGCCATGATCACCTTTGTGCGTAACCGAATCTCACCCCTCCAAAAGCGCACCCACATGGTGTGCCACATGAGCTACGGCCGCAATCGTAACCGGACCTCATCCTTCGAGCTGACCAACTCGGAGATTTATCGCCGGGTTAAGGCTCTCTTCACCACTCACAAGGACTTCTCCACTGATTGGACTTGGGGGATTGAGCATTTCTGCCGTGGCCGGCTTCCTCCCACGGTAAGTTTCATGCTACAAACTTAACCCGGACTAATTACATGTCAGTTATTGTTGCAATTTTTGACTCTTTTGTTCGCTCTTTTCCTCAGCAATTCCTTCAGCAGACCCTTGAGGACGGCACCGATCCGTCCCTTAAGTGGGCGCCGGACCGGGAGACTCCGGATGAGGAAGAGCCGGACCAGGAGATGTTCCTCCCTATGACCGACGCCATGAAACGACCCACGTGTAAATCCTCTTCTATTAGAGATTGGCCCGATGATGAAGATGACTCGTAAATCGAGGTGACTGAACCTTTTGAGGCTGTCCCCCGTTCTTTTGCTTTTCCGCCATCAGCTCACCCCGGCGGTCATATTCACGAGGATCCCCCTCTCGCTACGGGCGAGCCTGTTCCGGTGGCAACGAAGAAGAAATGTGGGGCTTCTTCGAGTTCTTCCTCCGGACCCTCTCAGCCCGTTAAAAGGCGAAAGAAGTCCAGGGACAAGACTGCCCCCAAACCAGCAGGCAAGGCCCCAACACGAAGGGCACGGAAACCCAAAGCGGCCGAAACTTCAGATGCGTAAGTCCTTCTTTCTTCTGTAACTCGTTCTTCCTCACTTCGTCGTAATTTTTCTTCTGACATTATTTGATTTCGCAGGGCTCCGGTGGAGGTCCCTCAAAGTGGATCTAGCATCTCTTCCCCTCTCCGACCTAGCCCTTCTCCCCGTCGTGACGACGAGTCACGCCCGCTGAGCCCTATCCCAGAGGGTTCTGCGGCCGCTCCGGGTTCAGCTCCACCTCGGCAAGAGGAGGGTAACCTTGGAGCGGGGAAGACCGGCCCAGCCGAAGCAACAACATCCACCGCCTCGACAACGCCTCAACCAGCAGCCACTGAGGCTACTTCGGCCCCAGGCGCTCGATCAGTGAGCTATTACGCACTCTTTAAAGGGTGGCTGCTTCTAGGCAAACCTCCTGGCTGTCTTTGCACCCCCACCTCCTTTATCACTGAGCGGTCAGTGCCCGCTAAAGAGAAAATCCATCTGATTCTCTCTCGGCCAATATCAATTTTTAGAAAAAAAAAACAATTTTCTTCTTTTTTTATTAACATTAAGAAAAAAGAATATAACTAAAATGGAATTGGCAACGTAAGATAGCAAAAGTACGTATGAGCAATCGACATGATATATTTGCTCACATTCCAGGCGAAGGTCATAATTCGCAGGAACATTCTATAGTCTTAGTCAGAGGAGGTAGAGTGAAAGATTCGCCGGTTCGCTTGAGTTGCTCAACCGTCCCTTTGCCCGGTGCTCATGACGCGCTACGGAACCTCCACCGTGCTAGCGGCATAGGAGCCTACTCAGCATCAGCGGCTTCGTGCCGCACTGGAGTGATCCAATATGTGGTTCCGCACGTTCCACCACTTCTCCGTTCATTTCCAATACTGATCGTGAAACACCATGAGCAGCAGGATGTTGAGGTCCGGAATTCGAAGTGAAATTCTTGATTTGCCCGTTCCGCTACTGCCCAAAAAGAATAAAAAAGTAATAGGTAGGGATGACAGGATTTGAACCTGTGACATTTTGTACCCAAAACAAACGCGCTACCAAGCTGCGACGGTGCGGTTCGAAACCTATATCCTTTGGCCTCTTCTGCTCTTACAAAGGGCGAAGCCACTAACAAATACTTATAGAGGGATTGTACCAACCTTAGCTAGGGATATGTGAATCTATTCTAGGATCAATGCATATACTCAGACAGGTTCGATCTGGCTTAAGCTTCAATCCGTCTAAATAGTGTAGCGAGGGACTGGATATAATTTAGGTGTTTTGTATAAATGTTTCGCCGTATTATTAAGTATTCTCCTTTAGTTTTTTTCTCTATCTAGAAGTGGAATAGAATAACCCGGTTGAAGGGTAATGATCATACGTCTGTAATGCATTGTATGTCCCTTTTCTACACGCGGAGGAAGAGGGAACGAGTTTCGAAGAAAATAAAAACAGGTTTACTCCGCCCCTTTTTACTTTTCAAAAAAGATTAACTAATCTAAAGAAAAACAAAAAAGGAATTCCATCAAGGGAAACGGGAGGTTTCAACCTGTATCATCCAGCGAATTAAGACCCCTCGCCAGGAGCTTCCCCTAGAAACT
This sequence comes from Avena eriantha, assembly GCA_910589775.1. Lineage (NCBI taxonomy): Eukaryota > Viridiplantae > Streptophyta > Magnoliopsida > Poales > Poaceae > Avena > Avena eriantha. The sequence goes on along the minus strand of OU342744.1, from coordinate 413,882,269 downwards.
TTCTAGCTTTCATCAATCAATCGAAGTTCAATTTCATCATCATGAGAGCTGTTCAAAGCCGATCCTAGCGTGTCCCTCGCTTGCTACTGATGGCTTGTCTGGCCGCTTGACCCTCTGTTTGAGCGGCGGGATCAACGGCCAGCCACCATTGGATTCATATCCCCCGGTAGGCCCCCTTACTAAAGGGGGTCCGGACACGCACCGGTGATTGCGCAAAACCTCGTTGAAGTCACAGTCACCACAACCAAGGAAGCGAAGAATCCGCGTTTAAGTGCCTCATCATCTCCCAAGTCTTGTAACGAAGGCTTCTGTTTGCTTCACCGTACCAACAGGTTAGCCTCCAAATGTCCTCGATTTCTAGTCGCGTAGCTTCATAATAATTTTGCAAAGCTTCCGCATAATTTCCTTCGGATTGAGCCAAGAAATATAGGCCTGCTTGCCATCCACACCAGAATAGATAGAGTTTTCCGAAGAAACCTGCTAGTGGAGGAAGGCCTCCTAGGGATAAGAGACATAGGGCTAAAGAGAGAGCCAAAAAAGGATCTTTAGAGCAAGTTCAATATTTGGTTCGAGTATTTTATTTTTAAGGAGTGGCTTATTATAGTATTCTTAAAAATCATACGAACAAAGAAAGCCTATTTTAGGAGTCCACCATATCAAGGGAAAGGGAGATCAGGCTTGGCCTTCGCTTTGCTCTTTTGCTAGGCCCAGCACTAAAAAACCCACTTTTTTACGATTACGAGGTTTATTCGAAGAGGAAATTTCATCCTGTAACCACAGCATTTCTCCCTTTTTTTCTACCCCAGGCTTTGCAACATTTCGAAATCGGGAAATTGCGACAGGAGCAGGTGCACATGAAAAAGCCATTCCTTTTCGCTTTCCTTCAACCACTCAGTATACTTTTTTACTGGAAGAGTCAAGCGAAAGCAATTAGTTTAGAAGGAAGAGGAAGACCTAGGGGGCTTACGTCCTCATTTCACGAGAAAGCGCCTTTCTCTCTATAAGAGCAGCGCGTTCCGAGGTGTGAAGTAGGAGAGAGGGGATGTGATGATTGAGGTTTTGAATAAGACGGACCAGAAAGACAAGTGATATGAACTGGTTTTGTATCCACCCACTTTCCTTCGTTATCTTCAACTCTTTCTCTTTTGGTAGAGGAAGGCATTCCCAGTATAAATGATGATTCTTGCTTTCGTATTGTTAATGTTTTCAATTGTACACGGAAGGGGTTTGTTCCAAGTTGAGGCGCAGTAGGAGGGATTTCTGTCACCATTATTTATGGACCACGTAAACATACTTTTTTAGTTTAGATTCTTATGCTGGACCTGCAGCCCTAGCCTGGGGGATATGGAAAGGATGAAGTAATGAAAGAGGAAGTCATTGCTAGTAGTAACGACTTGTCACGATCCATTGGTTCATATAGAATCCATGTCCTAGGTCTATCAAAAAACATTCTTTTCGATTATCTATATATTAGTTCGTTTCTATTTCTAGATATCTATTTCTATATATTAGTATTAGTTAGTAGTTAGGTTGGTTCTATTTATAGGCGCATTTCATCACCAAGAAAGAGTTCCAGACTCTCAATTGAGAGGCTCCCCTATCCGCTATTCTGATATATAAATTTGATGTAGATGAAATTGTATAAGCGAATTTTTTTGCTAATCAGACGCGAGCCCCTCCTTAGGCGGATTTCTCCTTTTGCTCCTCAGCCTACGGGGTATTAGCAACCGTTTCCAGTTGTTGTTCCCCTCCCAAGGGCAGGTTCTTACGCGTTACTCACCCGTTCGAGTCACGTCCCGACCTACAGCGACCATTTCACCTGGACCGGAAAGAGGCATCTATGAATTGATAAAGACTGCCATAATAATCTAATAAAAGAAGAAAAAAAGGAAATATTGAAGCATCATGCCGGGGAATAAATTTTCCCTAGCCCGAGCCGCTTCCCCTGTAGTTGTCAGCTCGTTCTTGACAAATCCGATCGGGTGTTCATAATCTGGAGTAAAAGGATCTACTGATAGTCATAAGATCCTTTTATCAAGTCGTGGGAAGACTATAAGTATTCCTTTAGTTAACCACCGTCGCTCGAACAAAAATACTTGTATGCACCAAAAACCCCGGGTCCCCCAGGGTAAATCCATTAAAAAGGGGTATAGAGAGGGCCTTACCGTTTAAAAGGGAACCATAGAAACGATAGAACCCACTATTTTTTTAGTATCGTTAGAATTAATTTGTTATTTCGCATAGCCTTGCAAGCAACCTCTTCCTACCAGAGGACTACCATATACCGATCCTTGCTGTTACCGCATATCGATCAATTCGTTACTTTTCATCGGAAGAAGTAGCACACAACTCGGAAAGAAAAAACCTGATCTCATTCGTTTTCCGATCGCATAAAAAGTCATGAGATCAAAAAATAAATGTGAGAATGTAGTTACAGATGTGAAATCTTCATGGAATGTTCTTAAATCATGAATTGGATGATGTGCGTTTCATCAAGTCTTTTAGCTGCTAGGTCTATTTCTTAGTTCAAGATCCCTCTTACTAACTGGAATAAAAGAATTAGTAGATCTGTTCCGCCCAAAATGGGAATGGGCACGAAAGAAGCTTCGGACTCATATTGTTCATGGGTTGAGAACGGGAGTTGAACTCTAGGAGGCCGAATCCCCCCTGTTCCTCAGTAGCTCAGTGGTAGAGCGGTCGGCTGTTAACCGACTGGTCGTAGGTTCGAATCCTACTTGGGGAGATTTGATTCATTCTTTAATGTAAGAATAAAGAATTGAATTAAAGGGTGCAGGCCGACGTTCTGGCGGATCATCAAGAACAAGGACGTGGAGGAGTTCAAGTCGGACCCGTACCTAGCGACGCTGCTCAACTGCATGCTCTGGGTGTTCTACGGCATCCTCTGCGTCATATTCGGCTCCCTTTTTAGGAAACCCTTATTTTCGGATAACTCAATTATTCGAGTTGTCGGGACAGCTATTATTGATAGGTTTGCCAAGTCTAGTGAGTGCGTTTCCTAGAAATAAATAAAGTATCCGACCTTTGGGAGGACTTTCCCCTTTGGGGACAAGGTACGGACTCAATTAAGAAATATAAAAGTTAGCTCAGTTCGAGGGGATGACCCTCGAATTATTAGGTAAGAGACTTTTGCTCAGTAAGGCACTTTTTTCTTTTTCAAAAAAAAATTGGAAGGAATCTGATCTAGGATACTCTGTTTACATAGAAATTCCTATGTCCTTACATTCTATTTAGGATTAGGAATAGGTGTAATCAGACCTGCTTTTGACATATCTATTCTATCCTATTCTTAATTGGGTACCATATGCACCTCTTTGGGCTAAGTTTTTTTCTTCCAAATATTTTTACGAATCGCTTTTTTGACAATGAAATACGTTTTTTTGGAACAGAAGAAGCCATGGATACACTTCTTGATAGTGGGTCCCGCGGGCAACCGATAAGGGATGGTCACAATAAAGTATACAAATCACTTTCAGATGTAATTGAAGGTAAAGAGGGAAGGTTTCGCGAGACTCTGCTTGGGAAACGGGTCGATTACTCGGGGTCCTGATTGGAAGATATGGGGAGATAGGGATGGCAGCTACTGGAAAGTGCCTACTATGACTCAGCTTCCCTCCTAAGATTAAGCTAAAGGTAAAGGTAAAGAAAACACCTAATTTATGGATTGCCAACATATATAAAACATTGGTCTGTTCAAGTAGCAGGGTACTGAAATCTTTTTCTTTCTTTATATGGGAAATTCTCCCAAATGACAAATGAATAGGTGTGGAAGTTATAATTGTAAATAAACCACGATCGAATCTATGGAAGCATTGGTTTATACGTTCCTTTTAGTTTCTACTTTAGGGATAATTTTTTTCGCTATCGAGACTTGAGCAAAACTCAGATTGGAGAAGAATATGGTCCCTGGGTTCCCTTTATCGGGACTATGTTCCTTTTTATTTTTGTTTCGAATTGGTCGGGTGCTCCTCTTTATCTTTGGATTCTTATCCAATGACCCAGGACGGAATCCTGGGCGCGAGGAGTAAAAATTCCATTTTTTTGCATTTTTTCTTACAAATTGGATTTGTTTCGTACATTTATCTATGAGAAAATCCGGGGGTCAGAATTCCTTCCAATTCGAAAGTCCCAAATGATCCGAGGGAGCGGAAAGAGAGGGATTCGATGACGAAGGGCTTCTAGAAATCGGGCAGTTGAACTCGTGTTGGTAGTAGATCCACTATACTGGTATGATGGTTTATATGGCCTGAATCCTTCATTTCAGAATTTGACAGGTGCAACTCCTTCTCTCACATATCTTTTACGCCTTGCGGCTGACCGACCCCATTTATACGATTTAAGGATACATAAAGCAGATTTTTTTACTTTACTAGCCTTTCTTTTCTGTTTATTAGTTTTGTCTAATGATTAATTAAGAGGCTTCACCAGGTCGTTGCTACGTATAATATCAAAATACCAAATACGCTCACTGTGCGATCCACGGAAAGAAAAAAGGCCCATCCTTTCTTTAACTCTTTTTCTTTCTTTATATGGGAAATTCTCCCAAATGACAAATGAATAGGTGTGGAAGTTATAATTGTAAATAAACCACGATCGAGCTATTTTGAACAAATCCCTAAACTCTAAACTACCTGTTATCCAAAAAAACCTAAAATTCCTAATAATAGACCAAAATCCCCTACACGATTAGTTACAAAAGCTTTTTGACAAGCACTCGCTGCGATTGGTTCGTACTCCCCAGGCGGGATACTTAACGCGTTAGCTACAGCACTGCACGGGTCGAGTCGCACAGCACCTAGTATCCATCGTTTACGGCTAGGACTACTGGGGTCTCTAATCCCATTTGCTCCCCTAGCTTTCGTCTCTCAGTGTCAGTGTCGGCCCAGCAGAGTGCTTTCGCCGTTGGGTTTCATAGGTTAAGTTGTCGTGCATGGACACTTACTGCTGGGTCAGTCAAGGATTTTTTTGACCCAGCTGTCAGTGACACGTTGCCTTTGCAGTTCAGAATGGATTGGTGATTCAGGGGTTCTACTGTTTAAGATTAATAAAGCCGACAAAATTTGACCCTTTTTAATCCTTTTATTTAGTATCGGAAGGAAAAAGAAAGAAAAGATGGATTGGCTTGAACCTCAGAGTTATGAAAAATTTGGTAAATTCTATTTTGAAAAAAAAAATTCAATTTAAAGTGGAAAGCCTAAACCTTCACTAGATAGAGTTGGAGCTTTCTTTTGAGTTGCATCTAGTTCAGTAGGTGCCCTGATAGTCGTGAAAGTCAAGCTGCTAAGGGCCCAAAAATTTCTTGAATAGGAATTCTAGGATTCAATTCTTTTATCGCATTGGGATGTTTTAAATTCTTGAATAAACCAATTCGAGAACAGTTGGATGCCGAAACGAGGGTATTCGTGCTTGGATGGCAGCTCAGGATCAGCCTCATGAAAATCTTATATTCCCTGAGGAGGGTCTACCACGTGGAAACGCTCTTTAATGGAACTTTCGTTTTAGCTGGTCGTGACCAAGAAACCACAGTTCCCTGCCTACAACCTGGTGGGAGGTTTGGTTTTTTTTTCACAGACAAAATGTCCGAAGGCTCCACCGAGAATCAGATTAAATAGGCCGATCCTAAGTTAATTTAGGAGTTGTGGATAAAGTTTCTTCATTCTTTCATAGAATGATAGAAAGCAGGGCTGTAGGGTTTAGGTCAAAAATAAATATAGGTAAGGTAGGTTGTCGAAATTTTTCTTTTTTTCTTGTTGAATAATGCCAAATCAAATCCAAAAAAATAGGCACGATAACTGGTACACCAGAGGTGCGTCCTTCCCGGTCCTCTCGTACTAGGAAAAGGTCCTCTCAATGCTCTAACGCCCACACCGGATATGGACCGAACTGTCTCACGACGTTCTGAACCCAGCTCACGTACCGCATTAATGGGCGAACAGCCTAGATCCTTTCCCTTGATAAAAAATAAATTCTATCCTCTCGAGCTCCATTCTGTACTATTTACTTAAAAATAAACAACCCAGCGCAAATTAGGTTCGGGACGAATAGAACAGACTATGTCGAGCCAAGAAAATTGAGATCGTAGAAACATGAGCTTGTGATATAGCTACACCTAATTCCAGACCGGTTAATGCTAGAATTATAAATAAGGAACCAAGATCTCCTATGAAATAGAAAATATTATTCAGAAATAGCATAGTCCAAGCAAACCCACTTAAAATCTTGACTAAACTATGACGAGGTCCTCGATAACGGGACATGAAGACTCCTTTTTTATTTTATTGAAATTTCATTTTACACAATTAATTTCATTGTATTTACATTACAGAGAAAAAGTAAAAGTGACCGAGATACGAGGGAAAAACTTTTGTTTCACATTTCCGGAAAGACCACCTATTTGTTCGTTTACCAGGTTCAACACGAAATCATAAATTTGCTCTACCAAGGATTGCAATGCATTTGGCACTGACTTTCCACTAATGCCTGTATGTAATATGACTCATCAATCCTTATGCATGCGTAGGCTTCACTTATTTATGGGAATTTGTGTTAGAAAGCCTGCAAGGTTAATTACCGAATGTTTGTCTTTTTCACCATCTTTGATTAATATCAGGAAATTGAATGAATTTATGCTTCACTAATTGAATGATAAATGACTACAAGCGAAGGAGATAGGCGGTTTAAACAAAAAAAGACCCAAAATTTCAACTGAGTGAACTACGGAATTAGAGAAGGGACCTTTTCTTTTAGTGAGGCAAGCAGATAAGATAACCCTGATGATGAACCCGCTCTTGGTCTTTTTACGGAGAATTCGTCGTTTCTTGAAAAATCTCTTGATACCAGTTTCCATTTCTCGGGAGACGCATGCTTAGAGCTATAAGAAGAATGTATAGCTATATCAGCTTCATTATCGATTGTCCGCAGACGAAGCCAAAGCTTATGGACTTGTCGATATTGTAGGGGATGAAATGATTGACGAGCACTGCGATACTGATCCAGTGTGGTTTCCAGAAATGTTTAACCCCTGGACGCCGAAGGCGTCCTTGGGGTGATCTCGTAGTTCCTACGGGGTGGAGAAATGCACGTTTTTACTTTTTTGTTTTATTTGAGAACCCTTTGAACGCCCTCTCAAAGGGTTCTCAAATAAAACAAAAAAGATCTAATTAGACTTTTTTTTTACTTTTTTCTGAAACATCGAATACTGACTGCATCTACACGGCCATAATTGTTGTCTTAGTGAAAGAGGCCCCTTTATGTGTTCGATAAGATGACGTTGAGGTGTATTGTCTTGGTTACACAGGCCACTCCCCTCCATGTAACCGGCGGATCCATTTGCAACTCCTCTGGAAATATTACCTGAGTGGTACTTCTTTCCCGTGTTTCAAATACTCCGTACGGTACCCAATAAGTTATTGGGCGTTCTCTTAATGGTTTCGCAAACTTCTCCATCCAAGTTCAGCAATGTCCCAATCCTGTTTAGCCTTCGCCTGCTTGGTTCCTGGTACATGAGCGGTGAGTCCACTCTTACCCCAATGAATGAGTTACCACGCTCTTAACTATCTGTAGAAGTGTGAAGTACTACTGTTTCTGCTTCACCTTAATTGTTATTTGAACAAAAAGATCACAATAAACTTTTGGTAAAAGTTCTGTCTTGGTCGGAGTGGGGATAGCATTTCTCTTCTGCATGTCTATGGAGTTTTGCAGCAATAATGCAAAAAGCACAAGAACTCCATTGGAGGAATTTCCATATTGACTTATTTTATAAGAAAAACATAGCGGAAAAGGTCAAGAAAGTCCGCCGTCAAATCCTAGGACTCAACCCTGGACAGGCGGTGGAAACTACCAAGCTGGAGTACGGTAGGGGCAATTCTTCCTGAATAGACTCGATTGTCCCGTCGAGAGTTTCTTTGAAAGTCTTACCTAAACTCTTCCGACTCATCTTCTCTATCGATGAACCTTATATCGCCTTTGATTTTTCCATGTGCAGAACTAGCATGTTTCCCTAGATGAGGGATACTCATTATTATTATGAATAGATTACTCCAAATGGGATAAGAGAATTCTTATTACTCTCTTTCTTTCTCTCAATTGAAGAAGTAATTGGAAAGAGGTTCTAACCATGGAGCGCGAAGGTCCCAAAAACGCATAGTTTCCCCTCCAAAGATAACCTCCCCAGTTGGCGAACGCATTAGATATTTACCTAAACCTGTGGGTCCTTGAGCGGATCCAACATTAGCTCAACATTTGTGAAAGAGTCTACCTTTGTGTCTATGACGGTCCAGTAAACTTCCCACTCATATCAAGCAAGCCTTTGGAAAGGTAGTTGCTCGCCCTTGCGCTGAAGATGAACGGGGCTAAGCGATCTGCCGAAGCTGTGGGATGTCAAAATGCATCGGTAGGGGAGCGTTCCGCCTTAGAGGGAAGCAACCGCGAAAGCGGGGGTCGACGAAGCGGAAGCGAGCTCTCAAATTGCTCGTCAATTCTAAAATCTTTTATTGATTCGGCATATTGCCGAATATTTTCCTGATACTCACCTGGTTGGTTTAAGTCAATAGTTAAAGGAGGAGCATCGCTCCCACCCAAGCTGGAGAAATGGTGGAATTTGCTAGCGGTGTGAAAGGAATAGCCTTGAATCTTGAGAATGAGAATGTCGGTATTGTTGTCTTTGGTAGTGATACCGCTCTCCTTTCCTTAATATTCACCGTCGAGTCATCAAAGCCGTCAGAACGAATTCAGAGGCCCTCCGTTTGCTGGTCGCCCTACGCTACTGGCGCTTCCAAAGGCGAAGCTCTCGTCTTCATAAATGAAAATGAAGTAGTTAATGGGAGGGCTACCACTATCCTTTTTCTTGTATGTGTTCCTAAGAGAAGTAATTTGTCCTGATGTTTCGAGTTCTCGGCTTCCATCTCAGAACAAAACGAATATGACATGGCGTTCAATTCCTCATTGGAGGACAGGGCAGCAGGAACCGTATAAAAGGTGACTCCACTCCACTTCTAGACATTAAGGATATATAGTATAGATCCAGTCTGACCAAGTCCAAACAAAACTAGACCCAAGAATGCTGGAATGAGAATCCTTACCCGTGACGACCATGCATACTTTTCTGACCTATGTATGCCTTTCCTCGCCTACTTCGTTCTTGCTTTCCGTTTCCTACTATTTTCAAGTTTCAATTTCGAAAGAGACTTGGATTTCATGGGTTTATTAATCCTTCATTTTAAGCCTTAAGAAACCGGCAGTTTTTTTTCCGAATGACCTTATTTCGAGAATCAACTAACCGACAACCATACGTGAAGAGGGAATTATGCGGATTTCGCAACTGCACCAAGGAATAATAAAAAAGCACACAAAGTAGTAAGTAAAGAATTAATTCCATTATTAGGAATCCAGTTTGCCAAGTCTAGTGAGTGCGTTTCCCAGAAATAAATAAAGTATCCGACCTTTGGGAGGACTTCCCCTTAATAAGGAATGCTATCAATTAGTTCGTCTTTCTGTTTCGGACAGGTTGACTAGAGAGGGAGTGCTTCTGCCTAGACCGAGTAGCTTATTCCTCTTTGTGCGTCTCCCCTAGTGACAAAGTGGTACTTTTTGTCCATCGACGAGGGCCATTATACAACCGACGTATAGCCAGGGCTCGCTCAATTCACCAATGAATTAGCATATTTGGTCCATGTTTCCCCTTTGGGGACAAGGTACGGACTCAATTAAGAAATATAAAAGTTAGCTCAGTTCGAGGGGATGACCCTCAAATTATTAGGTAAGAGTACGATTCAATTCAACATTTTGTTCATTCGGGTTTGATTGTGTCATAGTTCTATAGTTGGAATTTGGGCTTCTTATTCCACAAGAACGAAAGCACCTTTTCATTCTTTCATATACTAGGGGTTTTTGATTTCAACTTCATGTTCCCGAGTTGCAGAGAACAATCTGAACTGAGGCAATCTTTCCGGATTCGCTCCGCCTTACAGCCTTGCTTGCCATTGTCATTGCCATTGTAGCACGTGTATGAATGGCTCGGCTAGATGGAATAACCGAGCCAGAACAGAAAAAAAAAGAAAACATTAGAACAGGTATAAATAAGAAAATCTTAGTTAAGAGGGTTCATGTAAAGAACAGGTTTACGTAAGGTAGAGTTGGGTTTTTTGGGGTTGATAGTGGAAAAGTCGACAGATAAGTCACCCTTACTGTCCCTTTACAGAACCGTACATGAGATTTTCACCTCATACGGCTCCTCGGTCAATTCTTTCGAAGGGAAGGATTTTCCTCGTTCGAGAGCTAGTTCCAGTACCAGCAACCAAACCAACAACCAGACCAGCACCAACTCCAACCTCGGCATCAGCATCAACTCCGGCAGTGAAAACTTCGGCACCGGCCCCAAGCCCAGTAGCGAGAGTACCAGCGCCTAGTTCCTCTGCATCCTCCGAGTCCTCTCAACCTCGGCAAGGAAATACCCCGGCAATTTCTAAGAGGAAAACCACTGCTACAACATCTTCTACCTAGCAAGCCAAAGGCAAGAAGGCTCCAGACGCTACCAAGCCCACTGCCGTCGAGTCTGGGCAGCGCACCCTTGTGTCAATGCTCCCCAAGAAGACATCAGCGGCAAAGGACGCGCCTGTCGAGCCAACCGAAGCCCAATAGTTGGTTCTGCACACCAGCCCCGCCCTTGCCCTGGTGGAGAGGAAAGAAGCGCATGCAAAGGGCTTGGTGACGCCCCATATGCCCACGGGTGAATGATACCCTCCGAGCCTGATGGAATTTGTTATGAATTGGAACAAGGCCGAGAAAGTCCAGGAATCTGATCTCCCGGAAAAGTTTGGTCCTGCCGAGTTTTCTGCTCAGATGAACACGGCCGCAAAAGCTATTAACCTCGTTGGGCGAATGATGGAGGTACATTGCTCCTCCTTGACAAGTTGTAGATAATAACCATTAGTCCCCGAGCCTCCAGGGGAGTGACTTGTTACTCGGTCGGATGCTCTTTTAGAACACTAACGTAGCTCCGTGAGAACTTCGAACATGCACACACCTAGAGCCGGGTTAAGTTCCACTTGGCCCGGATTTTAGTACACTTCGAACATGCACACACCTAGAGTCGGGTTAAGTTCCACTTGGCCCGGATTTTAGTACACTTCGAATATGCACACACCTAGAGCCGGGTTAAGTTCCACTTGGCCCGCATTTTAGTACACTTTGAACATGCACACACCTAGAGCCGTGTTAAGTTTCACTTGGCCCGGATTTTAGTACACTTAGAACATGCACACACCTAGAGCCGGGTTAAGTTCCACTGCGCCCGGATTTTAGTACACTTCGAATATGCACACACCTAGAGCCGGGTTAAGTTCCACTTGGCCCGGATTTTAGTACACTTCGAACATGCACACACCTAGAGCCGGGTTAAGTTCCACTGCGCCCGGATTTTAGTACACTTCGAATATGCACACACCTAGAGCCGGGTTAAGTTCCACTTGGCCCGGATTTTAGTACACTTCGAATATGCACACACCTAGAGCTGGGTTAAGTTCCACTTGGCCCGGATTTTAGTACACTTCGAATATGCACTAGGCTGACTTAAGTTTCTGTATCTCTTTTAGGTGACCACCAACCGCCGGAGTGCTGAATTCCAACGCTTGCTGGATACTCACAAGAATCTTCGCGCAAAACAAGCTACACTCATCGCGGAGTACGAGAAAAGGGGTAAATTTATTTCTTATCCTTTCCTCATTTTTCTTCAACTTCGTTTGCCGAATTAATTTGATTGTTCGGTTCCCGCAACTGGGGTGGAGGCTGAGAACAAGATAATGCGGAAGAACTTGGAGCAGATCAAGGGTACGTCCTTTTTGTCTGTCTTTACCGTGATTTCCATCGGCTTTCCTCCTTGGCTCGGAAAACGTTCATTCCTCGGCACTGCTGGGCCAACGCACTATTTCAGCATTGCTTAAAGATAGTGTGCCTGTGCCTGACGTGATGCTACATTTTCTCGAACAAGCAGGGAAGCACCAAACCGAACTAAAGAAGAAAGATGATGAGCTCGCCCTCCTCCAGACCAAAGACGATGAGATAGCCAAGCTGAAGGCTGAGATGGCTAAAATGAAGGCGCAGCACCAAACCGAGCTAAAAAGGCTGGCCAGGACTACACCGAAGAACGTGAGCTTCTTCAGGAAGACGAGGTCAAACTTGAGTCGGCAAATGCTGAGCTCGAGCAACTTCGGAAGAGGCGTGATGCTTGCACCAAGGAATTGACCCGGATTCACAGTCACATCTCACGTAATTTCTTTTCCTTTATCTGCCTTATTTCTCCGGGTTACTTCATATGTCTTGTTTTCTCAACTTTGTCCTTTGCCTTGTTTCCCAGGCCACTTTCCAGAGGGTACTGCTATTGCAGGTGCTGCTGTCGCCAATTTCCGCCGAGAAAGGGGTACTCCGGTCGCTCCTGAGGGCGAGAGCATTCCCTTTGACATGGAGGACCTATTGGTCAGCCTGTCGTCTCGCGTGGAAATCATTAAGAACTACGGCAGGGACCTCCTCGATGTTTCAGTCCGAGTCTTCAACGCCTTCTGGCCCGCCGATGATGCTCCGGAGAGAGTCACACAGCTCACTGAAAAGCTTTCGGAAATCGAGACCCAGCTCGACCTCTGGTGAGAGTCTGCTGGACGTGCTGCAGCCGATACCATCCTTCACCACATTCTGACGTGGTATGAGAAGATAGATCTCAGCCTCCTCACACGCCTGCGCACCGGATCCAAATGGACAGATGACCCGGAGTGGGTAGCTCAGCGCTAGGCTTGCGCCCACAGCCTCATCGAATATGCCCCCATTCACGAATGGACTGAGGGTCCGAGCTTCCTGGAAGTCGCTGGCGAAGAAGAAGTTGAGAACGTTGAAGATGATTCGGGTGAGGACGAAGAGGACACTGCCTCGGATATCGAAGAGGGCGACGATGATGCCGAACTTCCTCCCGCTGCTCCTTAAGTAAAAACACTTGAAAATTTATGAGATCCCCGGTATGCCGGGTGGAATTGTATTCCAAACACATGTGATATTTTGCTACTGAGTGCTTATGCCGGATTAACTTGGGCATAGTCCCCGAGTTTCTTTTTCTTGTTCGTTCAATCTTTTGGCTCGGATCGTGTCTACCTTCATTCGGTTTTACAACTTACGAATCCCAGCTTGAAAAATTGTCTTAACAATACTGGGAAACTTTTAGACTTAGCTCAAAAATAAAACTGTATAACAATTTGAAAATGAATACAGGGTTAGTCCGAAACACAAACGTCAGCTCGAATAAATTATTTTCCTTAGTCGTTTTTCATGTGCTACACAATTCCAAACTTGTTCTCTTGCTTGCCATGAAGCCAATTCTTGTTGGACAGCAGCAAGTCGAAGAGTTTGGTTTTTGGTGCTCACACACTACTAATCCGAGGTAAGTAGAATAACTTACTCCAACTGACGTGCAGAAAATAACAAACATTATTAAGGCAGTCCCCGAGTTATTGCTCGAGGTGCCAACATTTCATTGATAAGCTCATTGCCGACATACATACCGACATATGAGATAACCCGGATACATACACTTCTTAGCTCGGTGTAGAAAGGCCGAAGTAGAGCTATGTTCCATGGTCGCTTGGATTCCTCTCCGGACCTGTCCGCCTTGTTCTTTTCCTGTGGCTTTGCATCTATAAGATAGTAAGAATCGTTGTGCAATGCTTTGCTCACGATGAATGGCCCTTCCCATGGGGGGATAATTTATGCATTCCAGTAGTACGTTCTACCAACTAGAGCATCAGATCGCCTTCCCGAAAGACTTGGGGGCACCCTTTTCGGCTATGATAGCGTCGGAGATTTTGCTGATATATGGCGGATCTGGACAGTGCCATTTCTCTCGCTTCTTCCAGCAGATCAACATCATTTTGCCGGGCTTCTTGCACTTCGGCTTCTGTGTATTGGGTGACCCTAGGCGAATCATGCTCTATGTCGGCTGGTATTACAACTTCTGCCCCATATACCAGAAAGAACGGCGTATAGCCTGTTGATCGATTCGGAGTTGTTCTTAAACTCCACAGTACAGCTGGTAATTCTTCTATCCAGCACCCCACTGATCTTTGCAGCGGCTCAATGAGCCGGGGTTTTATCCCGGATAATACTAATCCGTTGGATCTTTCCACTTGTCCGTTTGATGCGGGTGGGCTACCAAAGCTACGTCCAGCCGGATCCTCTTATCCCGGCAAAAACGAGCAAATGCTCCTTCCGCAAAATTTGTGCCATTATCAGTTATGATACTGTGTGGATAACCGTACCTCAGGATGATATCTTTGAGAAACGTTACGGCCGTAGCTCCATCACATTTTCTTATAGGCTTCACCTCAATCCACTTCGTAAACTTGTCCACCATTACCAGAATGTGAGTCATATTTCCCCTTGCTGGTTTGAACGGGCCAACCATATCCAAGCACCATATGGCAAATGGCCAAGTGATTGGGATGGTCTTGAGTTCTGACATTGGCATATGTGTCTTTGTAGCGTACCTTTGACAACCATTACATTTTCTCACCAGATCTTCAACTTGCTCTAAGGAATTTGGCCAGTAGAATCCGTGTCGGAAAGCTTTTGCTACCAAGGCTCGGGATGAGGCGTGATGCCCGCATTCCCCCTGATGTATATCTCGGATGATTTCAAGCCCTTCTTCTGGGTCAACACACCGCTGGAGGACATTGGTCACACTTCTTTTGTATAACTCGGAATTGATGATCGTGTAGGCCTTTGCCCTCCTCTGTGTTTGCCTGGACAGCACCTCCTCAGTGGGTAACGTTCCATCCTTCAGGAATTGAAATATAGGCAGTGCCCAAGCCGGTATTGGCCGCACGGGGAACACGTCCTCGTCTATCTCCATCTGATCCACCGGCATAACTTCAACCGGACCATGCTGAGCAGTCCCCGGGTCTTGCGAAGCAGTCCCCGGGTTTGACGAAGCAGTCCTCGGGTTTTGCGCACCACTTCCTGTCTCAACGTCCATGGGCACAACTCCGGATTCGGGTCCTCCGGGACATAGATTGACTCGGATTCCGGGGATGGCCTGATGGATGGTTTTCTGAGGTGCTCTAATGCTACACCTGGTGGAATTGCTTATCTGGTTGACCCGAGCTTCGACAGCATGTTGGCAGCCTCATTTTCCACCCGGGGTACATGATGAAATTCGCATCCCTCAAAGTAACCACAAATCTTCTGCACATGAAATCTGTATAGTGCCATGTTTGGATCAAGGGCGTCCCACACTCCGGACACTTGCTGCACCACCAAATCCGAGTCGCCAAAGCATATGATCCGACGTATACCAATTTCTTTTGCTACCTTGAGCCATGCACAAGTGCTTCATACTCAGTGACATTGTTTGATGCCGTGAAGTGGATCTGCAGCACATATCTCAACTGGTCCTTCTTCGGCGACGTGAGTACAACTCCGGCACCTAGCCCGGTTTTGGTTTTTGATCCGTCAAAGTGCATTCGCAAATAGTTCGGATCAGGAAGCGGTGGTTCGTACTGCACCTTGGCCCAGTCCACGAAAAAGTCCGCCACAGCTTGAGATTTGATGGCTTCTCGTCTGTCATATTGCGGAGCATAAGGAGCTAGCTCAATTGCCCATTTTGCAATTCTGCCGCTTGCATCCTTGTTACTCATTATCTCGGATATGGGGGCCTCACATATGACCCGGATGGGATGCTCCTCAAAGTAGTGCTTCAGTTTCTTGGTGGCCATGTACACGCCATATGCCACTTTTTGATAATGTGGGTAGTTCTGCTTTGAGGTTGACAACACTTCGCTCAAATAATACACCGGCCTTTGCACCGACTTACCTTCCTCATCGCGCTCCACCACTATCACTTCACTTACAACTCGGTTGGTTGCGGCTGTATAGAGTAACATTGGCTCCTTTGATAGTGGTGAGGCTAGCACTGGTGCCGTGGCTAACATTTTCTTTAGGTGGGCAAAGGCTTCATCGGCCTGCGGTGTCCAAATGAACTTATCCGACTTTTTCATGAGTTGGTAAAGAGGCAAAGCCTTTTCTCCCAACCGACATACAAACCGACTTAATGAGGCCAGGCAACCTGTGAACTTCTGGACATCGTTAAGACACTTGGGCAGTTCCATTCGTTCGATGGCCCGGATTTTGGTTGGATTAACCTTGATACCTCGGCTAGAGACGAGAAAACCGAGCAATTTTCCAGCCGGGACACCAAAAGTGCATTTTTCCGGGTTAAGTTTCATCCGGAACCTTCTTAGGTTTGCAAACGTTTGCCTGATATCGTCAAGGAGCGTTTTGCTTTCCTTGGTCTTGATAACCACATCATCCACGTACACCTATACATTTTGACCTATTTGGTCGTGCAAACATTTTTGCATACACCTCTGGTACGTTACCCCTGCATTACGTAAACCAAACGGCATGGTGCGATAGCAATAAGCCCCATACGGGGTAATAAACGCAGTCTTTATTTGATCATCCGGATTCAGAGGTATCTGGTGGAAACCAGAATAAGCATCAAAGAATGACAACAATTCACATCCAGCAGTTGAGTCTATGACCTGATCTATTCTTGGCAGCGGAAACAGATCTTTCGGACACGCCTTGTTCAGGTTCATGTAATCGATACACATGCGCTAAACCACTGCCACGTTCGGATCATCCTTCTTCTTTTCCACCAGCCCCGGATTGGACAGCCAATCCGGGTAGAGGACCTCCATGATAAATCCTGCAGCTAGCAACCGAGCTAACTCATCCCCAATGACTTTCCTCCTATCTTCGGCGAAGCAGCGGAGAGGTTGCTTCACCGGCTTGGCTCCGGGTCTCACATTCAAAGAGTGCTCGGCCAACTCCCTCGCAACACCTTGCAAGTCCTGTGTGGACCAAGCAAAAATGTCCCGATTCTCACGGAGGAAGCTGACGAGCTCGCTTTCCTATTTATCACTTAGCCCGGCACCAATTGTTACGGTGTGCTCTAGGAACACGTCATCAACGGGAACCTTCTTGGTATCTTTCATGGCCTGGAATGAGACAGTTCCATGCGGGTTACTCAGCGCCGGCATATACTGCTGCGCGGACTGAGCCAATGCCGCCACCTCTTGAATTTTTCTTTTTTCCTGCGCGATCACAAGTGACTCGGCTAAGTTTGATCCGGCCGACGCACACTCCATGGAACGTCGGAAGTCCCCAGCAATGGTAATCACTCTGTTTGGTCCGGGCAATTTCATCTTCAAGTAACTAACGTGACAGCTTGCCATGAACTTGCTCAGGGCTGGCCTTTCGAGTAATGCATGGTAAGCACTTTCCAAGTTCACCACCTCGAACTCCAGATTTTCAGTTCGGCAATTATCCCTCGTGCCGAACAAGACGTCAACCCGGACCTTGCCTATGGGCTCGCAAGAAATGTCGGGCACAATGCCATGGAAAGTTGTCCTCGTGGCCTGGAGCATGTTCTCCGAGATACCCAACTTGCGCATTGTGTCTGCATACATGATATTTATGCTACTGCCGTTGTCGATCAGTACCTTTGAGAACCTTACGTTAATACTAGGTCCAATGAACGTAGGATCCAGCACCAACGCATACGAACCAGGGCTCGGCATGAGCTTGGGATGATCCCTAATGCTCCATGTGATTTCCTGATCGGACCAAGGCATGTACCTCGTCACTGCAGGCATTACTGCATTCACCTCCATATGCCTACGCTGCAAGCTTTTTCTATCAGTTTCTTCTGTGGTGAATACACAGTAGCTCTGGTGATGCTCCCTGTACTCGTTTGTCCCCTCATTTCCGGGGTGCCTCTGATCCGGCTGATGCTGATTTTCTACCTGATGCACTGCATCCCTTCTTTCATTGTTGTCATACCTCGGTGGAGGGGAAGGCAACATTAGCTGTTGCGTGTTCGCTCCGGAGAGCAATTGCTGCCGGGGTAACTCCTGCCGAGGCTGATCATTTCGGGGTGCCTGAGCATTCCCCGAACCACCTTGCCTCGATCTTGCGCATCCACTCGCATTGCCTCGTCGTATGACCCGCTGGGTTGTTCGGATTTGGCGTGTGAAACTTACACGGCTGGTCCAACATCGACTCGTAAGTATACCTTGGACGGTCTTTCCTTTCTTGCCACTTCTTCTTTTGTTCCGGTGTCCAAGTTTTCTTCCCATCGTTCCTTGGAGTCCATTGACCTCCAGTTTTCTGGCGCTGGCTACCCCCTGCTCCGGGTTGATCTTGATTCACAGCTGCAACTTGGTGCGAACCGTACCGGTGGTCCGGTCTATCATCTCTCCTTTTTCCTCTGTAATCATTCCTCCGGGATGATCCGGATCCATCCCTCTGATAGTACTCATCGCTTGACTCGTTTGACGCGAGCCTTGGTTGGGTCGGGTCACCCAACGCATACGAATCTGCAATCCGGATCATTTCTGCCAACGTCGCTGGCATTTTCCGTTGCAACTTCATCCACAGCTCGCTTCCATATCTGCACCCCTGTGCAAACCATGCTATGGCCTGTGATTCTATCATACCCTCACATGAGTTTCTCACGGTACACCACCGGGTCAAGAACTCCCGGTCTGTCTCATTGGGTCTTTTCTTGCACATAGCTAGGGTCTGTGGCCTATTTGGCCTTTGATACGTACTCGAAAAAGTGCTGATGAACATCTCCTCGAAATCTATCCAGCAGTTGATGCTTCCTGGTGGCAAATTGTTCAACCACACCCTTGCCGGGCCTTCCAACATCTAGGGTACATACCGTACAGCCCATCTCAGGTTGCCTGTGGCAATTTTTACAGCCGTAGCATAGTTTATCAGCCAATCCTCTGGCTTGGTACTACCGTCATAGGTCTTGGTGCCCCTGGGCAGCTGAAAGTTCGGTACTAGTGGCTCTTTCATGATCCGGGGCCCAAAACACGCTGGACCCGGTGGACCTTGACATTCAATCTGTTCCGACCTATACAGTCGATCCAGTTTCAACCTTGCATCGTCCGGCATCAAATCCCTACTTCCCAATCTCGACCCTATCACATGATAGTCCGGTCTTGGATATCCCGCATTTGCCATCTCCGAATCACCGTCGTTGTACCGGTTTTGCTCTTGCGGCGCACCTTTCTGTTGCACACCTCGGCCGGCACTGTGCTCTTGCCTTGGTATGTTCCGCTGCTGCGGTTGTCTTGCTCCAACTGAGTTTTGCTGCCCGGCATTGCCGTTAACAACATTCCCTTGACCAGCATTGCCTTGGTCGCGGTTACCTCGGCCAGCTTCGCCTCGGGTCACACTCCGTCGATCATCATTTTTTTGCGCTTCTTTTTCTTTCCCTGCCCGTGTCGGGTCATACGGGACAATCTGTTTGTTCCGTCTGGCCGAGGTTACCACCTCCTCTCTCCTTGGACCACCATGAGGGGACGACGCGGCTCCAGCGGATTTTTCCGGGTTACCCACCGCCGAATGGACAATCTTGGAGGCTCTAGCTCTTTCCGGGTTTGCCCTGAGTAGTTCCTCGTTTTGCCTATTTGCAATCCAAACCAGCTCGTTTACCCAATCTTGCTGCCTTTGTCGGGCTTCACCCGTTAGTCCCTCTAACTCGGACGCATCTGCATCCGCTGCTCTAAGGTTCTTGGCCGGGGTACTATACCTCGGCAGCCCCACGGACAAACAGTTTTCTGATTCCTCGATTCCAGCATCACCTTCTCTGTTCATCTCACTCATGAGATTTCTCCCTTTGACTTTTACATTATCAACCTTGTTCACCTTAGCGTACTCATGCAGCGTCATGTTCAACGACTGCTGGGCCGCGGCTATTTTCTTTGCGCCCTCTAGTATCTTCTGCCTAGTTTCTTCCAGCTCGGCCTGTGCACGAGCCGGATCTACCGCCGCTACTACAGGGTTTGCCAAGCTATCCATTGCCTCTCTCAACACGTTTTCTGGCCTCTCTAGCGGAGGACCTCTACCTTTCCTTGGTGCCTTGGGCGTTACCTCTGGATCTGGCGCCGGATCTTTGCTCGCACCCGCACCTGGCGCTGTCATCATTACCTCTGCATGGTCCGGGGAACGAGTGATACGCTCCCCGCATGCCACAGTGAGGGGCGGTTCGCCTGCTTCGACGATGTGGTGCGGATGAATGCTAGACACGTCCACCGCAACGTAGACCATGTGCGCGCCGAGCTTGACGAAGATATCGTTGCGCGGGAGAGGGCGCGTGCCGAAGTAGCCTGCGTTGTCGCTGACAAAGTCCCGCGCTCCAAAGCGCTGAACGAGCCCGGAGACGATGCGTTCGCCGGTGGCGATGATGTTTCCCGTCCGGATCTTGAACCCTGCTAGCGCCGTCAGCCCCACGGTGGGCGCCAACTGTCGTGGTGGTGTCACGGCAGATGCCATGTATAGGCTAAAGGTGGGGACTAATACTCGCTAGGGGAATCCAGGGAGGGATAGTGAAGTGATTCTCCACACAAGAGTTTGTATTGATTTCCTTCCAAGGATACAAGTGCTCCTAGAGCTGTATTGACGAGAGGAGGAAGAAGGAGCTCTCGTACTCTCACCCACAGATCACACCTGAAACCCTAGCCCAAAACATAATCGCAGAGAGATCAACCCTTTCTACAGAAGCCCTAGCCCCCCTTTTATAGGGGAGGCTCGGTTTCTGCCTAGGGCATACGTGGAGGCATATGGTAAGCCGACCGGGGTGCTTTTTCCCCCGCGTCACACATGCTTTAGCTACGTGAGCCTCTGCGGCGCCCTCGTCAGCCGACACGGGCGTCGTCACGCTTGTCGGCCATGCCCCAGTGGTCCTGTCCTTGCTCGCTTTGCTCAGGCAGTGCGTACCGGGGCTCCTTTTGACCAGCGAGTTTCCTTCCTTCTCCTAGAAGCTTGCTGTGACCCGGATGATGGTTCATCCGGCCACGCCCGTTCCTGCATACAGGTAAAACATGCACTTCCGACTTACTGCTTAAGTCGGATGAGACCTAGTTAGGTGAACGCCCCCAGGTCCGGATTACCCCGTGATTCGGCCTGCCTTGAGGTGACCCGGCCAGCATCTGCTTTGGCCTTGCCGAACCTCGGCTACCTCGGCCTTTATACCCCGGCGCGACCCTACCCGGGGGTATCCCGCCAACAGGATTGCTTGTTGGGTTGATCTGAGCTTCGACAATACGTCGGCAGCCTCATTTTCCGCCCGACGTACGCGATGAAATTCGCATCCCTCGAAGTATCCCGATATCTTCTGCACATGAAATCTGTGCAATGCCATATTTGCATCCAAAGCATCCCATTGTCCGGAGACTTGCTAGACTACGAGATCCGAGTCACCGAAGCATTGGATCCGACATATTCCAACTTCTTTTGCCACTTTGAGCCCATGCACAAGTGATTCATATTCTGCAACATTGTTTGATGCTGTGAAGTGGATCTGTAGCACGTATTTCAGCTGGTCCTTCTTGGGCGAGGTAAGAACAACTCCGGCGCCTAACCCGGTTTTTGTTTTCGACCGTCAAAGTGCATTCTACAGTAGTTCGTATCTGGCAATGGTGGCTCGTATTGCACCTCGGCCCAATCCACAAAAAAGTCGGCCACAGCCTGAGACTTGATTGCTTCTCTCCTGTCATACTGTGGTGCATAAGGGGCTAGCTCAATTTCCCATTTTGCAATCTGGCCACTTGCATCCTTATTGCTCATTATCTCGGATATGGGGGCTTCACATATTACTTTGATGGGGTGCTCTTAAAAATAGTGCTTTAGCTTCTTAGCCACCATATGCACACCATATGCCATCTTCTGATAGTGGGGATAGTTTTGTTTCGAAGCTGATAATACCTCGCTTAGATAATATACTGGCATTTGCACTGACTTACCCTCTTCGTCGCTCTCTACCACAATTATTGCACTTACAACTCGGTTGGTTGCGGCTATATAGAACAACAATGGCTCCTTTGATAGTGGAGAGGCTAACACTGGTGCAGTGGCTAACATTTTCTTTAATTGGATAAAGGCTTCATTGGCCTGCGGCGTCCAAGTGAACTTGTCCGACTTTTTCATGAGTTGATAGAGAGGCAGTGCCTTTTCTCCCAACCGACATACAAACCAACTTAAGGATGCCAGGCAACCAGTGAACTTCTGGACATCATTAAGGCACTTCGGCAGTTCCATTCGCTCTATGGCTCGGATTTTAGTTGGATTAACTTCGATACCTCGGCTAGAGACAAGAAATCTGAGTAATTTTCTAGCCGGGACACCGAAGGTACATTTCTCTGGGTTAAGCTTCATTCGGAAGCTTCTCAGGTTCGCGAACGTTTGCTTGATATCGTCAAGGAGCGTTTCGCTTTCCTTGGTCTTTATAAAAACATCATCCACATATACCTACACATTTTGACCAATTTGGTCGTGTAAACATTTCTGCATACATCTTTGGTACATTGCCCCTGCATTACGTAAACCAAAAGGCATGGTGCGATAGCAATAAGCCCCATACGGGGTGATAAACGCAGTCTTTATTTGATCGCTTGGGTTCAGAGGTATCTGGTGGAAACCAGAATATGCATCAATGAATGACAATAGTTCACATCCAATAGTAGAATCTATGACTTGGTCTATCCTTGGCAGTGGGAATGGATCTTTTGGACATGCCTTATTCAGGTTCGTGCAATCGATGCACATACACCAAACCACTACCACGTTCAGATCATCCTTCTTCTTTTCCACCAGCACCGGATTAGATAGCCAATCGGGGTAAAGCACTTCCATAATAAATCCAGCTGCTAGGAGTCGAGCTATCTCATCTCGAATGACCTTTCTCCAGTCTTCGGCGAAGCGGCGGAGAGGTTGCTTCACCGGCTTTGCTCCCGGTCTCACATTCAAAGAGTGCTCGGCCAAGTCCCTCGGAACACCTTTCAAGTCCTGTGTGGACCAAGCAAAGATATCCTGATTCTCACGGAGGAAGTTGACGAGCTCGCTTTCCTATTTATCATTTAACATTGCACCAATTGTTACAGTGCGCTCTGGGAACAGATCATCAATTGGCACTTTCTTGGTATCCTTTGTCGCTTGAAATGATACATTTCCATGCGGGTTACTCAGCGCCGGCATATACTGCTGCGCGGATTAAGCCAATGCCGCCACCTCCTGTATTTTTCTCTTCTCTTGTGCAATCACGAGTGACTCGGCCAGGTTAGACCCGGCTGACGCGCACTCAATGGAACGTTGGAAATCACCATTTTTGGTAATCACACCATTTGGCCCGGGCAGCTTCATCTTCAAGTAACTGATGTGAGTACTTGCCATGAACTTGTTCAGGGCTGGCCTGCCGAGTGACGCGTGATATGCGCTTTCCAAATTGACAACCTCAAATTCCAAATTTTTAGTTTGGCAGTTATCTCTCGTGCCGAACAACACGTCAACCCGGACCTTGCCAATGGGTTCACAGGAAATACCTGGCACAATGCCATGGAAAGTTGTCCTTGTAGCTTGGAGCATGTTCTTCGAGATTCCTAACTTGCGCATCGTGTCCACGTACATGATATTGATGATGCTGCCATTGTCAATCATCACCTTTGAGAACCTCACATTGATGTTTGGCCCCCTGAATGTTGGATCCAACACCAGCGCATACGAACCAGGGCTTGGCATAAGCTTGGGATGATCTTTGATGCTCCAGGTAATTTCCTGATCCGACCAAGGCATATACCTTGTCACCGCTGGCATTACAGCATTGACTTCCATGTGTCGGCGCTGCAAGCTCTTTCTATCTGTCTCTTCTGTGGTGAACACACAGTAACTCTGGTGATGCTCTCTGTACTCATTTCTCCCCTCATTTCCGGGGTACCTTTGATCTGGTTGATGCTGGTTTTCCACCTGATGCACTGCATCCCTTCTCTCATGGTTTTCATACCTCGGCGGAGGTGGTGGCAACATTAACTATTGCGTGTTCACTCCGGAGAGCAATTGTTGCCGAGGTAACTCCTGCCGAGGTTGATCATTCCGAGGTGCCTGAGCATTCCCCGAACCACTTTGTTCTATCTTCCTCATCCACTCACACTGCCGGGTTGTGTGACCCGCGGGGTTACTCAGATTTGGCGTGTGAAATTTACACGGCTGATCCAGTATTGCCTCATAAGTATACCTTGGCCTATCCTTCTTCTCCTGCCACTGTCTTTTTTGTTCGGGCGTCCAAGTTTTCTTTCCATCACTCCTTGGGGTCCATTGCTGCCCTCTAGTTTTCTGATGTTGGTTGCTTCCTGCTCCGGGTTGATCTTGATTCACAGCAGCAACTTGTTGCGAACTGTACCGGTAATCCGGTCTATCATCTCTTTTCTTACCCCGGTAATCATTCCGCCGGGATGATCCGGCTCCATCTCGCTGGTAGTATTCCTCATTTGACTCGTTTGACACGAGCCTAGGTTGAGTCAGATCACCCAAGGCATATGAATCAGCAATCCGGATCGTTTTTGCCAGTGTAGTTAGCATATCCCTTTGTAACCTTTGCCATAGCATGCTTGCATATCTGCACCCTTGCACAAACCAAGCTATGGCCTGTGACTCATTCACACCCTCACATGAGTTTCGGACTATGCACCAGCGGGTTAAGAATTCCCGGTCTGTCTCATTTGGTCTTTGCTTGCACATTGCTAGTGTCTGTGGTCTGTTGGGCCTCTGATTCGTGCTTGAGAAATTACTGACAAACATTTCCTCAAGATCGATCCAACAGTTAATACTTCCGGGTGGCAAATTGTTTAGCCATACCCTCGCTGGTCCCTCCAGCATCTGAGGTACATATCTCACAGCCCATCTCAAGTTGCCTGTAGCAATTTTTACCGCTATTGCATAGTTAATCAACCAATCCTCCGGCTTTGTGCTGCCGTCATATGTCTTAGTGCCTCAAGGTAACTGGAAGTTAGGTACTGGAGGCTCCTTCATGATCCAGGGCCCAAAGCACGCTGGACCCGAAGGACCTTGGCACTCAATTTGCTTCGACCTATAAAGCTAATCTAGTTTTAACCTGGCGTCATCAGGCATCAAGTTCCTGCTTCCCAATATTGACCCTATCACGTGATAGTACGGCCTGGGGTACCCAGCGTTCACCATCTCCGAATCACCATCATTGTATCTATCTTGCTCTTGTGGAGCTGCTCTCTGTTACATACCTTGGCCGGCACTGCGCTCTTGCCATGGTATATTCCGCTGCTGCGGTTGCCCTCCACCCACCGAGTTGCGATGTCCGGCATTGCCGTTCACAGCGTTCCCTTGACCGGTATTGCCTTGGTCGTGGTTACCTCGGCCAGCTTCACCTCGGCTCATACTTCGTCGATCCTCATTTCCCTGCACTGCTTTTCCTTTCCCTGCCCTTGCCGGGTCATACGGGACTATCTGTTTGTTCCTCCTGGCCGAGGTTACTACCTCCTCTCTCCCAGGACCACCATGAGGAGACGATGCAGCTCCAGCGGATTTCTTCAGGTTACCCACTGCCGAATAAACGATCTCGGAGGCCCCAGCTCTTTCCGGGTTAGCCCTAAGCAATTCCTCATTCTGTCTGTTTGCGATCCGAACTAATTCATTGACCCTTTCCTGCTGTCTCTGCCGGGCTTCACCCGTCAAACCCTCTTACTCGGACGCAGCTGCATCTGCTGCTCTGAGGTTCTTTGCCGGGGTACTGTACTTTGGTAGCCCCATGGACAGACAGTTCTCTGATTCCTCAATTCTAGTATCACCCTCTTTGTTCATTTCACTAATGAGGTTTCTCCCCTTCAATTTTACAGCATCAACCTTGTTTGCCTTTGCGTACTCACGCAGTGTCATGTTCAACGACTGCTGAGCCGCGGCTATCTTTTTTGCACCCTCTAGTATTTTCCTGTTGGATCCGCAGCATAGAAAACAAAAAATTCCTAGGATGAGAACTACACGCCAAGATCTATCTACTAGGTACAAAGCAACGGGTGGACATACATCCAATGCGAACTTACCCTCGAAGACAACGAGTTTTGTTAACGAGTAGGAACTCGTGGTTGATGTAGTCGTACACTTGCCGATCTTAAGATCGTGAGGAAGTCTGAGCGCCGCAACTCAGCAGCGCATCCGTACTCGCACACACGTTCAAGCCACCAGACAACCTCCACCTCCTCGCTCCAGCGATCCAGCGGAAGCAGCAACTCCTTCCAGACGAAATGCCACCGGGAACATGTATCTCGCTAATCCAAGACCATGGGGGAATAATTCTAGAGGGGCAGAGAGATCCTTCATAAGGAGGTGTGAGGAAGAAGGAGGGAGAGGGTGGACTTTTATAGGAGGAGGGGGGTGCCCCTCCTCTCCATGGCCGGCGCATGGGGGGTGACTCGTCACCACCCCCATTCATGTGGTGGTAACCCCTCCACATTAAAATGCCTCTTCACATTCCCTTTTAAACTCCCCACTTTAAATGCATTAAAATTCTCCAAGTTTAATGCTCTCTCATTTAATAAAACTCTTTTATTAAATTTATTCAGAATTTTGTTAATTACTTTAATTAACAAACATTCACATATAACCCCTTGCAATATTTCAATATCACATGCAGAACCACTTTCTGCAATTTCACCCGAAACAATTTCCGGTTTCTATCGAAACAATTCCTACGCTTTGCAATTCTTTCGTCTGAAACATATGTGCTCCAAAATGGTGTCTGGTAACTCTTAAGTGTGTCACCCTACGGTTCGCGAATAATGCAGACATGATTGAGACTCCTCTCAGATCAATAGTCAGAAGCAGGAACTGGAGATCCATACTGACTCCTGCATATTCAACGATGACTTCTGTGATCGTGAGGACCTTTAACGCTTGTAATTTAATCCCTTTGTCTCATGATATAATACATGTCCGAGATTCGATCATCGGTATCCAAATACCTAGTTTGATCTCGTTACCGACATGCACTCTTTTCTCGTTCCCGTGATATAACATTCTAGTGATCACATCACTTCCTTGCAAGCTATCTCAATGTAATATCACCGAGAGGGCCCAGAGTATATCTATCCGTCATCGGGATTGACAAATTCCACTCTTGATCCATGAGCCTCAACATAACACCTTCGTAGCACTGAACCCATATTTATAGTCACCCTGTTACGGTGTGACGTTTGATGTTATCAAGATACTTTTCCGGTGTTAGCAATTAACATGATCTCATGGTCTAAGGATAAAGATTACTTCGTATGATGTTATAGCAATATAAACATAATGACTTGATCGTAATGCTATAGTTCGGATGAATGTTCATCACATCATTCCACCAATGTTGTGACCTTGTTATTAACAACATCCAATGTCCATGATCAGGAAACCTTGATCATCTTGTTAATCAACAAGCTAGTCTATAAGAGAGGCATAACTAGGAACCCTTTTTGTTTATTAAACACACATGTATTGATGTTTCAGATCAATACAATTCTAGCATGCAAAATAAACGTCTATCATATAGAAGGAATACATAATAACAACTTTATTATTGCCTCTCAGGGCATATTTCCTTCATTTCCGCCTAGTCTCCTCTAACTCGGCCTGTGCCTCAGCCTGATCTACCACTGCTGCTACGGGGATCGCCAAGCAATCTATCGCCTACTGCAGCACATTCTCTGGCCTCTCTAGTGGAAGACCTCTACTTTTCCTTGGTGCCTTGGGTGTTACCTCCGGATCTGGCGCCGGATCCTTGCTCGCGCCAGTGCCAAGCGCAGTCATCATCACCTCGGCGCGGTCAGGGGAGCGAGTGATACGCGCCCCGCGAGCCGCGCTAAGGGGTGGCTCGCCTCCCTCGACGACGTGCCGCGGGTGAACGCATGACACATCAATAGCGACGTAGATCTTGTGCGCGCCAAGCTTGACGAAGAGGCCGTTGCGTGGGAGGGGTCGCTTGCCGAAGCAGCCAGCGTTGTCGCTGACAAAGTCCAGCGCTCCAAAGCGCTGAACAAGCCCGGAGATGATGCGTTCGCCGGTGCCGATGAGGTTTCCCATCCGGATCTTCACTCCTGCTAGCGCCGCTGGCCCCACGATGGGTGCCAATTGTCGTGGTGGTGTCACGGAAGATGCCATGGATAGGCTAATGCTGGGTACAATATGCACTAGAGGAATCCAGGGAGGGATAGTGTGGTGATTCCACACACAGACGCTTTGTATTCAATGGGTTTCCAAGGTTACAAATGCTCCTTGAGCTGTATTGGGGAGGGGAGGAAGAAGGAACTCTCTTACTCTCACCACTAGCTAGCTCTCAAGAACCAAGAACCATCCAAGTAAAACTTAACCCACTCGAGATCAACCCTCTCTACAGAGGCCCTAGCCCTCCTTATATAGGGGTGGCTAGGTCTCCAATTAGGGCATACGTGGAGGCATATTCCAAGGAATATGCCTCTTCCCAAAATAGTAAACCGACCGGGTCACTTTTCCCCATCGTAAGCCATGCAGAGGCTACATGAGCCTCTACGGCGCCAGCGTCATCCGACATAGGCAACGTCACCCTTGTCGGCCATGACTCAATGGTCCTAGCCTCTGTCCGCTTCGCTCACAGTCCAACGTACAGTGACCTCCTTTTGACCAGCGAGATACCTTCCTTCTCTTGCAAGCCTGATATAACCCGGATCATTCCTGGTTAATCCGGCCACACCTGTACCTGCATACAAGTTAGATACATCCTGCCGGCATATGACATAGGTCGGCCGGGACTCAGTTAGGAGGACATCCTCCGGTCCGGGTTACTCCGTGATTCGGCCTGCCTTGAGGTGACTCGGCCAACACTTGCTTTGACCTTGCCGTACCTCGGCTAACTTGGCCTTTATACCCCGGCGTGACCCTACCCGGGGGTATCCCCCCAACACCTTTCGAGCGGAGGAAACCTAGACCTGGTCTGCTTTGGCATTACCTCTGACTCTGGCATCGGGCCCTTGCTTGGTTCCGGGTCAGGCGCGGTCATCAGGACCTCAACGCTGCCGGTGGGGCGAGTGATATGCATTCCACGAGTTGTGTTGAGAGGTGGTTCACCTCCCTCGACGATGTGCCGCGGATAAACGCGGGACTCGTCCATGCTGACGTAGACCTTATGCGCGCCAACCTTGATGAAGATGCCGTTGCATGGAGGGGGGTGTCTGTCGAAGCTTCCTGCATTGTCACTAACGTAGTCTAGCGCTCCAAAGCACTAAACCAAACCGGAGACAATGCGCTCGCTGGTGCTGGAGAAGCTTCCCGTTTGGATTTTCACCCATGCTAGCACCGCTAGCCCCAAGGTGGACGCCAACTGTCGTGGTGGTGGCACGACAGATGCCATGGATAGGCTAAAGATTGGGCCGATGAGTGCTAGGGAATCCAGGGAGGGAGAATGTGGCAGTTCCACGCATAGAAGTTCTTCTATTCTCTCTATCAATGGTGTTTACAAATGCTCTTTAAGCTCTCAGCAAGAAGGAGACTATGTCTCTTACTCCCTAACAACCAGCTATAGAGTTCTACCTTAGACAAAGAAAATGATCGATCCCCCTCTATGGAGGCCCCGGTGCTCCTTATATAGGGGAGCCCAGGTTACAATACTAGGGCACACGTGGCAGCATATTTAGAGAATATGCTCCTCGCCTAAAGCTAGATGCTTCTTTATTCTCTTTAACGGCTCGTCCGGGCTTTGGACATAACCCACAGCGTAATCTTTGTCTTTTGGCATCATCAGACGTGGGCTACGTCATCCGGCATTGCCCGCGTCCCCTTGGTCGCCCCTGACCTGCTGGTCCTCTTCTTTGCTTTGCTTCGCTCATGCTACAGCTAATAAAGCCACCTTTTGACCAGAAGGGGATTCCTTCTATTGTAAGCCACGAGATAGTCCGGCTAGCATATAGCTAATCCAGCTTATCAAGTTACCTGCAAAAGAGTTAGATAAACATGGTCGGCATATATTTTATGCCGGCCGGACCATAGTCAAGGAGATGCTCCATGGGCTGGGTCACTCCGTGGTTCGGCCTTCCTTGAGGTGACCCAGTCAGCACTTGCTTTGACCGTGTCATACCCCGGCTAACTCAGCCCTTATACCCCGGCGTTACCCTACCCGGGGTATCCCCCTAATAGATGTTGCGGGTACCTCTTCGCAAGTGCGACGCTGCCGTATTTTCGTGGTTTTCCCGGAGTCGCGGTATCCACCACTGCGATAGCCGCTATTGCGGTTGTCGTCGCGTTTGTCGGCGTAGCCGTCTGCGACCTTATTGACGTCGTCGCGATCATCGTAGATGCGCATTCGACGCTTGCTTCGGCGGTCTGGTCTATGTCTGAGGTTGTCATCGTTGTTGGAGTGGGTGCGGTTTTTCACCAAATCTTCTCCGTCCGCCCACCAGTTCGTGATTTCCATCAGGTGGTCGGTCATTTTGGGCTTCGAGTGGCCCAACTCCTCCCTAAGCTCTATGTGGTGGACACCGCCGTTGAACACGTCGATTGCGCGGTCTTCCGAGATGTTTTCTGTGGAGTTCTTGATGATGGACCATCTTTGGATGTACTAGCGCAGCAACTCACTAGATCTTTGTTGGCAACCTCTTAGTTCTTCGATTGATGCGGCCTTTTGTAAGTGCCCTTGAAGTTGCGCACGAAGCTGTAGACCAGCTCTTCCCAGCTACGAATGGATCCGCGCCGAAGGTTGTTGAGCCATGCGTGAGCGGCGCCCTGCAGCTGCAGCTACAGGCATTGGATGGTCGTGCTTCGACTCCCGCCGTGGAGCCTGACGGAGGAGATATGATCCTCTAACCAGATCTTCGAGTCCTGCAGGCCGTCAAATTTTGGGTTCTCTGATGGGACTTTAAGCCCTTTAGGCATTCGCTTTTGCCTGATGGCTCTGCTGAAGCATCTGGTGCCGCAGAGCTCCACGTCTTCGTCTTCCGAGTCAGTCGAACGAGCGCGTCTTGCACGCATTTGGTCGACTTTGCGTTGTGTGATGTCATCACGCGCATCGTAATCGCGATCGTGCCGCCGTGAGCGGTGACGCAGAGACAGGTCATGGCTGTTGTCGCTGGACGAGGGCAAGGAATAGCGTTTTTCCAGAGCCTTACTTTTGTTTGGCTTCGATGTTGGCTCCTTGTTGAGGGCGGCTTGATTAGCCCCAAGCCTGCGATCGTAGATCGGTGCATGGCAGCTCGTGGATCTCCAGCTAGCGGCTGGTTGTTGAGGAGGTAAATGGTGGCCGCCGTTACCGCAGCTTGCGGCGTCTTCGGGAGCACGTTGCCACGCGTATCCACCATCATGGAGCTAAAGTCGAGGACTTTCGTGGCTTCTACGCGCACTTGCTCGGTGAGGTGGGCCAGTTGAGATCTTCGCCTGTTGGCCACGTACTCATTACCTTTGGAGGAGGATCTTCTGTGGGA
This sequence comes from Avena eriantha, assembly GCA_910589775.1. Classification (NCBI taxonomy): domain Eukaryota; kingdom Viridiplantae; phylum Streptophyta; class Magnoliopsida; order Poales; family Poaceae; genus Avena; species Avena eriantha. Next base: position 413,850,911 of record OU342744.1, on the reverse strand, counting down.
GGAGAGCCCAGCTCGCCGCAGGCTTGACTCGTCCGCCGCCTTTTTATGCACCTCGAATTGCGCGATTGCATGTAGCTGGCGTATGTATTCCTCTTTCAGCAGCCAATGGTAGCCCATCAGCATGTCCTGCGGGGAATTGAGGGGCAGGGGATTGCCCCGTAGAGCTTCCCGACAGTAGGCCCACTCGTTGTCGTTGAGCTTGATCACTATACATTCTCCGGTGTTTTCGTTCACTATGATCGGTGGTTCTCCTCCTGTTCCATTGTTGACGGGCGCGCAATTTCCACCGTTGGTGGGGTCACCGTTTGTGACTGGTATGCCACCGTTGGGTATGCCGCCGTTGGGTGGTTCGGTGCCAGATCCGGTGCCAGCGTTTTCGCAATTGGTGGTGGTATCGCCCGTGTTGATGACGGCGCACATGAAGTGGTTGGGAAGTTGTTTCTCCCGCAACTTTCAGATCGGGAGCCATAGGCTCCATCTTTTGTGGCTAGATCACCCAGATCCGACCCGCGACTGCTGTCACTATCCGTACTCCCTGCTGTTGCCGAGGCGTTGAGCTCGCTGAGGGTGCCGATTAGTGGAGGGAACCACAATGCTGGAGCAATCGCGAGTGTTGTTGGCTGGTCAGGCATGCGAAATGTGCCCAATTGGCCAACCTAGAAGCGGAAGCTCCCGATCGCCAGGTTGATCCCGTCGCCCACTGACTCGAAATCCGGGTGAGTGGCCGGCGTGTGGACGGTGAAGTCGAAAGCACCGAAGAGCTGGCCATTGTTATGGACTTGGGTTTTGGAGAAGGAGGGAGCGCTGGAGGCATCCGTCGGCTAGCAAACAAGCACACAGGGACACAAGGTTTACCCAGGTTCAGGCCTCGTAGAGGTCCCTACTTCTGCTTGTCTGCTCTTGGAATTAACGAAGGAATCGAAGATTATAGGGGCGCAGATGCAATCTGGCGAGAGTTGTGGAAACTAGGGTTGTGATTGTCCTCCTCGCCGCCCCTCCCAGCCTTTATATAGATAGGCTGGGTCTCGGGTAGCAGGTCGAGTCGGTTACAGATTAGGGTTCACCCCTTTAAACTTTCTATCTTAAGCTTCATCTTGTGTTGCAAGCAATCGAAGAGTCCGTGTGTCACTCGAATTCTGTATTGGGCCTTGGCAATGCTGCGGGCTTCTACCGTATCTGGGCCGTATATACCAAACTCGAGTACCTGTAGGGTATACTCATGTCACTATGTGTGCCATATTGGAATAGACTCGGTTGATAATATAGGAAATCCGGTCTACTGTCCGGTCTACCGGTGCTGGCATCAGACCGTCCGGCGTGGGAACCGGTTGGACCGGATCCACAATTGGGATGAAACAGACTTCACGAAAAACGCAATAACTTTTGCATCCGGACTCTGATTTCGATGATCTTGGGCTTGTTTTGATGAGGACAACAAGATATAAAAGATGGTGCAAATAAACATAATAGCACAACAGAGGAGGATATAACCAAATGAGGAAACATAAGAAGCCTCCTTATAAGAAGAAACGATAAAACCTTCAAACTCGAAAACGCCATAGAAGATGCATACGAATTCCGTTTTCGATGAACTTGCGCTTGTTGAAGAGCTAGAAACAAGCTCAAGAACCTCACATGTAGAAACACCGAGAAGCAACAAAATAGGAAGATGCAATGTATGAAAAGGATTGATCTCCCTAAGACGATGCGCTCAAGTTACTCAACTGAAACCCCTCTTGATAGTGCAACGATCTATCCTATAACCCGGTCCCCCAAGAACCACCTTGATACCGGTAAAAGGAAAACCTAGCAAGGACATACCTTTGCCTTGCGCATCCTGCTTGATCTTGATGACAACACTTCAAGCTCCATCCAAGCCAGAATGCATCACTTGATCATTGTTGCTTCGTGAAGACTGATAATTTGGTCCCCCATACACCACTATGGAACAAATTATCGATGGATGGCAAGTCTACACATGTCCATTATTACCAATATGGACGGGAAGCTTCAAGCAAATGATCTTCTCGAGATGCCTATATTGAACTTTCCCTTCTCAACCTTGATGACGATCACCACTTGATGTCATCCTCTCATGGGCTATATGAGATCTTCACTTTTGAAGTATGCCCATGGAAAGATACCACAAGATCCATATGAATATATGATACATTCTTTATACTTCATGTGTTAACCAACTTGAAATCTAATCTTCACTATTTGTATTGGTCAACCATGTATCTTCTCATGCTCCATCTCAATATCTTGAGGTACATAAAGAAATCTTCATTTCATTACATGCTCTAAATATTAGTCAACCATAGTCAACTAATGAGGCTATCATGACACTGACTTAGAGACATATCTTGAATTCTTATATTGAGATCACACTCTCAAGATCTTGGTCATATCATATTCTTATTGTCAACTCAATGATCTTGATGCCAATACTCAAGGTATATCTTTATCTTCATGGCCTCCATACTTGAATCCAACACATGGACTACAAGCATGACCTATGGCATATTCCTTCACATAAAACTCAATGAAAACATTAGTCCATAGGGATTTTCATTAATCACCAAAACCACTCATAGGGGCAAATTACACTTTCAAGTTCCTTCTTGCTTTCAAGATCTAAGAGGTGCTTGCGCACAATCTCTCGGTGAATGAGCTCTTCCTTCTAATACTTCTCTATTTTTCGAAGATGCTGTTCAATTTCTGGAACATGTGGGCTGATGGGAATGTCCAGAAGGTTGAACCCCCAATCTTCTTATGGATTCACACTCATGCGCATGTTCAAGGTAATCTTGTTCTTACGCTTTGGCGATGGGAATGTCTAGAAGTACGTGTCGTAGTTTCCTTGTAAGTTCCTGCATCAGGTCGGTTAGATTTCTTACGCTTTGGTGAAGAGTAGTTGGTGGCAATGAGCTTGAGTGACTCTGAGCATCCCTTCCCATTGGGTTTCTTTGCTTCTTCTTCGTCTTTAGGCTTCACCATAGTCAGATAATCTAGCTGTTTCCATCCCCTCTTTGTTTGCTCCATGAATGTTTCATATTACTCCTCATCATCATCAAAGTCATAAGCATACCACTTGTTCTTCGGGCTTACACCTTGAGCTTCACGGTCATCTGCTTCAATGGAGGAAGTCTGGAAGCTATCCCATGAAGGGGCCATGAGGCTTAGAGGATTTCCTTTGCCTAGAACTGGGTAGCGCATCAAGTAGATAGGATCGGTTGATATAAGAGGGAGTAAGACCTCTAGGGAGGCTTATTAAGGGTCAGAAATAGGGGGAAATCATATTGGAAGGAGGAGGGTCGTTGGTGACCCACAAGTATAGGGGGTGTATCGCAGTATTTTCGAGGGAAGTGAAACCCAATTTATTGATTCGACACAAGGGGAGCCAAAGAATATTTATAAGCCTTAACAACTGAGTTGTCAATTCAGCTGCACCTGGAAACAATCTTGCTCACAGCAGTTCATCAGTAGCAACAGTTTTGTAGTAGGAATAGTGAAGTAACAGTAGTAGTAAAGCAAAGATAGTAGTAACAAAAGCAGTAAACAGTGGGATTCGAGTGCGGTAGGCATAGGGATGGATCGACGGGCGTTGCATGGACAAGACAATTCACATAGCAATCAGAACATAGGGCAATTGCAGATAAATAAGATAAAGCATCCAAGTACTAGACAATCCTAGGCATGTGTTCCATATATAGTCATATGTGCTTGCAATGAGAACTTGCACACCATCTTTTGTCCTGCCAGCCTGTTTGCAGCGAGGCCTCTAGGGAACTACTGGCAATTAAGGTGATCCTTTTAATAGAGCACCGAAGCAAAGCATTAACACTCCGTGAACACATGTGATCCTCACATCAAAGCCATTCCCTCCGGTTATCCCGATTTATGTCACTTCGGGGCCATTGGTTCCGGACAACAACGTGTGTATACAACTTGTAGATAAGACCAAAAACAATACTATCATAATGAATCAATAATATGTTCAGATCTGAAATCATGGCACTCGGGCCCTAGTGACAAGCATTAAGCACAACAAGTCGCAACAAAGTCATAAAGCACTAATAAAAGATACTAGGCACCATGCCCTAACAATCTGATGCCATTACATGAACGATCTCATCCAATCCCTACCATCCCCATAGCCTACAGCGGGGGATTACTCACTCATAGATGGGGGAAACATGGATGGTCGATAGAGAAGCGATGGCGATGATGATGGCGATGATCTCCTCCAATTCCCCGTCCCGGCAGGGTGCCAGAACGGAGTTTCTGGTGCTATTTCGTGGAATCTAGTGGTGGCGGCGGAGCGGAACTCCTTCTGGAAAAACGTCCAACCCCCCGAAGTTTTTAGGTCAGAAGGCTCCTTATAGGCGAAGAGAGAGGCCGAGGGGGTGCCTGGGGGGCTCACACCACCCCCTGGCGTGGCCTGGCCTAGCCCGCGCCAGCAGTTGGTGTGGCCACCCCTGGCTCTTCTCCGTCTCGTATTCTGGCTCCTAGAGTCTTCGGGTGAAATAGGATTTTTGGCATATTTTCCGGGATTTTTCTTGATAGTTGATTTTCTGCACAAAAAGTAGACACCAAGGCAATTCTGCTGAAAACAGCGTCAGTCCGCATTAGTTGTATCCAAATCACACAAGTATAGAGGAGAAACAATAGCAAAACTGTTCGGGAAAGTAGATACGTTTTGGATGTATCAACTCCCCCCAAGCTTAGCTTATTGCTTGTCCTCAAGGAATTCACTTGAAAACTGAGTGCGATAAAAGAACTTTCATGAACACATTTGCTTCATATGATGTAAATATTCTCAGCAATGTGATCAACTACTTAGACAGTTCATAATAAAGAGTATGCAACTGAGTCTACTTAATAGTCATTGCAAGCTATGAAGAGATTCCAACTGAAGAATAATAAGAAGCATGAAGCACAAACATAAGCAACATTACAATGCTCATAAAAGGTATGATAGAGTGGTATCTCGCTTGCCTTTTGATTATGAATGCCAAGGCACCTCTGAAGTTCAAGTGATGACTAGAAGTAAAGATATCTAGGATACAAGCATCAAAGTCATAACACAAATAATCAAGTAATGGAACAAACACAAAGAATGACAACTATGCTCTCAAGAAGGTGCTCAAAGAATATGTGGAGACTCAACAATAGAAGAAAAGGTTTTGAATAATTTTGAAAGGCTTCCAAATGTTGAAAGTATGGTACTCGTTAGCTTTGAGCTCTCATTTCCCCTATCATAAGCATCTTTAATGTGGTTAAGGTGAAAATGAGGTCCAATCTGAGTTATATGCTTGACAGACTATAAACTGAAAATCCCAAGTCCCTTGAGTACGAAGGCCGCTCCTCATGCTACTCAACTTTTGTTACTAGTAAGTTCTTGTCATCGTAAGTATGCGCGTATCATTGAGAACCGCCAATGGGGTACCCCTTGCCCGATGATACGGAAGAATCCCCATATCAAAATGACAAGGCAAGCAGACAATAAGTATCTCAGCAATCTTCTTATTTACCATGGGAAAATGGTGCTTTTTTATCTCTTTCCTCTTTTCATAAAACTCCTTTTTCTTTTCTTTTTCTCAATATCCATCTCTCTCTTTTTTTATAAGAAGAATGCTTCATATATATCATTATGGTTACGCTGCAGGTTTCCACCATGTCAACATGGATTAGACTAGCGGCCCAGGCGTTTCTCTAACACACATACATAACTCCATGGACTTACAAGCTCCCCTTTTATTTCACACCGACGACATCCGCAAACAAAAGAGCAAGGTATCAACTGCGTATATATTTACAAGTGTTGAAAGCGTTCCCCGTGACAGCACGGTTCTGCTAATCTCTAGCCTATAATTTGCAAGCATATAACTTTCATGGAGAGTTCACAATGGTTCAGGTTTATTAAGTGTAGGAAATAAAGTGTACCATCAAGTTCGTGAGAGCTTTACTAACTAATTTTCCCATAACAAGCAAACATTTTATTCGGAAGAAAACAAGGCATATTGAATATGCACGGGAGTAGCAAATGATGTTAATAGGTAGGTATGGTGGACACTTTGGAAATATTTGGTTCAGGGAGTTGGAAACATGAGTAAAACACTCAGTGGAAGTGAAGGCTAGCAATAGTAAGGGAGAGATAAACGAGAGAGCAATAGCTGTCACTATCATGCTTGCAACAAAACAGGACTACTCATGGCATGAAAGTGATTCAAGATCCTCAAGGCAAAATAATTCATCAAGACTTAACTGATTATCACAGTCATGTGCATGCGTGAGCATGTGCCAAGTCAATTCAAATGAAACATTCAGAGGAGGATACCACGGTGTCATACCAATTTATGAATAGAGCAATGCAAGCGAACATTCATAAGACATGCTAGAAACTATTAGCGAGCTGGAGCTAATCATAAGAAAGCAAGAACTACTAAGCATCCAAAGATAACATACACCCTACTTGAACGGACCAAGCAAGCCCATAGTGATGAGTATATGTACAAAAATGAAAACAAATAGAGTACGGTACCAGCCTCTTACCACGCCTCAAGTTGTCATTGATCCTCATTATTGCTCTTCACTTGTGTCGCTTGAATAATAATATGAAACCAATATCCACTGAGGACTGCCGAACCCTGTAGCAAACTCGCAAAAATCAAAGAAGAACCACAAATATTTTTGGTGTTTTCGATTTTTAAATAAGAACCACAAGAGAAAAACAAGCAAAGCAAAATCTTTTTGGGTTTTTCGAATAGGTCAAACAAAGCAAAAAGGGAAAAGCAAACCAAGGTAAAAAGAAAAAGCAAACCAAAGAGAAACAATAGAAATATTTTTGGTCTTTTTGTATTTTTAGAAAGCAAAATCAAAGAAGGACGAAAACTAAAAAGAGAACGAAAACATGAATATACAAAGTACCGACGCAACATGATATGGAGATGAGTGTGGTGTCGGCGTACCTCCCCCCAAGCTTAGGCTTTTGGCCTAAGTGGGTATCAATCCATGTACGAATAGGGGTTCCAAGCGGGTGGATCTTGGTAAGAATGGTCGTAGCTGGGCCCATGAGAGGAAGAAGAAGCTCCCCAATCATAAGCGGGCTGCTGATATGAAGACTCTCCCTCATTCGACGGCTGGGCCGAATCATCCGTGACCTCCCTTCTAGTATTCTGCTCCTGTTGGGAGAGCTCTCCCAAGTACGTGTCAAGCTCCTGCTCAGTGAGGGACCATCCTTCCCTGTTATCAAGGTTAAACAAAACAGGTGCAAGCAAAAGAACAACATGCTCGGACTTGCTCTTTCTCCAACCAGCTTTGAGAAAGGTTATTTCATAAGATAACTCACTCATACTAGCCCACGAGGAAACAAATTTATGTTGTATCATGGAACTAAGATCAAGCCTTTCTATGGGAAACTGTAGGTCTAGATGATGAGGCACTAAACCATGCAATGCTAGTAAACGAGAAGCAATGAGGCCTCCACAAATTCCACCTTTCTCATGGTTAGAAGCAAGACGGAAAGCTATCAAAGCACCCAAGTTGTAAGACCTATCTCGTCTAAGAGCAGCAGAGATAAATGCTAGATCAAATGAAGATAACTTATTAGCAGTTTTCCTAGCAAGAACACACTTGGCAATAAAGTAGGAAAAGTAGCGAATGGAGGGAAGATGAATGTTACGGATTTTTCCACTCTCCTTCGAGAAGCTACTCCCTTGGCAAATTTCTGCGTATAAATCCATGAGTGGTCCAGGTCTCTCCTTAATCTTTCTACATGATCCCCATTGAGGTACCTTAATAGCTGCACGAAAATCATCAAGAGAAAGGTCGACAGCTATATTGTAAATTTTGTAATGGACCATGGGGTTAGGCAAAGAGTGACTAAATTGGAAGTCCTGCACCACAGACATGGTTAGCTTCACAAATTGACAAGGTTCATCTTCCAAAAAGTGCTCTAACCCTGAATTAGAAACCAAAGTGTGGAAATCTTGTAGAATTCCTGCAACTCTCATGAACTCAGAGCATGGATAAATGGAAGGAAAAACTTCCTCCTCCCGGTGGACCTTCATGACCTCAGGCACCCAAAGCTCATGTTGGTTTAGGTGGTGTTCACTCATCTTCTATTCTGAAATTTAAGCACCTATTAAACAAGTGATTGCAAAGTAAATATAATGAAGGATTCTACTCATAGGGACTTACAAGAGGCCTAAACATGCATCAAAACTATATCTCTAAGCATCAAACAAGCTTACAAGCTCTCATAACCAGTCACCTACAGAAGCAAAATACTCAACATATAATCCACTAAACACAAATCTACTTGGACAAGGGGAGGAGTCACATACTAGGGAACAAATGCTCCAAATTTCAGCAAGAAAGATGGGATGAGCAAGGAGATCGAAAAAATCGAGAGCAAGCACGGCAAGAACGCTATTTTGAGCTATGAACTAGAGCTTACACGGGAGAGAGAAGAAAGTGGCAGGTGAGAGAGTTAGTGGGGGCTAGGGGTGGCCAACACCAGGGCATGGCGCCACCAGGGCTGGCCGCGCCACCATGTGGTGTGCCTGCCTGGTGGGCCCCCCTGGTACCTCCCAGGTACTCCTCTGCCCCTTTTTTCACGTAAAAATTTAATATGAATTTTCTAGAATTTTTCGAGACACTTTATTTTTGGGCAATTTTCAGAAATAGAAGAATGATTTTCTGGTAGACAGATTTTTTTTTGGAAATGATGCAAGGACAAAACAAGGCTAGCACTACAGAAGTTCTAAGACACTCTAACATGCAAGAAACTAACAACAAAAATAAAACTAAAGGAAAGCAAAAACTAAAATGCAAAGGATAGAAATAAACGGAGATAATCATAATGAAAACATTCTTTTGTTCAATGGAATCCTTTTGTTAACAAGGTTGATCAAGTCTTGCTACCAAAACAATTGCATATGAGACAAAACTTTGTACTCCACTAATGATTATGTTACCTCAACCTTGATAGAAATGGTCCCAATCATAATAGTTTCAAAATTTTCTCTTAGTATGGGACAATATATTTCTCCAACTTGAATGCCTTCAACATGTTCAATTGAATTCAAACCATAAGTCCTTTCAATCTTCTTGGGGAAGTAGACAGTATGTTTCTTGTCATTAACATTGAAGGTCATCTTTCCTTGATTACAATTAATAACAGCTCCTGTAGTGTTAAGAAAAGGTCTCCAAAGAATAATAGACATATTATCATCTTCAGGCATTTCAAGCACAACAAAATCAGTTAATATCAAGCAATTATGAGCCACTTGGACATGTACATCCTCACATATACCCACAGGAATAGTGGTAGATTTATCAGCCATTTGCAAAGATATATTAGTTGGTATTAATTTTTCAAGTTGAAGCCTCTTACAGAGAGAGAAAGCCATAACACTAACTCCAGCTCCCAAATCACACAAAGCAGTTCTAACATAATTGTTCTTAATAGAGCAAGGGGTAGTTGGAATCCCTGGATCTCCAAGTTTCTTAGGAACCTTACCATTGAAGGAATAATTAGCAAGCCAAGTAGAAATTTCTTCATTAGGGATCTTCCTTTTATTCGAGACAATGTCCTTCATATACTTTGAGTAAAGAGGCAATTTAATAGCATCAGTCAAAGGTAACAACATTTTCTTAGCAATAAAATCTTCTTTGGTGTATTTAGTATTCTTAGTGTGGTTTTCAGGTTCTTCTTCAACTTTTTCTTCATTAGGAACAACATTTTCTTCATTACCACTTTCAGTTTCATCATCAGAGATAGATATACTATTAGGATCTATAGCAGGTTTAGAGGGTTCTACAATAGTTTTATGTTTCTTTTTCCTTTTCTTATGAGTAGAACCACTATTTTCAGCTTGTTGAGAATCCTGCTCAATTCTTTTGGGATGCCCCTCAGGATATAGAGGATCCTGGGTAGCAGCACAACTTCTAGTTCTAATTTCATAAGCATGTTTTTCTTTAGCAGCATTAACTAGCAAGTCGTTTTGCACTTTAACGAGTTGATCTATTTGAGTTTGAACCATTTGAAAGTGTTTAACAATCATTTTAACATCATTAGAGGTTCTTTCCACAATATCTTTCAACTGAACAATAGCTCTAGTGTTTTCCATTAGATGATTTTGCACCATTTTATTAAAGTTATCTTGCTTAATAATAAAGATATCAAATTCTTCTAAGCATTGATCAGGAGGTTTAGAGTAAGGGATATCACCTTCATCAAAGTGTTGGAGAGAGTGTACCTCAATAGTGGATGAGTAGGGAATAGGCTTACATAATACTTCTATAGGAGGTAAATTCTTGACATCTGCAGCTTTAATTCCCTTCTCCTTAAGACATTTCTTAGCTTCCTTCATCACGTCATCATTTAATTCAATAACTCCCCTCTTCTTTGATGTTGGAATAGGCACGGGAATAGATGGTTCAGGTACAATTACTTCAGGTATAGCTTGTTTAGGAGGAGTCCAATCTTCATAATTCTTGCTTATTTTAGCCATTAATTCCTCAGCTTCCTTAGGAGTCCTATTCCTGAAATCACAATCAGCACAACTATCTAGGTATGACCTAGATTCCTCGGTTAGTCCATTATAAAATATATCAAGATGTTCATTCTTAGGTAATGGACTTCCAGCTTGTGCATGAATCAAAGCACAAAACCTTTCCCAAGATTCGGGCAATACCTCTTTTTCTCCCTGTTTAAAATCAAAAAGTTCCTGCAAAATAGCTTGTCTAGCACTGGGAGGAAAATATTTCTGCAGGAAAGTACTAATCAAGCACTCAGGGCTATCAATAGATCCATGAGGTAAATTACTAAACCAAGTTTTAGCTTCTCCTTTCAGTGAAAAGGGGAAGATCTTGGCAACAAAGTAAGTACGCATCTTAATATCATCAGAAAACAAGCCACTCATGGTAGAAAGTTCATTCATATGTGCTACCTGAAGGAAATATGCCCTGAGAGGCAATAATAAAGTTGTTATTATATATTCCTTATATATGATAGATGTTTATTTTACATGCTAGAATTTTATTGATCGTAAACATCAATACATGTGTGTTTAATAAACAAAAAGGGTTCCTAGTTATGCCTCTCTTATAGACTAGCTTGTTGATTAACAAGATGATCAAGGTTTCCTGATCATGGACATTGGATGTTGTTAATAACAAGGTCACACCATTGGTGGAATGATGTGATGAACATTCATCCGAAGTATAGCATTACGATCAAGTCATTATGTTTATATTGCTATAACATCATACGAAGTAATCTTTATCCTTAGACCATGAGATCATGTTAATTGCTAACACCGGAAGAGTATCTTGATAACATCAAACGTCACACCATAACAGGGTGACTATAAAGATGGGTTCAGTACTACGAAGGTGTTATGTTGAGGCTCATGGATCAAGAGTGGAATTTGTCAATCCCGATGATGGATAGATATACTCTGGGCCCTCTCGGTGATATCACATTAAGATAGCTTGCAAGCAAGTGATTTGATCACTAGAATGTTATATCACGGGAACAAGAAAAGAGTGTATGTTGGTAACGAGATCAAACTAGGTATGGAGATACCGATGATCGAATCTCGGACATGTAATATATCGAGAGACAAAGGGATTTAGTTATAAGCATTAAAGGTTCTCACGATCACAGAAGTCATCGTTGAATGTGTAGGAGTCAGTACGGATCTCCAGGTCCCGTTGCTGATTATTGATCGGAGAAGGGTCTCGATCATGTCTGCATTATTCGCGAATCGTAGGGTGGCACACTCAAGATTTACCGGACACCATTTTGGAGCACATATGTTTCAGACGAAAGAATTGCAAAGCGCAGGAATTGTTTCAATAGAAACCGGAAATTGTTTCGGATGAAATTGCAGAAAGTGGTTCTGCATGTGATATTGAAATATTGCAAGGGGCTATATGTGAATGTTTGTTAATTAAAGTAATTAACAAAATTCTGAATAAATTTAATAAAAAGAGTTTTATTAAATGCGAGAGCATTAAATTTGGAGAAATTTAATGCATTTAAAGTGGAGACTTTAAAAGGGAATGTGAAGAGGCATTTTAATGTGGAGGGGTTACCACCACATGAATGGGGGAGGTGAGGGGTCACCCCCATGCTCTGGCCATGGAGAGAGGGGGCACCCCCTCCTCCTATAAAAGGCCACCCATTCCCTCCTTCATCCACACACCTCCTTGTGAAGGATCTCTCTCCCCCTCTAGAATTATTCCCCCATGGTCTCGGATTAGCGAGATACATGTTCCCGGTGGGATTTCATCTGGAAGGAGTTGCTGCTTCTGCTGGATCGCTGGAGCGAGGAGGTGGAGGTTGTCCGGTGGCTTGAACGGGTGTGCGAGTGCGGATGCGCTGCTGAGTTGCGGCGCTCGGACTTCCTCACGATCTTGAGATCGGCAAGTGTATGACTACATCAACCACGAGTTCCTACTCGTTAAAAAAACTCGTTGTCTTCAAGGGTAAGTTCTCATTGGATGTATGTCCACCCGTTGCTTTGTACCTAGTAGATAGATTTTGGCGTGTAGTTCAAACCGTAGGAAATTTTTTGTTTTCTATGATGCGGACCCAATAGTGGTATCAGAGCCTGATCTATGCGTAGCTGCTTTGCACGGGTAGTGCACATATGTTTATATGTGGGCGATGATGATCATGTTATTGCATCTTCTATGTATTTTGGATATTGGTGGCATAGTGGGATGAAGCGGCCCGGACCAACCTTACATGTCATCGTACATGAGACCGATTCCATGACTGGCATGCAACTTGTTTTGCATAAGTGGCTGGCGGTTGTCTGTCTCTCCTACTATAGTCAATATCTGATTTACAACGAGTTGCTAATAACTTAGTTATCCTCGTTGTGCTTCATGTTCCTAGGTGAGAACGGTTCTATATCCGAAAGCCATAAGCCACGTAAAACTTGCAATTGATAAATTAGAGGCGTCTAGTTTAGATCATTGCTGGGCTAGTGTATTGATATCCATAGACCTTGGCCTTACACACAAAGGAATGATAGAGATCATACCACGATGCAAGTGATAGAGATCAAATGCATGGACCATATCATCTCACTTTACACATTAGATGTTAGCATCTTATACTGCTAGTTTGGCGCTTTTGGTAGCATTATAAGATGATCCCTCATTTAGATATCAAGATAAAAATGTGTTCTTCCTTAAGTATGCACCGTTCTGTGGATCGTGTTTCGAGACATCACGTGATGATCGGGTGTACTCGAATCTACGCTTTCATAGGAACGGGTGTAAGACAGTTTTACACACGCGAATACTAAGGTTCTTACTTGGAGAGCCTAGCATGTACAGACATGGCCTCGGAACACGGACCGAAAGGTTAAGCATGAGTCATATAGTTTATATGATGCCCATATAGATGCTCGCCTTTGAAGCTACATCAACTCACGTGATGATCGGACTTGGTGTAGTGGATTTGGTTCATGTAATCACCAAAAAGACACGAGGGATGTCGTTTTTGAGTGGGAGTTCATTAGTAATTTGGATTAGTTGAACTCAATCTATCATAAACTTAGTCTAAATAAACTTTACAAATTCTATTGTAGATGGCACCACCTGCTTTTAATTTCAATGTGTTCATGGAGAAAGAGAAACTTGTTGCGAATGGTAGCAACTTCACCAACTAGGCTATGAATTTGAGGATTCTCCTCACTGCTGCACAAAAGCAATATGTTCTAGATGCGCCGCTAGGCCCCCCACCAGCTCCTGATGCCCCTGACGAGGAAAAGAATGTCTATGTGACTCGTCAGGAGGACCACAACTTAGTTCATTGCGGCATACTGTATGGGCTAGAGCCAGAACTTCGAAAGCGTTTCGAAAATGGCAATGCCTTTGATACCATGGGAAAATTGAAAATGATTTTCGATACCCATGCTGCCGTAGAGAGTTATAATGCTACAGAAAAGTTCTTTATTTGCAAAATGGAGGAAAACAGCTCCGTTAGTGAGCACGTACTCAAAATGTCTGTTTACGCCGATAAGCTTGTGTCCTTGAGAATAATGATTCCCAATGACCTAGGCATACATCATGTTCTCCAATCGCTGCCACCTAGCTACAAGAGCTTCATGATGAACTATAATATGCAGGGCATGAAGAAGTCTCTCCTCGATCTTCTGTCAATGCTTAAGACTGCAGAAGTGGAGATTAGGAAAGAACAGCAAGTGTTGATGATCAATAGGACCACCGGTTTCAAGAAAGACAAGAAAGGCAAGCACAAGGGAAAGAAGGGTGGCAAGTCTGTTGCCACGCCTGAAAAGAAACCCCGAGCTGGCCCTAAGTCTGACACCGAGTGCTACTATTGTAAGGGGACTGGCCATTGGAAGCGCAACTGCCCCAAGTATTTGGCGGACAAGAAGTCCGACAAGGCAAACAAGGGTATATGTGATATACATGTTATTGATGTGTACTTGACTTGTACTCGCAGTAGCACCTGGGTATTTGATACGGGATCGGTTGCTAATATATGTAACTCGGTTCAGGGGCTACGGAACAAGCGACAACTAGCAAGGGATGAGGTCAGAATGCGGGTCGGCAATGGATCAAAAGTTGATGTGATCGCCGTCGGGACGCTACCTCTCCATTTGCCATTGGGATTAGTTATAAACCTAAATAATTGTTATTTAGTGTCTGCACTGAGCATGAACATTGTATCTGGATCATGTTTGATGCAAAGTGGTCATTCCTTTAAATCTGAAAACAATAGTTGTTCGATTTATAAGAATGATATCTTTTATGGTCATGCACCTATGTTGAATGGTTTATTTCTGTTGGATCTCGATAGTAATATTACACACATTCATAATGTTAATGCTAAAAAGATTAAACTTGATGATGATATGTCTACATATATGTGGCACAGCCGTCTAGGTCATATTGGCGTTAAACGCATGAAGAAACTCCATTCTAATGGACTTTTGGAATCACTTGATTTTGAATCATTTGATACATGTGAGCCATGCCTTATGGGCAAGATGACTAGAACTTCGTTTTCCGGTTCAATGGAACGGGCGGCGGATCTATTGGAAATCATACATACTGATGTGTGTGGACCAATGAGTCTGTCGGCGCGAGGTGGATATCGTTAGTTTGTTACTTCCACAGATGATTTGAGTAGATATGGGTATATCTATTTGATGAAACACAAGTCTGAAACTTTTGAAAAGTTCAAGGAATTTTAGAATGAAGTGGAAAATCATCGTAATAGAAAGATCAAATTTCTACGGTCTGACTGTGGAGGAGAGCATCTAAGTTACGAGTTTAGCACCCACATGAAAGAGTGTGGAATAGTTTCACAACTCACGCCTGTCGGAACACCACAACATAATGGTGTGTCAGAACGTCGTAATCGTACCTTATTGGATATGGTTCGATCTATGATGTCTCTGACTGACTTGCCACTGTCATTTTGGGGTTATGCACTGGAAATAGCTGCATTCACTTTAAATCGGGCACCATCTAAATACGTTGAAACGACACCGTATGAATTATGGTTTAGAAACAAACCTAAGCTGTCATTTCTTAAAGTTTGGGGATGCGATGTTTATGCGAAGAAACTTCAGCCGGATAAACTTGAACCCAAAGCGGAAAAATGCGTATTCATAGGATGCCCTAAGGAAACGATTGGGTATACCTTCTATCACAGATCTGAGGGCAAGGTTTTTGTTGCCAAGAATGGATCCTTTCTTGAGAAGGAGTTTCTCGCGAAAGGTGTGAGTAGTCGGAAGGTAGAACTCGAAGAGGTTATTGAACCTTCTCTTCATGAAATGGCGAGTAGCGCAGCACCGGAAGTTGTTTCGGAGTTGACTTCACCTAATGAAGAGAGAGCTAATGATTTTTATCATGAAACTCCGAAAGAGGACACTACCGAACCTCGCAGGTCAAGCAGGACACGTGCAGCTCCTGAACTGTACGGCAATCCTGTTGTGAATTTCATGGTTGATGAAATGGATGACCCTGCGACATATGAAGAAGCGATGATGAGCCCAGATTCCAACAAATGGCTAGAAGCCATGAAATCTGAGATGGAATCCATTACAAGAACCAAGTTTGGACCTTGGTGGACTTACCTCACGATCGTAAGGCCGTTGAGAATAAATGGATTTTCAAAAGAAAACTGATGTTGATGGTAATGTGACCATATATAAGGCTCGACTTGTCGCAAAGGGGTTTCTACAAATTCAAGGAGTTGACTACGATGAGACATTCTCTCCCGTAGCAATGCTTTAGTCGATTAGGATTATGTTAGCAATTATTGCGTATTTCGATTATGAAATATGGCAGATGGATGTCAAAACTGCGTTCATCAATGGTAATATTGAAGAAGAGTTGTATATGATACAACCTAAGGGTTTTGTCGATCCTAAGGATGCTAATAAGGTATGCAAACTTCAGCGATCCATCTATGGACTAAAGCAAGCATCCCGGAGTTGGAATCTCCGCTTTGATGAGGTGATCAAAGAGTTTGGATTTGTCCAAACTTATGGAGAGGCTTGTATTTACAAGAAAGTGAGTGGGAGCAATGTGGTATTTCTGATATTATATGTGGATGACATATTATTGATTGGAAATGATATAGAACTTTTAAACAGTGTTAAAAGTTATCTAAACAGCAAATTTTCGATGAAAGACCTTGGTGAAGCATCATATATATTAGGCATTAAAATCTATAGAGATAGATCAAGGCACCTAATTGGGCTATCGCAGAGTACATACCTTGATAAGATATTAAAGAAGTTTAATATGGACGAAAGTAAGAAGGGGTTCTTACCTATGTTGCAAGGCAAGACATTGAGTAAGACTCAAAGTCCGGCTACGGCGGAAGAAAGAGAGATGATGGATAAGATCCCCTATGCCTCGGCCATAGGCTCTATTATGTATGCCATGCTATGTACAAGACCGGATGTGGCACATGATATTAGTTTGACTAGTAGGTACCAATCTGATCCAGGTTCGGAACACTGGATAGCGGTAAAGAACATCCTTAAGTACTTGAGAAGAACTAAGGATATGTTTCTTATATACGGAGGTGAAGAAGAGCTAGTCGCTAAGTGTTATGTCGATGCTAGCTTTGACACTGATCTAGATGACTCTATGTCTCAATCCGGATACGTATTTCTCTTGAACGGAGCAGCAGTTAGTTGGAGGAGTTCCAAACAACCTGTGGTGGCTGGATCAACGACGGAGGCAGAATATGTTGCTGCTTCAGAAGCGGCGTAGGAGGCGGTTTGGATGAAAGAGTTCATTATGGAACTAGGTGTGGTTCCCAGTGCGTTGGACCCAATGGTGATATGTTGTGACAATAATGGAGCCATAGCCAACGCAAAGGAACCGAGGTCTCACAAGAATTCCAAGCATATTAAGCGCCGGTTTCACTCCATCTGCGAGCATGTCAAGGATGGAGATATAAAGATTTTTAAAGTACACACGGACCTAAATGTAGCAGATCCGTTGACTAAAGTTCTCCCTAGGGAAAAACATGATCAACACCAGAACTCCATGGGTGTTAGATTTATCACTATGTGAACTAGATTATTGTCTCTAGTGCAAGTGGGAGACTGAAGGAAATATGCCCTGAGGGGCAATAATAAAGTTGTTATTATATATTCCTTATATATGATAGATGTTTATTTTACATGCTAGAATTGTATTGATCAGAAACATCAATACATGTGTGTTTAATAAACAAAAAGGGTTCCTAGTTATGCCTCTCTTATAGACTAGCTTGTTGATTAACAAGATGATCAAGGTTTCCTGATCATGGACATTGGATGTTGTTAATAACAAGGTCACAACATTGGTGGAATGATGTGATGAACATTCATCCGAAGTATAGCATTACGATTAAGTCATTATGTTTATATTGCTATAACATCATACGAAGTAAACTTTATCCTTAGACCATGAGATCATGTTAATAGCTAACACCGGAAGAGTATCTTGATAACATCAAACGTCACACCGTAACAGGGTGACTATAAAGATGGGTTCAGTACTACGAAGGTGTTATGTTGAGGCTCATGGATCAAGAATGGAATTTGTCAATCCAGATGATGGATAGATATACTCTGGGCCCTCTCGGTGATATCACATTAAGATAGCTTGCAAGCAAGTGATGTGATCACTAGAATGTGATATCACGGGAACGAGAAAAGAGTGCATGTCGGTAACGAGATCAAACTAGGTATGGAGATACGATGATCGAATCTCGGACATGTAATATATCGAGAGACAAAGGGATTTAGTTACAAGCATTCAAGGTTCTCACGATCATAGAAGTCATCGTTGAATGTGTAGGAGTCAGTACGGATCTCTAGGTCCCGCTACTGATTATTGATCAGAGAAGGGTCTCGATCATGTCTGCATTATTCGGGAACCGTAGGGTGGCACACTTAAGAGTTACCGGACACCATTTTGGAGCACATATGTTTCAGACGAAAGAATTGCAAAGCGCAGGAATTGTTTCAATAGAAACCGGAAATTGTTTCAGGTGAAATTGCAGAAAGTGGTTCTGCATGTGATATTGAAATATTGCAAGGGGTTATATGTGAATGTTTGTTAATTAAAGTAATTAACAAAATTCTGAGTAAATTTAATAAAAAGAGTTTTATTAAATGAGAGAGCATTAAATTTGGAGAAATTTAATGCATTTAAAGTGGAGACTTTAAAAGGGAATGTGAAGAGGCATTTTAATGTGGAGGGGTTACCACGACATGAATGGGGGAGGTGAGGGGTCACCCCCCCATGCGCCGGCCATGGAGAGAGGGGGCACCCCCCCTCCTCCTATAAAAGTCCACCCATTCCCTCCTTCATCCACACACCTCCTTGTGAAGGATCTCTCTCCCCCTCTAGAATTATTCCCCCATGGTCTCGGATTAGCGAGATACATGTTCCCGGTGGCATTTCATCTGGAAAGAGTTGCTGCTTCCGCTGGATCACTGGAGCGAGGAGGTGGAGGTTGTCCGGTGGCTTGAACGTGTGTGCGAGTGCGGATGCGCTGCTAAGTTGCGGCGCTCGGACTTCCTCACGATCTTGAGATCGGCAAGTGTACGACTACATCAACCACGAGTTCCTACTCGTTAACAAAACTCGTTGTCTTCGAGGGTAAGTTCTCGTTGGATGTATGTCCACCCGTTGCTTTGTACCTAGTAGATAGATCTTGGCGGGTAGTTCACACCGTAGGAAAATTTTTGTTTTCTATGGTGCGGACCCAACACTACCGCACTTTCATTCTTAGTCCCATAAAAAGGTTCTTTCTCGACAATAGCTATGTAAGATAGATCGAGAGAGAAATCATAATCTTCATCTATAATGTTTATGGGAGAAGCAGCAAACTTAGCAGCAGGATACAATTTGGGTCTAATAGTACGCCTCTCAAGGAGACTCTTAGCAGCGCTCCTATCATGGGTGTTCCTACATTCTTTAATAAACTCATCGGTCATCTCAACATAACCATCTTCAATGTCATAACTCTCAGTAGACTCAGGTGAGCTAACAGGTGTGGTAGTGTCTTCATTAGGAGTTTCGGTATTTCCAGCTATAGTTCTAGCAATCGTAGAATCTAGGAAAGGACCTAATAAACCACTCTTATCAAGCACAGTAGAAGCAGCATCATAAGCATCAGAAGTTTCAGATTCAGTAGTAGTAGCAGTGTGTGTAGCATGTGTATGTGGTGGTGTAAGGAACTTACTCAAAACAGATGGTGAATCAAGAGCAACAGAGGTGTTCAGAACCGTACCTCTTCTTGAAGTGGATGGTAAAATAGGAACCTTGCCATCACGAGACTTACCCATGATGGATGGATAGCAGCGAACAATAGAGAATCCAAGTGAGCTTGATAAATAAAGCTATGCTCCCCGGCAACGGCGCTAGAAAATAGTCTTGATGACCCACAAGTATAGGGGGTGTATCGCAGTATTTTTGAGGGAAGTGAAACCCAATTTATTGATTTGACACAAGGGGAGCCAAAGAATATTTATAATCCTTAACAACTGAGTTGTCAATTTAGCTGCACCTGGAAACAATCTTGCTCACAGCAGTTCATCAGTAGCAACAGTTTTGTAGTAGTAAAGCAAAAATAGTAGTAACAAAAGCAGTAAACAGTGGGATTCGAGTGCGGTAGGCATAGGGATGGATGGACGGGCGTTGCATGGACAAGACAATTCACATAGCAATCAGAACATAGGGCAATTGCAGATAAATAAGATAAAGCATCCAAGTACTAGACAACCCTAGGCATGTGTTCCATATATAGTCATACGTGCTCGCAATGAGAACTTGCACAACATCTTTTGTCCTGCCAGTCCGTTTGCAGCGGGGCCTCTAGGGAACTACTGGCAATTAAGGTGCTCCTTTTAATAGAGCACAGGAGCAAAGCATTAACACTCTGTGAACACATGTGATCCTCACATCAAAGCCATTCCCTCCGGTTATCCCGATTTCTGTCACTTCGGGGCCATTGGTTCCGGACAACAACGTGTGTATACAACTTGTAGATAAGACCAAAAGCAATACTATCATAATGAATCAATAACATGTTCAGATCTGAAATGATGGCACTCAGGCCCTAGTGACAAGCATTAAGCACAACAAGTCGCAACAAAGTCATGAAGCACTAATAAAAGATACTAGGCACCATGCCCTAACAATCTGATGCCATTACATGAATGATCTCATCCAATCCCTACCATCCCCATAGCCTGTAGTGGGGGATTACTCACTCATAGATGGGGGAAACATGGATGGTCGATGGAGAAGCGATGGTGATGATGATGGCGATGATCTCCTCCAATTCCCCTTCCCGGCAGGGTGCCAGAACGGAGTTTCTGGTGTTGTTTCGTGGAATCTGGTGGTGGCGGCGGAGCGGAACTCCTTCTGGAAAAACGTCAAACCCCCCGAAGTTTTTAGGTCAGAACGCTCCTTATAGGCGAAGAGAGAGACCGAGGGGTGCCTAGGGGGCCCACACCACCCCCTGGCGTGGCCTGGCCTGGCCCGTGCCAGCAGGTGGTGTGGCCACCCCTGGCTCTTCTCTGTCTCGTATTCTGGCTCCTGGAGTCTTCGGGTGAAATCAGATTTTTGGCATATTTTCCGAGATTTTTCCTGATAGTTGATTTTCTGCAGAAAAAGTAGACACCAAGGCAATTCTGCTGAAAACAGCGTCAGTCCGCATTAGTTGTATCCAAATCACACAAGTATAGAGGAGAAACAATAGCAAAAGTGTTCAGGAAAGTAGATACGTTTTGGACGTATCAGTCATTAAAGAAAAGAATCCCAACAAACAAGGAAAGAAATAAGCTAAAAAGGGAAGAAAACATTGTCGTAATGACCACTAGTATGGATGGATGTCCCTACCGGGTATTTTCCAAAAATCCGAGATGCCGAAGGCGGTGAAAAATCAACCGACTAAGTGGTACGGGCGGGGCCCGCCCATACAGCCAGCCCATGCTGATTATTACCGACTTTTTTATCCCTTTTTTCCGACACAAATATGAGAATCGAACGGGGAAACACAAAACTGGTAACGACCATCAGTACGGGCGGATGCTCCCGTATGGCCCAGTCATACCGATATGTGAAAAACGAGCTGGACTTACTAACGGTTTAACGAGTAGTGGTACGGTCACGTCCGGTCGTACCGCCCTCCGGTACCAACCTCGTAAAATCGGCAGTAGATTCAAAAATGCAACGGGAAACCAAAAATGCAAATACAAATAACAAAAGGTTAACTAGAACAAAGATGTTTCAAGATTTCAAACATCTTGTTCATCGAGAGGGAAAGAGTTTATTCGGGTACATTCATGTCCTTTTAATTCTTGAATCAATGTTTTCTTTTTCCCTTTCAACAATGTTGGTCGCGAGAAATTGCTAGAACCATCACAAAGAGAAATTGTAGTTCCTGGGGTATGCAAATGGATGAAACTATCCCAGGCGGATCAATCTCCTCAATGTCCATGGATCCTTACTCATGTTCCTCCTTTCCTTGGATAATCTGTAAATCAAATTCTATCAAAAGTAAAGTCCAATGGATGATTCTTGGATTAATGTCAGTTCTTTCAGGAATCTCTTTCAAGCCAACACGATCAGTATGCACTCTTACTTTCGAGTCAATAATATAAGATCTAAACTTATCACAGGAGAAACCACGGCGAAAAATTCATTTTTTGCCATGGGATAATTCTTATGGGCACCGTTCAAGGTAAGGCTAGCATGAAGAATGATATTGAGTTCATCACCATCATACTGGAAAAGAATTGCTCCAACAGATTCATGGCTTGCCTCACATAATAAATCAAAAGGTTTCTTCCAATTAGGTGGTTTTATAACAGGAGCTTCAAGAAGGGCTTGTTTTAATATGTTGAAAGCAGTAAGATAGTTTTCATCAAAATTAAAAGTAACATCCTTTTGAAGAAGGTTAGTTAGTGGTTTTGCAGGTTTCGAGAAGTTCTTAATGAATCTTCTATAAAATCTAGCATGGCCTATGAAACTCCTAATACCTTTTATATCGCGAGGAGGGAGAAGCCTTTCTATTGCTTCAATCTTTGCTTTATCAACTTCTATACCCTTACCTGAGATTTTGTGACCAAGCACTATACTTCTTGAACCATAAAATGACATTTTACCAATTCAAGACTAAGTTAGTATCTTCACATCTATGCAAAAAATTATGAAGGTTATGAAGACAGTGATTAAATGAAGTTTCATAAATAGAAAAACCATCCATGAATACTTCCATAATACTTTCAACATAATCAGCAAATATAGCAGTCATACATCTTTGGAAGGTGGCAGGGGCATTGCAAATACCGAAAGGCATATGGTGATAAGCACATAAACTGAAAGGACAAATAAAGGTTGTTTTTAGTTGGTCATCAAGGTGAACATCAATTTGAGAAAAAAACAAAATAACTATCTAGATAGCAGAAATGAGAATGCATAGGAAGCATTTCTAGAGTTTGATATATAAATGGTAAAGGATAATTATCGTTTCTAGTTTCCTTATTAAGTTTTCTATAGTCTATACACATCATGTGACCAACAATAGTTCTAGTAGGTATCATCATATTGTGTTCATTTTCAACAATGTTGAATCCACCTTTCTTAGGAACACAATGAATAGGACTTACCCATTCACTTTCCTCCACATGAAAGATGATCCATGCATCTAATAAACAAATTACTTCCTTCCTGACCTCTTCTTTCATGTGAGGTTTAAGTCGCCTTTGAAAGTATGCAACCGGCTGGGCTCTTCTTCCATAAATATTCTATGGGTGGCTATCGAGGGACTAAACCCTTTCAAGTCACTCATCGAATACCCAAGTGAATTCCAATGCATTTGGAGAACCATCATTAAGTTTTCCTCCTCTTTTCTGCAAGGTTAGAACCTATAATAATGGGGTAATTATTAGTTCCATCAAGAAACCTATATTTTAATTCGTTGGGTAAGCTTGTGAGAGTAGGAGGTGTAGGTGCCTCATCTCCTTTTTGGATAGGTTCTTCATACTTTTGATTCATCTCGGGATCCACCTCAGGTGTGGAGTCCAGATAATCATCCATTTCCATTTTTTCTATGTCAAGGAGGATGTTATTATTATCAACTAAGCTTCTTGCTAAATCATCACCAGGAGTCTTAA
The DNA here is from genome assembly GCA_910589775.1 of Avena eriantha. Lineage (NCBI taxonomy): Eukaryota > Viridiplantae > Streptophyta > Magnoliopsida > Poales > Poaceae > Avena > Avena eriantha. The sequence continues at coordinate 413,827,212 of OU342744.1, read as the reverse complement.
TAACTACTGAAGCAAGATTAATGATATTACCTTCCTCTTCTTGTCCATACTCACAATCGCCCAAATCTTCGATTGCCGGCTTGTGGTCAAATTTAGAAACATGAAAGTGCATTTTCTCTTCACCAATCTTGAGAGATACAGTTTATCTCTTGCAATCAACATTTGCTCGTGTAGTGTTTGATGAGTGCATATTTGCATCATGTTTTACATTATTATTTTGCATTGTAGATGTAGGATCTTGGTATTTTACGGCGCTCGCGTGCATATTTTATGTCTGTTTTCACCAAGATCAAGGCAGATGATGGATCCAATGGATACAATTCTTGGAGCAGTTCTACCGTGGAGAAAAGGAGTCAAAAACAATGTAAATCTCTTATTTGGAAATTATTAACAATACCAGAAGAAAACTAGAAGCAAACAAGGGAGGCAGAGAGTCCAACGACCAACTATATGAATGGACCAATTTTTCCAGCGTAGAGCTCCGGCCGTATAGTTGGCGCCGCCTCCGCCTCATCAAATAGTTTCACCCCGTGCAATTGGTTCGAGGAGACGACATATAGAACACCCACAAATCGTAGAAACCTCACCTCCGGAAGGCATCTGGAGGGGGAACTCATCCACCAGGGATCCATCTTTGCCCTGCACAGATCCGGGAGGCTAAGGCATCGATCTTCATCATCCACCGCTGCATCACCACCATCTTGATCCATCCCATCTACATCTTTTCTAGATCTTGCATTAATTCCTATACTCGTTGTGTATTTATACAAGTACTATTAATCTATGATTGTTTCCATTACCATTGCCATGATATTGATTGCCTCCATGTCTGGGTAGATCATTAGTTCTTAGGGAGATGGAGAAACCCTAGTATGAGATTGAAATAAGATAAAGTCTATTATGATATTCATCGCTTTGACCATGTGTTAGATTTTCTACATCTTGATGTTGAGAGAAGTCGACCTCTCAATATTTGTCTCTTGTGGGGACTTGATGGATGGAACTACTTGTTGGTAGAAGAATGCGTGCTAGCACTTATAGTGACTATAAAGCTCTTGGCACCCCTTACGTATCAACTTGGGCAACCAGGAAAACTCACAGAACACTATCCATGCCATGGGATACGTCCTACGGGATTACGTCCCTTAATAGCGCAGTAATTCGATTGATGTCGATTGCTGACTATTATGGTTATGAGGATGATGTGAGCAGCGGTTGCTGCCTATTCCTCCACATACGGAGTTCCTCCCACACATACATAGTTGAGAATGTTCATGATGATAATCTTTATCTTAAATCTTTACAATACTAGTCGTGTATCCGCTACTCCCTGAGAATTCCTTTTCCCTACTACAGTTCCAATCTCTCTTACATACACAATACTTACTTTCTGTATTAAGTTATTTTAGTTTACTTTATTATTGCTCTTATACCCAAAACCCAAAAACACCTTTTTACACAATACTCGCATTTTATCTTGTTACTTAGAACTTTATCTAGCATTTCTATCGCAATATTTATTTCAAGAATTATTAGACTTCAAACTCCTGCTCCCTGTGGGAAGGATATCTTTATTTCGAAACTAGCTACAAACAATCTGTGCACTTGCAGTCCTCAAGTTATTTTATGGCGCTGTTGCCGGGGAGCTAAGTGTTGTAGGTCTTTTAGTTTTTTCTTATTTATTTTTATCTTGCTAAATTTTGTTTTGAGTTACAGGTTTCCACCAACATGATGGAGTTTGAGCATATGACTAGAGCTAACCCAGTCAACCACTTTGGGAAGCCCTATGATATTTATAAAAGAGACAACTCCAATTAGAAGACAAGGGGGTTTGAAATAAATCCTCTACTACTTTGTATTCTACATAAGAAGCAGTTTACTGGAGATGAAGAAGATCCTGATCCATATGAGCATATTGCATGTTTTAAAGATATATGTGGCACTTTTCTATTGACTAGATATACCACTAATGAGGTAAGGGTTAAACTTTTTAGTCAAACTTTGACAAGTACAGCTATCTCATGGTATAGATCTCTACCCCCTGAATCCACTACAACTTGGGATAATCTAGCATATGATTTTCTATCAAAATATTATCCACTATCAAAATCTTTTGGAATGAGGCGTCTTATAATGAACTAGAAGAATCGTTCTAATGAAGGACTAGTAAGAGCTTATATTAGATTTAAAGATTTACTACGACTATGTCCTCATCATGATTTGCCTGAATGGTATTTACTACATATCTTTTATGGTGGTTTAATTGAACCTAATAAAATTCAACTACTCCCATGAATCTTCCTATACCTAAAGCTTGGGCTTTACTTAATAGAATTTGTAATCATAGAGTTTCATGGAATTTTGGCCAAGGAAGTGAAGGAGGCATAGAAATAGAGCATGATTGTATTCATGACTATAATAAAAAGGCCATGTTAAAGAATTATCTAAAGAACTTTATCTGGATTCAGATCTTGTGTTGCAAGTTGTTAAAGCTTTTACAGAACATATTAAAGCTCCAACGGAGGGTCCAGTCAAGTATGATCCACCACCCGAACCAGAAAAGAAAAGAGAAGATAAAGCAACACTTGCCTCCGTAGAACCAATATATGAAGTACCTTTCCCTAACACTGGACAAAAGCATATTTTTGAATATGAACAGGTCAAAGCAGTACAGGAAATGAAGGAAGCCGAAAGCATGCCAGGAATCATGGAACACTTGTAAGAAAACAAAGATGAAGAGATAACTAAGGAAGCAATTATGGCCATGTGTCGTGGTGGTGTCACGGCAGATGCCATGGATAGGCTAATGGTGGGGACTAAATGCACTAGGGGAATCCAGGGAGGGATAGTGAGGTGATTCCACACACACCGAAGGTTTATATTTGATTCACTTCCAAGGTTTACAAGTGCTCCTAGAGCTATATTGGAGAGAGGAGGAAGAAGGAACTCTCTTACTCTCACCGCTAGATAGCCCTCAGGAACCAAGTAAAAACTAGCCAATAGATATCAACCTAGTAAGACTCGACCCGTTCCAGACCAACCCCTTCTACAAAGGCCCTAGCCCTCCTTATATAGGGGTGGCTAGGTCTCTAGTTAGGGCATACATGGACGCATATTCCAGGGAATATGCCTCCTCCCAAAATAGTAAGCCGACCGGGTCTCTTTCCCCGCGGCACCTGCATCAGCCGACATTAGCGTCGTCACCTCTATCGGCCACGCCTCGGTGGTCCTGCCTCTGTCCGCTTCACTCATGTGGTGCATACCGGGGCTACTTTTGACCAGCGAGATACCTTCCTTCTCCTAGAAGCTTGACATGACCCGGATCGTAGTTGACCCGGCCACACCTGTTCCTGCATACAAGCTTGATTCATCCATCCGACTTACGGCTTAAGTCGGTTGAGACCCAGTTAGGTGGACATCCCCTGGCCCGGGTTACCCCGAGATTCGGCCTGCCTTGAGGCGACTCGGCCAGCATTCGCTTTGGCCTTGCCGTACCTCGGCTAACTCGGCCTTTATACCCCGGCGTGACCCTATCCGGGGGTATCCCCCCAACATTAGTCCCCGAAGCTGGGGTGGTCTTAGCTGCCTTGGCCGCTAAGGCCACAGTAGGTTCAACTTCACTGAGCTCTGGGTTTTATTTCCGAGTTACCTCCTTTTTTCGGATTCTATGGATTTACTTTCCCTTGGCACATTCCAAGTTTTCACTTGCTGGCCGGGTTACCACACTCTCATCCGGGTTGTTCTTCCTTCTCTCGTACGCTTCCCCACGTGGAGGCTAATCATCACATTGCCTCATTTTAAGGGCCAGCCACAGTAACCGCCGCAGTAATTGTCAGGAGTTACTGTGCGCGTGTCACGTCACGCATGCCTCCTCGTTAACTGCATCAATGCGTCGCGTCATGGGATTCACTGCGCCTTGTGACCTTCCGTGTGGCCTGATGCTGATTAGTCAATCCGGTGAGTACACGGCCACACGATGTGGCCCGCCCGCAAACGCGATCCCACTTCCTCGCAGAAGGAGCGGTTAAATAGGGGAGGGGGCGCCCCTTGGGTCCTTTCCCGATTTCCACGCCCCTCTGCCCTTTCTTCTTCCTCGTTTTCTCCCGCGACAGCACCGCCGCCACCGCGATTAAGTAGTAGCACCGCCGCCGCACTACTTCCACACGCATCTGCGTCGCCGTCGCTGTTGCGCACCTCCTCCGCCACGGGTCGCTGTCAGTCCAGGCCGCTGCCCCCACCGCCGCTAGCACCAGTGAGGGCAGCGAACTCGAGATGACTGAAGAGGAGCTCGCCGTCGACGAGCAGGAGATGGAGGAAGACGTTGCGACAGCGGACCGTGGTGTGTGGGCCGGATGCTGGGTCTGCCAGGATGACCTGGACTGGCTCTACCGCACCAGGCGCATCCCCGCAGGCATCACCGCACGCCTCACCTCCGCCGAACTTGCCCCCTCACCCAATCCGGGTGAGTTTGTGGTGTTTCTGTCACATTTCCAGCGGGGATTCAGTTTGCCAGTCAGTGATTTTTTCCACGATTGGTTGAACACCTACGAACTCCAGGCGCACCACCTTCCTTCCAATGCTATCACCTCTCTCTCATTCTGCTTTCGCCTCCACGATCGAAGGCTATGCCGGATTATGGCCCACAAAGGAGCTATGGATCCGGTTCTTCGGCCTTCGTCGTAACGTGATTCCGAACACCCAACTTGATCCGGAGGACAAGCAGCTTACTTAGTTTGGGGATGCGTCAATCTCTCCCCGGAGGCTATCCGTCTTTCCCCGGGTTACCGGGCTGGAATCCTGCAAGGGATGGGCCCGGACTTTCTTTTATGTTTGTAACGACGGCATCGAAGACCTGATCCGGCTGCACCCCTATGCTCCGGGTCCTCCTAACCCGGAGTTGTGGGACGTTATCCCTAAGAAGCCCATGGTCTTGGCCAACCAGGTCAACAAAAGGTTCGCGGAGCTGAAGGAGCTCGGGTTGCGCAACGAGGATGCCATGATCACATTCGTCCGCAACCGGATCTCCCCCCTCCAGAAGCGCACTCACAAGGTGTCTCACATGAGCTGGGGCCGCGACCCCAACCGTACCTCGTCTTTTGAGCTGAGCAACACAGAGATTTACCGCCGGGTCAAGGCCCTCTTCACCACCCACAAGGACTTCTCCTCTGAGTGGACGTGGGGAATTGAGCACTATTGCCGAGATAGGCTTCCTCCCGTGGTAAGCTTCGTGTGGCAAACTTTCTCCGGATTAAATCTTACGTCGGTTGTTGTTGTATATTTAACTATGTCGTCTTTTCTCTCCCTTAGCAATTCCTTCAGCAAACTATCGAGGATGGCCCCGATCCCTTCCTCAAATGGGCGCCTGACCGGGAGACCTCGGACGAGGAAGAGCCGGATCAGGAAATGTTCCTCCCAATGACCGACGCGACGAAGCGACCCACCGATAAACTCTCTTCCATTAGAGATTGGCCCAACGATGAAGATAACTCGGATGTCGAGGTGATGGAAGCATTTGACGCTGTCCCCCTTTCTTATGCTTTTTTGGCATCAGCTAACCCCGGTGGGCAGATCCATGAGGACCCTCCCCTAGCCGTGGGTGACCCTATTCCGGTTGCACCGAAGAAGAAGCGGGGAGCTGCATCAACCTCTTCCTCCAGACCTTCTCAGCCAACCAAAAGGCGAAAGAAGTCTAGGGACAAGACTGCCTCCAAGCCTGCAACCAAGGCCCCAGCACGAAGGGCTCGGAAGCCCAAGGAGCCCCTGACCTCGGATGCATAAGCCTCTTTTCCCTTTGCCATTCACTTGTTCTTGCATTGTTATAGTTTCTCACCCGACACTGTTTCATTCGGCAGGGCCACGGTGGAGGTCCCCTAGAGTGGATCTAGCATTGCTTCGCCGCTCCGGCTCAGCCCTTCTCCCCCTCGTGGCGACGATTCACGCCCGCTGAGCCCTATCTCGGAGGGTTCAGTGGCTGCTCCTGGTTCCACACCACGTCGTTAAGAGGGGGCAACCTTGGAGCGGGGGAGACAGGCCCAGCTGAGGCAGCGACATCCACCACTTCGGCTTTGCCGCAACCAGCTACAACCGAGGCAGCACCAGCACTAACTCCAGCACCAACTCCAGCACCAGTACCAGCACCAAATCTAGCACCAGCACTGACCCCAGCAGCAAGAGCAACAGCAGCAACACCAAGAGCAATAGCAGCAACGCCAAGCTCCTCCGCCTCGTCCGAGACTTCCCAGTCTCGGTGAGAAAGTACCCAGGCAGCTCCCAAGGGTAAATTTGCTGCAACCACTTCCTCCTCTCAGCAGCCCAAGGGCAAAAAGGCCCCTGACGCCACCAGGGCAGCGTCTGTCGAGGATGGACAGCGTACTCTCGCGTCCATGCTTTCCAAGAAGCCTCCAACACCGAAGGATACCCCTGCCGAGCCAGCTGATGAGCAACAGATGGTTTTGCACACCAGCCTGGCTCTTTCCCTGGTTGAGAGGAGGGAGGCGCACGCAAAGGGCTTGGTGGCGCCCCATATGCCTAGCGGCGAGCAATACCCTCCGACCCTGATTGAATTTGTCATGAATTGGAACAAGACGGAGTTCGTTCACAACGACGATCTTCCGGAGAAGTTCGGCCTCGCTGAATTTTCTGCTCAAATGAACACAGCCGCGAAGGCAATTAACCTCGCAGGTCGGATGATGGAGGTACGTTACTTCCCCTTTTCCTTAGCATGTTGTAGATATTGATGGTATAACCATTAGTCCCCGAGCCTCCAGGGGAGTAACTTGTTACTCGGCCAGATGCTCCTTAGAAAACTAACGTGGCTCCTTGATAACTTCGAATATGCACACACCTAGAGCCGGGTTAAGTTCCACTTGGCCCGGATTTTGTACACTTCGAACATGCACACACCTAGAACCGGGTTAAGTTCCACTTGGCCTGGATTTTGTACACTTCGAATATGCACATACCTAGAGCCGGGTTAAGTTCCACTTGGATCGGATTTTGTACACTTCAAACATGCACACACCTAGAGCCGGGTTAAGTTCCACTTGGCTTGGATTTTGTACACTTCGAATATGCACATACCTAGAGCCGGGTTAAGTTCCACTTGGCCCGGATTTTGTACACTTCGAACATGCACACACCTAGAGACGGGTTAAGTTCCACTTGGCCCATATTTTGTTCACTTCGAATATGCACAAGGCTAAGTTGTATTTTTGTACTCTTTTCAGGTGACCACCAACCGCCGGAACGCTGAGTTTCAGCGTCTCCTAGACACTCACAAGATGCTGCGTGCTAAGCATAGCACACTTCTCACTGATCATGATAAGAGGGGTAAGTTTATTCCCTAGCATTTTTCCATTTTCCTTCATCTTCTTCTGCCGAACTAATCCATCATTCGGTTATGGCAGCTGGGGTGGAGGCTGAGAACACGCTTATGAGGAGGAATCTGGATCAGATCAAGGGTAAGTTATATCTGCTCAACCTTGCTATGCTTTTCATCTCCTTTCCTCCTTGGCTCGGCAAACATTCATACCTCAGCTTTGCCGGGTTGACAAACTATTTCTGTATCGCTGGAAGATAGTGTGCCCGTGCCTGATATGATGCTGCATTTTCTCGAACAAGCAGGGCAGCATCAGGCCGGGCTCAAAAAGAAAGACGATGAGATTGCCCTCCTCCGGACCAAGGATGATGAGATCACCAAGCTTAAGGCCGAGATGAAGAAATTGAAGGCACATCATCAATCCGAGCTCCAAAAGGCTGGCCAAGACTTCACTGAGGAGCGCGAGAGCCTCAACCTCCAAATTGCCAAGGACCGAGAACTTCTCCAGGAGGCCGACGTCAAGATTGAGTCGGCGAACGCTGAACTTGTGCAGCTTTGCAAAAGACGAGATGATTGTACCAGGGAGTTGACTCGGATCCTCAGCCATATTTCACGTAAGTTCCTTTCCCTTATCTGGCATATTTCTCCGGGTTACTTCACATGTCTTTTCTTTACCTTCTTCTCTTATCTCATTTTCAGGCAAATTTCCAGAGGGCACTGCCATCGCGAGCGCCGCTGTTGCTGATTTCCGCCGAGAGAGGGGTACTCCCATTGGTCCTGACGCTGAAGAGATTTCCTATGACATGGAGGACATGTTGGTCAGCCTATCATCTCGCGTGGAAATCATCAAGAACTATGGCAAGGATATCCTTGACGTTCCAGTCCGAATCATCAACACGTTTTGGCCTGCAGATGACACTCCGGAGGGAACCGCACTTCTTGTTGGAAAGTTGATGGAATGTGAGACCCAACTCGACCTTTGGAGGGAATCCGCTGGACGCGCCGCAGCTGAGACCGTTCTCCACTTCGTACTTATGTGGTACGAGAAGATCGACCTCAACCTCTTAGCGCTCATGCGCACCAGATCCAAATGGACCAGTGACCCGGAGTGGGTAGCTCGGCACAAGGCTTGCGCCCATAGCCTTATCGAATATGCTCCCATTCATGAATGGACTGAGGGACCGATCTTCCTGGAAGCCGCCGGTGACGAAAATGTTGAAAACGTTGAAGATGGCTCGGATGAGGACGAAGAGGGCGATGCCTCGGACATTGAAGACAGCGAAGATGACGCTGAACTCCCTCCTCCTGCTGCTCCTTAAGTGAAAAAAAACTTTAAAGTTTATCAGATCCCCGGTATGCCGGGTGGAATTGTATCCAGTACACATGTGATATTTTGCTACTAAGTTTTTATGCCGGATTAACTTGGGCGTAGTCCCCGAGTTTCATTTTCTTGTTCGTCCAATCTTTTGGCTCGGCTCGTGTCTACCTTGATTCGGTTTTACGACTTACGAATCCGAGCTTCAAAAATTGTCTTAACAATACTTGGAAACTTTTAGGCTTAGCTCAAAATAAATCAGCATAATAAACTAAAGATACACAAGGTTAGTTTGAAAAAAAAACGTCGGCTCGATTAAGTTCTTTTCCTTAGTCGTTTTTCATGTGCTACGCAATTCCAAACTTGTTCTCTTGGCCATGAAGCCAATTCTTGTTGGACAGCAGCAAGTCGAAGAGTTGGGTTTTTGGTGCTCACACACTACTAATCTGAGTTAAGTAGAACAACTTACTCCAGTTGATGTACAAATAACAAAAGACAACAAATATTATTAAGGCAGTCCCCGAGTTACTGCTCGAGGTGCCAACATTTCATTGATAAGCTCATTGCTGGCATACATACCGACATATGAGAAGACTTGGATACATACACTTCTCTGCTAAGTGTAGAAAGGACGAAGTAGAGCTACATTCCACGGACGCTTAGATTCCTCGCCAGACCTGTCCGCCTTATTCTTTTCCTGTGGCTTTGCATCTTTAAGATAATAAGAATCATTGTGCAATGCTTTGCTCACAATGAATGGCCCTTCCCATGGAGGAGATAATTTATGCATGCCAGTAGTACGTTGTACCAACCGGAGCACCAGATCGCCTTCCTGGAAAACTCGAGGGCTTACTTTCCGGCTATGATAGCGTCAGAGATTTTGTTGATATATGGCGGATCTAGATAGTGCCAATTCTCTCGCTTCTTCCAGCAGATCAACATCATTTTGCCGGGCTTCTTGCACTTCGGCTTCTGTGTATTGGGTGAACCTAGGCGAATCATGCTCTATGTCGGCTGGTAATATAGCTTCTGCCCCATATACCAGAAAAAATGGCGTATAGCCTGTTGATCGATTCGGAGTTGTTCTTAAACTCCACAGAACCACTGGTAGTTCTTCTATCCAGCACCCCGCTGATCTGTGCAGCGGCTCAATGAGCCGGGGTTTTATCCCGGATAATACCAATCCATTGGATCTTTCCACTTGTCTGTTCGAAGCGGGGTGGGCTACTGAGGCAACGTCCACCCGGATCTTCTTATCCCGGCAGAAACGCGCAAATGCTCCTTCCGCAAAGTTTGTGCCATTATCAGTTATGATACTGTGAAGATAACAGTATCTCAAGATGATGTCTTTGAGAAACGTCACGGTCGTAGCTCCATCACATTTTCTTATTGGCTTCACTTTGATCCACTTTGTAAATTTGTCCGCCATGACCAAGATGTGAGTCATATATCCCTTTGCTGGTTTAAACGGGCCCACCATGTCCAAACACCACACGGAAAATGGCCAGGTGATTGGTATGGTCTTGAGCTCCGACATTGGCATATGTGTCTTGGTAGCATACCTCTGACAGCCATTGCACTTTCTCACCAGATCTTCTGCTTGTTCTAAGGCACTTGGCCAGTAGAATCCATGTCAGAAAGCTTTTTCCACCAAGGCTTGGGACGAGGCATGATGCCTGCACTCCCCTTGATGTATATCTCGGAGGATGTCAAGCCCTTCTTCCGGGTCAACGCATCGCTGAAGGACATTGGTCACACTCCTTTTGTATAGCTCGGAATTGATGATTGTGTATGCCTTTGCTCTCCTCTGAGTTTGCCTGGATAGCACCTCCTCAGTGGGCAACGTTCCATCTTTCAGGAATCGAAATATAGGCAGTGCCCAAGATGGTATGGCTCGCACAGGGAACACATCCTCATCAATTTCCATATGGTCCACCGGCATAACTTCAACCGGATCATGCTGAGCAGTCCCCGGGTTTGCCGAGGCAGTCCCCGGGTTTCGCGCACCCCCTCCCGTGTCAATGTCCATGGGCACGGCTTCGGATTATGTATCCTCCGGGACGTAAATTGAGTCGGTTTCTAGGGACGGCCTGATAGACGATTTTCTGAGGTGCTCCAATGCTACCCCCAGTGGAATTGCTGGTCGGGTTGATCCGAGCTTCGACAGTACGTCGGCAGCCTCATTTTCCACCCGGGGTATATGGTGAAATTAACATCCCTCAAAGTAACCAGATATCTTCTGCACATGAAATCTGTACAGCGCCATGTTTGGATCAAGGGCGTCCCGCAGTCCCGAGACTTGTTGTACTACCAAATTTGAGTCGCCAAAGCATAGGATCCGACGTATCCCAATTTCTTTTGCCACTTTGAGCCCATGAACAAGTGCTTCATACTAAACGACATTGTTTGATGCCGTGAAATGGATCTGTAGCACATATCTCAGTTGGTCCTTCTTTGGCGAGGTAAGTACAATTCCGGCGCCTAGTTCGATTGCCCATTTCGCAATCCTACCACTCGCATCCTTGTTACTCATTATCTCGGATATGGGAGCCTCACATATTACCCTGATGGGATGCTCCTCAAAGTAATGCTACAACTTCTTAACTGCCATATACACACCATATGCCACTTTCTGATAGTGTGGGTAGTTCTGCTTTGAGGTAGACAACACCTCGCTCAGATAATACACTAGCCTTTGCACTGACTTACCCTCTTCGTCGCGCTCTACCACAATTACTGCACTTACAACTCGGTTGGTTGCGGCTATATAGAGCAACATTGGCTCCTTTGATAGTGGAGAGGCTAACACTGCAGTGGCTAACATCTTCTTTAAGTGAGCAAAGGCTTCATTGGCCTACGACGTCCAAACGAACTTATCTGACTTTTTCATGAGTTGATAGAGAGGCAATGCCTTTTCTCCCAACCGACACACAAATCGACTTAACGATGACAGGCAACTAGTGAACTTCTGGACATCGTTAAGACACTTCGGCAGTTCCATTTGCTCAATGGCCCGGATTTTAGTTGGATTGACTTCGATACCTCGGCTGGAGACAAAAAAACCGAGTAACTTTCCAGCCGGGACACCGAAGGTACATTTCTCCGGGTTAAGCTTCATCTGGAACCTTCTTAAGTTCGCGAATGTCTGCCTGATATAGTCAAGGAGCGTCTTGCTTTCCTTGGTCTTGATAACCACATCATCCACATACACTTGTACATTTTGACCTATTTAGTCGTGCAAACATTTCTGCATACATCTTTGGTACATTGCTCCTGCATTACGTAAACCAAACGGCATGGTGCGATAGCAATAAGCCCCATACGGGGTGATAAATGCAGTCTTTATTTGATCATCCAGATTCAGAGGTATCTGGTGGAAACCAGAATATGCATCAATGAATGACAACAGTTCACATCTAGCAGTTGAGTCTATGACCTGATCTATCCTTGGCAGTGGAAATGGATCTTTTGGACACGCCTTGTTCAGGTTCGTGTAATCGATACACATACACCAAACCAGTTCCACATTTGGATCATCCTTCTTCTTCTCCACTAGCACCGGATTAGATAGCCAATCCGGGTAAAGAACTTCCATGATAAATCCTGCAGCCAACAACCGAGCTATCTCATCTCCGATGACTTTCCTCCTATCTTCGGTGAAGCGGCGGAGAGGTTGCTTCACCGGCTTTGCTCTGGGGCTCACATTCAAAGAGTGCTCGGCCAACTCCCTCGGAACACCTTGCAAGTCCTGTGTGGACCAAGCAAAAATGTCCCGATTCTCACGGAGGAAGTTGACGAGCTCGCTTTCCTATTTGTCATTTAACCCGGCACCAATTGTTACGGTGCACTCTGGGAACATATCATCAACAGGCACCTTCTTGGTATCTTTCGTGGCTTGGAATGAGACAATTCCATGCGGGTTACTCAGCGCTGGCATATACTACTGCGCGGACTGAGCCAATGCCGTCACCTCTTGGATTTTTCTTTTCTCTTGTGCAATCACGAGTGACTCGGCTAGGTTAGACCCGGCTAACGCACACTCAATGGAACATCGGAAATCTCCAGCAATGGTAATTACTCCGTTTGGCCCGGGCAGCTTCATCTTCAAGTAACTGATGTGACAACTTGCCATGAACTTGTTCAGTGCTGGTCTTCCGAGTAACGCGTGATATGCACTTTCTAAGTTCACCACTTCAAACTCCAAATTCTCAGTTCGGCAATTATCTCTCGTGCCGAACCATACGTCAACCCGGACCTTGCCTATGGGCTCACAAGAAATTCCGGGCACAATACCATGGAAAGTTGTCCTTGTAGCCTGGAGCATGTTCTCCGAGATACCCAACTTGCGCATTGTATCCACATACATGATGTTAATGCTACTGCCATTGTCAATCAGTATCTTTGAGAACCTCACATTGATGTTTGGCCCGATGAATGTCAGATCCAACACTAACACATACGAACCAGGACTTGGCATAAGCTTGGGATGATCTTTAATGCTCCAGGTGATTTCCTGGTCCGACCAAGGCATATACCTCGTCACTGTTGGCATTACCCCATTCACCTCCATATGTCGGCGCTACAAGCTCTTTCTATCTGTTTCCTCAGTGGTAAACACACAGTAACTCTGATGGTGCTCTCTGTACTCATTCCTCCCCTCATTTCCGGGGTACCTCTGATCCGGCTGATGCTGGTTTTTTACTTGATGCACCGCATCCCTTCTCTCATGGTTATCATACCTCGGCGGAGGGGGAGGCAACATTAGATGTTGCGTGTTTGCTCTGGAGAGCAATTGCTGCCAGGGTAACTCCTGCCGAGGTTGATCATTCCGGGGTGCCTGAGCATTCTCCGAACCACCTTGTTCTATTTTACGCATCCACTCACATTGCCTCGTCGTATGACCAGCTGGGTTACTTGGATTTGTCGTGTGAAATTTACACGGCTGATCCAACATCGACTCATAAGTGTACCTCGGACGGTCCTTCTTTTCTTGCCACTGTTTCTTCTGCTCTGGCGTCCAAGTTTTCTTGCCATCATTTCTTGGTGTCCATTGTCCCCCTCCAGTTTTCTGACGTTGCTTGCCTCCTGCTCCGGGCTGATCTTGATTCACAGCTGCAACTTGTTGCGAACTATACCAGTGATCCGGTCTGTCATCTCTTCTTTTACCTCTGTAATCATTCCTCTGGGATGATCCGGCTCCATCTCTCTGGTAGTACTCCTCATTTGAATCGTTTGACATGAGCCTGGGTTGAGTCGGATCACCCAAAGCATACGAATCAGCAATCCGGATCATCTCTGCCAATGTGGTTGTCATTTTCCTTTCCAACTTCTGCCACAGCTCGCTTGCATATCTGCACCCTTGCGCAAACCATGCTATGGCCTGTGACTCTATCACACCCTCACACGAGTTTCTCATGGTACACCACCGGGTTAAAAACTCCCGGTCCGTCTCGTTCGGTCTCTGCTTACACATTGCTAGGGTTTGTGTCCTATTTGGCCTCTGATACGTACTTGAGAAATTGCTGATAAACATTTCCTCAGAATCGATCCAGCAGTTAATACTTTCGGGCGGCAAATTGTTTAGCCATACCCTTGCTGGCCCCTCCAACATTTGGGGTACGTATCTCACAGCCCATCTTAAGTTGCCTGTAGCAATTTTCACAGCTGTAGCATAGTTTATCAACCAATCCTCCGGCTTAGTACTGCCGTCATACGTCTTTGTGCCTCTGGGTAACTGGAAGTTAGGTACCGGAGTCTCCTTCATGATCCGGGGCCCAAAACACGCAGGACCCGGTGGACCTTGACATTCGATCTGTTCCGACCTATACAGTCGATCCAATTTTAACCTGGCATCAAATCCCTGCTTCCCAATCTTGACCCTATCACATGATAGTTCGGCCTTGGGTATCTTGCATTCACCATTTCTGAATCTCCATCGTTATACCGGTCTTGCTCTCGTGGAGCACCTCTCTGTTGCATACCTCGGCCGGCACTTTGCTCTTGCCTTGGTATATTCCGCTGCTGCGGTTGTCCTGCTCCTGCCGAGTTTCGCTGTCCGGCATTGCCGCTTACATCATTTCCTTGACCGGCATTGCCTTGGTCATGGTTACCTCGGCTCACACTTCATCGATCGTCATTTCTCTGTACTTCTTTTCCTTTCCCTGCGCCTGTCGGGTCATACAGGACGATCTGTTTGTTCCTTCTGGCCGAGGTTACTACCTCTTCTCTCCTAGGACCACCATGAGGAGACGATGCGGCTCCAGCAGATTTCTCCGGGTTACCCACCGCCGAATGAACGATCTTGGAGGCCCCAGCTCTCTCCGGGTTAGCCCTGAGCAATTCCTCATTTTGCCTATTCGCGATCCGAACCAACTCATTGACCCTATCTTGTTGTCTCTGACGGGCTTCACCTGTTAGACCCTCTAACTCGGACGCAGATGCATCCGCTGCTCTGAGGTTCTTAGCCGGGGTACTATACCTCGGCAGTCCCACGGACAAACAGTTCTCTAAATCCTCAATCCTAGTGTCTCCCTCTTTGTTCATTTTGCTTATGAGGTTTCTCCCCTTCACTTTTACAACATCAACTTTATTTGCCTTTGCGTACTCACGTAGCGTCATGTTCAACGACTGCTGAGCCGCGGCTATCTTTTTCGCACCCTCTAGTATTTTTTGCCTAGTTTCCTCTAGCTCGGCCTGCGCCTGATCCGGATCTACTGCTGCTACTACAGGGTTTGCCAAGCTATCCATCGCTTCCCGCAGCACATTCTCAGGCCTCTCTAGTGGAGGACATCTACCTTTCCTCGGTGCCTTAGGCGTTACCTACGGATCTGGTGCCGGATCCTTGCTTGCGCCTGCACCAGGCGCAGTCATCATCACCTCAGCACGGTCCGGGGAGCGAGTGATACGCGCCCCGTGAACCACACTAAGGGGTGGCTCCCCTGCCTCGACGACGTGCCGCGGATGAACGCACGACACATCGAAAGCAACGTAGGCCTTGTGCGCACCGAGTTTGACGAAGAGGCCGTTGCGCGGAAGCGCGCGCGTGCCGAAGCAGCCAGCGTTGTTGCTGACAAAGTCCAGCGCTCCAAAGCGCTAAATGAGCCCGGAGACGATGCATTCGTCGGTGCCGATAAGGTTTCCCATCCGGATCTTGACCCCTGCTCGCGCCGCTAGCCCCACGGTGGGCGCCAACTGTCGTGGTGGTGTCATGGTAGATGCCATGGATAGGCTAATGGTGGGGACTAAATGCACTAGGGGAATCCAGGGAGGGATAGTGAGGTGATTCCACACACAGAAGGTTTATATTTTATTCACTTCCAAGGTTTACAAGTGCTCCTAGAGCTGTATTGGAGAGAGGAGGAAGAAGGAACTCTCTTACTCTCACCGCTAGATAGCGCTGAGGAACCAAGTAAAAACTAGCCAATAGATATCAACCTAGTAAGACTCGACCAGTTCCAGACCAACCCCTTCTACAGAGGCCCTAGCCCTCCTTATATAGGGGTGGCTAGGTCTCTACTTAGGGCATACGTGGAGGCATATTCCAGGGAATATGCCTCCTCCTAAAATAGTAAGCCGACCGGGTCGCTTTTCCCCGCGTCACCCATGCAGAGGCTACGTGAGCCTCTGCGGCGCCTGCGTCAGCCGACATTGGCGTCGTCACCTCTGTCGGCCACGCCTCGGTGGTCCTTCCTCTGTCCGCTTCGCTCATGCCGTGCGTACTGGGGCAACTTATGACCAGCGAGATACCTTCCTTCTCCTAGAAGCTTGACATGACCCGGATCGTAGTTGACCCGGCCACACCTGTTCCTGGATACAAGCTTGATTCATCTATCCGACTTACGGCTTAAGTCGGCTGAGACCCAGTTAGGTGGACATCCCCTGGTCCAGGTTACCCCGAGATTCGGCCTACCTTGAGGCGAATTCGCTTTGGCCTTGCCGTACCTCGGCTAACTCGGCCTTTATACCCCGGCGTGACCCTATCCGGGGGTATCCCCCAACACTATGTACTCACACTGTAACATAGTTAAACTTGATGAAGAAACTTCCATATTGGTTGAAGGTAAAATAAAGGTAAAAGATGTGGGTAAGCCTATTCTTCCCTGCATATTTAAAGAAACCTCTCATTACGGTTTATGTGATCTTAGCACCAATGTTAATGTTATAACTTATGATTTCTACCTAGAAATAGAAGAAGAAATAGAACCGGCTACAATTGAAAATACTGATATAACCATTATATTAGCCAATAAAAACCTTAGAATTCTAATGGGACTAGTTGACAATGCAACTGTCACAATTGGCAAAAAAAACTTCCCTATCGATTTTGTAGTTGTTGATATGCCAGCTGACACTCTTTGCCCTATTATATTTGGAAGAAACTTTTTGGGTGATATAGGTGCCTATGTTAATTTCAAGAAGGAGATTGTGTCTCTTAGGCTTGGGGGAATGGAAAATAAATTCCATTTTTCCAAATTTAAAGATAGGCCTCCACAAATACAAGAAGAATAGGAAGAGAGAACTATTGAGGAAATGGCGGCTCTTTTCTTTGGGCAATCAAGAAGAAGAAATAAATGAAGATCCAAATTATGAAGAAATAGTTATGGAGGACAAGTCCCTAGAAGAACTAGAAGATGAATTCGATTCACTTCCCATTTTGGGACCTCCAACTGACGAGGCTTTTGAAGAGCCAGAAAAGAGAGGGGACGAGGAACTACCACCCCCAGAGTTGAAGACTCTACTAGATAATCTCAAATACAGGTTTCTAGATGATACAAATAAATTTCCTATTATTACTAGTGCTAAACTTTCAGGAGAAAAGAAGAAGAGGAACTCATGAGGATACTTAAGGAGCATCGCCAAGCCTTTGGGTACTCAATGGATGACTTGAAGGGCATTAGTCCCATGATAGCCGTCCATCGAATATTCATGGAAGAAGGTGTTAAACCAGTTGTAGAATTTAATATAAGAATAAAGCCTAAAATGAAAGAAGTGGTAAGATAAGAAATTGTACGCCTACTGGACGTATGTATAATTTATCCTGTTAAAGAGAGTGATTGGGTAAGTCCTGTTCATTATGTCCCTAAGAAGGGCGGTTTTACTATTGTTCCTAATGAAAACAATGAATGCATACCTACTAGAACTATTGTTGGGCATAGGATGTGCATAGACTTCAGGAAATTAAATAAAGAAACAAGGAAAGATCACTATCCATTACCGTTCATACATCAAACTTTAGAAAGGTTAGCAAAACATACTCATTTTTGTTACTTAGACGGATACTCTGGTTTATCTCAAATAGATGTTCATCCAGATGACCAACCTAAAACAACTTTCATAAGTCCTTACGGTTTACATGCTTACTGATGTATGCCTTTTGGTCTATGTAATGCTCCAGCTACTTTTCAACAATGTATGACTGCTATTTTTGCGGATTTTGTAGAATTTATAATGGAAGTATTTATGGATGAATTTTCTGTCTATGGAACTTTATTTACTAGTTTCTTGGATAATCTCAAAAGAGTTTGCAGCGTTGTGAAGAAACTAATCTTGTTCTAAACTAGGAGAAGTGCCACTTTATGGTCAAAGAAGGTATAGTCCTTGGACACAAGGTATCAGGTAAGGGAATTGAAGTTGATAGAGCTAAGGTTGAAGCAATAGAGAGAATGCCGCAACCTAGGGATATTAAAGGTATAAGAAGTTTTCTTGGTCATGTGGGTTTTAATAGAAGGTTCGTTAGAAATTTCTCTGGGATATCTAAACCTTTGACTAACCTCTTGGAAAAGGGAATGAGATTTAATTTTGATGATAAGTCTCTTGAAGCCTTTGATAAACTTAAAAATGCTTTAACTCATGCTCCCACCATTAAACCATCTATCTAGGATACAACCTTTGACTTAATATGTGAAGCTAGCGATGATGTCGTAGGAGTAACTCTTGGACAACATATTGGTCGTAGATTTAATATTATACATCATGCTAGTAGAACTCTCAATAGTGCTCAAAGAATTACCCTAAGGAAGAAAAAGAACGTTTTGCTGTATTTTTATCGTGCAATAAATTTCGTTCTTATATAGTCGATGCGAAGGTAAGAGTTCACACGGATCGTGATGGATTAAAAGAACTCCTTGAAAGCAAATACCATAAGTCAAAGCTGATCCGTTGGATTCTTTCACTTCAAGAATTTGAGTTGCAGATTATGCAGAGGCAAGAAATAAAAATGTTAGATGCAGTGTCTATGTTTCCCTAGGAAGACACCAATCTTATTGAGAGGAACTTTAGTCCTGGTGATTTTGGTTTATGGGAATTATTTAATGAACTAAAGTCAATTCCTCCAAAAGAGTAGGAGTCCTTGTTGTGGGAGGAACTTTTCATCCCCGAATAAGCAAATGGTAAGAGGTAAGTGTTCTTACCAAAATAAGTGATTTGTTTTCACAATTTTTAGTTTTCAAAATTCTGCCTTCGAATTCCTTGTGTTTTTCTGAAGTTTTAGAGGGGTTTTACCAACTATATGAGTGGAGCTATACGACTTGAGAGGGAGATACCACCGTATAGTTGGTCGTTAAACTCTCTGTATCATCTTTCTGAAAAAAATCGATATCTGAGCCTATACGGTCGCAACTATACGACCGGAGCAAAAATTTCGGCCGTATAGTTGGTCGTTAAACTCTCAGATAGTTTTGCTTTTGATGTCTATATCTATATGGTCACAACTATACGACCCGAGCAAAAATTTCGGCTGTATAGTTGGTCGTTAAACTCTCAGACACTTTTGATTTTCGGTGTTTGTATCTATATGGTCGCAACTATACGACCAAAACCAAAAAATTTGGCCGTATAGTTGGTCGTTAAACTCTCAGACTCTTTTTTCGTTCGATCTTTCGTATATTATTCATCTAAAAAAACATTATTGTCGGTTCCGAGTCTAAAATCGACCTGGACTCGAGATATTTGGAAATATCTTCCTGGAACCAACTATACGGCCGGACCTATACGGGTTGCGCCCGTATAGTTGATCGTTATGCGGTAGGACACTTCCAAATCCGAGATTTCTTTCCCTGTTTCATTTGGATTCTTTTCTTGCACGACAATTTGGTGTTTCTCGCAAGTTTTACCGACCTCTGGCCCCCCTTATATACTTTCATTGTCTCTCTCTCAAATCGCAATCTACAGGAACCAATCTAGCAATGCGGTATCCCGTTCCAGGATGTGGAAAACCCATGGAGCTCATTGCTCCTTCCAAGGACCGATCTAGCAGCCCATCCATGGAGGACGATGATGAGGAGGTGGAGAGGTTTAGCCCGAGGTACAAGGAGTACGTCGAGCCAAGCTACTTCAACAACAATTCTGAAGATGACGTGGTTGACGTCTACATCCATCGAGATGTCTATGATCCACCTGAGATCAATTGGGCGGTGATGAAGAAATCTCAACAAGAGAGAGAAGATCGCAAGACACATGGAAAAGGGCGTGTGGAGACGGTCAAGTTCATCACCACAGATCCAAGGCCGCACAAGCGTAAGGAATTATCTAATATAGGTGCAGGTGCTAGCAAAAAAGGGGAGGTTCCACTCTCAAAGCCAACCATTGGTGCTCGTATGAAGGTTAAGCCTCAAGAAGAGTGGAGGTATGGCTTCCACTTCCCTGACCCATCAAATACAGATGAGGAAGAAGAAGTTATCCCAAGGACCAAGGACCACATGCAGGCACTAGAGATATATCAGAAGCAGGAGCTACTCCATCGCATCGAAGTCCATCACCGTCTCAATGAGATGGAGAAGAAGGAAGATCTCCTTCCATTGGTGACTAAGCTCGCAGATAGAGTGGACACTCTGCAATCTGATCTGGACAGGTGCTACAGCCACATAACTGCTCTGGAGGAGACCAACAAGAAGCTATGCACCGTAGTATTACACGCCATGGCGCCACAGTAATCTACAACAATCACAGTATCAAATAATCGCAAGGGATTATTTGATCCCGCCTGGCTTGATTCCAAGCTTGGGGAGATATTTAAAACCTTATAATCTATCCTATAGATTATTATTATTATTTTTGCATTAGTTCAAACTACAAATAAAGTTTGCATCATTAGAATTCCCTTCAGGAATAGTCGTTCCCGTTAATGAAATTCCGAGTTTATTATTATATATGGAGTAATATTGATTTTTTGTTTGCTTTAATGATATATGAATGGATTGAGTATGATTTCACTTGCACTTGATGATAGCAATAGGAGTCTTCCACACCATTGATATTAATGGAACACATAAAGATAATTTGGTCAATATGGTATAAGTCTACGGTTTTATTCACAAAGAGAAATTATCTATACAATTAAGTTGAAAAAGAAACCTTGAACAAAGGAAAATGAAAGTGCTATCAAAATTGAGTGAGAACAAGTCAAGGTAGAATCTCCAAGTCATAAGAGTGCTTCATATACAGTTGGAATTTGGTAATTGAGATCGTTGAACTTTGAATTCCTACATAAGGTGGAATATATGACTAGCTCCTTTGCACAACACTTAAAACAAAAGTGTGAGCATATATGCAAAAGAAAAGAAAGAAGAAATAAGAAAAAGAGTGAATGTGCAAAGAGTAAATAGGCATATACCACTGTATTGTAGTATGACAAAGAGACACTTTTGAGATTTTGAATCCCAAGTGAATACGTTGATCCTAAAACACTTGGGACTACCTCGTTAACTCATTCGGTTGAACCAGATACTTTTACATTATGCTGAGATCTATCTTTTATGAACTGTTGATAACTAAGGTGTAGAAACCTGCTAATACTATTCAGATGGTTCAAGTAAATTCATATTCACGAACTTATTCCTATGTATCGTATATGATAAACACATGCTGCAATTGCATGATTTATTTTAATTCACTCAGCTTCATGAATGTGAGGATCACATCCATTAAGATAAAACTTGCTTGGGACGAGCAAGAGGCTAAGCTTGGGGAAGTTGAATAGTGCATATTTGCATCATGTTTTTCATTATTATTTTGCATTGTAGATGTAGGATCTTGGTATTTTACGGCACTCGCGTGCACATTTTATGTCTTTTTTCACCAGGATCAAGACAGATGATGGATCCAATGGATACAATTCTTGGAGCACTCGTACTATGGAGAAAAGGAGTCAAAAACAACGTAAATCACTTATTTGGGAAATACTAATAATACCAGAAGAAAACCAGAAGCAAACAAGGGAGGCAGAGAGTCCAACGACCAACTATACAACGGGAGCAATTTTCCGGCAGTATAGCTCCAGCCGTATAGTTAGCGATGCCTTATCAAATAGTTTCACCCCGTGCAATTGGTTCAAGGAGACGACATATAGAACACCTAGAAATCGTAGAAACCTAACCTTCGGAAGGCATCTAGAGGGGGAACTCATCCACCAGGGATCCATCTTCGCCCTACGTAGATCCGGGAGGGTAAGGCATCGATCTTCATCATCCACCACAGCATCACCACCATCTCCATCCATCCCATCTACATATTGTCTAGATCTTTTTGTAATTCCTATACTCGTTGTGGATTTATACAAGTACTATGGATCTATGATTATTTCCATTACCATTTCCATGATGTTGATTGCCTCCATATCTGAGTAGATCATTAGTTCTTGGGGAGATGGAGAAACCCTAGTATAAGACTGAAATAAGATAAAGTCTATTATGATATTCATAGATGGGACCATGTGTTAGATTTTCTACATCTTGATGTTGAGAGAAGTCAACCTCTAAATATTTGCCTCTTGTGGGGACTTGATGCAGGGAAATACTTGTTTGTAAACGGAGGCATGCTAGCACTTACAGTGACTATAAAGCTGCTGGCACCCCTTACGTATCAACTTGGGAAACCGAGGAAACTCATGGAACACTATCCATGCCATGGGATACGTCCAACGGGATTACGTCCCTTAATAGAGCAGTAATTCGATTGATGTTGATTGCTGACTATTGTGGTTCTGAGGATGATGTGAGCAGCGGTTGCTGCCTACTCGTCCAAATACGGAGTTCCTCCCACACATACATAGTTGAGAATATTCACGATGATAATCTTTATCTTAAATCTTTATAATACTAGTGGTGTATCCGCTACTCCCTGAGAACGCCTTTTCCCTACTGCAGTTCCAATCTCTCTTACATATGCGATACTTACTTTCTGTATTAAGTTATTTTGCTTTACTTTATTATTGCTCGTATACCCAAAACACCTTTTTACACAATACTCGTATTTTATCTTGTTACTTAGAACTTTATCTAGCATTTCTATCGCAATATTTATTTCAAGAATTATTATACTTCAGACTCCTGCTCCCTGTGGGATCGATATCTTTATTTCGAAACTAGCTATAAACGATCTGTGCACTTGCAGTCATCAGTGTTCAAAAAGGTTCTTCAAAAATTAATTGTACAATAAACATCAGTAGGCATATCGATAAGTACAAAATCAATGTGATACTTATATGGTCCAATACAGATTGGAACATCTCTAATTATTCGCATATGGACTCTGAGTGTCTTATCTGCATGCATTATGGTTATGACAGTATCCTCTAATTCAGCTAGGGTTAGTTCATTTTGGATTTTCAAATAAAAATCAAAGGGGATTACTTTAACAGTTGTTCCAATGTCGTAGAGGCCATAATAAGAAGTTCCACCAAAAGTACAAGGAAGAATAGGTTTACCAACTTCTTTAGCCTTTACCTTTCCTTCAGTGAACTGTGAAGCTTCGGTGTCTAGCTCCATCATGTTGCAATGTGCAAACATGGTTAGAATATCCTCCTTCCTTGGTTCCCCGGTCTCCTGTGTACTTGCTTCATTAATTTTTCTTGCTTTTACCTCTTCTTCTAGCTTCTCATGGAACATCCTTTATTCTTCGCGTTGATATTCGAGTTGCTCAGCGATCATATGTTTTCTCGCAGTCCTTGGAAAAGGAAGGGGTTTAACATATGGGAGTATCTCCCTTAATGGCTCAACATGAGCTGCAATTATTGATCATCTTCTTCAGCTGGCTCGGGTGGAAGAGTATATTGAAGCCAATCTTTTTTAGGAGCTTCAATGTGTTCTATAAAAGACTGAAGGATTTGCAAAATAATATCATCATCAAGTTGAATTTCATCAACAATTTGTTTTACTTTACCGGATTCCTTATAAGCATTGAGACAATCATATTCAATTCATATACCTCCTTTGCCGCCAAAATCAAATCCCCATGTTTCTCTATTACGGCAAATATGTCCTATAAGTTCCCAAGCTTTAGTTATACTTAGCTCCAAAAAAGAGCCTCCGGAATTTGTGTCACGCTCATATTTAATTTCTTGATTAAGTCCCCCATAGAAAACATGTAAAACATACCATTCAGGTAAATCATGATGGGGACATTTATTAAGTAGGGACTTATACCTTTTGAAGGCCCTTACCAAGCCTTCACGTGGGTGGTTCTTGAAATTCATGATCGCCCTTCTTACTTCAGCTACCTTTACCTTAGGAAAGAATCGAAATATAAATTCTCCTTTGAGTTTTTCCCAAGTATCTATTTTCTCAGCAGGGAAGATTCTATACCAAGCTAAAGCAGTGTTGGTTTGAGATTAGCTAAACAATCTAAGTTTCAATTCATCATCAGAATAGCCTCTCAATTTAAGTGTCCAACATAACTCGGTAAAATTCATTAAATGAGTGTAAGTATCCTCATCGGGATCATCTCCTGTAAAGTTTTCTCTTTAATAATAGCAATAAAGCGAGGGTTAACCTCGTATTCTAGTTCGCTCCCACTCGAGAATTCTTTAACGAGTCATCTATTGAACTTCCCGAGGTGTTTAGCTGCATCGAGCTAATTCATCAGTCCGAGTGTAGTCATGGTGCTTACCTGAAACTAGTAAACAACTTTAGTAAAAAAATAGTAGAATAAGAAACTAAGAACAAAGGCCAAAAGCGGTTAGCTCCCCGGTAATGGCGCCAGAAAATAGCTTGATGACTGCAAGTGCACAGATTGATTGTAGCTAGTTTCGAAATAAGAGTATCGACCCACAGAGAGCTATTTGGTTAAGGTCTTTATGCCCCTCGTCACTGTCTACCAAAGGATACTTGTAAGCCGCCTTTGATTCCAAGTAAAGCGTGTTTGAAAGGTTTTTGGTTGAATGTAGAAAAATAATTAAAACAAGTAAAAGAAAGCAAGTAACAAGAGTGTTTGGAAATGTGGTTGAACTCAATAGGGCTAAAGCATTCTCAGGGATGTAGGATACACCTCTAATATTATATTATTATTCATAATTAGGATAACCTACTTCTTGTGTCATGATATGTGTGGAGGGAGCTCCATAATAAGATGTTCACTACAAGGCTCGTAGCCAGTCACTTTGTTGAGCCAAGAATGAGGTCACCTCTAAATAACCACCTCGATATCTGAGAGCAATCACCCATACAGACCACCGCAATTAAGGGTCTCCCCATGGATATCGTAATTATCTTAGGGAATCTCTCTTTATCCTCCTTTTACCATGGAGGTTGCTAATCGTTGCCAATTAGTAACGATATCTTTTCAAGGCACGCTTCCAAACACGTCCAAAGGATTCCACCCTCTTCTTTAGTCCCGAAGGCAAATGATATGTGGCCAACTACATATAGCATCTAAACAGAGAGATCAAACACACATCATAAATCTATCATAGACCAGTAAGTAATATGGACACAAGAATAGATCATATTTATCTAAATTTCATAATAGTGCTAGGGATTCTCCATCTCCCCAATAACGAGGGAAAACTAATCACACATGGAAGCAATCAATGACATCATCATAGTCATATGGATGGATAAAAGTACGGGAATAAATCTAGTGCAAACCACAATTGAATCTAGAATTACAGTCAGATCTAATGAATGAAAGATGGGGGTAATAGTGGTGACGGTGATGCAGCAGTTGATGATGAAGGGGATGATGCAATGTCCTCCAATGATCTGTGAAGCAACAGGGATTTTCCCTTCTCCAAGTTCCTCCTTCAGATCCCTTTTTGGTATGGTTTTTCGTGGCTCAAGGTTGTTGTGAATGTCAGATCTGTGATCCATCTTTGCCAGGATAAACTATTTGCCTAGGCGGACGCGATGTCGCGTGGTACGGGCAGACGGTACCACTGGTCGTTAATGCTGCAGTAGCTTTCCTCGTGTTCTCCATTCTCCTAGGTGCAAAGGTAAATCAATTAAATTACTTTTATCACTTAAAAATACCATATTACAACATAATATGATAGTTCCAATTGATATGTTCATAAGAGACTCAGTAATTCGCAATCATGTTGAAACAAGGGCAAAATGTGCGCGCAAACGCAGTAAAATAGAAAAATACCTATTCTACTTATGCAAAAACGAAAGATAAATATGTGTCAATTTTGGACTCATGGGCCAAATCTTCATAGGTTAAATCCAATGGATGCATGGGGCAAATCTTCAAGGACGAGTAGATATCCTGGAAGATGTACATCTGTTGGGTGCAGCAAAAATTAGGGTCACCCATATCCTCATATCGAGGTGCATTCAAGAACCAATCTTGCTGCCGGAGAATGGAATACTCAGTAAGATTCATGGCCTTATAATTAACCCTTAGTTGCTTGCCCTTTTTCTTTGACGTAGCTCGAGTCCTCTTCTCCTTCTTCTCATGGTCAACCATCCGTTTAGACTCTTTTGTCTACCTCCTTAACTCAACTTTGTCCACAAGTTTGCCTTCTTTATTGTGTTGCCAATAGCAAGCAAGGGCTCTCCGTTGATAGGTCTGAGGAGAACTGCAAGAACCACCTGTGAAATGAGTAGGGGGATAGCAAAAAGATAAGCACATATAAGTCCAAACATATATGTCAATGATAGTAGAGAAGTAACCACACAAAAAATCTAGCCGAAGACCATCTGGATCAAACAGTTACAGGAAGTGAGCCTTCCAGGCTGGATCATCTGGCTATGCCAGGGGTGGATAATTCAGCCGCCGATGAATTTCAACAATGGATTCAGATGTTGGCCTACAAACTAGATCGGTTCATTTGGTTGCAAAACTACGGAGATTGGCATGCAATGGAATTAAGGGGCAACATCTACTCCAAGTTTCAACAACAAAAACTAACTACCATAAGGAAATCAAAATTTTGGAAGTTACCCTCACTCATTGGAGGTTCAACTTGGAGGAGGAGATACCTGGGGAGGAGGAGGAGTAGATCTAGCAAGGGGCTGATGATTCCGACGGCTGGAGAAGCTCCGTGGAGGCGGAGTGTGGTCGATGGAGGCTGGGGTTTGGGAGGGGTAGGGGTGGAGAGAACTGCTCTGTTTGAGCCTCTCCCATCGACTCCTAGCCTTATATGTGAGAAACAACCTAGGCCAGATAATCCGCCCCCCACTAGGGGTGGATAATCCGACCCTTGCTGAATTTTTCTGATTACATAGAACTCTGGCCAACACACTCCTAAAACCTCAAGAATCAACAAAGGAACTTGTGTTCATGAAGAGTATATGGCTCAAGATTTAGACAACCAAACTGAGATGGTACTCCACACCCAAGATTGCAAAAGACGAATAAATAAAGGTTAATAATGAGTGTGTTTTCCATAAGAACAAAAGGTAGATAAGAAAAACCAATAAGATCCACAAAGAATCAACTCTTCTTAAAGAAGAGGGTGTTGGACGAAGCCACCATGTAGGAGTGTATGGTATGACACCGCGGAGATATATCTTGGGTCCATGACCAATACTCATCAATTAAACTCACATATCACAAAATGATATTAAGAGAAATGATTTTTCTTACTTTTAGCATTATGGGGGAGGGTTAGCCCAATCATTTAGGACCACACTCCCCCTATATCCATGCCAACATCTAAATCAAATAAAGGTTAATATATAGGTGTGTATGCAAGAGGATCAAGTCAAGATCCTTGAATCTATGATATTTATCTCATTCCTCAAATAAAAAAATCTTGCTTCATCAAGTGGATTCATGAATATATCCTCAAGTTGATCCTTCATTCTCACATAAGACAACTCAATATCTCCACGAGCAACATGATCTCTTATAAAATGATTGTGAATCTCAATGTTCTTCATTCTTGTATGTTGTACCGGATTGTAAACAATTTTGATGGCACTTTCATTGTCACATAAAAGAGGCACTTTGTCACAATGGACACAAAATTCCTTTAAAGTTTGCCTCATCCATAACAACTGAGTGGACGCACTTGCAGCAACCACATATTCAACTTCGACAGTTGATACCTTTGATCCGGATTCATGGATGTAGTATAATAGATTTTTCCCTAGTAAACCTAGGTTTAATCAAACATTGGAAAACAATGCTAAAAGGAAATAAAAAAGACACGTCTACAAGACTTTGTTTCTTCTTTTTACCTTCGTTCACCAAACCAACCTAGTTTACTTTTATAATGGGTTGATTCAATGGATGGAGATAGGCCAGGGTTAAAGATCCACCTGCAAATGCACATCATATGGGATAAAAGATAATAATAAGCATAGTCATGTGTAAAGTTTTAATAGGGATAATCTCTTATGGGCAACACAACCTAATATACTAGAGCCCTGTGATATAATGGGCATAGAAATAGTCTTTTAATCCAGTCGAGTGCACCACGAAGCAATAGGCTACAAATGATTATTAAGTGTAAAACACAAATCAAAGCATTAAGTGGTGATGTTGTTGTGATCCCGAATGGGTCGCTGAGCAAAGACCGTACTACCCTTTCTGACACTTGGGTTCCTATGAGATCGCCGCCAGCCAAGTATCTCACCTCAAGCCTTTATCAATCTAAGGGGTCTTGGTACCTACTGAAAGAACATTTCATGGTTCCCTGTGTTTTGTGTGTTAGATAACAATACCGTGGAGTTTTCTCATGTGTGCTAAGTGTGCAAGGAATGTTATTGTGTTTGGGGTGGCGGATTATCCACCCCCCTCAAGGGCCGGATAATCCAGCCTGACTCACTTGGCAAAGGCAAGCAGGGCGCGTCGCTCTGTCTGGGGGTAGATTTTCCCTCGGAAAATCCGAACAGGGGCTGATTTTCTTCCCCTGACCAGATAATCTGGCCCTCACCTTGGGCCGGATAATCCAGCCCCCAGGAGGCGAGCAAATGATGGCTCGGCGTGTCGCTCTGTCTAGAGGCAGATTTTTGCCTGATAATCCGAGTCTGGGGCGGAGTTTTCCCCAGGCCAGATAATCCGGCTCTCACTTGGGCTAGATAATCCGGCCCCAAATGGCTCCAACGGCTCTGTTTGGACCGGGGGTATAAAAGCCCCTTCATCCCCTCCGTTCAGAACTCTTGATTCATTCGAAAAAGGCCAGAACTGTTGCAAGTGCTCTCTCTCTAGATCTCCCACTTCAACCACCGAAGGCTTCGATCTTTGGGGGAATTGAAGGAGGAGACAACCTACATCATCATCACGAATCAAGCGCATCAATTCCTCTCCATTCACTTGGAGAAATCGCCGATCTAGTATTCTCGTTAATATCTAGATCTTGTGTTTTGTTATTGATAACTTGTTCTTGTGGTAGCTTGTTGTCATCACGGGAGCCTCCAATTTGGTTGTGGAGTTGTGCCCCGCTAGTTGTGTAAAGGCTTCGGTTCCCGCCTCAAATGGTTCCTATAGTGGAGAGGTGGATCTGGCCTTTGGTGGCGGGATCCATCGGAGAACAGGGTGAGGCCTATTGTGGCGTGGTGGTCTTAGTACCACCCAACCCTCCAACGCAGATGTACTTCCCTTAACAAGGAAGGAACTGCGGTAAAACAAATCCTGCGTCTCCGCGTGCTCCACTATGGTTTACTCGTTCCTCTATCTCACTCGCCTTTACTCGCTAGTAGTTAGGTTTGCATATAGGAAAATTCTCCATAGTAGTATATCTAGAGAATTTAACTTTCTTGTCAAGCCTAAAATTGAAAAGGCATTAAAATTTGAAGTAGCACCTATTCTCCCCCCTCTAGGTGCCCATACGATCCATTTCAATTGGTATCAGAGCCTCGGCTCTTTATTCGGGCTTAACCGCCTAAGAGAAGAATGGGTACTAAGGAAAATGGGAATGAGGTTGTGGATAAGGTCACAATGGATGACCTCAAGACATTGGAAACAGCCTTGTTGAAATCCTTTGAGACCAAGATGGAGGAGATGCAGCAAATGACTTCTCTCCTCACATCATCTATAGCCCCATCTCCATCTTCCTCTGAGGCTACCACTCCTTCATCCAAGGATAAGGCTCACGCCAGATCTAAGGAAGATGAAGTGGTAGGTGAAAAACATAATGGTTCAGCCTCCAAGAAGGGAAGTGGTAAGGAGGACTATAGTGAGGTTCCTCACCTATATTCTCCTGACCCACCTATCCCTCATCCTCATATAAACAATAGGGGTGATCCACCCAAACTTACTGCATCTACTTTTAACCAATGGCAATTCTTAATGAAATATCATGTATGCAGCTCGTCAATTGAACTTTGGAGGATTATCGAAGAGGGTCTTCATATTGGAGATCACACCAACTTGACAAGAAGAGAAGTTGTGGATAGTCAATTGAATGCAATGGCTCTCCACATGATACAGCTCAGAGTGGGTCCCAAGGACATGCCCAAATTGAGCATTTCAACACCGCCAAATAAGCTTGGGATGCTCTCACCGACCTATTCATTGGAAATGAAAGCATGAGAAGGAAATAGGTACGATGCTCTTAGTAATGAAGCTGAAGGTTTCTACATGTTGGATGGTGAGGACCATGAAGACATGTATAGAAGGCTCAAGAGCATTGCAACAACATTTAGAAAGCATGGAGCCACTCACATTGATGATGCCTGGATCAAAAGAAAAATATGTGAGTGCCCTCATGCCCTTTGAGCCAACGGATTTGAAGAGTTTGCAAGGTAGACACAACTACCACCAGACTTCCAATAAAGTCATGCAAGAAATGGCGGCCTTCAAGGTTGCCGCCAAGAATGCGGAAGATGCCCGTGCTCGGGCCATTGGAATGCAAAAGGGCGTCAATGTGGCTCTAAAAGCAAATGTTGTTGAACAAGATGAAGATGAAAGAGTATACAATGTTATCTCCATGGGCTATCCCGAAGAAGTCAAGCGTTCTCATGGTGAGTACATGGCTTTTTATCCAAGGAATTTTTTGAAGGATCCAGCCAAGGCCAAGTCTGAACTTGAACGGAAGAATGGGTCAAGTGGAAGAAGAGAGAATGGCCCAAAGCTAAGGAAATGCTACAATTGTGGAGACAGGTTGCACTTTGTGGCTGAATGTCCATATAAAAATAGAGAAGACAATGGTGGCAGGCTTATCCTTAAAGAACAGTCCAAGGCACCTCGAAAGAAGCCATTCATCAAAAAGAATGGTCCTTACAAGAAGCAACCCAAGATTGTCTTGTTGGCACAAGAAGAATATTCCTCGGCAAGTGAAGACAAAGAGGATGAAGAGAGTTCACCAGAGGTGGCTGCTATAGCCACCACATCTACCCCATCATCTCTCTTCGACACGCCTAACGAAAATTTCATCAACAACAATGTCACTTGCCTTATGGCAAGAGGGTCCAAGGTACCATCTTCTATTTCTTCATTTCCTAAGACTAATATAAATATGGATATGGATTATCATAGTAGTCTTAAGATAAAAGAAGAAGCTATTGCTTTGGACAATTTTTTCACCAACTTGCAAGGTGAGCACAAACTTCATTTTGAGGCTCTTATGAGTCAACTTTCGTAATCCGAAGAACTCCTTGAAGAAAAGGGAAGAATTGAAAGAGAAGATGCCTTGGAGATAGCCTCCTTGAAGAATGCATTGGAAGAAGAAGAGGAAGCTTGAGTATCCTTGGAAGAGAGACTCGAGTCAATTGAGGAGTCCCATGAAGAGGTTGTTGCTCAGCTCATCAAAGAACATGACAACGCTCTTGCTAAGGTAAAGAAACTAAAGAAGGAAAAGATTGAATTTGGGGTTGCTCATGCTAGACTCTCGGAGAAGTTTAAGAAACTTGACACTTCTCACAATGCATTGGAGAGTGAACATTCTACTCTAAATGAGTCTCGTGATTAGCTCCAAACTCAATTGGAGAAGTATGATATGCCAAGCACCTCCACTCCATCGTGTGGACAAGAAGAACTTGCAAAGGGATCCCAACATAAAGGTAAAGAAGTTCTAGATGAGGTGCTTAGCAAGCAAAGGTCAAACAATGGAAAAGAGGGTATTGGTTATGTTCCCAAGACAAAGAAGAAGAAGAGCAAAACTTCTCAACCAAAGACAAGCACCACCACTAATGACAAGACGAACTATGATTGTTTTGCAGGGGCTAATAATCCTAACTATGAATTATTT
The DNA here is from genome assembly GCA_910589775.1 of Avena eriantha. Lineage (NCBI taxonomy): Eukaryota > Viridiplantae > Streptophyta > Magnoliopsida > Poales > Poaceae > Avena > Avena eriantha. The sequence goes on along the minus strand of OU342744.1, from coordinate 413,795,229 downwards.
TGTGATTATTATGGTTATGTCTATGTTAGTTATGTAGGTGCTTTTGATAGTTACATATCTTGGTCTATTTGGGTTCCCAAAACCCTTGTCACTAACATGAGAGGACCCATTGAAAAATGGGTACCTAAAACCAAGAAGTAACTTTCTTGTAGGGCTATGCTTCCGGTGGATCTAAATGGGTACTCGATAGCGGGTGCACAAGGCATATGACCGGAAGCAAGGAGATCATCGCGGAGATGCGGCCAAATCATGATCACATAACCGTCTCCTATGGTGACAAGTCAAAATCTGAGGTATTGGGTCTTGGCAAAGTTGTGGTTGCTCACGATATCTCTCTCATGGATGTCATGCTTGTTGATACCCTTGATTACAATTTACTTTCAGTTCGTGCCCTTGGTAAGATGGGCTTTGCAGTTTTTATTGATGCTGATTTGGTGGTACTCTTGTGGAGCAAGTTTCTAAAGGTCGCTTTCATGGGATATGTCGAAAATGACCTGTATGTGGCGGACTTCTCGGGGAAAACCACTATAGGACCGATGTGTCTTTTTGGAAAGTCCGACGCGGGTTGGTTATGGCATCGCCGACTAGCCCAAGTCAACAAGAGAACGTTGCAAAGTCTCCACAAGGGTGGCCACATCCTTGGACTAAAAGAAAATGTTTCCTTTGCCAAAGATCGTGTTGCAGCTCTTGTGTTGAAGGAAAAATGCATGAATCTCCCCATCGATGGAAGACCATTATTTCATCAACAAGGATTTTGGAGCTCCTTCATGTGCACCTCTTTGGTCCTCCATCTCATGTAAGCCTTGGTGGGAAGAAATATTGTCTCGTAATTGTTGATGATTATTCAAGATATACATGGGTCTATTTATTCAAGTTGAAGAGCGAGACTCAACAAACATTCATTGGCTTTGCCAACGAGGTTCAACGTTAACACAATCTCCCAATTTTGGCAGTTAGAAGCGATAACGGCTCCGAGTTCAAGAACTACACCTTAAATGAATTTATAAGTGAAGAGGGGATAAGACATCAATATTCCGCTGCATACACCCCTTAATGAAATGGTGTTGCCGAGAGGAAGAACCAGACCTTAATGGATATGGCAAGGTCTATGCTAGCTGAATTCAAGTCTCCATATAACTTTTGGGCTGAAGCAATCTCTATTGCTTGCCATTCATCCAACCGGCTATATCTCCGTAAAATCTTGGACAAGACTCCGTATGAAATACTTACCGGTAACAAGCCAAACATCTCATACTTCCGGGTATTTGGTTGTAAGCGTTTCTTTCTCATCAAAGGAGTTCATTTATCTAAATTTGAGTCTAAGGCTTTAGAAGGCATTTTTGTTGGTTATGCTGCTGAATCCCACACTTATAGAGTCTACAATAAGATCTCCGGAACTGTTGTAGAATCTTGTAGTGTGGTGTTCGAGGAAAATGATGGATCATGTGCGGGGCAAGTTGTTGTTTGTGATGCAGATGTTGAAATACCCCAAGATGACATAAGAAGAATGGGCGTGGGATTTTTCCTCCCCATTGATGAACCCTTGTGGCAGATCGGGAAGGACAATGCTCTATTCAAGTAGAGCCCTCATCGACATAATCTCAACATGCTCCAACCACTAGAGAAACTTCTACACCAACTCCTCCAAATGCTGAAGATCAACTTGCTCCTGAATGCTCCAGGGCGGATTATCTGGTCGACACCAGATTATCCGATCATCCCACCACTGCTGGCCAAAATGATCAACATATCGAAGAATCTGCTGCAAGTCCCTGGCCAGATTTTCCGGCTAACCCCGAATTATCCGGCCACTCTCCAATTCGAGAAAGATCCAGTCAAGTTTGCAAAGATGCTTCAGGTTCTCCCAGGACGGATTATCCGGCCTCACCCATGGCCGGATTATCTGGCCCTAAAACTCCTGAAGAGCAGCAGCCTCCTGTTATGGTTGTTGATCCACATCAAGGGCAAGGTTCATCATTTCCTAATCCTGCTAATCAAGCAACGGATCAAGGCCAAGCCAATGATTCCAACGAAGACTCAAATGATGAGGTCATTCCCCCAAGAGACAACAGGCTAATTGAACTTCGTTGCAAAGCTTGTGTAGATAGGAACCTTGAGTTAATGGGTCACACTCTTGACAAAGTTGTAGGTGATCTTTGATGAAGGGTATCCACAAGAAGGGAGTTGGCAAGTTTTAGTGAGCATCAAACTCACATCTCAATGGTGGAACCCAAGAAAGTGTTTGAAGCTCTTGAAGATCCGGACTAGGTTGTTGCTATGCATGAAGAGTTGAATAACTTTGAACACAACAAGGTTTGGAAATTAGTAGAGAATCCCAAGGATTGTTGCAATGTTATTGGCACAAAATGGATATTTGAAAACAAGCAAGATGAGAATGGAGTTGTTGTGAGGACCTAGGCGAGACTCATGGCACAAGGCTATTCCCAAGTTGAGGGCATTGACTTCGGCGAGACTTATGCTCATGTGGCTCGTCTTGAGTCCATCTATATCCTTCTTGCTTATGCTGCTCATAATAATTTTAAATTACAGCAAATGGACGTTAAGAGTGCTTTTCTTAATGGTCCTATACATGAGTTGGTATATGTAAAGCAACCACCGACATTTGAGGATCCTAACTTTTCGAACCATGTCTACAAACTCGATAAGGCACTCTATGGCCTTAAACAAGCCCCACGTGCGTGGTATGAGCACCTTAAAGAGCTTTTGTTAGATCGTGGCTTCGAGTTGGGCAAATCGATCCCACTCTTTTTACTAAGAAGGTTAAGGGGGAGCTCTTCGTATGCCAACTATATGTGGACGGCATTATCTTTGGCTCTACTAATAAAGCTTTTAACTGACAGGTTTCAGATGTCTATGATGGGAGAGTTACGGTTCTTTCTTGGATTTGAGATCAAACAACTTAGAGAAGGAACCTTCATCAATCAAGAAAAATACATCCAAGACAATCTCAAGAGATTCAAGATGGCGGATCTTAATGGCGTTGCCACTCCCATGCAAACAAAATGTCACCTTGAACTTAATCCCCATGGTAAAGATGTGGACCAAAAAGTATACCGGTCCATGATCGGCTCTCTTCTTTACCTCGGTGCATCTAGACCCGATATTGTGTTGAGTGTAGGGGTGTGTGCAAGGTATCAAACAGCTCCTAAAAAAATCCACTTAGTGGCGGTCAAGAGGATCTTCCGATATTTGGTTCATTCCCCTAATTTTGGTCTATGGTATCCCAAGGGCTCCAATTTCTCTCTATGTGGTTATACTGATTTAGATTGGGCTGGTGATAAGGATGATCGGAAATCAACTTCTGGATCTTGTCAGTTCTTGGGAAGGTCTCCAGTATGTTGGTCTTCTAAAAAGCAGAATTGTATATCTCTCTCCACCGCTGAAGCTAAATATGTTACTGCTGCTAGTGCCTGTACTCAGTTATTATGGATGAGGCAAACTTTAAAGGAATACGGTGTCAATTGTGACAAAGTGCCTCTTTTATGCAATAATGAAAGTGCAATCAAAATTGCGTACAATCCGGTACAACACACAAGGACTAAGCATATTGAGATTCGGAATCATTTTATTCGGGACCATGTAGCTCGAGGCGATATTGATCTATCTTTTGTGAGCATGAAGAACCAACTTGCTGATATTTTCATGAAGCCACTTGTTGAAGCAAGGTTTTGTTACTTGAGTAATGAGCTAAATATCGTTGATTCAAGGAGCTTGTCTTTATTACCCATGCACTCACTCTTACATCTCAGTCTTATTTGGTCTAGGTGTGGGCATGGATATAGGGGAAGTGTGGTCCTAATTGATTGGGCTAACCCTCCCCCCATAATGCCGAAAGCAAGTCAAATCATTTCTCTTAATATCATTTTGTGATATGTGAGCTTATTGATGAGTATTGGTCATGAATCCAAGATATATCCTCGCGGTGTCATACCATACACTCCAACAAGGTCGCTTCGGCCACCGCCCTCTTCCATGAGAATAGTTGGATTTATGTGGATCTTTTTGGATTTTTTGCTCCTCTCATGTTCTTATGGGAATCACACTCAATTTTGTCCTTTAGTTGATTTGATTCTTGCAATTTTGAGTGTGTAGTACCATCTCAGTTTGGCTCTCTTAATCCCAAGCATTTCCCTACCCCTAAGCCATGTTTTCTAGCACACAAGTCCCTTGTTTACCTTGTGGGGGGTTTGTTTGGGGACGCGTGGGCCTGAATCTGTGTATAACAGAATTTTAGATTTTAGGCCAGATAATCCGGCCCAAGTGTAGGCCGGATAATCCGGCCCTGGCGAATGTAGTCTTTAAGGGCTGGGGTCGGGGGAAGGGCTCATAACGAGCAGCACTTCTCCCCCGACCCTCTCCCTCTCCCCAGCCGCTTCCTGCCATCCCCCACCCTCCCCGGAACCGCTCTGGCCGCCAGATTCTCCGGGCCTCCCCGGATCATATTCTCCACGCCTCCGGGTACCTTCTCCTCCGCGTTCTTCCTCCAATGAGTGAGTGTAACTCCCTCCCTCCCCATCTTTGGCTAGATGTGTTACTTGTTGGGTGGAACATTGTCTAGAAGGTTGTTGTTTCATGTAGAAATTGTAGTCCTATAGTATCTAGGCCCGATCTATGTTTTTGCATTCAATCTAGGCGATTCTGAAACTTTCTGCTAGGGCCGGATTATCCGCCGCTTGCCAGGTCCGGCCTGACAGAGTCAAAACTGTTTTAGTTTCATATGGATTTGTGCATTGAGTATGATTGGACTATGAACTGTTTGCCTACTATTTCTACGTTCTCTCTTGGACTTGTGTGTGTGCTTATCCCCATGCTATCCGCCTTGTTTGCTTCACAGGTGGTTCCAGTGCTCCCAAGACCTACAAGCACTGTCCTCGTGCTAAATACTTTCGGGATGATGGTAAGGGTAACTTAGTGGATGAGGTTGAGCTGAGGAGAAGGAAGAATGAGGAGAAACGCATGGCTGAACAGGCAAAGAGGGATAGGAGGGGTGCGTCCAAGAGGAAGGGCAAAGAGCCCAAGATTGACTATAAGAAGATGGATCCTGTTACATACTCTTTTATTCGTCACCATGATCTGTTTGCTGAGTTAGCGCACGATACTGAGCTGGGTGACTCTCGTTTCTAGTGTGCTAAACAAAATGGTATCTATGAAGATGTTTACGCTCGGCAGAAGATTCGGCCTATGCATCCTCTAATTCTTGTTGATGCCATGGAGAAGCCGCATCTTGTTGATGCGATGTATGTGACTGAGAGGATGGGGCTGCACCATCTCATGGCCCTTCAATGCTCCTATGATTCTGAGATTTTGAAGCAGTTCTTTTCCACCTTGGTTATTTCTAGTGATGATCACCGCACTATGAAGTGGATGACTCGTGACAGGCCTATGCAAGATGACTTTCGTGTTTTTGCTGAGGTGCTTGGATATTCCTTTCGCAATAGGGATCGTGCCAATGGTCACCGTATCATCACCCAACTCAAGCCCAATAAAGATGCAGTTCTCTCTCCATGCATAGTTGACAATGGTATTGTGGGCTCCTTTGCTGGTCTTTCTCCCATATATGCTAGCTTGGTGGGTCTCTTCCGTGATTCTATCACCCCAAGTGGAGGAAACAATGACAGCATTGGTGTTTCAGCTTCTTGCCTTCTCTCATGAGGTGGCGTCTTGTGAGGATGAGTCCGTTTTGTACAGGCTAGATGTGATGGACTTTATTTACCATGAGTTGATTGATGCCATGTTCAATAGGCTATCCATCCCATATGCTCCATACATCATGATGTTGATCAAGCACATGCTTCCCACTGAAGAGTTTAACATTGATGTGGAACACAAGGCGAAGAAGATCTACAACAAGGTGAGGAAGACCTCACACCCATATTCTGATCCTGAGGGTCTCATGAGGGATGCTCGTGCAATGCTCGCAGGCCCCCAGTGCCTCCTATTGCTCGTGAGATCAAGCAGCTAAATTGGTTCCAGCGGAACATTCTGTGCATGGGAGTGGACACTCGCAAGGGACAGTATGAGGCTTACAAGCAGCGCCACGAGATGGCTCACACTCAGCAGCTCATTCTCCACCATGTGTTTGGTGCATTAGGCAATCCCCCTACTCCCACTACTCCCACACCATATGCTTGGTGGAATTCTTCTTCTAGGCTCAACTTTGGTGAGATTGAGCGTCACATGTTTCCTTTTGCAGCCACTGCTAATGATGAGGAGGATGACACCGAGGATGTTGAGGATGAGGATGAGGACGCGGACGAGTACGACGATGATGACTACGAGTGATCCCTTGGGGCGCCAGCATCGCTCTTCTTCCTTTTTGACATTTCGATGCCAAAGGGGGAGAAGTAGTTCTATTAGGTCTTCGTGGATTTGCATGGGTCGGATACAAGCATTTGCACTTTATCCTTTCGGTCTTTCTCTCGCTTGTGCCCATTTAGCGTTGAACTTTTATTTGTGTTTTGTTGTCAACACCCGGATTTTTAATCCCAGATGCCTGTTATGCCATACCTCACAATCCTAGGATTACCATTTTTGCGAGACATAACAGATTGATATCACAGTACATCATCCATTACAAACCATAATAAGGTTTTACAAATAAAGGATCTCATGATCCAGTCTTAATACAATCAAAGAAGCATAAATTAAACGTAGTAGGGGCTCCATCTTCAGGGTCACAGACAATGCTGACGATGGGAGATGATCCTAGTTGTCGTAGACCTCCTGCTATCCATCATTCTGGTAATCCTCCTCATTGTCTGGCCACGGGAATAGTCAGGGACAAAGCCATGAGTACTCTTTAAGTACTCGCAAACGATCACTAAGAAGTAAGGTAGCTCTAGTAGGAAACTTAAGCTCTAGGTTTCTTTGCAAAAAGCCAGGTTTATTTAATTGAGTTTAGAAGTAAAGAAAATTAAGTTAATGTTCTAAAGCACTTAAATGGGAACCTAGTTTTCATATCCACAACCCTATTGTGGTCAAGTGAAAATCATAGTTCATTTCACAAGTCATTTTGAAAACATCTAACGACAGAACAATATGGCCACTCCAACTGTCCATGACTGCGGATGCGGCTATTCGAATAGTTTGACACTCTGCACAGGTCGTACACTTTCACCACAAAATTCGATACATCCGTAAGGGATAAACCTAAATCAATCATACTTAGTGACGAGGGTTTAACTCATCAATGCCCATTGTTATGGACTTGGGTTTTGGAGAAGGAGGGAGCGCTAGAGACATCTATCGGCTAGCAAACAAGCACACAGGGGACAAAGATTTACCCAGGTTCAGGCCTCGTAGAGGTCCCTACTCCTGCTTGTCTGCTCGTGGAATTATCGAAGGAATCGAAAGTTACAATGGTGCGCAGATGCAATCTGGCGAGGGTTGTGGAAACTAGGGTTGCGTGTGTCCTCCTCGCCGCCCCCTCCTAGCCTTTATATAGATAGGCTAGGTCTCGGGTAGCAGGTCGAGTCGGTTACAAGTTAGGGTTTTTCCCCCTTCAAACTTTCTATCTTTAACTTCTCCTTGTTCTTCAAGCAATCGAGAGTCCGTAGGCTACTCGTGTCCCTTGTTTGGGCCTTGGCGACACCGTGGGCCTGTACGTATTTGGACTGTATATACCAAGCTCAAGTACCTGTAGGGTATACCCATGTTAGTAGCCCTCGAGTGTCCAGTGGAAACGCAGATTCGACTAGGGAATTTTGAAGTCTTCGAGTGCCTGAACGAGTGCATTTCGACTGCTCGAACTCGAGTCCCGGAACTCGAATCCGGAAAAGTCCTGGTGTAATTCGACTCAGGTCGCGGGAGTCTTACAGGAGTTGAATTCCAGTTATATAGGTGTGAGCACTCGACGCGTCCGTCAAGGCATGTTCATCGTACCTGTAGGCATAGATACATTTCTGGTAGTGCGCAGCTAAATGCGTTGCCAGGCCTTATTCAGGTCTTACCTTCACGCTGTAAGCGCGGCATCCGAATTTTATCATCGCGGAGACGATTCGGGTGACCCAGGAGACGTAGTCTCTTTGTAGGGAAAATTATGAGGCGGTGTCGCCATGAGCTTCGAGTGCGGATGTTATCAACACACAGTTTTCTGTATAAATAATCATAGGGTGCGCGACCAGCGCTCCCTATGGGAGTAGCCCCCGAGTGCCTGGTTGAGTCGAAGACTCAGGCAGGGACTAAATAACTTTTGCGACTGCTGTCGTCTTTTGGTTGCTTGTTTCAGTCGAATTTTTCTAGTGCTCCCTATGGGAGTAACCCATGTCCATAATCGAAACGTATTTCGAATGGCCTGGGTTTGCTTCTGATTGCCCTTGTTCCTGCAAAAAGAAAAGAAAATCGTAGGGTGCGCGGCCAGCGCTCCCTATGGGAGTAGCCCCCAAGTGCTTGGTGGAGTCGAAGACTCCAGCAAGGACTAAAGTAGTCGAAGTTTTTCGCTGCGTAGCTTTGATGACGTCAGTGCTGATGCTTGTATGACCTCAGTTGCTCGCGTGAGCGAGTTTGATGGGACGTGACGAGCAGTGGGTCCCACTTTCTGACTTTGATTTGACTGGGCGTGCATAATCTTTATTTTAACTGCGCCTCCTCGATTTCCGTGCATAATGGGAGTAGTGGAGGGACGGTTCGTGCTTCCCCTTCTCCACATGTCCAACACGATTGTTGCCACGCGTCCGGTAGGGTTTTTCTAAGCCGTTGGATTGCATCTTCTAGGGGTTAAGTAGCGGCGCTGCAACGGTAATTTTCACATCTGTTCTCATTTATCCTTGCTGCCATCGCCTTTGTTGTTGCTCTCTGCTTCCTTGCGCTCTTTCTTGTTGCGGTGCTGGACCAGCTCCGTATCTTCCCCAGCTACTTCCTCCGTTCTCACTGCCGTCGCGTAATGGGGAAGAAGAAGGGAGGCACTGCTGCTGATTCCGTGGCCACCGTTGCTGCAGCGAAGAAGAAGGGCGACTCCGCTACTGCGGGCACCAGCACCGCCGCTAGTGGGAAGAAGAAGGTCACGGGCACCCGCGTCACGAATGGTGTGTGGCGCCCCTCCATCATCAAGGCGTCTGATCTCCGTCTTATTCGCCAAGACGGAGTGCTGTCCGCGGCAGTCGCTGATGCACGCGTCCCTAGCGGTGAGACCATTCCTGCTCCTCCCGCTGGGTTTCGAGTGATGTTTCTTGCATTCATCATTCGCAGTCTCTTCTTGCCTCTTCATCCCTTCTTTAGGGGTCTTTTGTTTCTACGGGCTCCAGCTCCATCAGCTGTCCCCAAATTCCATCCTCCACATCTCTTGCTTCATTACTCTTTGCGAGTGCTGGCTCGGAATCGAGCCACACTTCGGTCTTTTCAAACACATCTTCAAATTGAAGTGCCAGTCTGCATCTGGCTCTTTAGTTTACGACGTAGGTGGTTGCGGAATCCATGTCGACCCATCTGCCACCTACTTCGACATCAAGCTCACGAAGTCCATCCAAGGGTGGAGGGACAAATGGTTCTACGTCCATGATCAAAAGGCCAGAGATGAGCACTTTGGACTCGCGCCCTTTGATCCCGCGACACCGTGCAAGAAGATGCATTCCTGGAGGAACGTAATCATGCCCAGCAAACTCGCGGAGACAGACGTGTTGTATCAACGCGTCTACGACCTTAAGAGTCACATTGGCAAAGAGGAGGGAGGTTGCGCTCTCATCTGAACTTGGTTGCACCATCGCGTCCAGGCCCTGTAGGCCAGAGTCCACCCAATGTTTCAATGGGCTGGCACTGATGATGTCACTCGCGTGTCTGCCGATGGCATGTCCGCGAGTGAGGTGGACAAGAGGGTTCGACTGGTCACGAAGTACACTGGCAAGGATGTGCTTCCTAGTGAGCCAGTTGTTCCTCCCTTTGATGCTTCGAATCCTCCTCCTGAGGTATAGTTGTGTTATGCAGTAGCTTATTTTGTCGATTGCTTTTCTGTTGCTTACTTGATTTTTGCTGATTTTTGTTGTCTGTCTGCAGGATTGGGCGGTGTCGCCTGGTATGCCTCCTCCCTCTGAGGGGGTTATTCCTCGCGAAGCCTTGGAAGAGGATGAGTCTGAGTCGACTGTCCCTTCTGATGTGGAGGAGGAAGCCCCCGAGTCCGAGAGTCCGGACACTCGCAAGCGTTCGCACAACGAGGATTCTGACGCGTCGTCTCCTTCGACTCCAGAAGATACGGTCGTTGGCGCGGATTCGCCAATTCCTGCCATCCCTGTGAGGGTTGTGGCACTGTCTTCTCGCAAGAAGATGCGATTTCCTAAGGAGTCTTCGTCGGAGTTGGCGGAGGCCACGTTTGATTTTGACAAGTTTGGCTGGTAAGTTTTCGAGTTCATTTGTTCTTCTCTGTTTTCTTCTTGTTGGCTTGCCCTGGAGTTTGCCCTTTCTCAAGGTGGGTTTTGTCTTGTAGTCAAGAGGCGTCGTCATCTTCTGGCGACGTCGAATTTTTGAAGGAGTCTGGAGTCATGACCTCAATGGCCAAGAAAGAGGTCGAGCGCGCTCCTTCCCCTCCATTGGCGGCCCACTCCGGGCACAATTCTTCCAATTCTCCTCACGCAGGGGAGCATCGAATGGTTGCTCGGATGACGGTACAACAAACATCTTTGGAGTCATTGGAGGACCATGTAAGTATAGCTTTTCTTCTTTTTAGTGTTGCAGTCAACGTTATCTGTTGCCTCCGCTGATTCCTTGTTTGTGCGGCAGCTCCTTGTAAAGGAAGCCGCACACTTGGCAGAGCAAGTGATGGCGATGGGCCGCCAGCATGCAATGCTGGAGACGCGTCACCGCGTGGTTGAAAGTGAGTGCTCTACACCTCTTTTTCTTCGTCTTCTCTTTTTGTTGTAGTCGACTGATAATCAACTTTTGATTGCCGTGTAGCTGAACATAACGCCTTATTGCGTAACGTTGCCACCTTGGAGAAGACACTTGCCGCGGCTGTGAAGGGTCGCGACGAGGCAATCGCAGCGCGTGACGAGGCACAGAAGCGTGAAGAGGATCTGCGTGCTTCCTTTGCAGCCAGGGAAAAGTTGTTCGAAGAACAACTGTTCTCAATCGCCAAGGCTCTCTCACGTACCTTTGCTTGTGGATATTGTTGTCCTTTTCTGCATCTAGTGGTTTTGCTGGTGGCGCTGAAGTTTTGATCCATGTGTGGGTTCATGTACAGATGCTGGCGATTTGAGCTTTGACCCGCAGGCTCTTCGTCGTGATGACGCTCTGGCAGGTGCGGTGTCTGCAGTCGAGGACCGTAGCGCGACCGTCCAAGATACACTTTCCAAGGCTAAGGTCGCCCTCAGTCGCCTCCGGGAGGAGTTGATGCCGAAGGCGGAGCTGGTCGATAATATGGACGAGCTAGTGGAATCACTCGCCGGGGGTGTGCCTTCCACCTACAAGAACTCCCTCCGTGCGGCTGGCGTGTCCATGTCACTCGCCATGGTGTAGGCCCACGGAGTCTAGATCGATCCTTCTGCGGTGTCGAAGGCGATGCCTGTTGGCGCGGATGGTCAGCAGGTAGTCTTCGCTCCTTTCACAACTTCCTGTGGCAAATATGGGCATCACTTGATAAATACTGTTGCAAAGTACTCTGAGGAGCTCCAACGTGCCAAGAAGGCGGCAAAAGCTTCAGCCTCCTGGGCCGGTGGAAAGTCAGTGGCGTCTGATACTGTCACGGACTTGATGAAGCCCCCGAAGCCGTCGAAGTCGAAGAAGCCAACTGCTCCTTAGTTAGCTTTGTAATAGTTGATTAGTTTATGTCCTTTTGTTTAAGAACATGCCTCCTGGCGACTATATCTGTTGATACTTATGCTGGTGTTGAATGCATCTGACCCTTTTGTCTTTGTTTTGATTTGGTCGTCTTATTTGCTTCTATCTTGACTTGTGGTAGGGTACATCAAGTGATCCTATGAGGGAGATCCAGGACTCGCCAACTCTTGATGATACCGTGGCACCGTCGTGCTCTAGGGTAGATGAGTTGTCCTTGCTTTCGCGACTGCGTGATCGCGTGAAGCAGCTGGAGCGCGAGTTGCCCGTGCTCCACGGTAGCACAGACGTGTGGAAGTCGAATGCGGAAAAGGACGCCGCCTGTGAGCGATATCTGCTTGGCGAGGTGACGCAGCTGGGTGACCAGTTCAAGTGTTAGTTTGCTTATTCTCATCTTTTCCTTTGTAGTCACTCGCAGTGGTACGTTGTACTCATGCTATTGGTGCTGCTTTGTGTAGTTGTTAGCGCGCGCCATCCGCAGGAGGAGAAGGATAGAATTGCCATTCGCCTGCATGGTCTCACCTAGGAGCAACTTCAAGATAGTGGATACTTCTAGGTAGATCATGATCGTGCGACTGTGCTGGCGACCCTGCAGGATCGTGCATCGCGGGTACTGCTCTTTCTGAAGAAGTCGCAGTCGTGCTTGAAGAACATTTATCGGGTGATGTTTCTGCTGGATGACACTCCATCAAGCCTGCTGGCTCTCCTTGCGAAATTTCAAGATCTGTTCGCGGTCCGCGAGTGCGTGAGGCCGCAGTTTGTGGCTGGTGCCAAGGCTGCTCTCTCAATGGTGCAATTGCACAGGCCTGACGTAGATGTTGCCGCCATTGCGTCTGGGCCGCCAACACCGCCAACAGGTTCTTCTTGGAATATGGTGCCGCACTATCAGGCGGTGGATCGCCCAGCGGAAGAGATCGTCGACTTCTTCGAGGAACAAACCAATGTTCTTCTGCTGTAGTAGTAGCTTAGTTTGTATCCTGCACATAAATGTACTTGTGTTGTAAAGTTCATATAAATGTTGTAGATAATTTATTGTCAAATGTGTACAAAGAGCTTTGTTAGCATGAGGTGCGTTGCACTATGCGAGTCCTTTTCGTTAGCCTGGCCATGTTTTATCTCAGTCCCTTTGTCAACCTGCCAGGTGCGTTGCAGCTGGGTTGAGGTTGTGTTAAGGGGTTCGATTGATGTACCAGCTACTCAGGATATCGTGTTCTGGTTCGAAGAACAGATGTGTATAGGGTGGCGCAGCCCCCGAGTACATAAATTGACAAAGTGAAGGAGAACACAGAGTTTTGGGGCACTTAGCTTTTATTTATTCGAAGAATAATGCGAGGTACAATGTGTGGCTAATTAGCCTTGGCTGAGTAGCCTTATTTGCGATGTAAAAGTAAAAAAGCGACTAGGGGTAGAAGAGTCGCCGTTGTGCGACGTTCCAGGGGTTGGAGTATGCGACTCCTGTCTCTAAATCTTGAAGGCGATAGGCGCCACCTGGGATTACTTCTGTAATCACGTACGGTCCTTCCCAGGGGGACTCGAGCTTGAGATGCCCTTGCTGCTTCAGTCGCAGGACCAGGTCGCCTTCGACGAAGGATCTGGGGCAAAGCCTCCTACTATGGTAGTTGCGCAGGTTCTACTGGTAGATCGTTGATCTTTCCGCGGCGATTTCCCTTGCTTCGTCAAGGAGGTCGACGGAGTCTTCGAGTGCGAGGGATGACTCTTGTTCGCTGTAAGCGACCACGCGCGGCACCTTGTACCGTACCTCGTCTGGTAGCACTGCCTCTGCTCCGTGCACCATAAAAAATGGCGTGTAGCCCGTGGTGCTGTTTGGAGTTGTACGTAGGCTCCAGAGTACAGATTGCAGTTCGTCCGACCAGCAACCCGCGGCTTGTTCGAGTGGCCGGAGGAGTCGCTTCCTTATACCACTTCAGACGAGCCCGTTTGCCTTTTCCACCTAACCATTGGTCTGTGGATGCGCTCCTGAGGCGTAGCTGATGTTGATCCCTAGGTTATCGCAGAATTCTTGGAACTCCTTGGATGTGAAGTTCGTCCTGTTGTCGGTGATGATGTTGTGTGGCACCCCAAAGCGGTAGACGATGGACTCAAAGAATTTGACTGCGATGTGCGCGGATTGGTTGGTTACTGGCATGGCCTCAATCCACTTGGTGAATTTGTCGACTGTGACCAAGAGGTAGACGTAACCTCCTCGCGAGGACCTTGGAAGCTTGCCGACCATGTCGAGCCCCCACTGTGCGAAGGGCCATGCCAATGGGATTGGTCGTAGCTCTACGCCTGGCATGTGCGGCTTATCCGCGAATCGCTGGCAAGCATTGCATTTTTTGAACTATGTCCTTGGCATCGCGCATGGCCATAGGCCAGTAGAATCCAGCTCGTAGAGCTTTGGCAACAAGGGCGCGACTGCCGGCGTGGTGCCCGCAGGTCCCTTCTTGGATATCGAGGAGAACTGCTTTTCCATCGGCCATGGAAACGCACCGTTGGAGTACTCATGTGATGCTGTGTTTATACAGTTCACCGTTGATAATAGCGAATGCCTTGGATCACCGCGCGATGTGCCGTGCATCTTTCGGATCGTCCGGTAGCCTCTTGCTGAGGAGGTACGTGATGTACGGCTGCGTCCATGATTGTTCAATCATCATGACGCTCATTGGTCCTTCGAGTCTGGTGCCCATCTCCAAGTCATCGAGTGCCATTGGCTCATTGGGTGGCGTAGCCCCCAAGTCCGTTGCTGCGCTTGTTTTCTTCTCTGCAGCCTTTGGCTTGATGGAGCGTTCGCATATGCGCTCGAGAAATACCCCAGGTGGTATGGGGCGCAGGTAGAGCCTATGTTGGCGAGTGCGTCCGCCTCTTCGTTGCTTTCGCGACCTACATGTCGCAGCTCGCAACCATCGAAGTCTCCCTCGAGTATATCGTAGAGGTCGCGGTACGCGATCATGTTGTCGTTCAGTGCGTCACACTCATGCATTGTTTGGTTGACGACCAACTTGGAGTCGCCATATATGATGAGCCTCTTAGCGCCGCAAGCTTTTTCCATCCTCATCCCGTGCACAGGGCCTCGTATTCAGCCTCGTTGTTTGAGGCTGTGAACTGCATTCGCAGGATATACTTCAGCTTGTGCCCTTGAGGTGACGTCAGTATGACACCTGCGCCTGCTCCGTCTTTCCGCTTGGACCCATCGAAGTGCATTGTCCAGAGGTAGGACATATCTGGCTTGTCCGGGAGTTGGTTCTCCATCCAGTGCACGAGGAAGTCAGGGAGAACTTGCGACTTGATTGCGTCGCGCTTTTCGTATGTGATGTCTCATGGAGACAGTTCTATTCCCCAAAGCGCGACTCACCCCGTGGCGTCGGGGTTATTGAGGATATGTCCCAACGGGGCGTCGCTGACTACCACGATTGGGTGCTCCTGGAAGTAGTGGCGCAGTCATCGGGCGGTCATAAAGACGCCGTATGCTAGGTTCTGGTAGTGCGGGTACCGCTGTTTTGTTGGCGTGAGGACCTCACTGAGGTAGTATACCGGGCGTTGTACGCCGTGGACCTTGTTTTCCTCGGCCCGCTCGACGACGAGCACTGTGCTGACCACATGGTTGGTGGCGGAGATGTACAGCAACAATGGTTCCCTTTCTCGTGGAGTCACCAGCACTGGCAAAGTGGATAGCAGGCGCTTGAGATCTTCGAATGCTTCTTGCGCTTCATTGGTCCACTCAAATTTTTCCGCTTTGCGGAGGAGCTGGTAGAAGGGCAGTGCCTTTTCACCCATCCGACTGATAAATCAACTGAGGGCCGCGATTCGTCCGGCCAGTTGCTGGACGCCTCTTATGTTCTCCGGCTTCTCCATGGCTAGTATGGCTTTTATCTTCTTCGGGTTCGCCTCGATTCCCCTCGCGGAGATGAGATACCCAAGTAGTTGTCCAGATGGTACGCCGAAGGCGCATTTGTCCGGATTGAGTTTGATCCGGTAGCGGTCGAGGTTGGCAAAGGTTTCACGCAAATCGTCGATTAGAGAGGCTTCCTCCTTGGTCTTGATTACTATGTCGTCGACATAGACTTGGATGTTGCGACCCAGTTGTTCCTTGAGGCAAGCCTGCATGCACCGCTGGTAGGTGGCTCCTGCGTTTTTTAGCCCGAAGGGCATTGTGTTGTAGCAGAACACACCAAAGGGTGTTGTAAACGTTGTTTTCTCCTAATCTTCCTCCTTCATGCAAATTTGATTATAGCCTGAGTAGGCGTCGAGGAAGCAGAGGCGCTCGCATCCCGCGGTGGAGTCGATGATTTGGTCGATCCGTGGCAGCGGGAAGTGATCCTTTGGGCAATGCTTGTTCAGAGAAGTGAAGTCCACGCACATCCGCAGGATATCCGTGTCCTTTTTTGGTACTAGCACCGTGTTGGCGAGCCAAGTGCTTTCCTTGATCTCGCTTATGAACTTGGCCTCAAGGAGTCTATTGATCTCCATTACAACTGCCTGCGCTCATGGCTCAGACAATCTCCTAATTGTTTGCTTGACTGGCCTTGCGTCAGGGTTGACGTTGAGTGCGTGCTCGGCGAATTCCCTGGGAACTCCTGGCATGTCCGCAGGACACCAGGCAAAAATTTCCTAGTGCTCATGGAGGAATTCGACAAGCGCGAGTTCCTATGCAGGACTCAAGTTGTTGGCGATGAGGGCCGTCTTGGCGAGATCCGATGGATAGACCTGCACTTTCTTTGTGTGCACAGATGAGTCGAAGGAGAGATCAGGTGAGCTTGGCATGCTCAGGGGAGGCAGACTGTTGTCTGTCGTCTCTTTCAATCTCGCGAGTTCTTCTTGCATGCCGAAGGACTGGGAGATTCTGTTGAATTCCCTATCGCAACTGTCAGATGGCTCAAAGCTCCCATTGATCGTGATGACGCCGTTGGGACCTGGCATTTTCATCTGCAGGTAGGCGTAGTGGGGCACTGCCATGAACCTAGCAAATGCGACATGCCCGAGGATGCAGTGGTACTGTGAGGGCCAGTCGACGACCTCAAAGTCAATACGCTCACGCAGGAAGTTCTTCGGCGTGCCGAAGATGATGTCGAGGTTGATTTTGCCCAGGGGGTATACGCCTTTCCCTGGGACGATGCCGTGGAACATTGTGTCCGATGCCTCCAGGCAAGTTAGAGGGATCCTCATTTCTCGCAAGGTACTCGCGAATATGAGGTTGATGCCGCTTCCGCCATCCATGAAGACGCAACTCATGTCGAAGCGTCCAATTTGCGCCACTAGTGCGAGGGGGCAATGACTTGGACGAGGTATCTGAGGCGGGTGGTCGCGTTTGTCGAGGGTGATGCATGACTCGCTCCCACTAAGGTACTCAAAGGTGGATGGTGGCGAGTGCGTGGCCAAGTTGACTTGGCGAGTGATGGCCTTCTGCACCCTGTTGGAGGGGTGTCCTTTTTGGATCATCATGGTACCCATGGCCCGTGGGTACGGTTCTCCTCCGTGGTGCTGGTCCGGTGCGGCTCCGATCGGGCGTGGCCCAGGTGGTGGTGGTGGTGCGCCATGTGCCACGGCACCTAGAGCGGCTCCGTAGCCTCTTTCGACTGCATTGCGGTTCATCCGAACCAATCCCTCGTGTAGCTTGAGGAACTCGCGGCAGTCTTTGAGGAGGTGGCTGGACTTTCACTTGCCATCATGCTTGTCGATGTAGAAGTGTACCGTGCATGGCCCGGACAGCTTGTCCTTGATGGAGGTCGCCGGTGCCTCATCGCGAGTGCGGCGTTGCCATACTTGCGTAGTTTTCCCGGAGTCGCGGTATCCGCCGCTACGGTATCCGTTGTTGCGGTTATCGTCGCGTCTATCGGCGTAGCCGGCTGTGACCATGTTGACATCATCGCAATCATCGTAGATGCGCATGCGGCGCTTGCCTCGGTAGTCGCGTCTGCATTCGAGTTCCGCCTCCTCGTTGGAGTGAGCGTGATTCTTCACCGAATCTTCTCCATCGGCCCACCGATTTGCGATCTCCATTAGGTGGTCGATGGTCTGGGGCTTTGAGTAGCCCAGCTCCTCCCTGAGCTTTAGGCGGCGGACACCACCGTTGAATGCATCAATCGCGCGGTCTTCCGAGATGTTTTCCGCGGAGTTCTTGATGATGGACCACCTTTGGATGTAGGAGCGCAGCGATTCGCCAGATCTTTGCTGGCAGCATCTCAGCTCTTCGATTGATGCGGGCCGTTTGTATCTGCCCTTAAAGTTGCGCATGAAGCTGTAAACCAGCTCATCCCAACTGCGAATGGATCCGCGTGGGAGGTTATTCAGCCATGCCCGAGCGGCACCCTGCAGCTGTAGCTGCAAGCATTGCATGGCAGTGCTTCGACTTGCCTCCGTGGAGTCTAACAGAGGAGATGTGGTCCTCCAGCCAGATCTTGGGGTCCTGTAGACCGTCAAATTTTGGGTTCTCCGAAGGGAGTTTAAACCCTTTAGTCATTCGCTTTTGCCTAATTGATCCGCTGAAGCATCTTGCGCCGCAGAGCTCCCCATCTTCTTCCGTGTCAGTCGACCGAGCACGTCGTGCCCTTGATTTGTCGATCTTGTGCTGCGTGAGGTCGTCGCGCGCATCGTAGTCACGGTCGTGTTGCCGTGAGTGGCGGCGCCGAGATAGGTCGTGACTGTCATCGCTGGATGAGGGCGAGGAGTGGCGCTTTGCTAGCGCTTTGCCCTTTTTTGGGTCTGGTGTTGGCTCCTTGTCGAGGGCGGCCTCAATTAATCCCAAGCCTGCGATCGTAGATCGGTGCATGGCAGTTCAGAGATCTCCAGCTGGCGGCTGGTTATTGAGGAGGTACATGGTGGTTGCCATCACCGCAGCCTACGGCGTCCTGGGGACCACGTTACCCCTCGTGTCGACTGTTATAGAGCCGAAGTCGAGGACTTTCGCGGCCTCTATGCGTTCTTGCTCGGTAAGATGAGCCATCCGCGATTGCCTCTTCTTGGTGAGGTACTCGTTGCCCCTTAAGGAGGATCCTCCGTAGGAGGAGAGCCCAGCGCGACAAAGGCTTGATTCATCTGCTGCCTTTTTACGCGCCTCAAGTTGCGCGATTTTTTGCAGTTGGCGCTTGAATTCTTCCTTCAGGAGCTAGTGATAGCCCATCAGCAGTTCTTGCGGGGACCCGAAGGGTAGGGGAGTGCCTCGTAATGCTTCATGGAAGCGATCCCACTCTTGCTCGTTGAGCTTGATTACGACGCGTTCGCCGGTTTGCTCATTGATTATGCTGGGAGGTTCGACTGCTCCTCCGTTGTTGACGGGGGCGCGATTGCCACGGTTACCGCTGTTGCCACCATTGCCACCGTTACAGGCGTTGGGTGGATCGGTGCCATTGCCAGGGTTGCCACCGTTGTCACGATTGGCAGAGGTGTCGCCTGCGTTGATGACGGCGCACATGAAGTGATTGGGGAAGGTGTTGCTTCCACAACTCTCAGATCTAGAATCGTAGGTTCCATCTTCAGTGGCTAGATCGCTCAGATCGGAATCGCGACTGTTGTTGCTGACCATGTTTTCGACTGTCGTCGGGGCGTTGAGCTCGCTAAGGGTGCCGATCGATGGAGGGAACCATGATGCTGGGGCAATCGCCGGTGCTGTCGGCTGATCAGGCATGCGAAGCGTGCCCATCTGACCAACTTGGAAGCGGAAGCTCCCAATCGCCAGGCTGATTCCGTCGCCCACGGACTCGAAGGCCGGGCGGGTGGCCGGCGTGTGGACGGTGAAGTCAAACGCGCCGAAGACCTAGCGAATCTCCGCTGTTGCGGAGTCATAGATCGCAGTTGATGGGGCCGAAGAAGCCGCAACATCAGCACTCCCAATTCCCACAGACGGCGCCAATTGACGAGGGTTTAAGTCATCAATGCCCATTGTTATGGACTTGGGTTTTGGAGAAGGAGGGAGTGCTAGAGACATCTATCAGCTAGCAAACAAGCACACAGGGGACAAAGATTTACCCAGGTTCAGGCCTTGTAGAGGTCCCTACTCCTGCTTGTCTGCCTGTGGAATTATCGAAGGAATCAAAAGTTACAATGGTGCGCAAATGCAATCTGGTGAGGGTTGTGGAAACTAGGGTTGCGTGTGTCCTCCTCGCTGCCCCCTCCTAGCCTTTATATAGATAGGCTAGGTCTCGAGTAGCAGGTCGAGTTGGTTACAAGTTAGGGTTTTTTCCCCTTCAAACTTTCTATCTTTAACTTCTCCTTGTTCTTCAAGCAATCGAGAGTCCGTAGGCTACTCGAGTCCCTTGTTTGGGTCTTGGCAACACCGTGGGCATGTACGTATGTCGACCGTATATACCAAGCACAAGTACCTATAGGGTATACCCATGTCACTTAGTATGCGGATAATCAATCATAACTTTTCAATTACACACTCTAGTCTAGGCACCTCCCCTATGAGCTTGGCCTCCCATCCATGGCCATCTGCCATCCTGGGCACTGCATAGGTGGACATCATCAAGAGGTAGCCTTAGCTCAAACCTCTTCTACGAGGGAAAGCACACTAAGGCATATAAACTTCCGGCTAAGCCCTACCCAATTCGGTATTGTGGTTGTACGGTAAAATTGGAATGGTATCGCATCCGAACCCAACCATCCATTTTTATAAAGGGTGAAGGCTCCTGCCTCAACATTTTCATCATCACATCCTTTGGTGTTTCTCAACACATGTCAAAACATCTCAATAGAATGAACCATCATTCCAAGGTTTTCATAATCATTTTCACCAAGTATTCCCATCTAAAGTGATCCACTTTTATGCTTAGCACTAGCCACTAAAGTTAAGAGTGTTCACTAATGAGGGGTGCTAATCTTCAATCTCATGCCATAGAATGACATCTAAGTATAACTAGATAGGCCTAGTTTTATACTCTTTATGCTATCTATACCATTTTTCCAAATACTCACAAAGCACTAACTAAAAGTAAAGAACTTTGGTAAAGTAGAAGAATAAAGCTTGCAAGTAAAACTTGGGATTGATATAATCAAAATGGTATAACCAAAGCATGCCTATTGCATCTTGCTTAAGTTATAAAGGGGGCAAGTGTTAACTTGCATAGTTCTAGCTTGCAATTAGTGATGGCTTGCATAGGTATAATACTTGCAAGGGTTAGCTTGCCTTGAGTAGAGAAGTGGTTGAAGTTTTATTCTTCTTCGTCTTGGTAGTACTCGTCCTCCTCGTATCCCGGGTCGGTACTATCGTCTATAAATGAATACGGAGTACACAATCACCAAACAATACTTAACTATTTCTATTTAGCACACTAAGGCTCACACTTGATGATCTAGCATCATCACAATCGTCACATGAATTAAAGGCTTAATCTTATTTTAGAAAAGTAATTTCTACTCCTTTAAAATACTTAAGATTTAATATTCTCCAATTAAAATATGGGATCATGTTGACACATGTCATCACCACATATTCTAATACATGGGAATGTGATTTAAAGTGTTGATCATCTTCTATAAAGTTTAAGATTATCATTTAATGGAATTAAAGTGACTATAAATGCATAAATAACATTCTTTTGGTACTAGTCGAATGTTACTGCACGTAAACCTAAATATTTTTACATATTCAGATAGATCTTGTCAAATGTGATTTTTGAGAGTTGGAATCAACTCAATAGCATTTATGGTTGATTTTTGAAAAAATGTTTGAAGTTGCAAAAGTCCTTTTCTTGTTATTTTCACTATATGTGGTCTCTAACTCCCATTGATTTAAACCCAACGGTCTTGGATAGATAATTTAAATATCTTTCTAACAAAATTTGAATCATGCAATTTGGTTCAGTGAATCTCTCTAAATTGATTTTTCAATCCATTGATAGAATGGGGTTTTAACTAAATTGGAAAATACTAATTTGAATTCACTGGGCTGCGCGAGAAACTAAACGGGCCGGCCCAATCTGCACAGCACAGCGCAGAGGGCTTCTCACAGAGGGGGTCCACCAGTCAGCGACTTAATCTACCCGAAGCGGTATGGTGTAATCTAGGCCATGCGATTAAAAGATGATCTAACGGTGGAGGGTCATCGTCGATGATGAATAGCTCCGGTGAGGATTCAAACCTAATGCGGCGGTGGGGGTCTAGCGAGGCTCACCTGGGCTCCAGCGAGGGTTGGCGATGGGGGCGAACGGCGTTGTCGTGGACGGCGGTTCGAACGGTGGCCGCGGCAGGTCCTGGGGCGGCTTCAATCGACGGCGCCCTTCTCCTCCTGCAGCGGTGGGCTTCGGCCAAATTCCAGCGAGGAAGAGCTCGCATTGCTCCGGGGAAGGGTGAGGGAGTGTCTGTGAGGAGTGGGGAGGGCGTTGGTGTGGAGAATGGAGGCAGAGGGGGTCTCTATTTATAACGTGGCGAGGGGACCTTGCGGCATGGGCGCAGGCTCGTCGGTGACGACGATACAGGCAGCTAGCAGCATGGATGTGGGTAGGGGGCGGTGATGTGTTCCCTGGCGATCATCGTGGGCGTAATGGCATGGCTCGGGGCGGTCTAGGCTAGTCGGGAGCGTGTGATGCTCTGTGTGGCAGCGGCGATGTTTGCGACAATGCACGGGTGCTACGGGTCATGCGGCGGCGAACGGGGGTGTTTGGGAGGTTGTAGTGATCATGGCGAGCGTGAGCATGCGCGGAGAGAGCAAGGCGCGGTCTGTGCGAGGTGGTCGGGGGTGGCGCTCTGGAGCGTTCTCGGCACGGCGCAGAGACGGTGGGTGCGACGCTGCTAGGGTGGTCTAGGGCTTGGCTATAGTCGTGGCTTGGACAAGGGGTGGCGGTTGATGGTCGCGTGTCTGATGCGCGTCGTGGGCGAGGGCGGCGTGGCCTCTGCCGTCCTGTCCACTGTCGGCCGGCGACAACCATATTCAGGCGGCGCTCCACTAGTGCAACGACAAAGGGGCAAGCTGGCCTGGTGCTAGCTGGACATTGGGGGGACAGGGGATTGAAGAGGGGACAGTGGGGTGGATGATCACTGCTCCAAAATAGTGAAATTAGACAGTGCTTAATTAGGGTAAGCAAGGTGTTTGATGAAATGGCCATAAGAGATTTAGTTTGAAATTTTCAAATGAATTTTGGTGAGCGGTTTGGTTTTAAGCTTGAGTTTCTATGATTGCTTGGAGAAGTCAAATCGAATTGGTTTGAGTGGTTTTTTAAAAAGTGTGATCTTAGTACATACACTTGATTCAATTTTCAAATGTCCTTTAAATAGATTTGAAAATAGTTTTGGTGAGTTTGTAAAGTTTGCTTGTATTCACTTTTACTTGGTCTAGCAAGGGGTGAAAAGAAGTGGAAATGTTTCTGTCAGAAATTCTCTTCTAGGAACACTCAAAGTGGCCTAGTGGTTAACTATGGTCAAAATGACCATTTGGTTATTTCATTCATATTTGATTTCTTTTTCTTTTGATTTTGTTTTTAATTGGCCTAGATGATGTAGCATTCACCTCTAAACCATTTCTTATCATTTGTAGCAATCAAACATGGCAATTTCAATCAACCACATATTAATGCAAACACACATGCATTCATATCCATTTTAAATAATAAAAAATTTGTTAACCCTAAACTTGGGTGATTAGAACTAGATAATCTTGATTAGGGTTTTAGGGTGTTACA
Source organism: Avena eriantha (assembly GCA_910589775.1). Classification (NCBI taxonomy): domain Eukaryota; kingdom Viridiplantae; phylum Streptophyta; class Magnoliopsida; order Poales; family Poaceae; genus Avena; species Avena eriantha. The sequence goes on along the minus strand of OU342744.1, from coordinate 413,771,836 downwards.
AACCTTCCCTCCTTAAAAAAAATCTCGTCCCGAGATTTAAGAAAAACTAGGAACTAAAGAGATCTGGAAACTCAGTCCTAATGTAATCTTCTCGCTCCCAGGTAGCTTCTTCTTCAGTATGGTTGCTCCACTAGATCTTGAGAAACTTGATACTCCGGGTTTGGGTGGTTCTGAAGGCTTCTTCCAAAATACGAATGGGCACTTCACGATACGTCAGATCCTTGTTGATATCTATGGCTCGGTGATCGATGTTCTTGAACATTTCGGTCTTCTCCGGAACTTCTAGGCATTTGCGAAGTAGTGAGATATGGAACACATTATGAATGGCTGACATCTCCTCCGGCAGTTCCAGTTGATAAGATACTTCTCCTCGGCGATTCAACATCTTGAAGGGTCCAATATATCTGGGGGCTAACTTTCCTTTCAGTTGAAGACGTTGCATTCCTTTCAAGGGTGATACTTTGAGATACACAAAATCTCCGACATTGAAGGTCAGGTCTCGGCGTCTCTTGTCAGCATAACTCTTCTGTCTGGGTTGAGCGATCTTGAGGTGCTCACGGACTTTGTGAACCTACTCTTCAGCTTCCTGTAGGATGTCAGGTCTGAAAATATGACTCTCTCCTAATTGCGACCAATTCAAGGGGGTACGACACTTCCTTCCACATAAGAACTCAAATGGGGCCATTTGCAAACTGGGCTGGTAACTGTTGTTGTATGAGAATTCTGCGAAAGGCAGACAATCTTCGCATTTTGATCCATATTCTAGAACACAAGCTCTCAACATATCTTCTAAGATTTGGTTGACTCTTTCAGTATGTCGGTTTGCGGGTGATAAGTTGTGCTAAAATTCAACTTGGTTCCTAATCCTTCTTGGACTTTCTGCCAAAATCTTGAGGTAAACTGGGTTCCTCGATTCGATACTATGATCTTAGGGGTTCCATGCAAACTGACGATTCTAGCAATGTACAACTCTGCTAGCTTCGAACTCTGGTAGGTGGTCTTGATAGGTATAAAATGGGCTACCTTGGATAGTCTATCAACTATGACCCAAATAGAGTAATTTACCCTACTAGATGTAGGCAAACCGGTGATAAAGTCCATTCCGACAGAATCCCATTTCCATTCCGAAATCTACAATGGTTGCAAAAGTCATGCAGGTCTCTGATGTTCTGCTTTGACTCGCTGATAGATTTCATACTTGGCGATGTCGCTTCCGATTTCTCTCTTCATCTTGTGCCACCAAAATTGCTCCTTCAAATCCTGATACATCTTTGTCCCTCTGGATGGATAGAATAAAGAGTATCATGAGCTTCTTGCATGATAACTTGTTTCAACTCTGAATCTGCTGGCACACAAATACGTCCTTTATACCACAAAACTCCTTCATCTTCGGTGAATCCGGGTACCTTCCATGTACCGATATGACACTTGATTCCGTCGATACTTGCATTTCCTTTCTGTGCCTCCTTGATCTGACTGATCAAAGTGGGTTGAAGTTCAATGCTAGCTAAGAATCCTTTGCTAACTAGCTCCATTCGAAACTACTCCAACTCTTCATGCAAACTTGGCTGGGTTTCTTTAATCATGGTGTTTAATTTACACGGCAGTCTGCTAAGAGCATCCGCTACCACATTGGCATTGTCGGGGTGGTAGTGAATGTCAAGGTCATAATCCTTGATTAACTCTATCCATCTCCTTTGCCTCATATTCAGCTCCTTCTGAGTGAAAATATACTTCAGACTCTTGTGCTCCGAATAAATCTCACGGCGGTTACCCATAAGGTAATGACGCCATGTCTTCAATGCCAAAACTATGGCTGCTAGTTCAAGTTCATGGGTAGGGTAGTTTTGCTCATGTTGCTTCAGTTGTCGGGACATATATGCTATGACTTTGCCTTCTTGCATCAACCCACATCTGAGACCAATCTTGGATGCATCATAACACACATCAAAAGGCTTCTTTATATCTGGCATAATCAATATTGGCGCTGAAATCAATCTCTTCTTTAGCTCTTGAAAACTTGCTTCACATTTGTCCGTCCATTCAAACTTCTTATCGTTCTTCAATAATTGGGTCATCGGTCTTGCGCTAATTGAAAATCCTTCAACAAACTTGCGGTAATATCCCGCTAATCCGAGAAACGCACGGACTTGGGTTTGAGTGGTTGGGCCTTTCCATGCTTCAACATCTTTGATCTTGGCGGGACCGACAGCGACTGCTCTTACTGACACGATATGTCCTAGGAATCCTACTTCCTTCAACCAGAATTCACATTTGCTAAACTTGGCATACAACTGATGCTCTCTAAGGGTTTCAAGGATGGTTCTCAGGTGTAGCTCATGGTCTTCTTCTGACTTGGAATAGATCAGAATATCGTCAATAAAAACAATGACAAACTTATCCAGGAAGTTCATAAAAATCTTATTCATGAGATTCATGAAATAAGCGGGGGCATTGGTTAATCCAAAAGACATGACACTGTACTCATACAATCCATATCTGGTGGTAAAGGCAGTCTTTGAAATATCCGTTGCACGAATCCTGAGTTGATGATAACCAGTTCTAAGATCAATCTTAGAAAACACTCTGGCACCAGTCAACTAATCAAACCGATCCTCTATCTTCGGCAGTGGGTACTTGTTCTTCATGGTGACATCATTCAGCTTCCGGTAATCCATGCACAAATGGTTACCTCCATCTTTCTTATCCACAAACAAAACAGGCGATCTCCATGGCGATGCGCTTGGTTGAATCAAACCTTTCGCCAACATAGCGGCAAGTTGTTTCTTCAGCTCCACTAATTCAGATGGGTTCATACTATAAGGTCTCTGAGTTGTGGGTCCAGTTCCATGAATTAGTTGAATGATGAACTCTATATCCCGACCTAGGGGAATACTGGGCAATTCATCTAGGAATACATCGGGGTATTCATAAACTACTCTGACTTGGTCTAGGGTTGGTTGGGCTAGACTCTTGTTGCATTTGAATTGACGGGGCAATGTCTCGGATACATGCTCTACTGATACTCCAGTGCTACTGGTCATGGTTATGGCTTTCTTGGCATAGTCGATTAATCCTTTATGTTTTGACATCCAATCCATTCCTAGTACTACTTCCAGACCTTTGGTTCCAAGTACTATTAGGTTAGCATAAAAATCTATGCCATGGATACTGATAGGTACAGCCTTGCAAATTTTTCTAGCTTTGGTGGTGGAACCAGGTATTTGAACTATCATGACACGCTTCAATTTGGTTGGTTGAATCTTACTAGTGCATGCAAATTCTTCTATAACAAACGAGTGCGATGCTCCAGAATCAAACAACACTCTTGCAAGTATTGAGTTAACAGAAAACATACCCAGCACGACATCGGGCGCTTCCTGAGCTTCTTCAGCATTCATGTGGAACAGACGGCCTTTCTGGTTGAGCAAATTTCCTAGGGAAAACTCCTTCCATGCTGAACACTGCACTGCTGCTGAGCGGGTGCATTCACATTGGGGGCTGCTGCAAGCTTCTTGGGACACTCATTGGAGTAGTGACCCTTGACTCCACATTCGAAGCAAGTAATCTGGGACTTGTCTTTTGCTGCAATAGGCACAAAATTGCTTCCAGTCCTTGGGGATGTATTGTTGTTGTTGGACTTGGGTGTTGCACGGTTGAACTTATTTGAGTTGCCGCGGTTATTGTTGTGGTTTCCTCTAGACTTCACATTTCCTCCACTACGATTGGGGTAGTTGGGATGGGACATAGGGGGTCTATTGTTTCTTGGGCCATATCCTGCAGACGGGTTGGGGCAATAGTTATGGGTATTGTGGGATCCAGTCTGGTGCATCATCATGCGCTTGCGATTGTCATTGGCTTGGTTTATCTTCCCTTCCATCTGAATGGCAGAGTCCACTAGCTCTTCTAGGTCTTCAAAACGGATGTTGACTAACACACTCTGCATCTCATCATGTAATCCATTCAGGAACCTCTCCTTCTTCTTTGCTTTGGTGTTGATCTCATCAGGGGCATATCTAGCTAGGGATAGAAATTTGTCATGGTACTCAACTACCGTCATCCTGCCTTGCTTCAGTTCTCTAAACTCATCTCTCATTCTGGTGACCAAACCTTGGGGCACATGAGAGCGGCTGAACTTGATCTTGAATGCTTCCCAAGTCATCATCTGTCTGTCATTCATGGTACGTGTGCTATTCCACCAGGCTCTTGCATCTCCTGCTAGATAGTGGGTGGCAAACCGTACTTTCTCATTGGCTTCAACTCCTGCTACCTCCAGGTTGTTTTCCATGGTTTGCAGCCAATCATCAGCATCTAAGGGATCCTCAGATTTACTAAAGATAGGTGGGTTGGTTTTCTGAAAGTTCTTGAGCTTGGATCCATGATGATCTTGGTTTCCATGGCCTTGATTATTGTGGGCCATCTGAGCTATCTATTGCAGAGTGGCTATGTTGGCTTGGCGTTCGGCTCTACTAGCTTCACGATCAGAAACTAGCATCTGAAGAATCTGCAGCATCGGGTCCTAAGATGAGCTGCTTCCTCCGGGATTTCCACGAGTCATCAGAAGATTGAGATAGATAATGAGATAAGAGGGAAATTTCTAAGGTTCATGGTTTTGTTTTCAAAAGCTTTAAACTTGAGTTTGACTCAGGTTTTGTAAACAAACTTCTTCCTCTCATTCATTCATTCAAAGCACACCATACAGACACACACCACACACAACTAGAATACATATGGTTTTAAGAACCATTCCGTGAAACTACGATACAGTGGAACCGATACAACTCATTCCTACGTTAGTGATCAAGTGCATCTAATCATCATCAATGAAGTCGGAATCATCATCATCGGTGTGGAACTCCATGGCATCATCCTCCACGTAGTCGTTGTCATCACTGAGGTAAGAGTAAAGATCTCCCTGGATATCTTCACCTTCCTCCTCCTCCTTTGCTTCAAGCTAGACTTCCTGCTCACGGATGGTCTTCTCGAGAGCGACCACCTTCTTGTGAATACGATCGATGGTGCGATCCTTCTTGTCGTGCTGACAATGAAGTGATTGGCGATCCGTGGTGAGAATGGCGAGAGTTTGGTCCTTCTTGGCGGCAATGGCAAGGTTGTGGTTGGCGTAGGTGCGAGTATTGTCCAACTCCTTCTTCCTATCATATAGCATGAAGTCAAGATTGTCCACCTGGTGCTTCAACTCCAGATGTCCTAGCATCTCCAATGTCATTCCCATAGAATCACGCCTTGCAAAGTGAGCAAAGCAAGTTCCCTGGATCAGGTTGATGTTTTGTCCACACAGACGGGTGAGAGCTTCATGCATGGCCCTGGCAAATCCATCTAGCCAGTTATTCTCCCTCGAGGTGAATTGGATCTTCTCCGAAACTGGTGCTTCCATCTTGCCTCTGAGATCTGCAACTATCACCCATAGTAGATCTCCTCCTACGTGATCATTGAGTTGGGCCCCAAAAAATTTCGGGTGCGGGCGCTCCAGATACTCTGACAGTGCATCTAGATCCCTCTCAAAAATCAGGTGGCCTCCGTTACCCAGCTGGTAGAACTTGCAATACTGGACTTCCATCTATAAGAATTTAGGATGAGTAAGTTAGTGAGGTGATCAAGTGTGTCAAATTTTTAGGTAGGCATGAAAGAATTTTTGAGGAACATGATTTTTTTTAAAACAATCAAGGATACGAGTGGGAATAGGTTTTCATAAATACTCACTTCTTTTATTTTGAAACTAAGTTTTTGTTCGGACGTCCATTCTAACTAGTGTCTCCTATTGTCAGGATGGCTCTGAACCAACTTGTCAACACCCGGATTTTTAATCCCGGATGCCTGTTATGCCATACCTCGCAATCCTAGGATTACCATTTTTGCGAGACATAACAGATTGATATCACAGTACATCATCCATTACAAACCATAATAAGGTCTTACAAATAAAGGATCTCATGATCCAGTCTTAATACAATCAAAGCAGCAAAAATTAAACGCAGTAGGGGCTCCATCTTCAGGGTCACAGGCAATGCTGATGATGGGAGATGATCCTAGTTGTCGTAGACCTCCTACTGTCCATCATCCTAGTAGTCCTCCGCATAGTCTGGCCACGGGAATAGCCAGGGACAAAGCCATGGGTACTCTTTAAGTACTCACAAACTATCACTAACAAGTAAGGTAGCTCTAGTAGGAAACTTAAGCTCTAGGTTTCTTTGCAAAAAGCCAGGTTTATCTAAACTGAGTTTAGAAGTAAAGAAAAATAAGTTAATGTTCTAAAGCACTTAAATGGGAACCTAGTTTTCATATCCACAACCCTATTGTGGTCAAGTCAAAATTATAGTTCATTTCACAAGTCATTTTGAAAACATCTGACGACGGAATAGTATGGCCACTCCAACTATCCATGACCGCGGACGCGGCTATTCGAATAGTTTGACACTCTGTAGAGGTGGTACACTTTCACCACAAAATTTGATACATCCGTCAAGGATAACCCTGAATCAATCATACTTAGTATGTGGATAATCAATCATAACCTTTCAATTACACACCCTAGTATAGGCACCTCCCCTATGAGCTTGGCCTCCTAGCCATGGCCATCTGCCATCCTAGGCAATGCACAGGTGGACATCATCAAGAGGTAGCCTCAGCTCAAACCTCTTTCGCGAGGGAAACCACACTAAGGCATATAAACTTCCGGCTAAGCCCTACCCAATTCAGGTATTGTGGTTGTACGGTAAAATTGGAATGGTATCGCATCCGAACCCAACCATCAGTTTTTATAAAGGGCGAAGGCTCATGCCTCTACATTTTCATCATCAAATCCTTTGGTGTTTCTCAACACATGTCAAAACATCTCAATAGAATGAACCATCATTCCAAGGTTTTCATAATCATTTTCACCAAGTATTCTGTAACATCCCAAAACTTTAATCAAGGTTATTAAATCCTAATCACCCAATTTAGGGTTAACAAACAAATTTATTAAGAAAATGAATGTGAATGCATGTGTGTTTGCATTAGTATAGAATTGAGTGTATATGCCATGCTTGATTGCTACAAATGTTGTTGAATGGTTTAAAGGTCAATGCTACATCATCTAAGAAAATTACAAACAAAATCCAAAGAAAAAGAAATAAAATAAGAATAAATAAAGCAAATGGTCATTTTGATCATTTTAAACCACTAGGCCACTTTAGGTGTTCCTAGAACAAGATTTCCAATAGGAACAATTCTATTTATTTTCACCCCTTGCTAGACCAAGTAAAAGTGTATCAAGGCCCACTTTAAAACTTACAAAAACATCTAGCAAATCAATTAAATGGACATTTGAAAATTGAATCAAGTGTATGCGTTAAGATCACACTTTTTCAAAAACCTACCAAATCAATTCACCTTGACCTATCCAAGCAAACCTAGTCTCTCAAGCTTAATCTAAGATCACTCAAAAAATTTCAATCAAAGATTCAAAAGTAAACTTCATGTGGCCATTTCATCAAACACTTGGCATGCACAAAAAAGCTCTAGCCTAACTTCACTGTTTTGTACAGTGATCATCAACCAAATTGTCCCTAGTTACTTCCCTTTCTCCCCTAAGCCTAACCCAGCCTAGACCAGCTCCCCCATTCGCTATGTGCATAGTGGAGCACTGTCCGCAAATGGTCACCGCCGGTCGACTAAGGCCAGCTCGCTCTAGACAACCCCGCACCCAACGAGGATGTCCAGGAGCATCGCCGTAGCCTACCGCCACCCACTGTACACCCCACGATCATAGGGAACCATGAACCACAGTAGCACCGCCACGCACCGCCACTCTGCACCGTGCCTAGAGCGCACCAGTGCACCGTGCCCGACCAGCCCCACCAGCTCACGTCTTGCCCTCTCTGTGCACGCACAACCTCACCATGATCACGCCGGCAGACAACCCCGTTCACCGCCGCATGACCCATAGCTCCCGCGCGCCGTCGAGTATGCCGCCTATCCCGCGGGGGGCACCGCATGCGCCAGACCAAACTAGACCACCCCATGTCACGCCCTTACTTCTGTGGGAACCGCCAGGGAGCACCGCACCGTCCTACACCCCTGCCCAGGCCATTAGCTCGCTATACCGTCCTCGCCGGAGACACCAACCCATCCCGCTTGGTCGCCTCGTCGGTGTATAAATAGAGGGCCCCTTCACCCCATTTCTCGACACCACTCCACTCCCCACTCCTCACTAACCTTCCCAACTTCTCCCCGGAGCAAGGCGACCACCACCGTGCTGGAATTGCACCGCAGCCCGCCGCTGCTGGAGGAGAATGGCACCGTCAATTCCGACCACCCCAAGCCCCATCGTGACCGCGCCTCGCCTCACCGTCGTCTACCACGTCATTTGCCCCTGTCGTCGACCCTAGCTGGAGCCTAGGTGAGCCCCGCGAGACCCCCACCGCCGCGCTAGGTCTAGTTCCTGGTCGGAGCTGTTCGTCGTCGATGATGACGCTCGGCCATTGGATTAGAATAGAATTGCAGGTCCAGATTCGCTGATACCGTTTCGCGTTAGATGTGTCGCTGGCCAGTGGGTCTGCGTTGTTAGCAGCCCTCTGCGCCACGGAGTGCCACTGGGTCGGCCCGTTTAATTTCCCGTGCTGGCCTGGAAATTCAAATAGATGTTTTTCCATTTTAGTTAAAACCCTATTATGTACCTAGATTCAAAAATAAATTCAAAGAGTTTCACTAAACCAAATGGAAGGTTTCAAATTTTGCTAGAAAGGAAATTAAAATATCTATCCAAGCCCGTTGGATTTAAATCAATTGGTGTTAGAGATAATCTATAGTAAAAATAACAAGACAGCGAATTTCCAACTTCAAACATTTTTCAAAAATCAACCATAAATGCTTTTGAGTTGACTCCAACTCTCAAAAATCACATTTGACAAGACCTATCTGAATATGTAAAAATATCTAGGTTTACATGAATTGACATTGGACTAGTACCAAAATAATGCTATATAGGCATTCCTAGTCACTTTAAATTTATTAAATAGTACTCTCAAACTTTATAAAATGTGACCAACACTTTAATCACATTCCCATGTATTAGAATATGTGGTGATGACATGTGTCAACATGATCCCATATTTTAATTGGAGAATATTAAATCTTAATTAATTTCAATGAGTAGAAATTACTTTTCTCAAATAAAATAAATGAAACTAGTTCTTTAAATCATGTGAGGATTGTGATGATACTAGATCATTAAGTGTGAGCCTTAGTGTGCTAAATAGACTTAGTTAAGTATTGTTTGGTGATTTTGTACCCCGTATTCCTTTATAGACGACAGTACCGACCAAGTCTACGAGGAGGACGAGTTCTCCCCCGAAGAAGACGAGGAAAACTTCAATCACTACACCAACCAAGGCAAGCCATCACTACTAAGAAAGCTAGACCCTTGCAAGATAACTTAAGCCAGATGCATTAGGCATGCTTTGGTTATATCATTTTGATTATACCAATCCCAATTTTTACTTGCAAGATTTACTTTCTTTTACTTTACCAAAGTTCTTTACTTTTAGTATAGATGACATAAAGAGTATAAAACTAGGCCTATCTAGTTATACTTAGATGTCATTCTTTGGCATGAGATTGAAGATTAGCACCCCTCATTAGTGAACACTCTTAACCTTAGTGGCTAGTGCTAAGCATAAAACTTGATCACTTTAGATGGGAATACTTGGTGAAAATGATTATGAAAACCTTGGAATGATTACGAAAACCTTGGAATGATGGTGAAAATGTTTTGACATGTGTTGAGAAACACAAATGGTTTGTTGATGAAAATTTTGAGGCATGAGCCTTAGCCCTTTTGCAAAAACTGATGGTTGGGTTTGGATGCAATACCATTCCAATTTTACCGTACAACCACAATACCTGAATTGGGTAGGCCTTAGTCGGAAGTTTATATGCATTAGTATGGGTTACCTTGTGGAAGAGGTTTGAGCTGAGGCTACCTCTTGATGATGTCCACCTATGCAGTGCCTAGGATGGCAGATGGCCATGGCTGGGAGGCCAAGCTCATAGGGGTGGTGCCTATACTAGAGTGTGTAATTGAAAGGTTATGATTGATTATACGCATACCAAGTATGATTGATTCAGGGTTATCCCTGACGGATGTATCGAATTTTGTGGTGAAAGTGTACCCCTCTACAGAGTGTCAAACTATTCGAATAGCCGCGTCCGTGGTCATGGACAGTTGGAGTGGCCATATTGTTCCGTCGTCAGATGTTTTCAAAATGACTTGTGAAATGAATTGTGACTTTGACTTGACCACAATAGGGTTGTGACTATGAAAACTAAGTTCCCATTTAGGTGATTTTAGAACATTAAATTAGTTTTCTTTACTTCTAAACTTAGCTTAAGATAAATCTAGCTTTTGCAAATAAACCTAGAGCTTAGTATTCCTACTAGAACTACCTTACTTGTTAGTGATAGGTTGCGAGTACTTAAAGAGTACTCATGGCTTTGTCCCTGGCTATTCCTGTGGCCAGACTATGAGGAGGACTATCAGGAAGATGGACAGCAGGACAGCTACGACAACTAGGATCATCTCCCATCGTCCGTATTTCCTGTGACACTGAAGATGGAGCCCACTACTATGCTTTATTATTCTGCTGCTTGTTTGTATTAATACTGGATCATGAGATCCTTTATTTGTGTAAAACATTATTATGGTTTGTAATGGATGATGTACTATGATATCAAATCTGTTATGTCTCGCAAAAATGGTAATCCTGGGATTGCGAGGTATGGCATAACAGGCATCTGGGATTAAAAATCCAGGTGTTGACAAGTTGGTATCAGAGCCATTCTAACCATAGGAGACCCTAGTTAGAATGGACGTCCGAACAAAAACTTAGTTTCAAAATCAAAGGAAGTGAGTATTTATGAAAACCTATTCCCACTCTTATCCTTGAGATTCTTTCAAGAAATTCATGCTCCTCAAAATTTCTTACATTCTACATAAAAATTGACACACTTGATCACCTCACTTACTTATTCATCCTAAATTCTTATAGATGGAAGTTCAGTATTGTAAGTTCTACCAATTGGGAAACGGAGGCCAACTGATCTTTGAGAGGGATCTCGATGCATTGTCGGAGTATCTTGAGCGCCCGCATCCAGAATTCTTCGGAGCCCAACTTAATGATCACCCAGGAGGAGATCTACAATGGCTGATAGTTGCGGATCTTTGAGACAAGATGGAAGCACCCCTTTATGAGAAGATTCAATTCACCGGGCGAGAGAACAATTGGCTAGATGGATTAGCCAGGGCAATGCATGAAGCTCTCGCCTGTCTTTGTGGACAAAACATCAACTTGATCCAAGGAACTCGCTTTGTGCACTTCACAAGGCGTGATTCTGTGGGAATGCTATTGGAGATGCCAAGTCACCCAAAGATGAAGCGCCAGGTGGAAAACCTTGACTTCCTGATGTATGATAGGCAGAAGAAATTGGACAATGCTCGAGCCTACGCTAACCACAACCTTGCCATTGCTGCCTAGAAGGACCAGACTCTCGCCATGCTAATCAAGGATCGCAAATCACTTTGGCGTCCACGCGAGAAGAAGGATCGCACCATTGCTCGTCTTCGCGAGAAGGTGGTCGACCTCGAGAAGACCATCCGTGAGCAAGAAGTCCAACTGGAAGCAAAGGAAGAGGAAGAAGGTGAAGACATCCAGGGAGATCTTCACTCGTACCTCAGTGATGACAATGACTACCTGGAGGAGGATGCCATGGATTTCTGCACCGATGATGATGATTCCGAATTCATTGATGATGAGTAGATACACTTGATCACTACCACAAGAATGAGTTGTATTGGTCCCACTGTATCTTAGTTCACAAAATGGTTCTTAAAAGCATCTGTTTTTTCATTTGTGTGTGGTGTGTGTTTGTATGGTGTGCCTTGAATGAATGAATGAATGAGAAGAAGAAGTGAGTTTGCAAAACCTGAGTCAAACTCAAAGTTTATAGGTTTTGAAAACGAAACCATGAACCTTAGAAATTTCCCTCTTATCTCATTATCTATCTCAATCTTTAGATGACTCGTGGAAACCCCGGGGGAAGCAGCTCATTGCAGGACCCGATGTTGCAGATTTTTCAGATGCTAGTTTCAGACCATGAAGCTACTAGAGAAGAACATCAAGCCAACCTAGACACTCTACAACCGATAGCTCAGATGGCCCACAATAATCAAGTCCAAGGAAATCAGGATCATCATGGATCCAAGCTTAAGAACTTTCAGAATACCAATCCCCCTATCTTTAGTAAGTCTGAAGACCCTTTAGATGCTGATGACTGGCTGCAAACTATGGAGAACAATATGGAAGTCGCAGGAGTTGACACCAACGAGAAGGTACTGTTTGCCACCCACTATGTGGCAGGAGATGCAAGAGCCTGGTGGAATAGCATCCGTACCATGAACCATGGTCAAGTAATGATGTGGGAATCATTCAAGATCAAGTTTAGTCGCACCCATGTGCCGCAAGGTTTAGTCACCAGAATGAGAGATGAGTTCAGAGAACTGAAGCAAGGCAGGATGACGGTAGTCGAGTACCGTGACAAATTTTTGTCCTTAGCTAGATATGCCCCTAACGAGATCAACACTGAAGACAAGAAGAAGGAAAGATTCCTGAACGGATTGCATGATGAGATGCAGACTGTTCTAGTCAACATCCATTTTGAAGACCTAGAAGAGTTAGTTGACTTTGCCATCCAGATGGAAGGGAAGATTAACCAAGCCAATGACAACCGCAAGCGCAGAATGATGCACCAGAGTGGATCCAACCATACCTAGAAGTATCGCCCCAACCCATCTGCAGGATATGCCCCGAGAAACAATAGACCCCCAATGAACCGTCCAAGCTACCCCAATCGTAGCGGAGGAAACTTGAAATCTGGAGGGAACCACTACAATAACCCCGGCAACTCCAACAACTTCAACCGTGCACCGCCCAAGTCTAACAACAACAATACTGCCCGAAGGACTAGAAGCAATGATGTGCCTGTTGCAGCCAAAGACAAGTCCCAGATCACTTGCTTTGAATGTGGAGTCAAGGGTCACTACTCTAATGAGTGTCCCAAGAAGCTTGCATCCACCAGCAATGTGAATGCACCCGCTCAGCAGCAATGCCATGTTCATCCTGGAAGGAGAATTGCCCCAGGGAATTCGCTCAACCGCAACGGCCGTCTATTCCACATGAATGCTGAAGAAGCTCAGGAAGCGCTAGATGTTGTGTTGGGTATGTTTTCTGTTAACTCAGTATTAGAAAGAGTGTTGTTTGATTCTAGAGCATCGCACTCATTTATTACAGAAGAATTTGCATGCACTAGTAAGATTCAACCTACAAAATTGAAGCATGTCATGGTAGTTCAAATACCTGGTTCAATCACCAAAGCTAGAAAAAATTGAAAGGATGTACCTATCAGAATCCATGGGATACATTTTTATGCCAATTTAATAGTACTTGCAACCAAAGGTTTGGAAGTAGTACTAGGAATGGATTGGATGTAAAAACATAAAGGATTGACCGACTGTGCCAAGAAAGCCATAACCATGACCAGTAGCTCTGGAGTATCAGTAGAGCATGTATCTGAAACTTTGCCCCGTCAATTCAAGTGCAACAAGAGTCTAGCCTAACCAACCCTAGACCAAGTCAGAGTAGTCTGTGAATACCTCAAAGTATTCCCAAATGAATTGCCCGGTATGCCCCTGGATCGAGATATCGAGTTCATTATTGAACTAATTCCTAGAACTGGACCCATAGCACAGAGACCCTATAGTATGAACCCATCTGAATTATTGGAGCTAAAGAAACAACTTGATGCTATGGTGGCGAAAGGTTTGATTGGACCAAGTGCATCGCCATGGAGATCGCCTGTTTTGTTTGTGGATAAGAAAGATGGAGGTAACCATTTATGCACAGATTACAGGAAGCTGAATGATGTCACCATCAAGAACAAGTACCCACTGCCCAAGATAGAGGATCTGTTTGATCAGTTGACTGGTGCCAGAGTGTTTTCTAAGATTAATCTTAGGACTGGTTATCATCAACTCAAGATTCGTGCAACGGATATTCCAAAGACCGCCTTTACCACCAGATATGGATTGTATGAGTATACGTTCATGTATTTTGGATTAACCAATGCCCCCACTTATTTCATGAATCTCATGAATAAGATCTTTATGAATTTCTTGGATAAGTTTGTCGTTGTTTTTATCGACGACATTCTAATCTATTCAAAGTCAGAAGAAGACCATGAGCTACACCTGAGAACCATCCTTGAAACCCTTAGAGAACATCAGTTGTATGCCAAGTTTAGCAAATGTGAATTTTGGTTGAAAGAAGTAGGATTCCTCGGACATATTGTGTCGGTAGGAGGAGTCGCTGTCGATCCCGCCAAGATCAGAGATGTTGAAGCATGGAAAGCCCCAACCACTCAAACTCAAGTCCGTGCATTTCTCGGATTAGCGGGATATTACCGCAAGTTTGTTGAAGGATTTTCGAGCATCGCAAGACCAATGACCCAATAGTTGAAGGAAGATAAGAAGTTCAAATGGATGGACAAATGTGAAGCGAGTTTTCAAGAGCTCAAGAAAAGATTGATTTCAGCCCCAATCTAGTTTATGCCAGATATCAAAAGCCTTTTGATATGTATTGTGATGCATCCAAGATTGGGATCAGATGTGTGTTGATGCAAGAAGGAAAAGTCATAGCATATTTGTCCCGACAACTGAAGCAGCATGAGCAAAACTACACTACCCATGATCTCGAACTGGCAGTCGTAGTTTTAACTTTGAAGACATGGTGTCATTACCTTATGGGTAACCGCTGTGAGATTTATTCGGATCACAAGAGCTTGAAGTATATTTTCACCCAGAAGGAGCTGAATATGAGGCATAGGAGATGGATAGAGTTAATCAAGGATTATGACCTTGACATTCACTATCACCCCGGCAAAGCCAATGTGGTAGTGGATGCTCTTAGCAGATTGTTGTGTAGATTAAATACCATGATCAAAGAAGCCCAGCCATGCTTGCATGAAGAGTTCGAATAGTTTAGAACAGAGCTAGTTAGCAAAAGATTTTTAGCTAGCATTGAACTTCAACCCACGTTGATCAGTCAAATCAAGGAAGCCCAGAAAGGAAATGAAAGTATTGACGGAATCAAGCGTCGTATCAGTACAGGAAAGGTACCAGGATTCACCAAAGATGAAGAAGGAGTTTTGTGGTACAAAGGACATATCTGTGTGCCAGCAGATTTGGAGCTGAAGCAAGTTATCATGCAGGAAGCTCATGATACTCTTTATTCTATCCACCCTGGAGGAACGAAGATGTATCAAGATTTGAAGGAGCAATTTTGGTGGCACAAGATGAAGAGAGAAATCGGAAGCTACATAGCCAAGTGTGATATCTGTCAGGGAGTCAAAGTGGAACATCATAGACCCACAGGACTGTTGCAAACATTGCAGATTCCAG
Organism: Avena eriantha; assembly: GCA_910589775.1. Classification (NCBI taxonomy): domain Eukaryota; kingdom Viridiplantae; phylum Streptophyta; class Magnoliopsida; order Poales; family Poaceae; genus Avena; species Avena eriantha. The sequence goes on along the minus strand of OU342744.1, from coordinate 413,756,325 downwards.
AATGGAAATGGGATTCTGTTGGAATGGACTTTATCACCGGTTTTCCTACATCTAGTAGGGGAAATGACTCTATTTGGGTCATCGTTGATAGACTGTCCAAGGTAGCCCATTTTATACCTGTCAACACAACCTACCAGAGTTTGAAGCTAGCAGAGTTGTACATTGCTAGAATTGTTAGTTTGCATGGAACCCCAATACCATAGTGTCGGATCGAGGAACCCAGTTTACCTCAAGATTTTGGCAGAAAGTCTAAGAAGGATTAGGAACCAAGTTAAATTTCAGCATAGCTTACCACCCGCAAACCGATGGACAGACTGAAAGAGTCAACCAAATCTTAGAAGATATGTTGAGATCTTGTGTTCTAGAGTATGGATCGAAATGGGAAGATTGTCTACCTTTCACAGAATTCTCATACAACAATAGTTATCAAGCCAGTTTGCAAATGGCCCCATTTGTATTCTTATATGGAAGGAAGTGTCGTACCCCCTTGAATTGGTCGCAAGTAGGAGAGAGTCAGATTTTCGGACCCGACATCCTACGATAAGCTGAAGAGAAAGTTCAGAAAGTCCGTGAGCACCTCAAGACCGCCCAATCCAGGCAGAAGAGTTATGCTAACAAGAGACGTAGAGACTTGACCTTCAATGTCGGAGATTTTGTGTATCTCAAAGTGTCACCTTCGAAGGGAATGCAACATTTTCAACTGAAAGGGAAGTTAGCCCCCAGATACATTGGACCCTTCAAGATTCTGAATCATCGAGGAGAGGTATCATATCAACTAGAACTGCCCGAGGAGATGTCAGCCATCCATGAGGTGTTCCATATCTCCTTACTTCGCAAATGCCTAGAAGTTTCGGAGAAGACCAAAGTTTTCAAGAACATCGATCACCGAGCCATAGATATCAACAAGGATTTGACGTATCGTGAAGTGCCCATCCGTATCTTGGAAGAAGCCTTTAAAACCACCAGGAGAGTATCAAATTTCTCAAGATCCAATGGAGCAACCATACCGAAGAAGCTACCTGGGAGCGAGAAGATTACATTAGGACTGAGTTCCCCAATCTCTTTAGTTCCTAGTTTTTCTTAAATCTTGGGATGAGATTTTGTTTAAGGAGGGAAGGTTTGTAACATCCCAAAACTTTAATCAAGGTTATTAAATGCTAATCACCCAATTTAGGGTTAACAAAAACTTTTATTAAGAAAATGAATGCGAATGCATGTGTGTTTGCATTAGTATAGAATTGAGTGTATATGCCATGCTTGATTGCTAAAAATGTTGTGAAATGGTTTAAAGGTGAATGCTACATCATCTAAGCAAATTACAAACAAAATCCAAAGAAAAAGAAATCAAATAAGAATAAATAAAGCAAATGGTCATTTTTATCATTTTAAACCACTAGGCCACTTTAGGTGTTCCTAGAACAAGATTTCCAACAGGAACAATTCTATTTCTTTTCACCCCTTGCTAGACCAAGTAAAAGTGTATCAAGGCCCACTTTACAAACTTACAAAAACATCTAACAAATCAATTTCATGGACATTTGAAAATTGAATCAAGTGTATGTGTTAAGATCACACTTTTTCAAAAACCTACCAAATCAATTCACCTTGACCTATCCAAGCAAACCTAGTCTCTCAAGCTTAATCTAAGATCACTCAAAAAATTTGAATCAAAGATTCAAAAGTAAACTTCATGCGGCCATTTCATCAAACACTTGGCATGCACACAAAATCTCTAGCCTAACTTCACTGTTTTGTACAGTGATCATCGACCAAATTGTCCCCTAGTTACTTCTCTGTCTCCCCTAAGCCTAACCCAGCCTAGACCAGCTCCCCCCTTTGCCATCTGCACAGTGGAGCACCGCCCACAAATGGTCACCACCGGTCGACTAAGGCCAGCTCGCACCAGACAACCCCGCGCCCAACCAGGATGTCTAGAGCATCGTCGCAGCCTACCGCCACCCCCTGTCCACCCCATGATCGCAGCTGAGCCATGGACCACACTAGCACCTCCGTGCACCGCCTCTCTGCACCGTGCCTAGAATGCGCCAGTGCGCCCTGCCCGACCAGCCCCGCCAGCTCGCGCCTAGCCCTCTCCATGCATGCACAGCCTCGCCATGATCACGCCACCCCGGTAGACACCCCCATTCGCCGCCGCATGACCCATAGCTCCTGCGCGCCGTCGAGAACGCTGCCTGTCACGTGCGGAGCACCGCATGCGCCAGACCAAACTAGACCGCCTTGTGTCGCGCCCTTACTTTCGTGAGAACCACCAGGGAACACTGCACCGTCCTACACCCCCGCCCACGCCATTAGCTCGTTGTACCGTCCTTGCTGGAGATGCCAACCTATCCTGCTCGGTCGCCTCGTCAGTGTATAAATAGAGGGCCTTTCCACCCCATTTGTCCACACCACTCCACTCCACACTCATCACTGACCTTCCCCACTTCTCCCCGGAGCAAGGCGAGCACCACCGTGCATGAATTGCACCACAGCCCGCCGCTTCTGGAGGAGAAGGGCGCCGTCGATTCCGACCACCCCAAGCCCCGCTGTGACCGCGCCTCGCCTCGCTGTCGTTTGCCCCCATCGCCTACCCTAGATGGAGCCCAGGTGAGACCCGCGAGACCCCCACCGTCGTGCTAGGTCTAGTTCCTCGCCGGAGTTGTTCATCGTCGATGATGACGCTCGGCCGTTGGATTAGAATAGAATCATACGGTCCAGATTCGCTGATACCATTTCGTGTTAGATGAATCGTTGAACAGTGGGTCCGCGCTGTCAGCATCCCGCTACGCCACGGAGTTCCACTGGGCCGGCCCGTTTAAATTCCCGCGCTGGCCTGGAAATTCAAATAGATGTTTTTCCATTTTAGTTAAAACCCTATTATGTGCCTAGATTCAAAAATCAATTCAGAGAGTTTCACTGAACCAAATGCCATGATTCGAATTTTGTTAGAAAGGAAATTAAAATATCTATCCAAGCCCGTTGGATTAAATCAATTGGAGTTAGAGATAATCTATAGTAAAAATAACAAGATAGAGACTTTTCCAACTTCCAACATTTTTCAAAAATCAACCATAAATGCTTTTGAGTTGATTCCAACTCTCAAAAATCACATTTGACAAGATCTATCTGAATATGTAAAAATATCTAGGTTTACAAGAATTGACATTGGACTAGTACCAAAATAATGCTATATAGGCATTTCTAGTCACTTTAAATTTATTAAATAGTAATCTCAAACTTTATAAAATGTGACCAACACTTTAAATTACATTCCCATGTATTAAAATATGTGGTGATGACATGTGTCAACATGATCCCATATTTTAATTGGAGAATATTAAATCTTAATTAATTTCAATGAGTAGAAATTACTTTTCTCAAATAAAATAAATGAAACTAGTTCTTTAAATCATGTGAGGATTGTGATGATACTAGATCATTAAGTGTGAGCCTTAGTGTGCTAAATAGACTTAGTTAAGTATTTTTTGGTGATTGTGTACCATGTATTCCTTTATAGACGATACTACCGACCAAGTCTACGAGGAGGAGGAGTTCTACCCCGAAGAAGACAAGGAAAACTTCAATCACTGCACCAACGAAGGCAAGCCATCACTACTAAGCAAGCTAGACCCTTGCAAGATAAGTTAAGCTAGATGCATTAGGCATTCTTTGGTTATATCATTTTGATTATACCAATCCCAAGTTTTACTTGCAAGCTTTACTTTCTTTTACTTTACCAAAGTTCTTTACTTTTAGTATAGATGGCATAAAGAGTATAAAACTAGGCCTATCTAGTTATACATAGATGTCATTCTATGGCATGAGATTGAAGATTAGCACCCCTCATTAGTGAACACTCTTAACCTTAGTGGCTAGTGCTAAGCATAATAATTGATCACTTTAGATGGGAATACTTGGTGAAAATGATTATGAAAACCTTGGAATGATGAGTCATTCTATTGAAATGTTTTGACATGTGTTGAGAAACACAAATGGTTTGATGATGAAAATGTTGATACCATTCCAATTTTACCATACAATCACAATACCTGAATTGGGTAGGGCTTAGCCGGAAGTTTATGTGCATTAGTATGGGTTCCCTCGCAGAGACGGTTTGATCTGAGGCTACCTCTTGATGATGTCCACCTATGAAGTGCCCAGGATGGCAGATGGCCATGGCTGGGAGGCCAAGCTCATAGGGGAGGTGCCTATACTAGAGTGTGTAATTTAAAGGTCGTGATTGATTATCCGCATACCAAGTATGATTGATTCAGGGTTATCCCTGACGGATGTATCGAATTTTGAGGTGAAAGTGTACCCCTCTGCAGAGTGTCAAACTATTTGAATAGCCGCGTCCACGGTCATGGACAGTTGGAGTGGCCATATTGTTCCATCGTCAGATGTTTTCAAAATTACTTGTGAAATGAATTTTGACTTTGACTTGACCACAACAGGGTTGTGACTATGAAAACTAAGTTCCCACTTAGGTGATTTTAGAACATTAAATTAGTTTTCTTTACTTCTAAACTCAGCTTAAGATAAATCCAGCTTTTGCAAATAAACCTAGAGCTTAGTATTCCTACTAGAACTACCTTACTTGTAAGTGATAGTTTGCGAGAACTTAAAGAGTACTCTTGGATTTATCCCTAGCTATTCCCGTGGCCAGACTATGATGAGGACTATCAGGAAGATGGACAGCAGGACGGCTACGACAACTAGGATCATCTCCCATCGTCAGCATTGCCTGTGACACTAAAGATGTAGCCCACTACTATGCTTTATTATTCCGTTGCTTGTTTGTATTAAGACTGGATAATGAGATCGTTTATTTGTGTAAAACCTTATTATGGTTTGTAATGGATGATGTACTATGATATCAAATCTGTTATGTTTTGCAAAAATGGTAATCCTGGGATTGCGAGGTATGGCATAACAGGCATCTGGCATTGAAAATACGGGTGTTGACATATTCCCATCTAAAGTGATCCACTTTTATGCTTAGCACTAGCCACTAAAGTTAAGAGTGTTCACTAATGAGGGGTGCTAATCTTCAATCTCATGCCATAGAATGACATCTAAGTATAACTAGATAGGCCTAGTTTTATACTCTTTATGCTATCTATACCATTTTTCCAAATACTCACAAAGCACTAACTAAAAGTAAAGAACTTTGGTAAAGTAGAAGAATAAAGCTTGCAAGTAAAACTTCGGATTGATATAATCAAAATGGTATAACCAAAGCATGCCTATTGCATCTTGCTTAAGTTATCAAGGGGGCAAGTGTTAACTTGCATAGTTCTAGCTTGCAATTAGTGATGGGTTGCATAGGTATAATACTTGCAAGGGTTAGCTTGACTTGAGTAGAGCAGTGGTTGAAGTTTTATTCTTCTTCGTCTTGGTAGTACTCCTCCTCCCCGTATCCCGGGTCGGTACTATCGTCTATAAATGAATACGGGGTACACAATCACCAAACAATACTTAACTATTTCTATTTAGTACACTAAGTCTCACACTTGATGATCTAGCATCATCACAATCGTCACATGAATTAAAGGCTTAATCTTATTTATCTTATTTTAGAAAAGTAATTTCTACTCATCTAGAATACTTAAGATTTAATATTCTCCAATTAAAATATGGGATCATGTTGACACATGTCATCACCATATATTCTAATACTTGGGAATGTGATTTAAAGTGTTGACCATATTTAAAAAGTTTAAGATTATCATTTAATGGAATTAAAGTGACTAGAAATGCATAAATAACATTCTATTGGTACTAGTCCAAAGTTACTGCATGTAAACCTAAATATTTTTACATATTCAGATAGATCTTGTCAAATGAGATTTTCGAGAGTTGAAATCAACTCAAAAGCATTTATGGTTGATTTTTGAAAAATGTTTGAAGTTGCAAAAGTCTATGTCTTGTTATTTTCACTATATGTGATCTCTAACTCCAATTTATTTAAAACCAACAGGCTTGGATAGATAATTTAAATATCTTTCAAACAAAATTTGAATCATGCAATTTGGTTTGGTGAATCTCTCTGAATTATTTTTGAATCCACTGACAGAATGGGGTTTTAACTAAATTGGAAAATACTAATTTGAATTCACTAGGCTGCGCGGGAAACTAAACGGGTCGGCCCAATCTGCACAGCACAGCGCAGAGGGCTTCTCACAGAGGGGGTCCACTAGTCAGCGACTTAATCTACCCGAAGCGGTATGGTGTAATCTAGGCCATGCGATTAAAAGATGATCTAACGGTGGAGGGTCATCGTCGACGACGAACAGCTCCGGTGAGGATTCAAACCTAATGCGGCGGTGGGGGTCTGGCGAGGCTCACCTGGGCTCCAGCTAGGGGGGCAATGGGGGCGAACGCCGTTGTCATGGACAGCGGTTCGAATGGTGGTCGCGGCAGGTCCTAGGGTGTCTTCAATCGATGGTGCCCTTCTCCTTCTGCAGCGGCAGGCTCCGGCCAAATTCTGGTGAGGAAGAGCTCGCCTTGCTCCGGGGAAGGGTGAGGGAGTGTCTGTGAGGAGTGGGGAGGGTGTTGGTGTGGAGAATGGAGGCAGAGGGGGTCTCTATTTATATCGCGACGAGAGGACCTTGCGGCATGGGCGTCGGTGATGATGATACAGACGGCTAGCGACGTGGCTATGGGTAGGGGCGGTGATGTGTTCCCTGGCGATCATCGTGGGTGTAATGGCACGGCTCGGTGCGGTCTAGGCTGGTCGGGAGTGTGTGATGCTCTGCGCGGCAGTGGCGGTGTTTGCGACGGCGCACGGGTGCTACGGGTTGCACAGCGGCGAACGGGGGTGTCTGCGAGGTTGTAGTTATCATCGCGAGCGTGAGCGTGCACGGAGATAGCGAGGCGCGGTCTGTGCGAGCCGGTCAGGGGTGGCGCTCTGGAGCGTTCTCGACATGGCGCAGAGATGGTGGGCGCGACGCTGCTAGGGTGGTCCAGGGCTTGGTTCTGGTCATGGCTTGGACAAGGGGTGGCGGTGGACGGTCGCGTGTATGGTGCACGTCGTGGGCGAGGGCGACATGGCCTTTGTCGTGCTGTCCACTGTCGGCCGGCGATGACCATATTCGGGTGGTGCTCCACTGGTGCAACGGCAAAGGGGCAAGCTGGTCTGGTGCTGGCTGGACACTGGGAGACAGGGGATTGAAGAGGGGACAGTGGGGTGGATGATCACTGCTCCAAAATAGTGAAGTTAGGCAGTGCTTAATTAGGGTAAGCAAGGTGTTTGATGAAATGGCCACAAGAGATTTAGTTTGAAATTTTCAAATGAATTTTGGTGAGCGTTTTGGTTTTAAGCTTGAGTTTCTATGATTGCTTGGAGAAGTCAAATGGAATTGGTTTTTGGGGTGTTACTTGGGTGATTAGAACTGGATAATCTTAAACTTGGGTGATTAGAACTTCGATAATCTTAAACGGCAAAGTTTTTGTTAACCCTAAACTTGGGTGATTAGAACTGGATAATCTTGATTAGGGTTTTTGGGGTGTTACATTTGTGTTGTATGAAACTATGTTTGTGTGGCTCTAGATTTATCTGGTGGATTATCTTTATGGATTCATCTATCATATTGGCTATATTGGATATCTTCATATCGAGGGAGGCACTCATTATGGCTATCATTTGATATTCTTATAGTATTTTGAGGACGCATCTATCTCTCTCCCAGTGTTATGAGCTTTTCGCATATGTTTCAATGAAATAGACTTATACCTTCTTGTGTGTATTTGTAATCAAATGCAAAAATTTTGTATGCACACATTGAGGGGGAGTCTTTTTCAATCATTAAATATTGTTGTTCTGAGAACTATCTTACAAATCGTAGTATTGTCATCTAACACCAAAAAGGGGAGATTGAAAGAACATTGCATGGTTCCTGTGTTTTGTGTGTTAGATAACAATACCGTGGAGTTTTCTCATGTGTGCTAAGTGTGCAGGGAATGTTATTGTGTTTGGGGGTTGGATTGTCCGCCCTCCTCAAGGGCTGGATTATCCGGCCTGACTCACTTGGCAAGGCAGGCAGGGCGCGTCGCTCTGCCTGGGGGCGGATTTTCCCCCGAAAAATCCGAACAGGGATGGATTTTCTTCCCCTGACCGGATAATCCGGCCCTCACCTTGGGCCGGATAATCCGGCCCCTAGGAGGCGAGCAAAGGATGGCTCGGCGCATCGCTCTGTTTGGAGGCGGATTATTTGCCGGATAATCTGAGTTTGGGTCGGAGTTTTCCCCAGGCCGGATAATCCGTCCCTCACTTGGGCCGGATAATCCGGACGCATATGACTCCAACGGCTCTGTTTGGACCGGGGGTATAAAAGCCCCTTCGCCTCCTCCGTTCAGAACTCTTGATTCATTCGAAAAAGGCCAGAACTGTTGCAAGTGCTCTCTCTCTCTCTAGATCTCCCACTTCAACCACCCGAAGGCTCCGATCTTTGGGGGAATTGAAGGAGGAGGCAACCTACATCGTCATCACGAATCAAGCGCATCAACTCCTCTCCATTCACTTGGAGAAATCCCCGATCTAGTATTCTTGTTAATATCTAGATCTTGTGTTTTGTTATTGATAACATGTTCTTGTGGCAGCTTGTTGTCATCACGGGAGCCTCCAATTTGGTTGTGGAGTTGTGCCCCGCTAGTTGTGTGAAGGCGTCGTTTCCTGCCTCGAAGGGTTCCTATAGTGGAGAGGTGGATCAGGCCTTTGGTGGCGGGATCCATCGGAGAACAGGGTGAGGCCTATTGTGGCGTGGTGGTCTTAGTACCACCCACCCCTCCAATGCAGATGTACTTCCCTTAACAAGGAAGGAACTGCGGTAAAACAAATCATGTGTCTCCACGTGCTCCACTATGGTTTACTCGTTCCTCTATCTCACTCGCCTTTACTCGCTAGTAGTTAGGTTTGCATATAGGAAAATTCTCCATAGTAGTATATCTAGAGAATTTACCTTTCTTGTCAAGCCTAAAATTGAAAAAGCATTAAAATTTGAAGGAACACCTATTCACCCCCCCCCCCCTCTAGGTGCCCATATGATCCATTTCACCTACAAGTACAAAGATCGAGACAAGAGACAAAGAAACAAAAGATACAAATCTCTATTTCAAACAATATACAATGCTCCCGTATATTAGATGCACATAATCACTGCAAGGTTTCTCCCCAACCCGTAGCTCATGAGGACTACTCACTCATAACAGTCAGATCAAGGATAGAAAACATTGTGCAAAATACTTAGATTGAAGTCAAATATTTTTACAATGGTCGCCGAATCACAAGGAGATCTAAAGTACAAAGTAATGGCTATGGTGAATGGAGGGAATGGAAGATGGAAGATGGAGGGGATGAACAATGGTGTGGATATCCTTGGGGTGTGTTGTGATGCAATCTGAGAATGGAGACCTTCTGTGTGGTGGCTGAGACCTCAAAATATATATGCGTCTTCACGAAAGTTGTAGGGTTTGACGAGACGGAGCCACAGCCACAGCCACATGGTACGGGCGGACGGTACGGGTGGGCCCTTCTCGTACCCGTGGTCGTTAAGGTTGTTGTCGCCTGGAATTGACTCCACAATTACTTGGTCGTGTGGACTCCCTCAAAAACCTTCATTATGACTCCATATTTCGCATTAAAAGGTGTGATTTCCTGCACAACAGAAATCAATGCAATGGTTTGCATATCTTTGCAATTATTAGTAATTGGTGGCAAGGATTGAGAGTTTCTTGTCAATTGCTTGACTAAAAACAATGTTTAAATGCGGTGTAAGATGGCTATTTTTGGATCCATCAACCTCCCGAAAGCTCAAACCTTGATCGCCTTCGAGCAAAAAGAAACAAATGAACTATTAGGAATTCAGCGTTTAAACTCAAAACAATGAGAATAAGAATTCACTTACGGTTGGTAGTCATATGCGTTTAGCACTTCATCCATTTGAAAGGCTTATCAAAGTTAGAGAGATGACAAGAATACTATACAAGCTTCAGTAAGTCAAGGCAATCAAAGTAAAGATTAATATAAGCATAAATAACTAGAAGTGTAACGATCAATCCAATTCTTCTAGTTAACTCTGAGCTTGCCAAGGAACACTAGGATGTTTTAATAGGATAATTGAGTAAGAGATTTCATGTCTTAAGTAGCATAACAGTGAAGTGTCTTATTGACGCCCACATAAGTAAATCAAGGCTATCAAAACACTTCTAATTCAATCATTGTCTTTCAAGAAAATTCATAAAGTAGTAAGGAGATCATTTCAAGGACTTGTTATGTGGATCTTCATATATATATATATATTATATATATTTTTTCCTCTTTCAAGGATCAGTGGGTGTTTATTTTACAAGTGCTTGCACAACCTTTGAGAGTACCAATACTTTTGCCCATATATTGACACGTATGCCACTCATGTCATCAACCCATAGCCAAAATCTGGGGTTATACCGTAGTTCGTTCAAAAGCTAGCGGAGTTCTTGGCATCCCAAAGGTGTGCATGAGAAACATAAAACTTTCTCTCTCTTTTTTTACTAGTACCACAGTTTGATCCACAAGGTTAGCTTTGGCATGCATCGTAATTACCACTGGACTTTATTTCAATGAAACAACTCCTTTCAAGAGTGTCGTCAAGTCTATCAAAACATCTATGGTGTTAAGTATCTTCAAGGGTATACTCTCAAGACAATCATTCATCAAACAAGTCATAATTTTCAGATTTTTGTCATGTTTTACTTGTTTGGCAATATTATTTCCAAGGCAAGACTCAATAGCTAAAAGAACTAGAGAAAAAGCTTCCATAACTAATCATCGTACCAATAAAAAGCTTTACTCTAACTATTTTGAATTACTCCCACTAGCATGGCATCTTAGCAAATCAACCAACTAAAATAAACAACTCAAACTTCAAAAATGGGAGACATAGGACATACTTCTCATGAGTGACTTCAAAATTCTCTTCCCTATAGGGATGTGTTCCTTCAAAACTAAAGCATGATTATTCCCATAATAATATTAAAGCAAAGAGGTAAAGTGTGAATCTACGTTCACGAAAAAAGGAAAAATGGAAAAATCTTTTTGTATTTTTGAGGATAGGGATTAAACAATAGAAAAGAACTTGTGACCAAGCAAGGAACTAATAAAAACGAAAAAAAGCAAAGGAAAAAATGAAAACAAAGGAAAAAAGAAAAGTGTCAGAACAAACCAACATGACTGTTTCCAAGCTCTCAAGGAGCTGGAGTACAACCTCATTATTAAACAAATAAAATTGTCGAGGAAGCACATCCCCAAGCTCAGGCTTTTGCAAGCCCTTTTAATTCTCATTATGGTGGTGGTGGATAATCTCCCATGTTCCATTGGCTGCTCTAATCATGACTAGGTTGTGAGGTTGGCAAAAGCATCTTGAAGGTTGATGGAGAGGTTGTTCATGTTTTGGATATTTCCTTCGAGAGCATAGATATCTTCATAGGTGGTGTAGTAGTTTGGTGGCTGCACATCTTGTCCGGGTTCTTCTTGTTCTACTTCTTCATCTTCTCCTCCTCCTCCCATGGGTATTTCTTGATGGGGTAGACCTGCCTCAACCTGCATGTCAAAACGCAAACGTCCATCCTCGATAGAGAATAGACCATTAGGAAAATAAGCTAGGATCAATTGATTCGCTCCATGTATATCAAGGAAGTATCTACCATTAGTTCTAGAAATCATACCACATGCTCTTAGAGTAGAAAAACCAAGACGGTGACTTCCTGTCAATGGTTGGATGTTACCTAGGTTGACATGAAGTGCGCGTGCAAGAATGGTTACAACTCCTCCTCCGCATATGGGTCCTCGAGATTGCAGAGCTTGATGCTTAAGTAAAACACAAGAAGGGAGCCCAAATTTGGCATTAAGTTATAATTAATAATAGCAGCTTTTGTGAGGACCATCATGTCCTCCTCATTGACTCTAGTAAACTCACCACATGCCTGCAAGGTGTTAGCAATAACATAAAACAAATAGCGAATAGCAGGATGATCAATTTGGTTCCCCTTAGGTGTGTTTCCAAGAATTCTCATTAAATTAAAGTACTCCCAAGGTGCGGGATTTAAAACAAAGGTGCTGGAGCGTATGTCGGTGGTGTTGTTGGCAAACCTAAAGCATTGAGCCCATTGATCAAGTATCAAGGAGTACTCACAGTTCATAAGACGGAAGTTGATGCGATCAACTCCGGGCATTTTCTCCTCGGAACAATAGTGAGAGCACACCGTATGCGTCAAGGTGCTGAGGAACTCAAGCGTCAAGCGGCAATACGTGGCGACATCTTGGAAGACAAAGTCATACAAACCAACATTGTTGCAAAGTAAATCAAAATCAGCACGAATGCCAAGTTGGTTTCGGATATAGGGACACACCCACTTGGTGGACTTGATTTCACGGAGCTTGAGACAGTCGAAATGGTTCAGCTGAAACTCCTCGGTGAACTCGATACCAAGTGACTCGGGGGGTCAACATATCAATGGGTGGTGCGGCAGGTTCTGCAGCCATCACACGTGTACGACTCCTTGTGTTCATCTAAAACAAAATAAATAAAAATTGCTAATTAATTTTTTAGTCCAATAGAAACATAGCATAAACGGTCCTCTACACTCGTTACAAAAGAAACTCCTCTAAAAACAAAACTAAGCATGATCAATATCAAGATTAGCTCAATAACAAGACCTAAGTCTAGATTGATAATGATGAAAGATTGAGCAGAGTTTTGTTGCAAATAAGTTCAGGATCGGAGGAGAATCATACCTTAGATCGATTGGGTGCGAGGAATCGAAGAAAGATTGAGTAAACTTTAAGATCCAACGGAGGTGGTTTAGAGTTTCGAGGAAGAAGAAATAGAAAAGTTCGTGTTTGGGGATTTTAGGTTACCTCCTCCTAGCTGTTATAGCAGCTGTGTACGTGGTACGGGCGGGTGGTATACCCAGAGACCGCCCGTACCAGGTAACATACCTTGGGGTGATGAATCCCTTCCGGTGATGCACTTGGTACGGGCGCGAGGTACGGTCACGCATGCCCGTACTACTGGCCGTTATGCGTTCAGTACTTTTTGCGTGACATCTGATGTTTTCCTTGAGGGTACGTACGGGCGCGTGGTATGGGCTTGTCCGACCGTACCACTGGTCGTTACGGCCCCTGGGTCCTTGATGTCTACACACTTCTATTCTTGTAGACAGTTGTTGGGCCTCCAAGTGCAGAGGTTTGTAGAACAGCAGCAAGTTTTCCCTTAAGTGTATTACCCAAGGTTTATCGAACTCAGGGAGGAAGTGGTCAAAGGTATTCCCTCTCAAGCAACCCTACAATCAAGATACAAGAAGTCTCTTGTGTCCCCAACACATCCAATACACTTGTTAGGTGTATAGGTGCACTAGTTCGACGAAGAGATAGTGAAATACAAGTGGTATATATAATTATAAGTGGTAACGGTGATAGAAGATAGCCTGATGGCGTGGAAGAGACTAAAGGCAAACTGAAATAAAGATGGAAGCAAGCAAACATGTAACAGATCTAATTGCAAACGGTGTATCAATGCTTAGAAACAAGGCCTAGGGATGATACTTTCACTAGTGAACACTCTCATATAAATATCTTCTCTTTATGATACTACTCTTAACTACTCTCTAGTTGGACACTCTAATCGATGGTAGGGGTATAAAGGCACACCTCAAAGTTCATCATTCCCATCTAGATAACCCCACACTGTCACCTTGAGTACTAGATGGTTCCAACAAACATCACAATTTCATAGATACATCCAACTCCAAATATAACTCATAACAAGTATTTGTAATCTCTAGCCTAAGTGCCACCATGGTGTGCACACTGTCACTTTCACACACATGGGGAGAGCAGAGATCTATTAAAGACCTTGAGTAGCAAGGTAGATCTACTTGATTACAAAGCTCATGATCACAATATGATCATGCATAGAGAGAGAGATGAACACATAGCTACCAGTAGAACCCTTAGCCTCGAGAGATAACTACTCCCTCCTCATCATGGGAATCAGCAATGGCGATGGAGATGGTGGTGAAGATCGATGGAGATTGCTCCGGGGGCACTTCCCCATCCCGGCAGGGTACCGGAACAGAGACTTTCTGTCCCTCGAATCTCCCCTTCGGTGGCGGCGGCGCTGTGGAACTTTTCGTGGCTGGAGACTTGACTATTTAGGGTTTATGCATCGGGAGGCTTCTTATAGGCGAAGAGGCATGGTCGGTGGGCGACCAGGGGGCCACACCACCTGGTGGCGCGGCCAGGGCTAGCTTACGCCACCACATGGTGTGGCCGCCCTGTGGCCCCTCTCCGTCTCGTCTTCTGGCTCCGTGAGTCTTCCAGTAAAATATCGACTTTGGCTTTTGTCCGGTCCAATTCCAAGAATATTCATTTTCTGACTTTCCTGGAACCAAAAACAGCAGAAAACAGGCAACTAGCACTGTGGCATCTTGTTAATAGGTTAGTCCAAGAAAGTGTATAGAAATACTCCAAAGTGTGGGAAAAACATAAGAAAGTAGATAAAAACCAAGCATGGAACATCAAAAATTATAGATACATTTGCAATGTATCAGTCCTGCGGCAAAAAAAACAAAGTTTCTATTTTCCAATGCCTCGAGGTGGTACGGGCACACGGTACAGGCTCTTCCGGCCGTACCGCTAGTCGTTAAACGGCCAGTGAGCTGAAAAACTCAAGGAATTTTATTAGTAGCTTTGTGCGTATTTACACACCTTATCAAAGGACAAAATAATAGCAAATAGACTTCATAAAAATCATCAATACTTCTTAGGCCATGTGTTAGTAAAAATAAAAGATCGAGGATTACCTTATTTCTTCTCCTCTCTCTAAAGATCTTCTTGAACACTCATTATTAAAAAACAGAAACAAAACAAAAACAAAACAAATAAAACAAAACTAAATCAAGAGTAAAAACTTTTATTTCACATGGGTTGAAGCGCTTCTAGTTAAGTTCAATTAGCTTCATCTAGATAGTGATCATTTAGGTTGAATGAATGAAGCACCCACTCCAAAGTAATTGGCTTTCAAAGTAATTATACCATCGTCATCATTCGGCTTGGCCTTCTTCTTTCTAGAGAAGTGGACTATAAAAGGATCTCTAGATGGTAGTCCTATTCTCACGTTCCCTTCATGTAAATTGATTAAAACTTTAATAGTTCTTAGGAAGGGCTTACCTAGAATTATAGGTGCTATGGGATCTTCGGGCATATCTACAATAACAATATCAATAAGAGCGGGACTACCTTTAATTTCAACAACTATATTTTATTTTATCCCGATAGCTTGTTTATAAGTTGAATCCGCTAGATGGAGTCTTAATTCGATAGTTGGAAATGGCCCCAAGTTTAACTTGTCAAATAGCCTTCTGGAAATCGTTGAGACGCTTGCACCAAGATCACAAAGTGTAGATATCTCATTAAACCCAATCTTAATTTTAGTAGTGGGCTAAAATATATCATCTAGCTTAGCAGGAAGCTTATTAGCTAGTCTCTTATACTCCATATCTAAATCTAGAACTTTAGATGCTACTTGTTGAATAAATTGTTGGTTCATAGCATCATTACCTTGTTATATACTAGGATTCTTCATGGTGATCATCTTTAATAGACCTTCCATGGTATATTCAGGTGTTGGCGCATTGCTATAATCCATCTCTTTAGGATTCTCTTTATTTGTTACCATCCTCATCATCTTGAGGTCTTCTACCGGATTTGGCTCAGGCTTCCCAGCAAACTTTGCTAGTATAAGAGCTTGGCTCTCGGCTAGCTTGCCCAATTGAGCCTCCACGGTCTTTGTCCTTTCCTGTAGAGCCTACACATCATTTTTAATTGCAACGTCTTGGTTAGATAATTTTCATATACTACTTTCATGGTTCTCCATGATTTTCATAAGCATATTATTTTGCTCGGCTGAGCTTGCATAAAAGTTCTAACAGTTTGCTCAAATGAGAGATTGTCATGATTTTCTCCATTATGATTATCATAATTATTGTATGGAGCTCCTGCAGGATTAGAATAATGTTTTTGAACATTAGAAGCAAAATTTTGGTTCTTCCATGCAGGATTGTAAGGAGTGCGAGCTATAAAATTAACAAAATTAATATCGGTAGCGATATCATTAACTTGGGTAACTTCCTTACCCTTTACTATGTTGAGTAACTCGTCTACCTTAGATGTAAGCTCTTCATTCTTTGCCTCGGTGATTGAACTCACTCTTTTTGAGGTTCTTTCCAGATGCCATTGGGCATGGTTGTTTTTCATATCATCAAGTAATTTCTTTGCAACACTCACTTGCTTCCCATGATTGCTCCTCCTACTGCAGTATCTAGCATATACTTAGACATTGGGTTAAGGTCAGTATAAAATAAATGTAATATAAGCCATTCTTCCATCCCATGACTAGGACAGTTCATTATGGCTTCTTTCATCCTTTCCCATGCAAGTGCTAGTGGCTCGTGATCTTCTTATCTAAACCTTGTAATGTTGTATCTTAGTTGCATAGTTTTAGCTGAGGGAAAATTTTAGTCGTAAACATATTAGTGCATTCCTCCCAAGATATAATAGTGCCCTTAGGTAGAGCTAGCAACCAGTCCTTAGCCTTTCCTCTAAGAAAGAAAGGAAACAATCTTAATTTAACAGCGGATCTATATCCTTAATACGCATCATGTCACAAATTTTAGTAAAAGTATTTAAGTGCAAACCTAAATCCGCAAAAGATGAGCCTCCAAATTGGTTTTTCTGAACCAAACTTAAAAGGTTAGGCTTAATTTCATATGCTTCCACATCAATAGCGGGCTGAGTGATAGGTGCACGAATAAAATCATCATTGGAGTAGCATACTCCCCAAGTCTCTTGTGAGCCATGGCTCTTACACTTTTTGATATTTTTTAAGTAAAGAAAACAAATAACAAGTAACTGTTTTTTTGGGCTTTCAAATAGATAACTAGAAATTAAACTAATAACAAAAAATAAACTACAATCAAATAATAAAACTAAAAACAAGGTCTCTAGTGACCTCACCAGGATAGCAAAATTGCTTCCCGGCAATGGCGCCAGAAAAAGGGTTAATACCGTCGATCTGGATTCACGGATGTAGTATAATAGCTTTTTCCCTAGTAGACCTAGGTTTAATCGAACCTTGGAAAGCAATGTAAAAGGAAATAAAAAGGACACATCTCCAAGACTTTGTTCCTTCGTTTTACCTTCATTTACAGAACCAATCTAGTTTACTTTTATAATGGGTTAATTCAATGGATGGAGATAGGCCACGATTGAAGATCCACCTGCAACTCCACATCATATGGGATAAAAGATAATAATAAGAATAGTCATGTGTAAAGTTTTAATAGGGATAATATCTTGTGCGCAACACATCCTAATATACTAGAGCCCCCGTGATGGAGCGGGCATAGCAATAGTATTTTAAGCCAACCGAGTGCACGACTATGCAATGGGCTACAAATGATTATTAAGTGTAAAACACAAATCAAAGCATTAAGTGGTGATGTTATTGTGATCCCGAATGGGTCGCTAAGCAAAGACTTTACTACCCTTTCTGTCACTGGGGTTCCTATGAGATCGCCGCTAGCCAAGTATCTCATCTCAAGCCTTTATCAATCTATGGGGTATTGGTACCTACAAGTCCAAATATCGAGACAAGAGACAAAGAAACAAAAGATGCAAATCTCTATTTCAAACAATACACAATGCTCCCATAGATTAGATGCACATAATCGCTACGAGCTTTCTCCCTACCGGCAGCCCGTGAGGACTACTAACTCATAACAATAAGATCAGGGATAGAAAACATTGTGCAAAATACTTAGATTGAAATCAAATATTTTTACAATGGTCACCAAATCACAAGGACATCTAAAGTAAAAAACTAATGGCTATGGCTAATGGAGGGGTGGAAGATGGAAGGGATGAACAATGGTGTGGATCTCCTTGGACTATGTTGTGATGCAATCTAAAAATGGTGGCCTTCTGCGCAGCTGAGACCTCAAAATATATAGGTGCCTTCAAAAAGGTTGTAGGGTTTGACGAGACGGAGCCATCGCCACATAGTACGGGCGAACAGCACGGGCGGGCCCTGCCCGTACCAGTGGTCGTTACGGCTGATGTCGCCTGGAATTGACTCCACAATTAGTTGGTCATGTGGACTTCCTCAAAAACCTTCATTATGACTCCAGATTTCACATTAAAAAGCGTGATTTCCTACACAACACAAATCAAAGTAATGGTTTGCATATCTTTGCAATTATTAGTCATTAGTGGCAAGGATTGAGAGTTTCTTGTCAATTGCTTGACTAAAAACAATGTTATGCGGTGGAAGATGGCTATTTTTGGAGCCATCGGTGATGGAGAGAGATATACAATTTTATTTCTTAGAAGACCAACATACCAAAGATTTGCCTAGAAATTGACATGCTCTGGAAGTTGATTTTCTATTGTCCTTGTCACCAGCCCAATATGAATCCATGTACCCGCATAGTGAGAAAGTTGAGCCTTTGGGATAACACAATCCATAGTTTGGGGAATGAACTAAATATCGGAAGATTCTCTTGACCGCTAGCAAGTGGCTTTCTTTAGTAGGTTCTTGATATCTTGCACAAACTCCTACACTCCTCACAGTATCGGGTCTAGATGCACAAAGGTAAAGCAAAGAGTCAATCATGGATCAGATCCACATCGTTACCACTTTGTGATACCTTGGACCCTATGCTCTAAGCAACAAGCCAGGATGAACCAAAAGTGGATAAGGGGTGCTACCGCGAAGGCCCAAAGGCCACCCACGTGTAGGCCCGTAGAAGTGGAGCAGGGCACGATACCGCCCAACCACCCTACCAACTTTTCAAGAACATCATATCAGGTGTGAGTGGCGTAGTTGACAGGTATGCAAACAAAACATACACAAATGAGTATGTATGTCAGCGACATACAAGAGTACATCAGAGTAATTCCATCTATAAGGAAAGAAAATATTGCAACGTCGTACGGCAAGATCCAAACATCCTAGATAGATATAATAGTTTAGGATGCATCCTCGTACATCAATCAACATAGTCTCAAGCAGAAGCAGAAAACAAGATCTGAGTACGGATTAAGAAGCAAATCAGCATAAGATGCCACAGAAATAAGCACTTTCCCACCCACAGATCTCAGTGATCTCCATCCCTAGAATATCTACGCAAGAAGGTCATTGTCTCCATCATCGGCCTTATCGATAGAGTAGCCTCCATATGGATGACCTGACAACCTAATCAATAATTGGTATGAGACCCTAGGGGTACTGAACAAGTCTTTATGCATCTAAAGGGAACAACCTGGGGGTGATGCAATTGCAGTGAAAGATAATAGCTAAACAGTTCTATAGAGACACGCTACAACATCCATCCAACCAGATATGGACAAATGCTCGTTAATTAGAAACCAACAGTTATATAAGCAACATAAGTACATATCGCTCGTCCTCCTTCTTGCTTACCAAACGAGAAGGCGGAAGAACATCCCATCGATTAGCAATTTTATTAACCATTTCATGAGTGTTGCACTATTTACTAGTCATGTTAAAGTCAAATTAAACATGGTATTTTAGTTATAGTTGTCTGTGAACGAGAAACTATGCTCCAAGTCGTCCATAACCGCGAACACGGCTTTAAAAAATTTACCTTGCAGGGGTGCACAAATAGCAACACACGCATGATCAACCCTAGGAAGAACCAAATAAAAGCAATGAGGAATCATGACAAAGCATTCACAAGATTCATAAATGATTTTAAGGGGCCACCCCACTAAGCTACCCGCAATGAAGTTGGCCGGCTCTGAGATGGACCTAGAGTTTGCGTCAATGGTTGTAAACGACTAGGAACCCGAAAGTGTGACTGGGCTTGTCGATACTTCGAAAACACTCCGCATTCCAAAACAGTACATGCTCTTCACGCGCAATAGTAAATAAAGCAGTAAAGCGTGGCATAAGCACATGATAGTAATAAAGTCTCAAACTAATTTGTGGCCCCAAGAAATAAGATGTGAATCAAGCTCAGGCGAAGGGGGGGTCCATAAAGTCTCCCACCTATGGATAGTGCGATAATCAAGAAACATGTATCAAGTACTCGAGTCCTACGGGACACAAGTGAGTGTGGAAGAACCAAATAACAGCTATTGCCCACCGGTGCCTCTTTCTTTAGTTATCCCATTACTACATAGTTCAAGTCGTTTAGGTACCTCGTTATCCACAATAGACTCGCGCAAACCCTACACATGCAATTCTACGACTCACATGGCTCAAACAAATCCTATAGTAATGGCTCATAGGATTTAGTGTACAAGCTTTGGTGGGGTTTAAAAGTAAAGTCTATGCAGTACTTGGGATTCAATTTAATGCAATCGAGACTCAATGGTGCAAGAATAAGATAGAGACACAGGTGCTATATGTAATGCAAGAATGGGGAATTGCTTGTCCGTCAGATCGGTAGTAGGGTAACTGGGATCCAAGTAGTATGCTTGGATATCTTGATAGATCCCTTGCTCGGCATCTATCCGGAATAAAATCTAAATACACAAAGAGCCATAATAAATAAAGTGCACAATCATATGAATATATGCAACAAGAAAATAAGGTATGCCGTGATGGAATGATGCACAATTACATGGTATAACATAGCATGGCATGGGTGAGGTGTAGGAATAGTAATAAAGCACTTTAATTAATTATTTAGGCATCTTTTGCTCCCATAAATCTTGATGTCTACTTAATATTTATAATATGCATACTTCAATTGATATCATGGAATGCATAGTTGGAACGGGCTCTTCGTGCTGATCGATTTAGACAGATTATTTGTCGAATTCGGAGTTACAAAATTAAAGTTATAAATTTATTAAGAAAAAGACATTTATTGGTATTTATTAATTCAGAAATTTTAAAATGCCCCGAAATTATTTTAAATAGCATATTCATATTCCAGGCATTTTTCTGATAAGAAAACATATATCATTTATATTATTTAGAATTATGAATTTAAAACATGATTAGATGCAAATCAATTTAAATATGGTCAAAAGTCAAAGATTTGACTAGATAGGGTCAACTCTAGAAATATTTGAAAATGGATTTGAATTCATATTTAGAAATGGTTCACTTTTCATTTTATAAGTTTTCTCAAATTCAAATTAATTTAAAAGATATTTAGATATTTAATATTCTCTAATTTTATTTGATTTAGAAAATAGGCGACAACTTTTGTTACGGGGCGCTAGTCTACCCTATGCCACTGACGCATGGGCCAGGGGGCAAAGAGGCCATCGCGCGCGCGTGGCTAGCGGGCGCGTGGCACGTGGGCGAGCTAGGGGTGCGGATTGATGAGCGTCAAACTCTCGCGGCCCTTTTGCAAATCCTTCAAAGAGAAAACTGACGAAAACTGAAACTGGCTCGCGAAGAACAACTAGCTGAACCCGACTTTGGGAGATGGTGGCGAGCAAACTACTGTGAACTTCGCAATGCCACAAAAATGAAAGTTGAAGAGAAAACAAAGGCCTACATCTTTCGTTCAGGATGTTTTCGAGAGGATGGCTACGGCGGCCGGGATCTGGCGAGGAACATACGAGACAATGAGCGGCGCTGCGGTTGTACACCTGACGAAACTAACGAACGAAAAATGACAACAAACTGCATGATGACACTGACTTTCGAGCACGACCGAGAACTCGTTACTGCGCCATTTTTAATGTGTAGTGGCTCATTGGATAGAGAACATATAAAGCTAGAGGATACTGCTCGTGGTTTTGACGGAGGTAGATGGTATCGATTGTGAGCTTGCAATGAACAAGGGCGGAAAACACGGGTCAGAACTGTCGACAGATTTCAATGTTTTTGGTTGATCTTCGGCGGAAGAAAACGAGGGCTACAGGTGATGTAATAGGGCGAGGTCTGGTGCTCCAGAAAGAGGGAAGTACCCTATTCGTAGTGACGTGCAGAGTGGCCACCAAGATGAACTGGGTAAGCAAGAAAACATCCGGGAACAGAGGTTTGTGCAAGCTGCTGCTGTGCGTGGCGTGAGAGTGCTGTTGTTGTGGCTAGAGCACGGCGCGCGTCTGCGGTGTGCGCCCGTGGCGATGACTCAGGCGGCAAGGCGATCCAGAGAGGGGGCGGGGCGAGCAGAGGAGATGGGAGCTCACCGAGATGGGGCTGGGGAAGGCGGCTCGACCGAAGGCAGTCGGTGGTGACGAGGACTCGGGTGTGGTCGCGGTGTTCATGGCGACGTCGACTGTAGGCACGGGCGGCGTCGAGGCCTACGTGATCGATCTGCTCTCTGTTGGGCCAGATCCGGCAGTACTTTCGTCGGGACGTTGCGACGAGACAATCTGCAACAACTCGTAGTTTCATCGAGTACTTTCCGACGAAGACACCTTGCAAAAATCACCAGCTCGTAGTGCACCTGGCCGGTACTTTTGGCATATACGCACCACGTACAGCTAGCCTAATCCAAAGATTGATTCATGCAAGGACACACACCTAGTAGATTCTAGACTAGATCGATTCTGTCTAGTACACATACGTGAAAACGAGGATGATTGCAACACGCACGTATCGCGCGTGTCTTACCTTTTGTTTATTTCTCTGATCGCGCACTGATTACAGGGGTGTTACACGTACATATATAGCATCTTTGTTGTAGCTAGTCTAGTAGAACTAGGACTCACAATTCTAACACTAATCGGCTACACAAACCTACTCGGATACGTACACCTGTACCGCACACGGTGCCGCTTCGGTGTCCATCATGTTTATTCCTAACAATCACCCCCTAAGCACGACGTGCACTTCACCTCGACCTCGATCCCAAATGCGTCAGCTGCTCCTTGCATTGCTTTCGTTATGTCGGTCTTCATCAACGACATTGCTTTCATCGTTCTTTGGGGCACCCATGTCACCTGCTTTACCTTCGCCGGCTTCTCCATGAATTGACGTCGACCCTCCTCGTCCGCGTCCTTCCTTTTCACGTCCTCCTTGTCGATGTCTTCCATGAACGTGTCTTCGGTCTTCATCGGTTCCTTGATAAACAACCAATGCCTTTTGTAGTTCATCGTCACCGAATTATTTACCATCCGAAGTATCTCATTTGGGTAGTAGTCCAACATGTCTCGCATGCGTGCTCGTGTCGGTCGTAGTCGTCTCATCTCCAGTACGGTTGGAGGCATCACGGCATACTCTTCTGCGTCCGACACAACACTTGTCTCTTCACTTGTGGATCCTCTAATTTCTGGTTGAGGTACCATGTCGCTCTCTCGCGACTCGCCTATGTGATCTCGCCGAAATACTTTCTCGCCGGGATTCACACGAGCGTGCATAGCAAAACAAGCAAGCTCCTTTCTTGACAAGCTGCTGGACTTCCACGTAACACACGGAAGACCTTGCATGGGTCTTGTGCCCAATCTCCAAATATCTTTGGTACTTCCACGTGATGGTACAAGATGAGCTAGCATGCTCGTTTCCTCTGGCCCGGTCGAAGCAACACTAGAACCCCTCCGATCCGGCCGGCTTTTTAGGTTGCTTGGCAAGTCTTCTTCTGTCCTAGTTAACCCGTCACCTGGACCACTTCCTCTTGTTGAAGCATCTAGTCCACCCGATTCTGCTGGGTTGCACTTCTCTTCTGGAACGTGAGTCCCTGCTGATGTTGGGTTGTAGCTTCCGCAACAAGCCCGAGAGCTTACTGGCCTCGCTGCCGCTTTCTTCGGCATTACAACGCACACGCTGCTAAGCCTATTTGTTTTTTCTGCTCCAATTTCTGGGATGGGCCCCCTTGGACCTCCTAGCAGAGCTCCTCCTGGCGGGACTTTTTCTTTTAGTCCACCTCCTTCTGGCGTTTCTGGGCCGCTAGTCCCTGGACCATCCTTTGATCTATTTTCTGGGTCTCCGGATGGAGCCCCTCTCGGCGGATCACTTTCTTTTGGACCACATCTTTCTAGCGTTTCTGGGCCTCCATCCCCTAGACCTTCCCTTGGCCCAAGCTCCGCACGTGGAGCACCTCCTTCTGGGATGTTGAGCAGTGCACATGTGCCACGTCCGCCTACAGCTTCGGGTGGATGTCCTAGCGTGCTACTGCCTTCATCATGTAACGAGATATCTTCTCGATCCTGGACGTCGTGTCCTGCGATGTCGGTAGTCCGAGTACTCTCCGGCTGCGCTTCTGAATTTGACGTGAACTCCTCTTTCTTAGAACTTGACATACTCACGCCGACTTCTTCTGACACCTTGGTCGTCGTACTTGGCATCGCCACACTTGACGAACCAACCGGGGTCACTTCCGGTTCTACCAATGTCATCTTGTCATCCAAGGCAAGCTCCTACTGCCCCACGTGAGCACTTGTGTTGTCGACACCTGCGCATACCACCTTGATTATTCCCCACGCATCCTTCGCCGATTTCTTTCAGACGAGGTGCTACAACATGTCTGTTGGCATGACCGAGTAGAGCGCCTTCAACGCTTGGCAATCCTCTTGGTACTTCCCACCTCCCTTGACATACTCATCACCGCCTGGATCGATGGCCTCCCAAAGCTCTTGACCTTCCATGGCGCACTGCATCACCAATGCCCATAGTCCGTAGTACTTTCGATCCAGACGCGGATACAAAGCTGCGCCCACCATCTCGAACACCGGTGCTGATGCCGAGCTCTCGCCAAACTTCACCATCGCCATGACCTCCTAGTACTTTCAGCAGATCACGAACGACGACCTTGGCTCTGATACCAATTTTTGGCCCAGACCCGGCAGTACTTTCGCCGGGACGTTGTGACGAGACAATCTGCAACAACTCATAGTTTCGCCGAGTACTTTCCGACGAAGACACCTTGCAAAAATCACCAGCTCGTAGTACACCTGGCCGGTACTTTTGGCATATACGCACCACGTACAGCTAGCCCAATCCAAAGATTGATTCATGCAAGGACACACACGTAGTAGATTCTAGACTAGATCGATTATGTCTAGTACACGTACGTGGAAACGAGGTTGATTGCCACAAGCGCGTATCGCGTGTGTCTTATCTTTTCTTTATTTCTCTGATCGCACACTGATTACAGGGGTGTTACACGTACATATATATCATCTTTGTTGTAGCTAGTGTAGTAGAACTAGGACTCGCAATTCTACCACTAATCGGCTACACAAACCTACTCGGATAGTATGCCTGTACCGCACACGGTGCCGCTTCGGTGTCCGTCGTGTTTATTCCTAACACTCTCCTGGGACTGCAACACGATGCTGATGATCGTGTACTCCTCGTCCTCTTGCACCGGCTCCGGGTGGCAGCAGGGTGACAACAAGCTACGGTTGGCAGTGGCTAGGTGGTGACTTGATCATGGTGGCGACGGTGAGGAGGGTAGGTGGGATCTGATCTAGGGGAGTAATGGTTGGAGGGGGCGGTACTGCGCTGCTAGCTTTATGCCAAAGCGGGGAGGCACGAGCGAGGCGTGGGTGTGCTCAGCTGTCTGTCGCGGCAAGTGAGCGAGAGCGAGAAGATCTACAGGGACACTGGCCGGTGGGGCATGGTGGCGCTAGGCCCAGGGTGCAGGGGAGAGTGTAATCGGGTTGGACTAGCGAGGCTTCCTAGCTGCTACTCAATCGACCTGATTGCCTGGAGAGAGGAGGTAGGGTTGGATCAGAGAGGGTGCGCTAGGTCTGGTTCAGGTTGGGGCTGCACCGAGTGCACCTGGGAGGAGTTGAGCTAGCTAGGTGGTGAGGTGTAGATGGTTACGTTAGCTTCGGTTTAGGTTTAGCAAATGGGTAGTTTAGGTTTCTTTCCTCCCATTTGTTTTTTTTTGTGTTTATTTAAAACCAAGCTATTTGTAAGCTCCAAAAGAACAAGCTTAAATAAAACCCAAAGAAACAAATCAGGGGAAGAAAGGTTATTCATTGATGCTTGGTTGTCCTTGATCATTTTCTAAACCTAAGCAAACTTCTTTCCTAAAAATCAAAAGAAAACAAAAAGGAATGAATATAGTGGAAAGCTTGCATGGGTCATGCATGGGTGGTAAATGCCTCATCTAGTTGTGAAAACAACTATAAATACACATGGTCATTTATTCAAACATGCATCCAAATATTTGAATTAAGTCCTTGCAAAGAAAAAGGAAGCTTGTCTTGCCATATGGAATAGATGAATAAGAGGTATGCATGGATATAAGGTGGCGAAGTTAGTGTGTGTGACCCACTAAATAATCAATAGACCCACAAATATATCCAAACATGATCATATCTCCAAATACAACCCATATGGAAGATTAGAATGAGTTCGACTCACATAGCATGAAAAAGTGGCCATGTGGCTCCACATATTTAATATTGTGAAAACAAAATGGATCATACATGGGAGCATGTAGAATTAGAAGTGGATCCATCCCAACACATATGAGCTAGATTTAATATCAAAAGAATGCAAAGTCTCATATATAATTAGGATGGTGGAATTTGTGGATGGAACCAAAGAAAGGTGGTGGAAGAATAAAAGATATGCCCCCAACTCAACTTTGGCACCAAACACTATATCAAGAACCAACTACAATATATCAAGAGGCAAATACAATTAATAGACAAATGCATAATGAGGGGAAGAACCAAATGAAAGGGTTTTATATGATGCTCAAATGCAATGTGGCATGGTGACATGAGCATGATATAATGATGATGCAATAAATGATATGTAGGAAGTAGCATTATATAGAATAAAGCAAGTAGCATTACAACTGTTAGACAATTGGGATGCTACACATTGGGATTTAATTCAAGATGGCATTTGGTTTGCATTGGTGTAGCAATGCCATTGAGGTTCATTATCTTGAATCTCTTGAGCATGTCTTGAATGTACTTTGCTTGATTTATGATCTTAATTGCTTGATCTCGAATCCAAGAAAGAACCTTAATTCTCCCATCATAGACATCTCAAACATGTCAGTCATAAGCTTTGAAAATTCATCGTTAAAAGCTTTGTTAATGAGCCAAAAATAATGTCATCAACATATATTTGGCACATGAAAATCTCCCCTTAACCTTCTTAGTAAAAATATTGGGGTCAATCTGCCCAACCTCAAAACCACGGTCTAGCAACAACTCTTTAAGATTCTCATACCATGCACGTGGGGCTTGTTTAAGGCCATATAGCGCCTTATCGAGTGTGTAGACATGGTTAGGGAAGTTGGGGTCCTCGAAACTCGGGGTTGCTTAACATAAACCAATTCATGTAATAGACCATTAAGAAAGGCACTTTTAACATCCATTTGCTGTAATTTAAAATTATGATGCGCAACATATGTAAGAAGGATATAGATAGACTCAAGGCGAGCCACTAGAGCATAAGTTTTGCCAAAGTCAATGCCTTCCACTTGAGAGAAACCTTGTGCCACCAGTATTACCTTGTTTCTTACAACAATTCCATTCTCACCTTGCTTGTTTTTGAATATCCACTTTGTGCCGAAAACATTGCGGCATTCTTTTGGCTTCTCTACTAACTTACAAACTTTGTTGTGCTCGAAGTTTTTGAGTTCTTCATGCATAGCTAATACCCAATCCGGAACTTCAAGTGCTTCAAATACCTTTTTAGGTTCCACCATGGAGATATGAGCTAGATGGTCACTAAAGCTTGCCAGTTGTGGACACCCTTCTTCTTAGATCACCGACCACTTTATCAAGTGTGTGGCCTCTGAGTTATAGATTTCTCTTAGCTCGAGTTTTGTGACGAGTTTCGATTTCCTCATTGTTCCCTAGAGGAATCTCTTCAACACTTTGGTCTTCATATTGACCAATAACATGACCTTCATCAATAAAAGGTTCAAAATTGGCAGTAGTATGAGAGTCTTGCCCTTGGTATTGATCACCAATAACTTTAGAAGGTTGTTGTAGTTCTGGACTTATAGGGCCGGATAATCCAGCCAACAGATAGGCCAGAGAGTTTCACCTAAGTCTTCAACGTTGCTGGAATTTGAGGGAGTTGTAGGGACGGATGATCTGGCCATGGGGGTGGCCGGATTATCCGGCCTGTAACTTCCAACTTCATTAGAAGGTACATGATCTTTAGTATGTCATTGGATAGGTGCATCGTTGGCTTCAGCAGATGGTGCTCGTTGGCCTTGTGTAGATGAGGGCTCCACTTAGGTAGATCCTTGTCCTTCCCGATCTGCCACAGAGGGTTCCTCAATAGGGCGGAAGAATCCTACACCTATTCTTCTTATGGCATCTTGGGGAATTTCAACATCTGTATCACAAACACCAACTTGCCCCACATGGGAACCATCATTCTCCTCGAACACCACTCTACAAGATTCTATAACAATTCCGGAGGCCTTGTTGTAGACTCTATAAGTGTGGGATTCGGTACCCATAAACGAAAAAAAATACCTTCTAGATCCTTAGACTCAAATTTAGATAAACGAACTCCTTTTATGAGAAAGAAACACTTACAACCGAACACCCGAAAGTATGAGATATTGGGCTTGTTACCGATAAGTATTTCATAAGGTGTCTTGTCCAAGATCTTGTGGAGGTAGATCCGGTTAGATGAGTGACATGATGTGGATATAGCTTCAGCCCATAAATTATAATGAGACTTAAATTCATCTAACATGGACCTTGCCATATCCATTAAAGTCTGCTTCTGCCTCTCATCTACACCATTTTCTTGAGGAGTATACGTAGCGGAATATTGATGTCTTATCCCATCTTCACTTAAAAACTCTTTTAAGGTGTAGTTCTTGAATTCAGATCCGTTGTCACTTCTTATTGCCAATATGGGAACATTGTGTTGTCATTGAACCTCATTGGCAAAGTCGATGACGGTTTGTTGAGTCTCGCTCTTCAACTTGAAGAAGTAGACTCATATGTACCTTGAGTAGTCATCAAAAATTACCAGGCAATACTTCTTCCCACCACGACTTTCGTGAGATGGAGGACCAAAGAGATCCACGTGAAGGAGTTCTAAGAACCTATTAGAATAAATAATGGTCTTCCTTCGATCGGGAGAGTCATGTATTTTGTACTTCAACACAAGGCCTAGAAACTTAAGGAGATATGCCCTATAGGCCAATAAATAAAGTGTTTTATTATTATATCTCTAAATGTTCAGAATAGTTTTGTGTCATGCTATAACAGTATTAAGCGGAAACATTAATACAAGTGTGGTATATAAATGACCAGGTCCCTATAATCCTCTAGTACTAGTTCGTTGGGAAGATGACGATCGAGGTTTCCCGATCATGGACTTGACATAAAAACAGTCACCTGACAAAAGGTCACTTAATGAAGTGATGGACGCACCTGACTGTAGAATTGCAATGTGATCCAGTCACGAAGTTCAACATAGCAATATCTAGCAAAGCATAGTGTCTTAATCCTTCGATCGTGAGATCATGTTTAATGACTATCTCCCATGGCTACTTTGATCACATCAACCGTCATGACCGTAACTGGGTGACCATAAAGGTGTGTTTTAGGTATTCCAGAGGAATGGTTGAGGCGTATGATCGAGATCAAGATTTTCCCATCCGAGTGATGGATAGATACTCTAGGCCTACTTGATGAGACCACATCAATGAGCTTGCAAGCATGTGACTAGGTCATATGGATGTGATATTACGGGAACGAGTAAATGTGTTTGTCGATAACAAGATCGAACTATATGGGATACATGAGACCAGGTCTTGGACAAACCAGGTATCATTGTGCAAGGGAATAAGACTCGACGTTTATAAGGTTTAAGCGAACAACAGAATTTCGTGGAATGAGCAGGGATCATCATGTGTTTCTAGATACCACTGATGGTCATTGGTCGGGGAGAGATCCCTCCATACCTGAATATTCCCAAACCGTATGGGTGTCACGCTTAAGGGTAATCGACGTTGCAGGTTGATCTACTACCGATAGAGAAATAGGAAGAGAGAACCGAAATAGTTCCAAAGAGAATACTGAAGTGTTCGGAGTTTGTTCAAAAAGAGTTTTGCACATGGAGGGATTAAATAATGTATTTAATATTTAATTATGAATTAATATTAATATATATTTATTTAAAAAATAAAAGGAAAAATGAAAACCCCCACATGAGCCTTCCCTATGAGGGAATAGGGCCCAAGAGGGGGGCGGCCAACCCTAGGTGGGCTCCCCACCGTTGCCAGCCACCTAGGGAGCCATGGCACGCGTGGGTGGGGCCCATCCCCACCGTCGATTGGCCTCGTCCCACCCTCCCAAGGGTTTAGTCCCACCCCAGGACTTGGAGGATGGGAGTGCCCCAGTTTTTCCAATATATAGGGGAGGCATTCACCCAATTTCTCCATCTAATCAATCAATTGATATTAGCCATTCTCTCTCCTTCCCTCTCTCCCTCTCGGCGTGTTCCCAAGTTAGAAACGTGCTATACGAGGTAGAGGTTTCTCCACCCAGCGCATGTCGTCGTGCCACTGGAATCGGTCCAGATCTTCTTCTTCACTGTCTTGCTGGACCAGGGTCCGGGAGACGTCATTTAAACCATACGCATGTAAAGCTCGATGAGGCACCACCACTAGTGGTGCTAGATGCTTGAAGCCTTCTATACCTTGAGGTCTGTGATGCTTGGCTTCATCAACAACGTTTATGCGTGAGCATAATCCCGCTTTTCAGTCTTCAAAGGTATGATCACTATATGCCGCTCGTTACTGTACTTCTCCATATATATATATCCTAGGTTGGTGGGTTCTCGTAGTAGGAAATTTTTTGTTTTCTGTGACGGAACCCCTTCAGTGGTATTAGAACGATCTATGCGTAGATGTACTAGTATGAGTAGAACACACGTGGATTGTGTGGGCGTTGATTTTCTAATTGCTACCCTTCCACATGTACTTGCTACTATCGCGATAATGTCGGATGAAGCGTCCCGAACCAACCTTACACGAGACTAGTTCCACGACTAACGTACGTTTTATTCTGTATAAGTGGCTAGCTTGTGTCTATCTCTTGGACATTAGTTGATATGGCACTTACAAAGGACGGCCCTGAAAAGGGATTAAAAGCGGCAACTAGTTAATTCACATTGTGGTTGGATTCATAGGTTCTTGTGCGGAAGCCCAATCAACCATGTAAAACTTGCAAATATAAAGTAGAAGCATCTAACTTTGTTTTTTGCAGGAGGGCAAGTGATATGTGTGGTTTAGGTAAGTGTTTATGGGGTAGAGAGCCAAAGGTAGGGTGGCATCGTGAACATGGTGGAAATGCCAGTGCTCTTGATGGAGATCAAGACGCAACAAACCACCACATATCACACATACATAACTATTTTCATTAGATGTTAGCTATTATGTGATCTTGTTGTGCTAGTATTAGACTTACGATGGTACCATAATAAGATAATCCCTCATATTATAATTCCAATATTTGTGTTATACCACACGTGCACCACCAAGAAAGTTTGAAATTATGAAGCATGCCGTGATGATCGGGTGCTAGACATATTTGCGTTCGCATATGGTGGGTGTAAGCCATGTATGCATATCAATACATTGTGGTTAAAATTGGCGAGCCTAGCATGTATAGACATGTCCTCGGAACACATATGACCAAAAGTTCAAGCATGAGTCGCATGGAGATGTGATCGATATGATGATATCCACCTGGCAGCTGCATCACAGGCCATGATGATCGGGGATGATGCGGTGTAAAGGGATCGTGTAGTCACCAAACGAATGTGGGGGAATGTTCGTTTGAGTGGGAGTTCTGGTATTTTAGTATGACTAAATAAGAACTCATATTATGAACATTTAAGATTAACTACTTTACAAATAATATTGTAGATGTCTCGTGCTTCCTTCAACCTTAGCCCCTTCCTTGAGAAATAAAAGCTAAAAACTGATGGGACAAACTTCACGGCATGGTCCTACAACTTAAGGATTCTCCTCGTCCCCCAGAAGTGTCCTATATACTTGAGGCCGCTATAGGTGACCAAGCCAATGCTTCCGCCTCTTAGGCTGATAAAAATGTTTATCAGCAGAAGGCAGATGATAACGCCTGCCTCTAGAGCGGCATGCTCTACACCATGGAGGCCAACCTACAGAAGCGCTTTGAGAACAAGAGCGCCTTTGAGATCATCACTTATCTCAAGGCCATCTTTGCGCCCTAGGCTCGGTCTGAGAGGTATGAGATTTTGAAACTCTTCTTCTCAGCTAAGATGGAGGATCACAACAACTTGAGTGAGCACGTAGTTAAAACGTCTGGCTACGTTCAATGCCTAAACGATCTTGATTGCAAAATCAATGATGAGATGGAGATGATAGGGTGTTGCAGTCTTTTCCCCTAGCTACAAGAGCTTCATGTTGAACTACAACATGCAGTGTATGACCAAAACCCTGTCTAAGTTGTTCGCTATGCTCAACCACGCTGAGGTGGAAATCAGGAAGGAGCACACCATCTTGATGGTCAAAAAGATCGTTAACTTCAAGAAATCTACCAAGAAGGGTAAGGAAAAAAGGGTAAACCCAAAAGGTACGGCAAAACTGTTGCCTCTTCCTCCAAGGGACCAAAGTACAATCCCGACACAACATGCTTCTACTGCAAAGGTGAGGGTCACTGGAAGCACAACTTCCCCAAGTACCTAGATGATAAGAAGGCTAGCAAGGTTGTTTCCAAAGATAAAGGTATATATGATATACATATTATTGATATTTTCCTCACTAGTGCTAGGAGCAACACCTGGGTATTTGATACTGGTTCTGTTGCGGTAACTATCAACAGGAGTTGTGGCATAAGCTGTGCCTAGTGAAGAATGAGGTGACGATGCGCGTCGGCAATGGCAACCGAGTTGAAGTCATGGTTGTCGGTACCCTCCCTCTCCGTCTCCCTTCAGAATTAGTTTTAAATTTGAATAATTGTTACTATGTACCAGCTTTGATCATGGATATTGTTAGTGGATCTTGCTTGTTGCAAGACCATTATTCGTTTAATTCAGAGACAAATGGTTGTTCTATTTACATGAATAATGTGTTTTATGCTCATGCGTGACAAAGTAAAGGTTTATTCTTATTGAATCTTGATTATGGTGATAGACACATCCCTAGCATAGATGTCAAGCGATGTAAGCATGATAGAAATAATTGCATGTACATGTGGCATTGCCGCCTCGGTATATCGGTGTAAAATGCATGAAGCATCTCCATTCTAATGTACTTCTAGAATCATTGGATTTCAAATCCCTCGATACATGCGAACCATGCCTCATGGGAAAAATTACCAAGACACCGTTCAACAGTATGATGGAACATGGTGCAGACCTATTGGGGGTAATACATTCGGATGTTCGGAAACCAATGAGCGTCTCTACGTGCAATGGTTATCGTTATTTTGTCACCTTCACTAATGATTTGGCTAGATACGAGTATATGTACTTAATGAAGCACAAGTCTGAAACCATTGAAAAGTTCATAGAATTTTAGAGTGAAGTTGAGAATCAACTCGACAAGAAAATCGATCACCTTCGTACTGATCGAGGCGGCGAGTATTTGAGTTACGAGTTTGGCACACAACTGAAGGCTTGTGTCATTGTACCACAACTTATGCCGGCTGGAACACCACAGCGTAATGGTGTGTTTGAGCAACATAATTGAAGGGAATATGCTAGAGAGGCAATAATAAAGTTGTTATTATCTTATTCTATGCTTATGATAAATGTTTATTTTGCAGGTTATAATTGTATTAATTGGAAACGTTAATACATGTGTGTTTAATAAACAAATAAAAGGTTCCTAGTTATGCCTCTCATATAAACTAGCTCATTGATTAACAAGATGATCAAGGTTTCCTAATCATGGACATTGGATGTTGTTAATAACGAGGTCACAGCATTGGTGAAATGATGTGATGAACATCCATCTAAAGTATAGCAATATGATCAAAGTCATTGTGTTTAAATTTCTATAACATCATATGAAGTAATTCTAGTCCTTAGACCATGAGATCATGTCAATCACTAACACTAGAAGAGTAACTTGATAACATCAAACGTCACAACATAACAGGGTGATAACAAAGGTGGGTTCAGATACTCCGAAGGTGTTATGTAGAGGCTCATGGATCAAGAGTGGGATTTGTCCATCCCGATGATGGATATATATACTCTGGGCCCTCTCGGTGATATCACATTGATATAGCTTGCAAGCAAGTGATAAGATCACTAGAATGTTATATCGCAGGAACAAGAAAAGACTGCATGTCGGTAACGAGATCAAACTAGGTATGGCATACCGATGATCAAATCTCGGACATGTAATATATCACAAGACAAAGGGATTTAGTTACTAACTATTGGGGGATAAACCCAAGTACTGTCACGCCAGGGTACAATAGCCATAATAGCCGAGGTACGGCGAGGCCAAAGCGGGAGCTGGCCGAGTTACCTCATGGCAGGACGACTTACGAGAAGACCCAGCCTGGTGGATGTTCAACTAACGTCAGTCCGGCCGACATAAAGTATATGTAGGTTAGCTCAGTTTATCATGTATGTAGGTACCTGCAGGGCCGAGTTAACTAGGTGCTAGCCAGGTTACACTTGGCTTACAAGAGAAGGAAGGAATCTTGCTGGTCCAAAGGTGGTCTATTTTCGCTATAGCGTGAGTGAAGCGGAGAGAGGAGAGGACCAAGGGGAACTGGCCGATAAGGGTGACGTAGCCAATGTCGGATGATGCTGCGCCGCGGAGGGGCTCAGAGAGGCTTATGTCCTGAGTCTAGACCAGACCATTAAAGAGATAAAGAAGCATCTTGCTTTATCGAGGATCATTTCAGAGAATATGCCTCCGCGTATACCCTAAGTTGTAACCTAGCCCCCCTATATAAGGAGGGGTAGGATCTCCATAGAGAGGGTCGGCCATTTTTTACTAAGGGAAAACCCTAGAGAGGTAGATGTGGGTAGTAAGAGAAGTAGTATCCTTCCCACGAACAGCTCAAGGAGCCCATGTAATCCACCATCGATAAGAGAGAAATACAAACATCTGCATGTGGAATCACCACACTATCCCTCCCTAGATACCTCTAGTGCTCATTTGCCCCATCTTTAGCCTATACATGGCATCTTCCGTGCCACCACCACGACAGTTGGCGCACACCATGGGGCTATCGGCGCTAGCAGGAGTCAAGATCCTCATCAGTGTTGTTCCTCATGTAGAAGAACGGCCGGGCCTAGCCCTTGCAAGACTCGAGGCCTGTGACTCGGGTGAATACGGAGTTTTTGCAGGGAGAGATAGAGGCTCCACCGCATTGAGTTAACAACTTATCAGCAGGGGAAGCCAAAGGATCAGGGACGACATTTTTGTGAAGACCAAAGATTTATACGAGAGAGTAATGGTGAGCTAGAGGCCGACATATCCCTCTAACCACGATGCAAAGGAAGAAAGCAAGGTGATGGCATTCGCCATAAGGTGATGTAGTTGGAGCTCGTATGTGTTGATGAAATCATGGAAGAAATCGCTAACAGGGAGACCGAAGCCCCGTTGGGAGTGAGAAAGGAAGAGCATGAACTCACCTAGATTGGGTGAGGGAGAGATTTCCTAGCAAGGGAGGCAGCAGGTCACCCCTTCGGGAATGCGGTGGGTCCGGTAGAGCCAGTAAAGATCATCTTGATAGACCCAGGAGCCGGCCCAGGCGCCGCGCTCGTGCACCTCACTGCCCTCCTCCTCCTCAACAATGGCAATCTCTTCTTCAGCCATCTCTAAGTCGTTTTCCTCACAGGCCCAATCTAAGATAGGGGAAAGTGGCCTGGATTAGCATGGCCCCGTGGCAGCGTGGCTACGTGGAAGGGACAACGCGGCTACGACGGAAAAGCACGGCAGCAGGGTGCGACGGCGGTAGCGCTACGTGGAGTGGAAGCAATAGCAGCGGCGGCAGCGCTATGCGGAGTGGAAGCGGCAGCAGCGGCAGTGCTATGCGGAGTGGAAGCAACGGCGGCGGTGACACTATGGCTGCAAAGAAGAAGGAGGAAGAACAAAGGATGATGTGTGTGAGGGTGGGGGAAATGACCAAGGGGTTCCCTCACCCCCTATTTAACCACGCCAATGAGAAACATAGTGGGATCCAGCGGTGCGGCTAGGCCACATGGTGTGGCCATGTATCCACCGGATCAGCCAATCAAAAGCGAGCCACAGGAAAGGCCACAGGGAGCAGCGGAACCCACGATGCGACGTGGTGATACAGTTAACAAGGAGGTAGCCACGATGTGACATTTGCAGCAGTTATCCCTGACAGTGAATACAGTAACCGGCACAGTAACTGGCGCAGGCCCTTAAAATGAGGCAGAACAATGATGACCCTCCACGTAGGACGTGGGGAAGCGTACGAGAGAAGGAAGAGATCCAAGGGATAACCCGGATACAACATCATAACCCAGTGAATGAGGAATAATTTAGAAATAGCCAAGGGAAATCAACAGTGAATAAGCCGGGTCACTACATAACTCAGCAGGGAAAACATGGAATCTTGTGGGTTGAACCTGTTGTGGCCTTATCAGTTGAAGTTGCTAAGACCGCACCAGCTTCAGGGGCTAATGTTGGGGGGATAACCCCAGGTAGGGTAACATGGGGTATAATGGCCATAATAGTTGAGGTACGGTGAGGCCAAAGAGGGAGCTAGCCAAGTTACCTCATGGCAATCCGACTTACAGGAAGACCCGACCCGGTGGTTGTTCAACTAACGTTAGTCCGGCCAACATAAAGTATATGATGGCTAGCTCAGTTTATCGTGTATGTAGGTACCCGTAGGGCCGAGTTAACTAGGTGCTAGCCGGGTTACCACTTGGCTTTCAAGAGAAGGAAGGAATCTCGCTGGTCAAAGGTGGTCTCTTTTTGCTATAGCGTGAGAGAAGCGGACAAAGGAGAGGACCATCGGGAAATGGACGACAAGGGTGACGTAGCCAATGTCGACTGACACCACCAATGCCAGATGACGCCATGTCGCAGAGGGGCTCAGAGAGGCTTATGCCCTGAGTCTGGACCATACCGTTAAAAAGATAAAGAAGCATCTTGCTTTACCGAGGAGCATATTCGGAGAATATGCCTCCATGTATGCCCTAAGTTGTAACTTGGCCACCCCCGCTATATAAGGAGGGGCAGGATCTCCATAGAGAGGATCGGCCATTTTTTACTAAGCGAAAACCCTAGAGAGGTAGCTATGGGTAGTAAGAGAAGTAGTCTCCTTCCCAACAGCTCAAGGAGCCCTTGTAATCCACCATCGATAAGAGAGAAATACAAACATCTGCGTGTGGAATCACCACACTATTCCTCCCTGGATACCTCTAGTGCTCATTGGCCCCATCTTTAGCATATGCATGGCATCTGCCATGCCACCACCACGACACTAACATTAAAGGTTCTCACGATCACAGAAGTCATCGTTGAAAGTGTAGGTGTCAGTATGGATCTCCAGGTCTCGCTGCTGATTATTGATCAGAGAGGGGTCTCGATCATGTCTGTATTATTCACGAACCGTAGGGTGACATACTTAAGGGGTATCGACACCATTTGGAGCAAATATGTTTCAGAGAAAAGAATTAGAAATCGCTAGAATTATTTCAATGGACACTGGAATTGTTTCTGGTGAAATTGGTTCTGCATGTGATATTGAAATGTTGTAGGGGGTTTTATGTGAATGTTTGTTAATTAAATTAATTAAAAAAATTCTGAATAAAATAAATAAAATAGTTTTATTTAATGAGAGTTGTATTAATTTTGGTGGAAAATTAATGCATGTGAGTGGGAGTGGGAGTGGAGGCATGTTTATGTGAGTGGAGCATCCACCCACATGTATGAAGGAAGAGGTGGGGGAACCTCCATGGTCACCGTCCATGAGAGGGGGTGATGACCCACAAGTATAGGAGGTGTATCGCAGTATTTTCGATAAGTAAGAGTGTCGAACCCAACAAGGACCAAAAGGTGTTGACAAGTGGTATGGATCAGGAATTCTCTGTAAATACTTAGCAAACAGATTTTTAGGGGTTTTTGATAATGCATATAAATAAAGTACGAGTAAATAAAAGACAATAATAATAATTGGAGCAAGTGTCCCAATCCTTTATTTAGTAAAGGACAAGCCGGTTGTATTACTTAAGATGACCAAACGTTCTCGAGGACACACGGGAATATTTTCAAGTGCTTTCGCTTCATATAGTTGATTAATCTTCTCTGGTTAGATAAGTGTTGTGTGGGTGAACCTATGCTAATGTACTAACCTTCCTAGGACTAATACATACTTGTGATTATACCCCTTGCAAGCATCCGCAACTACAAGAAAGTAATTAAGATAAAAACCTAACCACAGCCTTAAACTTTGAGATCCTACACTCCCTTGTGCAAAGGTTTCCTAACGGGGGTTCAGGTTTCTGTCACTCCGGCAACCCCACGATTAGTAGCCAAATACACAATGCATTCCCTAGGCCCATAAAGGTGAAGTATCATGTAGTCGATGTTCACATGACACCACTAGAAGAATAACACCACAACTTAAATATCAAACCACTGAATCTTTCTCAACACAATTCCACTACTAACAACATGACTTCTCCCATGTCCTCAAGAACTAAACGAACTAACTAAACGAACTACTCACGAGACATCGTATGGATCAAGATCAGAGATGAAATAATGATAAGTAACAATTTGAACATGAACAATAATTCAATGGTTCCACTCAATAGCATCAACTACAACAAGTAATCAACACCAGGAAAGTTTCCCCTAAGAACTATGCAAGATTCAACCCAATTGTTACAGCGGTACTGAGTGGTGATGATGGTGCTGGTGGAGATGATGATGATGATGATGATCCCGATGAAGTCTAGCTTGATGACGGTGTTGATGGCGATGATCTCCCCTCTTTGGGAAGGAATTTCCCCGGCAAATTTCTGCCTGCCGGAGAGCTCTTTCTCTCTCTGTAGTTTCCGCCCCACAGAGGCGGTGGAACCTTTTTGTGGTCGCCCCTCGAGTCTTAGGGTTCTGAGGGAATTATATATGCCAAAGGGCAATGCTGGAGGTGGGCTAGGGTGGCCACACCACCTAGAGGTGCGGCCAGGGGTGGCCCGCGCCAGGGGTGGTGTGGACCCCCTATGGCCCATCTCTACTTCCCCTTCTGGCCTCCTTCGTCTTCTAGAAAAATAGGAATTTCCGTATATTTTCTGGGATTTTCTGATCTTTGCCAATTTTGCACCTGGACAGTGCCTTTTCCATCAGAATCCTGACTTCAGTGGTTCATCCTCCAAAAGTCATCAACCATGCATAAATAGATGAAATAACATAAGTATCATCTTTTAATATGAAATATATCAATGAATAACAGTCGATCATGATATATAATACTGATGCAAAATGGACGTATCAACTCCCCCCAAGCTTAGACCTCGCTTGTCCCCAAGCAAAAACTGAGCTCAATAAACATGACCACAGGTTTATGGAGTGAAGTGTCGATAAAAAGAATACAGACAAGAAGCATCACGTTCAATACACAAATCATAATAGAAAACAACTCACTATTATATAACTTACTTTGCAATGAGTAAAGGAAACACAATAAACATACATAATGTAAATCATAATTGGTGATGGCAAACTTTGTTCTTGCTCAAAGAACGGTTAACAATTTGCAGGAATTCAAACATATTGGGGTTTTCAATTCTTTCAAAGTAATATTCACGCAGATAAGAGCAATGTGCAAAACAAGGAGAATAAGAAACATGATTGAGTAGATCATCATATGAATGGTTGAAACACAACAACTCGAATGCTTGCTTAAGATAGAAAGGAATAGGTTTACTAACTCAACAAAAAGTAAAAGATAGGCCATTTGCAAAGGGAAGAAGGGATTTCAAGTTTCATAAAGAGCTTCTAAAAATTATGGTACTTACTAGCTTTGAGCTCTCATTACCCCTATCATAAGCATCTTTAGGTGATTAAGGTTAAAGTGAACAAATATGGGGATATGCTTGACAAATTATAAGTCAAAAATCTCATGCCCGTTGCCTACGAGTACCGAACCTCATGCTACTCAACTTTAGTCATGAGTAAGTTCTTGTCATTGTAAGTACATGTGTATCATGGAGAACTGCCAACAGAGTACCCCTTGCCCCATGATACAGGAGCTATCCCATATCAAAATGACAAGGCAACAGACAATGAGCATCTCAACGATCTTTTTATTTTCTATTTGCATAGGTTTTTATTGAGGATGCTTCATAGAATGCTCACTATGGTTATGCTACAAGTTTCCACCATGATTAGGCATGGCTTATGCTAGCCGCCCCGGCGTTTCTCTAACACACATACAAACTTCATGATCTTACAAGCTCCCCTTTTATTTCACACCACCGAGATCCATAAACAAAAGAATCATGATATCAACTGAATAATAAGTGCAATGTTGAAAGCGTTCCCCATGGTACATGGTTCTGCTAATTCTCAACTTATAAAGTGCAAGCATATACGCAACATAGATGGACACAATGGTTCATGTTTATTAAGTGCAAGAAAGTAAAGTGTGCCATCAAGTTTGTGAGAGCTTTAATCACTAGTTTTTACATAACAAGTTTAATTTGGAAGGTAGATAAAAACATGAATTTACTTGGAATAGCAATAATGCTAATAGGTAGATATAATGGACGCAAATGGCATAGGTTTTAGTTTTAGGATTGGATGCACGAGAAGTATTCCCTCTCAATACAGGTTTTTGGCTAGCAAGGCTGGGTAGCAAGCATAAGAATTGAAGGAAACAAACAAACATACAAGTGGTATAAACAATCATGCAATCTTCCTTGGAAACACAAAAGATCTTAACTAGAGAATACTACTTA
Source organism: Avena eriantha (assembly GCA_910589775.1). Lineage (NCBI taxonomy): Eukaryota > Viridiplantae > Streptophyta > Magnoliopsida > Poales > Poaceae > Avena > Avena eriantha. Next base: position 413,715,457 of record OU342744.1, on the reverse strand, counting down.
TGAGCCAAACAAGAAAGAAAGATAATGAAATTATATTTCTAAAAGTACTTTTCTCTTTTCCATTCAATCCTCAAATAGTGTTACTACTCACCTGAGCTAGGTTTGCCAAAACCAACTAAATTTACTTAATGATCCCAAGGTGATACCAATACTAACAACAAGATCAATCATATAACAGAAATTGCAAACTAAAATAAGATGTGCAAAAAGTAAATGATATAACTTCTCATTAATATTCCATAACGGCAACTCATACCAAGGGATACATAGATAACTAGCTAGGGGAGAGATACTTCCACAATGAAACCCATCCTATATGATAACTTATCTATTCATGACATGACTCTACTAAAAAGGTAAAAAGATGAAAGATAATGATGTGATACCGTGGCACTCCCCCAAGCTTGGAACAAACCAAGGGGATGCCAAAACCTGATGACGAATTACTCCTTTGGTGGTGGTGGTGTTCTCTTGATAAGCTTTTCAATCAATTTCTTCATGTCCTCAACCTTAAAGGTGAGGGTACGAATCAACTCCGAATTGTCCTCAATGCAGTTCATGATCATGCTGGACTATGAATCCTAGCCCTTGTGATTCTTTCCCCACTCTTCCTCCTTGAAGTATTCTTTTCCTACAATGTTAGGACGAGGCATATCCCAACATGAAGCTAAACAATGGCGCGGAACCATCCCTCTAGTGGACATCCGTGCAGTCCTTTTGAGCTTGATAGGACGTGCCATCACTCCAATGCTTGCAATGGTGGTGCTAGTGCATGGATGCTGGTCTTCCTTCACTTCCTCTTCAACTTCATCCTTGATCTCCTCCTCCTGCTTGGGGTCTTGGAGATCATCTTCCACATGCTTCTTGCCCTTATTGTTGGTGGAGACCATCGTGCTTCTAAACTTGAGATTATCTCCTGACAAAAATAGATCGAAACGAAAACACGACGAGAACACGATACACGAACCTCGGGGGATCCGGGGGATTGTATATTACGAAGTTTACCAACAAAAGGAAGCTCCTAGGAGAAAACGGGTCGGAGACGATCTCCAGGGTGGCCACACCACCTGGTGGCACGGCCAGGTGGGCCCACGCCATGGGGTTGTGTGAGCCCCCCGAGCTCCGTTTGCTTCCTCCTTTCGACTCATTATCTTCCACGTTAGATAAAACTGCAAAAATATAAATTCAAAGGTTTTTCACGGACCCTTTTCTTACCAGAACTGTTACCTATTCGAAAACGGATTTTGCAGGTTTCTGAATTTGGTATTTGATAAATTTTTCCGAAGTCACCACTTAAATAACATCAGTATCTTCATTGTAAGAATCTCCAGCAATATAGTGCTTGAGTATTTTGACCATTCACCATCTCATTGCACCATTCTCTCCTAACACTTGAAAATTTCTTTCATACAAAACTTCACACAATCTTCATTAGCAACATTAGTGCATATAAGATAATAAACCTTTCGTTTCAATTTCAACTAAAATCCATCAAAACATAAGCTACTATAGCAACTCCTTTTGAAAACCCAAAAAGAATTCAAAAAGGAAATTGATTTAAGAGGCAAATGCAAAATGGTAGAAATTTGTCAAAACAGACCAGCAGGTAAAGATCAATTTTTTTGAAAATCTTGTTTGGCTCAAATCAAAAAGTGCAGAACTAACGAAAGTTAAATAATAAGGGGCATGCACACAAAAAATTAAAGATCAGTACGACGTTCTGGTATTTTCCACGATTTTTTACAGTGACGCACAAAAAATCTGTTTTGGGACAGCAATTTCCCAAATCTTACTTCTCTCTCATTAGAGGGAGAATATCATTTTGCTGCCCAAAAGTTAGGGTGCCCAGGCAACACGGTACACAAGTTGCCTGTAATCAGCCGCGATGACTATAGTTGGCGTGCCAAATACTCAGAGGGTCTTTTTCGGCACGAATTCAACTTTACGTTTTACTACAAAATATCAGGCTAACGACCGTCAAGTTGGGCCCCATGTCAGTTCTCACCGTTATGTCACTCCTGTCGCTTAGGCGGGGTGGATGTCACGTAGGCTTGCATCTCTGGCATAGTGGATAGGACAACACGACCGGCCCAGTGTATTGAAGTGACAAAACAGGGCACATATATTGTCGTTATAATTATTTATTGTTTACTCAGAAGCTGGAACGGCCACCGCCATGCGTCTCTGATGGCTCAATGCACGACGCCCAGAAAAATGCTTGATGGCGGTGTTGATGTAGAGCTCGTTGGGAACCCCAAGAGGAAGGTATGATGAGCACAGCAGCAAGTTTCCCTCAGTTATGAAACCAAGGTTTAATCGAACCAGTAGGAGCAAGGAAACACCCCAAAGGTGTTACTAGCTGAGCTTTGGCAAGGCGCACTACCGGCGCTAGTATCAACGTGGAGACCTGCACAACACAACCATAGAACTTTGTCCCCAACTTGCGATAAGGTTGTCAATCTCACCGTTTTTTGCGGTAAACAAAGGATTAAACGTATCGAATGGAAAGAAATAAAAGTTTGCAGAAAGTAAATACAAAGCAGTAAACAGTTGTAGATTGTATGTAAAGAAAAAGGACCGGGATCCATAGTTCACTAGAGGTGGCTCTCCTTAAGATAGATAACATGCTGGGTGAAAAAATTACAGCGGGGCAATTGACAAACACCGAGAAAGCAATTCATGCATATACTAATCATCTTGACTCCTTTGAGACTTGATTAGGCATTACAACATAATACATAGACCGCCATCGAACTGCATCTATGACTAAGAATCCACCTTCAGGTTATCATCCGAACCCCCTCCAGTATTAAGTTGCAAGCAACAGATTATTGCTTTACGAACTGCGTGTAAAGTAAACAATACGATTGTTCTATGAACAAAGGATTGTTGTTTTCTCCCTAGTAGCAATAGCACATCTAGTACCTTAGAGATTTCTGTCAGTTCCCCAGATTACCAGAGGCATGAACCCACTATCGAGCATAAATACTAACTCTTGGAGTTGCTAGCATCTACTTGGCCAAGATAGGTACTAACAACGGAAAGCATGCAAGATCACAAATAACAAAGACATGATAGAATCAATAGTCAATCTGAACTAGCATCTCAATATCCATTGGATCCCTGCAAACACAACATGCAGAATTACAAATAGATGATCTTGATCATGAACGGAGCTCACAAGATCTAAAAATGAAAGCACAAAGGAGGAGAACCAGCCATCTAGATACTACATGGATCCGTAGTCCAAGGATGAACTACTCACGCATCACACCGGAGGCTTGCATGGTGATGAAGAAGGCCTACAGGGTGAATTCCCCTCTCTGGCAGGGTCCGGGAAGAGCTTCAGATCCCTCCCGATCTACGGATGGAGATGACGGCGGCTATAGACTCTTTCATGGATTTTTGATCGGATACTTAGGGTTTTCGTCCCGAGGGCAATATATAGGTGGAAGGAGAGGCCGAGGGGGTGTCGGGAGCGGCCACACCACCCCCTAGCACGGGTCAGGCCTGGCCGCGCGGCTAGGTGGTGTGGTGGCCCCCTGGCCCCTCTCCGTCTCGTATTCTGGCACTTGATGACATCCGGAAAAATAGGCACTTTGGCTTTTGTCCCATCCAATTCTGAGAATATTCATTTTCTGACTTTCCTAGAACCAGTAACAGCAGAAAACAGGCAGCTGGCACTATGGCTCTTGTTAATAGGTTAGTCCAAGAAACCATAAGAAAAGTACTCCAAAGTTGGAACAAAACACAAGAAAGTGGATAAAACCAAGCATGGAACATCAAAAATTATAGATACATTTGCAATGTATCAACATCCCCAAGCTTAACTCCTGCTCATCCTCGAGTAGGTCAGTGATAAAAAGAAAGAATAATTTTTGAGGTGACATGCACCATCAAATACTTGATTAGAGTATTTGCAAAACATTCAAAGCTGGGATCATAATACTTCAATCATAGCATGAGAGACAAAGTTCAAGCAATAAGCAAAGAAACTATGATGCAACATGAAAATGCACAAACAAAAGATTCATGAATAACAATGCTTTGCAAGACGTTTGTTTGTTTCACATAAAGAAAACATAGCATAATAGTATTCGGCTTGTCCCTCAATAGAGTAGCAAATATAATTGCATAGGACACCTTCAAAGTTCATAAGAGTAACTAGATACAATAGTTTAAAACAAGCAATATCAAAGTATGCATCAATCAACTAGTCTTGGGACAATGCACATAGAACTAAGAATGGCCACTATGCTCTCAAAGTAAGTGCATAAAGATAGAAGGTGGAGACTCAATGTAATGGTGGAAGAAAAGCCTTTGTAAAAGGAAGTAGGGATTCAAGTCTCATAAAGAGCTTCCAAAAATTATGGTACTTATAGCTTTCAGCTCTCATTGCCCCTATCATAAGCATCTTGAAGTGGTTAAGGTTAAAGTGACACAACTAAGAGGATATGCTTGACAAGTTATAAACCGAAATCTCGTGCCACTTACTTACGAAGACCGATCCTCCTGCTACTCAACATCAGTCACGAGTAAGCTCTTGTCATTGTAAGTACATGTGTATCATTAAGAACCGCCAACGGGGTACCCCTTGCACATGATACGGGAGCTTTCCCATAATCAAAATGACAAGGCAAGCAGACAATGAGCATCTCAGCGATCTTTTTATTTGCTATTTGCATAGGTTTTTATTGAGGATGCTTCATAGAGTGCTCATTATGGTGATGCTGCAAGTTTCCACCATGATTAGGCATGGTTTAGGCTAGCGGCCCAGGCGTTTCTCTAACACACATACAAACTCCATGATCTTAAAGGTTCCACTTTTATTTCACACCGCCGGGATCCGTAAGCAAAAGAACATGATATCTACGGGGTACAAAGTACAAGTGCAATGTTGAAAGCGTTCCCCATGAATAATGATTCTGCTAATTTAACTTATAAATCGCAAGCATATACGCAACAAAGAAGGACCCAATGGTTCAAGTTTATTAAAGGAAAGTAAAGTAAAGTGTGCCATCAAGTTCGTGAGAGCTTTAATCAATAGTTTTCTCATAACAAGTTTAATTTGGAAGGTAAACAAAAGCATGAATATACTTGGAATAGCATAAGCTAGTAGGTAGGTATGGTGTACTCTTTGGAAGAACTTGGTTTAGGGAGTTGGATGCATGAGTGGAACTCATACTTGGTTGTGGAGGCTAGCAAAAGACTGGGAGCGACAAACTAAGAGAGCAATAATGGCCATAATCATGCAGAGCGACAAAACATCATTGATCAAAGCATAAAGTGATACTAAAAGTTGAAAACTAAAGGATCATAAAGGCTATGGTGACTTGAGATAGTTATAACATGGTGTGAGAATGTGCCAAGTCAACCCAAATGAAGCATCAAAGGAGAATACCACTATACTATGCTTTAATATGCTAAAACAACGCATGATTCATCCAAGGCACATTAAGCAATCTCAATTGTTTATAACAAGTCATGCTACAGCAAAGAATACTAAGCATAAAGCCAAAACAATATCAAGCATGGCATGACAAAGCATAGGCCACAGTCAAAAACGAGGTCTTTTTACCACATAAGCATGAACTTTCCTACTCTTTTCCAAACCAAACCAAACTATTTGCAAACCAATGTATGAAATAGGGGGTCCAACCAATTTATTCAGAAAACTAAGCAAATCAAGAAAACTAAAAACCAAAACGAAAACGAAAAAGAAGACGCTCCAAGAAAAACACAACTGTGCATGAAACAATAAAAATGAAGCGTTTGGAAGAAACCTGGGATTTTTATTGATGAAGAAGGGGATGCCTTGGGCATCCCCAAGCTTTGACGCTTGTACTTCTTGGATATTTCTTGGGGTGACACGCGTGGCATCTCCAAGCTTGAGCTTTAGTCCATCCTTCATCTCATTACTCATTCCTTTCATACACATGAAAATTTTCCTTCATACAAAACTTCACACAATCTTTATTAGCAACATTAGTGCACTTAAGATAAATAAGTCTTAAGGTTAAGTTCTAACACCAAATAAACTTCCATTAGAACACTAGCTACTGTAGAACTTCCCTCAAAAATCTCAATTCCCCAAAAGAACTCAAGAAGGAACCAACAAGAAGCAAATGCAGAAAATGGCAGAAATCTGTCAAAACAGACTAGCAGGTAAAGACGATTTTTTTGGAAGACCTTATGTTGCTCAAATCAAAAAGTGTTGAACTAACGAAAGTTAGATAACAACCTGGGGCAGAAGAAAAAATAATTACAGCTCAATCCGACATACAGAGCTCTCTTACAAATGTTTACGGTGAAGCACAGAAATCTGTTTCGAGATAGCAACTTTCCCAATCATTACTTCTCTCTCATTAGAGGTTACTCTTGGCACAAAAAGCAAATAAAAAGGATAAGGAGAGGTTATTACAGAGGTAATAACTTCCAAGACTCATCTAAAAATTTTGGGTTATCTCCCAATAAGTACTTTTCTTTAACGCCTTTAAGTTAGGCATGATAGTTTGAGAAGATGCTCACATGAAAAATATGAGTTGAAATAAAAGAGAGCATCAAGGAGCAAAATCAAAACACATTTAAGTCTAACCCACTTCCTATGCATAGGAATCTTGTATGCAAATAAATTCGCAAAGAACAAAGTGACAGGCATAGGAAGATAAAACAAGAGTAACTTGAAAACTTTCAGCACATAGAGAGGTGTTTCAATACCATGAAAACTTCTACAACCATATTTTCCTCCCTCATAATAATTTTCAGTAGACTCATGAATAAACTCAACAATATAACTATCACTTAAAGCATGTTTTTCATGATCGACAAACACTAGAGCTTTATTATAAATATTTTCAAAAGAATCCTCAGGAACATGGCATTTGTCCTCCTTTGGTAAGCATGGGGGACAATCAAATAATGTAAGGGGTAAAGAGTTACTCTCATTAGAAGGTAGGCATGGGTAGATCCATTCTTCCTCGTCTATATCATCACTCTCCTCCTCTTTTTCATCCAATGAGCTTCCAGTTTCAGCAATTTCTTCTTCCATAGTATCTTGTAAGGCATTAGTCTCTTCCATTGGTGGAGAGGATCTATTGAGATATTCAAGAATATAGCCATTTTATTCCTTGTAATTATCAAAGCAAAATTTTAGTATATCATAAACCTCATATTTATAAGGTGCATCATCAATATTTTCAAGCAAATAAGCAAGTTCGAATGTACCCTTCCAAGCAATAAATTCTTCAATTTGTTCCACATCATAAAAGTCATAATTTCCCTTAACATAAGAAGATATGGTAACATTATTATTATACTCACATTGAAAAGGGAGGTGTTTATACCTCCTACAGCAACAATATTTGTCAAAGCAATAAGTAACATTGTAAGTAGAGCACACGTTTCTAGCAATGGTATTCAATTTATCAATTTGTTCCCATAAGAGTTTCCCTTTTTGTGACAAGCGGTGTTCCTTATAAGAATATTTGTTTTCTTCCGTGAACCCACCTTGCCAATAAGATTCAGTTTCAAAGAAACCAACCATTGATATAAAGCATGACAAAGCAAGGAAATAATAGACCAACAACTATAGTAGGGGCTAATTTTTTTTGTGTTTTTGAAAACAGAAATAAGCAAACTAAGCTCCCCTTGTGAAGATGTCCTTGACTCCCCGGCAACGGTGCTAGAAAATCGCTTGATGGCTCAATGCACGGCGCCCAGAAAAATGCTTGATGGCTGTATTGATGTAGAGCTCGTTGGGAACCCCAAGAGGAAGGTATGATGAGCACAACAGCAAGTTTCCCTCAGTTATGAAAGCAAGGTTTAATCGAACCAGTAGGAGCAAAGAAACACTCCAAAGGTGTTACTAGCTGAGCTTTGGCAGGGCGCACTACCGGTGCTAGTAGCAATGTGGATACCTGCACAACACAACCACAGAACTTTGTCCCCAACTTGTGATGAGGTTGTCTATCTCACCGTGTTTTGCGGTAAACAAAGGATTAAACGTATCGAATGGAAAGAAGTAAAAGTTTGCAGAAAGTAAACACAAAGTAGTAAACAGTTGTAGATTGTATGTAAAGAAAAAGGATCGGGATCCATAGTTCACTAGAGGTGGCTATCCTTAAGATAGATAACATGCTGGGTGAAAAAATTACAGCGGGGCAATTGACAAACACCGGGAAAGCAATATATGCATATACTAATCATCTTGACTCCTTTGAGACTTGATTGGGCATTACAACATAATACATAGACCGCCATCCAACTGCATCTATGACTAATAATCCACCTTCAGGTTATCATCCGAACCCCCTCCAGTATTAAGTTGCAAGCAACAGATTATTGCTTTACGAACTGCGTGTAAAGTAAACAATACGGTTGTTCTATGAACAAAGGATTGTTGTTTTCTCCCTAGTAGCAACAGCACATCTAGTACCTTAGAGATTTATGTCACTTCCCCAGATTACCAGAGGCATGAACCCACTATCAGGCATAAATACTAACTCTTGGAGTTGCTAGCATCTACTTGGCCAAGATAGCTACTAACAACGGAAATCATGCAAGATCACAAATAACAAAGACATGATAGAATCAATAATCAATCTGAAATAGCATCTCAATATCCATCGTATCCCTGCAAACACAACATGCAGAATTACAAATAGATGATCTTGATCATGAACGGAGCTCACAAGATCTAAACATGAAAGCACAAAGGAGAAGAACCAGCCATCTAGCTACTACATGAATCCGTAGTCCAAGGATGAACTACTCACGCATCACACCGGAGGCTTCCATGGTGATGAAGAAGGCCTCCAGGGTGAATTGCCCTCTTCGGCAGGGTGCCGGGAAGAGCTTCAGATCCCTCCCGATCTAGGGATGGAGATGACGGCGGCTACAGACTCTTTCGTGGATTTTTGATCGGGTACGTAGGGTTTTTGTCCTAAGGGTAATATATAGGCGGAAGGAGAGCCCGAGGGGGTGACGGGAGCGGCCACACCACACCCTGGCGCGGGCCAGGCCTGGCCACATGGCCAGGTGGTGTGGTGGCCCCCTGGCCCCTCTCTGTCTCGTATTCTGGCACTTGATGACATCCGGAAAAATAGGCACTTTGGCTTTTGTCCCGTCCAATTCTGAGAATATTCATTTTCTGACTTTCTTGGAACCAAAAACAGCAGAAAACAGGCAGCTGGCACTGTGGCTCTTGTTAATGGGTTAGTCCAAGAAATCATAAGAAAAGTACTCCAAAGTTGGAACAAAACACAAGAAAGTGGATATAACCAAGCATGGAACATCAAAAATTATAGATACATTTGCAATGTATCAGTCTCTCCTTTGGACTTATGTCCCCGTCATTAACCACTACCTTAGAAATGCATTGACGGTTCCACCGTTCCCCTGTCTCGCAGAAACCACTCTTCTTCTTCCTGTCATTTGTCTTCTTCCGGTCTTCTCCTAGCCGCCATGGAAGGTCTTCGCACTCTAGAGACAAGCTTCACTACCCATGACAATAAGAAGATAGATGTCGTCTACACCAACAAGGAGGAGACAGTGGTGCGAGTCCTGAGGATGTACGAGGGTTGGCTTGAGAAATACAAGGACAAGTTTGTGGGATTGGACCTCGAGTACACCCCAGAGGACCCATATGAAGGGAGTGAAGTCGCGGTCATTCAACTGGCCATGAGGAAACACGTCCTCGTCTCCCACTTCTCCTGGTTTGTAGATCTTCTCTCTGTAGCTAACCACTTTTAGGATTTTCTCCTCTTGTTCTTTATCTATTTGCTCACCTTGCAACTACTGAATTTTATTTAGGACCAAATAAATTATGACAAGACAATGTTGAGAGTCTTGATGAATTTACTAAACTTTTTAAAATTATATGCAGATGATGATCTTGCATTGACAAAATATTTGTAGTTACAAATTTTGGTGATGACAAACTATATACTTTTAGGACTGACAGGAATTTTCTGGCGCTACGCCAGTTCCTTATATAAAAAGGAATTGTTTTCTACACTGCCGACAATACAACTGATTTTTTGAAATTTCATCAAGAGGGAATTACAATACCTCCGCACAACTGGATCGATATTCAGAGTCTTGTTAAGATCATAGGGGGCTCGAGGAAGGATGGAATGGCACCACTCGCAACTAGAATCCTCAATGAGTCGTACGACAGAATGAAGGCAGAATTCCCTACGGATAAGCATGATTTCTGGGAGGAGTGGCCGTTGTCTGATATAAACCTGAAGTATGCAACTATAGATGCTTACGTGACCTACCAGCTGTACAAGAAGATCCATTTCTTTCTACGTTACCTCATGTTTTGCCCTATTTGCAAGAGGGAAGATGAGCTTAGGGGAGCCCTTTGTAGAAAATGCAGAATAGCTGAGTTCGAAGCTGCATATGCAAAGAAAATGGGTGCATCTGAAGCAGCTGATAGAGAGGCTACAGAAGCAGCTGAGAGAGAGCTTGCAGCTAAAGCTGAAGCAGTTGACAAAGAGGCTGCAGCTGAAGCAGCAAATAGAGAGGTTGCATCTTCTAGCGGCAACAATCAGGCCTGTGATGCACCGCTAATTGTGTCGTAGGATGCTGAAGAAAGTGAAGCCAAGTCAGATCCCAGGTGGGACGAAATTGCATTTCATGAGCTGTGGAGTGCCAATAATGTAAGATGAGAAGTGAATTAAATTTTACTCCTTTGTGTTATGTTTCTGTTTTGTGGAACTCAGTTAGCTTGTCAAGATGGCTAGCGCCTCAAGTGAGAGTAATAAATTTTACTTCTGTGTGTTATGTTTCTATATGTGTCTGGTAGCTTGTCAAGATGGTAGCTTGTTAACTGGCAGTTTAAAAGAGTGCCATTTTCCTCTCTTGCTAAACAGATATGTTTCATTTTGCCCAAATTGATAGCAAATCTAGAGAAGCTTATCTCTTCGATAATTCGCACCCTTTTGGACCTCTTTTTGCCTCTGATCTGGTAGCAAATCTAGAGCAGCAAATCACACCAGGCAGAATACATTCATTCAGAAAACAAAACAAAGGTAGATATAGCTGTGTGTAGCTAAATAGGATATAGCGATAGAAAGTAGGTTGCTTAACGAGGTTTGATACATTCCACCCATTCCTTGCGTGCAGAACTAGGATACAAGCAAAATATAGAAAATCAAAAGAAGCTGTTTAGCAGCAGCAGACACGTTCAACCCCTCCTTGCATGCGCCTGCGCCTCCGCCTCCTCCCTGTGGCGCTTCCTCCACTTCTTGCTGCCCAGTCCCTTGATCTTGGGGGCCTTGGTCTTGATTGGAGGCATGCGACCCTCTTCGATGGCCACCCACTGGAGGTTTCGGAGGTGAATGCCGAGAGCCTGGTGTTCAGCGATGTAGGCATTGACGTTCACGGTCTGCCAACATTGGGGGTGCCGGAGCTCAGGCCCTCTGCATGCATCACAGCGCACTTGAAGTCGGTGCCGGCGAGACTCATCTTGCAAAAGGGGCAAATGTAGACGCCGTCAGCGAAGAAGGCATCATACTAGCCGGCCTGCAGCCTCCTCAGCACCTGACGAGTCTTGGTGTGCCTGGACTCGTCATCGTTGTAGACATCACTGCCGTAAACCTATTGGAAGAAAAGGAAAATGGGGGATTAGATGATGTAAGAAGATTGAGCAATCGAAATGCAAACAAGTGATCCTAATAAACCAATATCTAGCATCCAACGATGGGAACGGGAGAAGAACCAGGGAAGGGGAGCAAACCCTAGTTACCTCCGACCTTGGATCGTCAATGCCGGTGTCGTAGGGGTTCACCGGAGCGATGTACTCATCTGGATCGTAGGTGTCCCGGAAGAGCTGGATCTGCTCGTGACCAGCGGAAGCCTCCTCGCTGGCGGGGGGCTCCTCGCCGGCGGCTAGATCGGTAGCGGGGACGGGGGCCTAGACGGGAACGGCGGCTGCCATCGATGCTTCGATAGGGCCTGGACGGGGACAACGGATGCTTTCAACGCGTCGAGGGGGACCAGCGAGGAGAAGGGGGCCTCCTCTCTAGCGGCCTCAGAGGCGATGATGGCCATTGTATCCTCCTTCGCCATCGCCAGTGGGGACGTTGTTTTCTCGGGAGTTTGCAGAAACTGGTGGGACAGTGGAGAGGGTTGCGTGAGGAGAGTGAGCGATAGTGAGAGTGGGTGTGTGGAGAGGGGCTCTATAGTTAAGGTGAATGGAAGCAAGGCACGTTTCGTTGCACCACCGTGCAACGCGCCGCGCAGGCTACTGCACCGTGCACCGCAACACGCGCACGGTACGTCACGTTTTTTTTCCGGGTCATGCATGGCAGTTCTGTATTGAGCCGCATGCAAAGGGAGCATACACAATTTCTTTGTAGAAAGTTTGACATGACCATAAAATTGGCGATAATTAAAAGTGGAAATGTAGAGGGAAAGGTAGGTGGCTGTATGGCGAGATTTGTGGGATTGTGCTAGATCGGGTAGAGGGATGTGTTGATGATTGTGAGTGACTCGGTGAAGGCGGAGACATTAGGTCTCGTCGAGCTCAGCTCTTCGGCCTCCGGCTAGCGTGTGGAAGTCTCTTACGATGGGGCCCAGTTGGAAGTGACATTGAGAGCCACTTCGTAAAAAATGCGATATGTCTTATTAAAATCAAGTGGCAATAAATTGCAACTGTCCATCGATGATCGTGCACTCGATGACGCATGTGTTGTGGCGTAGTAGTAGCAGTAGTAGGCTTTTCAGACTTGATTAAACATGACATGACCAGTTGACAACTTTTTCCATGGACCGTGTTCCTTCTTGTAGAAGTCTCACTGAGGGAGACGTCTGTGCTGTCTCACGTTGTACTGTGAAGAGAACGACGTGTGCAACAATCATCGTTGGATCACACAGAATCAACGGTTGGTGATCACGATCCGCGTGACAACTGTGACAACCAATAAGGGCGTAGCAGACAAAGTGAGCACAGGTTTGGGCTTCTACGAAAGATAGAGAGAGGGGGCAAAACTAAGTAGTATAAAAAACCAAGGGCAAAACTAAGTAGTATAAAAATGGAAAGTGAGTGTCTTGTACAATGAAATACATCGTGGCATACATCAAATTATTCCAAGATAGATCCACTAGAGTTCATTAGATGTGTGTTCTTCTCATAAACCACATGGATCCACTAGAGTTCGTTGCATGTGTGTTATTGTCATAAACCACATGGATCCACCAGTGTCATTGCATGTGTGTTGTTTTCATAAACCACATGTTGATCCACCAGTGTCATTGCATGTGTGTTCTTTTCATGAACCACATATGGATCCACCAGTGTCATTGAATGTGTGTTCTTTTCACAAACCAGATATGGATCCACCAGAGTCATTGCATGTGTGTTCTTTCAATAAACCACAGCTAGAGTCGTTGCATCTCTGCTCTTTTCATTAACCACAGCTCAAGTCATTGCATGTATGTTCTTCTCACAAACCACATATGGATCCACCAGAGTCATTGAAATGTGTGTTCTTTTCACAAACCACATATAGATCCACCAGTGTCATTGAAATGTGTGTTATTTTCACAAACCATAGCTAGAGTTACTGGATCTCTCTTCTTTTCACAAACCACATATGGACCCACCAGTTTTATTGCATGTCTGTTCTTTTCATTAACCACGGCTAGAGTCATTGCATGTCTATTCTTACCACAAACAACATATGGATCCACCAGTGTCATTGCATGTGTGTTCTTTTCATGGACCACATATGGATCCATCGGTGTCATTGCATATATGTTCTCTTCACAAACCACATCTAGAGTCATTGCATGTGTGTTCTTCTCACAAACCACACATGGATCCACCGGGGTCATTGCATGTGTGATATCTTCACAAACCACATCTAGATTCATTGGATCTTTGTTCTTCTCACAAACCACACATGGATCCACCAGTGTCATTGCATGTGTGTTCTTTTCACAAACCACATCTAGAGTCATTGCATGTGTGTTCTTCTCACAAACCACATATGGATCCACTAGTGTCATTGCATGTGTACGTGTTCTTTTCACAAACCACAACTAGATTCATTGCATGTGTTTTCATTCCACAAACCACATAAGGATCCACCAGTGTGATTGCATGTGTGTTCTTTTCATGAACCACACCTAGAGTCAGTGATTGTCTACTCTTTCACAAACCACACATGGATCCACCAGTGTCATTGGATGTGTGTTCTTCTCAGAAACCACATATGGATCCACCAGACTTCATTGCATGTCTGTTCTTTTCACAAACCACATATGGATCCACCAGTGTCATTGCATGTGTGTTCTTTTAACAAACCACATATTGATCCACTAGTAACACTTTATGTCTATTCTTTTCACAAACCACATATGGATCCACCACTGTCATTGCATGTGTGTTCTTTTCATTAACCATAGCTACAGTCATTGCATGTGTGTTCTTCTCACAAACCATATATGGATCAGAGTTCATTGCATGTGTGTTCTTCTCATAAACCACAGCTAGACTCATTGCATGTGTGTTCTTTTCAAAAACCGCATATGGATCCACCAGTGTCATTGCATGTGTGTTATTTTCATTAACCACAGCTAGAGTCATTGCATGTCTGTTCTTTCCACAAACCACATATGGATCCACCAGTGTCATTGCATGTGTGTACTTTTCACAAACCACAGCTAGAGTCATTGCATGTTTGTTCTTTTCCACAAACCACACATGGATCCACCAGTGTCATTGGATGTCTATTGTTTTCACAAACCACACCTAGAGTCACTAGTGTCACTAGATGTGTGTTCTTTTCACAAACCACAGCTAGAGCCATTGCATGTCTGTTTTTTTCACAAACCACACATGGATCCACCAGTTCATTGCATGTGTGTTCTTCTCACAAACCACATAAGGATCCACCAGAGTCATTGCATGTGTGTTCTTTTCACAAAACACAACTAGAGTCATTGCATGTGTGTTCTTTTCATTAACTACAGCTAGAGTCATTGCATGTATGTTCTTTTCACAAACCACATACGGATCCACCAGTGTCATTGCATGTGTGTTCTTTTCACAAAACACAGCTAGAGTCATTGCATGTGTGTTCTTTTCACAAACCACATAAGGATCCACCAGTGTGATTGCATGTGTGTTCTTTTCATGAACCACACCCAGTGTCATTGCATGTGTGTTCTTCTAATGTACCACACCCAGTGCCATTGCATGTGTTCTTTTTATTAACCATAGCTAGAGTCATTGGATGTCTGTTCTTTTCACAAACCACATGGATCCACCAATGTCATTGCATATGTATTATTCTCACAAACAACATCTAGAGACATTGCACGTGTGTTCTTTTCATGAACCACAACTAGAGTCAGTGAATGTCTGTTCTTTCACAAATCACACATGGATCCACGAGAGTAATTGTATTGCCTGTTCTTTTCACAATCCACAGTTAGAGTCATTGCATGTGTGTTCTTTTCACAAACCACATATCACCAGTGTCATTGCATGTGTGTTATTCTCATAAACCACATATGGATCCTAACCTTAGGAGAGCCCTAACATTAGTCCTCCAATGGTGGCCGTTAGACCGAGTCTTCTAGAAGGCACGCCCTAACACAGTTGTTCTGCATGATGATTGTTACATACTGTTATATCGGGGCGCTTGGATGATTGGGATGGTCTTTGTGAGAGTGATCCGCGAGTAGGCTATTCTGCGGCATGATTGGCGACGCTTGCTGCCCGCTTGCTCTGGACAAACTGGCAACACCGGGCGATCCCCTTTTCCGAGTGTCACGCCTCACGAGTTCAGTGGGCCATATGCGAGTTTCACGTCCCCATTACTTCTCTTCCTTCCCCTTGAAGCCACTTTCCCCACTTCTCTCCCATCCTTCCAGAGCCGCAAGCCGACGGCACATCCAGCTATCTCTCTGGCAGCCCCCTCCCCCCCACTCCCACCCCCTCTCACCATGGGTTCAAGGGGAGACGGTGAGGAAACGCATCGTGACGATAGGGAAAGTGATTTCGATGTGAGTCGTCTCATCTCTATCTCTATCATATGTGGCCAGTTATCTATTTTGAGCTCGATCTACTCTGTTTACTCATGCGCGTATGACGTGTTAGGCCAACCAGATGTTGTATGACTCTGACTATCACGGTTAGCGGATGAAGATAGTCCTCTGCTATGTAAACATGGATATGTGCCCGCTAAATTTGTAGCGTTTGAAGGACGAAACGCAGGCAGGAGATTTTTACGGTGTCAAGGACATCATGCAATGATGCAAGGTGGAAGTTGCGGTGTTGTCAAATGGGTAGATCCAAAGTGGCCCAAATCGATGTAGAAAATGTTGGACAAACTATGGGATATGACTGTTGAGTTGAATGAATCTGTAGTCAGCTCACTTCTTGACAGTGTTGAGATGAAGCTATGGGAACCAGTTGACACGACCAAGCTTAACCGAGATCTCAGGAGGGTTCAAGACAAGGTTAGCAAAGTCGAGAAGGAGAGGGACGTGGCGTTGGCCCTGAAGGCTAAAGCAGAGCAAGAACTGACTCAAGCAAGGAATGATCTTCACCAGGCCAAAGTCATGTAGTTCACAACTACGAGTATTGACAAGTGCATGAGGAAAAATGCAGAGAAACAATTGAAGCTGTACAAGGAAGATGCTAAAAGGAAGGAGCAGACGATTCGATCCTTGCTCTCTTAGGAAGATGCACATCGGGCTAAGATTAGGAAGATCAAGGAGATGTGTGATAACTAGTTCTATTTAGTTTGAGATCTGTGCCTTTTTAAGTTGTAATAGTAGTACTTGTTGACCTAGCGGTTTGAACTAGTGGTCCTGGAGTCCTGGGGTGAAAAAAAATTGGTCGCCCGTTAATCTGTCTTAACCCTGCATTACTTCGTTTTGTCTAATCATGGTGGTATTCTGATATTGGTGGTTTGTTTAAACATATTCTACGTGGATTGTGCCGCATGTAAATGGCACAACCACAATTTATAAAGTGGAAGCACGTACACCCGGTTAATGTAGATCCTGGAGTTTTGCCAGATGCAGGAGCAGGGAGGCGGTGAGATAGACGGGCTCAAGATTAGGCTAGAAAATGGTACCAATTTCCTCCTCATCTGGGCATTATCGGTTGCCATTGTTGTTTATGTTGCCATGTCGTTGTGCAGCAGTTGAAATAAGTTGCTTCTTCATCGAGTATAGCAGCTTAAATAATTTATTTTTGTGCCGCTTACATTCCATTGAATTTGGAGACCTCCTGCCCCTCAGCAATCGTGGAACCGATGCTGTGTGTTTTCAGATAGTAGTGGCACAATCATAATTTCGGATTCAACTAGTGACTCGGGCGTTTCCAAACCCTAAGTCGTCGTACATTTTACTTTGAGAAAGTGGGTAGATTGTTTCGCCCAGCAAAGTTCACACACAGAGCTCCAGAATTTAATCGAATTACATATATAGGTTCAAGTTCAACAGATTACTATGCATCTTCATTGCCAACAGCCTTCTTCCGCAGCCTGGGTGCCCAACCTACACGTCCACTGGCTTCTTCATTTCCTGCCTTCTTCCTCTTCCTCGGTGCCAATTTTCTTAGCTTCACGTACTCTGCATTGCTAGGACAATCAGCACCAGAATCGTGTCCAGCATCATCTTTCCACTCGTTTTAATTTCTTTGGGCAACAAAATGACAGACCCGGCAGTCATGTTTCTAACCTTGTGGCGCTTCCTGATAAAGAAACTGGACTATTGCATAACTTTCCAATATCTACAGAGTAAATAAAACAAAAATTACAATTCAGCACAAACATGTGAACCCCAAGAGACTTTTGCTTACCAGGAGCTAATTGGGTTCGAGCGACCACCCTGTCCAAGAATAGAAGGGTGACTCCCTTTGCAGCAGCTTCCACATCCAGTACATCACAATTCAGCTCAAACATGCAAGCCGAAGCATACCTTTTCATCAACCCAATTAGCTGACTGTCACACGTTAGAGGAACCATGATGCCACGTTCATCCATGAAGCTAAACTTTGCAGTCTGCTTCGCCATATTTCATCATGATTACGCAGAGCAGCAACCATACCAGATATAGTGCAGACCTGCGCAGGCGCTTCTTCTATCGTGATACAATGGTGACCATACCACTTGCCCTTCACCCTTGCTGATTTAGAGCCGTACCTGAAGAGGACTACCGTAACCAGGTAAGGCTGGTCCGCGGAGATCCCACTTGATAGAAAACTATGGACAACATATTATTTTTCAGCATTGGGCTAACAAACAATTTTAGGTTCAGTAGCCAGCTAGCAGTTATAATTAGTGTGAATAGCAAAGAGAAGGGTAGCTCACCCGCATGTAGCCAAAACTTCTTCTTCCTTGGTAGTAGGATCTTCCCTCCTCTGAGCTACTCGGCTCGTCGGCGGCGGAGGCAGGCTAGAGCCTCGCAACAGCGACTACGGCATGCACCATTAGAACTCGGGATCAGCGACTGGGCGTAGCAACTGGGAACAGCAACTTGGCGCCAAAAGTCAAATGTCCGAAGGGATTTTCTTGCCTGGAGGGTGGATTTCGATGCTGCCGGTGCTAGGGGAAAGGAGGGAATGGATTTTTGAAATTGGTCAACGCATCCAATCCACTTAGTTCCTTGATTTTCCTAAGAGGTTGCCGCGTTGGAGCTCGTGTCACGGACTGATGACCGACATGTGGGTCCTGACCGTCTACTTCACGGGGCAGTTTAACGGAATGTTTGAATTTAGCAGGGGTGAGATGAGTTTGCCTCAAAATGTCACCTCTCAATAGTTGGCAGCCCAACTTTATGAAACACGGCAATTATAGGGAACTTGGTTGCCGCCATGCGCTCGCCTAGGAACTTTCGGGCCGCAAATGAACAATTCCCATTAGAGGTTGATCTTAACACAAAAACCAAACAAAAAGGATAAGGAGAAGTTGTTGTAGAAGCAATAACTTCCAAGACTCAAATAAACAAAAATAAACTGAAAGAAAAAATATATTGGGTTGTCTCCCAAAAATCTCTTTCTTTATAGCCATTAAGATGGGCATGATAATTTCAATGATGCTCACATAAGAATATGGATTGAAGTAAAAGAGAGCATCAAGAAGCAAATATAAACATATTTAAGTCTAACCCACTTCCTATGCAAGGGAATTTTGTAAGAAAATAAATTATTGAGACCAGAGGCTACCAACATAGGAAGGCAAAACAAGTGCAACATAAAGACTTTCAGCATATAGCAAGGAAACTTAATATTATTGAGATACATAAAAACACTTTCCCTCTCTCATAATAACTTCCAGCATCATGAATAAATTTAACGATATAACTGTCACATGAACCATAGTAGCAATGATCACTTATTCTAATAGAAAACACAGGGACACTAGCTCTCCTAATACTACTATTGGAAACAATATTGGAAGTATCCTTACAAAGGATAATGTGTCCATATTCTAAATATTTAGTGACAAAGTCTTTCACATTTGCTATTGCAGGTTCAACATCTTTTTGTTCATCAAGTTCCATAGCTTTATTTGTACTTTTGTTAACCATACTAGCTATCACAGAATATTCCTTTACCATAATAGGGAAAGGTATTTTCTCGATGTAAGGTTCAGGTAAAATACGATTAGCAGTATAAACTTCAGTATTTCTAGCATGAACACATTTAACACTATCTTTATATGGCTCATGATACTTGTTCCATTTCTTTTTAGGAATTTAAATAGAAGAGGCAAAGGCCTTAAAACAATTTGCAATACTTTGAGAATTAAGACCATAAACAACACTAATATTACGGAAGTCATCAGTTCCCAAAAAGATTTAATGCATTCATAATCATAATTTATACCTGACTTTCTTCCTTTATCATTTTCCCATGCTTCAGCATTGTCTTGAATACGGTCTAGAAGATCCCATTTAGCTTCTTCTTCCATATGTGTAAATGATCCAGCACAAGAAGCATCCAATAAATCCTTATCATGAAGAGAAAGCCTTGCATAAAAGTTATTGATAATAATATTATTAGGGAGCTCATGAATAGGACATTTGAGAATTATTAACTTCAATCTCCCCAAGCTTGGGCGGTGCTCTCTCCATCACGAGGCCCAAAGTTATATATTTGATTCTGATCTTTATGAATATCACTAGGAGGATAAAATTTGGAATAAAAGAAAGGTACAATTTCCTCCCATTCGAGAGATTGGTCATTCTTTAGCAGCTTAAACCATTCCTTAGCTCTACCTTTCAATAATAACGAGAATAACTTCCTCTTAACTTGATATGTTGTAATACCTGCAAACTTAAACAATCCGCATAATTCGTGTATAAAGAGAAAATGATCACCAGGATGGACAGTTCCATCTCCAAAATAGTAGTTATCCATAACACGATCAACAATTTTTGTAGGTATCTTAAAAGTATCATTTTCAGCAGGTGGTGGTTCATCTACTACCTTAGCAGTGGTAGTAGCATTATGAAATAAGAAACTAAGTGAATTATCCATATTGAAATAAAGTAACCAATATAAATAAACAATACTCACAGTAGAAGTTTCCTTTACCAGTTCCACACTTCAATAGCTCTTGACTCCCCGGCAACGGCACCAGAAAATAGTCTTGATGATACACAAGTATAGGGGGTGTATCGCAGTATTTTCGATAAGTAAGAGTGTCTAACCCAACGAGGAGCGGAAGGTGTTGACAAGTGGTATGGATCAAGAATTCTCTATAAATACTTAGCAAACGGATTTTTAAGGGTTTTTGATAATGCAGATAAATAAAGTACGAGTAAATAAAAGATAATAATAATAATTGGAGCAAGTGGCCCAATCCTTTCTTTAGCAAAGGACAAGCCGGTTGTATTACTTAAGATGACCAAACATTCTCGAGGACACACAGGAATATTGTCAAGTGCTTTCGCTTCATATAGTTGATTAATCTTCTCTGGTTAGATAAGTGTTGTGTGGGTGAACCTATGCTAATGTACTAACCTTCCTAGGACTAATACATACTTGTGATTATACCCCTTGCAAGCATCCGCAACTACAAGAAAGTAATTAAGATAAAAACCTAACCACAACCTTAAACTTTGAGATCCTACACTCCCTTGTGCAAAGGTTTCCTAATGGGAGTTCTGTTTTTTGTCACTCCGGCAACCCCACGATTAGTAGCCAAATACACAATGCATTCCCCTAGGCCCATAAAGGTGAAGTATCATGTGGTCGATGTTCACATGACACCACTAGAAGAATAACACCACAACTTAAATATCAAACCATTGAATCTTTCTCAACACAATTCCACTACTAACAATATGACTTCTCCCATGTCCTCAAGAACTAAATGAACTACTCACGAGACATCATATGGATCAAGATAAGAGATGAAATAATGATAAGTAACAATCTGAACATGAACAATAATTCAATGGTTCCACTCAATAGCATCAACTACAACAAGTAATCAACACCGGGAAAGTTTCCCCTAAGAACTATGCAAGATTCAACCCAATTGTTACAGCGGTATTGAGTGGTGATGATGGTGCTAGTGGAGATGATGATGATCCTGATGAAGTCTAGCTTGATGATGGTGTTGATGGTGACGATCTCCCCCCTCCAGGAAAGAATTTCCCCGGCAGATTTTTGCTTGCCGGAGAGCTCTTTCTCTCTCTATAGTTTCCGCCCCGCAGAGGCGGCAGAACCTTTCTGTGGTCGCCCCCTGAGTCTTAGGGTTTCGAGGGGATTATATACGCCAAAGGGTGATGCTGGAGGTGGGCCAGGGTGGCCACACCACCTGGTGGCGCGGCCAGGGGTAGCCCGCGCTAGGGGGTGGTGTGGAGCCCCCTGTGGCCCATCTCCACTTCTCCTTCTGGCCTCCTTCGTCTTCTGGAAAAATAGGAATTTCCGTATATTTTCTGGGATTTTCTGATCTTCACCAATTTTGCACCTGGACAGTGCCTTTTCCATCAGAATGCTGACTTCAGTGGTTCATCCTCCAAAAGTCATTAACCATGCATAAATAGATGAAATAACATAAGTATCATCTCTTAATATGAAATATATCAATGAATAATAGTAGATTATGATATAGAATAGTGATGCAAAATGGACGTATCAGGGGTTGCCCCTCTCCCTATAAAAGGCCACTCTCTCCTCGTCTCACATCACAACTCCTCGTGAAGGATCTCTCTCCCCCTCTAGAATTATTCCCCCATGGTCTCGGATTAGCGAGATACATGTTCCTGGTGGCTTTGTCTCAATGGAGTTGTTGCTTCCGTTGCATTGCTCGAGCAAGTAGGTGGAGGTTGTCGGGGTACCGGACGTGTGTGCAATCACGGATACATCAATGCTTTGTGGTGCTGGACTTGCTGGTGCTGAACCTACTGGACTTGCTGGTGCTGGACCTGTTGCACTCGCTGGACTTCATCATGATCTTGAGATCGGAAAGTGTACAACTACATCATCCACGGGTACAACCTCATAACGCTTTGTCGCTCTTCAAGGGTATATTCTCTATGGATGTATATCCACCCGTTGATTATTTCTAGGTAGATAGATCTTGGTGCTTAGTAGTTCACATCGTAGGAACTTTTTGGTTTTCTATGCTGCTAACACAACAGTGGTATTGGAGCCTAATGTATGCATAGATGCTTTGCACGGGTAGAACACATATTATTATATGGGCGTTGATGGTCATGTTATTGCATCTTCTATGTATTTTGGATATTGGTGGCATAGTGGGATGAAGCGTCTCGGAGTAACTTTACATGTCCTCGCACATGATACCTTTTCCATGCTTGACATGCAACTAGTTTTGCATAAGTGGCTAGCGGGTGTTTACCTCTCCTACTATAGTCAATATCTGATTTACAACGAGTTGCTAATAATTTGATTATCATCGTTGTGGTTCCATGTTTGTAGGTATGGACGTTTCTATCTTAGAAAGCCCTAAGCCATGTAAAACTTGCAATTGATAAATTAGAGGCATCTAGATTAGATTGTTGATGGGCAAGTGTCATGATATGGTGATGTTATAATTTATAGTATGGATTGATACTCTTGGAAATTAGAACATACCAAAGTGTAAGTTCCATAGGCCTTGGCCTTACACATATTGGAATGATAAAGATCATACCAAGATGCACAAGATAGTGATCAAGTGCAAGAGCCATATCTTATCACTTTTTGCATATGATGTTTGTTTGCATCTTATATTGCTTGTTTGCCACTTTAGTAGCATTATAAGATGATCCATTATCCAAATATCAAGATAAGAATGTGTTCTTCTTTGAGTATGCACCGTTAAGAAAGTTCATCATTTCGAGACACCATGTGATGATCGGGTGTGTTAGACTCTATGTTCGCATACAACAGGTGTAAGATAGTTTTACACACGCGAATACCAAGGTTCTTAATTGGCAAGCCTAGCATGTATAGACATGGCCTCGGAACACAGACAGAAAGGTTAAGCATGAGTCATATGGTTGATATGATGACCATCCAGATGCTCGCCTTTGAAGCTACACCAACTCACGTGATGATCGGACTTGGTGTAGTGGATCTGGTTCATGTAATCACCAAAAAGACACGAGGGATGTTGTTTTTGAGTGGGATTTCATTTTTAATTTAGATTAGTCAAACTCAATTTATCATAAACTAAATCGAAGTGAATTTTCATAGTTTGTTGTAGTCATTGGTATCCGTTTACTACCTTGCACTTAGTTTTAATTGAGATAATATAACTATAGAATTCTGGATATTTACTTTACGAACTGGTATCATATTGTTTTGAGTGTCAATTTAAAGTTTAGAAGTCCTATTGCAAACTTTTAGCAAACTCCATTTGCTCCATGAAGTTTAATAAGTAGTATTAAATTAAGAGTAACAATTCCATTGTTAGTATCTAAAGTATCATGTTTTCCTCCATGATTCTTGATATTCAAAAGTTGTTTTAATATCGAGGTTATCTTGGAGCTGAAAGGATTGTTTCATAAACCGTCATGTGTGGAAGATATTGTGATATCTAAAACAATGTTTATGGTTGCAATATGATAGAGTATAATTTGGTAAAATATATGTTCTCATATTGTATGAGAAGTTTCAAAGGTTGGAGACATTAGATGTCATAATCTCCCAAAAAGTCATTGGGAACTAACATTATACTCG
The DNA here is from genome assembly GCA_910589775.1 of Avena eriantha. NCBI lineage: Eukaryota > Viridiplantae > Streptophyta > Magnoliopsida > Poales > Poaceae > Avena > Avena eriantha. The sequence goes on along the minus strand of OU342744.1, from coordinate 413,691,288 downwards.
TGGTTCGTCCTTATAGGCTATAGTAGCTTGATCATGAAAGATGTCATGATAAGGATGAATAAAATATGTAGGTAAATGTTTACTACACTAATAGATAACTAAAGAATGGATTTTGAAAGAACGCCAAACATTTGATGATGGTGATTGATACCTGCAATCCAGATTACAGATGTAGTGTAGCTTCTTTTTCTCTAGTAGACCTAGGTTATCGAATCCTCAGGAAGCGAATGCGTAGTGAAGTTACTTTAACGGACCTTCGGGAGTTTTAGAATTCCTTTTGTGTTTTTACTGAACCAATAGCTTGCGTCTTTTTGTTGTTGTCGACGATGGAGAGAGAGGGCCCCTGTAGCTGTGCAAAACATCAGTTGGAAATAAAAGATAGAAATAAAGTATGCATGTACTTGTTAGAGCAAGATAAATTATATGTGGGTAGTGCATCCATAATTGCTATTGCCTCCGCAACCGCTTATAGCAATAACTTACTAGTCTCATCCATAGAAGAAAGATAACTAAATATATGCATAGTGATGTCACCGTTAATCCCAAGCAAATCCCTCACATACAGCCATACTACCCCTTCCGTCACTAGGGTTCCCAACCTGCAGATCAGCCATCACTCATACTCCCTATACTTGGCTCAACCCTCAGGGTCTTGGGTACCTGACAAGTCCTTGGATTGAGGCAAGAGAGGATACAATAATCATCATGTCATTCAAACTAATACACGGTCCCATCTATGATAAATCACATGCACAATTGCTACATGGCTAGGCCGAAGCCCTTAGCCCAAGGAGAATTACTCACACATAGAGATGAGATCAACAATCAGAAACATTGTAATGAAAATCATAAGATTGATAGCAACAGTCTTACAATGTCGCCAATCAGAGAAGAGATCTACTATTACAAGTGGGGGAATATGGCTATGGAGATGGAGAATGGTTTGGAGATCAGGAGGCGGCTGGTGATCTGTGGCAGAGACTTTTTGGCGAGGTCTGGCTTGTTTTCTCGTTGCTCGAGGCTTCTTTATATAGGGGTCCCTTCATGAAAGTTGTTCTATTTGACCTAACGGTGGCGGCGCCAACTATACGACCAGAGCTATAAGGTCGGAATTTTTGCTCCGACCATATAGTTGGTCGTTAAAGCGTCTGCCTCCATTGTTCGGCTCCTGGTTTCTTTTGGTTGTTGGAAATCTTGTATCTTTGACTTTAATGTAGTGATTTCCTCCTTTAAACGACATTATCTATGCAGGAAAAATACAAAAGAAAGGATTGCATACCCCTCTGAATATTAGCATTAGTGGCAGGGTTTAGAGAGATATTTCATCAAGAATACAATTAATATCCAGTTTAAATGTGGATTTAGATGGCTATATTTCAGAGCCATCAACCTCGCCAAGCTTAAACTTGATCGTCCCGAGCGATAAAACCAAAATCAAAAAGGAACTCAGCATTTAAACTGAAATAACAAGATGGTGATCTTACTCATGATTCATAGTCTCATGTTTCCTCCACTTCATAAATCTGAAAAACTTCAGCATAGATAGAGTAATGGAAAGCATATCATATGGGTTTCATGCATCCTTATAGCGTAGCACAATTATTGTAAACATGCATGATTCAAATGAGTAAACTTTATTCCATGTCAAGTAATCAAATCATAGGCTTGCCTTTGAACAGTAAAGTATAATCATGTAAATTAAGAGTGTGAGAGTTGCCATGAAAAGCATATATACTAGAGTATCTCAATTCTCCCACATCAATGAATCAAGACTTTGCAAGCACTACTTTCTATTCATTGTCCTTCAAGAATTTCAGTTTTTAAGTAAATAAGAGCATGCCAAAGATTTTTATTAGTTTATCGGGCTATGATGGACACTCGTGGCATCACTAAGGTTTTTGTTCCTTTTGCATAATGATTACTCATAATATCCAGATGAGTGATTCCATCATGATTACAGCTACCCGAGAGTTCCAAGAATCTTACCCACTATAGCATTGCTCCTACAAGTGTTCAATCAACTCATAGCCGAAATCTAGGAGTTTCCTCCATGAAGATTGTTCGTAGGCCAGCGGAATTGTTGACATCCCATGAAGTTTGACATGTGTAAAGCTATATCATTCTTATGATTAACAAGTCAAGCTTTGGCATGCTCACAAAAACCGCTAAACATTAATTCAATCGAATAAATCCTTTTAAATAGATCTATCGAGTCAATTAACATTTTCAATGGTGTTGAGTGTCTCTAGAAATAAACCTTCAATGCTAAGCACTACAACACCCAAGCCTTCAATTGTGAGACTTTTTCTTGTTACAATTGTTTAGCAATTTTTAGGCAAGACTTGGTTAATTACGTGAGCTATAACAAAATGAGCCCAATTAAATACCCATGCAAACGAAAAATATTACTACGATACAAAGACTCACTCCACCAATATAATATCTCAAAATTTACTACTAACTAGCATGGGTTTCTCAAATTTCAAAAGTGGGGAGTCATAAGGCATACCTCTCATGTTTGGTTCCACTTCTCTCTTCCTTTTTTATTTGTTTATTGGAAACTCGAAGTCGATCACTCTCCTGCAAATATATCAAGACCTCGAGGCGGAAAGAAAAGAGAGAGGGAAATAAGGAAAATGGAGAAAAATCTTTTTCTGATTTTTAAGAGAAAGAATTTAGAGAATAGAAAATTGGCGGCAAATCTCGGCTAGAAAATCTCGAAAGCAAATAAAGAACTTAGAAAATAAAGTGTTGGGGAAACCAACACGAGTGTTTATAAACTCAAATAAAAGTGCAACCTCGAAACAAATAAAAGCAAATAAATGCTAAATAAAGATACATGAGGAAACTTCCCCAAGCTTTGCCTTTTGCAAGCCCTTCAAATCATTGTGGTGGCGGGAAAAAGTCATTACTCCAGTTTGCAAATTGAGTTGAGAGATTACTTGTTGATTCTCGGAGGTTCAAAAAGAGGTTGTGCATCCTGTCCACAGTCCCTCCAAGTCCTTGGAAATCTTGGTATGTGGCGAACCGGGTTTGTGGTTGTTCCTCTTGATAAGGAACTTCTTGCTCCTCTTCTTGGTCCTCGTCCTCTTCAGGAATCTCTTCCTCGGGTTGGTGTTGCTCAACCTGCAAATCATATAGCAAACGTCCTTCCTCGGTAGAGAAAAGATCATTAGGCATAGGAGCAGGGTAGATACACCCAGCTCCAGTAATATGCAGGTAATAAACACCACCTCTCCTAGTGAGCATTCCACAGGCCCTCAAGATGGAGAAACCAACACGTGTCTCACCTAGTACGCGTTGCAACTTACCTAGGTCGATGTCTAGGGTAGCGGCAAGCACGGTGATGACGCCTCATCCTGTGATTGGCCCTTGGATCTGGGAGGCTTGGTTTTCTAGGTAGCGCACAAGAATGGCGCCCAAGTTGAGTGACAGGTTGCAGTTGATGTAAGCAGCCTTTGCAAGGAATAGGATGTCCTCCTCACTGAGTCTCGTGAACTCATTACGTGCCTGCAAGGTGTTAGCAATAACATAGAACAAATAGCGAACTGCAGGATGTTGAATATTCTTCCCCTTGTTCACTCTACTAGTGAAACTCATTCCATTATAGTATTGATCGGGGGAAGGACTTAAGCCAGCAAAGGATGCGCGTAAAGCATGAATATCATTGTTTGGGAAATTAAAACATGTGCACCATTCATCTAACGTTAAAGTGTAGTTGTTGTTCATCATACGGAAAGAAATAGTATCATCTCCTGGCCATTGTTTGACGGTGCTTTGCAACGAACTTAGGAATTCAATGGTTAAGCGGCGATAAGTAGGTACATCGTTGTACACAAAGTTTTGCGAGCTAGATCTATTACAAAGTAAATTAAAGTCATCAGAAATACCGAGTTGGTTCAATATAATGGGGCAAGCCCACTTGGTGGCCTTCACTTCATGGTTCTTGATCCTATTGAAGTGATCACGATGTGCCTCATCCCTGAACCGTATCCCCATGCATTCCTAAGCGGCAGCCCGAGAAGCGCTAGTGGTGGCACGAGCACGAGTTTGGCTCCTTGTGTTCATCATCTAAAACATTGAAGAAAGGAAAAAATAAAACTTTTTGATCCAACAATAGTAAGTGCATCATATTCCTCATCATAGCACACTAAAGAATTCTCCTCAAAATAGTAATCTAGGCAAGAAAATCATGGAAATTGGTTCATAGTAGGTCTCACCCTAGATTGATAATGATAATAGATCAAATATGAATTTGCAAAAAGTAGAGGATCGGAGGATAAACATACCATAGATCACTTGTGTGCGAGGAAATAAAATGAAATTAAGTAGAGATGGAGATCCCTTAAGGTTTTGAGAGAGTTTGGAGGTAGAAGAAACAAAAAGGATTGAAGTTTTGGAGTTGGGAGTACCTTCATGTGCGATTTTGTGGTCGGACGCAACTATACGGGCACAACTATATGGGCGGAACGTGTGTTCCGGCCGTATAGTTGGCATTCTGTCAAAAAATATTAGGGTTTCCTCTGGCGGCGCAGCTATACGGATGCAACTATATGGGCAGAACAAAATGTCCCGGCCGTATAGTTGGTCATTAAACTGTCTGTTGCTGCGAAAGAAAATTTGCAAAGGCATCGATATCTATACAACCGGAACTATATGGCCGGAATTTTTATTCCCGCAGTATAGTTGGTCGTTAAACTCTCAGTACATATGAAAATAAATTGTACGGAGGCATTGGTATCTATACGACCGGAACTATATGGCCGAATTTTTTTATTCTCGTCGTATAGTTGGTCGTTAAACTCTCAGTACATATTGCAGAAAAAATTTCGATGGCGAAGATATCTATACGACCGAAACTATACGGCCAGAATTTTTATTCTCGCCGTATAGTTGGTCGTTAAACTCTCTGTGTGCATCAAAAAATTTATGTTTCTTCGTAAACTAATTATTTTCCTGTAACTTAGTGATATACCTTGTTTTGATAGAAAATTGACAGTAAATATTGCCGACCAACAATAGCATGAATAAAGCAGAATTTGAAGTACTACCGAACTTCTCCTCGAATAGAGTTTTCTAGCACTCTTTATTAAACATGAACTAAAACTAAAACTAAAAACTTAACTCAAACCTTTATTTAACATGGGTTGCCTCCCATGGAGCACTCTTTTATGGTCAATAGCTTGACCTTGATGATACTCACTTGGGCCAGATGAGTGGAACACCCACTCCAAAGTAATTGGCCTTCAAAGTGATGGCCTCCTTCTCATCATGTTTGGCTTTCTTTTTCCTGGGAAATGGATAACAAAAGGATCCCGCGAAGGTAATTGCAACTTCACGTTCCCTTCATGAAGGTTAATTAGAGCCTTTATAGTTCTGAAGAAAGGACAGCCTAGTATTATAGCAGCACAGTATCTTCAGGCATGTCAACAATAACGAAGTCAATTAGAGCACGACAGCCTTCGATGTAAACTAAAGTGCTCTCCTCAATTCCTACAGCTTGTTTGTAGGTAGAAACTGCTAGATGCAATTTTATTTCAGTGATTTCAAAGGAGCCAAGATTTAACTTGTTAAAAAGACTCTTTGGAATTGTTGAGACGCTTGCACCTAGATCACAAAGTGCAACTATCTCATTGGTTCCAATCTTTATCTTAATAGTAGGCTCAAATATGTCATCTAGTTTAACAGGTAACTTTTCAGCGATTTTCTTGTATTCTTCTTCAAGCTTGTGTACCTTAATTTCTACTTGATCAACAAAGTGTTCATACATGGCTTCATCGTTACCTTCACTTACCGGAATTTTGATGTTGATCCTCTTTACGAGGTATTTGATGGTGTAGCTTGGTGAAGGGGCATTACTATAATCAAGTTCTTTAGGCTCCTCCCTTTGGATCCTCATCATTTTGAGTTTTTCAATAGGATTGGGCTCAGCTTTACCTGCAAATTTAGCTAGAATGAGAGTTTGACTCTCGGTTATCTTACCTAGTTGTGCCTCAACGATTCTTGTTCTTTCTTGGAGGGCCTGCAATCATTTCTCAAACTAACAGCTTGGTTAGATAATTTACCAAGCATAGCATCATGGTTCTCTATAATTTTGACTAGAATATTATTTTATTCATTTTGTGAGTCTATGAAAGACTTAAGCATTTCTTGGAGACTACCATTACTAGTTCCCATATTATTATTATAGTTACTTGCAGGACTAGCATAATATTTCTGAAAGTTAGAATTGCAACTCTTCTTCCAAGCAGGGTTATAATCATTACGAGATACAAAGTCTATTTCTTCAATGTTTGTTTCGGGGGTGGCTCTTACTTGAGTTTCCTTACCTTTTACGGCTAGTATGAGCTCATCCAACTTAGCATTGAGATCTTCATTCTCTTGTGGTGAGACAGAGTTCACCTTCTTCATGTTTGATCTTTCCACATGCCATTGGGCATGGTTGTCTTGCATATTGACTAGCAGCTGCTTTGCTTCGGTAATATGTTTACCCATAAATGTTCCTCTAGCTATAGTATCAAGCATAGACTTAGACACATGATTAAGAGCATTGTAAAATAAATGGAGGATTAACCAATCTTTCATCCCATGACTAGGACAGTTTCTTAGGCATTTTTTCATCCTCTCCCATGCAAGCGCTAGTGGCTCACGCTCTTCCTATCTAAAGCCAGTAATATTAGATCGAAGTTCCATAGTCTTTGTTGGTGGGAAAAATTTAGTCATAAATAAAGAAGTACATCCCACCCATGATGTAATAGTATTTTTAGGCAAAGATAGAAACCATTCTTTAGCTCTCCCTCTTAGAGAGAAAGGAAATAGATGCAATTTGACCGCATTAGGGTCAACATCTTTTATACGCATCATATCACATATTTCAGTGAAAGTATTCAAGTGCATACTTGCGTCTTCAATAGCAGAGCCTCCAAATTGATTCTGTTGAACCAAACTTAAGTAATGGGGCTTAATTTCATAGTCATCGGCAATGATTGTTGGCTGAGTAATAGGAGTACGCAAATAATCATTATTGGGAGTAGCAAACTCCCCAATCTTCTTTTCAGCCATACTTCCTATGTTTTTGGGTTTTCTTAGATTAAAATTATAGCAGTAAAAGAAAGAATTTAAAGACTAACTATTTTTTGGTTTATCAAATAAAGACTGAAAGCAAACTAACAAAATTAAAAACAAGAATTAAAACTAGCAAGGTTCCTAATAACCTCACCAAGGTAGCTATTGCTTCCCCGACAATGGTGCTAGAAAAAGGGTTGATACCTTTGATCCAGATTATGGATGTAGTGTAGCTTCTTTTTCCCTAGTAGACCTAGGTTATCGAATCCTCAAGAAGCGAATGCGTAGTGAAGTTACTTTAACGGACCTTCGGGAGTTTTAGAATTCCTTTTGTGTTTTTACCGGACCAATAACTTGTCTCTTTTTGTTGTTGTCGATGATGGAGAGAGAGGGCCTAGGGCGTTCGTTTTCACCTGTTGCTATGCAAAACATCTAATGGAAATAAAAGATAGAAATAAAGTATGTGTGTACTTGTTAGAGAAAGACAAACTATATGTGGACAGTGCATCCATAATTTCTATTGACTACACAACTGCTTACAGTAATAACCTACTATTCTAATCCATAGAAGAAAGAGAACTAATGATATGCATAGTTATGTCACCGTTAATCCCAAGCAAATCCCTCACATACAGTCATACTACCCCTTCTGTCAATAGGGTTCCCAACCTACAGATTAGTCATCACTCATACTCCCTATACCTAGCTCAACCCTCGGGGTCTTGGGTACCTGACAAGTCCTTGGATTGAGGCAAGAGAGGATACAATAATCATCATGTCATACAAACTAATACAGGATCCTATCTGTGATAAATCACATGCACAATTGCTACATGGCTAGGCCGAAGCCCTTACCGAAGGAGAATTACTCACACATAGATATGAGATCAACAATCACAAACATTGTAATGAAAATCATAAGATTGATAGCAATATTCTGTTGGGTCCGCATCATAGAAAACAAAAAAATTCCTACGATGAGAACTACACGCCAAGATCTATCTACTAGGTACAAAGCAACGGGCGTACATACATCCAAAGAGAACTTACCCTCGAAGACAACGAGTTTTGTTAATGAGTAGGAACTCGTGGTTGATGTAGTCGTACACTTGCTGATCTCAAGATCGTGAGGAAGTCCGAGCGCCACAACTCAGCAGCGCATCCGTACTCGCACACACGTTCAAGCCACCGAACAACCTGCACCTCCTCGCTCCAGCGATCCAGCGGAAGCAGCAACTCCTTCCAGACGAAATGCCATCGGGAACATGTATCTCGCTAATCCGAGACCATGGGGGAATAATTCTAGAGGGGGAGAGAGATCCTTCACAAGGAGGTGTGAGGAAGAAGGAGAAAGAGGGTGGCCTTTTATAGGAGGAGGGGGGTGCCCCTCCTTCATGGCCGGCGCATGGGGGGTGACTCCTCACCTCCCCCATTCATGTGGTGGTACCCCTCCACATTAAAATGCCTCTTCACATTCCCCTTTAAAGTCCCTACTTTAAATGCATTAAAATTCTCCAAGTTTAATGCTCTCTCATTTAATAAAACTCTTTTATTAAATTTATTCAGAATTTTGTTAATTACTTTAATTAACAAACATTCACATATAACCCCTTGGAATATTTCAATATCACATGCAGAACCACTTTCTGCAATTTCACCCGAAACAATTTCCGGTTTCTATCGAAACAATTCCTGCGCTTTGCAATTCTTTCGTCTGAAACATATGTGCTCCAAAATGGTGTCCGGTAACTCTTAAGTGTGTCACCCTATGGTTCGCGAATAATGTAGACATGATTGAGACTCCTCTCAGATCAATAATCAGAAGCGGGACCTAGAGATCCATACTGATTCCTACACATTCAACGATGACTTCTGTGATCGTGAGAACCTTTAACGCTAGTAACTAAATCCCTTTGTCTTGCGATATATTACATGTCCGAGATTCGATCATTGGTATCTCCATACCTAGTTTGATCTCGTTACCGACATGCACTCTCTTCTCGTTCCCGTGATATAACATTCTAGTGATCACATCACTTGCTTGCAAGCTATCTTAATGTGATATCACCGAGAGGGCCCAGAGTATATCTATTCGTCATCGGGATTGACAAATTCCACTCTTGATCCATGAGCCTCAACATAACACCTTTGTAGCACTAAACCCATCTTTATAGTCACCCTGTTACGATGTGACATTTGATGTTATCAAGATACTCTTCCAGTGTTAGCAATTAACATGATCTCATGGTCTAAGGATAAAGATTACTTTGTATGGTGTTATAGCAATATAAACATAATGACTTTGATCGTAATGCTATACTTTGGATGAATGTTCATCACATCGTTCAACTAATGTTGTGACCTTGTTATTAACAACATCCAATGTCCACGATCAGGAAACCTTGATCATCTTGTTAATCAACAAGCTAATCTATAAGAGAGGCATAACTAGGAACCTTTTTTGTTTATTAAACACACATGTATTGATGTTTCCGATCAATACAATTATAGCATGCAAAATAAACATTTATCATAAACATGGAATAAGATAATAACCACTTTATTATTGCCTCTCGGGCATATTCCCTTCAGTCTCCCACTTGCACTAGAGTCAATAATCTAGTTTGAAAAACTTTGCATATTGAACACCTATGGCTTTCTGGTGTTGCATATACGCGATTGCAAGTGGTTAACATAATCTCCGGATCTGACAGTTTCAGGTCCGTATGTATTTGCATGACTTTGCGTCTCTACGCATCACTCATTCTCAAATGAGATGGCATTGTATAAATTTGGTCCTTTGGTGAGTCCTTTAATTTGTTCTGGTTAAAATATGTTGATATTATTGTCACACAATATATCTTCATAGTATTAGCCCACTTTGAACCACACCTAGTTTGATAACAAACTACTTAACACAAATGCCCTCCTTTGCTGCTACTATAGCAGTTATATACTTAGCCTTTTATTGTAGTATCCGTCACAATGTCTCAACTTTGGAAGTCATCCAAATCCACCACGAAACACCCTTTCCATTACATTGTGCCACCCATAGTCTAAATTGAGATAAATCTAATTTGTATCTTGTGACAAAACTAGTATCAATGTAACACTTTACAATGAACTACCTTTAACTATTTGTCACTTATACATGATATATTCTTAGTTCTTCCAAAGCTCATAAGAATATCTTTACTATCGTCCAATGATCATCTTATGAATCATTTTGGTATGTGCTCATAACATTTAGAGCATAGGACATTTTGGATATATACATATCATGGTATAATCGATCAAAATCTTCATGTGATTTTACTCACCAAGTGTTGAAACACTTGAATCTTGATACAATTCTTTCCATGCAGCAAGAACTTTTCTTGTTGTTTCCATATTGAACCCTTTCAATATCTCATATATGTATGTCTGGCACAACCATATTAGCGTCTCAATCTATCCATATAGATATTGATGCCAAATAATCTGGGTTTGCCCAAGTCTTTCATTGAAATCTTATTTTAATGAAATTCTTAACTTGTGTCAATACAAGATACATCATTTCCAATCAACAATATGTCCTCTACATAATGTATTAGAAATATGTCTCAGCGCTCCCACTTAATTTCTTGCAAATGCAAGCATCTTCATCATCTCCGATGAATTTAAACTCTTTTAACAGTTTCATCATGCTGAAGATTCCAACTCCGTTGTGCTTACTTCAACTATTGAAGTTTGCATGCCCTTTTAGCACCCTTTGAATTAACAAAACCCTTCGGACCGTGTCTTGTACACGTCCTAGGTAACCATTCTATTAGAAGAACATTGTTTTGTTTGTTCAACTACCATACATCAAATTATATGTAGTGGTTGCTACATTAATCCGTCAAGACTAAATATCGCTATGAAAGATCAAATCTTGTCATAGTCAACTCCTTGAACATTGTCGTAAACTTCTTTCTGACATGTCAACTATTTCATAGATGTTAAACATCCATGTATTATTTCTTTATAGATCCAAACACGACCGATAGGCTTCACGCCTTTCCGGAGGGTCTTCCAAGTTCAGAAACTTGATTTCTCGTGTATGGATACTATCACGGATTCTATGACTTCTAGTCATTTTATGGAGTCAGGGCCCATCATCGCTTCTTTGCATGTAGTCGGTTCATCATTGTCAAAACAATAACGACTTGCTTATCCAATCACACTATTTGATTCTTATCGACCCACACGGTTCAATAGGAACTCTAATCTCTGAGATCACACCCTTTGTAATCATGGGAGCCATGAGCATTGTGGCCGCCATCGGGACACTTTCCGGCACTGCGCTACTTAGCACATATAGCTAAGGTTCAACAACCTTATCAAAGTTCTATTGTCCTCCCACTTAACTTTTCACAAAAAATTCCTTCTCAAGAAACTTGACGTTCCAAGTAACAAACTCTTTTGTCCTCGGTGTTATGGAGAAATCCCAACAAATTCTTTGGGATAACCTACAAAGACGTGCTTATCCGACTTTGGTTGTAAACATTTTACTTATGCATGGCATACCAAAATTTAAGAAAAGACAATTCGGGTTTTATCCCAAACCATAACTTATATGGTGTCATTTCAACAGATCATGATGGAGCTCTTTTCAGTGTAAAAGTGATAGTCTCTAAAGCTTCAATCCTTAAAACATAATGGCAGTTTTATAAATGACACCTTTGATCTTACCATGTCAAACATGGTTTGATTTCATCTCTCGAATATGCCATACTCCTATGGTTTATCAGGAAACACAAATCATGGAACAATTCCTCAAATCTTAGGTGTTTTTGCTAAACATGTAACTCAAATATCTTCCTTTATGATCGAATCATAAACTCTTTCTTTTCTTGTTATAATGATTTTCCACTTCATCTTGAAAGTATTTGAACAATTTTCAAATGTTTCATACTTCTTCCTTATTAAGTAAATATACAGATATAATCACTCAAATTTTCGGAGAAAGCATATGAAGCAAAAAGATCCATCGCATTTGGCTACACATAATGGACTATGCACAGCAGCATGCACAATTTCCAATAAGCTAGTCATCCGTTCCTCTCTGGCCTATGGACGGAGTTTCAATTATCTTGAGGAAAGTCTCACATGCGTCAATTGATCAAAATCAAAGACTCCAAAAATCCATCAACATGGAGTTTCTTCATGTTTTCTTTCCAATATAATTTAAAACAGCGATGTCACTTCATAAGTGATCTTTTAATCATTTGTCTTGCGACATTTTAGCAATAATGTTTATGGATGTGATTTCTCCCACTAGACTTCTAAAAGTTCATCCATCCTTTATGGAATATGGTAATTATTTGAACAACCATTGTTCTCGTAATACCGGAACAAAATAACAATTATTAAAACAAATCTTGAAGGCTAGGTTTGACGACAACGAAGAACACAATAACACTTTATTTGTTTTCGATGATCATCATCACTTATTCTCTTGCTAGTTACTTAGGCCATTTTAGTTCATGAATTGCGTTGTCCTGTATGACACTTCATACCAACCAATTCGGTATCCAATACCTCAGAACCACATTGTTTAACAAGCAAGGAATACATCCATAACATGTATATCTTCTATATACCTAAGTTGGACATATCCAACCTTTTCTTTTCTGCCAAATATTAATAGTTTCTCTTTCAACAATTCCTTTTCTTTTAAAAGAATCTATCAACATCAATAGTGGTGTCATTCACATGACACATAGTACAAAGTGTACATAGACAAATACTAATACCTTTGGACTTACACTTTGAAGTGGATCACCATCATCAAATGTTTGGTATTCTTTCAAAAAATCCATTCTTTAGTAATCTTTTAGTGTAGTAAACATTTTACTTACATCTTCTATTCACCCTTATCATGACAACTTTCATGATCAAGCTACTATAGCCTATAAGGAAGAATCGCGCGTATAATGTTAGTTCCCGAAACCTATTGGGAGATTCGGATGCCTAGCATATCCATCCTTCACAAATTCTCATACAATATGAGAATATGTATTTTACTAAATTACACTCTATCATAATGCAACCAATAACTTTTTTCAGATATCACAATATCTTTCACACATGATGTTTTCTGAAACAATTATTTCAGCTCCTAGATAACCTCGATATTAAAACAACTTTGAATATCAAGAATCATGGAGGCAAACATGATACTTTAGATACTAACATTGGAATTCTTACTCTTGATTTAATACTACTTATTAAACTTCATGGATTAAATAGAGTTTGCTGAAAGTTTGCAATAGGACTTATAAACTTTAAATTGACATTCAAAACAATACGATACCAGTTCGTAAAGTAAATATCCAGAATTCTATAGTTCTACTATCTCAATTAAAACTAAGCATAACGTAGTGAACAGACGCCAATGACTACAAAAAATTATGCAAATTCACTTTGATTTAGTTTATGACAAAATTGAGTTCGACTGATCCAAATTAGAAATTAACTCCCACTCAAAAACGGCATCCCTCGTGCCTTTTTGGTGATTACATGAACCAAATCCACTACACCAAGTCCGATCATCACGTGAGTCAGTGTAGCTTCAAAGGCGAGCATCTATATGGGCATCATATCAACTATATGACTCATGCTTAACCTTTTGGTCCGTGTTCCGAGGCCATGTCTATACATGCTAGGCTCGCCAAGTAAGAACCTTAGTACTCGCGTGTGTAAAAATGTCTTACACCCATTGTATGAAAGCATAGAGTCGACTACACCCGATCATCACGTGATGTCTCGAAACACGATCCATAGAACGGTGCGTACTCAAGGAAGAACACATTTTATCTTGATATCTAAATGAGGGATCATCTTATAATGCTACCAAAAGCGCCAAACTAGCAGTATAAGATGCTAACATCTAATGTGTAAAGTGAGATGATATGGTCCATGCATTTGATCTCTATCATTTGCATCATGGTATGATCTCTATCATTCCTTTGTGTGTAAGGCCAAGGTCTATGGAACTTACACGTTGAATGTGTTGTAAGAGTATCTATCATACATCTACTTACAACAATACCATATCAATACACTAGCCCAGCAACAATCTAAACTAGACGCCTCTAATTTACCAATTGCAAGTTTTACATGGCTTAGGGCTTTCGGAGATAGAACCGTTCTCACCTACGAACATGAACCACAACGAGGATAACCAAGTTATTAGCAACTCGTTGTAAATCAGATATTGACTATAGTAGGAGAGACAGACACCCGCCAGCCACTTATGCAAAACAAGTTGCATGTCAGTCGTGGAACCGCTCTCATGTACGATGACATGTAAGGTTGGTCCGGGCCGCTTCATCCCACTATGCCACCAATATCCAAAATACATAGAAGATGCAATAACATGATAATCATCGCCCACATATAAACATATGTGTACTACCCGTGCAAAGCACCTACGCATAAACCTGGCTCTGATACCACTTTTGCGTCTGCAGCATAGAAAACAAAAAATTTCCTACGACGAGAACTACACACCAAGATCTATCTACTAGGTACAAAGCAACGGGTGGACATACATCCAACGAGAACTTACCCTCAAAGACAACAAGTTTTGTTAATGAGTAGGAACTCGTGGTTGATGTAGTCGTACACTTGCTGATCTCAAGATCGTGAGGAAGTCCGAGCGCCGCAACTCAGTAGCGCATCCGTACTCGCACAGACGTTCAAGCCACCGGACAACCTCCACCTCCTCGCTCCAGCGATCAAGCGGAAGCAGCAACTCCTTCCCGACGAAATGCCACTGGGAACATGTATCTCGCTAATCCGAGACCATGGGGAATAGTTCTAGAAGGGGAGAGAGATCCTTCACAAGGAGGTGTGAGGAAGAAGGAGGAAGAGGGTGGCCTTTTATAGGAGGAGGGGGTGCCCCTCCTTCATGGCCGGTGCATGGGGGGTGACTCCTCACCTCCCCCATTCATGTGGTGGTAACCCCTCCACATTAAAATGCCTCTTCACATTCCCCTTTAAAGTCCCTACTTTAAATGCATTAAAATTCTCCAAGTTTAATGCTCTCTCATTTAATAAAACTCTTTTATTAAATTTATTCAGAATTTTGTTAATTACTTTAATTAACAAACATTCACATATAACCCCTTGGAATATTTCAATATCACATGCAGAACCACTTTCTGCAATTTCACCCGAAACAATTTCCGGTTTCTATCGAAACAATTCATGCGCTTTGCAATTCTTTCGTCTGAAACATATGTGCTCCAAAATGGTGTCCGGTAACTCTTAAGTGTGTCACCCTATGGTTCGCGAATAATGTAGACATGATTGAGACTCCTCTCAGATCAATAATCAGAAGCGAGACCTGGAGATCCATACTGATTCCTACACATTCAACAATGACTTCTGTGATCGTGAGAACCTTTAACGCTAGTAACTAAATCCCTTTGTCTCGCGATATATTACATGTCCGAGATTTGATCATTGGTATCTCCATACCTAGTATGATCTCGTTACCGACATGCACTCTTTTCTTGTTCCCATGATATAACATTCTAGTGATCACATCACTTGCTTGCAAGCTATCTTAATGTGATATCACCGAGAGGGCCCAGAGTATATCTATCCGTCATCGGTATTGACAAATTCCACTCTTGATCCATGAGCCTCAACATAACACCTTCGTAGCACTGAACCCATCTTTATAGTCACCCTGTTACGGTGTGACGTTTGATGTTATCAAGATACTCTTCCGATGTTAGCAATTAACATGATCTCATGGTCTAAGGATAAAGATTACTTAGTATGGTGTTATAGCAATATAAACATAATGACTTTGATCGTAATGCTATACTTCGGATGAATGTTCATCACATCATTCAGCTAATGTTGTGACCTTGTTATTAACAACATCCAATGTCCATGATCAGGAAACCTTGATCATCTTGTTAATCAACAAGCTAGTCTATAAGAGAGGCATAACTAGGAACCCTTTTTGTTTATTAAACACACATGTATTGATGTTTCCGATGAATACAATTATAGCATGCAAAATAAACATTTATCATAAACATGGAATAAGATAATAACCACTTTATTATTGCCTCTCGGGCATATTCCCTTCATATTCTTACAATGTCGACAATCGGAGAAGAGATCTACTATTACAAGTGGGGGAATATGGCTATGGAGATGGAGAAGGGTTTGGAGATCTGGAGGTGTCTGGTGATCTATGGTAGAGACTTTTTGGCGAGGTCTGGCTTGTTTTCTCGTTGCCCGAGGATTCTTTATATAGGGGTCCCTTCATGAAAGTTGTTTTGTTTGACATAACGGTGGCGGCGCTAACTATATGACCGGAGCTATGCGGTCGGAATTTTTGCTATGGTCGTACAGTTGGTCGTTAAAGTGTCTGCCTCCGTTTTTTGGCTCCTGGTTTCTTCTGGTTGTTGGAAATCTTGTATCTTTGACTTTAATGTAGTTATTCCCTTCTTTAAACGACATTATCTATGCAGGAAAAATACAAAAGAAAGGATTGCACACCCCTCTGAATATTAGCATTAGTGGTAGGGTTTAGAGAGATATTTCATAAAGAATATGATTAATATCTAGTTTAAATGTGAACGTACATGGCTATATTTTAGAGCCATCAGTGATCCACTTAAAAGTGCAAGTCCAAATGTATTAGTATTTGAATATACACGCATTGGACTATGTTTCATATGTATGGTGCCACTGTTGATGTTGATAGATTCTTTTAAAAGGAAAATGAAATGTTGAAATAGAATCTATAAAATATTTGGCAGAAAACAAAAGGCCAAAAATGTCCAGCTAAGGTATATAGACAATATACATGTTATGGTTGTATTCTTTGCTTGTTAAACAATGTGGTTCTTGGGTATTGGATACCGAATTGGGGCAATTCAAGCAGTCAGTCCATGAGTGGGGCAATTCTTTACCAAAGATTTCATTCTTTCCCAAGCTTGAGCAACATGCTCATTATCAAGTTGTTTAAACTTCATTATTTCACTTCTCATGGATATAATCTTAGCAGGAGGATAGTATTTTCCAATAAAAGCATCTTTGCACTTAGTCCAAGAATCAATACTATTCCTAGTTAAGGAATTCAACCATTCTTTAGCTTTTCCTCTCAAAGAGAAAGGAAACAATTTCAGTTTAATAATATCACCATCTATATCTCTATGCTTTTGCATCTCACAAAGTTCAACAAAGTTATT
This sequence comes from Avena eriantha, assembly GCA_910589775.1. Classification (NCBI taxonomy): domain Eukaryota; kingdom Viridiplantae; phylum Streptophyta; class Magnoliopsida; order Poales; family Poaceae; genus Avena; species Avena eriantha. Next base: position 413,673,979 of record OU342744.1, on the reverse strand, counting down.
TAGATGGGAAGCATCATCTTCATTACCAATACCAGAAAATTGTTCTCTCATAACAAGATTGAGCAAAGCAGGTTTTAACTCAAAGAAAGTATCTTCAGGCACAGGTGGAGCAATAGGTGTGCTCATAAAATCATTGTTGTTGGTGCTAGTGAAGTCACACAACTTAGTGTTTTCAAGAGTAGTCATTTTTTGGGGGTTTCAAATAAGAAAGCAAACTAGTAAAACTAATTTTTTTGTGTTTTTGAATAAAGAAAACAAGCAAACAAAGCAAAAAGAAAACTAAGAAAAACAAAAATAACAAAGTAAAGAGATTGGTTATGAGTGACTCCCCTTGTGAAGATGTCCTTGACTCCCCGGCAACGGCGCCAGAAAAATGCTTGATGGCTCTGAGTATGGCGCCCAAAAAATGCTGGAGCAATGATAATGTAGAGCTCGTTGGGAACCCCAAGAGGAAGGTATGATGAGCACAACATTAAGTTTCCCTCAGTTATGAAACCAAGATTTAATCGAACCAATATGAGCAAGGAAACACCCCAAAGGTGTTACTAGCTGAGCTTTGGCAGGGCGCACTACCGGTGCTAGTAGAAACGTGGAGACCTGCACAACACAACCACAGAACTTTGTCCCCAACTTGCGATGAGGTTGTCAATCTCACCGTGTTTTGCAGAAAACAAAGGATTAAACGTATCGAATGGAAAGAAGTAACAGTTTGCAGAAAGTAAACACAAAGCAGTAAACAGTTTATAGATTGTATGTAAAAGACAAGGACCGGGATCCATAGTTCACTAGAGGTGGCTCTCCTTAGATAGATAACATGCTGGGTGAGCAAATTACAGCGGGGCAATTGACAAACATCGAGAAAGCAATACATGCATATACTAATCATCTTGACTCCTTTGAGACTTGATTGGGCATTACAACATAATACATAGACCGCCATCCAACTGCATCTATGACTAATAATCCACCTTCAGGTTATCATCCGAACCCCCTCCAGTATTAAGTTGCAAGCAATAGATTATTGCTTTACGAACTGCGTGTAAAGTAAACAATACGATTGTTCTACGAACAAAGGATTGTTGTTTTCTCCCTAGTAGCAACAGCACATCTTGTACCTTAGAGATTTCTGGTATTATGAGAACAATGGTTGTTCAAATAATTACCGTATTCCATATAAGATGTGAACTTTTACAACTCTAGTTGGATAAATCACATCCATAAAAACTAATTTTAAAATGTCGTAAGACAAATGATTGAAAGATTACTTACAAAGTGACATTGCCATTTAAATTATATTGGAAAGAAAACATGAAGAAACTCCATGTTGGTGGATTTTTGGAGTCTTTGATTTTGATCAAATGATGATTGTGAGACTTTCCTCGAGGTAATTGAAACTCTGTTCATAGGCCAAACAGAAACGGATGACTAAATTATTGGACATTGTGCATATTGATGTATATAGTACATTATGTGTAGCCATGTGCGGTGGATCTTTCGACTTCATATGCTTTCTCTAAAAATTTGAGTGAATATAAATGTATATTTACTTAATAAAGAAGAAGTATGAAACATTTGAAAATTATTCAAAGGTTTTCAAGATGGAGTAGAAAATCATTGTAACGAGAAAATAAAGAATTTATGATTTGGTCATAAAGGAAGATATTTGAGTTATATGTTTAGCAAAACACCTAAGATTTGAGAAATTTTTCCATGGATTTGCATTTGCCGATAAACCATAGGAGTATGGAGTGTTCAAGAAATGAAATCAAACCTTGTTTGACATGGTAAGATCCAAGGTATCATTTAAAAAACTTCCATTATATTTTAAGGATTAAAGCTTTATAGACTACTATTTTTTCACTAAAAATATCACCATCATGATCCATTGAAATGACACCATACAGGTTATGGCTCGGAATAAAACCTGAGTTGTCTTTTCTTAAATTTTGGTATGCTGGGCATAAGTAAAATGTTTACAACCAAAGTCAGATAAGAACGTCTTTGTAGATTATCCCAAAGAAATTGTTGGGTATTCCTCCATAACACCAAGGACAAAAGAGTTTGTCGCTTGGAATGTGAAGTTTCTTGAGAAGGAATTTTTCGCAAAAGTTAAGTGGGAGGACAATAGAATTTTGATTAGGTTGATGAACCAAAGCAACATGTGCTGAGTAGCGCAATGCCGAAATGTGTCCCGGTGGCGGACACAGTGCTCATGGCTCCCTTGATTACAAAGGTTGTGATATCGGAGATTGGAGTTCCTATTTGAACCGTATGCATCGGGTAATAATAAAATAGTGAGATTTGATAAACAAGTCATTATTGTTTTGACAAGGATGAACTGATTGCATGCAAAGAAGCGATGATGGGCCCTGACTCCATCAAGTGACTATAAGTCATAAAATCTGTGATAGTTTCCATACACGAGAAATCAAGTTTTTGAACTTGGAAGATGATGGCTCTGAGTATGGCGCCCAGAAAAATGTTGGAGCAATGATGATGTAGAGCTCGTTGGGAACCCCAAGAGGAAGGTATGATGAGCACATCAGCAAGTTTCCCTCAGTTATGAAACCAAGGTTTAATCAAACCAGTAGGAGCAAGGAAACAGCCCAAAGGTGTTACTAGCTGAGCTTTGGCAGGGCGCAGTACTGGTGCTAGTAGCAACGTGGAGACCTGCACAACACAACCACAGAACTTTGTCCCCAACTTGCGATGAGGTTGTCAATCTCACCGTGTTTTGCGGTAAACAAAGGATTATACGTATCGAATGGAAAGAAGTAAAAGTTTGCAGAAAGTAAACACAAAGCAGTAAACTGTTTATAGATTGTATGTAAAAGGCAAGGATCGGGATCCATAGTTCACTAGAGGTGGCTCTCCTTAGATAGATAACATGCTGGGTGAACAAATTACAGTGGGGCAATTGACAAACATCGAGAAAGCAATACATGCATATACTAATCATCTTGACTCCTTTGAGACTTGATTGGGCATTACAACATAATACATAGACCGCCATCCAACTGCATCTATGACTAATAATCCACCTTCAGGTTATCATCGGAACCCCCTCTAGTATTAAGTTGCAAGCAACAGATTATTGCTTTACGAACTATGTGTAAAGTAAACAATATGATTGTTCTATGAATAAAGGATTGTTGTTTTATCCCTAGTAGCAACAACACATCAAGTACCTTAGAGATTTCTGTCACTTCCCCAGATTACCAGAGGCATGAACCCACTATCGAGCATAAATACTAACTCTTGGAGTTGTTAGCATCTACTTGGCCAAGATAGCTACCAACAACAGAAAGCATGCAAGATCACAAATAATAAAGACATGATAGAATCAATAATCAATCTGAAATAGCATCTCAATATCCATCGGATCCCCGCAAACACAACATGCAGAATTACAAATAGATGATCTTGATCATGAACGGAGCTCACAAGATCTAGACATGAAAGCACAAAGGAGGAGAACCAGCCATCTAGCTACTACATGGATCCGTAGTCCAAGGATGATCTACTCACACATCACACCGGAGGATTGCATGGTGCTGAAGAAGGCCTCCAGGGTGAATTCCCCTCTCCGGCAGGGTGCCGAGAAGAGCTTCAGATCCCTCCCAATCTAGGGATGGAGATGACAGCGGCTACAGACTCTTTCGTGGATTTTTGATCGGGTACTTAGGGTTTACATCCCGAGGGCATCTTATAGTCGGAAGGGGAGGCCGAGGGGGTGCCTGGGCTGGCCACACCACCCCCTGGCGCGGGCCAGGCCTGGCCGCGCGGCCAGGTGGTGTGGCCACCCTCTGGCCCCTCTCCGTCTCGTATTCTGGCACTTGATGACATCCGGAAAAATAGGCACTTTGGCTTTTGTCCTGTCCAATTCCGAGAATATTCATTTTCTGACTTTCATGGAACCAAAAACAGCAGAAAACAGGCAGTTGGCACTGTCGCTCTTGTTAATAGGTTAGTCCAAGAAATCATATGAAAAGTACTCCAAAGTTGGAACAAAACACAAGAAAGTGGATAAAACCAAGCATGGAACATAAAAAAATTATAGATCCATTTGCAATGTATCAACATCCCAAGCTTAACTCCTGCTCGTCCTCGAGTAGGTAAGTGATAAAAAGAAAGAATAATTTTTGAGGTGACATGCACCATCAAAGACTTGATCAAGGTATTTGTAAGACATTCAAAGCTGGGATCATAGTACTTCAATCATAACATGAAAGACAAAGTTCTAGCAATAAGCAAAGAAACTATGATGCAAAATGAAAAGGCACAAACAAAAGATTCATGAATAACAATGCTTTGCAAGACGTTTTTTTGTTTCACATAAAGAAAACATAGCATAATAGTATTCGGCTTGTCCCTCAATAGAGTAGGAAATATAAATGCATAGGACAACTTCAAAGTTCATAAGAGTGACTAGATACAATAGTTTAAAACAAGCAATATCAAGTTATGCATCAATCAACTAGTCTTGGGACAATGCACATAGAACTAAGAATGGCCACTATGCTCTCAAAGTAAGTGCATAAAGGTAGAAGGTGGAGACTCAATATAATGGTGGAAGAAAGGCCTTTTATAAAAGGAAGTAGGGATTCAAGTCTCATAAAGAGCTTCCAAAAATTATGGTACTTATAGCTTTCAGCTCTCATTGCCCCTATCATAAGCATCTTGAAGTGATTAAGGTTAAAGTGAACAAACTATGGTGTACATGCTTGACGAAGTATAAGTCAGAAATCTCGTTTCCCTTGTATACGAGGGTCGCTCCTCATGCTACTCGATTTTAGTCACCGGTAAGTTCTTGTCATTGTAAGTATATGTGTATCATAGAGAACCGCCAACGGGATACCGCTTGCCTGATGATACGGAAGAATCCCCATATCAAAATGACAAGGCAAGCAGACAACGAGCATCTCAGCATTCTTCTTATTTACCATGGGAATATGGTGCTTTTTTCTCTCTTTCCTCTTTTCATAGTATCTTTTTTTCTTTTCTCTTTTTTTTCTCAATATAGGACTCTTTTTTTATAAGATGAATGCTTCATAGACAGCTCATTATGGTTACGCTGCAGGTTTCCACCATGTCAGCATGGATTAGACCAGCAGCCCAGGCATTTCTCTAACACATACATAACTCCATGGACTTACAAGCTGCCCTTTCATTTCACACCAACGACATCCATATACAAAAGAGCATGATATCAACTAGGTACAAGTACCAAGTGGAATGTTGAAAGCGTTCCCCATGAAAGCATGGTTCTGCTAATTCCCGACAAATAAGTGCAAGCATATACAACATAGAAGACATAATGGTTCAAGTTTATTAAGGGCAAGTAAAGTAAAGTGTGCCATCAAGTTCGCGAGAGCTTTAATCACTAGTTTTCTCGTAACAAGTTTAATTTGGAAGGTAAACAAAAGCATGAATATACTTGGAATAGCATAAGCTAATAGGTAGGTATGGTGGAGTCTTTGGGATAACTTGGTTTAGGGAGTTCGATGCATGAGTGGAACTCATACTTTGTTGTGGAGGCTAGCAAAAGCTGGGAGCGACAAACTAAGAGAGCAATAATGGCCATAATCATGCAGAGCGACAAAACATCATTGATCAAAGCATAAAGTGATACTACAAGTTGAAAACTAAAGGATCATAAAGGCTATGGTGACTTGAGATAGTCATAACATGGTGTGAGCATGCGCCAAGTCAACCCAAATAAAGCATCAAAGGAGAATACCACTATACTATGCTTTAATATGCTAAAACAACGCACGATTCATCCAAGGCACATTAAGAAATCTCAATTGTTTATGACAAGTCATGCTATAGGAAAAAATACTAAGCATAAAGCCAAAACAATATCAAGCATGCCATGACAAAGCATAGGCCACAGTCAAGAACAAGCTCTTTTTACCACATAAGTATGAACTTTCCTAATCTTTTCCAAACCAAACCAAACTATTTGCAAACCAAATGTATGAAAGAGGGGTCCAACCAATTTATTCAGAAAAATAAGCAAACCAAGCAAACGAAAAACCAAAACGAGAACGAAAAAGAAGACGCTCCAAGAACAACACAACTGTGCATGAAACAATAAAAATGAAGCGTGTGGAAGAAACCTGGGATTTTTATTGATGAAGAAGGGGATGCCTTGGGCATCCCCAAGCTTTGACGCTTGTACTTCTTGGGTATTTCTTGGGGTGACACGCGTGGCATCTCCAAGCTTGAGCTTTAGTCCATCCTTCATCTCATTACTCATTCCTTTCATACACATGAAAATTTTCCTTCATACAAAACTTCACACAATCTTTATTAGCAACATTAGTGCACTCAAGATAAATAAGTCTTAAGGTTCAGTTCTAACACCAAATAAACTTCCATTAGAACACTAGCTACTGTAGCACTTCCCTCAAAAAGCTCAATTCCCCAAAAGAACTCAAGAAGGAACCAACAAGAAGCAAATGCAGAAAATGGCATAAATCTGTCAAAACAGACTAATACGTAAATATGAATTTTTTCGAAGACCTTCTGTTTCTCAAATCAAAAAGTGTTGAACTACCGAAAGTTATATAACAACCTGGGGCAGAAGCACAAAAATGCACGCCTCAAAAATACGTTCAGAGATTTTACATGAATTTTTACGGTGAAGCATAGAAATCTGTTTCGGGACAACAACTTTCCCAATCATTACTTCTCTCTCATTAGAGGTTACTCTTGGCACAAAAAGAAAAAAAGGATAAGGAGAGGTGATTACAGAGGTCATAACTTCCAATGCTCATCTAAAACTTTTGGGTTATCTCACAATAAGTACTTTTCTTTAACGCCTTTAAGTTAGGCATAAGAAGCAAAGAAAGAATCAAGTGTTCTCAAATGAAGAAGCATTAAGACCAAATTTTGTTTTCATAGGAGAAGCAAAAGAAATCTTTTCTCTCTTTTTTAGGGAAGTGTTATATACCTTTCTTGAGTGGGAGTTGATATTTAATGGTGCCTTCTTTCATATCAATGATGGCACCAACAGTTCTAAGAAAAGGTCTTCCCAAAATAATAGGACAAGAAGCATTGTATTCAACATCCAAAACCTAGAAATCAACAGGGACATAGGCATTGTTAACCATAATAAGAACATCATTAAGATTCCCCATGAGTTTCTTTTTAGCATTATCATCAAGTGGGACATTCAAATAAAAATCTTCAAGTGGAGGCAAATCAAGCATATCATAAATCCTTCTAGGCATAACAGAAACACTACTATCAAGATCACATAAAGCTTTGAAATCAAAGTCATTCACTTTCATATTAATGATGGGTTCCCAACCATCTTCTTGTTTTATAGGAATAGAAGCTTTATGTTTCATCTTTTCTTCTTTAATCTTTATGAGAGCATCAGTAAGTTGTTTTGTAAAGGCCATGTTCATAGCACAAGCATTAGGACTTTTAGCAAGCTTTTGTAGGAACTTAATAACTTCAGAGATATTGCAACCATCAAGATCAAAATCAAATTTATCATCAAGAGTAGTAGAACTATTACTAGCCTCAACACTAGTGGTGGTAATAGTAGAAACACTAATGTTTCTAGCAATTTCGTCTTCTCTTTCCCACATAGCATGTAATTCAACTAATAGTCTAACATTTTCATCAATTCTTACTTGTATGGCATTAGTAGCTGCAAAGGGATTATCATTAGTTTCAGGTTTAGCAGCCATTTTATTCAAAGAAGATTGAGCTTCAGCCAAAGATGTTATATTTCTTTCAGCATTAGAGAGTTGTTCCTCAATAGTTTTATTGAAAGCAGTTTGTTTACTAATAAACTCTTTAAGCATAACTTCAAGTTCAGACGGAGCACTCCTATTATTGTTGTAAGAATTTCCATAAGCATTACCATTGTTGGGAGTATATGGATTATAATTGTTGTTACCAAAGATGTTCCTATAAGCATTATTACCATAAGCATTGTTGCCAAAATTGTTATTTCTTATGAAGTTCACATCAACTTGCTCTTCTTGAGCAACCAAAGAGGCTAAAGGAACATTATTTGGATCAATATGGGTTTTCCCATTAACAAGCATAGACATAATAATATCAATCTTATCACTCAAGGAGGAGGTTTCCTCAACAGAATTTACCTTCTTACCTTGTGGAGCTCTCTTAGTATGTCATTCAGAATAATTAACCATCATATTGTCCAAAAGTTTTGTTGCAGAACCCAAAGTAATGGTCATAAAGGTACCTCCAGCAGCAGAGTCCAATAGGTTCCTTGAAGAATAGTTCAATCCTGCATAAAAAGTTTGGATGATCATCCAAGCAGTCAGTCCATGAGTGGGGCAATTCTTTACCAAAGATTTCATTCTTTCCCAAGCTTGAGCAACATGCTCATTATCAAGTTGTTTAAACTTCATTATTTCACTTCTCATGGATATAATCTTAGCAGGAGGATAGTATTTTCCAATAAAAGCATCTTTGCACTTAGTCCAAGAATCAATACTATTCCTAGTTAAGGAATTCAACCATTCTTTAGCTTTTCCTCTCAAAGAGAAAGGAAACAATTTCAGTTTAATAATATCACCATCTATATCTCTATGCTTTTGCATCTCACAAAGTTCAACAAAGTTATTTAGATGGGAAGCATCATCTTCATTACCAATACCAGAAAATTGTTCTCTCATAACAAGATTGAGCAAAGCAGGTTTTAACTCAAAGAAAGTATCTTCAGGCACAGGTGGAGCAATAGGTGTGCTCATAAAATCATTGTTGTTGGTGCTAGTGAAGTCACACAACTTAGTGTTTTCAAGAGTAGTCATTTTTTGGGGGTTTCAAATAAGAAAGCAAACTAGTAAAACTAATTTTTTTGTGTTTTTGAATAAAGAAAACAAGCAAACAAAGCAAAAAGAAAACTAAGAAAAACAAAAATAACAAAGTAAAGAGATTGGTTATGAGTGACTCCCCTTGTGAAGATGTCCTTGACTCCCCGGCAACGGCGCCAGAAAAATGCTTGATGGCTCTGAGTATGGCGCCCAAAAAATGCTGGAGCAATGATAATGTAGAGCTCGTTGGGAACCCCAAGAGGAAGGTATGATGAGCACAACATTAAGTTTCCCTCAGTTATGAAACCAAGATTTAATCGAACCAATATGAGCAAGGAAACACCCCAAAGGTGTTACTAGCTGAGCTTTGGCAGGGCGCACTACCGGTGCTAGTAGAAACGTGGAGACCTGCACAACACAACCACAGAACTTTGTCCCCAACTTGCGATGAGGTTGTCAATCTCACCGTGTTTTGCAGAAAACAAAGGATTAAACGTATCGAATGGAAAGAAGTAACAGTTTGCAGAAAGTAAACACAAAGCAGTAAACAGTTTATAGATTGTATGTAAAAGACAAGGACCGGGATCCATAGTTCACTAGAGGTGGCTCTCCTTAGATAGATAACATGCTGGGTGAGCAAATTACAGCGGGGCAATTGACAAACATCGAGAAAGCAATACATGCATATACTAATCATCTTGACTCCTTTGAGACTTGATTGGGCATTACAACATAATACATAGACCGCCATCCAACTGCATCTATGACTAATAATCCACCTTCAGGTTATCATCGGAACCCCCTCTAGTATTAAGTTGCAAGCAACAGATTATTGCTTTACGAACTATGTGTAAAGTAAACAATATGATTGTTCTATGAATAAAGGATTGTTGTTTTATCCCTAGTAGCAACAACACATCAAGTACCTTAGAGATTTCTGTCACTTCCCCAGATTACCAGAGGCATGAACCCACTATCGAGCATAAATACTAACTCTTGGAGTTGTTAGCATCTACTTGGCCAAGATAGCTACCAACAACAGAAAGCATGCAAGATCACAAATAATAAAGACATGATAGAATCAATAATCAATCTGAAATAGCATCTCAATATCCATCGGATCCCCGCAAACACAACATGCAGAATTACAAATAGATGATCTTGATCATGAACGGAGCTCACAAGATCTAGACATGAAAGCACAAAGGAGGAGAACCAGCCATCTAGCTACTACATGGATCCGTAGTCCAAGGATGATCTACTCACACATCACACCGGAGGATTGCATGGTGCTGAAGAAGGCCTCCAGGGTGAATTCCCCTCTCCGGCAGGGTGCCGAGAAGAGCTTCAGATCCCTCCCAATCTAGGGATGGAGATGACAGCGGCTACAGACTCTTTCGTGGATTTTTGATCGGGTACTTAGGGTTTACATCCCGAGGGCATCTTATAGTCGGAAGGGGAGGCCGAGGGGGTGCCTGGGCTGGCCACACCACCCCCTGGCGCGGGCCAGGCCTGGCCGCGCGGCCAGGTGGTGTGGCCACCCTCTGGCCCCTCTCCGTCTCGTATTCTGGCACTTGATGACATCCGGAAAAATAGGCACTTTGGCTTTTGTCCTGTCCAATTCCGAGAATATTCATTTTCTGACTTTCATGGAACCAAAAACAGCAGAAAACAGGCAGTTGGCACTGTCGCTCTTGTTAATAGGTTAGTCCAAGAAATCATATGAAAAGTACTCCAAAGTTGGAACAAAACACAAGAAAGTGGATAAAACCAAGCATGGAACATAAAAAAATTATAGATCCATTTGCAATGTATCAACATCCCAAGCTTAACTCCTGCTCGTCCTCGAGTAGGTAAGTGATAAAAAGAAAGAATAATTTTTGAGGTGACATGCACCATCAAAGACTTGATCAAGGTATTTGTAAGACATTCAAAGCTGGGATCATAGTACTTCAATCATAACATGAAAGACAAAGTTCTAGCAATAAGCAAAGAAACTATGATGCAAAATGAAAAGGCACAAACAAAAGATTCATGAATAACAATGCTTTGCAAGACGTTTTTTTGTTTCACATAAAGAAAACATAGCATAATAGTATTCGGCTTGTCCCTCAATAGAGTAGGAAATATAAATGCATAGGACAACTTCAAAGTTCATAAGAGTGACTAGATACAATAGTTTAAAACAAGCAATATCAAGTTATGCATCAATCAACTAGTCTTGGGACAATGCACATAGAACTAAGAATGGCCACTATGCTCTCAAAGTAAGTGCATAAAGGTAGAAGGTGGAGACTCAATATAATGGTGGAAGAAAGGCCTTTTATAAAAGGAAGTAGGGATTCAAGTCTCATAAAGAGCTTCCAAAAATTATGGTACTTATAGCTTTCAGCTCTCATTGCCCCTATCATAAGCATCTTGAAGTGATTAAGGTTAAAGTGAACAAACTATGGTGTACATGCTTGACGAAGTATAAGTCAGAAATCTCGTTTCCCTTGTATACGAGGGTCGCTCCTCATGCTACTCGATTTTAGTCACCGGTAAGTTCTTGTCATTGTAAGTATATGTGTATCATAGAGAACCGCCAACGGGATACCGCTTGCCTGATGATACGGAAGAATCCCCATATCAAAATGACAAGGCAAGCAGACAACGAGCATCTCAGCATTCTTCTTATTTACCATGGGAATATGGTGCTTTTTTCTCTCTTTCCTCTTTTCATAGTATCTTTTTTTCTTTTCTCTTTTTTTTCTCAATATAGGACTCTTTTTTTATAAGATGAATGCTTCATAGACAGCTCATTATGGTTACGCTGCAGGTTTCCACCATGTCAGCATGGATTAGACCAGCAGCCCAGGCATTTCTCTAACACATACATAACTCCATGGACTTACAAGCTGCCCTTTCATTTCACACCAACGACATCCATATACAAAAGAGCATGATATCAACTAGGTACAAGTACCAAGTGGAATGTTGAAAGCGTTCCCCATGAAAGCATGGTTCTGCTAATTCCCGACAAATAAGTGCAAGCATATACAACATAGAAGACATAATGGTTCAAGTTTATTAAGGGCAAGTAAAGTAAAGTGTGCCATCAAGTTCGCGAGAGCTTTAATCACTAGTTTTCTCGTAACAAGTTTAATTTGGAAGGTAAACAAAAGCATGAATATACTTGGAATAGCATAAGCTAATAGGTAGGTATGGTGGAGTCTTTGGGATAACTTGGTTTAGGGAGTTCGATGCATGAGTGGAACTCATACTTTGTTGTGGAGGCTAGCAAAAGCTGGGAGCGACAAACTAAGAGAGCAATAATGGCCATAATCATGCAGAGCGACAAAACATCATTGATCAAAGCATAAAGTGATACTACAAGTTGAAAACTAAAGGATCATAAAGGCTATGGTGACTTGAGATAGTCATAACATGGTGTGAGCATGCGCCAAGTCAACCCAAATAAAGCATCAAAGGAGAATACCACTATACTATGCTTTAATATGCTAAAACAACGCACGATTCATCCAAGGCACATTAAGAAATCTCAATTGTTTATGACAAGTCATGCTATAGGAAAAAATACTAAGCATAAAGCCAAAACAATATCAAGCATGCCATGACAAAGCATAGGCCACAGTCAAGAACAAGCTCTTTTTACCACATAAGTATGAACTTTCCTAATCTTTTCCAAACCAAACCAAACTATTTGCAAACCAAATGTATGAAAGAGGGGTCCAACCAATTTATTCAGAAAAATAAGCAAACCAAGCAAACGAAAAACCAAAACGAGAACGAAAAAGAAGACGCTCCAAGAACAACACAACTGTGCATGAAACAATAAAAATGAAGCGTGTGGAAGAAACCTGGGATTTTTATTGATGAAGAAGGGGATGCCTTGGGCATCCCCAAGCTTTGACGCTTGTACTTCTTGGGTATTTCTTGGGGTGACACGCGTGGCATCTCCAAGCTTGAGCTTTAGTCCATCCTTCATCTCATTACTCATTCCTTTCATACACATGAAAATTTTCCTTCATACAAAACTTCACACAATCTTTATTAGCAACATTAGTGCACTCAAGATAAATAAGTCTTAAGGTTCAGTTCTAACACCAAATAAACTTCCATTAGAACACTAGCTACTGTAGCACTTCCCTCAAAAAGCTCAATTCCCCAAAAGAACTCAAGAAGGAACCAACAAGAAGCAAATGCAGAAAATGGCATAAATCTGTCAAAACAGACTAATACGTAAATATGAATTTTTTCGAAGACCTTCTGTTTCTCAAATCAAAAAGTGTTGAACTACCGAAAGTTATATAACAACCTGGGGCAGAAGCACAAAAATTCACGCCTCAAAAATACGTTCAGAGATTTTACATGAATTTTTACGGTGAAGCATAGAAATCTGTTTCGGGACAACAACTTTCCCAATCATTACTTCTCTCTCATTAGAGGTTACTCTTGGCACAAAAAGAAAAAAAGGATAAGGAGAGGTGATTACAGAGGTCATAACTTCCAATGCTCATCTAAAACTTTTGGGTTATCTCACAATAAGTACTTTTCTTTAACGCCTTTAAGTTAGGCATAAGAAGCAAAGAAAGAATCAAGTGTTCTCAAATGAAGAAGCATTAAGACCAAATTTTGTTTTCATAGGAGAAGCAAAAGAAATCTTTTCTCTCTTTTTTAGGGAAGTGTTCTATACCTTTCTTGAGTGGGAGTTGATATTTAATGGTGCCTTCTTTCATATCAATGATGGCACCAACAGTTCTAAGAAAAGGTCTTCCCAAAATAATAGGACAAGAAGCATTGTATTCAACATCCAAAACCTAGAAATCAACAGGGACATAGGCATTGTTAACCATAATAAGAACATCATTAAGATTCCCCATGAGTTTCTTTTTAGCATTATCATCAAGTGGGACATTCAAATAAAAATCTTCAAGTGGAGGCAAATCAAGCATATCATAAATCCTTCTAGGCATAACAGAAACACTACTATCAAGATCACATAAAGCTTTGAAATCAAAGTCATTCACTTTCATATTAATGATGGGTTCCCAACCATCTTCTTGTTTTATAGGAATAGAAGCTTTATGTTTCATCTTTTCTTCTTTAATCTTTATGAGAGCATCAGTAAGTTGTTTTGTAAAGGCCATGTTCATAGCACAAGCATTAGGACTTTTAGCAAGCTTTTGTAGGAACTTAATAACTTCAGAGATATTGCAACCATCAAGATCAAAATCAAATTTATCATCAAGAGTAGTAGAACTATTACTAGCCTCAACACTAGTGGTGGTAATAGTAGAAACACTAATGTTTCTAGCAATTTCGTCTTCTCTTTCCCACATAGCATGTAATTCAACTAATAGTCTAACATTTTCATCAATTCTTACTTGTATGGCATTAGTAGCTGCAAAGGGATTATCATTAGTTTCAGGTTTAGCAGCCATTTTATTCAAAGAAGATTGAGCTTCAGCCAAAGATGTTATATTTCTTTCAGCATTAGAGAGTTGTTCCTCAATAGTTTTATTGAAAGCAGTTTGTTTACTAATAAACTCTTTAAGCATAACTTCAAGTTCAGACGGAGCACTCCTATTATTGTTGTAAGAATTTCCATAAGCATTACCATTGTTGGGAGTATATGGATTATAATTGTTGTTACCAAAGATGTTCCTATAAGCATTATTACCATAAGCATTGTTGCCAAAATTGTTATTTCTTATGAAGTTCACATCAACTTGCTCTTCTTGAGCAACCAAAGAGGCTAAAGGAACATTATTTGGATCAATATGGGTTTTCCCATTAACAAGCATAGACATAATAATATCAATCTTATCACTCAAGGAGGAGGTTTCCTCAACAGAATTTACCTTCTTACCTTGTGGAGCTCTCTTAGTATGTCATTCAGAATAATTAACCATCATATTGTCCAAAAGTTTTGTTGCAGAACCCAAAGTAATGGTCATAAAGGTACCTCCAGCAGCAGAGTCCAATAGGTTCCTTGAAGAATAGTTCAATCCTGCATAAAAAGTTTGGATGATCATCCAAGCAGTCAGTCCATGAGTGGGGCAATTCTTTACCAAAGATTTCATTCTTTCCCAAGCTTGAGCAACATGCTCATTATCAAGTTGTTTAAACTTCATTATTTCACTTCTCATGGATATAATCTTAGCAGGAGGATAGTATTTTCCAATAAAAGCATCTTTGCACTTAGTCCAAGAATCAATACTATTCCTAGTTAAGGAATTCAACCATTCTTTAGCTTTTCCTCTCAAAGAGAAAGGAAACAATTTCAGTTTAATAATATCACCATATATATCTCTATGCTTTTGCATCTCACAAAGTTCAACAAAGTTATTTAGATGGGAAGCATCATCTTCATTACCAATACCAGAAAATTGTTCTCTCATAACAAGATTGAGCAAAGCAGGTTTTAACTCAAAGAAAGTATCTTCAGGCACAGGTGGAGCAATAGGTGTGCTCATAAAATCATTGTTGTTGGTGCTAGTGAAGTCACACAACTTAGTGTTTTCAAGAGTAGTCATTTTTTGGGGGTTTCAAATAAGAAAGCAAACTAGTAAAACTAATTTTTTTGTGTTTTTGAATAAAGAAAACAAGCAAACAAAGCAAAAATAAAACTAAGAAAAACAAAAATAACAAAGTAAAGAGATTGGTTATGAGTGACTCCCCTTGTGAAGATGTCCTTGACTCCCCGGCAACGGCGCCAGAAAAATGCTTGATGGCTCTGAGTATGGCGCCCAAAAAATGCTGGAGCAATGATAATGTAGAGCTCGTTGGGAACCCCAAGAGGAAGGTATGATGAGCACAACATTAAGTTTCCCTCAGTTATGAAACCAAGATTTAATCGAACCAATATGAGCAAGGAAACACCCCAAAGGTGTTACTAGCTGAGCTTTGGCAGGGCGCACTACCGGTGCTAGTAGAAACGTGGAGACCTGCACAACACAACCACAGAACTTTGTCCCCAACTTGCGATGAGGTTGTCAATCTCACCGTGTTTTGCAGAAAACAAAGGATTAAACGTATCGAATGGAAAGAAGTAACAGTTTGCAGAAAGTAAACACAAAGCAGTAAACAGTTTATAGATTGTATGTAAAAGACAAGGACCGGGATCCATAGTTCACTAGAGGTGGCTCTCCTTAGATAGATAACATGCTGGGTGAGCAAATTACAGCGGGGCAATTGACAAACATCGAGAAAGCAATACATGGATATACTAATCATCTTGACTCCTTTGAGACTTGATTGGGCATTACAACATAATACATAGACCGCCATCCAACTGCATCTATGACTAATAATCCACCTTCAGGTTATCATCGGAACCCCCTCCAGTATTAAGTTGCAAGCAACAGATTATTGCTTTACGAACTGCGTGTAAAGTAAACAATACGATTGTTCTATGAATAAAGGATTGTTGTTTTCTCCCTAGTAGCAACAGCACATCTAGTACCTTAGAGATTTCTATCACTTCCCCAGATTACCAGAGGCATGAACCCACTATCGAGCATAAATACTAACTCTGTTGCTAGCATCTACTTGGCCAAGATAGCTCCTAACAACGGAAAGCATGCAAGATCACAAATAACAAAGACATGATAGAATCAATAATCAATCTGAAATAGCATCTCAATATCCATCGGATCCCCGCAAACACAACATGCAGAATTACAAATAGATGATCTTGATCATGAACGGAGCTCACAAGATCTAGACATGAAAGCACAAAGGAGAAGACCCTCCGGAAAGGCGTGAAGCCTATCGGTCGTATTTGGATATATATAAAGAAATAGACATGGATGTTCGACATCTATCAAATAGTCGACATGTCGGAAAGGAGTTTACGACAATGTTCAAGGGGTTGACTACGATGAGATTTGATCTTTCGTAGTGATATTTAGTCTTGACGGATTAATATAGAAACCACTACATATAATTTGGTATATGGTAGTTGAACAAACAAAACAAAGTTCTTCTAATAGAATGGTTACCTAGGACGTGTACATGACATGGTCCGAAGGGTTTTTTTAATTCAAAGGATGCTAAAAGGGCATGTAAACTTCAATGGTTGTAGTGAGCATAGCAGAGTTGGAATCTTCACCGTGATGAAAATGTTAAAAGAGTTTAATTTCATCGAAGACGATGAAGATGCTTGCATTTGCAAGAAATTAAGTGGGAGCACTCAGACATATTTCCAATACATTATGTAGAGGACATGTTGTTGACTGAAAATGATGTATATTTTATTGACACTAGTTAATAATTTCGTTAAAGATTGATTTCAATGAAATACTTGGACAAAATCGGAATATTAGGCATCAATGTATATATGGATAGATTGAGGTGCTAATATGGTTGTGCCAAACATACATATATGAGATATTGAATGAGTTCAATATGGAAACGACAAGAAAGGTTCTTGCCACATGGAAAAGGTTGTATCAAGATTCAAGTGTATCGACACTTGGTGAGTGAAATCACATGAATATTTTGATCAATCATATATATCGTGATATGTACAAATCTAGATATGTACTATGCTCTAAATGTTATATGCATATACCATAATTATGCATAAGATGATCATTGGACAATAGTAAGGATATTCTTATGATCTTTGGAAGAACTAAGAATATATTTGTGTAGAGGTGACACAAGTTACAAATAGTTCATTGTAAAGTGATACATTAATACTAGTTTGTCACAAGATACAAATTAAATTTATCTCAATTTAAACTATGGGTGGCACAATGTAATAGAAAGGAGGTTCGATGATGAATTTGGATGAGTTCCAAAGTTAAGATATTGTGACGGATACTACAACAAAAGGCTAAGTATATGACTGCTATAGTAGCAGAAAAGGAGGGTATTTGTGTTAAGTAGTTTGTTATCAAACTAGATGTGGTTCACAATGGGATAGTACTATGAAGATATATTATACGACAATTATATCAACATGTTTTAACCCAAAGGAACTAAAGGTCTCACCAAAGGACTAAATTTATACAATGCCATCTCATGTGAGAATGAGTGATGCGTGGAGACGCAAAGACATGCAAATACACACAGGCCTAAGAGTGTTAGATCCGGAGATTATGTTAACCACTAACAAATGCATATATACAACACCAGAAAGCCATATGTGTTGAATGTGCAAGTTTTTTAAAACTATATTATTGACTCTAGTGCAAATGGGAGACTGAAGGGAATATGCCCGAGAGGAAATAATAAAGTGGTTATTATCTTATTCCATGTTTATGATAAATGTTTATTTTGCAGGCTATAATTGTATTAATTGGAAGTTTACTAAACAAATAAAGAATTCCTAGTTATGCCTCTCATATAAACTAGCTCATTGATTAACAAGATGATCAAGGTTTCCTGATCATGGACATTGGATGTTGTTAATAACGAGGTCACAACATTGGTGGACTGATGTGATGAAAATTCATCTGAAGTATAGCAATACAATCAAATTCATTGTGTTTAAATTGCTATAACATCATACGAAGTAATTCTAGTCCTTAGACCATGAGATCATGTCAATCACTAACACTGGAAGAGTAACTTGATAACATCAAACATCACACCATAACAGGGTGATAATAAAGGTGGGTTCAGATACTCCGAAGGTGTTATGTAGAGGCTCATGGATCAAGAGTGGGATTTTTCCATCGTGATGCCGGATAGATATACTCTGGGCCCTCTCGGTGATCTCACATTCATATAGCTTGCAAGCAAGTGATAAGATCACTAGAATGTTATATCATGGGAACGAGAAAACAGTGCATGTCGGTAACGAGATCAAACGAGGTATGGGATACCGATGGTCAAATCTTGGACATATAATATATTGTGAGACAAAGGAATTTAGTTACTAACGTTAAATGTTCTCACAATCACATAAGTCATTGTTGAATGTGTAGGAGTTAATACGGATCTCCAGGTCTCGCTGCTGATTATTGATCGGAGAGGGGTCTTGATCATGTCTGTATTATTCTCGAACCGTAGGGTGACACACTTAAGGGATACCGACACCATTTGGAGCAAATATGTTTCAGAGAAAAGAGTTAGAAAGTGCTGGAATTATTTCAATGGACACCGGAATTATTTCGAGTGAAATTGCTGAAATTGGTTCTGCATGTGATATTGAAATGTTGCAAGGGTTTTATGTGAATGTTTGTTAGTTAAAGTAATTTAAAAAATTCTTAATAAAATAATTTTATTTAATGAAAGTTGCATTAATTTTGGTGCAAAATTAATGCATGTGAGTGTGAGTGTGAGTGGAGGCATGTTTATGTGAGTGGAGCATCCACCCACATGAATGAAGGAAGAGGTGGGGACACCTCCATGGCCGTTGTCTATGGGAGGGGGCTGCCCCCTCTCCTCCTCTCACATCACACCTTCTCGTGACGGATATCTCTCCCCCTCTAGAATTATTCCCCATGGTCTCAGATTAGCGAGATACATGTTTCCGGTGGCTTTGTTTGAAAGGAGTTGATGCTTCCGGTGCATCACTAGAGCGAGGAGGCGGAGGTTGTTGGGGTACCAGATGTGTGTGTGTGATCACTAATGTACCACTGCTTTGCGGTGCCATAGTTGCTGGTGCTGGACCTGCTAGACTTGCCAGTGCTGGACTCGCTAGACTTCATCACGATCTTGAGATAGGCAAGTGTACGACTACATCATCCACGAGTACAACCTCGTAATGCTTTGTCGCTCTTCAAGGGTATGTTCTCTATGGATGTATATCCACCCACTGATTGTATCTCGATAGATAGATCTTGGTGCTTAGTAGTTCACATTGTAGGAATTTTTTCTATGCTGCGAACCCAACAATAATCGCATCCTATAGGATAGCGTACGATCTATGATGTCTCTTACCGACTTATCTGTATCTTTTTGGGGATATGCCCTAGAGACAGCCACATTCATTTTAAATAGAGCGCCATCCAAGTCCATGAAGCCAACACCATATGATATATGGCATGGCACTAAGCCAAAGTTGTCTTTCCTGAATGTTTGGGGATGTGAGGCTTATATTAAGAAATTATAGCCTAACAAACTCGAACCTAAAGCGAAAAAATGCATCTTTGTAGGATATACAAAGGAGACTGTTGGATATATCTTCTACAACCAAGCTAAGAGCAAAACATTTCTCACGAAGAATGGTACCTTCCTCAAGAAAGAGTTTCTAGCGAAAGGTGTGAGTGGAGGGAAGATATAACTCAATGAGATTATCGATATGAAGGAGATATGCCCTAGAGGCAAATAATAAAGCATATTGTTTGATATATATCTTATGTTCATAATACGTTTCATACTTTGCTATAACTGTATTAATACGAAACGTTAATACACGTGTAGTATGTAAACAAACCAAGTCTCTAGTTATCTCTAGCGAACTAGTTCATTGGTCATGAGGATGATCTAGGGTTTCGAGATGATGGGCATTTATGCCAATTGACAATGAGGTCATGTCATTAATTGAATGATGTGATAGACAAACTGCCTAACAAGTTGTATCATAATGAGATCTAGTTACAAATTTCACCATTAACGATAAACTAAGGAAACCTCGCAACCTAATCCTTAGACTATGAGATAATGCAAATCACCGTTCTAGAGGGAGCTTAGATGGTTATCAAGTATCATTCTGTGACTGGATGATTAAAAAGGTGCCACTCGGGTTTCCCAAAGGGGTGTATAGAGGAGTACATATCAAGACCAGGATTTGCCCATCCATGTAATAGACAGATACATTTGTGGCTATCTCGATGATGTTGCATTAACAAAGCTTGCAAGCGTGTGACTGGGTCACGAAATGCAACGACATGGGAATGAGAAAACAAGTTCATCGGTAACGAGATCGAATGAAGGTATGGAGATATCGTCGATCAAATCTCAGGTGAACTAGGTATCAAGTGGAAAAGGGAATGGGAAATCGCGTTTACGGTTCAAATGACATTGTCATCGTGGAATGCACAGGGGTCATTATTGGCATCTCGGTCCCGCTATTGATCGTTGATGGAGATCATGTCTGTACCATTCCCGATCTGTGGGGAAATACACTTAAGGGTACGATGAGCTAGAGATCCTCTGTAAGTTGGAATCACCATATGAAAGAGAAAAGGAAACCGATAAAGTTTCGTGAGAGAACCAGAATCGTTCCGAGAAAGTTCCAAAGTCGTTCGGAGGAAATTCAAAGGGAATCGAAAAGTGTTTCGGGTCAAATCGGATTTTGTAATATATATTTACATGTTAATTAATGTAATTAATATTAAATATAATATTAAAATCTAATTTGAAGGGGTATTCCACTAATGGGCCAAACTTCCTAGGGAAAAGGGCCCATGAGGGGAAACCACAAGAGGGAAGGGCCAAGGGCCAAATGGGACAAGGCCTAGCCGCCTCATGGGGCCCACCCGGCCAACCTAGGGCTCTGTGCAGGGTGGGTACCACCCCTAGCTGGCTGGCCCATGAGGCTTACGGCACCTCCCCCTCTCTCCCTTGTTTTGTCCCACATGGGAAACCCAAAGGGCAGGACACACCTCCCTCCGCCTATATAAAGGGGTGCCCATGGGTGGGAATAGACACACAATTTGAGATGTTCTCTAAGGAATTTTCTTTAGGGAATTCCTCCCTCTCTCTCTACATAGTTATCTCCACATGTTGGCACGGTCCCAAGAAAGGACTGTTCGCGCAAGAGATGACGCACCTGCAGCACGCTGTTGTGCTACAAGGATTCCGAGCTGGAGATCTACTTCCGCACTCCAGGCAGGGATCAAGGAGATGGAGGTCGTCATCGTACACCATATGTGTACAAAACCACGAGGGGCCACACTTGGGGCACCTTGGATGTCGTGAGCTGAAGTTGTTGCATGATGAAGAAGGGGCAGGGGTGACCTGCGAGGAGCTTCGCGACCTTGAGGTCGGCTACGAATTCGACTACTTCAACCACGATCCCCTTAGAATGTTAACCATGTACGGTCTACAAGGGTATGTATTCTATATGCTCCGGTCATTACTACATTACTAGATAGATAGATCTTGGGTGTTAGGGAGTTCCAATGTAGGAAATGTTTTGTTTTCTGATGCAGAACCCTTCAGTGGTATCAGAGCCGATCTATGCGTAGGAGTGTTTTACGGCTAGTACACACAAGTATTGTGCGGGCATTGATCCCTTAGTTGTTACCCTCTAACGTGTAATTGTTTATATCGTGGTATTTTTTGATGAAGCGGCCCGGACCGACCTTACACGTATTTGTACGCGACACTGGTTCGACGCTCGACATACGGCTTATCCCTATATAGCGAGTGTCTGTTTCTCATTCAATACTTGATATAGCATTTACAACGGAGGGCCCCGAAAGGGGTGTAGTAGAGACAACTGTTGGATCCATGTTGTGGTTGGAAAGTTCGTAGATTAGAAATGGTTCTATTGCGAAAGCCCTAACAACCATGTAAAACTTGCAAAGATGAAGTAGAGGCATCTAACTTTGTTTTGCAGGAGGGCTTGTGTTATGATATGGTATTGGTCATTACGAAGGCAAAGTAGTTTACTTTTATGTTACTAAGTAGTATAGTAATAGCCATCTTTCTGATGGACGACCTGTTGGTGGCGTCGTAGACTTGGCGTCAAACCGGGGGCAAGATGGAGATCATGCCGGAGCGCTCGATGTATATCAAGGCGCAAGAAGAAGGACCATATCATATCACAATATACATGTGATGTTGATACTTGTTTTATATCTTATTATATGCTAGTATTAGATACTCAACGGTAGCAAATAAGATAATCCCTATATAATTCTAATGATAGTGTTCCCCATGTGTGTGCACCACCAAGAAAGTTCTCTGTTATGAGGCAGGCCATGACGATTAGGTGTCCGACATATCTGTGTTCGCATACAGTGGATGTAAGCCATGTTGCACTGCAAATACACACAAGTTAGATTTGGCGAGCCTAGCATGTGTAGACATGGCCTCGGAACACAAGAGACAGAAAGGTCAAGCATGAGTCACATGGATGATGTGATTGACACTAGGGAATGTCTACCTTTGAAACTGCATTGCCGGCCATGATGATCGGGGGTGGTGTAGCAGATTGGGATCATGTGATCACTAAAATCGTCCAGGGGATGAAATTTTTAGTCGGAGCTCAATTAGGATTGAACTCATATTATGAACTTAGTCTAGATGTCTATTTGCAAATATCTTAGTAGATCATGGCCTATCCCATTGAGGTCCTTTGCGACCATGGGAAATTTATTGCTTGATGTGGAACTTAGCAAAAGGGTCCAACTTCATAGATTAATACCCACGCCCGAGGGATATCCTCGTATAAGGTGATCTTTTCTTCTTGATATAATGACCATTATGAGATACTCCGATGACTCCGTGATGTTTGTGTGTTCTCCATAATCATCTAATAAGCCATTCTCCATTCGATGGTGAGTTGGATTAGAATCTTGTATTATGCAAGATCTGGCACATAAAGTATGAGCCGTTGGATGAGTTTTGTTCCATGATGGATGAAAAGAGAATATTTGGAGAAACACTTAGTGATCTTGCATTAGAGTTATGAACTCTCAGAAGGGCTTGATTGCAATGGAGGTCATGAATGCAAAGGGTATATGTTAGATATACAGAGTTCTAAATGTAATTCTTGCAAAACTCATTGTAGTTTACATAAGTATTGGATACTTGTCCCGTTTTGTGAAAATAGGATGGTCTGCTTGAGAATTGCTAAAATTGAGGCAATGTGGCTTGATGATGGCAAACAAAATAGTTGATGGCCGACATCACCCCTTTCCTCAAAGGTTTATCATTTGGATTAGTGGACTTGAATATAATTTTGTTATCCTTGTTTGTGTGTCTTGCTTTTGGCAACACAATTGTTCATATGAATAAGTTACAAGCCAGTTGTACTGTTCTTATGAATAATACCTTTATGGTCACATTACGATTATAAATGAGTTATTCTCATCACTATGTTAATAATAATAGTTTAAACATTTATAAAGGATTGGAATGCTAAAAGATATCCGAAGTTTAATAATGACATGACACTATAGTTTAAGTCATTTTGGTTGTTGCATGTTCTTCATTATAAATGAAGATCGGGCTGATGCTTAATCTAGAGACGTTGCAAAACCATGCCTCGTTGGACAGAATGACTAAAACTCTGCATTCTGGTTAAATAGTCATATGTGAAGAAATGTTGAACTTTATACATAATGATGTATCATAATTTCAACAAATAGTGGAAATCAATATTTATACTTCATGTTGAAATTTATACATAGTGATGTATCGTATTTTCAAAAAATAGTGGAAATCATTATTTCATACTTCATTGTGGATTTAAGTGAATATGAGTATTTACTTAATGAAACATAAGTTTGAAACTATTTTGGATTGTTCAAAAGATTTCAAATTGAAGGAGGATCTTGAATTAACAAGAATACAAAAGTCTCTTCGATTTGATCGACATGACTAAAGTATTTATTTTAATTATGGCATAAAAGGACATGTGAAAGAGGTTTCACAAATTATGATAATAGGGCAAATTCAAAGTGTATTGAAATGTCTAAATATCATAATCATTATGTATTCTATACATATGGTATAATATAATCTCTTATCGGGGTTATAGTTATCGTTTAGAGTTAGAGATCGAAATGAGCAAACACCCGGTTGAAATACAAAGGAACATCTAAAGATTCGTGGAAACAACACCATAAGAGTTATGGCATGTTCGAGTTTCTAGAAGTTTCGATAATTCAAAATCGTGGTGAATAAATAAGTCTTTGTAGCGTATTCTTAGGTGACTATGAATACATGTTCCACAAGGGGCAAACCAGCTGTTGTCCAAATTTGATGTGTCTTAATGAAGATACAGGTGAAAAAAAACTAAAAGATCAAAACAAGGTATTTGACCTTACCTCCTAATTGTTGAGTAGCGCATCAAAATTTGTTTCGTGAAACCGAACTACACAAATAGAGGAGAAACTAATGATAATGACCATTAAGTTTTAGTGAATGCTTTTACTAAAGAAAGTAGGATTCAACAATATATTCTACAAGTTTGCGGAATTATATTATTGATTCACTTGTCATGTTTATGAACAAGACATACCTACAAATTACAACGAAGCGTGATGGACCTAAGTGCGAGAAATGACTATGAGTCATGAAATCCTATATTAAGTTACATTTAAGATTGCAAAGTAATATGTTACTTGATCTTATTAAGTAAAGAAGTTTACTTGATATTTCTGAATGACTTGAAAGTCATTAGAAGGAAATAAAACTTAATGAAGACGTAAAGCTTGATTTGTCACAAAGTATGGACAAATTCAAGGAGTTGACTACAATTGTAGCGATGCTTAAGTCTATTGGATTTACACTAGCAATATATGGATATTGAAGTCTCGTAACTGGAATTCTCGATTTGATGGTGATCAAAGAATTTTGGAATGTCCAAGATTATCGAGAGGACCTGCATTTGAGCTGGAGCTAATTAGCTTGGCCAAATTATAATATGTAAGAGACATATTTTGAGTGGGATCTAAGTAGCTTGGACAAATCTTAATATGTAGTAGACATATTTTGAGTGGGAGCTAAGTGAAATTCCTGGATCTCATATATGGATGCCATTTTGGAGTGAGAGCATGAAATCATTCTGAGATATGTGGACAACACATATGAATGGTGTGGCTGGTATTGATAACATTTAAGTTAGTAAATATGGATGAAGTTGAACAAGTTATTAAAAAATGAGATCTATTGAGATAGATTGGTAAGTTTAATAAACATCATAGTTGAATGCTTCCTAGAGTTGATTCTAAATATGTTCAGAATATCCTAGATAAGATTCTGAAGTAGTTCAGAATGGAACAAGGAAAATAAAGAGGTTCTTACTTGTATGAAGCATTGAGTTAGTCTTAGTATTACAACCATGGTTAAAAGAAAGAAAGAGATGTATTGCATCTCCTATGCCTCAGCCATTGGTTCTTCCATACAACCATATTGTATACTCGACGTAATGTGACCCGAGATTCTGGTTGGAAGGACAAGCTCTTAACTGTAAGAGCATGTCTTGAAGTGATTCTTGAGTTAGTCACTGAACTAGAATTAAGTTTGTCCTTAAATGGCAAGAAGCAAAGTAAGGCGCATAGTTGCATTTCATGCACTAGGATCTACATAGATATAGAAGTATAAGGGCTCCATCTGACGTGATGTATATTATTATGGCAGGACTAGTTCGTATTTACGCAGAGGGTATGTCCCAGGGGCACAATGCCCATGAGAAAGCTCATTGTGGCTGATCTAACGTCACTGCTGGCTCCTGGATTCCGACCTCACTTTGTGGCCATAACTACTATATATACACACAAAGGAGTGTGAAGTGTGTTTCAAAGTTTATGTGACAATAGTAAAAGCGACCGTCATGGTAAACACTAGAAACAAAGTCTCACTTTGCACCAAATGAATACTTCAACCCATTATGAGATAATTGTATGAATGTCAAAGTTAGGAAGACATTAACAATTTGCAAAGACATAATGATCTGGTAAAACAGAACATGGACATGACATTTTCCATAAGCATGCATAATCAATAAACGCATATGTGATATGGTTTATGATGAGTAAAATGTGAGCTAGATTATTTTTACTCTAGTGCAAGTGGGAGACTGAAGGAGATATGCCCGAGAGGCAAATAATAAAGTCTACTGTTTAATATATCTCTTATGTTCATAATACGTTTCATACTTTGCTATAACTGTATTAATATGAAACGTTAATACATGTGTGGTATGTAAACAGACCAAGTCTCTAGTTACCTCGAGCGAACTAGTTCATTGGTCATGACGATGATATAGGGTTTCGAGATCATGGGCATTTATGCCAATTGACAATGAGGTCATGTCATTGCTTGAATGATGTGATAGAAAAACAGCCCAACAAGTTGTATCATAATGAGATCTAGTTACAAAGTTCACCATTAATGATAAACTAAGGAAACCTCGCAACCTAATCCTTAGACTATGAGATAATGCAAATCATCGTTCTGGAGGGAGCTTAGATGGTTATCAAGTATCATTCCGTGACTGGATGATTAAAAAGGTGCCACTCAGGTTTACCAAAGGGGTGTGTAGAGGAGTACATATCAAGACCATGATTTTCCCATCCATGTAACAGACAGATACATTTGTGGCTATCTCGATGACGTTGCATTAACGAAGCTTGCAAGCGTGTGACTCGGTCATGGAATGCAATGACATGGGAACGAGAAAATAAGTTCATCGGTAACGACATCGAACGAAGGTATGGAGATATCGTCGATCAAATCTTAGGTGAACTAGGTATCAAGTGGAAAAGGGAATGGGAAATCACGTTTACGGTTCAAATGACATTGTCATCGTGGAATGCACAGGGGTCATTATGGGCATCTCGGTCCCGCTATTGATCATTGATGGAGATCATGTCTGTACCATTCCCGGTCCATGGGGAAATACACTTAAGGGTACGATGAGCTAGAGATCCTCTGTAAGTTGGAATCACCATATGAAAGAGAAAAGGAAACCGGAAAAGTTCCGTGAGAGAACCGGAATCGTTCTGGGAAAGTTTTGAAGTTGTTCGGAGGAAATTGAAAGGGAATCGAAAGGTGTTTTGGGTCAAATCGGATTTTGTAATATGTATTTACATGTTAATTAATGTAATTAATATTAAATATAAAATTAAAATCTAATTTGAAGAGGTATTCCACTAATGGGCCAAACTTCCTAGGGAAAAGGGCCCATGAGGGAAAACCGCAAGAGGGAAGGGCCAAGGCCTAGCCGCCTCATGGGGCCCACCCAACCAACCTAGGGCTCTCGCAGGGTGGGTACCTGTCGTGGAAATGGCCACGACAGTCGCTGCCATAGGCAGCAATTGAGTGTTTCATGAGGAAGAGTTGGCGGCCATCTGCGGTGCGAGATGGGGGCGGATGCACATGGGTTTACCCAGGTTCGGCCCCCCGGAGGGTAAAGACCTACTCCTGCTAGATTAGATTATGAGAGAGCGAGTTACAGGGGTGGCGAGCTCGGCGGCTAGGCAGTGAGTCGCTTGAGGGGGTGTATGATGGAACGTAAGGTCCTAGGATACCCTAGGGAGGTTTATATATGAAGCACCTCGCTAGGGTTTACAAGCTGTCCCTGAACGGGATAAGGATCCGAGGACTTTTGACCTAATCTGACTGGGCTTCTGCTACGCTTCTGGGCTTCCACTCGCTAGTCGATGGGCCTTCCCTTCCTTCATGGTCCAGTCGATGTCCTCCGGATGCACTCGCAGGGCTTTCGGCCCACTCAGAACGTTCTGCTGGGCATACCCCTTTGGCATATCCCCATCAGTAGTCCCCGAGGCCATCGTTGATGCAGGCACGGGCGTCCTTTTGGCGTCCGAAGTAGGCGAGCCCAATTTGGGCGTCCAGTCGAGTCGGCGATGGACTTTATTAGAACCGAGGAGAATTTCTCCATAGCTCCATTCGTCACTTCAACGAACATCACTGCCGCCCAATCGCCGTTTTGACGAGAGGAAAGACTGGCGGGTGGCGAGTAGACCAAAGGAGCTGGACCGTCAAATCTGGTCAAACTATCCGTTGAAATTTCCAATGGTAACTACGGCGCAATTAACGTGAGTAACGGCTATCCCGATTTTGGCGGGTGACGTCTCCCATATAAGGGGAGTGAAGGATCAGCTTCGCAATCCTCTTTCGCATTCTTCATCCTTCCTCATTTGCTCTTCCTTTCTGCTTCCTCCTGACTTACTCTCCCCGCGTCGCGCGACTCCACTTCTCACTCGATGGCGCCTCCCAAGGGCTCATGGGGGAAATCCAAGTGCACCACGACCCAACTTAGATCCTTCGAGGACGCCGGGGTGCTCTGCAAGGGGAATTGGCGGGTTCCCCCTCCTCCGAGACCGAACCGAAACCGTGACCCGGCGAGTTCATCTGCTTCACCAGTCATATTGAGAGGGGCTTAGGGTTCCCTACCTCGCTCTTCTTCCGCCGCTTCTGCGCGTACTACGCGATCAAGCCCTCCGACCTTGGTCCACATAGCATCGAGCAGCTGGCGATCTTCATCGCCTTCTGCGAATGCTACCTTGGCTGCAGGCCATATTTCCCGCTGTGGCTGGAGCTCTTCCACGGCAACATCGGGCGCAAGGCGTCCAGCGGCTTGATGCTGGCCACAGGCGGGGTCACCTTCCAGTTGAAGCCGAAGGCCAACTTCGTCAAGCTCCTCCTACCGAAGAAGGCCGCCAGCGAGTGGAAGAAGAGTTGGTTCTATGTCAAGGAAGCCACTCCCTCTGGCGAGGTATCTCTTCCTGAATTCGTCGCTGAGAGGAGCGAGCCCCGTCGGTTGGCGCCTAAGAAGCTTCATGAGGATCAGCGGATGGCCATCGCGGAAATGATGGATCAGATCCAGAAGCTGAAGGATCAGGGGTTGGTCCCGATCAACCTCTACAATTGTTGGCTCGGGCGGCGCCTGGTCCCGCTGGCGGCTCGACCGCACTGGATGTACGAATACAGCGGGAAGCATGATCCATCACGAACCAGCAAGGAGTCGTGGGAGGCCGAGGACTACAAGGCCGCCCTGAAGAAGATTACCGACGCGGAGTTCACTGGCGCGGCGGTCGGGGTCGCCCCGTATACTCCTGTGAAGAATGAAGCTCCCACAGTAAGTTTTCTTTCCGATCACTGCATCCGTACCTCAATTTCAGTCTTCTCGCTTGGTGTGTTCTGACTTGTGGTGGTTCTCAGCTTTTTCAGGTATTGGAGGGTTGGCTCCCTCCGCTTGACGAAGAGGTTCCCCAGGAACTGGAGGAGGATTCCGAGGGGGATCCTTCCGACAGCGACGAGGAAGAAGAAGAGGTCCCTCCCCCAGCGCCTGTGGCTTGCAAGACCCGGATGCAGAAACAGCGGGAGGTGGAGGCGAGCCGCAGCCTGGACGAGTTCGAAGAAGGCGACGAGGTCGCCCAGGAGCAAACATCCTAGCACACCGCTACCCCGTCGGAGCCCCCATGCCGGCCCAAGTCGCCGACAAAAAGGCCTGCATCATCGGCCAGGTCGTCAGTGGTGTTCGAGTCGGATGACGACTCCGACGACGAAGGATCTCCCGAAGTCTCGCACAAGGCCCCAAGGGACGCTGTCCCAACGAAGGGGTTGGAGGGCGAGGACACGGAGGTGGTAGTAGAGGTTCCCCTGGCGACGATCGCGCCGACGGCCTCGGGGGTCCCAAGCCAAGAGGCGGCTGAGCCGATGGCGTCCAAGTCGCCGCAGCCGTCGAAGGCGGCCGCATCGGATCCGGAGATCCCGGCGACTGCAGCTTCATCGTCAATCCCTTAGTTTCATGGGCTTCGGACGTCTTCGAGAGGGGGCTCAGCCACAAGCTGGGTCCCCAATTGTACAAGCCCGCCCACATCATTACTGGGCTTCGTGTCCTTCTAGTCGCCAAGTAAGTTGCGCTTCCTCGTCCCACTTTGCCTCGTTTCTTTCGTGTTGTTGTCGGAATTGGACGGGACAAAAGCCAAAGTGCCTATTTTTCCAGAAGACTCACGGAGCCAGAATACGAGACGGAGAAGGGCCAGGGGCTGGCCACACACCCCAGGCGCGGGCTAGCCCTGGCCGCGCCAGGGCCTGGTGTGGTGGCCCCAGGCACCCCCTCGGCCTCCCTCTTCGCCTATAAGAAGCCTTCTGACCTAAAAACTTCGGGGGGTTCGACGTTTTTCCACGAAAAGTTCCGTTGCGCCGCCACCACCGAAGGGGAGATTCGAGGGACAGAAAGTCTCTGTTCCGGCACCCTGCCGGGACGGGGAAGTGCCCCCGGAGCCATCTACATCGACCTCCACCATCATCTTCATCGACCATCCATGTTTCCCCCATCTATGAGTGAGTAATCCCCCGCTGTAGGCTATGGGGATGGTAGGGATTGGATGAGATCGTTCATGTAATGGCATCAGATTGTTAGGGCATAGTGCCTAGTATCTCTTATTAGTGCTTTATGACTTTGTTGCAACTTTGTTGTGCTTAATGCTTGTCACTATGGCCCGAGTGCCATGATTTCAAATCTGAACTTATTATTGATTCATTATCATAGTATTGTTTCTGGTCTTATCTACAAGTTGTGTACACACGTCGTTGTCCGGAACCTATGGTCCCGAAGTGATAGAAATCGGAGTAGCCGGAAGGGAAAGGCTTGTATGTGAGGATCACATGTGTTCGCGGAGTGTTAATGCTTTGCTCCGGTGCTCTATTAAAAGGAGCACCTTAATTGCCAGTAGTTCCCTAGAGGCCCCGCTGCAAACGGGCTGGCAGGACAAAAGATGTTGTGCAAGTTCTCATTGCGAGCACGTATGACTATATATGGAACACATGCCTAGGATTGTCTAGTACTTGGGTGCTTTATCTTATTTATCTGCAATTGCCCTATGTTCTGATTGCTATGTGAATTGTCTTGTCCATGCAACGCCCGTCCATCCATCCCTATGCCTACCGCACTCGAATCCCACTGTTTACTGCTTTAGTTACTACTGTCCTTGTTTTGCTACTACTGTTACTTTACTATTCCTACTACAAAACTATTGCTACTGATAAACTGCTGTGAGCAAGGTTGTTTCCAGGTGCAGCTGAATTGACAACTGAGTTGTTAAGACTGATAAGTATTCTTTGGCTCCCCTTGTGTCGAATCAATAAATTGGGTTTCACTTCCCTCGAAAATACTGCGATACACCCCCTATACTTGTGGGTCATCAAGACTATTTTCTGGCACCGTTGCCGGGGAGCATAGCTTTATTTATCAAGTCCACTTGGAATCGCTATTGTTCAAGCTAAGTTTATCTTTCTCCTTGTTTGCTTGTTTCTTTATCAAAAAAATACAAAAAAAATTAGTTCCTACTCTAGTTGTTATTTTCGTTGGTCTGTTATTGTCTTGCTTTATCATGCTTGTTGTCAATGGTTGGTTTCTTTGAAACTGAAGCTTATTGGCAAGGTGGGTTCACGGAAGATCAAAAATATTACTATAAGGAACACCGCTTGTCACAAAAAGGGAAACACTTATGGGAACAAATTGATAGATTGTATACCATTGCTAGAAACGTGTGCTCTACTTATAATGTTACTTATTGCTGTGATGAGTCTTATTGCAGAAAGAGGTATAAACACCTCCCTTTTCAATGTGAGTATAGTGATAATGATACCATATCTTCCTATGCTAAAGGAATTTATGACTTTTATGATGCGGAACAAATTGAAGAATTTATTGCTTGGAAGGGTGCTTTTGAACTTGCTAGTTTGCTTGAAAATATTGATGATTCACCTTACAAATATGAGGTGTATGGTATACTTAAATTTTGCTTTGATAATTACAAGGATGAAAATGGCTATATTCTTGAATATTTTAATAGATGCTCTCCACAATGGAAGAGACTAATGCCTTGCAGGATCCTATGGAAGAAGAAATTGATGAACCTGAAATCCCATTAGATGAAAAAGAGGAGGAGAGTGATGAACAAAAGAAGGAAGAATGGATTAGCTACCCATGCCTACCTTCTAATGAGAGTAACTCTTTATCCCTTACATTATTTGATTGTCCCCCTTGCTTACTAAAGGAGAATGAATGTTATGTTCCTAAGGTTTCTCTTGAAACTGTTTATAATAAAGCTCTAGTGCTTGTAGATCATGAAGAGCATGCTTTATGTGATAGTTATATTGTTAAGTTTCTGCATGAAGCTACTGAAAATTATTATGAGAGAGGAAAATATGGTTGTGGAAGTTTTCATGGTATTGAAACACCTCTCTATGTGCTGAAAGTTTTGAAGTTCCTCTTGTTTTATCTTCCTATGTCTGTCACTTTGTTCTTTGCAAATTTATTTGCATACACGATTCCTATGCATAGGAAGTGGGTTATTCTTAAATGTGTTTTGGATTTTCTCCTTGATGCTCTCTTTTACTTCACTTCATATTTCTTATGAGAGCATCCTCTCAAACTTTTATGCCTGAAGATGATAATATGTCTATTATTCTTTGGAGACCTTTTCTTAAATACTGCAGGAGATGTTATTAATTGTAATCAAGGGAAGGTGACCTTCAATGAACACATTGTCTATTTCCCCAAGAAGATTGAAAGGACTTATAGTTTGAATTCAATTGAATATGTTGAGGGCATTCAAGTTGGAGAAATATATTTTCCCATACGAAGAGAAAAATTGAAACTATTATGATTGGGACCATTGCTATCAAGTTTGAGGTAACATAATCATTAGTGGGATACAAAGTTTTGTCTCATATGGAATTGTTTTGGTAACAAGACCTGATCAAACTTGTTAACAAAAGGATTTCATTGAACAAAACAATGTTTTCACCATGATTATCTCCGCTTACTTCTATTCTATCCATTTTAGTGTTTGCTTCTTATGCCTAACTTAAAGGCGTTAAAGAAAAGTACTTGTTGGTAGATAATCCAAGAGTTTTAGTTGAGTCTTGGAAGTTATTACCTCTGTAATAACCTCTCCTTATCCTTTTTATTTGCTTTTTGTGCCAAGAGTAACCTCTAATGAGAGAGAAGTAATGACTGGAAAAGTTGCTGTCCCGAAACAGATTTCTGTGCTTCACCGTAAACATTCCTGAGAGATCTCTGTACGTCGTATTGAGCTGTAATGTTTTTTGCTTCTGCCCCAGGTTGTTATCTAACTTTCGTTAGTTCAACACGTTTTGATTTGAGCAACATAAGGTCTTCGAAAAAATTCGTCTTTACCTGCTGGTCTGTTTTGACAGATTTCTGCCATTTGCTGCATTTGCTTCTTGTTAGTTCCTTCTTAAGTTCCTTTGGGGAATTGAGCTTTTTGAGGGAAGTGCTACAGTAGCTAGTGTTCTAATGGAAGTTTATTTGGTGTTAGAACTGAACCTTGAGACTTATTTATCTTAAGTGCACTAATGTTGCTAATGAGATTGTGTGAAGTTTTGTATGAAGGAAAATTTTCAGGTGTATGGAAGGAATGAGTAATGAGATGAAGGATGGACTAAAGCTCAAGCTTGGGGATGCCACGCGTGTCATCCCAAGAAATATCCAAGAAGTACAAGCGTCAAATCTTGGGGATGCCCAAGGCATCCCCTTCTTCATCAATAAAAATCTCAGGTTTCTTTCGAACGCTTCATTTTTATTGTTTCATGCACAGTTGTGTTGTTCTTGGAGCGTCTTCTTTTTCGTTTTTGTTTCGTTTTTTTATTTTGCTTGGTTTGCTTAGTTTTCTGAATAAATTGGTTAGACCCCCTCTTTCATGCATTGGTGTTCAAATAGTTTGGTTTGGTTTGGTTTGGAAAAGAGTAGGAAAGCTCTTGCTTAAGTGGTAAAGAGAGCTTGTTTTTGACTGTGGCCTATGCTTTGTCGTGCCATGCTTGATATTGTTTTGGCTTTATGTTTAGTATTCTTTGCTGTAGCATGACTTGTTATAAACAATTTAGATTGCTTAATGTGCCTTGGATGAATCATGCGTTGTTCTAGCATATTAAAGCATAGTATTGTGGTATTCTCCTTTGATGCTTTATTTGGGTTGACTTGGCGCATGCTCACACCATGTTATGACTATCTCAAGTCAACATAAGCCTTTATGATCCTTTAGGTTTCAACTTGTAGTATCACTTTATGCTTTGATCAATGATGTTTTGTCGCTCTGCATGATTATGGCCATTATTGCTCTCTCGTTTGTCGCTCCCTTACTATTGCTAGCCTTCACTTACACTGAGTGTTTTACTCATGTTTCCAACTCCTTTAAACCAAATATTGCCAAAGTGTCCACCATACCTACCTATTAACATCATTTGCTACTTCCGTGCATATTCAATATGCCTTGTTTTCTTCCGAATAAAATGTTTGCTTGTTATGAGAAAGTTAGTTAGTAAAGCTCTCACGAACTTGATGGCACACTTTATTTTCTTGCATTTAATAAACCTGAACCATTGCGTCCTTATTTGTTGCGTATATGCTTGCGCTTTATAAGTTGAAGTTAGTAGAACCATGTATCATGGGGACCGCTTTCAACACTTCATAGGTACTTTGTACCTAGTTGATATCATGTTCTTTTGCTTATGGATCCCGACGGTGTGAAATAAAAGTGGAACTTGTAAGATCATGGAGTTTGTATGTATGTTAGAGAAACGCCTGGGCCGCTAGCCTAAGCCATGCCTAATCATGGTGGAAACTTGTAGCATAACCATAATGAGCATTCTATGAAGCATCCTCAATAAAAATCTATGCACATAGTAAATAAAAAGATCGCTGAGATGCTCATTGGCTACTTGCCTTGTCATTTTGATTATGGGATAGCTCCTGTATCATGTGCAAGGGGTACCCCGTGGGCGGTTCTCTATGATACGTATATACTTACAATGACAAGAGCTTACTTGTGACTGAATTTGAGTAGCATGAGGATCGGTCTTCGTAAGTAAGGGGCATGAGACTTCGATTTATAACTTGTCAAGCATATCCTCTTAGTTGTGTCACTTTAACCTTAATCACGTTAAAGATGCTTATGATAGGGGCAATGAGAGCTCAAAGCTAATGAGTACCATACTTTCAGCATTTGGAAGCCTTTCAAACTATTCAAAACCTGTTCATTTCCTTGTTGAGTCTCCACTTATTCTATGAGCACTTTCTTGAGAGCATAGTGGCCATTCTTAGTTCCATGTGCATTGTCCCAAGACTTGTTGATTGATGCATACCTTGATATTGCTTGTTTTAAACTATTTGTATCTAGTCACTCTTGTGAGCTTTGAAGGTGTCCTATGCATTTATATTTGCTACTCTATGAGGGACAAGCTGATTACCACTATGCTATGTTTTCTTTATGTGAAACAAACAGACGTCTTGCAAAGCATTGTTACTCATGAATCTTTTGTTTGTGCCTTTTCATGTTGCATCATAGTTTCTTCGTCTTATTGCTAGAACTTTGTCTTTCATGTTATGATTGAAGTACTATGATCCTAGCTTTGAATGTTTTATGAATACTTTGATCAAGTCTTTGATGGTGCATGTCACCTCAAAAATTATTCTTTCTTTTTTATCACTTACCTACTCGAGGACGAGCAGGAGTTAAGCTTGGGGTTGTTGATACATTGCAAATGTATCTATAATTTTTGATGCTCCATGCTTAGTTTTATCCACTTTCTTGTGGTTTGTCCACACTTTGGAGTACTTTTCATATGATTTCTTGGACTAACCTATTAACAAGAGCCACAGTGCCAGCTGCCTGTTTTCTGCTGTTTTTGGTTTCTCGGAATTGGACGGGACAAAAGCCAAAGTGCCTATTTTTCCAGAAGACTCACGGAGCCAGAATACGAGACGGAGAAGGACCAGGGGCTGGCCACACCCCCCAGGCACGGGCTAGCCCTGGCCGCGCCAGGGCCTGGTGTGGTGGCCCTAGGCACCCCCTCGGTCTCCCTCTTCGCCTATAAGAAGCCTTCTGACCTAAAAACTTCGGGGGGTTCGATGTTTTTCCACGAAAAGTTCCGTTGCACCGCCGCCACCGAAGGGGAGATTCGGGGGACAGAAAGTCTCTGTTTCGGCACCCTGCCGGGACGAGGAAGTGCCCCCGGAGCCATCTCCATCGACCTCCACCATCATCTTCATCGACCATCCATGTTTCCCCCATCTATGAGTGAGTAATCCCCCGCTGTAGGCTATGGGGATGGTAGGGATTGGATGAAATCGTTCATGTAATGGCATCAGATTGTTAGGGCATAGTGCCTAGTATCTCTTATTAGTGCTTTATGACTTTGTTGCAAATTTGTTGTGCTTAATGCTTGTCACTAGGGCTCGAGTGCCATGATTTCAAATCTGAACTTATTATTGATTCATTATAATAGTATTGTTTCTGGTCTTATGTACAAGTTGTGTACACACGTCGTTGTCCGGAACCTATGGTCCCGAAGTGACAGAAATCGGGGTAGCCGGAAGGGAAAGGCTTTGATGTGAGGATCACATGTGTTCACGGAGTGTTAATGCTTTGCTCCGGTGCTCTATTAAAAGGAGCACCTTAATTGCCAGTAGTTCCCTAGAGGCCCCGCTGCAAACGGGCTGGCAGGACAAAAGATGTTGTGCAAGTTCTCATTGCGAGCACGTATGACTATATATGGAACACATGCCTAGGATTGTCTAGTACTTGGGTGCTTTATCTTATTTATCTGCAATGGCCCTATGTTCTGATTGCTATGTGAATTGTCTTGTCCATGCAACGCCCATCCATCCATATGTTTGCCTACCGCACTCGAATCCCACTGTTTACTGCTTTAGTTACTACTGTCTTTGTTTTGCTACTACTGTTACTTTACTATTCCTACTACAAAACTGTTGCTACTGATAAACTGCTGTGAGCAAGATTGTTTCCAGGTGCAGCTGAATTGACAACTCTGTTATTAAGACTGATAAGTATTCTTTGGCTCCCCTTGTGTCGAATCAATAAATTGGGTTTCACTTCCCTCGAAAATACTGCGATACACCCCCCATACTTGTGGGTCATCAACGGGCGAAGGTTGTCGTCGCCCTCGGCTGAAGAAGAACGCAAGGCTGCCGACTCCATCATCGTGGGGCTGCATAACGAGCAGACAGCCTTGGAGAATCACGTCAAGGAGAACTGTCGCAAGCTCGTTGGTCAGTCTTTTGTCTTTGCTTGACCCTTTTGTCTGGTCCCTGCTATGGGGATTTCGTAGTTTCACTGACGCCTGACTCTTGCAGCTGTGGTAGGCCAAAGCGACCTGGTTGTGTAGAAGTACAGCGCCTCGCAGTGCGTGACTGCCGTGGTGAATGCAGCCATGGCCTTGACATTGTGCGTCCAAGCAGCTCTCCAGGGCATGTCTCCTACCGAGGTTATCCCCGGGGGGTTGACGGAGGTATGGCGCTATCTAGACGAGGTACCCGCCGTTGTGGAGTGGATGACGCGCTCGGCGTTCAGACGCGGGGATGCCACGGCGTTGAGCTTGGGTCTCGCCCATTTCCCCGATGACTTCAATCTTAACGATGTGATGAGTGGCTATCCGTCGGCGACCGGCACGGTGGAGATGTCGAAGGTGCTGAGGCTGACCGCGAAGGCCACTCCTTACGCCGATCGTGTCTTGGCGATGGGAGATCTGCTGCCATACCAGGAGACGGTGTTGGCGCCTGGCGACCCCGAGCCAGAGTATCGTGACATGAAGTCGGAGCTACCCTTCCGGTCGTCGGTGTCGAAGTTGCTGACAACGTATCCGACGAACCTGTGGCAGCCTTTTGTGCACGTCAAGGGTGGTGGTGGTGCCTCGTCATCAGGTCCTGTAGAGTAGACAATGTAATTTGCCAAGTTGTTATAAATGCCGAGTGGCGAAAGCTGTAAGATACTTTTGCAATATGAGCCACGGGGGGTCGATCGCCTCGTGTTTTGATGAGTAATGTATGTTGTGTTTTTGCCTTTGTATTGTTTTGATTGAGCGAGTCCCCGGGCACGTCCGCCTTTTAATGGGGTATAACTCGATTGAATAATTTTGTGTATTTGTTGTGTTTACGTGTTGTTTTTATCCCTCGCGTCTTCTGAGTGGCGAGTCCCCGAGCGCGAGTAGGACTGACTTATGAGCGAGTCCCCGGGCATGGTGCCCAACCGTACTAGTCGTGATGCTGTTGCAGGTTGTGAGTGCGTTGTTTGTAACGCATCTCCTCCCCTGGCCCGGAGAGCCAGTCGCTTGGCGAGCCCTAGGCAGCTCTCTTACTTGGTGTGTTCCCTAGCCGCGTGGGGGTTTCCGTTTTGCGGGGTCCCCGTGTGTGGTACTTTACCGTTCGAGTCGCTTTGCGGGAGGGTGGGAGGGATAGATTGCTGTGAGAAGCGTGTATCGGATGTCTTGGCCCGGCGGACCAGTCAAGCTAGGCGACTCCAATGGCGGCTCCGGGTTGGCGTTTTTCGTGGACGACCCAAGGCCCAAATATTTTCGGTGCCCTTGTGCCGCACTACTTGGCCGTGCCGGTCGCTCGACCAGAGGTTGACTTCCGTAAGTAGCGTATTGCTGGCATGTATGAGTGCGAGTGGCACAAGAATATGGCGAGTGGACACAATTTGTTCGATCCGAATGAATTTCATTATATATTCCGATGGAGTACAGTGTGGGGTTCTAAGTATAGAACTTTCTGAGGAGGTTTACATTCCATGGC
The DNA here is from genome assembly GCA_910589775.1 of Avena eriantha. Lineage (NCBI taxonomy): Eukaryota > Viridiplantae > Streptophyta > Magnoliopsida > Poales > Poaceae > Avena > Avena eriantha. The sequence continues at coordinate 413,634,949 of OU342744.1, read as the reverse complement.
CTCCCGACCTCCAATTGCCCATCACCCCGTATGTCGATGAGGTAGTAGGCGCCGTTGCCAAGGACTTGGCCTATGGCGAATGGCCCCTCCCATGGGGGGGAAAGCTTGTGCATGCCCTTCTTGTCTTGGGCTAGTCATAGGACCAGGTCGCCTTCCTAGAAGGTGCGAGTTCGCACTCGGCGGCTGTGATAGCGGCGAAGTCCTTGCTAGTATATGGTGGTGTGGGAGCGAGCCAGGTCGCGTGCCTCGTCGAGTTGGTTGATGCTGTCTTGGCGGGCGATCTCCTTGGCCGCCTCGACGTAGTTGGCGACTCGAGGGGAGTCGTGCTCTAGGTCTATTGGCATTACGGCCTCGGCGCCATACACCATGAAGAAAGGCGTGAACCCGGTTGATCGGTTGACAGAGGTGCGGATCCCCCATATCACAGAGGGGAGCTCGTCGACCCAGCATCCTGGGGTACGCTCAAGGGGCACCTACAGTCGCGGCTTGAGCCGGTGGAGGACGCTCTGGTTGGCGCGCTCTGCTTGGCCATTTGATTCCGGGTGGGCGATTGATGCGAGGTCGATTCATATACCATGCTCCTCGTAGAATTCCGCCATGGCCCCTTTGGCGAAGTTGGTGCCGTTGTCTGTTATGATGTTGTGCGGGTAGCCGTACCGGTAGATGAGTTCACGGAGGAACTTGGTGGCCGTCTTGCCGTCGCACTTTTTGATCGGCTTGGCCTCGACCCATTTGGTGAACTTGTCGACTGCGACCAGGAGGTGAGTGAACCCAGACGGGGCCTTCTTGAATGGGCCTACCATGTCCATGCCCCATACGGCGAATGGCCACGTGATGGGGATTGTCTTGAGTGCCGAGCCAGGAAGGTGCGTCTGGTTGGCGTACTTCTGGCACCCGACGGATCGTTGGACGATGTTGGTGGCGTCGGCGTGTGCGGTGAGCCAGTAGAAATCATGCCGCATGGCCTTGGCGACTAGGGACTTGGCGCCGGCGTGATGGCCGCAGTCGCCGGCGTGAATGTCCTGAAGGATCTTGCGGCCTTCTTCTGGTTGTACACAGCGCTGGAACACGCCAGTCACGCTGCGCTTGTGGAGCTCGCCGTTGATGATGACGAAGGATTTGCAGCGGCACGCGATCATTCGCGCCTCTGTCTCGTTGCTCGGTAGGAGTTTGTGTTCCAGGAAGGCGACATATGGTGCTGTCCAGTCGCTAGGTTCCACAACCATGGTGACTAAGGCCGGTTCTGGTTGTAGTGGATCCCGACGTCGATCTCCTTCGGTGGGTTGACTGATGGTTTGTGGATGATGTCGAGGAAGACGCCTACTGGTGGCGCCTGTCGGGTCGATCTGATGCGGGAAAGGGCGTCTGCCTCCTCGTTTTTGCGCCTGTCGATCCACTCGACGGAATAGCCGTCAAAGTGTCCTCCCAACTAGTCGATGGTTTGGCGGTACGCGATCATTGTTGGGGAGACAGCGTCGCACGTCCAGGCTACTTGGCCGGCGACTAGGTCGGAGTCGCCGTAACACCATAGGCGGTTGATGTTCATCTCCTTGGCATCTCGCATGCCGTGGAGGAGGGCCTCGTATTCCGCCATGTTGTTGGTGCAGGGCTTGAAGTTGAGGTGGAACACGTAGCGGAGCTTGTCTCCTTTGGCGGAGGTCAGTATGACCCCAGCCCCCGCGGCGTCGGCGTTCTTGGAGCCGTCGAAGTGGAGCGACCAATAGTGTAGGTATGGGAGCTTCTCTGGCTGTTGTGCTTCTTCCCAATCTGCGAGGAAATCGGCCAAGGCTTGTGACTTGATCGCTTTTCGGGGCTCGTACTTGATGTTGTGGACGCCGATCTCGACGGCCCACTTGGCGACTCGCCCGGTTGCCTCGTGATTGTGTATGATGTCCTGCGGGGCGCAGAGGAGACCACCGTGATTGGGTGCTCCTGAAAGTAGTATGGGAGCCGCCGCTGTGCTCGGAATACCGCGTACACCAGTTTTTGGTATTGCGGGTAGCGCTGTCGTGAGTCCGTTAGGACTTCGCTGATGTAGTATACAGGACGCTGTATGGGGCGCTCCTTGCCCTCTTTCGGTCGTTCGACGACCATCACGGTGCTCACGACTCGATTGGAGGCCGCGACGTAAATGAGCATTGGCTCTTTGTCGAGTGGCGCGATGAGTAGTGGTGCCACGAGTAGCACTTCTTTAAGTGCTTTGAGTGCGTCGTCGGCCTCCGCGTCCATTGGAACGTTGGGTTCTTGCGCATCAAGTGGTAGAGGGGCATTGCCTTCTCGCCTAGTCGGGGGATGAAGCGACTGAGAGCCGCGACTCGCCCTGCCAACTTTTGGACGTCGCATAGGCACTCGGGTTTCCCGAGTCGCGCGATGGTGTTGATCTTGGTGGGGTTGGCTTCAATGCCTCGCTTGGAAACTACATATCCCAGAAGCTGTCCGGTGGGTACGCCGAAGGTGCATTTTCCAGGGTTCAGCTTGATGTTGTACCTCCGCAAGTTTGCGAAGGTTTCAGCTAGATCGGCGAGCAGATCGCCTTGGCGGGTGGATTTTACCACCACGTCGTCGATGTAGTCATGAATGTTGCGGCCAATTTGGCTCGCTAGACACTCCTGCATGCACCTCTGGTATGTGGCGCCTGCGTTCTTGAGGCCAAACGTCATGGCCGTGTAGCAGAATGCGCTGAATGGCATGATGCACGCCGTCTTCTCCTCATCTTCGACCGCCATCTTGATCTGGTTATAACCAGAGTAAGCGTCGAGAAAACACAGCGACTCCGATCACGTGGTCGAGTCGATGATCTGATCGATGCGCGGTAGGACGAACTCCTCCTTCGGGCAGGCGTTGTTGAGGTTGGTGTAGTCGATACACATTCTCCAGGTGTTGTTCTTTTTGAGAACTAGGACTGGGTTCGCCAGCCACTTGGAGTATTTGATTGGCCGGATGAAGCCTGCGGCTAACAGGCGCTGGACTTCCTCAGCGATTGCTCGGCGGCGCTCTTCATTGAAGGGTCGTAGCGACTGCTTTACTGGTCGCACTTTGGGGCCGGCGTTAAGTTTGTGCTCGGCGAGTTCCCTCGGGACACCTGGCATGTCAGATGGCTTCCATGCGAAGATGTCGTGGTTCTCACGGAGGAACTCGATGAGCGCGCCTTCCTATGCGGGGCTCATGTGCGACCCGATGGTGATCATCTGGCTGGAGTCGCCTGGGACAAGCTCGACGGTGCGGGTGTGCGTGGTCGCCTCGAACATGGAGTTCGCGGTGATCCGTTTCTTCAGGATGGTGGGATCGTCCTTGTTGATGTTGCCCACGTATTTCGCGAGATCCTCCGCGTGGTCGGTCTCCGCGGCAATGACGGCGTTGGCGAGCTCGACGCCTTTTTCCTCGCATTCCACGGCCATGTCGGGGTCGCCGTGGACGGTGATGATGCCGCTTGGCCCGGGAAGCTTCATCGTGTTGTAGGCGTAGTGTGGGGTCTCCATGAACTTTGCGAATGCCTGGCGGCCCAGGACGCAGTGGTAGGGGTTGCGGAAGTTCACCAGCTCGAAGACGATCCTCTCCGTGCGGTAGTTTGCCGGAGTGCCGAAGGTGACTGGCAGCGTCACTTTCCCGATCGGGTACGCCTTCGTAACTGCCGTTGGGTCGCTCTCTCAACCAACGTCACTCTCTCAAAAAGAACTTTCCCGTTCCCGTTGTCCCGAGGTTGGTTGTTGTTGGGGTCCTCCCTTGCACGTCTCGCCTTCTCAATCTTTTTGAGAGAGTGACAGTTGGCGGTGGTGTGGGTAGCGGGTTTTCCCTCCCTGCTATGGTAGATGCAGGGCTGATTAAGCAGGGCGGCGGGGTCGAATTTCGGCCTCGTCGCGTTGTTGGCGCGGTAGTTCCTGCTGTCGCGGTAGTTTCCTCCGTCGCGGCGGTAGTTCTTGGAGTCACGATGGCCGTAGCCCGCGTTGGCGACGAAGTCGACTCGCCCGTCCGTCCGGTATTTCCCAGTAATGTGGGTGTTGCTGTAGCGCATATCGCGTAGGCGCCCGCTATCATGGATGTTAGGGCGACGTCTCCCTCCCGACTCGTCGTCGGAGTCTTGGTTGGGGTCCTCCTCCGCGTAGCACTTGGCGATCTCGAGGAGGTCGGGGATGTTATCGAGCGTCCGGTAGACCCTCTTGATCTTGGCGACCAGGGGTTTGTACCCGCACGCTTTTTTGAAGCAGTGTATCGCCGTGTCTGGGTGGATGCCGGAGGTGTTTATCCACAGTTCTTGCCACCTTTGGATCCACCGGCGGGTCGACTCGCGTGGTCCCTGGATGCATCGCTCCAGGTCCTCTATGGTGGTGGCGCGGTTGTAGGAGCCCTCGAAGTGCCTGACGAAGGCGTCCCGCATTTCTTCCCAGGAATCAATGCTGTCGGGAGGGAGGGTGTTGATCCACTGCCGGGTCGCACCCTCCATCATCAGGGGGAGGTAGCGAGCGGCGAGCAGGTCGTTGTGGCCTGCGATCCCCATTGCCATGAGGTATGTATCCAACTAGACGGCGGGGTCGTATGTTGGGTCGTACTTCTCGATCTCCTTAGGGGCCTTGAAGGTGGCGGGGTATTATTCCCTGCGAATCATTGGTCCAAAGCATTGAAGCCCGATTCGGCTGAGCGAGCCTCTTGGCTCCGGTTCGCCGCGGTTGGTGAGGGTGTGCCGCAGGTCGTAGGGCTGGCGTGACCGCCACGTCTGGTTGTTGATGATGTTCGTTCGGGCGTAGATGGGTTGCCCGTTGGTGGCGACCGTGTTGTTTGCCGGTCGCGGCTCGTTGGTTGAGAGTGCAGGATTGGCGGCCCGTGGTTGATTTGCCAGGGGCTGGGTGGTGGGCGGACTAATGCATTGGCCACGGGGGGGGGGGGGGGGGTGGCCGCTTGATGCCGCCCTGCTTGCCGAAGAGCGGGAGTACATTCGCCCCCGCGGGTCGACTCCCGCGGCTTGTTGCTCGACGGCCCTGACGAGTAGGGCCTTGGCGTACTGGATCTGTAGGGCGTCGTCGCCTTGGACATCGAGGTTGGCGATCGCGGCATCAGCCGCGACAACGTTGTCCATCGGGGTGGAGTACAGTGGTAGCCTGTTGGCGTCATGGGCTTGAGGCGAGATGATGACCGTGGTTGGTCCGGTGGGGGCGCGCGGCCCATGGGTGGTCGAGGAGCCCCAGTCGCCGTCGCTCCCGGTGGTGGTCTTGCGGGGTTGCTCCCGCCTAGCGGCGCGTTCTCGCAGTATTCGCACTCAGCGGCGTGCGTGGAGTTGCCCTCGTCATTGAAGTTCAGGATGCGGCCCTGAACGTCGAGGTTCAGGCGGATCCTGATGCGGCGCTGGTGGTAGAGTGATAGCTCCCGTGCCGTTTCTCGCTCGAGGCGGTATTTCTCGCGCTCGGCGAGTTCGTTGCGTTGCGCCTCCGCGAGCCACATGCGGGCTTCCTCCACCTCCGTGGCTATCGCGGTCGGCGGGATCGGCGTGGAGAACGGATCTGGCGGAGCGGCCGTGCTTCTCGCCATGTAGATCGTGTTAAAGCGATTGGATCTAGCGCAAAAATCCTCGGGGGGTTCCGAGCCGGAGTCGGAGTCGAAGATCCCTAGGATGGAGGGGTCCTCGAAATCCTCAGGGTTGGAGACTCGCGTGATGGAGTCCTCCCGTGACGCAACGGTGATAGATCTGCCGACCGATGCAGGGGTTGTGGAGTCGGCGTCGTCGTTCAGGGCGTCATCATTGGTGGTGACGTTAGTCTCGACCGCGTCGCTGGCGGCCGAGTCGTACTTGGTGACGAGGCTCCTGATGGAACGGATCACCGTCGCGGCTGGGTCGATCACGCCGGTGAAGCCAACGAAGAGGTTGATGGAGCCGACCGGCATCACCACGGCGTGGGTGACCGGGCGTGATGCCGGGATATAACTGCTGGGCAGGATCTCTAAGATCCCACCGATGGAAATCATGCGACCGGTGGCGATTGGCCGATCGATTTGCGAGTAGGGTCTCGCCGGAGAACTCAGGCCAGTCCCGCTATGCCCCACGGTGGGCGCCACTATCGTGGAAATGGCCACTGTAGTCGCTGCCATAGGCAACGATTGAGTGTTTCGTGAGGAAGAGTTGGCAGCCATCTGTGGTGCGAGATGGGGGCGGATGCACATGGGTTTACTAGGTTCGGCCCCCTGGAGGGTAAAGACCTACTCCTGCTAGATTAGATTATGAGAGAGCGAGTTACAGGGGTGGCGAGCTCGGCGGCTAGGCAGCGAGTCGCTTGAGGGGGTGTATGATGGAATGTAAGGTCCCAGGATACCCTAGGGAGGTTTATATATGAAGCACCTCGCTAGGGTTTACAAGCTGTCCCCGAACGGGATAAGGATCCGGGGACTTTTGACCTAATCCGGATGGGCTTCTGCTACGCTTCTGGGCTTCCACTCGCCAGTCGATGGGCCTTCCCTTCCTTCATGGTCCAGTCGCTGTCCTCCAGATGCACTCGCAGGCCTTTCGGCCCACTCAGAACGTTCTGCTGGGTATACCCCCTTTAGCATATCCCCATCAGTACCACCCCTAGCCGGCTGACCCATGAGGCCCATGGCACCTCCCCCTGTCTCCCTTGTTTTGTCCCACATGGGAAACAAAAAGGGCAGGACACACCTCCCTCCGCCTATATAAAGGGGTGCCCATGGGTGGGTATAGACACACAATTTGAGATGTTCTCTAAGGAATTTTATTTAGGGAATTCCTCCCTCTCTCTCTACATAGTTGTCTCCACGTGTTGGCACGGTCCCAAGAAAGGATTGTTCGCGCAAGAGACGACACACCTGCAGCACGACGTTGCGTTGTAGGGATTCCGAACCAAAGATCTACTTCCACACTCCCGGCAGGGATCAAGGAGACGGAGGTCGTCATCATACACCATATGTGTACGAAACCACAAGGGGCCACACTTGGGGCACCTTGGTGAAGGAAATATACCCTGAGAGGCAATAATAAAGTTGTTATTATGTATTCCTTATATATTATAGATGTTTATTTTGCATGCTAGAATTGTATTGATCAGAAACATTAATACATGTGTGTTTAATAAACAAAAACGGTTCCTAGTTATGCCTCTCTTATAGACTAGTTTGTTGATTAACAAGATGATCAAGGTTTCCTGATCATGGACATTGGATGTTGTTAATAACAAGGTCACAACATTGGTGGAATGATGTGATGAACATTCATCCGAAGTATAGCATTATGATCAAGTCATTATTTTTATATTGCTATAACATCATACGAAGTAATATTTATCCTTAGACCATTAGATCATGTTAATTGCTAACACCGGAAGAGTATCTTGATAACATCAAACGTCACACCGTAACAGGGTGACTATAAAGATGGGTTCAGTGCTACAAAGGAGTTATGTTGAGGCTCATGGATCAAGAGTGTAATTTGTCAATCCCGATGATGGATAGATATACTCTGGGCCCTCTCGGTGATATCACATTGAGATAGCTTGCAAGCAAGTGATGTGATCACTAGAATGTTATATCACGGGAACGAGAAAAGAGTGCATGTATGTAACAAGACCAAACTAGGTATTTGGATACCGATGATCGAATCTCGGACATGTATTATATCATGAGACAAAGGGATTAAATTACAAGCGTTAAAGGTTCTCATGATCATAGAAGTCATCGTTGAATATGCAGGAGTCAGTATGGATCTTCAGGTCCCGCTTCTGACTATTGATCTGAGAGGAGTCTCAATCATGTCTGCATTATTCGCAAACCGTAGGGTGACACACTTAAGAGTTACTGGACACCATTTTGGAGCACATATGTTTCATATGAAAGAATTACAAAGCGCAGGAATTGTTTCGATAGAAACCGGAAATTGTTTCGGGTGAAATTGCAGAAAGTGGTTCTGCATGTGATATTGAAATATTGCAAGGGGTTATATGTGAATGTTTGTTAATTAAGTAATTAACAAAATTCTGAATAAATTTAATAAAAGAGTTTTATTAAATGAGAGAGCATTAAACTTGGAGAATTTTAATGCATTTAAAGTGGGGACTTTAAAAGGGAATGTGAAGAGGCATTTTAATGTGGAGGGGTTACCACCACATGAATGGGGGAGGCGAGGAGTCACCCCCCATGAGTCGGCCATGGAGAGGAGGGGCACCCCCCTCCTCCTATAAAAGGCCACCCTCTCCCTCCTTCTTCCTCACACCTCCTTGTGAAGGATCTCTCTCCCCCTCTAGAATTATTCCCCCATGGTCTCGGATTAGCGAGATACATGTTCCTAGTGGCATTTCGTCTAGAAGGAGTTGCTGCTTCCACTGGATCGCTAGAGCGAGGAGGTGGAGGTTGTCTGGTGGCTTGAACGTGTGTGTGAGTACGGATGTGCTGCTGAGTTGTGGCGCTCGGACTTCCTCACGATCTTGAGATCGGGAAGTGTATGACTACATCAACCACGAGTTCCTACTCGTTAACAAAACTCGTTGTCTTCGAGGGTAAGTTCTCGTTGGATGTATGTCCACCCGTTGCTTTGTACCTAGTAGATAGATCTTGGCGTGTAGTTCTCATCGTAGGAAATTTTTTGTTTTTTATGCTACGAACCCAACAGTGGTATTAGAGCCTGATCTATGCGTAGGTGCTTTGCATAGGTAGTACACATATGTTTATATGTGGGCGATGATGATCATGTTATTGCATCTTCTATGTATTTTGGATATTGGTGGCATAGTGGGATGAAGCGGCCCGAACCAACCTTACATGTCATCGTACATGAGACCGGTTCCATGACTGACATGCAACTTGTTTTGCATAAGTGGCTGGCGGGTGTCTGTCTCTCCTACTATAGTCAATATCTGATTTACAACGAGTTGCTAATAACTTGGTTATCCTCGTTATGGTTCATGTTCGTAGGTAAGAACGGTTCTATCTCCGAAAGCCCTAAGCCAAGTAAAACTGGCAATTAATAAATTAGAGGCGTCTAGTTTAGATCGTTGTTGGGCTAGTGTAGTGATATGGTATTGTTGTAAGTAGATGTATGATAGATACTCTTACAACACATTCAACGTGTAAGTTCCATATACCTTGGCCTTACACACAAAGGAATTATAGAGATCATACCACGATGCAAATGATAGAGATCAAATGCATGGACCATATCATCTCACTTTACACATTAGATGTTAGCATCTTATACTGCTAGTTTGGCGCTTTTGGTAGCATTGTAAGATGATCCCTCATTTAGATATCAAGATAAAATGTGTTCTTCCTTGAGTATGCACCGTTCTATGGATCGTGTTTCGAGACATCACGTGATGATCGGGTGTTCTCGACTCTACACTTTCATACAACGGGTGTAAGACAGTTTTACACACGTGAGTACTAAGGTTCTTACTTGGCGAGCCTAGCATGTATAGACATGGCCTCGGAACACGGACCGAAAGGTTAAGCATGAGTCATATAGTTGATATGATGCCCATATAGATGCTCGCCTTTGAAGCTACACCGACTCACGTGATGATCGGACTTGGTGTAGTGGATTTGGTTCATGTAATCACCAAAAAGGCACGAGGGATGTCGTTTTTGAGTGGGAGTTCATTAGTAATTTGGATTAGTTGAACTCACTCTATCATATACTTAGTCTAAATAAACTTTAAAAATTCTGTTGTAGATGGCACCACCTGCTTTTAATTTCAATGTGTTCATGGAGAAAGAGAAACTTGCTGCGAATGGTAGCAACTTCACCAACTGGGCTATGAATTTGAGGATTCTCCTCACTGCTGCACAAAAGAAATATGTGCTAGATGCGCCGCTAGGCCCCCCACCAGCTCCTGATGCCCCTGACGAGGAAAAGAATGTCTATGTGACTCGTCAGGAGGACCACAACTTAGTTCATTGCGGCATACTGTATGGGCTAGAGCCAGAACTTCGAAAGCGTTTCAAAAATGGCAATGCTTTCGATACCATGGGAGAATTGAAAATGATTTTCGATACCCATGCTACCGTAGAGAGTTATAATGCTACTGAAAAGCTCTTTAGCTGCATGATGGAGGAAAAGAGCTCCGTTAGTGAGCACGTACTCAAAATGTCTGGGTACGCCGATAAGCTTGTGTCCTTGGGAATAACGATTCCCATTGACTTAGGCATACATCGTGTTCTCCAATCTCTGCCACCTAGCTACAAGAGCTTCGTGATGAACTATAATATGCAGGACATGAAGAAGACTCTTCCCGAGCTTCTATCAATGCTTAAGACTGCAGAAGTGGAGATTAGGAAAGAACATCAAGTGTTGATGATCAATAGGACCACCGGTTTCAAGGAGGACAAGAAAGGCAAGCACAAGGGAAAGAAGGGTGGCAAATCTGTTGCCGCGCCTGAAAAGAAACCCCGAGCTGGCCCTAAGTCCTATACTGAGTGCTACTATTGCAAGGGGACTGGCCATTGGAAGCGCAACTGCCCCAAGTATTTGGCGGACAAAAAGTCCGGCAAGGCAAACAAAGGTATATATGATATACATGTGACTAGTACTTGCAGTAGCACCTGGGTATTTGATACGGGGTCGGTTGCTAATATATGTAACTCGATTCAGGGGCTACGGAACAAGCGACAACTAGCAAGGTATGAGGTCACAATGCGGGTCGGTAATGGATCAAGAGTTGATGTGATCATCATCGGAACGCTGCCTCTCCATATGCCATCGGGATTAGTTATAAACCTGAATAATTGTTATTTAGTGCCTGCATTTAGCATGAACATTGTCTCCGGATCGTGTTTGATGCAAATTGGTTATTTGTTTAAATCTGAAAACAATGGTTGTTCTATTTATATGGATAATATCTTTTATGGTCATGCACCTGTGTTGAATGATTTATTTCTGATGGATCCCGATAGTAATATTACGCACATTCATAATGTTAATGCTAAAAAGATTAAACTTGGTGATAATATATCTGCATATATGTGGCACTGCCGTCTAGGTCATATTGGCATTAAACGCATGAAGAAACTCCATTCTGATGGACTTTTGGAATCACTTGATTTTGAATCATTTGATACATGTGAGCCATGCCTTATGGGCAAGATGACTAGAACGCCGTTTTTCAGTTCAATGGAACCGGCGACAGATTTATTAGAAATCATACATACTGATGTGTGTGGACCAATGAGTGTGTCGGCGCGAGGTGGATATCATTATTTTGTTACTTTCACAAATGATTTGAGTAGATACAGGTATATCTATTTGATGAAACACAAGTCTGAAACTTTTGAAAAGTTCAAGGAATTTCAGAATGAAGTGGAAAATCATCGCAATAGAAAGATCAAATTTCTATGGTCTGACCGTGGAGGAGAGTATCTAAGTTACGAGTTTAGCACACACATGAAAGAGTGTGGAATAGTTTCACAACTCACGCCTGCCGGAACACCACAACGTAATGGTGTGTCGGAACGTCGTAATCGTACCTTATTGGATATGGTTCGATCTATGATGTCTCTGACTGACTTGCCACTGTCATTTTGGGGTTATGCACTAGAAACATCTGCATTCACTTTTAATCGGGCACCATCTAAATCCGTTGAAATGACACCGTATGAATTATGGTTTGGAAACAAACCTAAGCTATCATTTCTTAAAGTTTGGGGATGCGATGTTTATGTGAAGAAACTTCAGCCGGATAAACTCAAACACAAAGCGGAAAAATGCGTCTTCATAGGATACCCTAAGGAAACGATTGGGTATACCTTCTATCACAGATCCGAGGGCAAGGTTTTTGTTGCCAAGAATGGACCCTTTCTTGAGAAGGAGTTTCTCGCGAAAGGTGTGAGTAGTCGGAAGGTAGAACTCGAAGAGGTTATTGAACCTTCTCTTCATGAAATGGCGAGTAGCGCAGCACCGCAAGTTGTTTCGGAGTTGAATTCACCTAATGAAGAGAGAGCTAATGATATTGATCATGAAACTCCGAAAGAGAACACTACCGAACCTCGCAGGTCAAGCATGACACATGCAACTCCTGAACTGTACGGCAATCCTGTTGTGAATTTCATGGTTGATGAAATGGATGACCCTGCGACGTATGAAGAAGCGATGATGAGCCCGGATTCCAACAAATGGCTAGAAGCCATGAAATCCGAGATGGAATCCATGTACGAGAACCAAGTTTGGACCTTGGTGGACTTACCTCATGATCGAAAGGCTGTTGAGAATAAATGGATTTTCAAAAGAAAAACTGATGCCGATGGTAATGTGACCATCTATAAGGCTCAAATTGTCGCAAAGGGGTTTCGACAAATTCAAGGAGTTGACTATGATGAGACATTCTCTCCCGTAGCGATGCTTAAGTCGGTTAGGATTATGTTAGCAATTGCTGCATATTTCGATTATGAAATATGGCAGATGGATGTCAAAACTGCGTTCCTCAATGGTAATATTGAAGAAGAGTTGTATATGATACAACCTAAGGGTTTTGTCGATCCTAAGGATGCTAATAAGGTATGCAAACTTCAGCAATCCATCTATGGACTGAAGCAAGCATCCCGGAGTTGGAATCTCCGCTTTGATGAGGTGATCAAAGAGTTTGGATTTGTCCAAACTTATGGAGAGGCTTGTATTTACAAGAAAGTGAGTGGGAGCAATGTGGCATTTCTGATATTATATGTGGATGACATATTATTGATTGGAAATGATATAGATCTTTTAAACAGTGTTAAAAGTTATCTAAACAGCAAATTTTCGATGAAAGACCTTGGTGAAGCATCATATATATTAGGCATTAAAATCTATAGAGATAGATCAAGGAGCCTAATTGGGCTATCGTAGAGTACATACCTTGATAAGATATTAAAGAAGTTTAATATGGATGGAAGTAGAAGGGGTTCTTACCTATGTTGCAAGGCAAGACATTGAGTAAGACTCAAAGTCCGGCTATGGCGGAAGAAAGAGAGATGATGGATAAGATCCCCTATGCCTCGGCCATAGGCTCTATGATGTATGCCATGCTATGTACAAGACCGGATGTGGCACATGCTATTAGTTTGACTAGTAGGTACCAATCTGATCCAGGTTCGGAACACTGGATAGCGGTCAAGAACATCCTCAAGTACTTGAGAAGAACTAGGGATATGTTTCTTATATACGGAGGTGAAGAAAAGCTAGTCGCTAAGTGTTATGTCGATGCTAGTTTTGACACCTATCCGAATGACTCTAAGTCTCAATCCGGATACATATTTCTCTTAAACGGAGCAGCAGTTAGTTGGAGGAGTTCCAAACAACTTGTGGTGGCTGGATCAATGACAGAGGCGGAATATGTTGCTGCTTCACAAGCGGTGCAGGAAGCGGTGCAGGATGAAAGAGTTCATTACGGAACTATGTGTGGTTCCTAGTGCATTGGACCCGATGGTGATCTATTGTGACAACAATGGAGCCATAGCCAACGCAAAGGAACCGAGGTCTCACAAGAATTCCAAGTATATTAAGCGTCGGTTTCACTCCATCCGCGAGCATGTTAAGGATGGAGATATAAAGATTTGTAAAGTACACACGGATCTAAATGTAGCAGAGTCGTTGACTAAAGCTCTCCCTAGGGCAAAACATGATCAACACCAGAACTCCATGGGTGTTAGATTTATCACTATGGGAACTAGATTATTGTCTCTAGTGCAAGTGGGAGACTGAAGGAAATATGCCCTGAGAGGCAATAATAAAGTTGTTATTATGTATTCCTTATATATGATAGATGTTTATTTTGCATGCTAGAATTGTATTGATCGGAAACATCAATACATGTGTGTTTAATAAACAAAAAGGGTTCCTAGTTATGCCTCTCTTATAGACTAGCTTGTTGATTAACAAGATGATCAAGGTTTCCTGATCATGGACATTGGATGTTGTTAATAACAAGGTCACAACATTGGTGGAATGATGTGATGAACATTCATCCGAAGTATAGCATTACGATCAAGTCATTATGTTTATATTGCTATAACATCATACGAAGTAATCTTTATCCTTAGACCATGAGATCATGTTAATTGCTAACACCGGAAGAGTATCTTGATAACATCAAACGTCACACCGTAACAGGGTGACTATAAAGATGGGTTCAGTGCTACGAAGGTGTTATGTTGAGGCTCATGGATCAAGAGTGGAATTTGTCAATCCCGATGACGGATATATATACTCTGGGCCCTCTCGGTGATATCACATTGAGATAGCTTGCAAGCAAGTGATGTGATCACTAGAATGTTATATCACGGGAACGAGAAAAGAGTGCATGCGGTAACGAGATCAAACAAGGTATTTGGATACCGATGATCGAATCTCGGACATGTATTATATCATGAGACAAAGGGATTAAATTACAAGCGTTAAAGGTTCTCACGATCACAGAAGTCATCGTTGAATATGCAGGAGTCAGTATGGATCTTCAGGTCCCGCTTCTGACTATTGATCTGAGAGGAGTCTCAATCATGTCTGCATTATTCGCGAACCGTAGGGTGACACACTTAAGAGTTACTAGACACCATTTTGGAGCACATATGTTTCAGACGAAAGAATTGCAAAGCGCAGGAATTGTTTCGATAGAAACCGGAAATTGTTTCGGGTGAAATTGCAGAAAGTGGTTCTGCATGTGATATTGAAATATTGCAAGGGGTTATATGTGAATGTTTGTTAATTAAAGTAATTAACAAAATTCTGAATAAATTTAATAAAAGAGTTTTATTAAATGAGAGAGCATTAAACTTGGAGAATTTTAATGCATTTAAAGTGGGGACTTTAAAAGGGAATCTGAAGAGGCATTTTAATGTGGAGGGGTTACCACCACATGAATGGGGGAGGTGAGGAGTCAACCCCCCATGCGCCAGCCATGGAGAGGAGGGGCACCCCCCTCCTCCTATAAAAGGCCACCCTCTCCCTCCTTCTTCCTCACACCTCCTTGTGAAGGATCTCTCTCCCCCTCTAGAATTATTCCCCCATGGTCTCGGATTAGAGAGATACATGTTCCTGGTGGCATTTCGTCTGGAAGGAGTTGCTGCTTCCGCTGGATCGCTGGAGCGAGGAGGTGGAGGTTGTCTGGTGGCTTGAACGTGTGTGCGAGTACGGATGCGCTGCTGAGTTGCGACGCTCGGACTTCCTCACGATCTAGAGATCGGCAAGTGTACGACTACATCAACCACGAGTTCCTATTCGTTATCAAAAATCGTTGTCTTCGAGGGTAAGTTCTCGTTGGATGTATGTCCACCTGTTGCTTTATACCTAGTAGATAGATCTTGGCGTGTAGTTCTCATCGTAGGAAATTTTTTGTTTTCTTTGCTGCGGACCCAACACTTGGATGTCGTGAGCTGAAGCTGCTGCACGATGAAGAAGGGGCAAGGGGTGACCTGCGAGGAGCTTCACGACCTTGAGGTCGGCTACGAGTTCGACTACTTCAACCATGTTCCCCTCAGAATGTTAACCGTGTACGGTTTACAAGGGTATGTATTCTATATGCTCCGGTCATTACTGCATTACTACATAGATAGATCTTGGGCGTTAGGGAGTTCCAACATAGGAAATGTTTTGTTTTTTTAATGCGGAACCCTTCACGATCCCGATCTTCAAATATCTAGTGTCGTAACGAAAGGCGTTCCGGAGCCACCCGTATCAATTGAAGTGGGAGCGAATGATGATGATCATGAACCTCATGGGGAAATAGCTATCAAACCCCGCAGGTCAATAAGAAAATGTGTTACCCTTGAATGGTGCAGTTATCTTGTAAACATGGCCATGACTGTGGAACATGATGAACCTGCAACCTGCATGGAAGAAATGGAAGACCCTGAACCTGAGAAGTGGTGCATAGCCATGGAATTCGAAATGAAGTCTATGTATGACAACCAGGTATGGACCTTGGTAGACATTCCCGAAGGCTGAAAGGCCATCGAGAATAAATGGATCTTCAAGAAAAATACAGACAGTGACGGAAATGTCACTATCTACAAAGCTCGGCTTGTCACAAAAGGTTTCCAACAAATTTAAGGAATTGACTACGAACAGACATTCTCTCTCGTAGCGAAGCTGAAGTCTATTCAGATTCTACTAGCAGTTCCTGCATATTTCGAAATATGGCAAATAGATGTAAAAACCGCTTTCCTGAATGGCAACATTGAGGAAGAATTGTGTATGATACAACCGGAAGATTTTGTTAATCCAAAGGATGCTAGTAAAGTATGCAAGTTTTAGAGGTCCATTTATGGACTAAAGCAAGCACCTCGGAGCTGGAATGTTCGATTTGATGAAGTCATCAAAAGTTTTGGATTTGTCCAGAACTCATAAGAAGCCTGCATAATAATAAAGTGAATGAGAGTTCAATGACATTTGTAGTACTATACGTGGACGACATATTATTGATAGGGAATGCAGTGAATCTTTTGAATAATGTGAAGAAGTATTTAAATAGTAAATTCTCTATGAAGGACATGTGTAAAGCTACCTACATACTAGGCATTAAGATCTATAGAGATAGATCAAAGCATCTGCTAGCTCTTGGTCGAAAGCACCTACATAGAAAAGATTCTGAAGCGGTTTAGAATGGACCTGTCAAAGAAAGGTTCTTTGCCAATCATAAAAGGTGTTAAGTTGAGTGTGACTCATTGCCCAGTAACAGAGCATGAAAAGGAAGCAATGAGAGGCGCTCCATATGCCTCGGCCATTGGCTCCATCATATATGCCATGCTAAGTACCAAACTAGATGTAGCCTTGGATCTTAGCTTGATGAGCCATTTCCAAAGCAACCCAAGGATGGTTCATTAGAATGCAGTTAAGAATATCCTCAAGTACTTGAGAAGAACTAAGGATATGCTTTTAGTCTTTGGAGGAAGTGAAGAAGACGTTGTCGTAATAGGTTACGTGGATGCAAGCTTCTCCACTGATCCAGATGACAGGAAATGTTGCGGTGGTGGTGGCAGCCCTTGGACCAACGCAAAATCGTGTAGGGCCTCGAACCTGCCCGCCCACTATGCCTCCTCCTAGAGCCACAACAGCTCCTCGAACAACGCGATGCCGCGGCGAAAGGCCTCTTCCGGGTCCATATCTGGTGGCTGCAGCATTATCTCCTCGAACATCGTGATGCCACGCCGAAAGGCCTCTTCCGGGTCCATGTCCGCTGGCTGCAGCGGTATCTCCTCGGACAGTGCGATGTCGTGGCGGAAGGCCTCTTTCAGGTCCATGTCCGGTGGCTGCAGTAGTATATCCTCCTCCTGCTTGACGATCGCCAAGTATGCTATTAAGCCCTCGTAGTCCGCTGTGTTGCCATGGGTCTCTTCGACAGGCACATCGTTGCTGCCCCACGGTGGAGAGGGTTCACAGTCCAAGTCAAACAATGACGTTGGCGATCCCGCCCGACGTGGAGACGACAGGTGGAAGACAACGTCGTCCGCCCGCGACGACGTGTGAAGTGTCGGTGGCGCCCCGACGCGGTGGAGACGACACCTCTGTCTCGACCTACCCGAAGTATGTCGACCGCCGCTGTGAAGAACAACGTGATCAAGGGTGGTAGCCACACTGGGCGAGGTCTACATCATCATCGAGGTGGTCCCAGTACCGATGGCGCCCCTCGTGGTTCCATAGCCTGCTGTATGGGGTGGCAGGATTCGCTAACGCCTCCTCATGCTCCACTTTGAGGAGCGCCATCCGGATGGTGTCGTCGGCCTAGATTGGGTCCACCTGCTGTGCCGGCACAAGGGTTGCGCGCCATCACTTATGACCTCTCCAGATCTTTGTTGCGCGGAAAGGGCAGGAAGACGTACTGGCCGTTACTAATTTTCCATCCACCGGGGAGGCACAAGTCTGGCGGTATGAGAAAGGTTGTTCTCTACCGGGACGATTGCCTCATCGATGCTCAAAATTGTTCAGACATGATTAAGTTACAATTTAAAGTTAAACCAGAAGTCTATGTTACTGTTAACTTAGAGTTCACACAAACATAAAAACAAAACTCGGAGCACGACTCAGGCTGGGATTGGCGCGGATGCAAATGGGCCATTCGGTGCGGGTTTTGCTTTGGTCTCGATTGGGTCCGGGCTGAAGTTGGTGCTACAACAAAATGGATCGGTGCGGTTCGAACTGACCAGTTAAGTGGATTGGTGCAGTACGGTATGGTTTGGAAATAAAGAGACACAAACGGTCTGAACCCACGGAAGAAAACCCGCACCAACCTTTCGGGTCCAACTGCTCCACACGAAGCTACGTGTGTTTGGTTGTTTCCGCTGAACTGCTTAAGGTTGGTTGCCTATACAACTCCCTCTGGTCCATATTAATAACATTAATTTTATCTAGATTCGTACGAATCTAGTTAAGTACTAGTAATAGATGTATTCCTACCTAGATAAAGTTGAGTCCATTAATATGAATCGGAGGGAGTAGTAAAAAAAAACGTTGGTTGCATTCCTGAACGGGTCTAAATGGGCTGAGCGTTTGGTTTCTTAATAGCATGGTTTGGCGCGGGTTGGTATTATTTTCTGATGGGTTGGTGCGGGTTGGATTTCCAGAGCTTGACGAGTGGATCGGTGCGGTATGGATTAGCTGCCTTCTGACGGTGGTGACGGTGGCCTGGTTTGGGTTCGGTGCGGGATTGTCCCCATTCTGCACGACAAATGTGGCACGCAATGCAGCCATGCAAGGGTGTGTCTCGTTTTCTTGTTGGAAAGCCAAAGTCAAGACCAACCACGATACAGGCGAAGTCTCCCGGAAATGGTAAACAACTGCCGTCGACCGCCACCCACGAGACTACTAGACCCAGCCAGTCTAACTACCGTGCCCCACAATGCAAAACCCTCGATTCGTAAGTGCCTAAGTGCAAAGTTACCGCTACTTAAGAAAAGCACTGAGAGAGCCTGAAGAAGTGAAGAAACCCCGCCAGTTTTCCGAGAAGACCCTTACTTTATACTCCCTTGTCCCCTCCTCCTCCTTTCCGCCTCGCCTCCGAGATCTCCCTCTCCGGCGAGCGGAGGAGCTTTCGAGAAGCTCTCCTAGATGCCCGCCACCTCGATGCTCGTGCCGAAGCGCACTAACTACATGGCCCCGATGCTCGCATCCGCCGCCATCCTGCTCATCCTCCTCTCCGGCTACTTCGAGCTCCCCTCCATAACCTCCCCCTTCTCCACCCAGCTATCCCCCATCGTCGGCGTCGCCGGAACTGCGGAGGGCCGCCGCCGCTTTGATACGGCGCTCGACTCCGTCGGCTCCCGCAAGCGGCACGCCTTTACCTCTGTCCTCGCCGCCTTCGGCGCCTGGGACGCCGCCGTCGGGTGCCCCCGCATCCGCGCCAAGATCGGCGCCGGAAACGCGACCACGGTGTCTGCCATGGCTTCCATGACCGGTGGAGTGGGGTGGGGAGGCGCGAGGTGCGAGGAGATGAAGACGAGACACGTCGGGGTGTTCGTCAAGGCGTGGACGTGGATCCCCGACGCGCTCGACGGGGTGTACACTTGCCGCTGTGGCGTCAGCTGCGTCTGGAGCAAGGCGGCCGCCGTCGTCGACCGACCTGATGCGATGCTCTTCGAGGGCGCTACGCCTCCGCAGCAGGTACTGCACTTCGTTCCCTCCGCAGCAGGATTGTATTGGTCGATACGGAGGGAAATGATAAATTATGTTCACAAGCAAAATAATGATTTAAGGTCTTCTTTGACTATATAACACCATATCACCACAGATAATCAATAAACGGTGTTTTAATGAATAAGGAAACTCAACCATGACGCAGTGAAGATAGAAATCTCCTAAAGGCTAAAGGTAAATCCTCAAGATTAATAAGCAGTACAATGCTTGTGTAGGATAACTCTGAGAACCAGTACAGTTTTGTGCAGCCAGTTGTTTTTAGTACTGTATTAGTACTTATGAGCTGTATATGGATCAGGGAATCAAAATTTATGCTTTTGTCTAGTTTCTGTGTCCTCATTGAATGCAGATTGCTTGCCAAGTTTCTGTTGCATCACACTGAAATTGCCAATGTGCTATCGAGTTACCTTGGTAGTTTCAGTTGGGTCATAATTGGCATGAGTCACATGCTCGTAGTCATGACATTCGAATTTTGAAACAACTTGTTTGTGGAAATCAAACACCATTGTCTTTTGACTAACCAGTATACACTATTTCCTTAATTTACTCTTAACGCAAATTCATAAATTTTCTGGGTTTCAACTTTCACATATTTTGCAGAGAATGAAAGGTCTACCTCTTCGTGTTTATCTGGATCTGGAGGCTGCTAGGAAGCCAACTGGTTTTGAAGATATTTTTATAGGTTACCATGCTAATGACGATGTGCAAGTAACATATGCTGGAAAATCTTTTCACACTAGCCGGAGTTACCATGTATCAACAGAAAAGACAAATGTGAGTCCAGATTCTGCATAGTATACATTCCACAGTATAGTAACATCATGGTATAAGGCACTCTTTTTACATGTATCACCCATGTGATGATTTATCACTTTCAATGCATTAAATATTTCCAACTATGTCTTACTGGACATTAGTATCTCCAACTATGTAGTGTTTGACATCATAATTTCCTGTGGTCAATCCCTATTCATAAGTTGGAATTGCATATAGAACATTGAAATTTACCATGATTAAGTATGGGTTGTCTGTAGAACATTTAATACTTTAGCAGGAATCTACAGCCTTACACACGTAGACCTCGACTAAGCGTTTTTCTACCATTTTGGGGATTTCTTTTTACATTTTCATGGCAAGCTTGAAAAGTAATAGAGTGGATGATACCAAGAATGTCCATGACTGATACTATGAAAATGAGTGGACACAACAGCACACGAGTCATGTTTTCTATAATTTGTATTATACACGTCAAAAAAGATATAATTACGTTCTGTAATTGTGTGAACTGCTGACTTCCTTTCTTGTACCAGGATGCACTTGTCTACTGGTCATCTTCAAGGTGCCTTCCTCACAGAGACAAGCTTGCAGAAGATTTCCTCTCATTGGTGCCACATCATTCCTTTGGGAAATGTTTGAATAATGTTGGTGGTCCTGACATGGCACTATCCATGTATCCAGTTTGCTCAAACAATGGCAATGGATCACCGCACTGGTGGGATCACCTACACTGCGCAATGTCACATTACAAGTTTGTTCTTGCAATTGAGAACACCAAGACAGAAAGTTATGTGACAGAGAAGTTGTTCTATGCATTGGAGGCTGGTTCAGTGCCAATATACTTTGGTGCACCCAATGTCTGGGATTTCATTCCTCCCAATTCTGTCATTGATGCCTCCAAATTCAGATCTCTTAAAGAACTGGCATCGTATGTGAGAGCACTTGCCAATGATCCTGTAGCCTATGCAGAATACCATGCATGGAGGAGGTGTGGTGTTCTGGGTAACTTTGGCAGGACACGTGAAATGAGCCTTGACTCACTGCCTTGCCGACTCTGTGAACTAGTTAGCAAGAGAGGTGGTAGGAGTGCAGATTCCTTTGATTGACTGGTTGGTACTCTGCTTATATCCTCCCCCCATTCACTTTTTGTTGTTAACACATTCTGAGAAAACTTTTCTTTTGTTTATACCAGGTAATCCTCTTGTGTCTTATATACTTTGATTCAATGCGAGCTAAATGACTTAGTGAATGGTATGCCTTGGATGATGAAGTTGTTCAAACGAAGATAAGGTGCTCACATTATCAATGGCAATGGTTGATATTCTTGCGATACCTCAACAGCATCCCTTTTTATACTTTTTCTTGATCCCTTTTGTTTCATAGACTTGTAGTTGAGGGATGTATACGGTTTTCTTTTACAGAGAGGCTCATGATTGTAGGAAGAAATAACTCAGAATTGCACTTTATCTTGTGAATAGGAATATATGACAGGTCCATTTGACCATCTTCTTTTCAAAAGTAAGATGGGTTGCCAAATTTCTACATGTCACTGTGACTGATCGCTTAACCTCGAGATTGAAAAGGCATTCTGCCCGTGGTACTCGTTGGCATGAACCTGTCCACAAGCCACCCGGAAATCTGGTCAGACTCTAAGGGTGTGTAGCTACAATCTTCTTGTTTGTTTTCGTCTGATACAATGAGAGAGATATTTCGTCTCTGGAGTAGCCAAATTGTAGTTCTTGACTAGGACCAGTGTTCCAAATTGTAGTTCTTGACTAGGACCAGTGTTCTATCTTTTCAAGCAGTTGTAAAATGCTTCATCCAGGTAACCAATGCAGCTTAATAACACCACCTGACTTTGATCTGCTAATGTCCGCTGTTTTTTCATTTTCCTGACAATTTTTTTCGATAAAGGAAATATATTAATACCAAGATGATACCAGTTACTCTTAATTGGTGGTAGGAGTATTTCAGTCGGTTTTAAAAACAGTGAAAGATAGTGAGCGCTGAAAGAACTTTGAGCTGATTCAACAAAATCTCAGTACTGTTTTCGGACCAAGAAGAACTGGGAGTTGATTCCACCAAAAAATAGTCCATTTGTCAAAGTTACTGGTTTATTACCTACTCCCTCCGTTCGGAAATATAAGACGTTTTAGCTTTGTGAATCGAATGTATCTAGACGTCCTTTAGTATATAGGTTCGTAGAGGTTCGGAGCGAATCTATATCCTAAAAGGTGTCTAAATACATTTGTTTTACAAAGTTAGAATGTCCTATATTTCCGAACAGAGGGAGTACAAGATTAATTAATTCGGTGTTGAACGCACACGTTATCTCACTTTGTCGAGAAAGATTGAGAGGGTGTAAAGTTACCAGGTAGGCAGTTTTGAATAGCTAATATCCGGGCATCAAGAGATGGTTCAGCATGGTTTTTTGGGCTATAAGCAATAGTGCAGTTATGCTAAGTGTAAACTAGATGATAGAAATAAATTTACTCCCTCCGTCCCAAAATAAGTGACTTCGGTTCGTCTAGATTTGAATGTATCTAGATATGTTTTAATATATAGATACATGCGAATTTAGACAAACACAAATCAGTTATTTTAGGACAGACGGAGTATATTTTTTTGGGTTGTGTCCCTTAATCTGTCCATGCTTCCCGGAGTGCCGATATTTGGCATCTGGACTCCCTGATATATTTTAAAAAACGATAATGTATATTTTTCACATATACATATAGATGTGTTCTACATACCTGTATTTTTTTTGCTTCACTATACTTTAATTTATAAACCACACAAAAGAGAAAGAGAGTGGTTCGTAAAAGCAAAAGTGCATGTACATTTTCACCAACATATTTGTTTGTGTAGGCAATAATCAAAATATGTATTGATGGACAGTTATATAGATTGCTCACATCCATATGCACATGTACAAAACCATTCAAAGATTTTTTTTGTTTTACAAAGTTGAGATTTTTTTTCTAAACAAGGCAAAAGACTTGCCATTTTATTGATTAATGAGAAGGATTTTAGATAGTGCTTAAAACAAATACGCGTGCGAGATTAAACTACTAAGAGCTTTTGCCCCCCAAAGCACCACAAGCGTGCTTTCTCCTTGATTTTTGTTACCATCATATCAACGATGACGGAGTGGCCTTGAAAAACTCTTCCGTTCCTTTCCTTCTATATTTCCCACGAGATCAATATTGCGAGTGAAGCCAAAGCCTTCCCTTGTGGTCCTTTCTTGTGGATCGCCTTCTTCCACCACTCTTTGACGGAGTAGGATTGGTGCCAAGTAGCCGTGTTGATTTGGTGGAGACCGAGCCAAGTCTTTAACTTGTTCCAAATCCTCATGGAGAGCGGCACTTGAATAGGAGGTGGGAGGCCGACTCTCGTCTTTGGTTGCATAGCTTACATAGCCCACAATTTGTCCATCCTCTTCGGACAAAGCCTATTCGCCATCCACACCCTATTTTGTAGAATCAACCAAGCAAAGAACTTGAATTTATGAGTTTCCCAAGGCTTCCAAACAAGGGGGGCATTGATAAGGTGGTTAAGCTCAAGAATTGCATATCGTACGCCGATTTAGCCGAGTAGTATCCATCATTTGTGAGCTTCCAAGAGATAGCGTCCGGTCTTTGTGGGTGTAGAGTTACATTGGCAAGATTCTCCCAAAGCTTGTAGAATTGGTTGATATGCTCCAAGGATAAGCCATTTTGGGTGTTGATTTGGGAGACCCAATAGTCATTGTGCAAAGCATTTTGCACCAAACATTTCTTCTTCCTTGATATCTCAAAAGTTAGAGGGGCGATGTCCTTGGGTCTCATTCCATCTAGCCAACTCGCCTACCAAAAAAAAGCCTTTTTCCCATCTCCAATGATGACCGTTGTCGCCGCCGCGAAAAGGTCATGATCCTTTGTAGTGCAAGGGTTTCCTAGGCCGACCCATGGCTTATTCTCATCTTTCCATTCTTGCCAAAGCCACCTTAATCTTAGGGCCGCAACAAACTTTTTAAGGTTGAGGATTCCAGGACATCCTTTATCCTTAGGCTTGCAAACAAGGTCCTAAATAACTTTACATTTGCCACCAGTAACCTTATCACAAGTCGCCCATAGGTATGCTCTTCTCAAGCTATCAATCTTGTTTAGCACCTTAATAGGGACATCAAGGACGGTGATGAAGTAGATGACCACACTTGTAAGCACCGATTTCACAAGGCTAGATCTCCCGGCAATAGTAATGTGCTTTCCAATCCATGGCACAAGCTTTGCTGCCATCTTGTCTTCCAAAGGTTGGAAATGGATTCTTTTGAGACCAGTCACCGATAAGGGGAGCCCAAGGTACTTCATTATGAAGGAGGCACACAACCGGGAAAGTGTGTAGAATGTCTTCAAGATCGATGTTCTCACAACGGAAGGCGCCACTTGATTTTTTGTGCAATTTGTGACAAGTCCGGTGACCTCACCAAAATGCTCAAGCATGGAAGCCAAGAAGGTGATGTCGTTTTTTGATGGGCTTCACAAATATGGCGGCATCATCGGCATATAGAGAAGTCCTAATCATGCGGGTACGTCCACGAAGCTTGTGTAGACGTCCTTAATCGGTGGCTTTGCAAAGAATATGATGTAGGGGGGGTCTATTGCCAACACAAAAAGGAGTGGTGAGAGGGGATCTCCTTGCCTAAGACCCTCCCATGCTTTATTGGGTTACCAACCACGCCATTAAGGATCACTCTTGAGGTTGAGGTGGAGAGGAGCGCCGAAATCCACTCTCGAAATTTGCTTGGGAAGCCAAGGTGTTGAAGCATGTCCATCAAGTAGTTCCATATTGAACCGAATCAAACGCTTTCTTGATATTGAGCTTGAAGAGGAGCATCGGGCATTTTGTCTTGTGGAGTTTCCTTGCAAGATTCTTCACTAGAGGAAGTTGTCGTGAATGCATATTTTTTAATGAAGGCGATTTGAGCGTTGGAGACAAGGCTATGCATGGGGGGGGGGTGCAAAACGGACCGCCATCATCTTGGAGATGAGCTTCGAAATAGCATGAATGAGACTAATGGGTCTAAAATCGGCCACATCTTCAGCTCCTTCCTTCTTAGGAATGAGGGCAATATTTACGGAGTTCAGCCAATAAAGATTGTTTGAGTGTAGACTTAAGAATTGATTAATCACCATCATAATATCCACTTTAATGGTGGTCCAATAAACTTTGAAGAAGACTCGTGTGAAGCCGTCCGGATCCGGGGCTTTTTCACTAGGGTATCTACCGCTCCTCCAAAAAAAGTTGAGCTCGTTGAATCCCACGATGCAACATAGCTTTTCATTGCTTCCTGGTACTCGTAGTACCAGTTTGACGTGGCATGAGAGGTAGTCCGCCTTCACGATACGAACTGCTGTAATCTCTTCTCTATCTCTTCCTTCTGAGTATATAAAAAATGCTAAAGTGGTTTTCGTCGCAAGATTTTCGTACGTCCAATTTTCCGTTCCCCGTTTTGCCCTTTACTGTTCTGTGATTTTACAAGCCCTGCCACCGCGTACTGAAACTGGGGGGTTCGGTTCCGAGCCCGAGCGAAGCCCAGGCCATCCTCCGGTATAGAGCCGTTGGCGAGCTCCTCCACCGCTCCCCATCACCGGCAAGCTCCCTCCTCCCCCTCCCCCTCCCCCCTCCGGCGAGCTCCTCCATCGCCAGTGCACCCCCATCTCCGCTCCCAGCCGCCACACCCCTTCCCCCAGCCGCCGCATCCCCATCTCCGCCCCAGCCGTCGGGACCCCTGCTCCCTCTCCAGACGCCGGCGGGCACACCAGCCACCGCATCCTCATCGCGATTTTGTCTGAAGATATGTGGCTCGTATTCAGGCAGAGTTCCTCAAGTCTGGAGATTGGATCGAGAGCAACCACGCCAGATTCAACACCAGACTCGCTCAGGTAACATTAACTAATCATGCCATTTTTTCTCTAATGCTGCCGTGGGTCAACGGCTGCTGATTTTGTACGTGTATGATGTGATTGGAGAGGAATTAGAAAGATGCACGCCAGGGTGGGCCTCTCAGCTCCCTCGCCACCTTCAACAAGTTCATTGTTGCCCTGCTTGGTTATGTCAAAGATTAATCTGATAGATGAAAAGTGAGAGATGGCATTCCTTTTCCAATACAGGATCGCGCTCAAGAGTATGAGGTGAAGTAAAATATACGGTGCTAATTATTCTGATCATGCAGCGATCACTGATGAAAATGTCTTGGCAAGCTCTCTCTTGTATGAAAAATATCGAGTTGCAGTTTTTAGTTCGTACCATGGTCACTGATTTTGCATACTACTCCTAATGCCAATTAGAAGTTCCTCATTTATATGTACAGACCACATATTCAAAAAATAATGTTTGTGATGTGTGATATTCGAGTAAAATTTGAGAAAGAGTACCTATCCTTTCCCTCTTGTTGGATTGTTGTTTCTATTTATACATGGGCATCCATAGGATGATTATGATAATTTAGCTGAATGAAACAAGGTTCACGTTATTTATCTCCTTTGGCATGCATGCCTGTAAAAGGTACCTTTTTTTTTGTTTATTTCATAACATAATTTCTGATTGTGTGGAAATATTTGTTGGCCTGTTCATAAAATTGAATGATCTTTTGATAGTATGTTTTTACTCTTTTTGGTACTGTAGACTAGGGTTTTAGAACATGGGTCGAGACAAATGGGGAGACATTCATATAGCTAGCTATGGTTGGCTAATCTGACGAAGAAATGACAGGTCTGGTTGGTTAATCTGATACACAAACCTTGTCACTATCAGACAGGCCTAACAACATAAGACAATATTTTGTACATCACAAGGGCACTCGAAGCCAACTCTAGGATACCAGCAAGGTTAAATTAAAGTCAAATAGTAAAATGAGGTCATTGTTAGGTTATTTCTTTTTATGCACATGTTCAATTATAGATCTCTATTGAATTATTATATTTTAAGTAATTTAGAATTTTGTTGTACTTTTTTATCTTTTATATGGCTATCTTATTTTTAATACACAGGTGAATTTTGTGTATATTACTATTCCACATAAAAAATTTAAGCCTGTGGCAACGCACGGGCATCAACTAGTAAACATGTAAATTTGCCGACAATTTTCCCTCCCTCGGGATGGCTGAGACGTCCGGCATATTTTCTAGCGAGGAGAAACGTACGGCATCTAAACTGCTGTGATTTGTTAGTTTGTTAGAGGAGGCCTGGTGGCTGGTATAAACGGAACTGGACTATGTATTTTAAGAAAATCACAATTTTGATTTGCCAACGTAATCAACGATTTAGATCTTGAGCATCGCTTAGACCCCATCCCGATTCCATTATTAGATAATGAGCACTAGTAGAAAACTGGTCTTTAGTCCTGGTTCGTAAGGGTCTTTAGTCTCGGTTGATCAATCAGGTCTACGAAATCGGGATTAAAGGTCTCATGGGGCTGCGGTCGAGCATGGGACCTTTAGTTCCGGTTTTTTGAAAAAAGATCGGGATTTTTCTCCGAATTTTTTAAAACTTTTTTTAAACTTTTGAATTGTTTTACTCATTAATCTCTCATTTAGAATAATTTTTAACACTAAGTATACTTAATCTTAGATCAAATTACACTCGTGGTCAAACTTTCTGGTCGGTCACTCATCCTAATACTACTCCACCACTAGTACGCTTAACTTCTCCGTTCCATCAAGATGACCTTGTGCGAGAGAAATCATACCTTGCGCAAGGGTCATGTCATTAGATGGGTGACCTGATGGACACACACCCAACTCAAAGTATTGGAATGAGATCTTTCACAACGTTCAACATTGCTATAACTAGGAAAACGTAGTAACCCACTCCTTTGACCGTGAGATCATATATAATCACCATTACTGGATGCAGCCTTGATGATACCAAACGTCACTCCGTAAAAAAGTGATCATAAAAGTGCTGCTTAGGTTTTCCGAAAGGATGTGTACATGAGTATATATCAAGACCGGGATTTTCCCATTTGCGTGACGGATAGATACTCTAGGTTCACTCGGTGAGATTACATCTATAAAGTTTGCAAACGTGTGACTATGTCACGGGGATGTAATATCACGAAAACGAGTAACTGCATTTGTCGGTAACAAGATCTAAGTAGGTATGGAGATACCGATGATCATATCTCGGACAAACTAAGTATCACAGAGCAAAGGGAATGGGACTCGATGTTTAAGGTTCAAGCGATCAAGTTAAAACATGGAATGCATAGGGGCCATTATGGGTATCCAGATCCTGCTATTGGTCATTGATCAGAGAGGTGTCTCGATCATGTTTGTGTGTTCCCGAACCGTAAGAGTGGCACGCTTAAGGGTAGTGACGCTTAGTGATTGATTCGGGATTGCCGGGGAAAAGAGAAAGAACACTATAATTGTTCCAAGGAGGTAGTGGAAGTGTTTCGGTGAAATCCGATGTTGATCGGAGGGGTCCAAAAGGTGTTTGAGAGTAAGAGATATTAAATAATATGTATGTGATATTAATTAAGTGAATTAATCAATATATATGTATGTTTAAATCAATTTAAAAGGAGAAGCCCACCTACGTGGGCCTTCTCCCTAGGGGAAAAGGGCCCATGAGGGAGCCCCTTGGCCAACCGGCCAAAGGAGGCCTTGTGGGGAGCCCTCCCCATGGCCGGTCAGACCCTAGTGGGCCAAGGCGCATGGGGGAGGCCATCCTTGGCCGACCACCTCCTCCTCCCTTTAGTTCCACCCCGGGACATTGAGGTAAGGAGGTGCCCCCTTGAGCCTATATAAAGAAGAGCACCCCCTCCTCCAAAGGCATCCCAATTTCTCTCTCTCCCTCACATGTGGTTCCTCCATTGAAACATGCATATGAGAAGAGAACACTCCACCATACGCACACCGTCGTGCTATTGGGACTTCGGTCTGGATCAATCTTCGTAGAACTTCGGATGCACTGGATTTGCAGCGCTTGGAGCTTGGAGCTAGGAGCTTTGGAGCCATGGATCTTGGAGCTATGGAGCTTGGAGCATGGCACCCGTTCGTCTGCACGACCTTGAGTTCGACGTCGTTGTTCGTCTTCATCGTCAACGTTCTCCTAAACATAAAAGCTTTCGGTCTTCAAGGGTATGAATACCGCCTTCTTTATTTTACATATGCATAGAATAGATCTTGGCTAAGGTGTTCGCGTCATTAGTAATTTTTTTGTTTTCTGCCATGGAACCCAACAGTAGATGTGTGTGGTATTGGAGGGTGTATTGAGTGATAGAAACGATACCTCTGTGTGATAGTTAGCACCACATAGTTTAGTATACCTGCATCTAGGGGTAAAAACAGAAGTAGTACTCATGGACAAGTGATAGAAACAATAAGTGTAAGGGTTCGCGCATGAAAATAATAAAATTTTCCTACGCCAAGAACCCTAATGCCAGGACTTATCTATTAGTAATGCAGTAACGGGAGGAGCTTTTCGTGAACTTACCCTTGACGACCGAAAAGTGTTATCAATGTTCAGGAGAACGTGGTTTATGTAGTCGTACTGACGCCGACCTCAGGGCCGTGTTGAAGTCTGACGGCTCCAATGACTCCTAGTACATCAAGTGTCGAACCTCATGGGGAGTTACACACTTCCGGTGCCTGACGATGACTCCCGCTCCTCTGGTCCAGTAGCAGTTGCGGAAGTAGACCTTCTAGATCCGAACCCGGCAGCGCGAACGCTGCTCTGCAGTGAAGAAATCTCCTGTTCGCGCAGTCCAGACTTAGGATTACGGTCACAGGAGAGAGAGAGGATAAGCTGAAGGTCTCCCCAAAAGAGAGTAAACTTTTTATTGATTATTGGTGTATTTATTTTCTCAAGATACCTCTAAATATATAGTGAAAAAGGGACCCCATAGCTAATTAGCTAAGCCATGTGGGACTAAATAAGGGAGAGGGGCTGGTCGCCGCCGGCCATGGCCCTAGTGGGCCCCACGCAGGGTCCCTAGGCCCAGCTGGCCACCTCCCATCCTTCCTCCCTTTGGTCTTTCCCTCATCGGCCTTTTTTCTCTAGGGATTTTGGCCCAATAGTGAATTTGACCATTTTAATTCCATTTCTTTTATTAAATAAATATAAATAAATGATTAAATCAATATTTAATATTTAATTACATATTATTCAATTCCCATGTGAAAGGGCATGTATGCCCCCATGTGTGGTTTTGGTAATTAATGACAATCCCTATGGACTAATGTGCAAATTGATCACTTGTAGGTTTGTCCATTGGCATCGTTTGGACCATGTGTTGGTTTCAAGGATGATAAAGAAGAAGCATTGTCTAAGGGCTTTGTACCTATTGGAATCAAGTAAAAGAAGAAGATCAAGTATGTCTTGAAGAAGAAGAAGAAGAAGATGGAGTTCCTCATGGCTATCTTCAAGACATCATCATGAATTGATGTGCAAGCTCAAGATGCACCATCTCTAGAAGATCTCATGCTTGGAGCTTGCCTCCTCGGCGTTCATGGAGTGATGAAGACAAGGTCAAAGAAGAGGTTTTCCCATGGAGTATGGGGGAGCCATTCGCAAGTCTTTATCAAGCAAGTGCAAGCATGAGCAATCAAGAAAGGTGTTCCATCTTAAAGGTGACAAGGTCGTCTTCATCAAGCTCAAGTGGGATGCTCAAGGCAAAGGTATGATCTTGATAGGGTTTCTTCTTTACCAGTCTCTTGTAGTGTTGGGAGACTGGGTTTAGGGTAGATAGCCGTACTATCAAGAGGGGCTCTCGAGTGGGTGACTTATTCGTATCTTCCGAAGAGAGCTCAAACCTTTGCATACATAGCATCATCTTTATTGGTTGTTGTTTGGTTCTTGTCTATGTGAGGATCTAGAGCTTGTGGTTATCTTCATAACAAGCTCTAGTTCATCAAAAACTGATTTCCCATGCATATCTTATTGCGTTTTTGATCTTGCGGGTTTTCCGGCTCCACACCTTGGGAGGTATCTCACATATATATTCATGGTATTTTCTCCCTTGGTGATATCCAATATTTCGACTTTTTGTTGGATTCTACGCGTCGTTATCTTTCCAACAAAATTGGTTTCGTCTCGTTCGGACGTGAAAGTTATTGCAGTTTTGGTTTCTAAAGTTTCTCTGACCGGAAGTACCGACCAGGCCCCGGAAGTACCGCTCGGGCAGAAATGCCGCCGGTAGTACCGGTCTTAATTCCGGCCCAACTTCCGGCAACCCCGATTTTGGTTCTGTAGCATCTCTGTCTTGGTGTGCGTTTTTGTCAGAACTTCGGTCGGAATCTTGGGCGGTAGTACTAGCCCAGGCGGTAGTACCGGTGACCCACCGATAGTACCGGCCGACCTCGTTTTTGTGTTTGTTCGCACCTCGTTTTTGGACCGTTGGCTGAGTGCCACCGGTAGTACCGGCCACCCACCGGTACTACCGGCCGTGCGTGATTCTGTGGGTAACAAGCAGATCGGGGAGCCCTTTAAAAGGATCTCCCCTTTCCCCTTCGGCCCCAACTTGCTTTTTCTTGGTTCTTGCTCTCTCTCTCCTCCATTGTTGACCTTGAAGAGCTTGCCCTCTCCCCTTCTCACTCCTATGATCCTTGCATCTTTTTGAGGGATTTGAGAGAGGAGATCTAGATCTACAAGCCCCACCAAGCAAAATCCCTTCTTTGTGAAGGAATCCTTGGGATCTAGATCTTGGAGAGTTTTGTGTTCTCCTCTTGTGTTCTTCCTCCCTTATTCCCCTAATAGCTTTTGTAGCTTTGGTGGAATTTGAGAGAGAAGGACTTGCCTCTTGCATTTGGTGCATAGGTTTGAGTTCTCCTTGGAGATTCGGCGAGTTCAAGCCCTTGAGCTTGTTTCTCTTGGGTTCTTGGAACCCTAGACGGTTGTGTGGTTGGATTGTTGACCTTTTGTGGTCTTGTAGCCTTGTTTCCTTTTGTGGCTTTGTAGCCTTTGTGGCATTGTTGTTGGGAGCCTCTAATTGAGTTGTGGAGATTGCCCCAACCTTGTACAGGTTCAGTGACCGCCCTCAAGTGTCCCATAGTGGAACGTGAGTAGGCCTTTGTGGCGAGCTCACGGGAGAATAGGGTGAGCCTTTTGTGGCGTCGGTAGGTTGCGTGCCTTCGCATCTTGGGGTGAGGCCTTGTGTGGCGCTGGGTGAGCATCGAGCCACCACACCTCGAGGTGAGCCATTTGTGGCGTTCGAAGTACATTGCGCCCCCGCACCTCTCCAACAGAGACGTAGCTTCTTTGGAAGTGAACTTCGGGAAACAAATCATCGTCTCCACGTCCATCGGTTATCTCTCAACCGAGCCCTTTACTTATGAAATTTACATTGGGATAGCCATCGTGCTTGAAGTACTATATCTTGCTATTACCTTGTTGCTTGTCTTGCTTAGCATAGGTTGTTGGTGCACTTAGTGAAACTAGTGGATATAGGTTTTGGCTTGATAAATTAAATGTTAAGTTTTATTCCACATTTATTAGAGCCTAAACCGTAATAATTTTAAAACGCCTATTCACCCCCCTCTAAGCGACGTCCATTTCCCTTTCACCATGGCTATGGAACTCCTTCCACCCCACTCCGGACTTTCCTTAAAACCCTTCCGGTTTTCTCTCTTAAGCATGATCTCCGAGCATCATCAAGCCCTTAAGCATGATACCCCACAGTTCGGGAACACTCCAGGCATGGTTAAGATCCCTCTCGTACCAATGATCATCATCGGTACCTAGATGCCCATGATGACCCCTATGCATTCCATGAATCTATGTCGTTGAACCATGAACGTCATGTCATGTTCCTTTTGTCTCTACGATACTTGCATTGTCCGAGATCTGATAAATGACATAACTATGCCATGTTTAATCTCATTACCGACAAATGCTAATTAACTTGTTCTAACAAGTGATATCCCTGTGATCTAGTGATGGTTGTGAAATATAGCCATCTACATCCATATTTAAAATGGATAGTATTCATATTTTTGATGAAATATCTCTCTAAACCCTGCCACTAATGCCTAATGATCAAAGGGATATGCAATCCTTTCTTTCTATTTTTCCCTGCGCAGATAATGACGTTTGATGATGGGAATCACAACATTAAAGTCAAAGATACGAGATCTCCAACAACCCGAAGAAACCAGGGGTCGAGAAGTGGAGACAGAAGCTCTAACGACCAACTATACGGTGGTAATAAAATTCCGACCGTATAGTTGCCATCGACACCGCTAGGTCAAACAGAACAACTTTCGTGAAGGGACCTCTAAATAAAGAGGCTTGGGGCAACGAGAAACGACGCCCCCAGAACCCCCAAAACCCCCAAAACCTGCATCCACAACACCGAAGAGCCGCCGAAGGAATAGACTTAGATCTAATCTCCAAACCCTTCTCCACCACCATAGCCATATTCCACCACTTGTAATAGTAGATCTTATCTTCGATTGGCGACATTGTAAGACTATTTGCTATCAATCTCATGATTTCCATTGCAATATTTAAGATTGTTGATTTCATCTCTATGTGTGAGTAATTCTCTTTGGGCTAAGGGCTTCAACCTAGCCATGTAGCTTTTGTGCATGTTATTTATCATAGATGGGATCATGTATTAGTTTATATGACATGATGATTATTGTTGTAACATCCCAAAACTTTAATCCAAGTTATCAAGATCCAAAGCACCCAATTTAGGGTTAACAAAAACTTTTCCTTTTTAAATCTTTAAGCATGCATATGAGTGTTGCATTAAATAGGAGTTGAATGGAATTGCCATGATTGTGTGTTCTAATGGTTGTAAAATGATTCTAATATGAATGCCACATCATCTAGATCATTCCCAAGCAAAATCCAAAGAAAAAGAAATCAAAAAGAATTAAATAAAGGAAATGGTCACTTTTACCATTTTAATCAACTAGCCCACTTTGGGTATTCCTAGCACTCAATTTCCAACAGAAACAATTGTGGTTGCACCCCTTACTAGTACAAGTTAAGAGGTACCAAGGGCCACTTTGTGATCTTCCAAAAACTTTCAAACTCTAAATTAAAAAGACATTTGAAAATGGAATCTAGTTCGTAGGTATAGATCACCCTATTTCAAAAACTTTTCAAATGAATTCCATTTAACAAATCCTAGCAACCAGAGATACTTAAGCATGTGATAAACAACTCCACCAAATTTCATCTCAAAATTCCAAACATGATTTCTT
Organism: Avena eriantha; assembly: GCA_910589775.1. Lineage (NCBI taxonomy): Eukaryota > Viridiplantae > Streptophyta > Magnoliopsida > Poales > Poaceae > Avena > Avena eriantha. The sequence continues at coordinate 413,600,392 of OU342744.1, read as the reverse complement.
TCGGCCATTTTGTCAAACACTTGGAGTGCACAGATCAGATAAAAATCAAAAACAATAGTGTGAGCAGTGTTCTCGCCATACTTGTCTCCCACATTGCAAGCAAAACCTCTCCAATACACAACCTACTCTTTTCTAGCCCGGCCAACCACTATGCCCACGACCAAATGGTCATGGACATCAATGCCGAGCACCTTGCGCCCCCTCACCGGCGACAGCGTGCCCCTGACGTCGCTAACCTCGCCCACCTTGCCCAATGCGTCGCTCGTGGTCCACCTCCCCCTCCAGGCCAGCCCTAGCTTGAGGACAGAGCGAGGAGAAGCCAGGAACCGCCGTGCCCGGAACGTGTCTGCCATGCCGACGCCGCCCGCAGAGCGCGCACGGTCCCCACTCAACCAGACCTTGCCTTGCTCTCGCCGCTCACCTACATGATCACCACCGCCCTAGGAAGCTGCTAGACATGCCCATTTCCCCGGCCGTACCCCGTAGTCACTGGCCACCGCAAAGTTCGCTGTCGATAGAGAGATCGTGCGCGCCGTGCCGCTCACGTCTCCCGACCACCCCGCACTGCACGCGCACCGCCATGATGACCGCTAGGGAACCGCCCACCGTCCTAGCCCACCGCCCAAGCCTCTAACCCGCTGTGCCGTCGTCACCGGCGAGTTCCGCCCATGCCTCTCTGCACCCCTCGCCCCGCTATAAATAGAGCGCCTCCCAGCATCGTTTCCTCACACCACTCTCATCCACTCCCCCTCAGAGCACTCCCAGAGCCCCACCGGAGCAAGCCGCAGCCCGTAGCACCGGAATTTCACCGGAGTCTGCCGCGGAAGGAGGAAAAGGGCGCCAGTGATCCATGCCATCTCCCGGGACGCCGCCGGTACCAGGAGAACCGCCGTTGTCGTCTCGTTCGTTTTCCCGCCTTGCCGCACTCACTGCAGCCCCGATTCGTCCCCATTGCACCCTCACCGACCATGCTAGGGTTCGTCCTCCACGAGAACTGTTCCGGCGAGGACGATAGATATGAGCCGTTGATCTAGGATCTAATCCTGCGGCCACCGTTCGCCCATACCGATTCGGCAACCCCTGTCCCACTGACAGGTGGGGCCCTCACTTAAAACTAGCCCGGGCGCTGTGTGGAGTAAACTGGGCCGGCCCATTTATTTCCCGCGTGACCCGTTTAAATCAAATAACTCTTTTTATTTTTAGACTTAGACTTAGTTCTGTCCTTTAGTTTGAAAATCAATTCAGAGAGTTTTACAAATCCAAATAGAGTGATTCCAATTTTGTTGGAAAGGTAATGAAAATCTCTATCCAAGCCCGTTGGATTTAAATCATTTAGAGTTAGAGATCTCTGCTAGCTAAAACAACCATACATAAGCTTTTTGACATTCAAACATTTTTATAAAATCAACCATAATAGATTTTGAGTTGATTCCAACTCTCAAAAATCACATTTAACCATACATGTCTGAATATGTAATAATATTAAGGTTTGCATGCAATGACTTTGGACTAGTACCAAAATAATGCTCTATAGGCATTTCTAGTCACTTTAAATCATTAAATATTAAACTTAAACTTATTAAAATGTGATCCAACATTTAAAGCACATTCCCATGCATTAGAATATGTGGTGATGACATGTGTCCACATGATCCCATATTTTAATTGGAGAATATTAAATCTTAGTTAATTTCAATGAGTAGAAATTACTTTTCTCAAATAAAGAAATGAAACTAGTTCATTAAACCTTGTGATGTTTGTGATGATAATAGATCATCAAGTGTGTGCCTTAGTGTGCTAAATAGACTAGTTAAGTATTGTTTGGTGATTGTGTATTCTATATGTATTTATAGACGATAGTACCGACCAAGTCTTCGAGGAGGAGGAGTTCTACCAAGAGGAGGAAGAGAATTTCAACCACCGCACTAATCAAGGAAAGCTAGAACTAAGCAAGTTAACACTTGCCCCCTTAACTTGAGAAAATGCTTTAGGCATGCTTTGGTTATACCCTTTGACTTATACCTACTCCAAGTTTTATTTACAAGCTTTACCTTCTTTACTTTACCAAAGTCGTTTACCTTGTTTATAGGTAGCATAAAAAGTATAAAACCTGACCTATCTAGTTAGACTTAGATGTCATTCTATGGCATGCGATTGATTCTTAGCATCCCACCTTAGTGAACACTCCTAATTTAGTAGCTTAGAGCTATACCAAAAACTTGATCACTTTAGATGGGAATACTTGGTGAAAATGACTTGTGAAAACCTTGGAATGATGAGTCCTTCCATTGAGATGTTTTGACATGTGTTGAGAAACACAACTGGTTTATGATGATGAAATTTTAAGGCATGAGCCTTAGCCCTTTTATAAAACTGATGGTTGGGTTCGGATGTGATACCATTCCAATTTTACCGTACAACCATAATACCTGAATTGGGTAAGGCTTAGCCGGAAGTTTACATGCATTAGTATGAGTTCCCTCGCGGGAGAGGTCTGAGCTGAGGCTACCTCTCAGTGTTGTCCACCTATGCAGTGCCCAGGATGACAGATGGTCATGGCTGGGAGGCCATACTCATAGGAGATGTGCTTATACTAGAGTGTGTAAAGGAAAGGTTATGTTTGATTATCTGCATACCAAGTATGATGATTCAGGGTTATCCCTGACAGATGTATCGAATATTGTGGTGAAAGTGTACCACCTATGCAGAGTGTCATACTATCGAATAGCCATGTCCGTGGTTATGGACAGTTGGAGTGGCCATACTGTTCCGTTGTCAGATGTTTTCAAAATGACTTATGAAATGAATTGTGACATGACTTGACCACAACAGAGTTGTGACTATGATAACTAAGTTCCCACTTAGGTGATTTCAAACTTTATTTTATCTTTCTTTGTTTCTGAACTCAACTTAGGTTTCAAACTTAGCTTTACAAATAAACTTAGAGTTTAGCATTCCTACTAGAACTACCTTACTTGTTAGTGATAGTTTGCGAGTACTTAAAGAGTACTCATGGCTTTGTCCCTAGCTATTCCCGTGGCCAGACTATGAAGAGGACTACCAAGATGAAGGACAGCAGGACGACTATGATAACTAGGACTATCTCCCATCGTCGGCATTGCCTGTGACTCTAAAGATGGACCCCACCGCTACGCTATTTATTCCGCCACTTGATTGTATTAAGACTGGATCATGAGATCCTTTATTTGGGTAAGACCTTATTATGGTTTGTAATGGATGATGTACTGTGATATCCAATATGTTATGTCTCGCAAAAATGGTAATCTTGGGATTGCGATGTATGGCATAACAGGCATCTGGGATTAAAAATCCAGGTGTTGACAAGTTGGTATCAGAGCCATCCTGACCATAGGAGACCCTAGTTAGAATGGACGTCCGAAACAAAAACTTAGTTTCAAAAACCAAAGTGAGTATCTATGAAAACTATTTCCTCTCTTACCCTTGGGAATTCTTTCTCTCAAAAAAATTCATGTTCCTCCGAATTCTTACATTACTACATAAAACTTTGACACACTTGATCACTTCACTAACTTTTTCATCCTAAATTCTTATAGATGGAAGTTCAGTATAGCAAGTTCTACCAGTTGGGCAACGAAGGCCAACTGATCTTCGAGAGGAATCTTGATTCACTGTCGGAGTACTTGGAGCGTCCTCATCCAGAATTTCTTGGAGCTCAACTCAGTGGTCCCCCAGGAGGAGATTTACAATGGATAGTAGTTGCTGATCTTCGAGGCAAGTTAGAAGCACCAACGTCCAAGAGGATTTAGTTCTCCGTGAGAGAGAACAATTGGCTAGATGGATTAGCCAGGGCAATGCATGAAGCTCTCGCTCGTCTGTGCGCCAGAGTGTCAACCTAATCCAAGAAACCCGCTTTGTTCACTATGCAAGGCGTGATTCTATGGGAATGCCTCTAGAGATGCCAAGTCACCCAATATTGAAGCGTCAAGTGGAGAACCTCGACTTCCTGTTGTACGATAGACAGAAGGAATTGGACAATGCTAGAGAATTCGCCAACCACAACCTTGCCATTGCCGCCTAGAAGGCCCAGACTTTCTCACTGCTAGTAAAGGATCGTCAGTCTCTTTGCCGTCAACACGCAAAGAAGGATCGCACCATCGACCGTCTTCGCAAGAAGGTAGCCGACCACAAGAAGACCATCAAGGAGCAAGAAGCTTAGCTTGCAGCAAAAGAAGAAGAAGGTGAAGATATCCAAGGGGATATTGACTCCTACCTCAGCAATGATGATGACTATCTGGAGGATGATGCCATGGACTTCTACACCGACGATGATGACTCCGACTTCATCGATGATGAGTAGATGCACTAGAGCACTATCGTAGGACTAAGGAGTATCGGTCCCATTGTATCTTAGCTTATAGAATGGTTCTTAAAACCATATGTTTTCCTCTTGTTGTGGTGTGTGTGTGTTCGTATCGTGTGCTTTGCTTGAATGAATGAAAAGACGTTAGTTGTAAAACCTGAGTCAAACTCAAAGTTTTAGCTTTGAAACCAAAACCATGTACCTTAGAACTTTCCCTCTTACCCCTTTATCTACCTCAATCTTCAAATGACTCGTGGAAACCAAGGAGGGAGCAGCTCATCGCAGGACCCAATGTTGCGGATTCTGCAGACGCTCATTGTAGACTGTGAAGCTAGTAGGGCAGAGCGCCAAGCAAATCTAGCCACCCTGCACCAGATCACCCAGATGGCTCGCAACAACCAGAACCATGGAAATCAGGATCATCATGGATCCAAACTCAAAAACTTCCAGAATACCAGTCCCCAATCTTTAGCCAGTCTGAAAACCCACTAGATGCTGATGATTGGTTGCAGACAGTTGAAAACAACTTAGAAGTAGCCGGAGTGGATGCAAACGAGAAGGTTTATTTTGCCACCCACTATTTGGCAGGAGATGCAAGAGCATGGTGGAACAACACTCGCACAATGAACCATGGTCAAGTTATGACATGGGAAGCCTTCAAAGTCAAGTTCAGCCGCACCCACGTGCCGCAGGGTCTAGTCACCAGGATGAGAGATGAATTCAGAGAGTTAAAGCAAGGCAGAATGACTGTAGTGGAGTACCGTGACAGATTCTTGTCCCTCGCCAGGTATGCACCTGATGAAATCAACACGGAGGCCAAGAAGAAGGAGAGATTCCTGAACATACTGCATGATGAGATGTAGACGGTCCTCGTCAACATCCGTTTCGAGGATATCGAAGAACTAGTCGACTCTGCCATTTAGATGGAAGGGAAGATAAACCAAGCAAACGACAACCGCAAACATCGTATGATGCACCAAGCTGGATCCAACAGTCACCAGAAGTACCATCCCAACACATCTGCCGGATATTCCCCGCAGAACAATCGACCCCCAATGTCTCGCCCAAGCTACCCTAACCGTAGCGGAGGAAATGTGAAGTCCGGAGGAAACAACAATCACCCTGGCAACTCTAGCAATTTCAACTGTGCACCTCCCAAGAACAACAACAACAACAACAACAACACTGCAGCCAGAACTAGAAGCAATGATGTGCCCATTGCAGCAAAAGACAAGTCTCAGATCACTTGTTTCGAGTGTAGAGTGAAGGGTCACTACTCCAATGAGTGTCCCAAGAAGATTGCCGCCACCGCCAATGTGAATGCCCCAGCTCAACAGCAGCGTCGTGTTCAACCAGGAAGAAGATTCACCCTAGGGAACCCTCACAACCGCAACGGCCGTCTCTTCCACATGAATGCCGAAGAAGCCCAAGAAGCGCTAGATGTAGTGCTAGGTATGTTTTCTATCAACTCAGTTTTAGCAAGAGTGTTGTTTCATTCTAGAGCATCACACTCATTTGTCCGAAGAATTTGCATGCACTAGTAAGATTCACCCAACCAATTTGAAGCATGTCATGATAGTTCAAATACCCCGTTCAACTACAAAAGCTAGAAAAAATTGCAAAGTTGTGCCTATCAGAATACATGGGATAGATTTTTATGCCAATCTAATCGTACTTGGAACCAAAGGTTTGGAAGTAGTACTAGGGATTGATTGGATGTCAAAGCATAAAGGATTGATAGACTGTGCCAAGAAAGCCATCACCATGACCAGTAGCTCTGGAGTCTTAGTAGAGCATATATCTGAAACCTTGCCCCATCAATTCCAGTGCAACAAGAGTCTAGCCCTACCCACCATAGAACAAGTCAGAGTAGTCTGTGAATACCCCGACGTATTCCTAGATGAATTGCCCGGTATGCCCCCGGATAGGGATATTGAGTTCATTATTGAACTAATCCCTGGAACCAGACCCATAGCCCAGAGACCCTATAGTATGAACCCCTCAGAGTTAGTGGAACTGAAGAAGCAGTTGGATGCTATGTTGGCAACATGCTTGATTCAACCAAGCGCATCGCCATGGAGATCGCTCGTGTTATTCGTCGACAAGAAAGATGGAGGCAACCGTTTGTGCACAGATTACAGGAAGCTGAATGACGTCACCATCAAGAACAAGTACCCATTCCCAAAGATAGAGGATCTATTTGATCAGTTGACTGGTGCCAATGTGTTCTCTAAGATTGATCTTAGGACTGGTTATCACCAACTTAAGATTCGTGCAACGGATATTCCAAAGACCGCCTTTACTACTCGTTATGGATTATACGAGTATACGGTCATGTCTTTTGGATTAACCAATGCCCCTGCTTATTTTATGAACCTCATGAATAAGATCTTTATGAATTTTCTAGATAAGTTTGTCGTTGTGTTTATCGACGATATCCTTATCTACTCCAAGTCAGAAGAAGAGCATGAGCAACATCTGACAATCATTCTTGAAACCCTTAGAGAGCATCAGTTGTATGCCAAGTTCAGCAAATGTGAGTTTTGGCTGAAAGAAGTAGGATTCCTAGGACATATTGTGTCTGCCGGAGGAGTCACTGTTGATCCCGCCAAGATCAAAGATGTAGAAGAATGGGAAGCCCCAACCACTCAAACCCAAGTCCGTGCATTTCTCGGATTAGCGGGATATTACCGCAAGTTCGTAGAAGGATTTTCGAGCATCACCAGACCCATGACCCAATTGTTGAAGAAGGACAAAAATTTCGAACGGACCGACAAATGTGAAGCAAGTTTCCAAGAGCTCAAAAAGAGATTGATTTCAGCCCCAATATTGATCATGCCAGATATCAAGAAGCCATTTGATGTGTATTGTGATGCATCCAAGATTGATCTCGGATGTGTATTGATGCAAGAAGGCAAAGTCATCGCGTATCTGTCTCGACAACTGAAGCAGCATGAGAAAAACTACCCCACCCATGATCTTGAGTTAGCAGCCGTAGTTTTGGCATTGAAGACATGGCGTCATTATCTTATGGGTAATCGCTGTGAGATTTACTCAGATCACAAAAGCTTGAAGTATATTTTCACTCAAAAGGAGCTGAATATGAGGCAAAGGAGATGGATAGAGTTAATCAAGGATTATGACCTTGACATTCACTATCACCCCAGCAAAGCCAATGTGGTAGCGGATGCTCTTAGCAGATTGCCGTGTAGGTTAAACACCATGATCAAGGAGAAGCAACCAAGTTTGTATGAGGAGTGGGAGAAATTTAGAACTGAGCTAGTTAGCAAAGGATTTTTAGCTAGCATTGAACTTCAACGCACTTTGATTAGCCAAATCAAGGAAGCCTAGAAGGCAAATGCAAGTACCGATAGAATCAAATGTCGTATTGGTACATGAAAGGTACCTGGATTCACCGAAGACGAAGAAGGAGTTTTGTGGTACAAAGGACGTATCTATGTGCCAATAGACTCGGTGCTGAAGCAAGTTATCGTGCAAGAAGCTCATGATACTCTTTATTCTATCCACCCTGGAGGAACGAAGATGTATCAAGATTTGAAAGAGAAATTTTGGTGGCACAAAATGAAGAGAGAAATCGGAAGCTACATCGCCAAGTGTGATATCTGTCAGAGAGTCAAAGCGGAACATCAGAGACCCGCGGGACTGTTGCAACCATTGCAGATTCCGGAATGGAAATGGGATTCCGTCAGAATGGACTTTATCACCGGTTTGACTACTTCTAGTAGGGGAAATGACTCAATCTGGGTCATCATTGATAGATTGTCCAAGGTAGCTCATTTTATACCTGTCAAGACAACCTACCAGAGTTCGAAGCTAGCAGAGTTGTACATTGCTAGAATTGTTAGTCTGCATGGAACCCCCAAGACCATAGTGTCAGATCGAGGAACCCAATTTACCTTGAGATTTTGGCAGAAAGTCCAAGAAGGATTAGGAACCAAGTTGAATTTCAGCACAGCTTATCACCTGCAAACCGATGGACAGACTGAAAGAGTCAACCAAATCTTAGAAGATATGTTGAGAGCATGTGTGTTAGAGTATGGATCAAAATGGGAAGATTGCCTGCCTTTCGCAGAATTCTCATACAACAATAGTTATCAAGCCAGTTTGCAAATGGCCCCATTTGAGTTCCTATACGGAAGAAAGTGTGGTACCCCTTTGAATTGGTCGCAAGTAGGGGAGAGTCGGATTTTCGGACCTGACATGCTCCGAGAAGCCGAAGAGAAGGTTCACAAAGTTCGTGAGCACCTCAAGACTGCCCAATCCAGACAGAAGAGTTATGCTGAAAAGAGAAGGAGAGACCCGACTTTCAATGTCGGAGATTTTGTATTTTGTGTATCTCAAGGTTTAGCCATTGAAAGGAACACAGCGTTTTAGTCTGAAAGGAAAGTTAGCCCCAGATATATCGGACCCTTCAAGATTCTGAACCATCGAGGAGAAGTATCGTATCAACTGGAACTGCTAGAAGAGATGTCAGCCATCCACAGTGTGTTCCATATCTCGTTACTTCGCAAATGTCTAGAAGTGCCGAAGAAGACCGAGGATTTCAAGAACATTGATCACCGAGCCGTTGAGATCAACAAGGATATGACGTATCGTGAAGTGCCCATCCGTATCTTGGAGGAAGCCTACAGAACCACCAGGACCCAGAGTATCAAATTTCTCAAGATCCAATGGAGCAACCATACCGAAGAAGAAGCCACTTGGGAGCGAGAAGATTACATTAGGACAGAGTTCCCAGATCACTTTAGTTCCTAGTTTTTTTCTCAAATCTCGGGACGAGATTTTTTTTAAGAGGGGAATGTTTGTAACATCCCAAAACTTTAATCCAAGTTATCAAGATCCAAAGCACCCAATTTAGGGTTAACAAAAACTTTTCATTTTTAAATCTTTAAGCATGCATATGAGTGTTGCATTAAATAGGAGTTGAATTGAATTGCCATGATTGTGTGTTATAATGGTTGTAAAATGATTCTAAGATGAATTCCACATCATCTAAATCATTCCCAAGCAAAATCCAAAGAAAAATAAATAATATAGAATTAAATAAAGGAAATGGTCACTTTTGCCATTTTAATCAACTAGCCCACTTTGGGTATTCCTAGCACTCAATTTCCAACAGAACCAATTGTGGATCTTTGCACCCCTTACTAGTACAAGTTAAGAGGTACCAAGGCCCACTTTGTGATCTTCCAAAAACTTTCAAACTCTAAATTTAAAAAACATTTGAAAATGGAATCTAGTTCATAGGTATAGATCACCCTATTTCAAAAACCTCTCAAATGAATTCCATTTAACAAATCCTAGCAACCAAAGATGCTTAAGCATGTGATAAACAACTCCACCAAATTTCATCTCAAAATTCCAAACTTGATTTCTTTCGGCCATTTTGTCAAACACTTGGAGTGGACATATCAGATAAAAATCAAAAACACTAGTGTGAGCAGTGTTCTGGCAAAACTTGTCTCCCACATTGCAACCAAAACCTCTCCAATACACCCCCTACTCTTTTCTAGCCCGGCCAACCACTGTGCCCATGACCAAATGGTCATGAACATCAAAGCCGAGCACCTTGCGCCCCCTCACCGGCGACAGCGCGCCCCTGACGCCGCCAGCCTCGCCCACCTTGCCCAACGCGTCGCTCGTGGTCCACCTCCCCCTCCAGGCCAGCCCCAGCTCGAGGACAGAGCGAGGAGAAGCCAGGAACCGCCGCGCCCGGAACGTGTTTGCCATGCCGACGCCGCCCGCAGAGCACGCATGGTCCCCGCTCAACCAGACCCCGCCTCACTCTCACCGCTCACCTACATGATCACCACCGCCCTAGGAAGCTGCTAGACAAGCCCATTTCCCCGACTGTGCCCCGTAGTTGCCGGCCACCGCAAAGTTCGCCGTCGACAGAGACATCGTGCGCGCCGTGCCGCTCATGTCTCCTGACCACCCCGCACTGCACGTGCACTGCCATGATGACTGCCAGGGAACCGCCCACCGTCCTAGCCCACCGCCCAAGCCTCTAGCCCGCTGTGCCATCGTTACCGGCGAGCTCCGCCCATGCCTCTCTGCACCCCTCGCCCCGCTATAAATAGAGCGCCTCCCAGCACCGTTTCCTCACACCACTCTCATCCACTCCCCCTCATAGCACTCCTAGAGCCCCACCGGAGCAAGCCGCAACCCGTAGCACCGGAATTATGCCGGAGTCTGCCACAGAAGGAGGAGAAGGGCGCCAGTGATCCAGGCCATCTCCCGGGACGCCGCCGGTACCAGGAGAACCGCCGTCGTCGTCTCGTTCGTTTGCCCGCCTCACCGCACTCGCTGGAGCCCCGGTACGTCCCCACTGCACCCTCACCGACCGTGCTAGGGTTCGTCCCCGTCGAGAACTGTTCCGGCGAGGACGATAGATGTGAGTCGTTGATCCAGGATCTAATCATGCGGCCACCGTTCACCCACACCGATTCGGCAACCCCTGTCCCACTGACAGGTGGGGCCCTCACTTAAAACCAGCCCGGGCACTGTGTGGAGTAAACTGGGCCGGCCCATTTATTTCCCGCGTGACTCGTTTAATTCAAATAACTCTTTTCTTTTTAGACTTAGACTTAGTTATGTCCTTTAGTTTGAAAATCAATTCAGAGAGTTTTACAAATCCAAATAGAGTGATTCCAATTTTTTTGGAAAGGTAATGAAAATCTCTATCCAAGACCATTGGATTTAAATCATTTAGAGTTAGAGATCTCTCCTAGCTAAAATAACCAGACATAAGCTTTTTCACATTCAAACATTTTTATAAAATCAACCATAATAGATTTTGAGTTGATTCCAACTCTCAAAAATCACATTTAACCATACATATCTGAATATGTAATAATATTAAGGTTTGCATGCGATGACTTTGGACTAGTACCAAAATAATGCTATATAGGCATTTCTAGTCACTTTAAATCATTAAATATTAAACTTAAACTTATGAAAATGTGATCCAACATTTAAATCACATTCCCATGCATGTGGTGATGACATGTGTCCACATGATCCCATATTTTAATTGGAGAATATTAAATCTTAGTTAATTTCAATGAGTAGAAATTACTTTTCTCAAATAAAAGAAATGAAACTAGTTCATTAAACCTTGTGATGTTTGTGATGATAATAGATCATGAAGTGTGTGCCTTAGTGTGCTAAATAGACTAGTTAAGTATTGTTTGGTGATTGTGTATTCTGTATGTATTTATAGACGATAGTACCGACCAAGTATTCGAGGAGGAGGAGTTCTACCAAGAGGAGGAAGAGAATTTCAACCACCGCACTAATCAAGGAAAGCTAGAACTAAGCAAGTTAACACTTGCCCCCTTAACTTGAGAAAATGCTTTAGGCATGCTTTGGTTATACCCTTTGACTTATACCTACTCCAAGTTTTATTTACAAGCTTTACCTTCTTTACTTTACCAAAGTCGTTTACCTTGTTTATAGGTAGCATAAAAAGTATAAAACCTGACCTATCTAGTTAGACTTAGATGTCATTCTATGGCATGCGATTGATTCTTAGCATCCCACCTTAGTGAACACTCCTAATTTAGTAGCTTAGAGCTATACCAAAAACTTGATCACTTTAGATGGGAATACTTGGTGAAAATGACTTGTGAAAACCTTGGAATGATGAGTCCTTCCATTGAGATGTTTTGACATGTGTTGAGAAACACAACTGGTTTATGATGATGAAATTTTAAGGCATGAGCCTTAGCCCTTTTATAAAACTGATGGTTGGGTTCGGATGTGATACCATTCCAATTTTACCGTACAACCATAATACCTGAATTGGCTAAGGCTTAGCCGGAAGTTTACATGCATTAGTATGAGTTCCCTCGCGGGAGAGGTCTGAGCTGCGGCTACCTCTCAGTGTTGTCCACCTATGCAGTGCCCAGGATGACAGATGGTCATGGCTGGGAGGCCATACTCATAGGAGATGTGCTTATACTAGAGTGTGTAAAGGAAAGGTTATGTTTGATTATTTGCATACCAAGTATGATGATTCAGGGTTATCCCTGGTAGATGTATCGAATCTTGTGGTGAAATTGTGCCACCTCTGCAGTGTCATACTATTGAATAGCCGCGTCCGCGGTTATGGACAGTTGGAGTGGCCATACTGTTCCGTTGTTAGATGTTTTCAAAATGACTTATGAAATTAATTGTGACATGACTTGACCACAATAGAGTTGTGACTATGATAACTAAGTTCCCACTTAGGTGATTTCAAACTTTATTTTATCTTTCTTTGTTTCTAAATTCAGCTTAGGTTTCAAACTTAGCTTTACAAATAAACTTAGAGTTTAGCATTCCTACTAGAACTACCTTACTAGTTAGTGATAGTTTGCGAGTACTTAAAGAGTACTCATGGCTTTGTCCCTGGATATTCCCATGGCCAGACTATGAAGAGGACTACCAAGATGAAGGACAGCAGGACGGCTATGAAAACTAGGACTATCTCCCATCGTCAGCATTGCCTGTGACTCTGAAGATGGACCCCACCGCTAGTCTATTTATTCGGCTACTTGATTGTATTAAGACTGGATCATGAGATCCTTTATTTGTGTAAGACCTTATTATGGTTTGTAATGGATGATGTACTATGATATCCAATCTGTTATGTCTCGCAAAAATGGTAATCTTGGGATTGCGATGTATGGCATAATAGGCATCTGGGATTAAAAATCCGGGTGATGACAATTGTATCCTCTCTTGCCTCAATCCAAGGACTTGTCAGGTACCCAAGATCCCAAGGATTAAGCCAGATATAGGGAGTATGAGTAATGACTAATCTGCAGGTTGGGAACCCCAATGATAGAAGGGGTAGTACAACTATATGTGAGGGATTTACTTGGGATTAACGGTGACATCACTATGCATATCATTAGTTCTCTTTCTTCTATGGATGAGACTAGTAGGTTATTGTTATAAGCGGTTGCGGAGGCAATAACAATTATGGATGCACTACTCACATATAATTATCTTGCTCTAAGAATTACATGCATACTTTCTTATTATCTTTTATTCCCATCAGATGTTTTACACAACTAGAGGTGAAACCGAAAGCCCTAGGCCCTCTCTTTCCATCATTGACAACAACAAAAAGACAACAAACTCTTGGTCCGGTAAAACACAAAAAGAATACTAAAACTCCTGAAAGTCCGTTAAAGTAACTTCACTATGCTTTCTGCTTCCCGAGGATTCGATAACCTAGATCTACTAGGGAAAAATAGCTATACTACATCCGTAATCCGGATCAAAGGTATCAACCCTTTTTCTGGCGCCATTGCCAGGGAAGCAATAGCTACCCTAGTGAGGTTAGTAGGAACCTTGGTAGTTTTAATTCTTGTTTTTAATTTTGTTAGTTTGCGTTCAGTCTTTATTTGAAAAATCAAAAAAATTACTTAGTCTTTAAATTCTTGTTTTTACTATCATAAGTCTTGCTTAAAAAAAACCAAAAACATATGAAATATGGCTGAAAAGAAGCTTGGGGAGTTTGCAACTCCCAACAATAATTATTTGCGTACTCCTATTATCCAACCAACAACTACTGTTGATGATTATGAAATTAAGCCCCACTATTTAAGTTTGGTTCAACAAAATCAATTTGGAGGCTCTACTCTTGAGGACGCAGGTATGCACTTGAACACTTTTACTGAAATATGTGATATGATGCACATAAAAGATGTTGACCCTGATGCGGTCAAGTTGCGCTTATTTCCTTTCTTGTTGGGGATATACTTTCCGGGTATCCTCACAGTTCCTCACTGACTAGGGTGGCCCACTTCGGGTTAGAGCTTTGCTTCACGGGCGGCCCAATCAGGGAGAAGAAGATGGAGTCCAGTCCGGCTACGGGAAGGCCCATAAGACTTACTGACTTAGGCCCATAGTATTACTTGTAGTTCAAGATGTACTCTGTAACCAACTCTTAGTCGTAGCCGGACAGATCTCTCCTGTAAACCCTAGGTCGGATATCTGTATAAGCCGTCCTAGGGAGAGCCTTTATGGCAACACCTCAATGGTCTCAACTCGCACAGGTGAACCCTTGTAACCCATCTCTAGCTCTGCCGTATTACTGGATTGCTAGCAGGAGTAGGATCCATCCAAAGCCGACGGATTTGAACCTGGGTAAACTTGTGTGCTCACCGTCCCGGAACACCGTACGTCTCACACCCCTCTCTTCCGCATGCCTCGAGGACCCCCTCATGGCATACTTGTCATCAATCCGACGACAGCTGGCGCCCACCGTGGGGCAAGTGAGCTTTGGATCTGCGTTCCGAGCGGAATCTGCAAGAATCGGAAATGGCACCGTCGGTCGCATCCTCTACGCCAGCGACGTCCCTCTCATCATTCTCGACGAGACCTGGATTCTGGCTAGGGAGGCTGTGACTGCCTACACCATCATGTCTTTCGGCGAGATCGATGTTTACATCGGCTTTGCTGAACCTGCCCCACCCACCCCAGCGGTGATGATAGAGGCAGAAGAAACTTCTCGACCCCCTTTGTCCACGGAGGCGGCAGAGTTCCGGATCTTAGAAAACCCTAATCTCACCCAGCCCGCACCAGTTGCGGAGATAGTGGAGAAATCCGAGCCTAAAGCAGACCTAGCGGTCTAGATCGATTCTAGAGTGGATCTCCCTAGAGAAATCGAATCCTAGACCGACCCACCCGCCGAAGTCGAAATCAAGGAGGAGCATAACAACGACACTGATTCCGGCTCTGATGACGCTGGGATAGACAGGCCTTTCCTAAAGTACACGCTGCGACGTATAATAATGCAAAACTCAAGCGCAGATGCAATTCTCAAAGCCATCAGGAGTTTTGACGAAACTGATCGTGAAAGCCGCAGGTACCTTAGGAAGCACGCATCGCACTTTTTCGAATATGTTGGATCCGGATCCGGCTGTGCCGATGCTGGAGAAAACACCGACTCTGTGCTGGAGGCAATTGGAACAAACACCGACGTACCCGCATCTTCAGATGAATCGATGACGTTAGCAGATTTCCGAAAGTTCTTCGCGGAATATGAAGAGGAGTATAACTCCAAGGCTGCAGAAGAAGGAGAAGCCATGGATGAAGGATCCGGGGAACACTCTCCCAAAGCGCAGAATGACATGGAAGTCGGAGATGATCCCGAAGTCCAGATGTCTGAAAGTACCGATTAGAGCTTGACTCCAGGAAACGGACTCAAAGTCGTCTTTGCTACCGGTGCTGCCAAGAAGGCAAAGAAGAAGAACAAGACCCCGACAAAAGATCCTTCGACAGAGGAGGTGATTGCCGAGGAATATGAGGAAGACTCAGATGGAGCACTTATCCCATACGAGCCCATAAAAGAAGAATCGGTGGATGGACACGTGATCACTGCAGGTGCGCGTAAATTCATCGATGCTGCATTAACCACACCTATCCCTACAGCTGCAGAACTTACTGCTGAAGAGCTGGACGAAAGGGCCAAGGCTCTAGAAGCGCGTCGTCAACAACTCCTGGATGAAGCCAAAAACATCGAGGAGGAGAAGAAACGCATGGCAACTGCGGAGAAGTACATCTCTCGGTAGCATCAGAAAACCCGGAAACGTCACACACGTGACAGTCAATTCCCGGAAGTGCAAAAGGTTCTCTTTGAGGGAGATCTAGGGATGCCTCGTCTCGACAACAAAGGAGATCTGGTGTATCCAACACCAGTACAGAACACTATCGCAGCTCGGGATATCCTGTCAAATAATCCAGGCCTAGAACATGTTCAATTGGGCATCAAGCTACTCACCAAGGGTCTGGAACAACAAAGGGTTGCGAAATCCGGAAGCAGAAAACTGGTCTCCAAATCCGACCAATGTCGCACAGACTCAGCCTGGAATGATATAAGGCCCCAGCGTGTTCCGGAACAGCATCGCCGTTCTGACCGACGGGAAGACAACTACTCCAGAACCGGATCATCAGGACAGCACCACAAAACTGCACGCGACTAGCGCAATGTTGCTCCAGCTACCGAGCAAGACGCAATTGCTGCACTGTATCCGAGAAATCCTCCCCGGCGAGAGTCGAACGATCACAGGGAAGAAGACAAAGATAAACGTCGGGAGGAGGACAGACAAAGAATGCCACCCCCTAGACATACAAGCCGCCCGGCTGAGCCCCACCGTGGTGGGAACGACGGACGAAGGAACGACGGACATCGTGCCGAGTCAAGCGACAGGGGGCTCATCGTAATGAAGACCCTTCCCGGAACCGGAATAACGATGCTCCGGATGGAGGCCGGCGATCAGCCGGAAATAACCTAGATGCTCCACCATCTCCACCAGGTAGCCATCACAACGTCTCTCAAGGAGGCCAGGGAGGGCGTCGAGGTGGAGGAGGTGGTGGCATAAGCCAAAGTCCGACTCCAAGGCACCGCAGCCACAGCCGACATTCGGGATGATCTCTATCCCCGAACGACGCAAGGCACAGGATCAACTCCAACATAGAGGCGTGAC
Source organism: Avena eriantha (assembly GCA_910589775.1). Classification (NCBI taxonomy): domain Eukaryota; kingdom Viridiplantae; phylum Streptophyta; class Magnoliopsida; order Poales; family Poaceae; genus Avena; species Avena eriantha. The sequence continues at coordinate 413,583,547 of OU342744.1, read as the reverse complement.
GCTATGAAAATGATGATATATACATGGTCCCAAAGTGCTTCGGACCACGTATACGAGCCACAAGATTCCCGGAAGGATTTGCTATCTCAAGACATATCCAAGCCTACGATGGCATCGCTCGATCAGATACCTAGCTATAGGATTTCTTCCAAGCTTGCTGCATCGCCAAAGGCGGAAACAGCCTAGTCGCAACCTGAAATCTCCCACTCATGTTGCGGAAGACGGCACGATCATGGCTCAATTAACTTCCGGAGAACACCATCCACAACTGGTATGACATGCAAAGTGCGTTCTTTCAGAATTTTGAAGGCACATACCGGAGGCCCTGTACGGTCGGAGACCTACAGCGTTGCACCCAAAAAGCCGGAGAAACTTGTCGGGATTACCTCGGACGATGGATCGACACCAAGAACTCCTGCAAAGGAGTAAATGACCAAACTGTGATTGAAGCTTTCATTGCAGGTCTCCCAATTGGTTTACTACGTCATCGCTTGAAGTGCGACAAAGTCACTGATTTGGGAGAGATGATAGAAACAGCGAGCAAGTATGTGGATGCTGACGATGACGCAGAAGGACTACTCAACGCCCTAGCTGTGCCACAGTCGGCAAAACAACCAAAGCAACAAGCTCAGAGGCGCAAGAACACCTCGGAAGAGAAACCCAATGCGGAAACGACAGTGGTCACTACTACTTTCGGGTCTGGAGGAGGAGGAGGACGCGGCGGAGGCCGTGGGCATGGCCGTGGGACATTGAGAGTTTAAGGTAGAGGAGACCAACAACCAGGCAAAACCTACACTTGGGCCGACATTGCCAATAACCCATGTGTGCATCACCTAGACGTCAATGGGGGCTCGTCCCACACCAACGCTGAGTGTTGTTCCAATGACGACATCAAGAGAGATGACACCGCTGGCTACAAAGCTAAGCAGAAGAAGGGAAAGAAGAATCCCGAAAAAGATAAACAGACCAAGAAAGATTCCGACATGGAGGAAGCTGATGCTTCAAATCCCAAGCCGGAAGGGAAGAAAAAATTTCCGACCAAGAAAGACACTTATGTCACCTTCCTCGGATCTCAACCAGCAAAGGTCAAGAAAGCAGTTCTACATGAGCTCAATGCAACAGTTCCATCTGTCCCCCAATTTTTGGATTGGTCGGAAGTGGCAATCACGTTTGACCATGCTGATCATCCGCCTAAGCTACATAGGCGAGGAAAATACGCCTTAATCGTCAATCCACTTATTGACGGTTATGGTTTCTCCAAGACTCTCACGGACGGTGGCAGCAGTATCAATATTCTGTATGTCGAAACGCTATGCCGGATGAAGATCTCAGAGACCCAGCTGAATCACAGCACTGTGATTTTTCACGGAGTTGTCCCAGGAAGACAAGCTAATTCCCTGTGAGAAATCACTTTGGATGTTACCTTTGGAACTCCAAAGAACTATCGGATGGAGGCACTTTCCTTCGAAGTAGTCTCGTTTAAGAGCGCGTACCACGCTATATTCGGACGTCCGGCTTACTTGGCCTTTATGGCTCGTCCGTGTTACATTTACAATATGGTGAAAATTCCAGGTCCCAACGGCATAATCACCATCAGGGGAGACCCGAAGAAAGTGCCAGAGTGCAATGATGGAAATGCTGCCTTTGCTAAAGCCGTGCTGCATGCCCAGGAGTACCAGGAGATCAAGAAGAGCATAGATCCGTCCAAGATGCCCGCAACGAAGAAGGAGGTGAGAAAGCCGAATCCGGAGTTCAAGGCATCAGAAGAGACGAAGAAGACACCGTTGAAGGATGATGACCCCTCCAAGGTGACCTAGATAGGCGTAGGCCTAGATAGCGCATAGGAAAGCATGCTTGTCAAGTTCCTCAAAGCAAATCAAGATATCTTCGCATGGCAGCCATCTGACATGACCGAAGTACCTAGGGAACTTGTCATGCACTCTTTAAATGTAAACCCGAACGCTAAACCCGTCAAACAGTCCTTACAATGTTTTGGCGATGAAAAGCGTAAGGCAATAGCTAAGGAACTAGCACGGCTCGAGTTAGCCGGATTCATAGAAGAGGTCATCCACACTGAGTGGTCGGCCAATCCTGTAATGGTCCCTAAAAAGGACACCACTGATTTAAGGATGTGTGTTGATTATATTGCCTTGAATAAGGCTTGTCCAAAAGATCCGTTCGCTCTGCCTAGGATTGATCAAGTTATCGATTCTACGGCAGGCTCGGAACTCCTCTGTTTTCTCGACGCATATTTCGGTTATCACCAAATTCGGATGAAGGAATCTGACAAAGTCAAAACTTCATTCATAACCCCCTTCGGAACCTTCTATTTTGTTACGATGCCCTTTGGGATGAAGAACGCAGGAGCTACGTACCACCGCACGATGCAGCGTTGCCTCCACGACCAACTCGGACGCAATGTACATGCATACGTGGATGATATTGCGGTGATGTCCAAAAAGAAGGAAACACTGATTTCCGACTTGGAGGAAACATTCGCCAATCTACGAAAATACAACATAATGCTTAATCCAAAGAAATGCTTCTTTGGAATCCCAGACGGAAAATTGTTAGGTTTCATCATGTCTCAAAGAGGCATAGAGGTGAACCGGGACAAAATCAAGGCTATACTCAATGTTTCCAGGCCCACTCGCTTGAAGGACGTACAAAGACTAACTGGTTGCATTGCTGCAGTCAGTCGGTTTGTAAGCCGGCTTGGTGAAAGAGCCGCACCATTATACAAGCTCCCTAAAAAGACTAAGGACTTTGTGTGGACCGATGAAGCTGAACCTGCGTTACAAGACCTGAAGAAAGTACTATCATCTGCTCCTATCCTTGCTGCACCAGAACCACAGGAACCGATGTTGCTTTATCTTGCTGCGACAAACAAAGTCGTTAGTATCATCATGGTGGTGGAGAGACCAGAGGAAAATCAGGAACACTTGGTGCAGCGTCCGACTTACTTTGTTAGTGAGGTCCTGACAGAATCAAAACAGCGGTATCCGCACTATCAGAAGCTGGCTTACGGTGTCTTCTTGGCATCTCGTAAGCTACGACACTATTTCTAGGAGCATCCAATTACCGTGGTGAGCATATCTACCATGAGAAATATAATCAACAACAGTGACGCCATAGGACGCTTCGCCAAATGGGGAATAAAGCTTTCAGCTTTCGATATTGAGTACAAACCTCGGACAACAATCAAATCCCAAATCCTGGCTGACTTTGTCGCTGATTGGACAGAGACGAAGGAGAATATGACCCTCCCTGACTCAGAATATTAGACCCTGTATTTCGATGGGTCTAAGGCTCACGGGGGCTCGGGGGCTGGCGTGGTGCTCAAATCACCCCAATGAGATAAACTTCTATACGTGTTGCAGATTCACTTCATAGCGACAAATAATATTGCCGAGTATGAAGTACTGCTACATGGAATCCAGATTGCTAAAGATATTGGCATCCGACGTTTGATGTGTTACGGAGATTCGGATCTTGTTGCTCAGCAAATCTCGGATATTTTTAATGCAAATAAACACATGGCAGCATATAAAGCTGTCGCAGATGATCTATCTAAGTCGTTCGAAGGGTTTGAGATTCAACACATCCCTCGAGCAGAAAAATGAGGAAGCAGATGCCTTATCTCAGATAGGCTCTACACGGAAAGAGGTCCCGGATGGCGCTTTTTTTGGAGCACCTCAAAGTTCCCTCAATAAAGGGAGTGGATGAGGAATATCCGACCAAATCCGACTCACCTTTAATAGCAGTTCTGGCTATAATTCCTAGCTGGACTCAACCCTACCTCAATTATTTGGTAGATGGCAAATTACCCGAAGACGAGGTGCTGAGCCGGCAGATCGTCCGACGAGCAAAAGCCTATGCTATAGTTAAAGGTGAGCTCTATAAGCGGAGTGTGTCTGGGGTTTTTCAGCGCTGTGTATCTCCGGAAGAAGGAGTGGAAATCCTAAGGGAAATCCACGAAGACGAGTATGGTCACCACGCTGCAGCCAAATCTTTAGTGGCAAAAGCCTTCAGACACGGTTTTTTTCTGGCTTATAGCCCAGGCAGATGCCGAGAGGCTGGTCAAGATGTGCAAGGGCTGCCAAAAGTACGCCAAACAAGCTCATGTTCCGGCTGATCAGCTGCGAACAATACCTATAACATGGCCTTTTGCGGTCTGGGGGCTTGACATGGTAGGACCATTTAGACAAGCTCCAAGTGGATTTACTCACCTCTTAGTGATGGTGGATAAATTCACAAAATGGACCGAGGCTAAACCTGTCACTAGTTGTGATGGAGCAATAGCCAAAAGATTTGTCGAGGATGTTATAATCCGGTATGGTTATCCGCATAGTATTATCCCGGACAACGGGAGTAATTTTTCTGTGGGAGAATTAGCTGAATTCTGCAATGAGCAAAATATCCGGCTTGACATTGCGTCAGTCGCACATCCACAGGCTAACGGACAAGTTGAAAGAGCAAATAGTTTAATCTTACAAGGCCTAAAATCGAGACTCGAAGCACCATTACAACGTGCTACGGGGGCTTGGGCAGAGGAATTACCCTCTATAATATGGAGTTTACGAACAACTCCGAACAGGTCAACCAGATACACACCTTTCTTCTTGGTCTATGGTGCAGAAGCAGTTCTTCCTAGTGATTTGATTCACACTTCTCCTAGAGTGGTCACGTATATCGAAGAAGATGCCGAGATTTCTCGACAAAATGATCTCGACTTAGTCAAAGAAGTTCGCGTTGTTGCTGAAATGAGATCAACAGCCTATCAGCAGAACTTACGTAAGTATCATAGCCAGAGAGTCTGAAACAGATCTTTCAAAAAAGGCGATTTGGTTCTCCGGCTTGTGCAACAAAGAAAGCACAAACTTTCCCCAGTATGGGAAGGGCCCTTGTTAGTTAGTCGAGTATTGCATAATGGTTCGTACTACTTAACTGACATGAGGCTAGTCAAAGAAAGACCTGCTACTAAGAAGAGAAAGAGAGCTAGAGGCAATACAAATCCGGATGAGTTAGACAGACCGTGGAATATTGCTCAGCTACGTCCCTTTTATTCTTAGTTTATCTTTCTTTGTAATCATACATATGTACATGTTCTAAGAGAAATAAAAGTCTTGGTTGCCTCAAGTTTTTTCTGAGAAGTTTTTACCATCTTATTTCCGAATGATCATGTCATAATCGAAAATCCCAGAATACTTGAAAGTACTTTATGCTCATGTTTGTTCTGGTTTAGATTTCCGATTCTAAAAATGATACCTTCGGGTATAACTCTAAAGTTTCTATTCTATACTTTGGTTATTTGTCTGATTGCCGGATGCGGGTATTTTCCGAGTAGTGAAATGTTGGTACTGGAAGCCGGCTTTGTTTCCGAGTTTAAACTGGTTTAGCAATTGAGCTCCGTTGCTCGGCGAAGTTTCCGTGCAGAAGGTTTAGCCGACTCACGAAAGGGACGAGGCGGAAAGCCAGATAAACGATAAGTATAGACAAAAAATTATAAAGTGCTTATGTAAACATTTCAGGCACACAAAATTTTAAAGCCAAAAGTGCTGAATAGATCAAAAGCTTAGCACTAGCAAAATTATAGTACTGCATTTTTTTAGACCCATCATGTTTGTCAGAATAATACATTTGTTTCTGGTAATCTATGATGCAGGAGGTGAGGAAGACGCTGTCGGCTTGCTGGTTGCATCGGCCTCAGTTTGATAACGTTCCGAGATGTTCAGATCCGATTTGGTCTGTTCATCGTCGGAAACTTCAGCTGCTTCTTCTGGAGGTGGAGGTGGCGTGTCCACGCGGGTGAAGAAGGGAGTATCGTAGCTGGTTAAATCAGCCACGCGACACCCATATCCAGCGCATGATTCCATGATGGCTTTGATGTCCTTCTCCTGGCCGTCTTCGTCCACAGTAGAATATCCTCTAGCCACTTGCCAGATTTCCATGCTTCCATGGTGGCTCATGACCATGGTGAGAGCGTTCTGCGCTGCAGATTGCGCGTAGGACATGTTCCAATCCTGGACAAGTTGCGGCATCTCCTTCGCCTTGTCTCGCACCTGAAAGTCCGACATGCTATGCATGTCCGGAATCTTGAGAGCTTCGCCAATATGCTCAAGGGATTGGCGGAAGTCATGAAGCAGATCACCGACTTGGGTAAGCCGGTGGGTGCGATGCTCGACAGAGGTGGAGTCCGTCAAGTTCAGAGGACCTATAAACAAAATAGTTAGGAAAAAACCGACATTGAAAGAGTCGAAGCATAAACATAAGTCAGAAAGATGGAAACATACCAAAGATGACGTCGTCAACTTTGGTCTTCTCTTCTCGAAGACTCCGGAGTTCAACCTGGAGCACCTCAGAAAGGTCCCTCTCTTTTTAAATCTCGTTGTTGAGATCCGAGATTCTCTGATCTTGAGCAGCAATCTTACGATCATGCTTGTTAGTAGCCATGGAGGAGGATTCGAGAACTTGAGCGATGATCTTTGATACATTGCAAATGTATCTATAATTTTTGATGTTCCATGCTTGGTTTTATCCACTTTCTTGTGTTTTGTTCCAACTTTGGAGTACTTTTCATATAATTTCTTGGACTAACTTATTAACAAGAGCCACAGTGCCAGCTGCCTGTTTTCTGCTGTTTTTGGTTCCAAGAAAGTCAGAAAATGAATATTCTCAGAATTGGACGGGACAAAAGCCAAAGGGCCTATTTTTCCGGAAGTGACCAAGTGCTAGAATACGAGACGGAGAAGGGCCAGGGAGCCACCACACCACCTGGCCGTGCGGCCAGGCCAGGCCCGCGCCAGGGGGTGGTGTGGCCGCTCCCGGCACCCCCTCGGCCTCTCCTTCCGACTATAAGTTGCCCTCGGGACGAACACCCTAAGTAGCCGATCAAAAATCCACGAAAGAGTCTGTAGCCGCCGTTATATCTGTCCCTAGATCGGGGGGATCTGAAGCTCTTCCCGGCACCCTGCCGGAGAGGGGAATTCACCCTGGAGGCCTTCTTCATCACCATGCAAGCCTCTGGTGTGATGCATGAGTAGTTCATCCTTGGACTACGGATCCATGTAGTAGCTAGATGGCTAGTTTCTCCTCCTTTGTGCTTTCATGTTTAGATCTTGTGAGCTCCGTTCACGATCAAGATCATCTATTTGTAATCCATACATGTTGTGTTTGCGGGGATTCGATGGATATTGAGATGCTATTTCAGATTGATTATTGATTCTATCATGTCTTTGTTATTTGAGATCTTGCATGCTTTCCGTTGTTAGTAGCTATCTTGGCCAAGTAGATGCTAGCAACTCCAAGAGTTAGTATTTATGCTCGATAGTGGGTTCATGCCTCTGGTAATCTGGGGAAGTGACAGAAATCTCTAAGGTACTAGATGTGATGTTGCTACTAGGGAGAAAACAACAATCCTTTGTTCATAGAATAATCGTATTGTTTACTTTACACGCAGTTCGTAAAGCAATAATCTGTTGCTTGCAACTTAATACTGGAGGGGGTTCGGATGATAACCTAAAGGTGGATTATTAGTCATAGATGCAGTTGGATGGCGGTCTATGTATTATGTTGTAATGCCCAATCAAGTCTCAGAGGAGTCAAGATGATTAGTATATGCATGTATTGCTTTCTCGGTGTTTGTCAATTGCCCCGCTGTAATTTGTTCACCCAGCATGTTATCTATCTAAGGAGAGCCACCTCTAGTGAACTATGGATCCCGGTCCTCTTTCTTTACATACAATCTACAACTGTTTACTATTTTGTGTTTACTTTATGCAAACTTTTACTTCTTTCCATTCGATACGTTTAATCCTTTGTTTTCTGCAAAACACGGTGAGATTGACAACCTCATCGCAAGTTGGGACAAAGTTCTGTGGTTGTGTTGTGCAGGTCTCCACGTTGCTACTAGCACCGGTAGTGCGCCCTGCCAAAGCTCAGCTAGTAACACCTTTGAGGTGTTTCCTTGCTCCTACTGGTTCGATTAAACCTTGGTTTCATAACTGAGGGAAACTTGCTGCTGTGCTCATCATACCTCCCTCTTGGGGTTCCCAACAAGCTCTACATCAACACCACGCACCAAGCACTTTTCTGGGCGCCGTGTATTGAGCCATCAAGCGATTTTCTGGCGCTGTTGCCGGGGAGTCAAGGAAATCTTCACAAGGGGAGTCCCTCACAACCAATCTCTTTACTTTGTTGTTTTTGTTTTGCTTAGTTTCTTTTTGCTTTGTTTGCTTGTTTTGTTCTTCAAAAAACACAAAAGAAATTAGTTCCTTTCTTTAGTTGCCTTTATGACTAGCTCTGCTCCAATCACTATTTCATTATGGATAGCTCACTCAGTTTCCTATTTGGGAACAATTTTATGACTGCTAAGGTAATAGATGAACCACCGCCTGCTAGAACCTCCATGGAAGAAGAAATTGCTGAACCTGAAAGATCATTAGATGAAAAAGAGGAGGAGAGTGATGGAAAAAAGGAGGAAGAATGGATCTACCCATGCCTACCTTCTAATGAGAGTAACTCTTTATCCCTTACATTATTTGATTGTCCCCCATGCTTATTAAAGGAGGGTGAATGTTATGTTCCCAAGGATTCTTTTGAAAATATTTATAATAAAGCTCTAGTGCTTGTATATCATGAAAAGCATGCCTTATGTGATAGTTATATTGTTGAGTTTATTCATGAGGCTACTGAAAATTATTATGAGAGAGGAAAATATGGTTGTAGAAGTTTTTATGGTAATGAAACACCTCTCTATGTGCTGAAAGTTTTGAAGTTACTTTTGTTTTATCTTCCTATGCCTGTCACTTTGTTCTTTGTGCATTTATTTTCATACAAGATTCCTATGCATAGGAAGTGGGTTAGCCTTAAATGTGTTTTGAATTTGCTTCTTGATGCTCTCGTTTACTTCAATTCATATTTCCTATGAGAGCATCTTCTAAAAAATTTATGCCTAACTTAAAGGCGTTAAAGAAAAGTACTTGTTGGGAGATAACCCAAAAGTTTTAGACGAGTCTTGGAAGTTATTACCTCTGTAATAACCTCCTCTTATCCTTTTATTTTCTTTTTGTGCCAAGAGTAACCTCTAATGAGAGTGAAGTAATGATTGGGAAAGTTGCTGTCCCAAAACAGATTTCTGTGCTTCGCCGTAAAAATTCCTGAGAGAGCTCTGTTAGGAGGATTGATCTGTAATTGTTTGTGCTTTTGCCCCAGATTGTTATCTAACTTTCGTTAGTTCAACACTTTTTGATTTGAGAAACATAAGGTCTTCGAAAAAATTCGTCTTTACCTGCTGGTCTGTTTTAACAGATTTCTGCCATTTTCTGCATTTGCTTCTTGTTAGTTCCATCTTGAGTTCCTTTGGGGAATTGAGCTTTTTGAGGGAAGTGCTACAGTAGCTAGTGTTCTAATGGAAGTTTATTTGGTGTTACAACTGAACCTTGAGACTTATTTATCTTAAGTGCACTAATGTTGCTAATGAGATTGTGTGAAGTTTTGTATGAAGGAAAATTTTCAGGTGTATGGAAGGAATGAGTAATGAGATGAAGGATGGACTAAAGCTCAAGCTTGGGGATTCCACGCGTGTCACCCCAAGAAACATCCAAGAAGTACAAGCGTAAAAGCTTGGGGATGCCCAAGGCATCCCCTTCTTCATCAATAAAAATCCCAGGTTTCTTCCAAACGCTTCATTTTTATTGTTTCATGCATAGTTGTATTTTTCTTGGAGCGTCTTCTTTTTCGTTTTCGTTTTGGTTTTTAGTTTGCTTGGTTTTCTTAGTGTTCTGAATAAATTGGTTGGACCCACTCTTTCACACTTTGGTTTGCAAATAGTTTGGTTTGGTTTGGAAAAGAGTAGGAAAGTTCATGCTTATGTGGTAAAAAGAGCTTGTTTTTTACTGTGGTCTATGCTTTGTCATGCCATGCTTGATATTGTTTTGGCTTTATGCTTAGTATTATTTTCTGTAGCATGACTTGTTATAAACAATTGAGATTGCTTAATGTGCCCTGGATGAATCATGCGTTGTTTTAGCATATTAAAGCATAGTATAGTGGTATTCTCCTTTGATGCTTTATTTGGGTTGACTTGGCACATGCTCACACCATGTTATGACTATCTCAAGTCACTATAGCCTTTATGATCCTTTAGTTTTTAACTTGTAGTATCACTTTATGCTTTGATCAATGATGTTTTATCGCTCTGCATGATTATGGCCATTATTGCTCTCTTAGTTTGTCGCTCCCAGTCTTTTGCTAGCCTCCACAACAAAGTATGAGTTCTACTCATGCATCCAACTCCCTAAACCAAGTTATTCCAAAGAGTCCACCATACCTACCTACTAGCTTATGATATTCCAAGTATATTCATGCTTTTGTTTACCTTCCACTTGTTATGAAAAAACTAGTGATTAAAGCTCTCACGAACTTGATGGCACACTTTACTTTACTTGCCCTTAATAAACTTGAACCATTGTGTCTTCTATGTTGTATATGCTTGCACTTATTTGTCGGGAATTAGCAGAACCATGCTTTCATGGGGAATGCTTTCAACATTGCACTTGGTACTTGTACCTAGTTGATATCATGCTCTTTTGTATATGGATGTCGTCGGTGTGAAATGAAAGGGGAGCTTGTAAGTCCATGGAGTTATGTATATGTGTTAGAGAAACGCCTGGGCCGCTGGTATAATCCATGCTGACATGGTGGAAACCTGCAGCGTAACCATAATGAGCTGTCTATGAAGCATTCTTCTTATAAAAAAAGAGTCCTACGCTGGAAAAAAAAGAGAGAAAAAGAGAAAAAAAAGAGATACTATGAAAATAAGAAAGAGAGAAAAAGCACCATATTCCAATGGTAAATAAGAAGAATGCTGAGATGCTCGTTGTCTGCTTGCCTTGTCATTTTGATATGGGGATTCTTCCGTATCATCGGGCAAGGGGTACCCCGTTGGCGGTTCTCAATGATACACATGTACTTACGATGACAAGAACTTACCGGTGACTAAACTTGAGTAGCATGAGGAGCGGCCCTCGTATACAAGGGACATGAGATTTCTGACTTATACTTCGTCAAGCATGTACACCATAGTTTGTTCACTTTAACCTTAATCACTTCAAGATGCTTATGATAGGGACAATGAGAGCTGAAAGCTATGAGTACCATAATTTTTGGAAGCTCTTTATGAGACTTGAATCCCTACTTCCTTTTACAAAAGGCTTTTCTTCCACCATTATATTGAGTCTCCACCTTCTATCTTTATGCACCTACTTTGAGAGCATAGTGGCCATTCTTAGTTCTATGTGCATTGTCCCAAGACTAGTTGATTGATGCATAACTTTTTATTGCTTGTTTGAAACTATTGTATCTAGTCACTCTTATGAACTTTGAAGGTGTCCTATGCATTTATATTTGCTACTCTATTGAGGGACAAGCTGAATATTGTTATGCTATGTTTTCTTTATGTGAAACAAAAAAACGTCTTGCAAAGCATTGTTATTCATGAATCTTTTGTTTGTGCCTTTTCATGTTGCATCATAGTTTCTTTGCTTATTGCTAGAACATTGTCTTTCATGTTATGATTGAAGTACTATGATCCCAGCTTTGAATGTTTTGCAAATACTTTGATCAAGTCTTTGATGGTGCATGTCACCTCAAAAATTATTTTCTTTTTATCACTTACCTACTCGAGGACGAGCAGGAGTTAAGCTTGGGGATGTTGATACATTGCAAATGTATCTATAATTTTTGATGTTCCATGCTTGGTTTTATCCACTTTCTTGTGTTTTGTTCCAACTTTGGAGTACTTTTCATATGATTTCTTGGACTAACTTATTAACAAGAGCCACAGTGCCAGCTGCTTGTTTTCTGCTGTTTTTGGTTCCAAGAAAGTCAGAAAATGAATATTCTCAGAATTGGACGGGACAAAAGCCAAAGGGCCTATTTTTCCGGAAGTGACCAAGTGCTAGAATACGAGACGGAGAAGGGCCAGGGAGTGGTGTCGCCGCTCCCGACACCCCCTCGGCCTCTCCTTCCGACTATAAGTTGCCCTCGGGACGAACAACCTAAGTACCCAATCAAAAATCCACGAAAGAGTCTGTAGCCGCCGTTATATCTGTCCCTAGATCGGGGGGATCTGAAGCTCTTCCCGGCACCCTGCCGGAGAGGGGAATTCACCCTGGAGGCCTTCTTCATCACCATGCAAGCCTCTGGTGTGATGCATGAGTAGTTCATCCTTGGACTACGGATCCATGTAGTAGCTAGATGGCTAGTTTCTCCTCCTTTGTGCTTTCATGTTTAGATCTTGTGAGCTCCGTTCATGATCAAGATCATCTATTTGTAATCCATACATGTTGTGTTTGCGGGGATTCGATGGATATTGAGATGCTATTTCAGATTGATTATTGATTCTATCATGTCTTTGTTATTTGAGATCTTGCATGCTTTCCGTTGTTAGTAGCTATCTTGGCCAAGTAGATGCTAGCAACTCCAAGAGTTAGTATTTATGCTCGATAGTGGGTTCATGCCTCTGGTAATCTGGGGAAGTGACAGAAATCTCTAAGGTACTAGATGTGATGTTGCTACTAGGGAGAAAACAACAATCCTTTGTTCATAGAATAATCGTATTGTTTACTTTACACGCAGTTCGTAAAGCAATAATCTGTTGCTTGCAACTTAATACTGGAGGGGGTTCGGATGATAACCTAAAGGTGGATTATTAGTCATAGATGCAGTTGGATGGCGGTCTATGTATTATGTTGTAATGCCCAATCAAGTCTCAGAGGAGTCAAGATGATTAGTATATGCATGTATTGCTTTCTCGGTGTTTGTCAATTGCCCCGCTGTAATTTGTTCACCCAGCATGTTATCTATCTAAGGAGAGCCACCTCTAGTGAACTATGGATCCCGGTCCTCTTTCTTTACATACAATCTACAACTGTTTACTATTTTGTGTTTACTTTATGCAAACTTTTACTTCTTTCCATTCGATACGTTTAATCCTTTGTTTTCTGCAAAACACGGTGAGATTGACAACCTCATCGCAAGTTGGGACAAAGTTCTGTGGTTGTGTTGTGCAGGTCTCCACGTTGCTACTAGCACCGGTAGTGCGCCCTGCCAAAGCTCAGCTAGTAACACCTTTGAGGTGTTTCCTTGCTCCTACTGGTTCGATTAAACCTTGGTTTCATAACTGAGGGAAACTTGCTGCTGTGCTCATCATACCTTCCTCTTGGGGTTCCCAACAAGCTCTACATCAACACCACGCACCAAGCACTTTTCTGGGCGCCGTGTATTGAGCCATCGCTCTTCTCATGATCCCCTTGAGCTTATCCAGCTCTTGGCAAAGTTCTTTGTTCTCCACCACCAAGGTTTTGAGGTTCTCGGCCTCTTCAATCATAGCGCAGGACTGTTTTACCAGTGCTGTAAGTCAATAAGAACAACCGTTCAGTAAAATATTCGACTATGAAAACATGAAAGACAAGGTTTGAGTCTCGGAATGTGTACCTTCAGCCTCATCCTTGGACACCTTAAGCTCAGCATTCTTAAGTCGGAGAGCTTTAATCTCTCTCCGCTTGTCGTAGACATTTTTCAACAAATCCTGGTTATATGAATATACTTTCTGTAAGTCAGAATACCCAAAGTCAGAAGTCTACTAAAGACTCGGGCTAATATTTTTACTAATATCAGCACGAGCCTTGGGGGCTACACTAGTTCATTCTTTGGCATCCTAAGGAAGCATAAACCCGGATTATATATCCTACTTCATGCTTGGGGGCTTGAGGATATGATATGAAATAAAGGAAAAACAGGAGTTAGAATTCCGACTTACATATTCTTCGCGAGTAAGTTTATCCAAACTCGCATTCACTTCAACAGCAACCTTCTCGGCGAGAGTCAAAGGAACCACTAGCAGTTGGAAGCTCACCGGTCCTTATCCTCTCGTCACGAAGACACACTTGTTCAAGAAGGTCAGAGTGCTTGATGTCCTCTGCCTCTTGTGCTTCTTCTTCGGCAGAAAGGTTTCTTTTCTCCAAGCATTGCCTAGCCAGTCGTTGGATCTGTTCCGCAGATTTCTGGGACAAGCCAAACTTGGCAAGCCCCGGATTGCTAAGAAGGTTCTCGGCAAAGATCTCTGCCGAGGGATCATTACCCGAAGAGGGTTCACCCTTATATAAACCTGATTCACTCATGGTGACGTTAGTCTGCGACTCAAGGGCCGCTGGCTCTATTGAAGGAGCCGGATCTTCTGCAACAACTGGCATTGGTGTGATCACCGGTGTTGCATAGGGTTGTGGAGATGGAGTCGGAGGAGCCACGACAGGAGAGGCTATGGTCAGCTCCGTCTGTCGCAGAGGCTTCGAAGAAGTTCCCTTCCCCTTACCCTTGATGAGCTTCTTAGCTCTGAGAATGTAATAGAAATGGAAAACATTACATCTCAGAAGAAAATTCGAGTAAGGTACAAAGGCAAAAAGTTGTGTTGAAAGTTATCTCTTCACGACGGGCACCTCCTTTGTGCCGACGGCCACTGTCGGAGCTTTGCGCTTCCTGGGCACAATGTTCGGCAATGGGACCAGTTCCGCCTCCTGAGAAAACTCTAGAGGATATCCCTCGAGTGGAGCAAGTTCCAACTCGGGGAGGTCGGCAAGCTGAAAAGAAGAAAACATATCAGTATTGCGAGATAACTTAAAGGATGGAACACATAAAAAGATTTATTGTTAAAAGATTACCAGCACCACAGGGTCTTCTGATGTGTGCATGTCCAGAGAAACCTCTGGGATCTTCCTCTCGATCCGATCCCTTATCAGCAATTTAATGTGGCTTATATAACCTTGCGAGGTATAGGCTCTGGGGCTTATGTGGAGGGAATCTTTTTTGGGACGTGATGAAGTGCATCACTCGGTCTCCGTGGTGCTGGAGGGGTGGCGTGATAACCAACATTGGACCAAGTCGGATCCCTTTAGTCCTTTGTGTTTTATCAGATACTCAATCCGCCTCTTGGCAAGAAGCAGATTGTCACTGAGAGCCGGAGCAGTCTTGCCCCAAGATGCTTGAGGTGTGGCAGCTCCATCGATAAAAGCCGGCAAAGCAGTGGCTTTGCCGGGAGCAGGGACATCCTTGTGGTAAAAGAAAGTGGCTGGCCATTGCTTGACCGAGTCACTAGCTAGAATCTTAGGATAGGCGTGATCACGCCTAACCAAAATTCTAATTGTACCGGTAATATAAGGAATACCGGCTGTGATAGAATTTCTCCGGACATGAAAATAGTACCGGAATAGAGTAAGACTTGGCCTAATGCCGATATATCCCTCGCACAAGGTTGCATAGGCGCTCATCTCTAAGATGGAGTTGGGGGGAAGGTGGTGAAGCTGAACACCATAGTGATCTATTATCTCGGAAAAGAAATCTGAGGGAGGGAAAGACAGACCTCTGTCGAGGTGGGTGCCGAAGTGCACCCGCTTGTCACCGCGCGGGTTAGGTATGGTTTTGCTGTAACCGCTCCGCCAGTCGCCGATGCGGAGGAGCCCTTCAGTCTCCACACCGCGGAGCTTCTCGTCGTCTAGCAGGCAGGGGATCCAAACCCCGCGTTTGCTTTCCTTCTCTGCCGCCGTCGCCGCAGCCGTAGCCAGGCCGTATGATGAAGATGAAGCCATTCTTCCGGTGCGTCGGTGACCTTAGATGGGCGGTGCTGGGAGTTTGGGAAGCAGGGGAGCTCTGTGCGCGGGGGAGATTTGGAGGA
The DNA here is from genome assembly GCA_910589775.1 of Avena eriantha. Taxonomy (NCBI): domain Eukaryota; kingdom Viridiplantae; phylum Streptophyta; class Magnoliopsida; order Poales; family Poaceae; genus Avena; species Avena eriantha. The sequence continues at coordinate 413,567,817 of OU342744.1, read as the reverse complement.
GAAGAAACGGCAAAGGGAACATGTGAAGAAAGGAGAAGGAGAATCCTCACCCCTTATATCCACCTAACCGCGCCAAGATTCGTGCAAATGGTATTGTGTAACCGCCACGCGTTGTGGAAGGAACTGGGAAGGACCCATGCGATGATTACGTCGCCTCGATCTCCGAGTACGCGTTGAAACGGCGCCTCGGTTCCGCGAACGACGGACCCACCAACGGTCGTGCTGACAGGATGTTTGTCAGATGACATGACTTGACCATGACCAGTGTCAGGTGGCGTTAGAGACCAATTTCTGGCTTAGTTTGAAAATCAAGCTAGAAAATCTGAGTAACATGTTGATAGGTCCGACTTATTTTTAAGACCCGGATCGTATTTTTTGTTGTGAAGTTTCAGGAACCCTTCAAGATTCTGCAAGCCGAATATCAAGCTAGACGATGATGAATCCGACTTTGGATCTTGGAGGCCTCTGAGGGCTGCTGTTGGGGATATACTTTCCGGGTATCCTCACAGGTCCTCACTGACCAGGGTGGCCCACTTCGGGTTAGAGATTTGCTTCATGGGCGGCCCAATCAGGGAGAAGAAGACGTAGTCCAGTCCGTCTACGGGAAGGCCCAGAAGACTTACCGACTTAGGCCCATAGTATAACTTGTAGTTTAAGATGTACTCTGTAACCAACTCTTAGTCGTAGCCGGACAGATCTCTCCTGTAAACCCTAGGCCAGATATCTATATAAGCCGTCCTAGGGAGAGCCTTTAGGGCAACACCTCAATAGTCTACAATCTCTACTCACACAGGCGAACCCTTGTAACCCATATCTGGCTCTGCCGTATTACTGGATTGCTAGCAGGAGTAGGATCCGTCCAAAGCCGGCGGATTCGAACCTGGGTAAACTTGTGTGCTCACCGTCCCGGAACACGATACGTCTCACACCCCTCTCTTTCGCACGCCTCGAGGACCCCCTCATGGCGTACTTGTCATCAATCTGACGACATTTCTCTCTTCGAGGAAGAGCAAAAGAATGGTTGCTATCTTTGCCTAGAAATACTATTGCATCATGGGTGGAGTGTACTTCTTTATTTATGACTAAAATTTTCCCACCTGCAAAGACTATGCAACTAAGATCTAATATTACTGGTTTTAGACAGGAAGAGCGTGAGCCACTAGCGCTTGCAGTGGAGGATGAAAGAATGCATGAGAAACTATCCCAGTCATGGGATGGAAGATTGGTTAATTCTCCATTTATTTAATAATGCTCTTAACCCTGTGTCTAAGTCTATGCTTGATACTGCAGCTGGAGGAACATTTATGGGCAAACATATTACCGAAGCAAAGTAGCTGTTAGACAATATGCAAGACAACCATGCCCAGTGGTATGTGGATAGATCAAACATGAAGAAGGTGAACTCCGTCTCACCATAAGAAAATGAAGAACTCAATGCTAAGCTGGATGAGCTCATATTAGCCGTAAAAGGTAAGGAAAACCAGGTAAGAGCTATCCCAAAATCAAATATTGAAAAAATAGACTTCATAGCTCGCAAGGATTATAACCCTGCTTGGAAGAAGAATTATAATCCTAATTTTCAGAAACATTATTCTAGTCCTGCAGGTAACTCTAATAATAATGTGGGATCAAGTAATGGTAGTCTCCAAGAAACACTTAAGTCCTTTATGGACTCACAAAATGAGCAAAACAATATCCTTGCTCAAATAACGAAGAACCATGATGCTATGCTTGGTAAATTATCTAACCAAGCTATAAGCTTGAGGAATGATTTCCAGGCCCTCCAAGAAAGAACAAGGATTGATGCACAACTAGGTAATAATCGAGAGTCAAACTCTCATTCTAGCTAAATTTGCAGGTAAAATTGAGCCCAATCCTGTTGAAGACCTCAAGATGATGAGAATCCAAAGGGAGGATCCTGAACAACTTGATTATAGTAATGCTCCTTCACCAAATTACACCGTTGAAGATCTTGTAAAAAGGATCAATATCAATATTCTGGTAAGTGAAGGAAATGAGGAAGCTATGTATCAACACTTTGTTAATCATGTAGAAATTAAGGTACGTGAGATTGAGGAAGAATATAAGAAAATTGCTGAAAAATTACCTGTGAAGCTTGATGATATATTTGAGCCTACTATTAAGATTATAATTGGGACCAATGAGATAGCTGCACTTTGTGATCTAGGTGCAAGCGTTTCAACAATTCTAGAAATTCTTTTTAATAAGTTAAATCTTGGCTCTTTTGAAATCACCGAGTTAAAATTACATGTAGCAGATTCTACCTACAAACAAGTTGTAGGGATTAAATAAAATACTTTAGTATACATTAAAGGCTGGCCTGCTCTTACTGATTTTGTTATTGTTGACATGCCTGAAGATGCATCTGCTCCCATTATATTATGCCATCCATTCTTAAGAACCATTAAGACTTTGATTAATCTACATGAAGAGAACTTGAAGCTTCACGGGATCCTTTTATTGTTCATTTTCCCAGGAATAAGAAAGCCAAGCATGATGAAAAGAAGGCCATCACTTTGAAGGTCAACTATTTTGGAGTGGGTGTTCCACTCATCTGGCCTCAGTGAGCAACATTGAGGTCAAGCTATTGACCATAAAAGAGTGCTTCATGGGAGACAACCCATTAGAAATAAAGGTTTGAGTAAAGCTTTTAAGTTTTATTTTAAATTTTATGTTCAATAAAGAGTACTTGAAAGCTCCAGTTGAGGAGAAGAAGTTTGGTAGTACTAAAAATCCTGCTTTATACATGCTGATGTTGGTCGACAATTTTTTCTGTCGTTTTCCTATGAAAAACTAGGTGTTTCGCTAAGTTTCAGGATAAGAAAGAATTCTCGAATAAATAGAATTTGTTTGATGACTACAAAAGGTTTAATGACCAACTATACGGCAGAAATAAAAATTCCAGCCATATAGTTTGGCCGTATAGATATCTTTGCCATTGGCATATTTTCTTTCTTAGGTATTGAAGGTTTAACGACCAACTATACGACAGGAATAAAAATTCCAGCCATACAGTTTGGCCGTATAGATATCTTTACCATCGACAAATTTTCTTTTCCAGGATACTGAAGGTTCAACGACCAACTATACGGCGGGAATAAAAATTCCAGCCATATAGTTCCGGCTGTATAGTTATTGTTGCCTTTGTAAAATTTCTTTTCCAGGATACAGAAGGTTTGATGACCAACTATACGGCGGGGATAAAAATGTCGGCCGTGTAGTTCTGGCCGTATAGTTGCGCCGCCAGATGAAAACCCTAATTTTTTTTACATCAAACCAACTATACAACGGGAACAAATTGTTCTGGCCATATAGTTGCGTCCGACCACAAAATCGCCACGGGAAGGTACCCCCAACACCAAAACTTCAATCATTTTTCTCTCTTCTACCTCCAAACTCTCTCAAAACCTCAAGAGATCTTCATCTCCAGTTAATTTCGTTTGATTTCCTCGCACACAAGTGATCTACGGTATGTTTCTCCTCCGACCCTCCAATTACTTTTTGACAAATTCATTTTTGATCTGTTGTTATTATCAATCTAGGGTGATACCTACTATGAACTAATTGCCATGATTCTCTTGCCTAGATTATTATTTTGAGGGGATTTTTTAGTGTGCTAAGATAAGGAATATGTTATGCTTATTATTGTTGGATCAAAAAGTTTTATTTTTTGTCTTTCCTTATTATTTTAGATGATGAACACAAGGAGCCAAACTTGTACTCATGCCACCACTAGTTCTTCTCAGGATGCCACTCAAGAACGCATGGGGATACGGTTCAGGGATGAGATCCAACGTGATCGCTTCAATAGGATCAAGAACCGAGAAGTGAAGACAACAAAGTGGGCTTGCCCCATTATATTGAATCAACTTGGTATTTCTAACAACTTCAATTTACTTTGCAATAGGATTGGCCTGCAAAACTTTGTATTCAATGATGTGCCTACTTATCGCCGGCCAACTCTTGAATTTCTAAGTTCTTTGCAAAGCACCGTTAAAACATGGCATGGAGAGGACATGATTTCTTTCCGACTTATGAACAATAATTATGCTTTATCACTAGATGAATGGTGCACATGTTTTAATTTTCCAAACAATAATACTAATGCCTTACGTGCATCCTCTACTGGCATAGACCCTTCCCCGGAACTTTATTATAATAGAATGAGTTTCACTTCTAGAGTAAGCAAGGGGAAGAATATTCAACATCCTGCAATTCGCTATTTGTTGGGACAAAATGAGTTCACGAGACTCAATGATAAGGACATCTTAGTCCTTGCAAAAGCTGCTTTCAATAACATCGACTTGTCACTCAACTTGGGTGCAATTCTTATGCGCTACCTGGAGTACCAATCCTCCCAAAGCCAAGGACCAATCATAGGTGAAGGCGTCATCACCGTGCTTGTCATTACCCTAGGCATCGACCTAGGTGAGTTGCAACCAGTGCTAGGTGAGCGACGTGTTTGTTTCTCTACTTTAAAAGCTTGTGGAATGCTCACTAGGAGAGGTGGTGTTTATTACTTGCATATTGCTGGAGTTGGGAGTCTCTACCCCAATCCTTTGCCCAATGGTCTTTTCTCTATCGAGGAAGGACGTTTGCTATATGACTTGTAGGTTGAGTAACACCAACCCGAGGAGGAGATTCCGGATGAGGATGAGGACCAAGAAGAGGAGCAAGAAGTTCCTTATCAAGAGGAGAAGCCACCAACCCGGTTCGCTACATACCAAGACTTCCAAGAACTCGGAGGAACTGTGGAGAGGATGCATAACCTCTCCTTAAACCTCTGAGAAACAACTAGTAATTTATCAACTCAATTTGCGAACTAGAGTTACGACTTTTTCCCGCCACCACAATGATTTGAAGGGCTTGCAAAAGCCTAAGCTTGGGGAAGGTTCCTCATTATCTTTATTTGGCATTCAGTTGCTTTTATTTATTTCATGGTTATGTTTTTAATTCGAGTTTATAAGCACTCGTGTTGGTTTCCCCAATACTTTATCTTTAGTTATTTCTATTTGTTTTTGAGACTTTCTAGACGAGCTTTGCCGCTAATTTTATATTCTTCAATTCCCTCTTTTAAAAACAACAAAAAGATTTTTTCCATTTATCTTTATTTTCCCTATTCCTTCCTTTCTATTCTCCTTGTGGCTTTCACATATTTGCAGGAGAGTGATCGACTTCGAGTTTCCAAGAAGCAAATCAAAAGGGAAGAGATAAGTGGAACCAATCATGAGAGGTATGCCTTAAGACTCCCCACTTTTGAAGTTTGAGAAACCCATGCTAGTTAGTAGTAAATATTAAGATATTATATTGGTGGAGTGAGTCTTTATATTGTAGTAAAATTTTCTTTGCATGGGTATTTAGTTGGGTACGTTTTGTTCCAGCTCTTGTAGTTAACCAAGTCTTGCCTAAAAATTTGCTAAACAATTGTAATAAGCAAAAGTCTCACAATTGAAGGCTTGGGTGTTGTAGTGTTTAGTCGTGAAGGCTTATTTCTGGAAACACTCAACACCACAGAAAATAATGATTGACTTTATAGCTCTCTTTAAAAGGATTTGTTTGATTGAATTAATGTTTAGCGGTTTTTGTGAGCATGCCAAAGTTCTATCTATGAATCATAAGAATGATATAGCTTTATGCGTGTCAAACTACATGGGATGCTAACAACTCCGCTAGCCTACAAACGATCTTCATGGAGGAAACTCCTAGATTTCGGCTATGACTTTATTAAACATATGTAGCATCAATGCTATAATGGGTAAGATTCTTGGCATTCTCAGGTAGTTGTGTTCATGATGGAATCACTCCTCTGGCTGATATGAGTAATCATTATGCAAAAGGAACAAAAATCTTGGTGATGCCACGAGTGTCCATCACAACCCGATAAACTAATTATTATTTTTTGGCATGCTCTCAATTGCTTAGGAACTGAAATTCTTAAGGACAATGAATATAAAAGTAGTGCTTGAAAAGTCTTGACTTATTGATATGGGAGAATTGAGATACTCTAGTGTATATGTTTTTCATGACAAACTCTCACACTCTCAATTTTACATGATTATACTTTATTGTTCAAAGGCAAGCCTATGAGTTGATTACATGACATGGAATAAGGTTTACTAATTTGAATCATCCATGTTAACAATAATTTTTCTGCACTATAAGATGCATAAAAACCCATATGATATGCTTGCCATTACTCTATCTATGCTGAAGCTTTTCAGACTAATAAAGTGGAGGAAATATGAGACTACCAATCATGAGTAAGATCATCATCTCGTTATTTCAGTTTAAATGCCGAGTTCCTTTTTGATTTTGGTTTTCTTGCTTGAGGATGATCAAGTTTAAGCTTGGGGAGGTTGATAGCTGTGAAATATAGCCATCTACATCCACATTTAAACTGGATATTATTCATATTTTTGATGAAATATCTCTCAAAACCCTGCCACTAATGCCTAATGATCAAAGGGGTATGCAATCCTTTCTTTCTATTTTTCCCTACGCAAATAATGACATTTGATGATGGGAATCACAACATTAAAGTCAAAGATACAAGATTTCCAACAACCGAAAGAAACCAGGGGTCGTGAAGTGGAGACACAAGCTTTAACGACCAACTATATAGAGGGAATAAAATTCCGGCCGTATAGTTCTGGTCGTATAGTTGCCATCGACACCGCTAGGTTAAACAAAACAATTTTCGTGAAGGGACCCCTATATAAAGAGGCTTCGAGTGACAAGAAATGCCCCCCCCCCAAAACCCAGAAACCTGCATCCACAACACCGAAGAGCCACTGGAGGAATAGACTTAGATCTAATCTCCAAACCCTTCTCCACCACCATAGCCATATTCCACCACTTGTAATAGTAGATCTCATTTTTGATTGGTGACATTGTAAGACTCTTTGCTATCAATCTTATGATTTCCATTGCAATGTTTATGATTGTTGATTTCATCTCTATGTGTGAGTAATTCTCTTTGGGCTAAGGGCTTCGGCCTAGCCATGTAGCTTTTGTGCATTTTATTTATCATAGATGGGATCATGTATTAGTTTGTGTGACATTTTGATTATTGTATCCTCTATTGCCTCAATCCAAGGACTTGTCAGGTACCCAATACCCCGAGGATTGAGCCAGGTATAGGGAGTATGAGTAATGACTAATCTGCAGGTTGGGAACCCTAGTGACATAAGGGGTAGTATGGCTGTATGTGAGGGATTTACTTGGGATTAACGGTGACATCACTATGCATATCATTAGTTGTCTTTCTTCTATGGATGGGACTAGTAGGTTCTTGCTATAAGCGGTTGCGGAGGCAATAACAATTATGGATGCACTGCTCCCATATAATTATCTTGCTCTAACAATTACATGCATACTTTGTTATTATCTTTTATTCCCATCAGATGTTTTGCACAACTACAGGTGAAACCGAAAGCCCTAGGCTCTCTCTCTCCATCATCGGCAACAACAAAAAGACAGCAAAATCTTGGTCTGGTAAAACACAAAAAGAATTCTAAAACTCCCGAAGGTCCACTAAAGTAACTTCACTACACTTTCTGCTTCCCGAGGATTCGATAACGTAGGTCTACTAGGGAAAAAGATCTATACTACATCCGTAATCCGGATCAAAGGTATCACCTAGTCACACGCTGCGTAGCTGTTAGATATAACTTCTCCGAGTGGGCCCTTGAGTATCTTTCCATCACATGGATGGACAAATCCCGCTCCTGACACATAATGCCTCTACATGCCCCTCTGAATACTTGAACACACCTTTATGATCACCGTTTCACCGAGTGATGTTTGATGGTATCAAGGTATTCTCGGGTGACAGTGATTGATATGGTCTCATGGTCTAAGAAACAAGACACTATGTTTCCTAATCATCATAACTTGAACTCTATGACATGATCGTGTAACGATGCTTAGATTGGGTATGTTCATCTCATTCTACCAATGAGGTGACTCCATTGTCAACTGACATAAATGCCACATGATTAGGAAACTTTGATCATCTTTTGAACAATGAACCAGTGACTAGAGATTTACCGAGAACTCCTGGTTTTTTTACATACCACACGTGTATTGACTTTCCCTATCAATAGAGTTATAGCTTGATATGAAACCTAATCATAAACTTCGTGAAATAAGATAATAATCCATATTAGTATTTGTCTTTAGGGTATATTTCCAACAATAAGATCTAGCGATTCTTTCTTTATCAACTACATGTTCTAGGACACATGGCCTTAGAAACTTTAGCAATTAAAGCATGACAACTGCGTATACTTTATCATCCATAACATGATCACCTCCATTGCTGGAGAGAGAAGATCGAGTGAACCCAGGTCCAATGCATAAGAGTTGAACATCCAACTTGTTCTCTTGCATATTTGAGGTTTGGGTCATCTTTTAGTTTCCTTGAATTTTCTATTTTGTTTTTTACTTTCAAACATCAAATAAAATTATTTTTGTTAATTTAATTTGTTTAGTGCACACACAACTAGAATTATGGCACTCTAGTTAGAGAGAATACACCATTTTACCTTCTTACTCTTGTGGTCCGATGCCCATACTACCATATTGAAAGGTGCTACAACTATCCCATGTACTTGTGGTTTATCGGATGCCACTATGATCCTCTTGCCGTAGCACTACGCTGCCAAGCTTGTGCCGACCTATCCACCATAGAAAATGCAACATTATCGTCTGCGCCACCTAGTCTTTGCATGGTGATGCCTTTCAATGATGGTAATTAGAGGTGGGGAAGAGGGAGGAGGATGGTTTCTCGGCTCCGCGAGCTCATCCACCGCTATTCTCCGTGACCTCAATCCCGTGCCTAAGCTCGTGCGCCTCACCACTTCTTCAACCGAGTCCGCATGGCACCGTCGTGTGCTTCTGTGTCTCGCGCGCATCCCAGTATAGCGCCGCGCCACCGTGGGCAGCTTCACCTCGGGCCCCTCTACCTCGCTGAGTCCCTGCTAAGAAGACCGCTTTACCCGGGTGCTCTTGCTCGTCATGGGTACGGCTCCAAGGACAGGCTATAGGGCCTTCTCGGTATCCTCTCTAGTTCCTTATAGCTGTCTTGTTCAAGCTCTTCTACTCGCAGGCGCGGTCCTGCACGTTACCTCTGTGGCCCGTGTTATTTGTGTACCACGAGATCCTACTGTTGACCTCCTATCGTGATGTTGTTGGGTTCACAGCATAGAAAACAAAAAAATTCCTACGATGGGAACTATACGCCAAGATCTATCTACTAGATACAAGCAACGGGTGGATATACATCCATAGAGAACTTACCCTCAAAGACAACAAAGCTTTGTTAATGAGTTGGAACTCGTGGATGATATAGTCGTACACTTGCCGATCTCAAGATCGTGATGAAGTCTAACAGGTCCGGCTCCAGCACGTCCATCAGATCTAGCTCCAGCAAGTCCAACACCACCAAGTCCAGCACCGCAAAGCAGCGGTGCATCCGTGATCGCACACATGTCCGGTACCCCGACAACCTCCATCCCTCGCTCCAGCAAAGCAGCGCAAGCAACAACTCCTTTCCAGATAAAGCCACCGGGAACATGTATCTCGCTAATCCGAGACCATGGGGGAATAATACTAGAGGGGGAGAGAGATCCTTCACGAGGAGGTGTGAGGAAGAAGGGGTGTGAGGGGGGCCTTCTATAGGAGGAGGGGGGTTCCCCTCCCCATGGCCGGCGCCCAAGGGGTGACCCCTCACCTCCTCATTCATGTGGTGGTAACTCCCTCCACATAAATTTGCCCCTTCACATTCTCTTTTAAAGTCCCCACTTTAAATGCATTAAATTTCTCCAAATTTAATACTTTCTCATTTAATAAAACTCTTTTATTAAATTTTTTCAGAATTTTGTTAATTACTTTAATTAACAAACATTCACATAAAACCCCCTGCAACATTTCAATATTACATGCAGAACCAATTTCAGCAATTTCACCTGAAACAGTTTCGGTGTCTATTGAAATAATTCTAGCGCTTTCTCAAATCTGAAACATATTTGCTCCAAATGGTGTCGGTATTCCTTAAGTGTGTCACCCTACGGTTCACGAATAATGCAGACATGATCGAGACCCCTCTCAGATCAATAATCAGAAGCGGGACCTGGAGATCCATACTGACTCCTACATATTCAACGATGACTTCTGTGATCGTGAGAACCTTTAACGCTAGTAACTAAATCCCTTTGTCTCATGATATAATACATGTCCGAGATTCGATCATCGGTATCCAAATACCTAGTTTGATCTCGTTACCGACATGCACTCTTTTTGTTGTTCCCGTGATATAACATTCTAGTGATCACATCACTTGCTTGCAAGCTATCTTAATGTGACATCGCCGAGAGGGCCCAAAGTATATCTATCCATTATAGGGATTGACAAATTCCACTCTTGATCCATGAGCCTCAACATAACACCTTCGTAGTACTGAACCCACCTTTATAGTCACCATGTTGCGGTGTGACGTTTGGTGTTATCAAGATACTCTTCTGGTGTTAGTAATTAACATGATATCATGGTCTAAGGACTAAGATTACTTCGTATGATGTTATAGCAATATAAAAATAATTACTTTGATCATAATGCTATACTTCAGATGAATGTTCATCACATCATTCCACCAATGTTGTGACCTCGTTATTAACAACATCCAATGTCCATGATCAGGAAACCTTGATCATCTTGTTAATCAACGAGCTAGTTTATATGAGAGGAATTACTAGGAACTTTGTATTTTTGTTATTAAACACACATGTATTAACGTTTCCAATTAATACAATTATAGCATGCAAAATAAACATTTATCATAAACATGGAATAAGATAATAACCACTTTATTATTGCCTCTCGGGCATATTCCCTTCAGATGCAATCCCTTAATTTCCCGTTCTGTTCAAGATAAGTTGTTGCCGATCGAGGCCTCCTAGTGGACAAGAGTAACAAATTAGAAAAGGTGGACTATCGACAAGTTTTCCCAAGATCTTCTCAAAGCTAGAACACGAAGGCGATGGCGCTGAACCCCACGATCTCCATCATGGAATCAGAAGACCTTCATCATTGAACATCAAGAACTCCATGGAAAACCAAATACCAATCCCAGAATCTGAAGAACCTTCCGAATCTAAGATCATCAAACCCCAACGTGTGCACCCAGACCCTTGCCTATTTTATAAACTATCATATAAAACTTGTTGCATTTAAATTATTCATGCTTGCATACATATTTTGTTGTTTTGGAGGTATTTTGTTGAGTCGCATAATAATTAAATATGGAGTGTATATGCGGGATATTTTGTTTTATCTCGACTCCATTTAAACTGTGTAGCTCATCTATGCCTTGATCTTGACATGTTAACAACATTTAATCTATGAGGTAGCTAAATAACTTGAACCCCATAATTAATTGTCGGGATTCCAATTCTTCTTAATATTGCTAAGTTAGACCGCATATTTCCATGCCATGCATCATCTCATGAGCACACCAGATCTTTTTCCTAGCATTAAATATTGTATCGGGTGTTCTTTCTAGTACTTTACTTCTTCACCTGATAGGACGATGAGTCGACGTGAGATGCGACAAGACTTTGGCTACCTGACTTTGTTCTCAGGCGAGCATCTAACCCCCTTCTACCTATTTTACATTTATAGTTTTACTTCCTTCCTTTGATCTATTGCTATCCTCCATTGTCGATGCTTTAGTACTGATCCTTTAATTACCTACTCTATTATATTGCCTTGGTTATCCTATTCTCTAGTTTGATTAACTAGCTTTTCCCTTGCGAGTCGTAGGCATGCTTAGTACTGCTCTCATACATGTGGAACATGATACTTAGATATTGTTGGTGATAAGATAATTAATTCAATGTTGTTAGTTATGGCTTCACCCAATGATAAGGCACCGACAACGACCACCTTTGGATAATGCTTGAATCAACCTAGGACATGTTCATTCTATAATAGCAGTTCAAAGTTGATCATGCTAACCAAACGCGAGGGCCTCTAGGACCCCCCTTAACTATTGTAGCTATTCGTTTATCTAGAGGGTCACAAATTGGTTTTCCATTTGATGCATACACATAATATGTCCTTGGAGATGGTGACTATAATGTGTCTTCAGACATAGTTATGATATGATATTTTGGTGGACAACAGCTGCATTGCATACATAAACACGGTATGGCTGAGTGGTCATCTTCCATAGTGGAGCTTCGATCCTTCTCGACCGTAGGTGCAAACATTGCACCTCCCTTGAGAATCATCGTGCCTCCTTGTTGGGTTAATACAGTAGGTGATACCTCTGGATACACACATATTTTATGGGACAGTTCTTGTTGTGATATTTGGTTGGCATGCATAATATATTGCCTAAAGTGTTGAACATGCGTTTGGGTATAGTAGTGCACCCCTACATGGTACATCTTTTCGAGAAGCCGCGTGTCCACAATTACGGATGCCTCGGGAGTATAGTGTATGATCATAGACAATGCCACTAATGTTTTGCCTATAATAACATGACTAGTAATTAGCCTTACCAACTAAACAATTGGATAATTAAAAGTGCAACGTGTGTGTTCCGCAAGAGAACTTCCTCGACTAGTCTTTGAGGGGGAAATCTTCGGATGGGTTATGCTTGGTTTTATACTCTTGTTACCGTATAGCGCTCTCTCATCTCGCTCTAATAGCCCAAGTTGTAGCGTGTCTCTATAATTTAGATAGTGCAAGATTTGCTACCGTTGAGCCTATCATACCCATGTAGGAGAGAGCCGTCGAACTCTAAGACTCGCCGTGTATTGGTCTCAGTACTGACTACTCTCTTTCCTTTTTGTTTTGCCCTTTGTCGGCACCCCTTTGGTTTTGACAAGTATGTGATTGATGACTAATGAGTCCAAAATTGTAGCATATTTACCTTCTATTTTTCATAAGTAGAGTATGATTTTTTAGTATTTTACCACGCATTCGCGCACCTTTTGTCCTTATTTCAACAGGATCCCGAATTACTAAGTCTCTTATGAACATATCAATTAGAACTGTCATATTATGTAGTAATATGGTATTTCTAAGTGATAATAGTCATTTAGTTGATTTATTCTCGCACCTGGGAGATTTGGAAACGCAAAGGGAAGCTCCAGAGCATGTAGTGACCACTAGTACATGCAGAGCTTGCCCGTACCGCCCGCCTGTACCGTGTGGTAGCACATCCTCCTTGTCAAATACTCTCACCTCGCGAAGATGGATCTGACATTCACATAATCTTTCAGCCTCGAAATACCACACTAGAGAGGGATTTGGAGGAGGAACTTGGAGAAGGGCAAATCCTTGCTGCTTCATGGATCATTGGAGGACATCGCATCATCCCCTTCATCATTGACCGCTACATCTCCATCACCATTGCTATTCCCATCTTCCATACAGTAGATCTTGTTGTAATTCTAGATTCAATTATGGCTTGCAGTAGATTAATCCCCGTACTTTTATCCATCCATTTGATTATGATGATGTCCTTGATTGCTTCCATGTGTGAGTAGTTCCCTTTGTTCTTGGGGGATGGAGAAACCCTAAAACTATTATGAAATGAAATAAATATGATCTATTACTTGTGTCCATGATTTATTAATTTATGATATTGTGTTAGCTCTCTCTCTTTAGATGGTATGTGTCGGCCACATATCATTTTCCTTTGGAACTAAAGAGAGGGTGAAATCCTAAGGACGTGTATGGGAGTATGTCCAGTGTTACTCGTGACTACAAGCATTGGCTTATAACCTGCACGGTCTAAGGAGGAATAAAGGGAGATCCACTAAGCTAATTACAATATCCACGGGGAAACCCTTAATTGTGGTGGTCTTTATGAGTGGCTTCTCTGAGGCATCGTGGTGATTATTTAGAGATGACCTAATTACCAAACTCAAGTAAGCGGCTACCTATGAGCCTTGTGGTGAACATCTTATTATGGAACTCTCTCCACACAAGCCATTACATAAGAAATAGGTTATCCTAATTATGATTAATTACAACATGCTAGTGGTGTATCCTACATCCTCGAGAATGCTTTAGCCCGATTGAGTTCAAACACCATTCCCTATGGATTCGTTACGTGCTTTCTTTTACTTGTTTTATTTACTTTTCCACATTCAACCTAGAACCTTTCAAACACCATTTACACGAAATCAAAAGCAATTTTAAAGTATTCTTTGGTAGACAGTGACGAGGGGCATAAATACCTTAACCAAATTGCTCTCTGTGGGTTTGATACTCTTATTTAGAAACTAGCTACAATGGATCTGTGCACTTGCATTCATCAACGACTTTAGAAAGGTTACCCTTCTAGCTTGTCATGTGCAGGGTTATGGACGCCACTTGGTTATTCTTCGGGACTCTTAGTCCCATTTAGTTCTTATCCGTACTCAAATACTATTTGGCTTTCTTCATGATTTATATATTTGTATTGTATCATCTGCATTCTTGACTCATCGAGTCATTGTTGTATATATATATATATATGTTTCTTGTGGATTTTGTTGTAAAATATTGTGATGTAACTACTTGTAATAAAATCCACCCACGTGAAAGTGTCTGATGGGCGTCTTTAAATCGCTTCTATGCGGATTTTCGGGAAAATGCTAAGATCTGCATATACCTGATTCGGGGGTGTTACATTATTCCTAGGGCTTGGGGTGCCTCGGTGCTGCTCGCGGGAGCAAAACAGGAGCAAGGATGGGTTTACAAAGCTATTGGTGCATTGAAGAACACCTCGTGGCCCTACACTTGGAGAGATGATGGAAGGACCTAGACTAGAAGTGGGAGTTGTCTAGGTGTGTGATCCAATGGTTTTCTTCTGCTCCAAGGATCCTCTAGGAGGTCATCAGATATAAGGTTTTGTTGGGCTACGAATATATAAAACAAAAATCCTACGCAGTACACCCAAGATCTTAGCCAAGGTAGAAGGCCACGAGGATTACTACTAGAAGTGCGTTTGTGGATTACTGATAAAGCACATCACTTGTTGAAGTGTAGTCCTCATGATCCGATCCAATCCACGATCGTCAAAGCGTTGATCGTACATCACCTCTGCCGCTGGTGGTGGAGTGCTAGGTCCAGTATGACGGCTGGACTGAAATGAAGCTACGGTTTCCAACACATGGAATGACCTGACGGTGCATCTTGGGCATATGCACCCCAGTATATAGGGAGTGAAAGTGGGATCCACTCACTTGTGGCCCATTCACTAAAGCCTATATTAGTCACCCTGAGTCGAGCTCACTGACTCAGTCCGTGTCCAATTTGGGTACAACCCAAATAGGTTTTCGGTTTAGGTCCAACCCAAACTTGCTCCTGCTCTTGGGTGTGTGGCCTGACAGGCGCATTGTGACTCGGACACGATTTGAGTCTTACTCATAATCGACTAGTCGGTAGCGGCTCCTAGCAGAATGTGCCGACTCCCAAGTACCAAAGATCCATGACAACATACCTTCCAAGCGACTTGTGTCCGAGTCCCTTTTGCCCCACGATACATCTTGTCAAGCTATAGGAGAATAATTGCCATCCTTCAAATATTTCAACTCTCTTCTCGATCTGAGATAAGTGATTCATCCAACTAACTCTTAGTAGGACACCTCAGTTAATACTTAACTGAGTCGTGCATGGCCATGCTTTCTGAATCATATCATCCGAGAGGGCCCAAATAATATCTCTCCAGTTGGAGGGGCAACATCCTATGTTTTCCACATCACCCAAATTGATTCTCAGTCAACCCAAACTCTGCCTTTATAACTGCCCTTTGACGGAACAATGTTTGATAGAACCTAAGTTGGTGATCCACAACTCAGATTGTGCAATAACCTCTGGTCTAAGGATTACATTGATTGAGACATACAAATCATGACTTGTTTTTTGTATCTCGGTCAGTCTGACTCGCTAAACCCTTTAGCCAAATTCCTGTAAGTCGGTATAGCATCACCATACCCATGACAAGTGGAACCGAGTCATCAGCCGACTTTGACATTAGTCTAAGTTGTGTGTCCAACACAACCTCAACGACCAAGGACATCTTGTATGAATAACATGAATATATAGTTCCACAACTGAATAACATATTCAATGATACATATTAGTAGTTAATATAAGGACAATATAATAATTTTATGAATACATCGGGAATAACATCATACATGATTGCCTCTAGGGCATATTCCCAACAGGTTAATTGTGTATTCTCCATTAAGCCATATTCCAATTGCAAAGGCATTTGAACTTTGAAGGATTGTAGAGGTATGTTGGAAGAAATTGCCCATCAATTCCATCACATGTTCCTTGGTGATAAATCTATAGCATTTGACTGAGGACATAATCAGTCTTCAAACCATTTTCACATACAACCATGCTTAACATTAAGGATAAAATTATACCTAACATTTCTAGATACTCAATAAACATCACAAACATAATTTAAAAGAGCATGCTTTCATTTGCAACCTATAATATTGCAATAGATTCATAGAAATCACTTACATGAACCCGAGAGCAGTTTCCAATCTCAAACCATATTAGTTTAGCCATAGTAAAGTCAAAGAAGATATGGCCTACTCTCAGGTGATGTCATTCAATCTTATCCTTCAATCTTAGTTGTAACCTCCCTTGCAACCCACTTGCAACTAAAAAATATAAGGTGGGACCGAATCGCGACACAAATACAATGGCTTAGAAACTGGCTGAGCTCTAACTTAATTTTCAATCGACTGAGAATCAACAAAATCAAAAGTAAACACACTTCTGAATGTGTAATTAGTCAGTCTTACTATGATTTCCTTATGGTCACCAAAATATCTGTGGAGCATGGGGAGGGAGCAAGAGGGCATGCCACTCCTTTGTATGTAATGAGCTCTAGGCTCTAGCATTAGCCATGACTCCATGAGGCAAGCTAATGCAAAATCATTTTGGTCGCATGGAGCGAGGGTGTGTTAGATTATTGCAGAACCAGTAGTTTGATCGTCTAGTTAAGAAAGAAGGGATGCACAGATACACGATACAGTTGAGACTCACATGATACATTAAAAATCGCTATGTACGTAATAAAAAGTTTCCACTTTCGGGGAGCACATATAATCCCACTGTTTCAAATATAAGATGTTTTAGCTTTTATGAAACGAATATATCTAGGCCCCTTTTGTGAAAAGAATGTATCTAAGCCCCTTGAATCTAAATACTAAAAGGGACCTAGATACATTCATTTCACCAAAATTAAAACATCTTATCTTTTAAAAAGGAGGGAGAATTTACTTCCAGGTGGGCCCATCATGCTCAAGTAGAAAGCATGTCCCCCACCATGCCATGGTGCATGTTCGAATATCCAAGCGTATGGCACAAATTAGCCTAATTTCGTAGTCGCAAGCCCACAAACCTACCTCGATCCATGCATCCCTGGCTCTCCGCAATCCTCGTCTATGAAAGTGGCAATCAAGCACCCGCACTCTCCCGCCGTCGATATGAGCCATTGTGGCTCCTATCCCGAGGTTGAACACGGGATAATAGGTATTGTGTTGCTTACACACTATGCCAAGTAGTGTTGTACTGGCAGTGCAGCACTAGCATTCACAGAAAATTCCATTTATCATAAATGCTACTCCCTCCGATCCAATTAATGGACTTGGATTTGCCTAGATTTGGATGTATGTAGTCATGTTTTCGTACAAGATAGATCCGAATTTAGATAAATCCAAGACATTAATTTGGATCGGAGGAAAGTGATGGTGTGGTGAGAGATAGTGTTGTCTAGCCAATTTAGATAGAGGTGGCAGAGATGGGCACTAGATAGGTGACGAGGGTTTAACTCATCAATGCCCATTGTTATGAACTTGGGTTTTGGAGAAGGAGGGAGCGCTGGAAGCATCTATGGGCTAGCAAACAAGCACACAGGGGACTCGAAGATTTACCCAGGTTCAGGCCTCGTAGAGGTCCCTACTCCTACTTGTCCGCTCGTGGAATTATTAAAGGAATCGAGGTTTACAATGGTGCGTAGATGCAATCTGGCGAGGGTTGTGGAAACTAGGGTTGCGTGTGTCCTCCTTGCCGCCCCTCCTAGCCTTTATATAGATAGGCTAGGTCTCACGTAGTAGGTCGAGTCGGTTACAGGTTAGGGTTTTTCCCTTTAAACTTTCTATCTTTAGCTTCTTCTTGTTCCGCAAGCAATCGAGAGTCCACAGGTTACTCGAATTCTCCATTTGGGCCTTGGCGACACCGTGGGATTCCGTTGTATTCAGGCCGTATATACTAAGCTCGAGTACATGTAGGGTATACCCATGTCAGTAGCCCCCGAGTGTCCAATGGAATCACAGATTCGACTGGGGACTTGATGAAGCCTTTCGATTGCATGAGTGAGTATATTTTCGACTGCTCTATTTGTGTCATAGGGATTGTTGATGTGCGTGCCTGATTTAACCGATGTATCGGTATCAGTTAACTACCTTAGGGTAAAACAACGCAATCTAATCGAACTCGAGTCCCCAGACTCGAATTCAGAAAAGTACTGGTGTAATTCGACTCAAGCCGCGGAGGTCTTACAGGAGTCGAATTCCAGTATATGGGTGTGAGCACTCGACGCGTCCGTCAAGGCGTGTTCATCGTACCTGTAGGCACGGATATATTTCTGGTAGTGCGCAGCAAATGCGTTGCCAGGACTTATTCAGGTCTTACCTTCACGCTGCAAGCGCGGCATCCGAATTCTGTCATCGCGGAGATGATTCGGGTGACCCAGAAGACGTAGTCTCTTTGTAGGGAAAAATCATGAGGCGGTGTCACCATAAGCTTCGAGTGTGGATGTTATCGACACACAGTACGATGTACAAAGAATCATAGGGTGCACGACTAGCGCTCCCTATGGGACTATCCCCCGAGTGCCTGGTTGAGTTGAAGAATCAGGCAGGGACAAAAGAACTTTTGCGACTATTGTCGTCTTCTATTTGCTTGTTCCAGTCGAATTTATTTCCGGCGCTCCCTATGGGAGTAACCCATGTCCATAATCGGATCGCGGATTCGAGTGATTGGGTATGTATTGAATGTCCATGTTCCTGTAGAAGAGAAAAATAAAATCGTAGGGTGCACGACCAGCGCTCCCTATGGGAGTAGCCCCCGAGTGCTTGGTGGAGTTGAAGACTGGAGCAAGGACTAAAGTAGTCGAAGTCTTCTGCTGCTCAATTTTGCATGACATCAGTGCTGACGATGTGATGATCTCAGTTGCCCGCGTGAGCCGGTTTGACGGGACGTGACGAGCGGTGGGTCCCATTTTCTGACCCTGACCTGACCGAGCGTGCGTAATCTTTATTTTAACTGCGCCTCCTCAATTTCCGCGTGTAATGGGGTAGTGGGGGACGGTTCGCACTTCGGGTCCTCCATGTGTCAATCACGATGGTCGCCACATGTCTAATAGGGTTTTTGTTGGCCGTTGGATTACATCTTCCAGGGGGTTAAGTAGCAGTGCTGCGACGGTAATTTTTCCCATCTGCTCCTTTCTCTACCTTTGCCTCCGTTGCCATTGCTGCTTCTCCTCTTCTTCCTAGATTTCATCTTTCTCGCGGCACTGGACCAGCTCTGCGTGTTCCCTAGTTACTTCCTCCGGTCGCACCGCCACCACAGGATGGGGAAGAAGAAGGGAGGTGCTGCGGCTGAATCCGCCGCCGCCATTGTTGTTGCCAAGAAGAAGGGCAGCTCCGTCGTCCTGGGCACCAGCGCCGCTGCTACCGGGAAGAAGAAGGGCGCGGGCACTCACATCACCAATGGCGCATGGCGTGCGTCCGTTATCAAGTCCTCTGAGCTCCATCTCCTGCGCCAAGACGGAGTTCTATCTTCCGCAGTCATTGACTCGCGTTTCCCTGGTGGTGAGGTAACTCCTTGTCCTCCCGCCGGTTTTCGGGTGATGTTCCTAGCGTTCATCATCCGCGGTCTCTCGCTGCCCCTGCATCCTTTCTTCAGGGGTCTTCTTTGTTTTTATGGGCTCCAACTGCATCAGCTGTCCCCCAACTCCATCCTCCATGTAGCTTGCTACATTACTCTTTGCGAGTGCTGGCTCGGAATCGAGCCGCACTTCGGTCTCTTCAAACGTCTCTTCAAACATAAGCGTCAGTCGGCGTCTGGCTCCATAGTCTATGATGTAGGAGGCTGCGGTATCCACGTCAACCCTTCTGTCACGTACTTCGACATCAAACTCACGACGTCCTTCCAAGGGTGGAGGGACAAGTGGTTCTATGTCCGCGACCAGAAGGCCGATGGAGACCACTTCGGACTCGCGCCTTTTGATCCCCCGATGCCGTGCAAGAGGAGGCGCTCCTGGAAGAACATAGTGATGCCCGGCGAGTCTGTGGAGACAGATGTGTTGTACGAGCGCGTATGCGACCTTGAGAGTCGCATTGGTAAAGAAGAGGGAGGCTACGCCCTCATTCGCACATGGCTGCGCCGCCGTGTCCAGCCCCTGCAGGCCAGAGTCCACCCTATGTTTCAGTGCGCTGGCACGGACGATATCACTCACATATCTGTCGATGGCATTTCCGTGAGTGAGGTGGATAAAAGGGTGCGAATGGTCACCAAGTACACCGCCAAGGATGTGCTCCCCAATGATCCAGTCATACCTCCATTCTATGCTGCTAATCCTCCTCCTGAGGTACGTTTGTGCTAAGAAGTAGCTTTGTTTGTCGAATGCTTCTTTTCTGTTTTTCTTGACTTGTGCTAAATTGTTTTCTATATGCAGGATTGGGGGTGTCACCCTGTATGCCCCCTCTTCCTGAGGGGGTTATTCCTCGTGAAGCTTTGGAAGAGGATGAGTCGGAGTCAGCCGTCCCATTTGATGTGGAGGAGGAAGCCCCCGAGTCGAGTAGCCCGGACACTCGCAAGCGTTCGCGCAGCGAGGATTCGGATGCGTCATCTCCTTCGACTCCGGAAGGTGCAGCTACTAGTGCAGAGTTGCCGATACCTGCCGTTCCTGTGAGTGCTACAGCACCATCTTCCCGCAAGGAGATGCGACTACCGAAGGAGTCGTCGTCGGAGTCGGGGGAGCAAACCTTCGATTTTGACAATTTTGATTGGTAAGTATACGAGGCTTCTTTTTTGGTTCTTCATTGGAGTTCCATTCTCTTGATGTTGGTTTTGTTCTGCAGTCAGCCGACGTCGTCATCTTCTGGCGACGTCCAAATTTTAAAAGAATCTGGAGTTGCAACCTCCAAGGCCACGAAAGTGGCTGAGCGCACTCCTTCTCCTCCATTGGCGGCCCGCGCCGGCCATAATTCATCAAGTTCTCCGCACAATGTGGAGCACTAGATGGTTATCCGGACGACTGCGCGTCAATCGACTTCGGAGTCATTGGAGGATCATGTATGTGTAGCGTTGTTTCTTCTGATTTCTGCATTCGAATGTATCATCTCCTATCATCTGCTGATCCTTTGTTGCTTTCTTCTGTCGCAGCTTATTGTGAAGGAAGCCGCTCGCTTAGCGGAGAAGGTGCTTGCGATGGGTCGCCAGCATGCAATGCTGGACAATCGCCATCACGTAGTTGAAAGTAAGTGTTTTTTCTTCTTCCTCCTCCTTGTGATATATTCGACTGGTAGTCCATCTTTGTTTGTTTCACAGCTGAGCATAATGCTCTCCTTCGCGACGCTGCTTCCCTCGAAAAGGCGCTCGCCGCGGCGGTGAAGAGTCGCGATGAGGCAGTCGCAACACATGACGAATCGCGGAAACGCGAAGAGGAGTTGCGCGCCTCCATCGCTGCTAGGGAGAAGTTGTTCGAAGAACAGGTTTTTTCGATTGCCAAGGCCCTCTCAGGTATTTCCTTGTCTGGAGTTTCATCGTGTCCCCTCTTTCGAATTTGTTGTTTGTGCTGACTTTGTGCCAATGCTTGATTCTTGTGTAGATGCCAGCGGTCTGAGCTTCGACACCCAGGAACTTCGTCGCGATGATGCCTTGGCGGGTGCCATATCAGCAGTCGAAGACCGCAGTGCTGCCGTTCAGGGGACGCTCACCAAGGCCAAGGGCATGCTCAGTCGCCTCCGTGAGGAGCTGGCGCCCAAGGCTGAGTTAATTGAGAATATGGATGATCTGGTGGAGTCCCTTGCTGGAGGCGTCCCTGCAAGCTTCAAGAACTCACTCCATGCGGCTGGCGCTTCGATGTCACTCTCAATGGTTCAAGCCCATGGAGTTGAGGTTGATCCTTCTGCGGTCTCCAAGGCAATGCCTGTCAACGCGGATGGCCAACGGGTAGTTTTTGCTCCTTTTGCAGCTGCCTGTGGCAAGTACGGGCCGCAGTTGATCAATACAGTTGCAAAGTACTCTGAGGAACTACAGCGAGCCAAGAAGACGGCGAAGGCTGTGGCGTCAGGGGCCAGCGGGAAGTCTGTTGCGTCTGATACCGCTACAGACTCGATGTGGCCCCCGAAACCAAATTCCAAGTCGAAGAAGCCAGTTGCTCCTCAATAGTTATGTCTTGTAATAGTTAAATAACCTGTCTTTTGTCTGGAACATGCCTTTGGCGAGTGTATCTATTGATACTTTATTATGCTTGAATGCACTCGAGTCTTTTGTCTATGCATTGCCTTAGTCTTCTTATTGTCTGTTGCTTGGCTTTGTGATAGGGAACATCGAGTGGTCCTTCGAGTGAACCTCGGAATATGCCACCCACTGATGATACTTTGGCGCAGTCGCGCTCAAGGGTGGATGAACTGTCTCTACTCTCGTGACTCTGTGACCGTGTGAAGCAGTTGGAGCGTGAACTGCCTGTGCTCCGCGGTAACGCGGATGTATGGAAGTTGAGGGCGGAGAAGGCCGTCGTGTGCGAGCAATATCTGCTAGGGGAGGTGACGCAGTTGGGCGACCAATTCAAGTGTTAGCTTTCTTCTTCCTTATCCCTTTCTTGTAGTCACCCGCGGTAGTTCGTTGTCTTCATACTTTTGCCTTTGCTTGGTATAGTTGTCAGCACGCCCATCCGAAGGATGAGAAGGACAGGATCACCATTAGCATGCACGATCTGACCCAAGAGCAGCTTCAGGTGAGTGGATACTTCTGGGTGGATCATGATCGTGCAATCGCACTTGCGACCCTGCAGGATCATGCTTCGCGAGTGCTTCACTTCCTGAAGAAGTCGCAATCCTGCTTGAAGAATATTTATCAGACGATGTTCCCGCTGGACGTCGTTCCATCGAGCCTGCTTGCCCTTCTTGCCAAATTCCAGGACTTGAGTGTAGTCCGCGAGTGTGTACGGCAATAGTTTGTGGCTTGTGCCAAGGCTGCTCGGTCGCTGGTGCGACTACACAGGCCTGATGTGGATGTTGCAGCAACTGTTGCCGGACCGCCAGCACTGCCAGCAGGTTCGACTTGGAACATGGTTCCTCACTACTAGGCGGTGGATCGCCCAGCGGAGGAAATTGTCGACTTCTTTGAGGAGCAGACAAACGTGCTTTTGTTGCAACAGTAGTTTAATTTGTATCCTTCACATAGTTGCACAAGTGCTGTAAAGTTCATATATATGTTGTGTATAATTGACTGACATTGATGTATATAAAGAGCTTGTTAGCGTGTATGTTTTGCGAGTGCGTTGCACTATGAGATTCCTTTTCGTTAGCCTGACTTGTGTTTATCTCAGTACCTTGCCAACCTGTCAGGTGCGTTGCAACTGGGTTGGTGTTTGTCAAGGGTTTCGATTGGTATGTCAGCTACTCAGGATATCGCATTAGTTTGTAGAACATATGTGTATAGGGTGGCGCAGCCCCCGAGTGGATAATTTGCAAAAAATAAAAGAACACAGAGTTTTGGGGCACTTAGCTTTATTTATTCGTAGGATAGTACGGGGTACAATGTGTGGCTAAGTAGCCTTGGCTGAGTAGCCTTATTTGCAATGTGAAAATAAAGACGACTAAGGGTAGAAGCGCCGCAGCTACGCAACGTTCCAGGGATTGGAGTACGCGACTCCTGTCTCAAAATCTTTAAGGCGATAGGCGCCACCTAGGATTACTTCTATAATCACGTATGGTCCCTCCCAGGGGGACTCGAGCTTGAGATGCCCTTACTGCTTCAGTCGCAGGACCAAGTCTCCTTCGACGAAGGACCTGGGGCGTAGCCTTCTGCTGTGGTAGTTGCGCAGGTTCTGCTGGTAGATCGTTGATCTTTCGGCGGTGATTTCCCGTGCTTCGTCAAGGAGGTCGACGGAGTCTTCAAGCGCAAGAGTGGACTCATGCTCGTTGTAAGCAACCACTCGCGATGCTCTGTATCGTACCTCTGCGGGTAGCACCGCTTCAGCACCGTGCACCATAAAGAACGGGGTTTACCCCGTGGCACTGTTTGGAGTTGTGCGCAGGCTCCAGAGTACCGATTGCAGCTCGTCTGGCCAGTAGCCTGCGTCTTGTTCGAGTGGCCTGAGGAGTCGCTTCTTGATGCCACCGCAGACGAGCCCGTTGGCTTTTTTGACCTGACCGTTGGTCTGTGGATGCGCTACGGAGGCATAGCTTATATTGATTCCCAGATTCTCGCAGAAATCCTGGAACTCCTTGGATGTGAAGTTCGTCCTATTGTCCGTGATGATGCTGTGTGGTACTCCGAAGCGATAGACGATGGATTCGAAGAACTTGACTACGCTGTATCTTGACTGGTTAGTCACTGGCATGGCCTCTATCCACTTGGTGAATTTGTCGACTGCGACCAGGAGGTAGACATAGCCTCCTCGTGAGGACTTTGGGAGCTTGCCGACCATGTCGAGTCCCCATTGCACGAAGGGCCAGGCCAATGGAATTGGCCAGAACTCCACGCCAGGTGCGTGTGGCTTGTCTGCGAATCGCTGACAAGCGTTGCAGTTATGGACGATATCCTTGGCGTCACGCATGACCATAGGCCAGTAGAATCCAGCTCGTAGAGCTTTGGCGACGAGGGCTCTTCTGCCAGTGTGGTGCCCGCAAGTCCCCTCATGGATTTCAAGGAGAACAGCTCTTCCATCGATGTTGGAGACCCATCGTTGGAGTACTCCTGTGATGCTGCGTTTGTACAGTTCGCCGTTGATAACAGCGAATGCCTTGGATCATCGCGTGATGTGCCGTGCGTCAGTCGGGTCGTCCGGTAGCCTCTTGCTGAGAAGGTATGTGATGTATGGCTGAGTCCAAGATGGCTCAATTATCATGACGCTCATCGGTCCTTCGAGTCATGTATCGAGCTCCAAATCATCGAGTGCCATTGGCTCATTGGGTGACGCAGCCCCCGAGTCCATTGTTGCGCTTGTTTTCTTCTCTGCAGCCTTTGGCTTGATGGAGCGTTCGTAGATGCGCTCGAGAAATACCCTAGGTGGTATGGGGGCATAGGTAGAGCCAATGTTGGCGAGTGCGTCCGCCTCTTCATTGCTTTCGTGGCCTATGTGTCGCAGCTCACAGCCGTCAAAGTCCCCTTCGAGTGTGTCATAGAGGTCGCGGTAGGCGATCATATTGTCGTTCAGTGCGTCACACTCGTGCATTGCCTGGTTGACGACCAGCTTGGAGTCGCCGTAGATGATTAGCCTCTTGGCGCCGCAGGCTTTTGCCATCCGCATCCCGTGCAACAGGGCCTCGTATTCAGCTTCATTGTTGGAGGCAGTGAACTGCATTCGCAGAATATATTTCAGCTTGTCTCCCTGGGGCGATGTCAGTATGACACCTGCACCAGCTCCGTCCTTTCGCTTGGATCCGTCGAAGTGCATTGTCCAGAGGTAGGACATATCTGGTTTTTTAGGGAGCTGGTTTTCCATCCAGTGCACAAGGAAGTCAGGGAGAACTTGTGACTTGATTGCGTCGTGTTTTTCATATGTAATGTCTCGTGGAGACAGTTTGATTCCCTAGAGCGCGACTCGTCCGGTGGCGTCGGGGTTG
This sequence comes from Avena eriantha, assembly GCA_910589775.1. NCBI lineage: Eukaryota > Viridiplantae > Streptophyta > Magnoliopsida > Poales > Poaceae > Avena > Avena eriantha. The sequence continues at coordinate 413,541,907 of OU342744.1, read as the reverse complement.
TTGAGGATATGCCCCAGCAGGGCGTCATTAACTACCACGATTGGGTGCTCCTAGAAGTAGTGGCGCAGTCGTCGGGCTGTCATGAAGACACCGTACACCAGCTTCTGGTAGTGCGGGTACCACTGCTTTGTTGGCGTGAGTACCTCGCTGAGGTAATAGACTAGGCGTTGTACCCCTTGGACCTTGTTTTCCTTGGCTCGTTCTACCACGAGCACCGTGCTGACCACCTAATTGGTGCCAGAGATGTATAGCAATAGTGGTTCCCTTTCGCGTGGGGTCACCAGTACTGGCGAGGTGGATAGTAGGCGCTTGAGGTCCTCGAATGCTTCTTGTGCCTCGTTGGTCCACTCGAACTTGTCAGCTTTGTGGAGGAGTTGGTAGAAGGGCAGTGCTTTTTCACCCATTCGACTGATGAATCGACTGAGCGCCGCGATTCGCCCAGCCAGCTGCTGGACACCTCTTATGTTCTTCGGCTTCTCCATGGCCAGTATGGCTTTTATTTTCTTCGGGTTCGCCTCGATCCCTCTCGCGAAGATGAGATACCCGAATAGTTGCCCATATGGTACGCCGAAGGCGCACTTGCCCAGATTAAGCTTGATCCGGTAGCGGTTGAGGTTGGCGAAGGTTTCGTGTAAATCATCGATTAGTGAAGATTCCTCTTTGGTCTTAATTACGATGTCGTCAACATAGACTTGGATGTTGCGACCAAGTTGGTTCTTGAGGCAAGCCTGCATGCACCGCTGGTAGGTGGCTTTCGCGTTTTTTAGGCCGAAGGGCATTGTGTTATAGCAAAACACACCAAAGGGCGTCGTAAACGCCGTTTTATCTTGATCCTCCTCCTTCATTCGAATCTGGTTGTAGCCTGAGTAGGCATCGAGGAAGTAGAGGCGCTCACATCCCGCGGTGGAGTCGATTCGTGGTAGCGGGAAGTGGTCCTTCGGGCGGTGCTTATTCAGAGAGGTGAAATCCACGCAGATCTGTAGGATATCCGTGTCCTTTTTTGGTACTAACACCGTGTTGGCGAGCCAAGTGCTTTCCTTGATCTCGCGTATGAATTTGGCGTCGAGGAGTCTGTTAATATCCATTCCAACTACCTTTGCTCTTGGTTCAGACAGTCGTCGAATTGTTTGTTTGACTGGCCTTGCGTCTGGGTTGACATTGAGTGCGTGCTCGGCGAATTCCCTGGGAACTCTTGGCATGTCTGCTGGACACCAGGCGAAGATTTCCCAGTGCTCACGGAGGAATTCGACGAGCGTGAGTTCCTATGCGGGACTCAAATTGTCGGCGATGAGGGCCGTCTTGGCGGGATCCGATGGGTGGACCTGAGCTTTCTTCGTGTGCACCGATGAGTCGAAGGATAGCTCGGGTGAGCTTGGCCGGCTTAGGGGAGGCAGACTGTTGTCTGTCGACTCCTTTAATCTTGCAAGTTCCTCCTGCATGCCGAAGAACTGGGAAATTCTGTTGAACTCCCTGTCGCAACTATCAGACCTCTAGAAGCTCCCGTTGATTGTGATCATGCCGTTAGGGCCTGGCATCTTCATCTGCAGATAGGCGTAGTGCGGCACAGCCATGAACCTAGCGAACGCGACATGTCCGAGGATGCAGTGGTACTGTGAGGGCTATTCGATGACTTCGAAGTCAATGCGTTCGCGTCGAAAGTTTTTCGGCGTGCCGAAGATGACGTCGAGGTTGATTTTGCCAAGGGGATATACGCCCTTGCCTAGGACAATGCCATGGAATGTTGTGTCCGAGACCTCTAGGATGTTTCTCCATGTGCCCGGACAACTTGTCTTCGATGGATGTTGCGGGTGCCTCATCGCGAGTGCGGCGCTGCCATACTTGCATGGTTTTCTCGGAGTCACGGTGTCCACCGGTGCGGTAGCCGCTTTTGCGGTTGTCGTCGCGTCTGTCGGCATAGCCGGCTGCAACCATGTTGACATCGTCGCGGTCATCGTAGATGCGCATGTGACGTTTGCTTCGGCGGTCGCGTCTGCGTTCGAGTTCTGCTTCATCGTCGGAATGAACGTGATTCTTCACCGAATCTTCTCCATCCAACCACCGATTCTCGATTTCATCAGGTGGTCGATGGTTTTGGGCTTCGAGCGGCCCAGCTCCTCCCTGAGCTCTATGCGGCGAACATCGTCGTTGAATGTGTCGATTGCGTGATCCTCCGAGATATTTTCTACGGAGTTCTTGATGATGGACCACCTCTGGATGTATGAGTGTAGCGACTCGCCCAACCTTTGGTGGTAGCATCTCAGCTCTTCGATTGATGCGGGCCTTTTGTAGGTTCCCTTGAAGTTGCGCACAAAGCTGTGGACCAGCTCTTCCCAACTGCGAATGGATCCACCTAGGAGGTTGTTGAGCCATGCTCGGGCGGCGCCCTGTAGCTGTAGCTGCAGGCACTGCATAGCCATGCTTCGACTCCCGTCGTGGAGCTTGACGGAGGAGATATGGTCCTCTAGCCAGATCTTCGGGTCCTGTAGACCGTCGAACTTCGTGTTTTCTGATGGGAGCTTAAACCCCTTGGGCATGCGCTTTTGCCTGATGGCCCCGCTAAAGCATCTAGCGCCATAGAGCTCCACATCTCCGTCTTCTGAGTCAGTCAAACAGGCACGTCGCGCCCTTGACTTGTCGATCTTGCGCCGCGTGATGTCATCACGCGCGCCGTAGTCGTGATCGTGTCGTCGTGAGCGGCGGCGCTAGGACAGATCGTGACTGTCATCGCTGGATGAGGGTGAGGAGTAGTGTTTTGCCAGGGCCTTGCCTTTCTTTGGCTCCGGCGCTAGCTCTTTGTCGAGAGCGGCCTTGATTAACTCCAAGCCTGCGATTGTACATCGGTGCATGGCAGCTCGAGGATCTCCAGCTGGTGGCTGATTGTTGAGCAGGTACATGGTGGCCACCGTTACCGCAGCTTGCGGTGTTTTCGGAAGCACGTTGCCATGCGTATCCACCGTCATGGAGCCGAAGTCGAGGACCTTTGCAGCTTCTACACGCTCTTGTTCAGTGAGGTGGGCTGAGTCGAGATCGCCTCTTGTTAGCGATGTACTCGTTGCACTTGGAAGAGGATCCTTCGTGGGAGGAGAGCCCAGCTCGCCAGAGGCTCGACTCGTCTGCCGCCTTTTTACGCGCCTCGAGCTGCGCGATTGTTTGCAGTTGGCACTTGTATTCCTCCTTTAGGAGCCAATGGTAGCCCATCAAAAGTTCTTGCGGGGATCCAAAAGGAAGAGGGTGGCCTCGTAGGGCTTCTTGGCAGCGGGCCCACTCGAGGTCATTGAGCCTGATCACGACGTGTTCGCCGGTTTGCTCATTCACCATGGTGGGGGGTCCGACTGCCCCTCCGTTGTTGACGGGGGCGCCGTTAGTGGGACCGCCGTTGGGTGGTCCGCCATTGGGCGGTCTGCCATTAGGTATACCACCGTTTGGCGGGTCGGTTCCGTTGCCACCATTGCCCGTGTTGTCGCGATTTGCGGGGGAGTCGCCCGCGTTGATGACGGCGCACATGAAGTGGTTGGGGAAGCTGCTGCTCTCGCAACTTTCAGATCTGGAGCCGTAGGCTCCATCTTCAGTTGCCAGATCACCCAGATCAGATTCACGACTATTGTCGCTGGATGTATTCTCGACTATTATCGAGGCATTGAGCTCACTGAAGGTGCCGATCAGCGGAGGGAACCATGATGCTGGAGCAATCGATGGTGTTGTCGGCTGGTCAGGCATGCAAAGTGTGCCCATCTGACCAACTTGGAAGCGGAAGCTCCCGATCGCCAGACTAATTCCGTCGCCCACGGACTTGAAAGCCAGGCGAGTGGCCGGCGTATGGACGGGGAAGTCGAACACGCCGAAGAGCTGGTGAATCTCCGTTGTTGTGGAGTTGTAGATCGCAGTCGATGGGGCCGAAGAAGCCGCAACATCAGCACTCCCAGTTCCCACAGACGGCGCCAATTGACGATGGTTTAACTCATCAATGCCCATTGTTATGGACTTGGGTTTTGGACAAGGAGGGAGCGCTAGAAGCATCTATCAGCTAGCAAACAAGCACACATGGGACTTGAAGATTTACCCAAGTTCAGGCCTCGTAGAGGTCCCTACTCCTGCTTGTCTGCTCATGGAATTATCAAAGGAATCGAGGATTACAATGGTGCGCAGATGCAATCTGGCGAGGGTTGTGGAAACTAGGGTTGCGTGTGTCCTCCTTGCCGCCCCCTCCTAGCCTTTATATAGATAGGCTAGGTCTTAGGTAGCAGGTCGAGTCAGTTACAGGTTAGGGTCTTTCCCTTTAAACTTTCTATCTTTAGCTTCTTCTTGTTCCGCAAGCAATCAAGAGTCCGTAGGTTACTCGAATTCTCCATTTGGGCCTTGGCGACACCATGGGCTTCCACTGCATTCAGGCTGTATATACTAAGCTCGAGTACCTGTAGGTTATACCCATGTCAATAGGAAACACTGGTTGTGCAGGAACTTGGTAAGAAGGTGGAAAACAAAGCGACCGACCTTGGGGCTGCCAGCAAACTATCGGGCGCTAATGAGGGCAGAAGGGCCATGATGATCCTATGTTGGAACTGCCGAGGATTGGGGCAGCTTCAGACAGTTGGCGAGCTCATCGGCCTAGTGCAGGAGCACAAGCCCAGCCTGGTATTTCTTTCCAAAACAAGGCAACATAAGAGGATAGTGGAAAACATCTGTGAGCGTCTTCGCTTCAAAAACTTCCTACATGTGTGCCTAAAAGGTAAAGGATGAGGATTAGCACTCTTCTGTGATGATAGTGTAGCGATTGATCATATTTCTTTTGGGGCACACCACATCAATCTTACTGTATCTGATGCACTTGGAATAAAATAGAGAAACACCTTTGTCTATGGTGAACTGTTTCCACAAGATCGACCTGACTTTTGGAAACTTGTTATAAGAATCAAGCCTATGTCAGCCGAGCCTTGGCTTATGTCTGCTGATTTCAATGAGGCCATGTTCTAATTGGAACACCTATCCATTAGAAAAATAAGTGAAAGAAGAATGACTGATTTTAGAGATACGCTTGATTTCTGCAATCTACATGACCTGGGTTACAATGGTACTCTATGGACCTACGACAACAAACAAGTTGGTGCCAAGAATGTTCGTGTGAGGCTGGACCATGCAGTGGCTTTCCTGACCTGTATATCTTTGTTCCCCCACGCCAATGTGTGGCACTTGATCTCGTGAAGGTTTTATCATAGTCCAATATTTATCACCCTCAACAAGAATGGCCAACAAGCTAGCAAGTTCAAACCTTGAAGGTATGAAGCCATGTCGGAGATAGAACCCACCCTAAATTGTTGTGTCAAAGAGGCGTGGAATAATGATCATCCTTATGTGCGGTGACCCAGCATACCACTGCATGATGTATCACACTATAGTCGTTGACATAACACAAATGAAACACCGCTCCACTAGTATTACATCCCTCAGAGTGGTACAACAGAAACATATCAGATCCAAGACATGACTATAGGTTACAACTCGACTCTTTACAAAAGATCTAGAGAACATTCTAGGTTAAAGAGGAAGAAAGCAACTTCTTACAAAGAAGAAACAGAAATAACAACTCAGAACTATCTTGCTAAAAAGTCTAGTATCTAAACTATCTGGCTTGCATTGCTGCTATAACAATTCTCTATACAAATATGTTCTATGTCTAGAGGTTAAACTCCTATCTAATCAGGAACTTCATCTTCACTTTAGTTGATGTATGTCTTGAATCCATTGACTTCATGGAAGAACTTAGCTTTCGATGTTGCTTCCTATGAGTATAAATTGGGGTTGACATCGTCTTCATCGGCTTTAGAACCTAGCAAGGGTTAAGAAGATACGGTTGAGTATGAGCGTACTCAACAAGTTCACTAAAAAGGAGTGTTTGATGCACTAACTACAAGCACAGACCATAGGTCGTAGGTTATGCAAGTTTTTGTAAACATTTCTTCAAAGGTTGCTTTTATTCTAAAAATCTATGTCCATCAGCCTTCACAGGTTGATTAGAACTTTGTGGAGTTCCTTTCCTATAGTGTTCGCATCTCCTTCCCAGAACAGGGAGTAACATGTCACACTTTTATATGCTCTATAGAGGTGCATTTCTTTACCCATGAGAGATCCTTATCCATGTTGCACAACCAAGTCGCGAGCCTTGTCCACACTTACTTAGGTATGGGGCCCGATATAAGGACCCAAGCTGATCACTGCCCTTCTCCGTGACCCCGTATGCCCACCCTTTTGCCATCTCAGGACAACGGCTGCGCCGATTTACATTCCTAAAGAGAGCAATCCATCATAGACATCTAATATTGGGGAATTAACGGTTCCCACCCTTGCACATGCCTAAATGTAGGATCACGACTCTGATAAAATTTGTCCGTTAGCATACGAAGGGAGAAGATCCAGCTGACTTCCTAGAGCCATATAGATCTCATGTTAACGCGTAATTTATGGTGCAAGAATCACTGGCGACATTTGTTATTAATTCCTAGGTGATACTTTCTCGTGCAAATGGAACCTCCACCAATCAACAAACCTTTCCATGGTTCCATTTGCCTGCCATACTAGGTTAACACTACTCGGGTTGATAACCATAAAGTCATATTATTAAGAAAATAGTACTCCCTCCGATCCAAATTAGCTGACTTAGAATTTTCTAGATTCGAATGTATCTGGACTTGTTTTAGTGCTAGATACCTCCGAATCTAGACAAAACCAAGTCAACTAATTTAGGTTGGAGGGAGTATTTTCTTCCATCCTTTTTGAAATGTAGGTGATGACAACAATAGTTTGGAAATACTTGATAGAAAATAACCAAAGGACATGAGAAAGTGTGAACTTTCCTTTTGTGATTAAAAAGTTATGCAATCACGGTCTTCGAGATACTAGAGGATCCAACATCTGAAATCAACATTGTTGGTCTGGTAAGGACTAATGTTTAAAGAAGCAATAGGATGTGATGCATAAATAAGGTAATGCAATTTGGAAAACCCCGAAGTTATACCCAATATGGTGAATATGTTAATCTTGGGTGATTTCCTTAAGATTTGGTTTATCTTCATGTTAACTTCATAAGAAAATATATATACAAGAATCTTAAGACTAACATGTATGATACGTAGGTCCAATAGAACGTGATCGATGTCGTCTGTGTTTGTTCGATAAGCTTGTACTTGAGATTCTTTACGACTTAATTGGAATAGATCAAAGTTAACTACATAAAATAAATATAATTTAGACATTATGCATTTGTAATTTTGTGGACCAAAGTTAACTTTAAAAACTTAAGTAGACTTAGTTGTGATGTGTCTAAACTATTATCAAGTTTTTAGGGTTATGGTAGGTGTGATCAAGAGTGTGAGATCATTCAATATCAATTTATGTGAATGATGAGTTTAAATATGATTTTATATTATGAAGATGATTTAACTTATTAAGGAAAGCAAATTTAGATGATCTTAACAATCTGTTAGAGTTTGAAGTCATGTTAAGAATGATTAAGAGATAAAGAGCATTCACTTCTATCATAAGTGAATGATGTTTAAAATTTACTTAAAATTGTTGGTTTAATTTGGGATTTATGGTTTTAAAGGGTCTTCTAAAAGTTAATAGTTTACACCTAAGTATTATTATAGATCCAAGTTATAGCTTTGGAATTGGTATTTTGATGTAAAATACTTAAGGTTTTATGAAGAAATGTGATTATTTCTTACTCAAGAAATGTTTTTTTTACAAAATAGGTATTTTATAGAATAGATAAGGATTTATTACTTTAAAATCTTTAAAACCTTTGGAATATTATATTTAGTAGTATCCTAGCAAAATATATTTACTCAAGATCTTAAAACTGATTTTTATTTATTTTTAAGTATTGTCCTTATTTGTATAAAATTCTACAAAGGATTTAATGTCCTTAAATATTTGCTTCAAGTTTTTTGTAAAAAATTGGAGTTAGTATTTTTTTTATAAAAGAGTAGATTTATTTTATATATATAAATGATTTTTATTCATTTTTAGGACTTTTCCTTATTTTATGAAATTTCACTGAGGATTTAATGGTGTTAATATTTATTTGCATTTTATTTAGCTTAATTTAAGTAGGATTATATTTTTCTTAGGTAGATATTATTTTTGTGGTCTTTTTGATATATCATATATACTTTTAGGATTTTTCTATATTTTTGTAGAGGTAAAATAAGCTTAGGGTATTTTGGTAATCTTCCATATTCTTTATTTATTTATTTCTAAACTTTTAATTTCTATTAGGCCTAATCCACGGCTCATTCTGGCCCACATGACAATTCTGCCCAATTCGGCCCAGCTGGGCCTAGGGTCAAACCCCCACCCCGTCCCACCTCTCATCCTCTCTCTCACTCTCCCTTTCCCTTCTCACTCGAACACACCCGCACCCCTCTCTCTCATAGGCGACCTCATGGTGCCGCCACTGCCACACCAGATTCCGGTGAGACTTGCCACTCCGGTGGCCGCCCTGGTGGCTTTCGACGTGATTCATGCTGCTAAACCGCGGTGTACAATTTGATTTGGAAACCGCCTCCTCTTCTAGTCACGTTGAACACTGGACTCGCAGCTAGGGTTTGGATGCTTCGGCTTTATCGTGCCTCGGTGGCCTAGCAGTGCCGTGATGGTGGCTTGGTGGTGTGGTGGCTGTCTGCCGCCACCGTCTTTGTCGAGGTGATCATGCTGGCATGGCTTGGCGAGAGTCGAGCACTGCCGTGCTCCTCGTGTCGTCATACTTGTTGTCGTCGGTCTCCACTGCCTCCTTCAATCCTACCACTACTTCTACTCCAACGAGATTCAACGCGTGTTCGGGTAGGTGCTCCCCTCATCTCCCTCTTTTCCCTATGTCTCATCTCTTCTTTTGATGCATTCATGAATTAGGGTTACTCCTGGTCTAGGATTATTTTCTAGTGATGTTGTTCTACTGGTTGCACTGCTAATCTATTCCTTACTAGATCTTGTGCAATACTAGTGACATCTACCATAATCCATGCCTTGTGAGAATTAGACCGGAATGTGGTTTATGTCCCTTCTTAAACCATGACACTCACCCATATAATGTATTTCAAGCAATTATGGCTCAGGTTATCTGTTGTGGTGGATAAGTATTGCATCTTGCCTGATCTATGCCTTATTTGTGAAATAATGCTTCAATTGGAATGGCTTGTCCATCTAGGTATGAGTATTTGTTGTGATACTATCCCTGAATAAACTATTTTTATTGTGTGGTGAACTAAACCTTATGGTTACAGCAACTTTCCTGAATACTATATATCTATCTAATGACTGATTTAAGAATTTGGAATGATATTCAATAAACTTAGTTGGAGAAATGATTAAGACAATATTGTATGGCTGGCATACCATATTTGCTATGCTAAACAAACCCTCTAGCTGACTTGATCTATCAGTTTAGATTGAACCTAATGTCCAGTGATGATCTTAATCCTTTCTTGAATGTGCTTGTGTTTAATAAAATGATTCCTAGCCAAGGATGGCTAGGAAAATGATTTAAATTCAGTTGGAAATTATGAGCAGATGGTGTAGCCGCTATGAATGGTTTGATAATAAGATTAAGGAAAATAGTGACCTTGCTATTGTGCTTCTACTACTGTAATGCCTTCTTGGAGTGTACACAGTGGTATATTTAATGATTTCTAGGTGATTAGCTAGAAAGATGATTTGGAGAATTTCCTAAGGCTTGCAGATAACTTAGTGTGGTGATTGGTCTGTTGTAACCTTGCTTAATAAGCTTTTACTTGTGCCATTTAAAGTTAGTAGCTTCTACTATTTGGAATATGCCACTGTGGTGCCTCATTAGAGTGTGCACAGTGGTGATCCCATGATGGTATGATCTGCTGCTTTTTCCCTGCCAATGATGCAAAAGACTAAGGACTTATTCTTATTAAGAACAGATACTATGATCTGATTTCCAAAGCCTCTAGGATGAATCTGCATAGCATTTCTATGCAGTTCTAAGAGGAAAAATATTCTCCTAATCCTCCTAGACAAGCTCTAGTTGTAGGGTAGGTGAATAGAGATAGGTTTGTAGAACCCTTTATTCCCCTTGATTATCTTGGTGCAAAATCAACAAAAGTATGTGATGCAGGAGTTGAGGTATGCTTCTATTGGATTTCTACCTGCTGCTCTTCTGTAGATCGTTACTGTAACATGAACTTCTTGTCTGCTATAGCTTGCTCTTCCAGTCCAAGCTACTTCTCCACCTGGTTGAGCTTGATCTACTACTTGTGATCCTGGCCTGCTCTTCCTGGCACATAGACCTCCTCTTTGTGCTCCTGATCATGTTCTTGTTCTTTTGGAGCTAATATCTTTTGTTCTCTCCTCCTACTCTTGGATGACTCTTCTGAGCAACCAAGGTTAGGGATGTGATGTTGATCTAGGGGAGTGATCTTGTGGTTCTTATCCAGTGGTTTTCTCAAACTGTTTGTTAACAGATAAGAACAAATGATGCTTGAGATGGGCAGAATAGTGTAGTGTTGTGATACGGCTGGTTCACTCCCTTTGTATACTTGGTTTGCTCTCTTCTTATCTACGTCCTGGTGCGGCTGCTATGTTGACAGCACACAAGCAGGTGGTGACTCAGCTGTTTGCTTGCTTGTGTTTGGTTCAGGATCATATCCAAGTGAAAACTTGATCTTTTGCTGGTGTTTTACCTTTTGCTTATTACCAGACTTGGTGAAACTTTCCCCTGCCTAGGATGTTGGACTAAGGCAATTAACCGATTAAGAAAAGATTCGACTTACTGGCCCCTTTATCACTCAATGATGAGTTTAGGCATAGTATCTTTATGCCCATAAACTGAGAGTAATAACTAACCCACTAACCCCTCTTTTATTTTACTTTCTTTGTTTTATTTTTCTGTTTTTGTTTTGCAGGAATGAAGATAAGGAGAAGAAAAGAAGCTTAGTTAGGTTTTTATTTGATTATTCCTGTTGTAATCTTCTTTTATTACACTAGTAGTTTGTACCATTTAATAGTTATTGTAACTTTATTTTTAGTACAAATATTTGTAACATATTAAACATGTATATCCTATTTATAATTAAGAATTCCATTCTTATTTATTGTTATAAATCATTTTCAATTTATAGTTCAATTTCAATTTTTCTTTATCTTATATTATTCTTATTGTAATTTCTTTTCTATTTGAATAATTTTAAAGGCATTGTAATATGCATTCCAATTACTTATTACTATTTATCTATTATAATGTCATATTTCTTTATTCAAGAATTCCATTTCATTTCTTCTATGTATTTATATATTCTTTAATTCAATTTGTGAATTTTCTAAATTCATTTGAAGTCAAATTTGAAGTTCAATCACATGTTCGACTTAGTTTCCCCTTCAAAATACAAAGGTTCAATAGAGGTCATGTCGAAATCTGTGGCACCTGTATTGATGTTCCCACTAGTACAAGAGAGACCTAGATCCTTCTACAATTCTTTTAAATTTGCGCGAAAATTTTCCGGATTTTCTTATGCATGAATGCAATGCACACACATGTGTTCTCTCTATTCCTAGATGCTAATCCTGGGATGTTACATGTTGCTTGCTTGGATGACATCTAGCAAAAACTTGCTGCAGCAATGGAATCGCTTTGTGAATGGAGCAACAATAGCTTTGGATCCATTAATAAGGAGACCAGGAAGCTTAAGGATAAATTAGGGAGGCTGCAACAATGCGACTTCTTCCTTAACCAAGTTGAGATTGAGTCAATTAAATTAGATTAGACAAAATCTTGTTGAGAGAAGAAATCATGTGGTGCAAAGATCTAGAATACAATGGCTAAAAGAAGGGGATCGGAACACTAAGTTTTTTCGTAAGAAAGCATCTAGGAGAGCTAAGAAAAATAGGATCATAAAGCTAAAAAGAGCAGGTGGTTCTATGGCTAGTAAGGAGGAGGAGTTTGTCGACATGGCCAATGGCTTCTTCTCTAACCTATACAAGAAAGATGATTATGTGAACCCTGGTGCTCTTTTAGAGGCAATTGAACCTGTGGTTACTGATCAAATGAATGGGGCCCTGTTAGCAGACCTCTTAGAGGAGGAAATAGGTGATGCCATGTTCCAAATAGGGCCACACAAAGCTCCATGCCTATATGGACTTTCAACTAGATTCTTTCAAAGGAACTGGGCACTGCTAAAGGGAGAAATATGCAATGGCATCAAATTATTTTTTAAGGATGGTGTTTTCTCGGAAAATTTCAACATGCCAAAAATTGTTCTCATCTCGAAATCCAATGATGTTGTCGACCTTAAGTACTTCGGACCGATATCTCTATGCAATGCCATCTACAAGATTATTGCCAAGTGCATGATCAACGGACTTAGGCCACACCTTCATGGCCTCATCTCGGATAACCAAAGTGCGTTCATCCCTAGAAGACTCATATATGACAATACCCTCATTGTGTTCGAGTTCTTTCATGCTACCTACAGATCAAAAAAAGGAAGATGATTCCTTCTACGCTTGTAAGATGGACCTATCAAAGGCGTATGGTAGGGTAGACTGGATATTTCTTTAAGAAAGCCTCCTTAAGTGGGGTTTTCACAAAAGATGGGTAGGGTGGATTATGTCTTGTGTGAGATCTGTTAGATTGATCAAGGTACAGATCAACGACCATCTCACAAATGATATTTTTCCCACTAGAGGCCTTAGACAAGGGAATCTGTTGTCTCCGTACCTCTTATTGTTGCTAAAAGTTTCCCGAAGATTCTACAACATGTTGTGCTATCTCAGGTTCTTAAGGACTTTAAAATCTGCAGAACCTCACTGGGTATTTCACATCTTATGTTTACTGATGATTGTATCCTTTTTTCCAAGCAAATGCCCAGCAGGCTGGAGTGATAAAATCCGCCATTCGAGTCTTCGAGGAAGGATCTAGGAAGCTGCTCAGTACTAGTAAATTTTCATTACTATTCGGTGAAAACTTCCCCACTAAAACATAGGAAGAAGTGAGGCAAATTCTGGAGGTTGACCGTGAAACTTTCGAAGACAAGTACCTCGGTTTCCCCACCCTAGAAGGAATGATAGATAAGGGGAAGTTCCAGTCTTCCAAAGACCGTATATCCAAGAATCTCACTACTTGGGATGAGAGACTCACGTCGGTGGGAGCAGAGGAGGCCTTGATCAAGTTTTTTGCTCAAACCATAACCATCTATGTCATGGGAGTCTTCAAGCTTCCGGACGGTTTCCATGAGGACTAGATGCGCATTGTGCGAAACTTTTGGTGCGGCGAGGATGGGAAGAAAGGAAAGTTCACTAGGCTGCGTGGGACATCCTCATAAAACCGAAGGACCTCGGTGGAATGGGTTTTAGATACACCAAGTTCCTAAACCAAGTCCTTCTGCCAAGACAATGTTGGAGGCTAATCAATCAACCGCATAGTGTATGTGATAGACTTCTAATATCTATCTACTTCCCCGTGGTAATTTCTTGGGCATGGTATTTAGACAAGACGCTTCGTCATCGTGGCACACGTTTGAGTTTGGTCTTGAACTACTCAAACATGGTATGATATGGAGAATTGGGAACGAAAGCAAAGTAAACATATGGAGGGACGGATGAATACCTAGGGATTTTAACTTAAAGGTCTCTGTAGGTAAATCTAAATCAAGAGTCTGTAAAGTGAATCAACTCATGATCCTAGGAATGAATCAGTGGAATGAAGATCTCGTCAGAAAATTTTGTTATACTGAAGATGTAGACTGGATACTGAAATTAAATCTCCAAAGCAGCAATGTAAAGACTTTGTGGCCTGGCACTAGAACAATTCAGGGATTTTCTCTGCTAGGAGTGCGTACAAGCTAGCCTATAATTTAAACCATGGTACCAGATGGCTCGAAGGAAGAAGCCATCTTCATTGTCAGGACAATGAAAGAAGCATGTGAAGTTGATTTGGTCTGCACCAGTCCCTAATAAAGTTCACATATTTGGTTGGAGAGCAGCCTGTGACAACCTGGCAACTAAAAAAAAATTCATAAGAACATTAGAGATTGACAGCACTTGCAATATTTGTGGGATGATGGAAGAAAATAGTTCCCATGCCACTGTCAGGTGTACTAAGGTGAGGGCGCTGATACTCGAGATGAGGAAGCACTGGGATCTACCGCCTGAACATTGCTTCAGATACATGCCAGGATTGGCTCTTGATTCTGCTGGCAAGCAGTACTGAAGCACAACGTGGCCTCGTCCTTCTTCTTCGGAGATCGTGGCACCTCAGGTGCAAAACGGTGCACGATAAGGGAGAGGAATCCATCAACAACTCAGTCTCCTTCCTTATTAGCTACATTGGCTGCTTCCAGGAGATTGTGTCGACCGCGGCGGATGCGAGAGGTGAACAGACTAGAACTACTCTTCTTGTATCTAATTTTGCGTGTGTGTCTGTTGAATCTACAACCTGTCCCTCGATCTCACACTCACGTAGCTGGGGATAATCGAAGAGATTCAGAGAAAGACGATGAACACACGAGATTTTGGTGCAGTGTACTGTTACTGCTTTTCTTCCGTCTCTTTCCTTTTATTCAGAGCGATCCGTGAAGATCGCCACGCCCCTACAGAATCGTGCCATCCCACGACTCGGACGTGAGCCCACGCGATACTACTAACCTGGACGTCCACGTACAGACCGCGTCATCGCCAGGTGATTACAAACAGAATCCTAAGGAAGTTTTAACTAAAACTCTAAACACTGTCCAATCTAAATTCAGACAGTGCAAGTTCTATCTGACGAAACTGATAGACTGAGACTATGGTCAGCAAGTTTATTCCAACAAACTCCCCCTAATCTTGCTGATCCTACTTGACCTCTACCATCCCAATACGGGTGCGGAGCTCCTGGAAACGTACACGAGCAAGGGGCTTGGTGAGGATGTCCGCGAGCTGCTCGCCGGTGCTGATGTGCTCGACGTTGACCTTGCCAGAGTCGATGCACTCGCGGATGAAGTGATAGCGAACTTCGATGTGCTTGCTCCGGTCGTGAAAGACAGGATTTTTGCACAATTGAATCGCCGATTTGTTGTCGATGTAGATGGTGGTCGCACCGCTGCTTGCCGGTCATGTCACTGAACAGGCGGCGCAACCACACTGCCTGACACGCCGCCGTGGCAGCTGCGACGTATTCGGCCTCGCACGAAGACAGCGCCACTATCTTCTGCTTCTGGGATTGCCATGTGATCGGGCTGGTGCCGAGCGCAAAAAGAACTCCCGTGGTGCTCTTGCGGTCATCGACATCACCTGCCATGTCTGAGTCGCTGGCATACCTGCACCCGAGCGAAACACCGCCGCTAGCATACCTGCACCCGAGCGAGCGTGTGCCAGCAATGTAGCGGAGGAGGTGCTTGACGGCCGCCAGATGCTCCGTCGTTGGGGCCTCCATGAAGCGGCTCACATATCCGACGGCGAACGCGATGTCAGGCCGTGTATGCACTAGGTAGCGCATACTCCCAACAATGCTCCGGTAGAACATCGCGTCGGTGGCCGGGGCCTTGCTTTCCTTGCTCAGCTTGGTGCGTGGCTCCATTGGCACCAGTGCAGGGTTGCACTGCGCCATGCCCGCGCGCTCGAGCAGCTTCCCTGCATAGCTAGCCTGAGACAAGATAATGCCGTTCGCGCGCTGGTGCACCTCGATGCCGAGGTAGAGTCGAAGAAGTCCGAGATCGCTCATCCGGAACTCTTTCATCATCTCCTTCTTGAAGCGCATGATCTCCTCCACATCCGCGCCAGTGACGATCAGGTCATCCACGTACACACCGAGTAGGAGTTGGGAGCTCCCGTGCCCACGCGCGTACATGGCATGCTCTGATGGGCTTGATGTGAACCCCAGATGGCGAAGCGTGACGTCGAGTTTCTCGTTCCAGGCGCGTGGAGCTTGACGAAGACCATAGAGCGCCTTGTGTAGGCGGAAGACCTTTCGCTCCTCGCCGTTGCGGGAAAACCCAGGGGGCTGCGCGACGTACACTTCCTCTTGGAGATCGCCGTTCAGGAACGCGGACTTGACGTCGAGGTGGTGCACCTGCCACTTCTCCTGCGCAGCTACGGCGACGAGGGCACGGACGGAGTCGAGGCGAGCGACAGGTGCGAACACCTCATCAAAATCGATGCCTTCCCGCTGCACGTAGCCCTTCGCGACCAGCCGTGCCTTGTGCCTGACAACGGCACCTGCTGCATTTTTTAGTCCATTTGAGTCCTATGGGACGATGACCTGCAGGGAGATCAGTAAGAGTCCAGGTTCCATTCTCCTCGATCGATGCCAGCTCGTCCAGCATCGCCCTGCGCCAACACTCATCCGGCTCCGCGTCTGCGAAGGTGTTCGGCTCATCGAGGAAGAAGAGCCGATCCGCTTGTTCAGGTGGCTCAGCTGCCTCCTCCAGTAGATCAGCGACGAGACGAAAGCGGTGCGGCATCGCCACGTCATCATCACCGTCGAGGGCGCCAGAGTCTTGGCCTAGCGGAGAGACGAACCTGACGGAGCCTGGTGCTTCAGCAGCAGCGGTGCCTGTCGCGGCAGAGATTTGCACTGATTTCTCTGCCGCGGCAGAGCTTTCCCCTTGGTTTTCTACCGTAGGGGCAGATCCTGGCGAGGCGGCAACGGACGCCGCACCCTCCGCTAGCCGCGGGCTGCTGGTGCCACGAGAGACTCGAGAGGGTGCTCCCCCGTGCACCATGTACTCCACGACGAGCTCGTCGCCGTTCTCACTGCCGTCCTTGTCGCTCCAATCCCAGCATGCGGCCTCGTTAAAGACCACGTCTCGCGAGACGACGACACGGTTCGCCACCAGATCGTAGCATCTGTACGCCTTGGATCCAGCCTCATAGCCGATGAAGACCATCTTCACACTGCGATCCTCGAGCTTTTTAAGCCCAAGCTTGGTCACTTTGACATGAGCAACGCAGCCGAAGGTACGGAGGTGCTCAACGTCGGGTTTGCGCCCGCACCACACTTCGTACGGGGTCTTGCCATCGATGGCTCGAGTGTACGAGCGATTCAGCACGTACACGGCGGTGGACACCGCCTCGCCCTAGAAGCGGTTCGGGACGCGCTTGGCCTTCAACATGCTTTGCGCCATGCCCACCACCGTTTGGTTGCGGCGTTCCACGATGCCGTTCTGCTGCGGAGAATAGGGCGCCGTCAGATGTCGCTGGACCCCGTGATCGGCGAAGTAGGAGCCAAGGGTCGTGGAGGTGAATTCTCCCCCGCGATCCGTGCGAAGCATGCGCAGAGGGTGCCCGGCCTCCACCTGCGCCGCTGCCTTGAAGTGCTTGATGCCACCCGCCGCGTCGCCTTGGCAGTGAGCAGCTTAAGCCACATGAACCGGCTGTGATCGTCGACCAGCAGAAGGAAGTACTTCCTTCCACCTGGTGTCGGCGGCGAGATGGGACCACACAGGTCAGCATGGACGAGCTCGAGCGTTTGCTGTGCTCGATACTTTGCCACCTGGGGGAAGGGTGCGCGCCGCTGCTTGCCCGCAAGGTAGGCCTCGCAGAGCTGATCTGCGTGTCCTAGCTCGGGCAGCCCGCGCACCATGCCGGTGCGAGCCATCTTCTGGAGCGCGCTGAAATTCTGGTGCCCAAAGCGCTGATGCCATCGCCAGGCATCGTTCTCGTGCCGTACTGACAGACAGATGGGCTGCACAATGTGGAGCACAATCTTGTACAAGCGGTTCTGGGAGCGGGGTAGCTTGGCGAGCAGGCGATCGTTCCGATCCCAGAGTGACATGAACCCACCACGGATGGAAGAGGGGCAGCCATTTTCGTCGAGCTGTCCGAGGCTGACGATGCTCGTCTTGAGCCGCGGGATGAGGTAGACGTCGGTGAGGGCGCGGTGTTCGTTGCCGCGGATGGCGATCAGCACGGTGCCACGGCCCTTGATGTCAACGACGGAGTTGTCCCCGAAGCGCACCGTGCCCATGACGCGCTCGTCTAGGTCCGCGAAGACGGCGCGGTTTCCCGTCATGTGGTTGGACGCGCCGGTATCTAGGTACCATGCCACATCCACGGGCTCGGACACCTCGCCAAGGCGCACCCTTGCGCGCTCTTCGTTGAGAAAAACATGGCCTCCGACGCGCTCCGGATCGTCGCCGGCGGGGCATAGCTGTGCCATCATCAGCGCTGGCTGCTCGTCGTCGCCGCCGCCCTCCTTGACGAGGTGGGCCTCTTCTCTCTTCTTCTTTCAGCAGTCGCGGGTCTAGTGACCCAGCTTGCCGCAATAGCAGCACTCATCATCGCGAGCTGCACCACCGCCATTGGTGCCCTTCGCACCCTTGTCGCGACCTCTGCCCTTGTTCCTGCTGCCCTTGTTCGGGAAGCCGCCTCCTCCACTTCCAGAGGAGCCGTCGTGCTTCATCCGCGCCCGCCACTGCTCCTCAGTGAGCAGCAGCTTGCCACTAGAGCCATCACCAGCAGCATCATCTTCTTCGTCGTCCTCCTCGCACACCTTGAGTCGACCCGTCAGCTCCTCGATCGACATCGTCTTCGGGTCGAGGAGGCTCTCGATAGAGCGGGCCATCTGCTTGTACTGCTTGGGGACGGCGCGGAGAAACTTGAGGATGACCATGCCGTCGTCGACTGTATCGCCGAGCTCCTTCAGCTGCTGCACGATCTCCTGTAAGCGTAGCCCGAACTCATCAACGGTCTCCCCCGTCCTGAAGCGGAGCGCCTCGTACTCCTTGCGCAGGTTCTGCGCCTTGCATACGCGCACTCGATCAGCCCCGACGCGGATCACTTTGATCGCGTCCCAGGCCTCCTTCGCCGTCTTCTTGATGGCGAGCGAGGGGATCATCTCCGGCGGCACCGCGCGAAGAATCCCCTCCAGTGCAACATGATCATCGCCGTAATCTCCTCCTCCGGTCTCCACCACGCTCCACAGGTGCCTGGCCTGTAGCATGACCCGCATGAGTAGAGACCAGCTGTTGTAGTTGTGCCGTGTCAGGGTCGGCCATCCCGACCCCGATCCGCCGCCCAGATCGCGCCCGGAGCGCGGAAGAGCGACCGCCTTGTCCTTCGACACCGACGACGGCGGCGACCCGAGTGCGGCCTTGTTCGCATCCTCAGCGGAGTCGTCCGGCTTCTTGGATGGATCACCGTTCTTCGGCATCCCGCCCTTGGGCATCCAACAACGAGGCTCGGATACCACGTGTTGAATCTACAACCTGTCCCTCGATCTCACACTCACGTAGCTGGGGATAATCGAAGAGATTCAGAGAAAGACGATGAACACACGAGATTTTGGTGCAGTGTACTGTTACTGCTTTTCTTCCGTCTCTTTCCTTTTATTCAGAGCGATCCGTGGAGATCGCCACGCCCCTACAGAATCGTGCCATCCCACGACTCGGACGTGAGCCCACACGAGCCTACTAACCTGGACGTCCACGCACAGACTGCGTCATCGCCAGGTGATTACAAACGGAATCTTAAGGAAGTTTTAACTGAAACTCTAAACACTGTCCAATCTGAATTCAGACAGTGCAAGTCAGCAAGTTTATTCCAACAGTGTCTGAACCGAACAGAAAGGAGACACATATCTTGGAGGAGAGACATGGCCTGTTCGAAGGGTATACCAAAACCAACGTGGACGCTGCCTTCTGTGTCTCCACCGGCGATTGAGTGCTACCACAGCGCGGAAGAAGCTGAAGCGCGAGCTATACTGATGGGTATGCAACTGGATCTGGACCAATGGCTGTATCGGCTGCTAATAGTCTGGTTGCCAACGTCTCCAGGTGCTGGAACGTGTACAGGGATATTGGTATGATTTTTTTAGATAATACGCAGCCGAGGTTGTCCGGCTTTAAATTAAGACTAGCAAAATACCCGCGCGTTGCAGCGAAAGGGGAAACAATACATTGCTCGCGAAACAGGAGACCGACAGCTCTCGCTCCCGTGCGGCTGCCCCAGGCCGCACCGGATCCCGCGAGCGGCCATCCTTCCCTCCTTCCCCCGCCCTCGCCGCCGCCTGTGGGCGTCGCTGGGCAAAGCCCGGGCGGCGCGGCGGCGGGGCACCCTCCTACGCGCGGGATCTAGGCTGCCAGGCGGCAGTGCCCTCTTCCAGCGGTTGTGGCGGCACGGACGGCTGTGGTGCGGGGCGGCGCCGCTGCTGCGTGTCCCGGCTCCTCTGGCTGCTTCCTCCGTGGAGGGCGGTGGATGGATTCTCAGGCGGCGGCCTGCGGTGGTTTCTTGGCGGCAGCGGAGGTGGTGACGCTGCCCATCGTCCTCCCCCACCTCGATGGGCTTGGGAGACTCCCGCAGACTCGACGTGGTCTCGGGATGGAGGTGCTCGATCTGCTGTTGCCTTGTCTCTTTGTGTTCCTGTATGGAGGGGATGTTGGGTGGTGCTCCTGCCAGCATGGTGCCGAGTGGAGCTGTCGGCTCCGATCTGGCTTACCTCCGCATGGTGCGGTGCTTCTGGATTCGGATCGATGGATTCTCCACCTCCAACTCTTGTGGTAGGGGTGGCCTTGGCGGCGGGCCGTTGGTGTTCTTGGGCTCGGGTGGATTTGCTGTGGAGGAGGTGCTGGAGGTTGCGGTGGTGTGGCTTGCGAGTCTGCACAAGGGAGGTTGCGTGGTGGTGGTGGTGGGTTGCCGGGGCATGAGGATTTCGGCCGGAGGTTTGTCGGGGCTGCCGCCCCGAGGACGTGCTGCAGTGGTGGAGGCAGCCCTGGCAGGCTGATGGTTGCAGGTGGTCCGGCCTTGTGCACGATGCATGATGACAAGTCAAGATCCAGGCAAATGCCTTGTCCTCGATAGCTGGCTGGCCGGCATCGGGCCGAGGCCGGCGATGGCGACGGCTACGGGCGCCGCTCCCTTCTTGAAGGCATCGTCGAGGTGAGGTCATATCATCCCTGTCTGGAGAAGCTCCGGGGGAATACCTAGATCAGCCGTGATCGGTCGATGGCGGTGCTCTTGTGTCGTCTTCCCTCTTGGGGGCATCGATTTGGAGTTGCTCAGGCCGGAGGGACCAGTGGATGATGGTGGTGTTGGCGTTGCAAGTTGTGTGGCAACGATGACAACGGTGAGTTGATCTGAGTCATGGCATGCCCTTTGTCACCATCTGACCCTGCTGTGATGGTGAAGTCGGAGCTGCGATCGCGGGGCGATTTGTGACAACGATGCCACCTGATCAGGCATGGTTTTCGTTGGTGCAAGGGTTGCAACTTTCTCTTCTGAAGGTCACTGTTGAAGTCGGAGCTGCCTCCTCGTCGACGCGTGTGAGGTCGGCTGTTTGGCATGGGCCGACATGGGCTCCGTTGCTGTTCGCGATGAGGGTCTCGTTGGTGGTCGTCGAAGGTGAAGTCGGAGTCGCTGGCTCGTGGAGGAGTGATGACGATGACGCTCGATAACGTCTTCTACTATGGTGTCTCTTCTCGATGGCGTGTGTGTTCTGTGTGGGTAGCCAGGTTGGCCGGGATGCACGGTGTGGTCGTGTTTCATGGCGACACATTGGTGCTTTGTAGCGGTTTTCGGCCGGTTCCCTGTTAATGAATCAGTTTAAATAAAATGAGACAAATTGCCCGTTTTTATTCAAAAAAAAGGAAACAATATGCTTATATTTTTATTGCCGTTTATTGTCAAAGCCCATAATCCTCCTTTAATCATGGCATCACCCTATTTATAATTAAGCTCACCGGACATAATCCTCATTTAATCCTTCAATCATGGCATCATGCACCCACCGATCCCTCCTTCCTCCCATTTATAATTGGCTCACAGGCCAATTGATTCCCGAGTCATTCACAAGCTTGCTCAGTTTTGCTATACTTTTTATTGTCATCATCCGTATGCTGCCCGCCCCAGCCATAGGCGACTTAGCTTGTCTACTGTGAGATGATGGTTCTATTTAAGGTGCTAGATTTCTTGCTAATTTTCCAACGTGGGACTAAAAGCCAAGCTGCGTGTAAAACTGCCGATGCTAGTTTTTAAAGTAACATACACATATTTAGGTAGTGATTTGCTGGGCTAGGCCCATACACCAGTACGAACAGAAATTCCTGCGTTCAAAGATCCGTTCGTACACCAGAGACGTGCTACGTGTTGAGGCATTTAAAAAAAAAATAACGAAACAGAGTACAGAATCGAACAAAGCAGGAGTCAACGAACCGAACAACCATCGTTTCAGGCGTAACGACCGATCGCGTGAGATGACGTGGGGTGGCACAATGCGGTATTATGTGATTTAGTGGAGGCGTGAGATGAGCTGGGGTGGCAATTAT